>CM059563.1:13800909-15067879 GCA_030386875.1 Morinoia aosen
ACATTGCATAGTTTTTTCAATATATTTTTTGAATGCAAGTGCATATGTTCAATTTAAGTTAAAACGATAGGTATCGCTTTTATTTGACAAATTTTCCATGCATCCTATTTTTAATTCTGATCGATGCATGCTATTACAAAAATGTTTGCATATTCTTGAAGAAAATGGGAATTATAGCAGGTACGCACGCAGCGCTGCTAAACATTGAAACATTTAAAACTAGCCTCCAATTTCCATTTTTGGAGACGGCTAAGTGATGGGGCCGCACGAGCGAGATTTTATAACTACGATATTTTGCTAAATTTATTTTTTCGAAACGAGCGTTTTTTCATCATATAGGGTTACTCGCGTTTTGTTAAAAATGTTATGCTTGATCTGAACACTGGTTTCAAGATTAAACTATTTAATCAATTTTAGCAAGTATTTGAGAGCAAAAAATCGTTTGTTTCGTAACGCGGACGTGAAATCCATGGCAAATTGGTTCCCGTGCTTCGACATCTCTTGATCTTCAAACAATGAGAGCGGCAGTAACTTTTCACAAACCAAAAATTATAAGAGCATAATATTGCAGATTCTTCGTTGCCCACATGAAGATCGTGTGCAAAGGCAAATTTTCATCTCGGATAGCACGTTTTTCTAATCAACAATGAATGTGAAAGAATTGAATTCCTACGTCAGTTTTTCATTAATTTAACAGATCTCTCATATTCTCATCAGGCCTTTCTTATACAACTTTCATGGCCTTAAAAATCAAGATATTCAAGCCGCTGCCCGTAAAGGCAGCCTGTGTTCCTGCACCCCGCTTCTCTGTGCGGCTGCTCACACCGCAACCTCTGGCGACCCTGTTCCAATTTGCAGCCCTGCCAACGCTACTAACTACGAGGATGCATTGGAGTCTCTCGAAGCATCCCTAAAGTATTTCCTCTTCACATTTGGCTCGGATCCTGACACGACTCCTCACAGCTCGGCGTGCTGGAGCACCGCCAGAGATGAGAGCGGCCCCGCCGTCCGTAAAAGCTGCGCTCAGGAATGCGCGGCACGCCGCAATAGATGTCTACGTCTCCGGGTGACGTACTCATGACGGTTATGCGAGCGTGCGGTCGTTAACGTGACAGTTACGTCGTTCTTGGTCGCGCTTTACGCTAAATTTGGTTGTGCATCGGAGACTTCATCGTCTGACGAGCGATTATTTAAAGAAATTTACGAGCGTGGCAGGGTCGGGAGAGGCGGCGGTATGCTCACAGGACCCACCCTTATTGCAACTCGGCCGATTTTTCTGCGCCGGCAAGTGAATGAAAAATCATTTCTTGGTTCGACCTCATGTTTTTTTCCTGACGGACACGCGTGGTAAATTGACCGGAACAATTCTTATACGTTCCTACAATTTTCTGCCGAGTTTCCTCGTGACATGTTCTTCACTTTCCTGTGATAATTAGGCAGTTAGATTTGTGGTGCACATTCTTTTTTGGGGCCATTGGTGATGAAATGCGACCACTCAAACCAGTACACAATTATTGGAGAGTAACGCTAAGAAAACTTCCTAAGAGCAGTTTTGTCATAAATGCAGTCCTATGTGAACTATCATTCGAGTCATTTTTTTCTGTTTTTGATTTTTGCGCTGGAAAATCAAAAGACGGAAAGGCTAGCAAAACACCCAGAATTGACTGGGAGTTTTCAAGTGTCCTATTATTTATATATGTATATAATATTATCGAGGTGTCATTTAATCGATCGTATTATTCTCTTTTTATACGTAGGTCAGCTAGTCGTTTTAAAATTATTTTCAATTATATAAGCCAAGTAGAAAGACGTATTTCTCAGCTAGTTCTATAATCGAAAAATCCCGCATGGGAAATTTGAAGTAAAAACTATCTGTCAATTGGGCATCATCATGCAAGTCAATGAGTTACAATGTTTAAAAAGTTTCATCAGTCAATAGATCATCCTAGTCAATCAAACTAGTCACACTACTAGTAGTCAAACCAGTCAATCAGGCCAAAATTCGTCAGCTGCTCACCAGCGACTTCAACTCGCACCAAAGAATTATCTATCCTTCTTCTGTTGTACTGAGCAGCACATTGTATGCTGGCACTCACTGTAGGAGTTGTGATGGGCAGCACATTATATACTGACACACACTGCAGGAGCCCGTGCACATGAGGTGACAGATCTGGGCAATTCAAGAAAAACTAAGGTATTTGAACTACATCAAATTAATTCCAGTGTAGTCTAAGTAAACTATTGCTAACTCTTCATAAAATAGTTGCTATTTCTGAAGTGCATATCTCTATTAATACGTAAATCATTGTCAGCTCTTTGTGAAATAAATATTGAATGTAAAATGGTTGTAATCTTTATTGGTGTAAACGAGTAAATTTACTTCTTCTGTATCACGCGCTTTTTTAAGCGCGATAATTCTCGTAAAAAATTTATTACATTATACGTGGACGAAGTACAACACTATATGTATATTGTATTGTACCATTATTTATTACACCACCTAACAATTTTTCCAGTATGCCATCTTGATCACGTCTTCGCGAAATTACTAAGCTGTCGGGCAAAAATGAGTTCTATCCGGGCTTATTTATGCTCCTGAGGTTACTTAGCTGTAAATAACAGCACATCCATGCAAAGAAGCACAATTTATGATGATCTCGATAGATGATAATGCTTTTGCTTGATTGAGTAGCAGCTGCTCGTTGGCATCCGTTGCTACTGAAGGCTTCCTCGCGGTTGGGAACTTGCGAAACTGGCAGGTTTCTTGAGCTGAAGTATCGCTCATCGCCGCCCGCCTGCATCGCTTATCGCCGCCCGCCCGCCTGCCGGATCCCACCTTGAATTTATGGCGGATATTTCCCGGCCGAGGCGCGTATTTTATGAGGGGATCGCGTTCTGCGTCCAGGAACTCATCTGTCTGCTGAGCTCCTCCATGCAAGTGGGCTTTGTACCCCCGTAGCTCACTGCTGGACAGGTCACCCGACACACCCCGGACAGGTCACCCAACACACGCCGGACAGGTCACCCTACACACGCCGGACAGGTCACCCTACACACGCCAGACAGGTCACCCTACACACGCCGGACAGGTCACCCTACACACGCCGGACAGGTCACCCTACACACGCCGGACAGGTCACCCTACACACGCCGGACAGGTCACCCTACACACGCCGGACAGGTCATCCAACACACCCCGGACAGGTCACCCTACACACGCCGGACAGGTCACCCAACACACGCCGGACAGGTCACCCTACACACGCCGGACAGGTCACCCTACACAAGCCGGACAGGTCACCCTACACACGCCGGAGAGGTCATCCTACACACGCCGGACAGGTCACCCAACACACGCCGGACAGGTCACCCTACACACGCCGGACAGGTCACCCTACACACGCCGGACAGGTCACCCTACACACGCTGGACAGGTCACCCTACACAAGCCTGACAGGTCACCAAACACACGCCGGACAGGTCATCCAACACACCCCGGACAGGTCACCCTACACACGCCGGACAGGTCACCCTACACACGCCGGACAGGTCACCCAGCACACGCCGGACAGGTCACCCTACACACGCCGGATAGGTCACCCTACACACGCCGGACAGGTCATCCTACACAAGCCTAACAGGTCACCCTACACACGCCGGACAGGTCATCCAACAGACCCCGGACAGGTCACCCAACACACCCCGGACAGGTCACCCAACACACCCCGGACAGGTCACCCAACACACCCCGGACAGGTCACCCAACGCACGCCGGACAGGTCACCCAACACACGCCGGACAGGTCACCCAACACACATGACTCATGTTCTCTCACATGCAAAGTCCCGAGTCAAAGACTCATTTGTTGAGCGGTGCTGCAGCCGCAGTTGTCCGAATTTAAACCATACTTAAGTGTTTTGCATCCTTCTTAAGCATACGAGTCTGCTACAAGCTCTTAACTTCTACTTCGGTTTTGACTGAAATAGACTTAATGACTTTTGATCGGGCAGTTAATAGTCAAATTTGAACGGTAACTGAGTTTCATGCCCTTTGAAGGTTTTTTGTAGCAGCTCGCTAGCGCTAGAACAATTAAGTATGATATGATTCGCTTGACCGAAAATTGTTCAGCTATCTCGTTATAACTCACGTGACTATCGTTCTGTTAACTCGTTATAACTCACGTACGTGACTACCATTCCGCTAATTTGCTATAATTTATGTAACTGACTTATAATGAATGACTCGGATGATGTTCTAAGTACAAGAAAACGGCAGTTTCTTCCTTCAATATTTCAAGAGTTCATGACGACTGAAAAATAGAAAAAAACAAAGACCTTGAGAGTGAGAGTTCTCTTCTAGCATTGAAACCGGATTTTCAAATAATGAACGTCGTCGTTGCAGTACAAATTGTAGCGTATGTCCACTTAATACGTTAACTACGTTTGCGCGGTTGCAGCGGTCGATAAAGTTAGGTTGTGAGTAGCAAGTCTGAAAACCGACTTTACAGGTCGAATCAGGTTCTGCCGTTTCAAAGAAGCATGAAAAAGTATAATTGCACGATAATATTTTGAGTCGCACGCGAAAATCTATTTTGAAAAAGGGGGCGAAATTATTGAAATGTTATTCATTTATGCCGGTATGCAAGTGAGCAATTTACATAGTGGTACACACATATCCCAATATAGGTATGGTTAACGACTTAAGAGAACTTCCGTTACCAGTTGTACCTGTACAGAGACGTAAATTGTTTCGTAGTCTTGCGCACGATGTGTGCATGAATGATGAGCACCCAGCGAGATACTGTATGCTTCATTCTCTTTTCTAACGTGAGAGCATTTATGCAAGTTGCATTTCTGTAACTCATCTGTACTTCTCTGACCTCATTTCGTCGAAACCTGAACGACAATCTCTTTAACAGACTGACTGCGGCACGACCCACCAGTGGGTCGTGCTCAAGTTTTTTCTGCTGCGAAACGACCCATCGATGGGTCGCTTAAAAGAGTTTTACAAACTTTTAAAATTAATGGTATTTGATAGACCGAGTTACTGTTTGGTAGTTATAAAATTTCTAACAACTGTTAAATCTAAATTTGAGTTGAAAACTGAACTTCAGTTTAACCCATCGCAGTATGACGCCGTCTCGTCTCTTTTATTGACAAAATGTTCGTTCATTTGCCCCCTAGTACGCCTCTTTTGACCAAGCCCTCCCTATTACTGTATTTTCGAAGCAGTGAATAAACATCCATGGATTAAAAAAGTGCTGCTTTTGGACGTAATTTAGAATGGCGGACGCGAACTGTTTCTTGTTCATTTCATTCGCTGTCCCTCTTCATCATTCACTGTCCGTGAAAACAACTAACGTGTGTGCATGTAAGAGGTTTACGTGCGTAGTAGATATATTTCTAGCCAATAACTAACATATACTGAGTACATATATACAGTAAATCGAGATTTACTGTATATATGTACTCAGTATATGTTAGTTATTGGCTAGAAATATATCTACTACGCACGTAAACCTCTTACATGCACACACGTTAGTTGTTTCAGAGGGCACCTCATTTAATTATTGTACAATTTTTTGCTCCATCTAGTCCAGTTCAATACGAACGTATAGTGTCCTGTAGGAACAACATTAATTTGAGAAGTATAACAGATGTAGGCATGACGCCACTCCAGAACACAAGAGAACATCAACTGCCAAAATTTGAGCCCAGACTTTGGATGGCTCATTGGACCAGACATCGAGAAGTTAGAACGAGTTACAACTCTCTATATTTACTCCTAGTGCTACTTCTTTACCAGTCATTAAAATTATTGGACTAAGTTATGTTTCATTTTCGGCGAAAAAAAAAAAATTTTCGGCTCTGTACTGCTCCAATTCCAACGCATGCAACTTCGATGTGGGCTATTCCGTTGTAATACAATGTTAATGAACTTGAGGGAAGCAAACGCACAATTTTTTATGAAAATTCTATACTTATGTTGAAGAAAAGAGCCGTGTAAATGTGTTTCACTTCGTTAAAATGTAATTGTGAGAAAACAGTAGCTGGACTAACTCGCTTGGAAACTATACGAGAAATTTTCGGCGTGATGAGCTACGCAAGTCGTAGGTGGTCATCGTTGCGATTGCAACACAAGACAGATGACGAGCGGCACGTCGGCTGCTACGACCACCGTCCGCTCGTGTGGCTTCTTGTGTCACATTGTCCTCGCGTTAACAATGCTTGCCACGTTCGATAGTAATTTGAGTATTTAGGATGCGCTCATATTGAGGTAATTATCCTTATTCGATAGTAATTTGAGTATTTAGGATACGCTCATATTGAGGTAATTATCCTTATTCGATAGGAATTTGAGTATTTAGGCTACTCGCATGTTGAGGTAATTATCCTTATTCGATAGGAATTCGAGTATTTAGGATACGCTCATATTGAGGTAATTATCCTTATTCGATAGGAATTTAAGTATTTAGGCTACTCGCATGTTGAGGTAATTATCCTTATTCGATAGTAATTTGAGTATTTAGGATACGCTCATATTGAGGTAATTATCCTTATTCGATAGGAATTTGAGTATTTAGGCTACTCGCATGTTGAGGTAATTATCCTTATTCGATAGGAATTCGAGTATTTAGGATACGCTCATATTGAGGTAATTATCCTTATTCGATAGTAATTTGAGTATTTAGGCTACTCGCATGTTGAGGTAATTATCCTTATTCGATAGGAATTCGAGTATTTAGGATACGCTCATATTGAGGTAATTATCCTTATTCGATAGTAATTTGAGTATTTAGGATACGCTCATATTGAGGTAATTATCCTTATTCGATAGGAATTTGAGTATTTAGGCTACTCGCATGTTGAGGTAATTATCCTTATTCGATAGGAATTCGAGTATTTAGGATACGCTCATATTGAGGTAATTATCCTTATTCGATAGTAATTTGAGTATTTAGGCTACTCGCATGTTGAGGTAATTATCCTTATTCGATAGGAATTCGAGTATTTAGGATACGCGTATATTGAGGTAATTATCCTTATTCGATAGGAATTCGAGTATTTAGGATACGTGCATAATGAGGTAATTATCCTTATTCGATAGGAATTCGAGTATTTAGGATACGTGCATAATGAGGTAATTATCCTTATTCGATAGGAATTCGAGTATTTAGGATACGTGCATAATGAGGTAATTATCCTTATTCGATAGGAATTCGAGTATTTAGGATACGCGTATATAGAGGTAATTATCCTTATTCGATAGGAATTCGAGTATTTAGGATACGCTCATATTGAGGTAATTATCCTTATCCGATAAGAATTCGAGTATTTAGGATACGCTCATATTGAGGTAATTATCCTTATTCGATAAGAATTCGAGTATTTAGGATACGCTCATATTGAGGTAATTATCCTTATTCGTTAGCAATTCGAGTATTTAGGATACGCGCATATTGAGATAATTATTCTTAGCTTTCTCTTCTGATAAGTTTGGCATTCACTGCGAATTGTCCCGATCGAAGTCCGCTATGCTAGTCAGAAAATGATTTAATCTATGATGCTTCTACATTGAGGTAAACATTTGAGATTCTCTTCCTGACAAGTTTACAACTCACTGCAGATTGTCTTGAAGTCTGGAAAGCTGGTCTCGAGTAAGGTGCAATTGTCGATTACGTACAGTTTGTACCTAGTATACGCGTATACTGAGATACGAGCTTCACGGTTTGTATCCTGACGAGTGACGTTACCTGCTTTATTGTACTATTGTTCTGCGGTGTTGGTGGGAAAGGTTTTTAACTAATTTCTCTGATATGCTGCACATTAGAAATTTCTGTATGAATGCAAGAAGAAATGCGTCCTCCTCTGTCTTCTATGCAATATTGACTCCTTTTTTCATTTTGAAGATATTCGAATAGTATTTAAAATTTAGAAAAATATTCAATAAAAAGTTGTAATTTTTGATCGAAGATTACTGCAATTTTTATTATTTATTCTTTCCATTACTCGATTATTCCTACCTGCTGAAACGTCTATAATATCGTTTTTAAAATTGACCACTTCGTGCGCAACATCAGTTGTTCATTAAATCTAAAAATTCGATGCAATTGCTCTTGCTCTTGTTAGTGCACGAGCCCGAAATCTTGATTATATTGAGGACAGCAAGATCTGATTTCAGCAGTGCATGTGATCCGGTAATTTTCTGATTCATTTTCCCTCAACACGCCGGTTGCTGCGAATGAAATCATAAAATCAAGATATGTAAATTGTGGAAGAAAAATAAAATTAACGCCTCTTGGATTTTGATTTTAGTTAGCGGGCAATTTTTTTTAAATAAGCTAATTTGACTCATTCTAACATTTTCTATTAATGTACTATCGTATTTTATACTAACTAAAATTGGTCAACTAGTTTCTTTATTTCTATTTTATGTAAAGTATCACAGGCCAACTACTTCAAATACTCTAATTTTATATGAATTTACACAAGCTAACTACTTTTAATATTTCAATTTTATACGAAGTAACGCTTCCCAGCTGCTTCAAATATTTTAATTTTTTGGCCAACTATTTCCTGTAATAGTTTTAATTATCCATGAACAATCTTTAAGATTTGTTTAGTTACGCTGCCGCTGCTGAGCTCACGACTAAGCGCGTCCTAGATCGAAGGAGTCGTAACTCGGCTCGAGCGCGTCTGCTCCGCTGCCTCGGCCAGTCGCCACGTCATAACCGTGAGCAGCAATGCTATATCTAAAGAACCATCTCGTGCATGCACAGTAAACATTAAAAGTAAATAATTACCAGAGGCAGCACTCGCAACCTCCTTGCAGTCACGGTCCACCAGGATCGAAGCCCTCAAGAATTTCTTCACAATTATCCCGCATGGAAATTTTTGTGGCAGTTTCCCTGGTCTCTACGACGGCGGTGGTGTGGTGTTGCGCAGCGTCGTGCGGGATCGTGAAGCATCGTGAGATATCGTGCCGCGAGACTCGTCTATCACCTCGCAGGACGACAATATTCCACTTTCGGTCACGCTCTTCTCCCGCGTTAAATGCCTGTGCCAACAAAGTGTGTTCACGCCAGGCTGACTCGGCAAATTATTGATATGACGAGCTTTTTAGATAAAACTATCGAAAGCATTGCGGTGCATCGCATCTCTACAATCTATTAGGGAAACTACGGCTCCTTCTGGCGTGACTGCGTGCTCCCCTCACAGGCTTCCACTCGGTCGCTTTTGCTCCCTGTGGAGGTAGTAAAATCGTCCACTACCTGACGTCAGCACTTTTTCCTGGCTACTTTCAGGGACTGTGCCCGAATTTTGTGTACGTTTTTATCTCATTTTCACTTGCAGGCGACGGGCTGTGTTCTCTGTCAATCATACATTTATGCTGTGTTCTCTGTCTTCCTGCATTTATGCTGTGTTTTCTCTCTTCATAAATTTATGCTGTGTTCTCTGTCTTCATGCATTTATGCTGTGTTCTCTCTCTTCATACATTTATGCTGTGTTCTCTGTCTTCCTGCATTTATGCTGTGTTCTCTCTCTTCATACATTTATGCTGTGTTCTCTGTCTTCATGCATTTATTTGCTGAATTTCCAAGGAAGTCTTGAGGAGGGTAACATGGTAAAAGATGAGTATAGTAGTGAGTACACCGCAAAAAAAAACTGTTACTTATATTCTAGTATCCATTGCAAGGAAACGTCTCATTGCTCCTTTTGCGTACATCGGCAAAGATAATGTTTTCTGGTACTCGAGTTGTGCATTGATGAAAAAATGTACAACTGATACTCCTTATGCATCGGGGAGATAGCGCATCACCAAGACGGTTGCGCACACGGGGTGGAAACGTAAAACTGATTCGCTAGGGGCAACAAGGTACAAACCTGTAACTGATACATTCGTGTGTATCGAGATTCCTATTAGGGGTTAAAACTATTATATATTTGGGATTTAGCGCTTCCAATTTGAAGATGTATGGTCTCGAGCTGAAGGTTAGGTTGGCCTTCTTTTTTTAAATAAAATGAATTTTTTTTGCGGACCATATTTTCTCCCATTGACTGCTGTTCCTTTCTCCATCACCTATTACTTTCTTTTTCATCTTTTACTAGGTTGTGGAGACACCTTGTGTGTATAAATTCCCCGTTCCCCCCATTCCACACAAAACGGTGCCATTGTCCCTCTCTTGGGTACGCCTTGTTGATAGTTAGGGAGACTTAAAGTAACTTATAATCTATGTAGATCGAAATAAAAACGTACAACTAATACGCTTGCGTCTCCAAGATACAAACATATTACTA
This sequence comes from Morinoia aosen, assembly GCA_030386875.1. Lineage (NCBI taxonomy): Eukaryota > Metazoa > Arthropoda > Malacostraca > Amphipoda > Talitridae > Morinoia > Morinoia aosen. Next base: position 13,811,208 of record CM059563.1, read on the forward strand.
ATTCATAAGTGTACAACGAAATAAAAAGTATTAAATACACGTTCGTGACACCATGATATAAAAGTACAACTGATGCCTCCGTGTACATCAAGATGAACATCTATAACGGATTCGCTCGTGACCTCAACATATAAACATATTACTGATACGCTCGTTTATATCAAGATGAACATCTATAATGGATTCGCTCGTGACCTCAACATATAAACGTATTACTGATACGCTCGTTTATATCAAGATGAACATCTATAATGGATTCGCTCGTGACCTCAACATATAAACGTATTACTGATACGCTCGTTTATATCAAGATGAACATCTATAATGGATTCGCTCGTGACCTCAACATATAAACGTATTACTGATACGCTCGTTTATATCAAGATGAACATCTATAATGGATTCGCTCGTGACCTCAACATATAAACGTATTACTGATACGCTCGTTTATATCAAGATGAACATCTATAATGGATTCGCTCGTGACCTCAACATATAAACGTATTACTGATACGCTCGTTTATATCAAGATGAACATCTATAATGGATTCGCTCGTGACCTCAACATATAAACGTATTACTGATACGCTCGTTTATATCAAGATGAACATCTATAACGGATTCGCTCGTGACCTCAACATATAAACGTATAACTGATACGCTCGTGACACCATTGTATAAACGTAAAGCTAATACACTTGTACACATAGGGAAGACATCACATAACTGCTACACCCGTGCACAGCTAGTGAGAAATAGCATTTAAAGCATGTGTTTGCAGCGCACACTCTCACCATAAACTCACCAGCGCGTCCAAACGACTCACCAATTTCCGTGAGTGCGCCTTCTGTTGCCGGCCTCCCATGGGGTGACGACCTCCTCCCTCTACGTACGGAGCATTCCCACCGGCTGCTCGAATGTATGTAAACACTCCCAGTCTTTCCTTGTCGCTGTGCTTATCACTCAACATCCGCTTTTTCCGACCATATTCCGCCTTATCATTCAATTCCGACTTCATGGAGCTCCTACAGCTCGCACGGTCTGCAGTCTTTCATTTAAGCTATCACCTTAATCGGCGCGTCGTTCTACCTTTCAGTTGCAGTTACGAATTTAGATATACTCGTATGTTCACTACTTAGTGTACACGGCCCCTCATAAATGAGATAACTCAATATTTTCATTGAATAAATTTTCCAGATGTGGATGACAAACAACAAATATAGCAATCTTAAAAGTACTCGCGATTAAAATATTCTTATATTTTTGCACCGGTAAAACTCGTATCACAGATACGGTCATTAAGTATCCTTATGAGCGTGACAGCGAGACGGAAGAAGCGGACACAAAACAAATATATCAATAAGAATAGATGAACATACCAAGGGTATTATTGGGTAAAATGTTGTAAACAGGAGATATACGTATAAATATACATATAGATTAAGAATTTCAGTACAGTAGGGAATCTTGAAAAATTTGATTTATATCTTTTATTCTCAATTATATACACATATAGAATAAATATACACATACAAATTAAGCAAATTATTAGAGTGGGGATTCTTGACAAATTTTATTTTGTTCTAAATCTTTTATTCTTACATAGCTCACGTGGATAACTATGTGATGTAGTCCATCTTTTTGTTGGGTTTGCCCCTGCGAGAGCTGGACACAGCAACTTCATGCCAAGCGGTCGTTTGAGACATCGCTCCATCTGTAATGTGCCGTGACGAGCGGGACGTGCAGCGCTCATTTGAACGTTCTTTAACTGCGGTTGGTTACTCAATTGACAGAAATTATGCAGCGCTTACCGTAACTGTTGTATGAACTGACAATAATTGTGTGCGGCGTCATGCTCAATAAGGGCTCTTATGAGCTCTTGATCGTATTTAACATTCGGTGAAGTACCATAAATTTAAGTAAAATATGCCTGTACCGAAAAGTGATGATTTAGGTGTTAATTACGAGGAAATTTTCAAGTGCAATATTTTTACGTCTGTAGGAACCCTGCAGAGAGGAAATGAAGCTCAGTGTAAATCATGTAACAAAACTTGTTGGTGCATTCCTCCACCTCATTACGCCAGGTATACACAGATAACCATTATGTGGAGCACTAAGCAACTTATGAGCGCTTCTTTTTCTCAACGCGCTTTCTCGTCTGACCAGCGCTGCTGCTCCACCGTAACGAATTCTTTTTCCTGACAATGGTTTCTGTGTCAGTTTAACGATTTTTGTTACGCTGCTGCAACTTCCGTTTCCCGATTACGACTTCTGCATTCTGACTTCAAATACTGTGTCCCGACTCCGACTTTCCTACCACGAAGACGACTCAGGTATCCCGACTACGATTTTTATGTCACGAAAACGACTCAGGTATCCCGACTCCGACTTTCCTACCACGAAGACGACTCAGGTATCCCGACTACGATTTTTATGTCACGAAAACGACTCAGGTATCCCGACTACGATTTTTATGCCACGAATACTCAGGTATCCCGACTCCGACTTTCCTACAACGAAGACGACTCAGGTATCCCGACTTCGATTTTTGTACCACGAAAAGACTCAGGTATCCCGACTACGATTTTTATACCACGAAAACGACTCAGGTATCCCGACTACAATTTTTATACCACGAAAACGACTCAGGTATCCGGACTACGATTTTTATATAACGAAAACGACTCAGGTATCCCGACTACGATTTTTATACCACGAAAACGACTCAGGTCTCCCGTCTACAATTTTTATACCACGAAAACGACTCAGGTATCCGGACTACGATTTTTATACCACGAAAACGACTCAGGCAACCCGACTACGATTTTTATACCACGAAAACAACTCAGGTAACCGGACTACGATTTTTATACCACGAAAACGACTCAGGTATCCCGACTACGATTTTTATACCACGAAAACGACTCAGGTATCCGGACTTCGATTTTTATACCACGAAAACAACTCAGGTATCCCGACTACGATTTTTATACCACGAAAACGACTCAGGTATCCCGACTACGATTTTTATACCACGAAAACAACTCAGGTATCCCGACTACGATTTTTATACCACGAAAACAACTCAGGTAACCGGACTACGATTTTTATACCACGAAAACGACTCAGGTATCCCGACTACGATTTTTATACCACGAAAACGACTCAGGTATCCGGACTTCGATTTTTATACCACGAAAACGACTCAGGTATCCCGACTACGATTTTTATACCACGAAAACAACTCAGGTATCCCGACTACGATTTTTATACCACGAAAACGACTCAGGTATCCCGACTACGATTTTTATACCACGAAAACGACTCAGGTATCCCGACTACGATTTTTATACCACGAAAACGACTCAGGTATCCCGACTACGATTTTTATTCCACGAAAATGACTCAGGTATCCCGACTCCTTTTTTTTTATACCACGAAAACGACTCAGGTATCCCGACTACGATTTTTATACCACGAAAACGACTCAGGTATCCGGACTACGATTTTTATACCACGAAAACGACTCAGGTATCCCGACTGCGGTTTTTATACCACGAAAACGACTTTTGTACCACGAGGAATAACTTGAGGAATAGAGTCCCAACATTTTTTCTCTTATTTTTAGATATCAATAATATCACTTATCATAAAATACCTACCAATTAAGGACCATCAAATTGATACATTTTAAAATTCAACGAGGAATTAGATTTCAGGCATCAACCTCACTGGAAATATACGGTTTTTCTTTTTGTTTTCTCTCTATAACTTTTTGACGCCCAAGGAAAATCACTACTGTTTAGAGTACAACTAACTAGAACTGAGACCCTTTATGGCCGTGCAACTTACGCTGGGATATTTGCGGATGCGCGAATGGCATCGAATGCGTTGATTAATCACCAATCATTTTCACCAACACGCATGTAAACCCATTTTTTAAACCGGGTTTTCACTTCCCAGAGTGATTGTTTCACTCGCATGAAACAATTATGTCATCGTCTAAAATTTCTGCCTAATCTCAATCATGTAGTGTATTTTTTTCTTTAAAACTTTAAAATGTTTTTTTTTCTGTTAGTTGAATCTTCAAACATTGAAGAAGACTTGCTGCTTATGGAAGCATTGACTACTCGTAATTTATTTTAATGCTACGGAACTATTTATTAACCATTTAGTAACTGTGGTCTAGCGGCCAGTTTGCTCGCTCTTCATGTAGAAGTTCACGAATCTGAGCCCAGCAATACGAGTCCAATGTTTTTCCCCCTTGGGAAAAGGAAGAATTGTGCCACTTGGCCTAGATGTGCACAACGAGCATCGGAGCTACAGGAGTAACGAATGGTAGAGCAAAAGCTTCTGAGAAATAAATGAAAGATATATATCGGTTATAAACTTCATTGGAATGAAAAAACTCTATCGAATTCCTTCGGGCCTGTCTTTATCAGCGTCGAGGCTCTATACAAGCTCTCCGTTCTAGCTTCCACTAGAACCACCACACCAACACCACTACCACCACCACATCAACACTGCCACCACCATCACCCACCAGAAACACCACCACCACCGAACACCACTACCACCGGTACCCTTAAGTCTGTTTTGACCTCTGACTCGAGAATTGATTCAAAGCTTGCGGTGACCATGTACGTAGAAGCTGTAAATCAGCAGCGTGCCCAGTTCTGATGCTGTTTTTGAGCCGACCAGCACTCTCTTGCTGGCTAACAGCATCGTAAGGCCTGCCAGGGGCCGGATTTGTTAACAATTTACGTCCTCGTAGCGGGACAGCCGGCAGCGCAAGTTCTCCTGTCGTCTTGGTCACGTTAAGTGCAGTTTTTTTCTTCCCCTCTGAAGTTCGGTATTTCGAAATTTTCCAAAAGATGTTGAAAGCTCAAGTTCTGAAAACAGTCATCCAACAAAGTGGCTACATGTTACGCGCTTACGTTTTATTTAAAAAATCCCCTTCTCGAGAATTTTGGATAGAAAACAAGCACGTAGTTTAGCTAAAACGAATTCAAAGACTCACACTGCCAGGTATTTCGTCACGACCATGAAAATTGTTTGAAATGCAGCGCCATGATTGGAATCCAGGATCCAGCGTGGGCTGGAGCTCGGTGGCTCTAGCGCAAGTAATGAAGACGTCTCCATACTTGGAGGCGCTACTCACATCGTGCTCGGTGTGACTTCCTGCTCTTGCAGCGTAATTAGGGCACGTGACCCCGCCTACTTAGCTCAACTCTGCCCTTCATGCTTTTGTTGGGTTTGGCTCATGTTGTGCAAAATTAAAATTAGAACGACTTATATCCCGAAATATGTTAATCTTTTCCTATTGGCATGCCGTATTGTTAGATAACCTCAACTTCAGATAGGCCTTCGATACTTTTTTATTACTTGTCCACTCTTATTTGATCTCTTTTCACGTCTTCTTCGCTATCTCTTTTTTGTCACCTCTTCTTCCTCTTCTTATCTAACTTACCGTCTCGGTGAGCAGGATATCCTGTGTGGGAACACACCTTGTGCATAGATTCCTCGTTTTCCTTAGTCCATACCAAATAATACTCGTACCTTCTTGAATCTGTGAAATAATCTTTGTAATGGAAACAACGAAGCCTCAAACTTACTCCTATACTATAATACAACTGGGACGTCGTATAACGGCATAGATCATAGTGGAATGCAAATTATGTGTTAAACGTGATTTACCAAAATTCTTTCTATAACTCTAATCATACACTTCACAGTCTCTTCAGCGGTGCAGTGGAAATAATTATACTAGGACTCATGCTTTAAAACTTTGACTGCGACGTGACGTACCTTTGGTGGGTCACATCCATTGAGCATTTCGTTCAAAATCCATTGAGAGGATTTTTATTGTGCTGCTGACCGACTTGCCGTCGCAACTTCATGTTCATGAATACTTAATGAAAAGTAAATGAAGGCACGATCTATTTGATGTTTTTTTTTCGAAATTTATCTCAAAAATTAACTTTAATTTGAGTTAAACACTGAACTTGTTTAACCCGCCGCAGTTAACTTGTTAAACTGACACATGGTCACACTGACCTACAGCATTGTACAGTTGGATGATTCGAGTGTAATAATTGATATTTGAAGGTAGCCTTTTCACTATGTTTCATTTGCCAAGGTAATGATGTGGTGTTTGTTCCGCTTTCAGAGACTGTGGTCGAGGTTTTCTGAACAACTCGGCAACTAATTTAAATTAAATAAAAAGAAACATGAGCGATACCTGTTTTTGTTAAGACTCGTGTTTTTACTGCTAACACGGGTTCCAGCTGTGGCTATTTAAACGATTTATTTCCGCTTGCAATACATCAGTAAAATCATTACTTAAAAATATATTAAATTGACAGGCTGAGGTGTGAGTACTATGAGATATAACTCGTGGACACGACCAAGTTTTAATTCTGTGTCTTACTTCTGCATCGCTACCGTACGAATTTTGTATCCTGGCTACTACTTCAGTATCCCGAAAATGATTCCGATGTCACGACTGCGACTTTCGTTCCATAATTTCAACTACTGTTCCACAAGTGCAAATTTAACACGGGCTTAAACACGGAAGTTATTCCTAATGCTGAATTTTGCTATAGATGTTAGGGCTTCTGAATTCATAACTAAAGGAATGTGAGTCTAAACATTTATTTCGCCGTTCTTGCATACAATTTTTTTTAGCTCGTTGTATTGAGTTCACTTACACCTCGCATGTTAGCAAAATTTCCGGCCATGTTGTCCCGATTTTGCCATATTTGTCTAATTTCATTGGTAGAAAGAAGTTAAGCTCAACAATGAAATCTCTCAACATTATCATATGCAGTGACTAAATTAAAGATGCGGGTTCATGACCGGTTTTTTACGCTAGATTCTTGGTTTTGTTACGAATACTACAAGAAGGCGCTAATATTTATTCACTAAACCAAAAAATAAACTTCTAGTACGTCTGTGTCCAAAGATATTTACTGCTCACTTGACACGTTGACTGTGATGGGTTAAACTGAAGTTCAGTATTCAAGTCAAATTCAAAAGTTGTTAGAAATTTTATAAATACCAAACATGAAATGGGTCCATCGAATACCATTAATGTTAAAAGATTGTTACAACTTTTTCAAACAACCCATCGGTGGGTCGTTTCGGAGCAGGAGAAACTTAAATACGACCCACCGATCCCAGGTAGCAAAATTTATTGACGTAATATTGAGCCAATATACAGTCTCAATATGGACTGGATATCCAAAATGAACATTGGGACAATACCTTATTTTGGAAAATTCGGTTGATATTTAAAAAATATATTGGCCCAATAACAATATTATTATCAACCCAATATCAACTAATTATTGTGTCAATATTGACTTGATAATGAAGTGTTCCCTACAATAACATTGGCTTAGTACTCAATTCCTGAAAAACATGGCCCCGATAATGATAATTTAACTAACCCAACATTAGCTAATTATTCTGTCACTATGCACTTAATGTTGCATTTTTCCTTAGAAAAATAATTAGCCTATTAGGCATGGAGTTTTTGCTGTTTTCTTAATCTTTTCTACAGGATAATTTTACATTCACACATATTAGTATTACTGAACAGAAATGGACTAGAACTGAGTTTGAGGGGTAACTAAGGAAGGGTACTACAGGCCCAATACTTATTTTCTGACATCAAGTGGATATTGGTAGAATATAGTGTCCCAATAATAATTTATTTTGAACCCAGTATCAGCTAATTACTGTGTCACTATTGACTTGATATTGAGGTGTTTCCTTAAACAAATAACTCCGTATTATTGGCGTACAACATCAACCCAATATTTGGGCAATAATAATTTATATGCTAACAAATTTTATTAAATTGCGAGATTTTAAATTATTATGAGATAGTTTCCACTCATATGAATACCGTACATATATGTATACACTGTTAGTTTTATATTAGAAATAAAACTATTTACTACATTGTCCCAATAACAAGTTGATATCATAAATAAATTCATCTTATTTCGATATTGCCTTGTTATTAGCCTATTATTGTAATCCAAGATTCCAATATCAGGTCAATAAATAATTATCAACCCAATATTGGCCTAATAATTTCTTGCTACCTGGGATAGGTCGTACCGCAGTTAACGTGTTAATTCTTATGAATACTGCATCAGTAGCGTAACTTTTGAATTGAAGGAACCTGGCGCGCTGAGTTCTATTCAGGTCGTGATGTTACAATCGAATTAGCGGCCACGAACGAACGCGTGAGTCTCTAGTAAAACTTTCCATTCCCGTCCACTGGATGTGTCGACTCAGAAGCCTGGATTGTTATTTACAAGTGTGACCTGCTTCGTGTTCTCAGGAGGAAGATGTGAAGTCCTGAGTTCAAGGTTAGCTAGGTTCCCTTTCATTCCAATAGAAAAGGTTTCTTGTTTGTTGTGGATCATCTTTTTCGGTTCACTGCTGTGATTTTTTCAAAATCTTTCACTTATTTCTTCAACTTTTTCTTGTTTCATGTACTCTTTTTCGATCTTACTGGTTCTATGGTCTAGGTATGAAGTACACTTTGTACATAGATTCCTCGTTTCCTTATATCCATACTAAATGCTAACTTCATTCTTTCTTTCATGTAGGAAAGAACTTTTCTTGTGTTTAAGGAGGCTTAATCTAACTTAAATTCTAATATAATCTGCGTAACCTGTAATTGGTGTAAAATATCAATTCCAGATTGAAATACCTGTACTTCAATTCATTATTTTATGCATCTTTTTAAGCTCAAGTATCGATGGAAAGATAGAGTTTACATGTAGTTTAGGCCATAGGACATATCGAAATTTTTCTCACCGAAACTAGCAGTTCTTCATCCGTATATGTTTGTATGCCTCCACAGTGCGCCAGCTTGCGCTGTAACTGCCGTCTTCCAAAAGCAAGAGTGTAACTTTATTTCTTACATCATAAAATTGGCCCACAAACTAGCGCTCCTTGTCTTAACGTTTGTTCTTATTCGCAGCATACCTACTTCACAAGCTTCATTATCTTTTAGGCTTGAATTGTTAACTGCGCATGCGTGACTTGAGGTAACTCTGCATTATCTAGTTTCTCAAGCAAGACTTTAGATCAGCACTCATTCAATCCTCTCAATTTCCCTCCCTGCGCCTCCTGCCCGCCCCCGCCCCCCTCGCGCCCGCAGCCCCCGTCCTCGGCGCATTTTCTCATTAACATAAATATAAAATACTGGAGGAGCCGCCTCTCTCCTGTCACGTGGAGCCAGCGCCGCTGGCCGGGAGGGGGAGGGTGACCGCTTCAATTTACCTTCCGTCTGAATTTTTTCTCAATTACTGATAAAGTTTTCATTTTGTTTGTCATTTACTGAGGACAAGCCGCGCGTTGGGAAATGACCTCAGCTGAGGTGTTACGCTGAGTTTGCAGGCAATGTAGTACGAGTGCAGGACGGTGAGAGGTGCTGCGGTGGAGGGGGGGGGGAGCGACCAGGGCTCGGGTTGTGCCGGTCTCACATCTCAGGAAAGCGAGATAACTGTGATGAATTAGAGAAGTTTTACACCGAGCACGACCCGACTCCAGGACTCGAGATATGAACCTGCACTGAGAGCCAGCCTGCCTGCGCATAAATTGCGCTCGCTAAACACTTTGGCTTTGCGCAAAAACGCGAGGCCTACGACGGCCGAGCGACCGTCGGGCGTGCGGCGCAAGTTACCTAGCATTTGGGGCTGCAAAAGTCGGACGTACCCTTTGAATTATCGTAATTTCTGGCATTTTTGTGTCAATTCCGAAGCAAATAAGAATATTGTGCGGTGGTATTTCTGAGATTAAAATGGAGTGCTCAGTCAACTCGGTGTCTCTGGAGTGGAGCATCCAATCAACTCAATTACGTTCCGTTGTTAACTATCTCTATTTGCTCCGTTATTCTTCGCAAATTTGACAGGAATTAATTTTTTCTTGCGTTGCATGAACGCGATGCGAAACGCCACCGAATGGCGTACTGTATGTACCCTGAAATACGCCCATTAGTTTTACCTTATGATTAAATGAAAAATTAGCATGAAGTCTGTCTCTGTGCCCATTGTAGTGTGTCTCAGTACCCAGTGTATAATAATATTGTATTGTGTACAATAGTAATACTGTGTAATAATTTTATACATATTTATACATAAAATATATACACATATCGTTTCCTTCGGTTCTATTTAATGCGTCATTGTGGGTGTTATGTTAAAAGTTGTAGATCCCCTAAGATCTCTTTCTCTACAAACAACCTGCAACATTTCTAAGTAATCTGGCTCACTTAACTCTTTTGGGCTTGAAAATATTAGCTTGTATTCTATCCATTCCTGATGTTAAAACGAATTTGTGTAGCTCTTTCAGAGCGCCCGCATAATAGTATAGTCCCTCGTAGGAAGACGTAGGCTCTTCTAAAAATAACGAAGGAATTATTGAGCAAATACATTTTTGCTAGACTAGTGCGCAAAACATGTTTAAATACGTTGGTCTAATAAAGTAGGAACGATGAGCTTCACATGAAGTAAAATACTGTTGCCAACCGAGCGTGACTTTGAACGCAAAGTTAAATGATATTTCTGCGGAAAATCTCCCGCTTTTCCCTCCTGAAGCAGGTACTGCGTAGCAATGTTTACCAGTTCACCTTAAGTGTTCGTGCAGTTCAATAACATTCAAAACGGTCTATAAATATCTGCTGATCACTGTAATGTTGAGGATCATTTGCTTCATTATGCCGTGATCACTTGGAGTGAAAACTCGTTTGTTGGTAATCAATTGCATGCATAATTGGCAGTAGAGAGCGGAGCAGCTCGTTATCGTGAGCCCTTGCTTATTTTGCACCCATTACCTAAACTGGACCGTACACCGGGGCTTCCTGTGCCGCTCTCTGCCAGCACGGCCGCGATTGTTCCCTCTTATTAAAACAAGCATCACACAGGGTATTGTGTGAGCCGTACCCCAACACATGCATCATTGTGTGAGCCGTACCCCAACACATGCTTCATTGTGAGAGCCGTACCCCAACACATGCATCATTGTGTGAGCCGTACCCCAACACATGCATCATTGTGTGAGCCGTACCCCAACACATGCTTCATTGTGAGAGCCGTACCCCAACACATGCTTCATTGTGAGAGCCGTACCCCAACACATGCTTCATTGTGAGAGCCGTACCCCAACACATGCTTCATTGTGTGAGCCGTACCCCAACACATGCATCATTGTGTGAGCCGTACCCCAACACATGCATCGTTGTGTGAGCCGTACCCCAACACATGCATCATTGTGTGAGCCGTACCCCAACACATGCATCATTGTGTGAGCCGTACCCCAACACATGCATCATTGTGTGAGCCGTACCCCAACACATGCATCATTGTGTGAGCCGTACCCCAACACATGCATCATTGTGTGAGCCGTACCCCAACACATGCATCATTGTGTGAGCCGTACCCCAACACATGCATCATTGTATGAGCCGTACCCCAACACATGCATCATTGTGTGAGCCGTACCCCAACACATGCATCATTGTGTGAGCCGTACCCCAACACATGCATCATTGTATGAGCCGTACCCCAACACATGCATCATTGTGTGAGCCGTACCCCAACACATGCATCACTGTGTGAGCCGTACCCCAACACATGCATCATTGTGTGAGCTGTACCCCAACACATGCATCGTTGTGTGAGCCGTACCCCAACACAAGAATCTTACATTTTGTATTAGCCCTGCCCACAGCTCCAAGTATCGTTGACATTACCTAATGAAAATATCAGTGATAGAGACAATGAGGACTTTTTTCGAAGCTTCTAAGGATGGCGGGAAAAGACTTTTGGTGTTCGCAATGAAGTAGTTGGAAGCAGTTCCAGGTTAATTTACTCAAGTCCTGTTAATATTGCTAAAGATCTTAACACGTCAACTGTGGCAACCAGTAGTCACAAACTCAATTTTCAAAAATACTCAAGACAAAATGAAGGCACGATCTTTTTCATGATTATTATTCTTAAAGTCAATTTAAGTGATCAATTTTAAGAATAAAAATCAATAAACATTATTTCATTTTAACAAGGATGTGATGAGTGCATTTTCGCGATTGGTGTTGCTGATACTCTTAGATGGAAAATTGTACGTCCGCTTGTCATCGCTTGCGGGATACGCTGCTTCCAAATGGATCAGGAGTGAATGAAGGAGTGTATATACTGAGGCGCTCGCGCTTATTGACACGTTTCCTGCGAAGGGTTAAACTGAAGTTCAATATTCTATTCAAATTTAATGTCAATTGCAGTTAGCAATTTCAAAAATAGCTAACATTACCTGGTTTGTGCTTTCATTTAGCTTCCATAAAGTATTTATAGAATTAATGTATTGACTGCAGGCTGGTCAGCAGCATTATGAAAATCCCCTCAGTGACCACCGGTGGGTCCCTTTACAGGAAACGTATTAAGGGTTTCAAAATATTTTACTGACTCAAATGTTGCATTTCTCCACACAGCAGTAGAAGATGGTGGAGCCTTAGTCGTCTTTCCCTATTTTCATCGGGAAACAGAATTGCAAAAATGTAAATTTCGTACGGAGTCTTTAAGGAAATGGAAGTTTCACTTAAACGGATATTTTATTTCTTCAAAAATGTTGAAGGATTATTCTTTCATCAACACACTAATACACTCATACCTTAGTTTAGATAATCTATAGCTTTTATGTTAGCTTACGCCTACCCACAACTAAGGGGTTTCAAAGAGAGGAAGGTTGAGGCACCATTTAGTACGGAATTAAGGGGATGCGGTATCTCTGCACAAGAAGTGTTCCCACACAAGATCCGATGCGCATAGAAATATCAAGTTAGGATGGAGTGTTATGAAACAACATAAAAGTTCAATAAGAAAGTAATAGGCTCTGAAAAACAAAAATTGGAGTGAACCGAAGAAAGATGGTCCGTAACAATACGAAAAACCTATTCTATTTCAACAAAAAAGAAGCCTACGCAACTTTCAGTTTGGGACCTCACATTTAACCCCTGTGGGCCCTAATTCCCGTAGATACAATAGTTGTATCCCACCGAGGGGAGACGCTTGTACCTACCTCACCTGCCCGTCCTTGTGCGTCACGCTTTCAATTACAACATAAGCAAAAAATGCGCGTGCAGTAATTTAATGGGAGAGAATTTTGTTGCCGCAGTCGAGTAAGTCCGTATCATAGGTACGATAATTAGACATAATGAGGGGCGCCAGCCATTTTCCTTCATTGTTTATGCAAATAGCGAGCAATATACAATTCGACATCCAAGCAGCTATTTAGGGCCGAATTTTTTAACACTTTACGTGGTCGTGGCGGTGCAGCTGGTAGCGTAAGTTCATTGAAGTCGACCGTTGGTACGAGGATAACTGTGGTGAGGTAAATAGAAAATTCATGTTTAGTTGAGAATAATATAGGTTAGCTTAGGATATGTCAAGACAGTTTAGGTTATGATAGGTTGGCATAGGTCATATCTAAATATATAAGTTTGGGTTAGATTAAGATATTTTGACATAGATCATGCCGAAATATCTATGCTTAGGTTAGGTTTTGATAGGTTGACATCGATGATTTTTAAATAGAATAATGTAACAGTCGGTTTGATTATTAAGTTCATTAAATAACTGTGGATGTCTTCATGGGTTCACATGTTTAGGTTAAAATTAATTAGTTTAGATTCGGACAGTTTATGATAGATTAAGATATATTAGGATAGGTTGATAATTTTAGATAGAGTAAATTAAGTTTTTAAAGTCAATGGAAAGTTAGGTTTTTCAAGATGTTTTAATTATTATAACGCCTGTTACGGTTCATCCATTGATTAATCTCACCTAATAATACCCGTTGTGTGCTCATATATATATATATATATATATATATATAGATTTGTTAGAAGCGGCCATAGATTTGTTTGGGGTCCGCTTCTTAAGAAACATAGGATGTCTGAGTTTGGGGTATCATGCATACCGAATTCCTCAGTGTAACATTGAATGATGGCCTTTACATGCATTGATATGTTTGACATTTTATAAAGATAGGTTCGGTTAAGATAGGATAGGATCGGTTAGGATATGTTAGATTAGCATAGGTTAGGAAATGTTGACGGAAGTTTTTCAGGGAACCTAACATAACGATTCATTGTCTGTCAAATATCTACGGGTCTTGCAGCTACTACCCTTGGTTTATTTGTTTGGAGTCCGCTCCTCCTATTTTTCCGTCATGCTCATCAGGATAATGACGTATAATGACCGCATCTGTGATACGAGTTTAACCACTGCATAAGTGCAAGTACATTGTTTAATTACGGGTGCTGTTTGGATGGATAAATTTGTTTGTCATCCGAATCTGGAAAATTTGTTCAAGAAAGGTATTGAATCCCGTCATTTTTGACGGGCCGTGCACACTAGTTATATAATAATCTTCATCGAGACATCAGAAAACCTCATGTTAACTTGCATTTACATCTCCACTTCGTACATTATGTTATTTTTATGTGCTACAAGTGCTCTTTCTGTGTACTGTAACTTGGGTCTTGTTCAAGTAAAGGCCGTTGTAAATGACAGGTATTGCTCAGTGAAGACTCCACCAGCCTGCGCTTCCCTCTAGCATTTTACGCCTCTGTTGCTGAGGTCAGCCGTCTGTCATGGCAGAGGAAGTGAGATGCTCAGTGGAACGGTATATGAGGTCCTCACGGAGCTTCGTAGTGAATGTTACCTCCAGAGATACTTCTTGACACACTTGCGTCGTGTCAAGTGTGACTCTTGACACGCTTGTGACGTTTCAAGTGGGACTCTCGATAGACTTGTGACGTGTCAATGAGGACAGCGTGACTCTTGACACACTTGTGTCGTGTCAAGTGTGACTCTTGACACACTTGTGTCGTGTCAATGAGCGCAGCGGGACTCTTGACACACTTGTGTCGTGCCAATGAGGACAGCGTGACTCTTGACACACTTGTGACGTGTCAACGAGCCCAGCGTGACTCTTGACACACTTGTGACGTGTCAACGAGCCCAGCGTGACTCTTGACACACTTGTGTCGTGTCAAGTGTGACTCTTGACACACTTGTGTCGTGTCAATGAGCGCAGCGGGACTCTTGACACACTTGTGTCGTGTCAACGAGCCCAGCGTGACTCTTGACACACTTGTGACGTGTCAACGAGCCCAGCGTGACTCTTGACACACCTGTGACGTGTCAACGAGAGCAGCGTGACTCTTGACACACTTGTGACGTGACAACGAGCCCAGCGTGACGCTACCTCTGTCACGCTGGGGAAAAGTTCGCGTAGACCTCGTCTCCAATCAGTCACTGCAATTATTGGCAGGTTTTGATTGGCCATTTTTCTTGCCGGTCGCCCATATTCGGTTCTCATGCAGCGGCACAAATTTTCCATCATGGCTGGTTCGATGCGCGGGAGTCCGTCATTAGGACACCGGTAATGTGCGGGTGCAGCGCGCGCATATCCGTCTGCGCAGCCTGCCTGCTCCGTCGTATAGAGGCGTCCTATAGCCCAGTGGCGTCGTATGACGTATAGCTCAGTTTCATCGTAAAAAGGAGCAAAAAGAAAAACCGTTTATTTACAAAAAACTTAAGCCATGAAATGTCTTTCAGCCAATTAAATCTCAAATATTTCTTATCAGAAAGGTCTTATAGCAAGGTGGGACTTATAGCGCAGCTGCGACGTGTAGCACGGGTGCGTTGCAGCTGTACACGCGCTACAGCTGCAGCTGCAGCATACGTCTGACGAGAAGACTGTAGCTAACCGTGTGACCGCTTGAGACGCGCAGAAAGAGAAATCGCACACCATACAACAATTTGTATGGTGCACGAATTTGTACAACAAATCGGTACTTGTACAAGAATGCTTAGTTAGGAGAATTCATGCATGTGTCAATGCGGAGGGTGGACAATTTGAGCATTTGTTATGGTTATGATCGATAAAATTTATGTACAAAAGTACTTCTATGAAAACCTGGACGGGGTGCGACTTCTGGAACAAGCGCGACAAGCTCTTGCGTGTGCGTTACTAATGAGCGTCTGTACGTGTGATGTGGGTGCGATATTAATCTGTGTGTGTGCGATGTTATTCAGTGCGTGAACGATTTTAATGGGTGAATGCACGTTATAATTCCGTGTGAGTACGCTTTAAGTGTACGTGCGAAATTATACCCTATTTGTACGGGATTATTAAGAATGTATAAAATATTCAATCCGAGTACGTTGTTAATCAGTGCATGTATATACGACATTATTGTCCAGCGTGTGTACGATGTTATTTCAGTGTGTGTACAATATTTATGAGTGTGAGTGCGACATTATTCTAAATGTGTACGCCCCGTGTGTGCCCGATATAAATAAATGCAACACACGAAATGCGTTAACCTCAGAACTCGCATTTAGTCCTCAATGAATTAGTGCCCTTTATGTTTGCCCTCATCTCTTTGTTGTCTGTGCTTTTGGATTGAAGCAATGCCTGCATGCTACGCCCGAGTTTACCTTGTCTCTAAGTTAAAATGCACAGAACAATTAGGTTCTTTAAACCTTATGCCAGTGCCATCTTACGCGCCAGTCGACGAATTATTAACCTCCTTTTTTTATACTCATTTGCTGTAGATTATCCGATGGTCAGCATTTAAACCATTTGGAAGAGAAATACAAACTCAACTTAATAATTGGAAACACTTTTCTGTTCCCTGAAACCTCAATCTAGCGAATGAGAAACAGCATTCGCCGAATTTTCAGTCGCAAAAATGCAGACATCGTCGACCTAAAAGCTATAATTTGGCGTGCTGCCACAACGACTGTAGACTCAACTCAATATCATTGCAAGCGCTTTTTCCGTGTCCCAGAAGCTCGTAGTCAGGCGTATGACAAACATGAGTTCACATGGTCTTCAGTCGCGAAAATGCAGCCATTGGAGCTGACGACTCTTGTTAATTCGCACGTCTGACCCGCAGCCGGCGACGTGCGTTTTTAGAGCTCCTCAATGGCGCTAAATGATAGTTTTCTGCCTTGCCAATCACAGTTCGGGCGTCGCTCGCGTCACTTGAGGTTGTTTAGTGTCAACTTGCAGCTCAGGCGGGGAGTAAAAACGTCTCTTCCGGTGCTACCTGCAGTGTTACGGCCGCGTGAAAGGGAGATGTTAGCACATGCAGAGTATGTGTGTTGTTTATGGTGAAACCGCCTCTGAATTAGTAAGAAATCGGTGTTTCCTGCTTGGCTGTTGCAGAGAGTGAAGGTTAATGTGTTGGGCGAGACTGTCATTCTTGTTTTAAATTAAGAAGCTAGCATGAATGGCTGAAGCTGTGGTTTAGTGTGCAACACAGAAGGGTCGTGTAGCATTCAATTATATAAGCAAAAAATACTACAGAAAATATGCGGAAGGAATGTAAGAGCAAACGAATAACATGGATAGATAAGAAATGTTATGAAAAAAGGGGAATCAGGTTGGGTAACAAGACTAATAAAGATAAGAGTAAGGTAGGAGGAAACAAACCTCTGAATAACATCAGTAAGAACAGGGCAACAACGCCCGATCAAATTCTCCCCTAACCGAGGATGGATCTCGATAGCACAAAACTAGTCAGTTTCAAAGATGATGTCAAAATGAGGGATATTTTACGCCCTGATATATGAGTGCATTTTAAATGAAAATACCCGCCGCCATGCACAGGCTTCACACAGCGTCGTGTTACGAACAGAATATACTTTGTTCTGGTTCAGGGCATCAGCAGCGTAGATAGTTGCGGTTGCGTCCCAACACGACGGGTGTGAGACGCAGGCAGACTTTCATAAAAAGGAAAACAGTTAATTTCCAATAAAGTACAAACATGAAATGTTGATACAATGGTTTTTATAGCTAACCGTTTGCTAAGCTAACTATTATCTTCATAAGCTAAGTGTTCCTACTTCACTGCATGACCCTGCAGTTATGCAGATAAAAGAGCCTCCTTCCGAATTGTTTTCCTGCCTCGAGCTCGCCTGTAATTTACCCACAGTCCGTCAACTTGGCTCCTTTTTTTTGCATTGTCTTGAAGAGAACCCTTCGAATTAGCGGCAAATTTTCTCCAGACGAGGCGCTCAAATTTCCTCCTTGAATTCTTGAGTTATGACGCTGTGTTTGCCGTTGCCATTTCTAAATTGCCGCTTTAACTTTCAGCGGATATCCGTGCTGCTTGTTCGCAAAAACAAGCAAGCACTGAATTTCTTTTATCACCAATCAGAAGTTGTCCGACCGAAAGAAAAGTGATCCTGAGGCTAACACTCGTAAGTGCGTATGAGAGCAGCCCAAAAACACGCACGTTGAGCGTAGAATGTGTGGTCCAGTGCAGAGATCTGGCGTGTTTTTTTCAGAGTGTACAAGTTGAAAAGAGATACGCCCTACTACGCGCCACGTACCATTCATGTTACAGTTTCCTGAAATGGTAAATGTCATTACTGCATTAAAATTCATTTTTGTTTGAAATTAAGTAAACCGTTATGAAGGATTAGAAACCAGCCACTCCTCCCAATCAGATCGCCTGCTTTACTGATCAGACGTTTTGGCCAACGTGTATAATTCCAGGTTGCCTACATTGCCGCGTGCAGTTCACGGTGTTCCCGCTAGTTTCCTATCGCACAAACTTCTTTAAATATATGCGCTCTTCTCTTATTTCCTCCTAACCCTAATGAAAACTTGCGAAAACAAGTCTTTCTTAACGATGGGAATTTCAACATACTTTATTGCTCGCTAGGTCAATATCAGTGCAACCGTTTGCTCTGGCGATTACAGAGTCTGCTTTACGCTCGAGTACCGCCGTGTGTGACTACAAATATCGCTTTTAATATTGCATATCGCGCCCTGCAAAATCTTATTAAAAGTATTATTCGGTGCAAATCGGTTTCGTTAATTTCATCTTCTGAATATGCGTCAAAAAACTCGCGGGAGGTATAACTTGCTTCTTTCAAGCTTATACCTGTGTTGCTTGCGCAACGTCATCGTAAACCATATCATTCTATATTATTTAGGTTGCAGATAATTTATTGAACCACATCCAACATCCCTCCTTTTACTTACGACTCGCAGGCCTGCGTTTTGCATTTAGCACATCCGTACGTGATGCAAGTGTGCATTTTAGAGCCATCATCCCATAAGAACACCTCGTGAGCGCGGCTGTGAAGACGGGATTTCCCGTTGCCTTATTAATGAAAAGACAAGAGCAAAGACAAGCGAGTAAACGTTCATCGAAATGCAAAAAACTTTTCGGGTGAACACCCATCATTATCCACGTACAAATCAGTTAAACGGGATAAAAAAAAATACCCTAAATTTTACTGTATCCTTTACCATGTGTTACTGATTTGTACATGGCTGATAGCATGATACGTTACCCTAGAGATAAGATACGTTAAAGACATACCCTGTCATTGAGATGACTTTTTGCCCGTGTGTCTTTGCTCTTCTTTTTGCATCAACGCCGCGAGTGTGTTTCAATAAACATTTCACTTGAATCAATGTTACGGTATTGGCAACTCTAAAATTGGTAGCTCTAAAGTGAGTTCAGTGTATTTTATGTTTATGCAGCCGATCTTCTCGCACATACTTATTGTTTGCTATCTGTAGGTGTGGCAAAGATGTGTTTTTTCTTGCCTAAATTCTTCTTTTGCTGTTTGCCGGAAAAAGTTTTCCATAAAAACCGCACAGCATTTGTCTACACTTTAAGCTAGGTGCTGTTGTGTATGCTTACAACATACGGGGCACATGTGAAGATATGTCATCAAGGCTCTATGATCAAGGTAAAGAGATGAAACCTAGCACTCTCTAGCTATTTTATGACAATGCGCAGTACGAGCAGCGTCGAACATATTTTTCAGCTGAATTTTTCGCACAGAAAAATTAACTCGAGATATTAGCAGCAACCAAGACAAGTGATAAAAAATCAGAGGCGTGCTTTGCCTGCGCTGCAAAATGTGATGCGGCTTCACTGCCGCTTGATTGAAATATTGCCGCATGCTGAGTAGTGCCGGGCATCTTCATTTTATGTTCTGTACCATCAGGCCTTGCCTCTGTGCCCATTGCGCCCTGCCTCTACACCTACTGCGTCCTGCAGCGATACCATTGTACCATGACCTGTACTATGGTACTATGACCCATACCTACTGTGCTCTGCCTCTACACCCAGTGTCTCCTACACCTATACCATGGTACCATGACCTATACCTAGCGAACCCTTCTTCAGCGCGCACGCTCTCCGCCTTTTGCATGATTTGAGATTTGGTTCATAGAAGGCGGCTCTTTACGAGCCTCGAGCGCGTACACGAACATTGCGTAATGTGCTCGTCGTCGTGTCCTCTGTCTCGTCTTGGCCAATTTCAATACACCATCATAATGAAAATATACATGTGTTTTTTTCAATGTAATAATTCAGAAAATTAAAAATCCGCCATCGTTCTCATTTCGCTTAAATGTTGATTGATTGCTCTGCCTTTTTTCACTCATACTGCAGTGTGTTTTCTAACTAGACCTCTGCATTAATATAAACTACAATTAAGGACCAGATTTTCAGACCATTTACGTCGTGATAGCTGTACACAAGGCAACGAAAGTTCTGTCGACTTGGCTATGTTACGTGCTGCTGTTTCTTTTCAAAATCCTCAAGTTTGAGCTTCTTCACAGCTACGAGGGCATAAATTGTTCAAAATCCGGTCCCACGAGGGCTAATTACCTGCACTCAAGCACCAACACAAGCCCGCATGTGACGCGCGTAAGCACACAGCCTTGTGCACACAAATCAGAACGGAAGCCTGGCGCCTTTTTTGCTGCGTCAGGACACTGCGCCTCCCGCTGGGACGGCATCAGGCGTCGGAGTCCACACGAAACCCTATGGAAATTTCTCCACTTTCCTGGACATGTTAATCGCAGTCGTGGCCGCCGTAATGGCTTCATCAAGTCTCCGGGTAGCCGCTCAATACCCTGGCCTGGCCGCGTGAGTCCATATTTCAATTTGCGATGAGCAACTGGCGAAGACGAGTTGCTTGCTTAGCGTGAGGCGATCATCGCACGCTGCGGTTGTGCCCTCCAGGGCTCGTTAGCGCCATGCAGCTTCTCGTCACGCCGCTCGCCTCCCAAAGATAATAGACAAATTATACTTTTTGGCTTCGTTGTCTTGCATCTTCAAATTGAAGCTCAGCAGTCAATTTCATGTTTGTATTGACAATGTGACCAACTAACTTCGGTGTATATAGCCAGTCAAAAACCAAACACTCAGCTTTCGGTTAGTATCTGCAGTGAACTTGAATATCTTGCCGTAATAAATCGAAAATAAACGTCAGCTCCCGAAGTGTGTTTGATATGTAAACCAGGTGTACTGACGGGATTTTTTATGCATTTTGTTCAAATAATTCGACACTTTATGTTCATTACAATTAGTAACAGCGATTTTTAGTCTATTATTTAGTTGAAAACATGGATGAACTAAATAGTATCTTATCCCGTACCATTATTTCTTCTTTATTGTTGAAGATAACTATTCTTTAATATTGAAGTATCAGTATCATCAGCATCATCATCAATGCTGTCATTATTTTGTGCATTACCTGCCCGTTTGGCCATAGCCTGAACGTCTTCGCAAATGGCAAATCAATTTTATCTGCCGCTCCAAAATTTGCACTTGCGCTTTAATAACATTTCTGTGTCCTTTGCGACGCGCGTTGTGTTTTGCTCTTCGAAATACCCTATTGATTTGTATATTGGTACTTGTATAAGAAATCCGCGGAGATATAAACCTGCCATGAACACGCAACACCGTGACGCAATGTTGTATTGTGCACATGAGCGCATGCTTGAGCCCTAATGAATGAGCTAAAATAGCTTCTAAGTTCATTTAAGGCCCTAAGTTCTTTTATATTATTTTTGTAGTGGTGAGCTTATTACTTTATAACACGACGGAATTTATGCGCTCAACACCGTTAATGTTCGTCTATTCTACGAGGGCGAATCGCTGAACATATTTGAGGTGACTGCCTCATGCAAGTCAAGTGTCAAATCAAAGCCGTGAGAGCAAAAATAAAAAATGGATTTCGTTTGCGGGTCGTGAGCTGTATCGTACTTACAATTAACCATTCAAGTAAATCATCTCAGAATTATTCAAAAATCTGGCATTGTAACACTAGAAAATAACTTAGGGACGCAACGCACATGAGGAACTAAGAACAACGTTTGCCTTGACGCGTTCCTTTGAGTCTGACCCGCCGAGCTTGCTCTGATCGTTCACCTCGCGTGCTCGCCAGTTAATAGCAAGCTCAGTAACTTACAGGCTCACTGATGTGGTCCAACTTTAGAAGCACACGATTTGGCGAGTTATGCGTGGTGCTTGTGTCACTCAAGTAGAGGATTTCAACAGTGGGTTGTAGCGGCTTGTGATTGTAAGTAAATAGATATTGGGTTCTGTTGTTATCGCTTGTTTGGTTTCATTCTCGTATATTAAAAAGCCAGCTAATAGAGATAAGAATATGTAAGCCGATTATTGCGTAGTCAAGGAACTCTGCGGCGTACACTGACTTAACACTCTGTGTGCTTGAATATATATTTTTGTCGTATTCTGATTATTCAGTGAGTATTTCTTCGCGCAAATTGTCATCATAGCAACGTAAATAGCGACGAGTGTAATTTTTTCAGTAGTAATCTCTTAGGTAGGCTTAATTATTGCTTGAATTAAAAAATGACCAGCATAGCGTCTTCACCCTGATCAAAGAAATAAAGAACAGAAACCTCGTTCACAGTTACGTTTTGTCTTTGACCTGAGCGGTTTCCAGACCCGATTTCCTTCATTTCTCGTGCAGGACGTGCCAAGGGATCGTCTCACTCACTCCACCCGTTGGTTTCTTCCCTATAGCTTACTTCTTCTGCTGTTTGACTTCTTCTGGAGCTTTGTTTTCTCTTTTACACTTCAAAATATGCGATAAAATGAGCACACGACTATCATGTAAATTTACAGACGTTAGCTTTTATCTTAGTTATCCTTGCTAAGTACACCGTGTCTCTCCTCGTTTCACATAACACTCAATCTTCACTCAGATCTTTCAAGTACAAAATGAATTATGGGAGTATTAATGGCCGCTAATTTATTATCAGATGAATAGGTCGATCGCAAAAAATAGAAGTTTTTCTTCTCTGGAAAATAAAATCGTTCCGGAAGGGACTCTCCGTCGTTGTCAACTGCGTTTATTGAAGACGTGGATGGGGATAGAGAAAAGATGGCGGGTTATGCCTTTTTTTTCCGTATTTGCCGTGATTTATATTTTAAAACTGTCTCTTTCAAATTACTCTTACACTTTTATGGCATTTGTAGAGTATTTCTAATTTTGGGGGTATGGTAAACTTCTTTTCTTCTTTAACAATTTTTGTCTCTTTTGGGCGAGTGGCCGGTGATCTGTGAAGTGATTTCTTTCACCAGCGTTTTTTGACATTTTTGTCTGGGTAATTCTACAATATTTCTCATCTGCGCGGCGCGCACATCCGCAACTGAAGCTCCAGCACCACCTTCACGGCGCTAAACCCGTACCTGAAATGTGATGGCCTTTTCGTGATAAAATTTAGATAACCTCTTCAGACATGTGCAAAGCCAGCTCCTACGTTCATTTATTGACGTATTTTTATAATTCTCTCTCAGCTTCCACGCTGAATATTGTTATTTTGTGGGGGAAATGTTGCAAGATAATGTTCGTTGCCCTGCCGGGCAAACAGAGCGCAACTTTTAAACTGAACTACACTAAGACATGTGTTCACATGTGTGTAGATGCACTGCTCATCCAAATCCATACCTTGCATTCGCAAGCCCAAGCTTCGCTCACATTCCCCTTAAAAAACATTCGATTTTCTCTCGCGATAAGAGAAAGAGCTTAGTTTCTCTTATTGTAATATTCGCTAGGAATTCTTTTACATCTAAGATTTTGAAATACGTCTTGAGATGAAGGCTCTTGAAGTTTATGGCGGCCATACTTACGGCCGACCTGCGGTGACCCGCGCTCGGGCCTCGCGTGCCCCACCGCCGTCCCCGCATCGGGCTCTCGTCTCCTCTCTTCCTCCCCCCCCCCTCCGGGCCCGTCCCTCTTCCCCACCCCCCAGGGATATAGTCCCCTCTCTCTCTCTCTCTCCTCATCTGGGGCCCGATCTCCTCTCTCTTACCCCCTCCCAAATCAGAGGCCCCCGATCCCGTCTCTCTTCCCCACCCCCAGGGATATGATTCCCTCACTCTCTCCCCATCCGGGGTCCGATCTCCTCTCTCTTCCCCCTTCTCTTTTCCTAATCCCCCTCCCTTTTTATCTGACCCAAAATTTGTGGCTACTTGTTGCAAGATTTCTCCAAAACTTGTTTCATTTCGTGTTTCAAATAAGTGGGAGTTTCATGCTCGTTGTGTCGTGTTTCAGAAGAGAGAAAGTTGAGTAAATATGACCGCCATGTTTCAAAGTACCGAGAAATAAACAAAAATATAAATAGGCAAGAAATATAACTTCTGCGTGAAGGCTTTGGGTTTATTGAATTTGTGAGTGCCACAGGAGTCTGCATGTGTGTTGCCCGTACAGAATCCGGTTATTTTGTTGATAAGAAAAAAACATAAGAATCTGGTTATTTTGTTAATCCGGTTATTAATCCGGATAAGAATCCAGTTATTTTGTTTATAAGAAAAAAACATAAGAATCCGGTTATTTTGTTAATCCGGTTATTAATCCGGATAAGAATCCAGTTATTTTGTTGATAAGAAAAAAACATAAGAATCCGGTTATTTTGTTAATCCGGTTATTAATCCGGATAAGAATCCAGTTATTTTGTTGATAAGAAAAAAACATTAGAATCCGGTTATTTTGTTAATCCGGTTATTAATCCGAATAAGAATCCGGTTATTTTGTTGATAAGAAAAAAATTTCCAACGCTTGTTCTTCCGTAACTTGACTTACGCTTCGTATACTACTTTTGTGCGATTTTGCACTGAATTTCCTGGTCTTCAAGCTGTGCTGTCTTGTGATTTTGTAGTATCACCTGAAGAAAATCATTTTTTACGATGTGGTGTTTTATTGATTTTTCACACTCTAATTTATTCTCCTGGTGAACTCTAACTTAAATTGAAAAAGACAATTATAAATAGTGAATGACGTCAAGTAAATATTTGGTGTTAATTGAAATTTAAATTCGGATTCAAACATTTTCCTGATTTTTTATCGTCTGTTTCATGTTCCGTTGTTACTGGCAGTTCAAATAATTGTTTTTACAGTTGTTATTTTAGTTGTTTTATAATTGTTTTAATTTTTCAAGTATTTGATAACAAACGAGGCTTTTTTCATTATGCATCTGCGCGTATAAAATTCCAAATAAGATTTTATTGGATTATTTCAGTTTTGCAACGGAAGTATGAAAAGAACATTTCTTACTCTTTTTTTTATACATATATTACAACCGACGCATCAAACGCGATACACCACCGTCGTAAACCAACATTCGAAATAAACCTCATGCAAAGTTGATTAATTTTATTCAGCGTTACTTTTAAGTTAAAAGTTAATTTTATTCAAAAAAGTTAATTTGATTCAACAAATTTCATACGAAACCCTTTACTTTGAGGTGAGCATGTGGTGATTGCCTCTCAAGTTCAAATGCTCAACGCTAAAAAGCAAAATGAACTCGTATGCATTTTATAGCAGTGCAACATCATACGCATGTATGGCCTTGTTATAGCAGTGCAACATCATACGCATGTATGGCCTTGTTATAGCAGTGCAACATCATACGCATGTATGGCCTTGTTATAGCAGTGCAACATCATACGCATGTATGGCCTTGTTATAGCAGTGCAACATCATACGCATGTATGGCCTTGTTATAGCAGTGCAACATCATACGTATGTATTGCCTTGTTATAGCAGTGCAACATCATACGCATGTATGGCCTTGTTATAGCAGTGCAACATCATACGCATGTATGGCCTTGTTATAGCAGTGCAACATCATACGCATGTATGGCCTTGTTATAGCAGTGCAACATCATACGCATGTATGGCCTTGTTATAGCAGTGCAACATCATACGCATGTATTGCCTTGTTATAGCAGTGCAACATCATACGCATGTATGGCCTTGTTATAGCAGTGCAACATCATACGCATGTATGGCCTTGTTATAGCAGTGCAACATCATACGCATGTATGGCCTTGTTATAGCAGTGCAACATCATACGCATGTATGGCCTTGTTATAGCAGTGCAACATCATACGCATGTATTGCCTTGTTATAGCAGTGCAACATCATACGCATGTATTGCCTTGTTATAGCAGTGTAACATCATACGCATGCATTGCCTTGTTATAGCAGAGCAACATCTTACACACGTATTGCCTTGGTTTATTGTTTCATTGTCATTGCGCAGTGGTCGGCAGCAGTGATCTGTCAGGTTTAAATTGAATTAACTATTATTTCCTCGGGATTTAAAGTTCAAGGGTCCTTTTCGTGTTGTAGAGGAACGCCGGATATGCTTTTGTCTCTTACAAATACACCAAAATTAATTGAAACCATCTCAAATGAACGTTATTCAGCTGTTCTAGATCGAACAAATCATCAACTCTAAAACTTTGCATAAAACAAAACAGTAAACTAGTTCAGACGAGTGAAATTTTTCTGATGGAGAGCAATGTAGTCTGCTGCTTATAAGCCTCACTAGCCGCGAATTACAGTATAAGATAGGTTCAAATAAGCCTTATATCACTGTTTCAGAGTGAAACATAGCCCTGTTAAGCCTTACATGTAAAACACCACAGTATGACAGGTTTAAATAAACGTTACTTTCGTGTTGCCCAGCGATGTACTTTACTGCTTTTAAGTTTCGCAACCGCCAAAATATAGAATAAAACAGATTCAAGTTCGGTGTTCAGAGCGATGTAGCTTACAGCTTTTCAGTCTCACATCAAAATCCATTCAAAGAATTTCAAATAAGTGTGATTTTGGTGTCCAAGACGAAATATTCTACTGTTGTCCCACGTTGCATCAAAACGAAGAATAAAAGATTCAAATGCGCTGTATTTTGATGTTACAATGCGACATAGTTTACCGTTCAGCCTCACGTCGCTTCAAAATACAGAATAAAATATTCAGATGCGCATTATTTTGATGTTTCAGAGCGACATAGCTTACATCTGAACGAGTCAGTTGTTTGCTTAAATCGCAACTTGATTACAAATTTAAAAACGATGAAAATTCCAAGGAACTTATGTAATCATATTTCATTTGAAAACGTTTGGACATAGTTAACTGTTCAGCCTCACGTTGGATCCAAACCCAGAATACAATACTCAAATACGGGTTATTTTGGTGTTGCAGAGCGAAATAGTCTGCTATTCAGCCTCGCGTTGGATCAAAACCCAGAATACAATACTCAAATACAGGTTATTTCGGTGTTGCAGAGCGAAATAGTCTGCTATTCAGCCTCGCGTTGGATCCAAACACAGAATACAATACTCAAATACGGGTTATTTCGGTGTTGCAGAGCGAAATAGTCTGCTATTCAGCCTCACGTTGGATCCAAACACAGAATACAATACTCAATTACGGGTTATTTCGGTGTTGCAGAGTGAAATAGTCTGCTATTCAGCCTCACGTTGGATCCAAACACAGAATACAATACTCAAATACGGGTTATTTCGGTGTTGCAGAGTGAAATAGTCTGCTATTCAGCCTCGCGTTGGATCCAAACCCAGAATACAATACTCAAATACGGGTTATTTTGGTGTTGCAGAGCGAAATAGTCTGCTATTCAGCCTCACGTTGGATCCAAACACAGAATACAATACTCAAATACGGGTTATTTCGGTGTTGCAGAGCGAAATAGTCTGCTATTCAGCCTCACGTTGGATCCAAACACAGAATACAATACTCAAATACGGGTTATTTCGGTGTTGCAGAG
Source organism: Morinoia aosen (assembly GCA_030386875.1). Taxonomy (NCBI): domain Eukaryota; kingdom Metazoa; phylum Arthropoda; class Malacostraca; order Amphipoda; family Talitridae; genus Morinoia; species Morinoia aosen. Next base: position 13,839,165 of record CM059563.1, read on the forward strand.
CGAAATAGTCTGCTATTCAGCCTCACGTTGGATCCAAACACAGAATACAATACTCAAATACGGGTTATTTCGGTGTTGCAGAGCGAAATAGTCTGCTATTCAGCCTCACGTTGGATCCAAACACAGAATACAATACTCAAATACGGGTTATTTCGGTGTTGCAGAGTGAAATAGTCTGCTATTCAGCCTCGCGTTGGATCCAAACCGAATACAATACTCAAATACGGGTTATTTCGGTGTTGCAGAGCGAAATAGTCTGCTATTCAGCCTCACGTTGGATCCAAACACAGAATACAATACTCAAATACGGGTTATTTCGGTGTTGCAGAGCGAAATAGTCTGCTATTCAGCCTCACGTTGGATCCAAACCCAGAATACAATACTCAAATACGGGTCATTTCGGTGTTTCAGAGCGACATCGTGCACCAGAGCGTGTACGAGCTGGTGCACTCAGAGGACAGAGAGGAGCTGCAGCGCCAGCTCATGTGGAACTCGCAGCTGCCGCCTGACCAGGCCAGCGCCACGCTGCAGGAGGTGCTGCACGGCGACCAGCAGGCCCTAGAGAGGAACTTCACCGTCAGGTTCCGCTGCCTCCTCGATAACACCTCCGGCTTCTTGGTGAGTTGGCTGCTTCTTTGACCCTGGCATTAGTGTTTAAACTGAAGTGTTAGACCGTGTTTCTGGGCTTATTTTGTGCCCGTGGACTTAGTGTTTACACAGAAGCTTAGAGCGTGTTCCTGGACTTATTTTTTGCCGGTAGATTTAGGATTTAAACCTAAGTATTTCGTATTTATTTTAAGGCTTAGAGCATGTTCTTTGACTTATTTTGTACCCGTAGGCTTAGTATTTAAATCCAAGTATTTTGTATTTATTTTAAGGCTTAAAGCGTGTTCCTGGACTTATTTGTGCCCGTGGGGTTGCGAATAAAACGCAAGGCTTAAATTGGAAGTTTCAGGACAGTCTTATTGAATTTTCACCAAATCTCTGTTCATGAGCATAATGGTTGTGAAACAGTGGGCTCGTTCGCATATAATCAATCCAAATCGGGAATTGATGCGATAATTTTGAATATCTTATTTCTTCACTGCCTTTTTATAAGATTTTTCTTCCTTAAACTCCAGATTTTTGGATAGAAATCCTGCGGCTGCAGCTTTTGAGTATCGCATAAATCATTGTAATCTCGTAATAAATTCTTAATTGCACTTACTCCGCTTGTAATCCACACTGATTGTAGCATTAAAACATCAGTCCAACTAGACCAGGAAACGACACGAGTTTTTTCAAGAGCTGATCTTCATTTTCGTGTCCCTTTCACCTCTTTACTCCTCGGTCGCTTGTGAGAGCGAGATAGTAATACTGACTGATCATCTTAAGAGTGTAATATAGGGCAACAATTATTATCATATACATGCTTCGCAAGTTATAAAAGCATCGTATTAAGGACTTAGGGTCAGGGGAATTAGAGAATGTCTCGAATGGATGTTGGTGCTGGAACACAGCTGTGCCGCACTTCCGTACATCAATGCGACTGTATTTGTGTTATGGTCCATTGTCGCGTCTTATCGACATGCAGCACTGCTGCGCTTATTATTGCCAATTTCCTTCCTCTTTTAATTTTATATATTATATCACACACGATAATCGACGTTACATAGAAGGATAATATCTTAACTACATTGCGACAGCTCATCTTTTTCAAATTTTGCATATCATTTATAGTTCCTAGCCAATAACTGATTTGATTCATTGGTTAATTTTCATATCTTCCATCAAAAAATAATGACTGAATTCTCTATGTTCTGGACGAGATGGTGTCTGTTCTTTGTGAACAGTTCGAGTCTATTGCTTTATTATTTGTTGTGTCAGGTAAGCGTGTTCACCAAAACTTGTATTATTCTCTGACTTAAATTTTAATTCGTGAAAATTTTCGAAGAAAGAAGTTGGCAGAAGAAAGTTTATATCATTCCAAGAGTTCATTTGAACGAAAGACGAGGCATTTCCTCTCAATCGAAAAAAATCCTAGCAATTAAAAGTTAGTCTACGGTAATCGGTATGTCAGGTTGAAAGTGGCGTTGAAATCCCAGCCAATGAACGCGAAAGCTATTGATGTTAACCGTATTGATGCGCAGTTACATATTGAAGCAATATTGAACGAAATTGGCAACCATTTCCTTTTATTTTAAAATCCCTAATTTTCTGCTTGGCTTGAAAACATCGTGAGAAAATGAATGCTGCTGAAATTCGTTTTTCGGGTCGCTGTCATTGCGCTATCGGTTTGAGAGCGAAATCATGAAATTGGGCTTTCTTGGAGTGAAACAATCGGTTGCATCCTGCCGGTTTGGCCATTATCCTTCTTTCACGGCCATTTGGTGGCGGCTGTCTTGCCGCTGCGACGCGGGGGTTTGCAATTTGGCCGCTGGATCAGGGTAAATTGAACCCAAAAGTGGGTCTACAGAGTACAGCCTGTTCCATTTGAGGTCTTCGTACAGCACCCGCATAATTAGAACAATCCATGCAGAGTTTGGCCCCTGCATATTACAGGTCTGCCAACTGCTTCCTACAAATTGCAGCCCCAATTACGGCCATGCTTCTCCGTGTTGTGACACTATCGTGAATTTTACAATTGTCTCTTTGGTTCTCCTTTCATTCCGTCCGACCCTCCTATGAATAATTTGCACGTAATGGCAACCTATCATCCGAATTGGCGAGCCCCGTCAGGCGTATCATGTATACTCGTAATGATGCTTTATAAGTTACTCTCTTATTTTAATAGGAAACTCGGAATCTATAAGTGGTATGGAAAATTGCTATCGAGACCGAAGAGTTTGGATTTCTTAAATATTCGTGTGGTTACGCGGTTTCGTAAAGATGCTATTATGTAGCGTTATTATAGATATTCTCGTCACGCTTGATATCCGCTGCATCGAACTCAAATCCCTCAATGGAAACCAATTGACGTTTTGGAGAGCTATCGAGAATAAATTACATTGCTTTGGAGATCAACGATCAACCGCAAAATTCGGTAGTAATAGGTGCCATGAGAAATTTTGCGGGAAATGCTTTATAGATGGGAAGTTTGGTGGGAATGTGCTTGTGAAGATTGCACAAACGGATGTGATTCTACAGATTGCACAATCGGAAAAGTTGTACTCGTGTATGTATGTCATTCCGCTTTGATGTTATTCTATTAACAAAATATGAAGAACAGGGACTCTAATCCCACTGTGTGTTACAGATGGTAAAAGTGCCGTATATGTGAGTCATTACGCTGGAGCGACCGTATAGCTAGCCCGCCCTCCACCGTAGTCCGCTCGTCTGATGCTTATTTTAGATGGGCCCATCTCTGCTAGGGGACCCTCGAACTGTAATCGTTTTAGTTACTACTGTACCCACGCTAATAAAACAATAGAATAATGTTTGAGTTGAAGCTATATTTCATTCGTGAGACTCATTTTAAGTGAACTGTACATGTGCGCGTCATTTATACTGTTGATCCCTGCATTTTTTATGTTAGGGTAACATCACAGTGAATTTCTGACAATATGAATGGAGAAATGGAAATTTGCAATCATGATGTATCCGGGCTACAGCGTGGGAGTACAGGGACGGAAAGACTGGGACCAAACGAGCAACAAACTTTCTTATGAAGTAGACAAGTGTCCACTCTTCGTCTGAAATGAAGAAGAAGTTTTCATGTCGAAGCTATTATTCATTCGTAAAATATTTGTTTAACAAATTAAGTAGTCTTGTATAATTTTACCTTTCGGATTTAAAATTTTTGAATATATTTCGAATAAATTTCTCCTAAAAAATCAGTTAAAGGGATTCTAAAACGGATATTCAAATCATTTCAGTGTTGAGGTATCCAGCTCACTGGGTACAAATTGGCACAAACAGATCAACGAAGTGGGCAAGAAATTTCCTATTATTTTATTGAAAGTAAAATGAAAACGAAAGCGGGCTCTCGTTATCGAGGCCTGCTCAAAATATCTCTCTTTACTTCAGATCAGATATTTGGATACCGAGAAATTAAATGTGTTTGTATTGAAGATCGCTCAAGGTACTGGGTTTCCTGATGCGGGTCTCACGAGCTTGGCCAGCATCCCACACGTGGCTTTCTTTCAACACAAACCTTTCTTAAGCGTAAGGCATTGAGGTCTAAATTTCCTCCGATCTTACTTTTGAAAATCTTCGTTTCAAATTGCGCATTTTTCTTGCAACGGAAAATTTTCTATGGAATCTGCACGTGAATTCAAAAAAGATCTGCACAGAAATTCACAAGAAATGTGGGACAACCATACAGTATAGCTGTACGTCCAAAAGAATGAGTAGGTATCCGAGCGTTATTTATTGCGTGATAACCTTTCTCAGCTGGAGGTTCAACACCAACTTCATCTCGGTCTTCAGCACTGAAATAACCTGGCTTCGAATTTTGCAGATACCGTTTTTTCGAGCATTCTAAATTGGTAAGATTGATCCCTCGTCTCAGGTTTCCTGAGAACCACTCACTGCGAAGCATCATAGATGCAAATCAGATAGTCTTGCGAATAGGCAGTTGAGCTGGGAAGGAGATGCGTAATGCTCACATCACTACAATGGCGGGTCCAAAACACACGCGAAAGACTCGGTCATCTCACGTACGGACGTGGCCGGAGATAAGGACCACACTCTTCGACGAGTGCCATAGTTTTCTAACTCCAGCTCATATACTACGGTCAGCCTTCTCTGATTGTTGCAATTAGCACGTAAACGCGACCGTCCCTCAAGATTTACACTCGGTGTTGCGAGAGGGCATCTCTTTACGACGCAAAGGAGAGGGTGGACGGGTCAGACGTTCTTTGAAAAGTTGGAAAGTTGGTGGGGAAAAAAGCGGTGGCGATATTCTGAGTCAGGGAAAATATTCCGGATGGAAACACAAAAATTATCGGATATATCATGAATGGAAGTGCAGTACAGCGTTTGTATATATCTCGACGGAGGTTTAGTGTTTGGCTTGACGTCTGTAATTTGATTTTTTTGATAAATTAGAGTAATTATGCGATGAGAGTTATAAATATTTCCGTTTCCGATAAAGCTTGAGCATATGAACGAATTTTGTTATGAACATGAAAGAATGGGCACACGTACTACGATATCTCGTTTTCAGATTGGGTGAAGCACAAATGCATCTTCTTGTCATACTCTTACTGATGCACCACACGTGTTCAGGTGATGTCCGGTGTGCTACGCGCGGCTTTAAAATCTTACGCATGCCACCCGCGTTCCTTCACGTACGTCTGTTCCGTAAACGAACTGTGTTGATGCTTCTTTTTAATCATCTATTAAAGCAAATTTAGTATAGAATCCCTCGTCCAAAATGAAAGAATAACTGCTTCGTAACAGCCTCGACCAAACTCATGAGTTGTAGCCCTAAATATGAGTGTTGTACCTGAGTGAGCGTCTAAGGCTATGCGTAATAACAGTTCATTCCAAATCTTGATAAGGATCGGTGTGGACTTCCTTCTCTTCTTTACAATTGCGTGAACGGCTACGTTCCTAATCAAAAGATGAAGGCGTTGAAACGTAAGATTTAAAGTACACACCATAGGAAACGCGGTTCACGTGACAAAAAATAAAACACAAATAATAAGATTTAGGGATATACTGAATGACAGTTATGCGGTACCTATCATGCCTGTTTTTAAGTCTTTTCTTACGTATTTTTAACTCTCTGTGTTCAAGCTATTGTGAATCTACCAATTCGGTTACTGGTTTTATTGAGACTCCGTCGCAAATTCCTTAAACGTCGCTGCACGACGTTGAAAAATATGCTTGTTACATAGTCGAAAGGAGTATATATAGTTTGTTGAGGGATTTTCTACGCTGAACGATGAGGCTAACCTACACAAATGGAAAAATATCGCCAGATCGCATATTACTCGCAGAGACACGGGTTCCCACAGCTTTAAATATCTTTGCGTAAGGTCCCTAAATCCCAAACTTTATTCTTTAATTTAGCATGGAGTCGTGACCCTCTCTGAGGCCCAGAATTTCAAGTCGGTTGTCTTTTTATTTCCTCTTCGTTGCTGGTTTTGAAAGAGGCCACAATTAGAGAGGCACCAATACGTGCCAATTGGCATCAAGATTGGGCAGGGCTTGTCATAAATTTCCTCAAAGGCTCAGTTTGGGTCCGCTTGCGAGGTCGATCTGAGGTCTGCGATGCTGTCGCTTGAGCGGAGCTTCTTTAACGTCTTCTTGACATGGCATCCGAACCTCCATCCGACCTGCTGGATCCGGCGGCGCTTTTTGTGCGTCTTTCCCTCTCGTCCTGCTTCCAGACCTCCAATGGATAACAATCGTCATGTTGTTCCTTAAAAGCTTAGTAACACGTGTGACCGCTTTTAGTGTTCGGAGAGCTGTAAAGTTTTTCTTAGATTTATAAAGTTTGGTTTTGTGAGAACTTCGATCGCCATTTTTCAGCTGAGATCCGAACATTGACCAACATGCATCGGTTTGGAAGGCCGCGCTGCCATTCGCTTCAACTTCCAGTTTTTCTCCCCACAGTCGCACGTCACCCTTACACTCTGCTAGTAAAAAGCGCTTGAATGCTTCATATTGGAAGGCTTCACTCCATTAAGGATTAATTTAAGTATATTTCCTTCTTGAGACTATGCAGATTCTCCGCACACAAACGCGTTGCGGTTGTGCACTGCAGGCAGGCAGGCTGCAGACCTAAACAAAGTTCCCACCTTGGATAACGAGCGTCGTAGGAACTATAAGAAGTGATGTTCTCCAGAGGCAACATAGTTTTATTGTATTATCTTGTAAATTACGTTTAGATAATTCAGTTGACGTTTCAGTTCTGAGCAATCGAAGTGTGCATGGGCCGGCATTCCGCTGTTATTAGTCCTTCGATTGTCGCATACTGAACCCTTCTCTAGATGTTCCGACTCATTGAACACGTCAACTGCAACAAATTATGCTGAATAATGAAATTAAAGTCTGACTGAACTAAACTTCAACGTTTAACTCTCAAATACACAAAAACTTAATCTTGAAGTGCCTCCATCTGGCTTTCCTTGGGTTTAAAAAAAATGCAGTTACAACAAGCAGTGAGTTGCCCGCACCATGGAAATCTCCACAGTGGCCCACCGGTAGATCACCAAATCGTGAACATGTTCCCAGAAAATTATAAAACGCCTGAATTGTGCAAAAATAGATTCCAACTTCATAAAAGTGCCGCACAAAGATACGAATTTTACGGCGATTTTAATATTCAACTATCGACAAGTTCTCAATTACAGTCAGTAAATAGCGGTGTATCATTCAATAAGCCTCGTTTAATTTGGCTGAGCTGGGGGCAACGGCCTGAGGCGGACATGCGCACTGCGCACCTGTCTTCTCGCCTCAATATCGAGGAGCAGAAAGCGTTCAGTTCGGGGCGCCACTTGAGCAAAGTGAAATCTTCGAGCGAGTGCGGGCAAATTTGAGGCAATGAGCTCTCATTTCCCTTTCCCCTCAATAAATTTTCCCGCTAATCAGACTATAAACGCGGGTAACCCGCCCTCTACCGGCTCGACTCGCTACCGGGCGTTGCAATTAGCACTTTTTTGCGGCTGTTCCGTGATGGTGCGGCCGTGTTACTGTGGTGTGTTGTTGTGGTGGTGTTACTGTGGTGTGTTGTTATGGTGGTGTTACTGTGGTGTGTAGTTGTGGTGGTGTTATTGTGGTGTGTTGTAATGATGGTGTTACTGTGGTGCGTTGTTATGGTGGTGGTTTTGTGGTGTGGTGGTGTTACTGTGGTGTGTTGTTATGGTGGTTGTTCTGTGGTGTGGTGGTGTTACTGTGGTGTGATGTTATGGTGGTGTGCAGACGGTGTGGAACTATAAGCTAGGGATTATGTCTTTTTGGCACCTCAAAAAGATCTATTAAATAGTCTCCTTATCCAGGCTTCTTTTACTTTTTGACTCAGATTAGACATCCTCCTCCCGCCTCTCACAGCTCCTGGGGCTTTTGTCGCATTTCCACGCTCCGCTCTGTATTTTTTGGCTGACTTTAATGTTTTTCTGTTGTTATAAAATTTATCGACGCATTTTCTTTAAGCATCTTGCACTGCGTTAACTCATTTCTCCTGCTCATTTTGCATTTTTTCATGCATCATTGACTTGATTTTTCTCTAATTCCTGAGTTGCTTTCCTAATTGGTCGTCTCCCTCTGAAATTCGCATTATTTAATTTGCTGGAATCGGGTTTTCACACATTTTACTTTGTCGTCGCTGTACTGCAGGTAGTAAAAGTTCCTGTGCAACTTATCTAACCTACATATCGATGTTTTTAACTGGAGTCCCCAAGTAATACATTTTTCTGTGAGGACACAGCATCTGGTAACCTTTAATTGTGCCTAGATGTTGTGCACAGGGATTTTATTTTAAAAAGCTGATTGAGGATTTCGGCTTGAAAAGAAAGGTAAACAAGTCGACGTACGAATTTTTCAGCTGGCAGTACCGCTACGACATGGTAAAACGACATGGTAAAATGATTATAAAATGATTAAAAAATGATTAAAAGGACTACGACATGGTAAAATGATTAAAAATCCGGCTCCAGTACTGCAGCCCACACCTTGACCGAAGCGCAGGTTGTGGAGACTGTGTTTTTGTTTTCCTAAAAATCAACTTTGGTTTTGTCCTTGTCGCTCTCATTCGAAGTTGAGCAAAACTATTTTTTTTCTGTATTGTTTTTCCCAAACAGGCAATGTTTTCTGATTTGAGTGTTTTTCATTTAAACAATTCGTTATTGTTTGATACGTTTAACTTCAAGTTTAACTTTTGGTGTGATATTTCTTATAATTAAAATTACTTTAAATAATATTTTTGTACTTTTTTGCACTTATAATTTTGTATATCGTTGAATAATTGAACTTCTAATTTCATTTTGTCTTTTCCTATATTTTCCTTTTAGTGATTTTTTCTTGCTATATTGCAATTCAGATTTTCTTGAATGAAATTTCTAGGGGTACGATTTTTTTCTCAGACGCATTCGTCTCAAATTTGGTCATTAACCGGTAACATTTGTTGGAATGTTTCACTTACGAAGCAACTTCAGTTGAAAATTTAGGGCTGTGAGAAAAACAGATTTATGTTTTTGATGTTTTTAGGAACAGATGTTTCGAGCCCATACCGGCCTTCAGCTACATGCATATCTGAAAAAAAAATAATTTCAATGATTTTAATGCTAAAAATTCTGTTTATTTCTCTAGAGTCATGAGTGTAAAATAGAAGTCAACAAAATGAAAGGAAATACTAAAAGCTAAAAAGGGGAAAAAACTGTGCTCAATTTGAGAAAAGTCTTCTTATAGAAATATACATTATCAGGAGTGTTAAGTTACAAGTCGACTGGAAGGCTTAACTAAAAATTATTAACATTTAAAATATAATGCACTAATTTGAACTAAGGTTCTGTGGCTAAAAATTTGAAAATTTGAACATCAAACTTCTGGCAGGCGTATTTAAAGCCAATGAAACTCCTAAAACCAAAAATTAGAATATAAACTTTGGGTAAAGAAACTGGTGATGGTAATTTTTCAGAATTTTTTGCAACTTATAACTCTAGCCAGGTTTGATAAATTAAAACTGGTGAGACACGTTCAGGCAATCGAATTTAATGGATGAGCAATTTCTATGTCCTTGATGTTACGTTTAATTTTCAGTCTAAAAAAGCATCAAATCAATTTAAATTTATTCACAGTACTGGTGAATCCAATATTAGCAAAAGCATTGTCGAAAATTCCCAGTGGGATTTAATTGCAGAATATGTAGGGTTACACAATCTAGCTTCAATTCTACGACTAGCTCTCGAGTGCTCTGCACTTCTGACTCGTGACCTCCTCAGGATGATATAACTGTTTGTCTCTGGGAATTAGTTCTCCTATTGGGAAAATGCCGGGTCCCAAACGGAGAGTCAGGTAGGCCTTCGTCTCGTTGAAATAGAATGCTTTTTTTGCTGTTTTGTTATCTTATATTGTTTGAATTCACTTCTTTCCTGTTTCTCAGCACCTCCAACTTCCTTTTTCGACATTTATTTTGTTTAATGAACTTCCTTTGTAACTTACCGTTTTTATGCACAGGGGATTTAGTGTGGGAACATGCGTTGTGCATAGATTCCGCTTTCCTTTAATTTCATACTGAATGGTGCTTTCTTCCTTCCTTTTTTCGAAACACCTTTCTAGTAGTTAGGGAGGCTAAAACTAACTTAATCTAATCGAATCGAAGGGCGGACGGTGAAACCGGGACCATTAAATATTCACATCAGGGACAAGGATTGTGTGTATATATTTTTCTGTCAATTTCTAGTATAATTGTACTTTTTCGTTGCGATACCGAGTTTATTCGTCCTCTAGGTCTCTTCATAGATAACTTTTCACAAAATTAATTACTAATTATAGGCTGAATTTCAGTTTGCAGTGCGTGTCAGTCTCTCCATGCATGGGAAGTGTAAAGCTGGTCAATGTCACCGCATGTTGGCTTTTTAAAGTCAATTTAGGACTTACGTGACGCCATTTTAAATGAACCTGAGTATGTGCCGATTGAAATAAGTTTCATCTCTTTCCAGTTATTAATAACTTGATTCATTCAAAGATCGTGTTGACTGAAAACTTCGAAATTATTTGTCGTGGTTCTCATGAGATAACTTTGAAAACCCGAGGACCGACTGTAGTCTCGTCGTTGTAGGCTCCCAGCTTGAAGTTCGAAACTATTGGGATTAATGATCATCTCTTCATTTAAGAAAAATATAATACACCATCACAAATAATTTCAGCCCGTAGCCAATGCAATTTTTGATTGAAATGGCTACCGTTGATTAAAGTAAAAACTGAATAAGGTTACTTGAATTAATCAACAGCTTGAATATAGCCCGAGCCCGAGAGCGTGCCCCCTTCACCCCCGTTTCGTGAAGTGAAGGAGTGCTAGTTATAGAAAATAAAGGACCTATAAATGGATCTGATATAATCCGAAGATGTTGGTGCGCGTCGGTTTCAGCGCTGCGAACACGAGCATGTCTGTAAGAGCGGTGGTGAAAATTAATAGGCGAGTAAATGAAAGGTAGCTGTGCCGGGAATATCAAAATTCATTGCGAGCGTCGAATGAAGTCTCTCTTCCAGTTTTCACTTCCAACCCTCACTTCCAGCTCTCATTTCCCTCCTTTACTTCCAGTTCTAACTCTCAGCCTTCATTTCCATCCCTCGTTTTCGTCCCTATCTTCCAACTCTCACTTCCGGCCATCATTTCCAGCCTTCATTTCCAACCCTCGCTTCCATCCCTCACTTCCAACCTACATTTCTAACCCTCACTTCCATCTACCACTTCTAACCCTCACTTCCACCCCTCATTTCTATCCCTCACTTCCATCCCTCACCTCCAGCCGAGCTGCTGATAAGAGCTCAATTTGATGCCATTTCTTTTGTGGGAAACGAATTATTTAAGCGACAAGCGGGCCCTGTAACACTGATGCTCTACAGCAGCACAACTGAATATTGCACTTGCGAACGTCTACTCAAACCACCTCTTCTGGACGTCATGTAACTGTGAAAAATAAATAAGGCTGAGTGAGATATCTTTGTTCATCGTATCTTGGACAACAGTCGTACAAAATTCGTCCATCAGTCCAGAAATTCTTACGTGCTTTTACTTTTAATCATATCACCTTACAACGAGGCAGTTTTAGTATTGAGGGTTTTTTAAATAACGGAAGGGAGTGTTGGCTGGAGAGTCTCACTTGCCGCTTTGTAACGTTACGCGCGTGTGTTTATTGACCTCTCAAAATGTTTTTGGATGTCAGAACGTATATATCCAATGGTACATAATGGCAACGGAAAGCACAGTTTGTGAATTGTGCACCATCAGAGAGCAAAGCATAGGCGACGGGTTTAGGTTAGTTAGGTAGTCTATCCTGTGCTGGGAGTGGCGCCTCCATGGTCATACTGTGAGGTTTTCTCTGCAATAGACAGGCCTCTGGGACTTCTGTCTTGGTTGCTTTTCATGGCTCATAATTTTTTCGATATCTATTCTTCGTATATCCTTTTTCTTCTTTCATTTACCGTGCTGTTTCAATACGCAAGAAATCCTGTGTAGACCCCCTGTGCATTGGTTCCCCGTTTTCAATCTTTTTACAGCCAAGAGTTACTTGCATTTTTGCGGGTTTTTTTGATATCGCATATGATGTGACTGAGCAGTCAAACAAACTTACAATGTTATAAATATAATTTTCAATTTAAATTAATCTTTCAATAACACTGCACATTGTTCACGCACCACCTTCAAGCCTAGGATATTTTCTACCCGTGGATGTAGCAATTGCTGTCGTAATCACATTCTATAACTTACGTGAACTCCTCGCGGTGTGCTGGGACCAACCCAGGCACGCAAATTTTGCGTCCTCGTTGCGCCACTTGGGCTTTAGTGAGTTTCTATGTGGTAATCACTTAACTGAGAGAATTGAGATGTTCAACTAAGAACGAATGGGATATATATGTTTAACTTCGAAAGAATGGAATGTAGATGTTCGACTATGAAAGATTGGAACATAGATGTTCAATCATGAAAGAATGGGATTTAGATGTTCAACTATGAACGAATGGGATATATGTATATGTTCAACTATGAAAAAATGAAATATAGGTGTTTAACTTCGAAAGAATGAAGTCTAGATGTTCAACTAATAACGAATGGGATGAATATGTTCAACTTCGAAAGAATAGAATACAGATGTTCAACTAATAACGAATGGGATACCCATGTTCAACATTGAACAAACATACAATGTGCGATCGTAACGTATTTCTGTCTCGGCCACAGCGGCTAGACATCCGCGGGCGAGTGAAGGTGCTGCTGGGGCAGAACCGCAAGACGGAGGAGGGCGCGCCCCTCGCGCTGTTCGCCGTGTGCACCCCCTTCGGGCCGCCATCTCTACTCGAGCTCCCCCAGAAAGAAGTCATGTACAAGTCCAAACACAAGCTCGACTTGAGTCTCGTCTCCATGGATCAGAGGTGAGTGCTAGGGCTTTTTGTGTCGCATTTTTGCATGTTTTTTCTTTGAGGTTTTGATGTTTGTGTGTGGCGTGGTGTTTGTCGTGTTTGTTTTAAAATGTTAGGCGCGTTTGTCCCGCGGTGTTTGCTGCTTGTGAGAGTGATGGCAGGGTCTGTTTTCGGAATTTTTCCTGCCTCGGGAAAATATCGTGATTCCCTGTAAAATAAGTATTTAATTCACTAGTAGTAGCTGAATTTATAAGGCTAAACATTCTACAGCTTTGGGAAAGGTCAATCTATTCTTTCATCACACCAATTGCTTCGACGTGTGTTAAATTTCTCCAATTATCAAAGTCTACCAATAACCAAAACGTCATATATCGTTCCTTTAAAATGTCGTGACCCTCTTTATTTTGTCTCGCTGAGGTCACGGTCTTCATTTTTCTCTGCCGTTATTCTTTGTTGCTATGCATGATATTTTTCCATGTGATATTATTAGTCGTGACATTAAGATTATTCGTCACTATTCATATATTTTCTACTTGGTAATATCAAGGTAGCTGCCACCAATGCAGGGTTTCTGTATAAATATTTAATTCAATCTTCGGTGAGCGTTACGAGCGACTTAAGGCCATAAATTAATCGTGCATTCTAGCCGTGTTTCCTGGCTTCAAACATTATTACTTTCCTTCTGAATCATATCATCCTCCTTTCCTAACTATCTAAAGGATATGAAGAACACAAGGACATTAAAGAAATTCGCTATTGGACACAGGAAAATATTGAGACATTAATCATCGAAAATACGCATTAATTGAACGCACGCGATCTACGCATTCACATCCTAATATACTCAGAAGCTTGAGTGGGGACTGGGATTTGACATGAAATCAGAGGGAAACTTATCTTGAGATTTGGAGATTGGTCTCGCAGTCTGAATGTCGCCTGGCTGGCGCGCTGGAGCAAGGCCGCCATGTTTTGTTGAGGGCAGAGAGACCAGGTTGATGGCTCCGACAGTTAGCAGTCTAGATTGGCAATCTCTAATTTACGTTAAATTGGCACTGCGGTTGAGTATTCCTGAAGTAAATCACTTTCGAGCGAATGAGGGCACAGATGTTCTAGGATGACTTGAAATAGTGGATTTAAGAGGCAAGCCTCGACCCATCTGGGCCGGGGTTGATAATTTGAGCTCGTACGTGACCGTTCTCGTTCGTCTTCCTCGCCCGACTGACGCTCTCTCCCTCTGAGTCCCTCGGCCTCAGGCAACCCGCCTCTGGCGTCACCTTGAGGTGCCAACTTTGAATAACATCCTAACAAGGTTACCAATAAGAACGTGATATATCCCTACTATCGAATAGAAAACATACATCATTAACCTTACCCTCATTACTATATAAAAATCCCCACAAACAATGTTATACATATTAATTAAAGCAAATGAAGACATCCGTTGAGGTTCTTGGCATCTTCGGCTGGCGTGATCGTTCGCTACTTGTATCGGCGACGTTCGAACGTTGTTCCTGAAGAGTCGATTGTTCTAGAATTCAACGATGTGATGCTTTCTCGCAGAAATCAGGCTTAATATTCGGTCTTTTGAATCATTTATGAATAAGTCGTTGGCCGGACGATTATTCAGATCCTTAGCGATGTTCCGTACACAGTTATGCGGAGAAGCATAACAAATCCCCGATGGCCGAACAAATTACAAGCTCCCGCTTGTATTCGAAAGGCTTATCTTCGACGTTGCTCATCACGTGCAGCCGACGCCTTAATGCGTGGATCGTGGAAGAGTCAAGATGCTTACAACTGGAGTTTGCTCTTCTGGCGAGCGCTGATTCAGAGTCGTCAAATAAAGGAGTCATTATAGTTGTCCTATGGGCAGAACCGTGTCCTATAGATGACACCGACTTCTCCCTCCGTTGCGTGGATCACTGCAGTAATCCTTGAGAGTAAAAACCCTCGGAAGTGTAGCGAACACTTCCAAATACACCCAAGTCGTATAGTCCTGGGCTGCATAACTTGCTCCACCACTTTGCAGAAGTCTTATAGAGATCTCCGAAATATATTCCGTGTGTCGTCGGTCGAAGTGGACTACTATCTCGTGGAGTTCATCATCTTTTTTGGGGTTGCGTAGGATTCGCTGCCTTTATGCTGAGATCTTTGAGTAGATACGTTGATTTTCATCTGGGCCTCCGTATTATTTTCATCGTCGTTGATTACATCTGAAGCCGTCGTCGTCGAATCCATCCAAAGTCCGAAGTCGTGATTGAAATCCCAATGTTGAGCTGTCCTTTAAATTTTGAATGCCAGTCGTTTTCTATTCACAGTGCCTCAGTAGAAAATTAGCCGCGGTCGTCGACCCAGTCCGCTGATAAGAAATTTTCTTCGCGTACTCGTTTTCTACGAGTCGGTGTGCGAGCTCTGGTCTGCCGCTGCGTGTCGTGCCTCAAGCGTCGAGGTAGATGGTGGGGTAGAGAGCAGGGTGCAGCGTGCATTCGTGTGGTATACGCGGCCAACCCGTAGTAGTGATGCCGTCCGAGCAGGGCGACTGTGATGCGTCTGTGGTGGAGTCGCTCACCACTCTTGGTGACTGGCGAGTGATGGTGCGCCGGCGCAAGCGTTCAGCCGCGCTCAGCTGAGGTCATCCACCATTCCTGAAAGGTCAATCCCATTAAGTGTTTGTTCTGATGTTCTTCTTTAATTTTTCCCAAGTCTCCCTCTTACATCACATCAATCAAGCCTTCCCTCTCAAACTCCCAAGTATTTACAAAAAGACTTTAGCATCCTACGTTTGAATTTTACGTTACTATGAGCAAATTACGAATAGAACATAAGGTTCAAAAAATTATTTAAGTATAGATCGCAAAGTTTAAAATTAATTACATCCTACGAGTACACACGCATTTATGGAATTATCGAAATACATGAAAGTGAAATAAAATTGAACTATTTTCCCCACACAGAAATATTAATTACAAAAATTATACATATTATTTAAATTCGATCAACTCGACACAATGAAGTTCATAGTTATGCTCAGGACCAGTAGAACATGTATGCGCAAACATATTAATACGAGATCGTCGAGATTGAATAAACCCGTTTGAAACAAATCATCACCCTTATGAAGTTTTAGATTTCTGAATTACCAATTCACTGTATTATTCAGATGGATTATGGATTATCGTGACTTCACAGCTGTTTCCACGTTATTAATCCATATCGCTCATAGCTAGAATCATTATGTGACGTACCTCGCAGGTAACTAATTATTTTAAAAGTAATAGTAAATCTAATTCATTAGATATTTGCCAAAATTAAATCGATCCGTGGAACCGTTATTAAATTTTGGAAACCTTAACTAACTAGTAACTCTAATAGCAGACAAATGTCTCCAGTTTACATTCATTCTCATTGGAATAACGTCGCTGGTAATTGGAATTAAATTTATTGTACGTAATCCAAATAATTGATCAAGAAATCGCACATCATATATTGGAAAAAGATTAAATTTATTATACGTTGACTTTAAATTGTAATAGCAATTCCTAGCATCCGTAGTAAATCCTCAGACAAATTTCGTGTAAGATCATTAGTATTTAAATTTTGAATAATAATTCACATGATATTGACATAATTATGCCGTGGTATCCGCAGTAATTTGTTTGATGAACGTCGAATAAGAAATTTTTACACGCAGTAATGATGAAATAATTAAATTTTTACGTTCTCACATGTAATTAAATTTATTTTTCATTAGAAAAACGTAACCTATTACATGCCCAAACTAAGAAAATCGTGATTCACAACATTTATCGTTCGCATTATTGAAGTTTAGAATCATGGAAAGCTGTTGAGTGTGGCTTTGTGACCATTTCTGCGGGCGAACGAGCGATCTGTTTACATTTGGCCTCCCATCGGCTCGGGGTACGCGAGGCTGTGGCTTGGGTGCCAAGAATGTTCGATTCAATATTCGTCTCCAACATAGCATGTTGTTACATTTCAGTTTTTACATTACAGTTTTAACGTTGGGTAGTGCAGAAAATGTTACATACATGGTACTTAAATTTAATTGATGGAGGGATACGTTGCACATCCGTACCTATTATGAGTCTATCGACAACATTGAAATATGAAATATTAATACAACATTACTTTATCGTTCCAAATGACATTCTGCAAATAAGTATTCATTAGGAAGAGAGAGACGAGATGATTCAGATAAAGAAATTATTTTTAGTCGGCCAAATATCAATTTTTAAATTTGAATGTTTGAATGCACGTATATATTTTTTTTCGGAGGTGTGAGTCCGGTAGGCATGAAATTTTACAGTAACATTTACATTTAAAGCAAAACTCAAATCCCACCGCTCAGCCGCCATATGTCGTGACCCTCTTTATTTTGTCTCGCTGAGGTCACGGTCTTCATTTTTCTCTGCCGTTATTCTTTGTTGCGATGCATGATATTTTTCCATGTGATATTATTAGTCGTGACATTAAGATTATTCGTCACTATTCATATATTTTCTACTTGGTAATATCAAGGTAGCTGCCACCAATACAGGGTTTCTGTATAAATATTTAATTCAATCTTCGGTGAGCGTTACGAGCGACTTAAGGCCATAAATTAATCGTGCATTCTAGCCGTGTTTCCTGGCTTCAAACATTATTACTTTCCTTCTGAATCATATCATCCTCCTTTCCTAACTATCTAAAGGATATGAAGAACACAAGGACATTAAAGAAATTCGCTATTGGACACAGGAAAATATTGAGACATTAATCATCGAAAATACGCATTAATTGAACGCACGCGATCTACGCATTCACATCCTAATATACTCAGAAGCTTGAGTGGGGACTGGGATTTGACATGAAATCAGAGGGAAACTTATCTTGAGATTTGGAGATTGGTCTCGCAGTCTGAATGTCGCCTGGCTGGCGCGCTGGAGCAAGGCCGCCATGTTTTGTTGAGGGCAGAGAGACCAGGTTGATGGCTCCGACAGTTAGCAGTCTAGATTGGCAATCTCTAATTTACGTTAAATTGGCACTGCGGTTGAGTATTCCTGAAGTAAATCACTTTCGAGCGAATGAGGGCACAGATGTTCTAGGATGACTTGAAATAGTGGATTTAAGAGGCAAGCCTCGACCCATCTGGGCCGGGGTTGATAATTTGAGCTCGTACGTGACCGTTCTCGTTCGTCTTCCTCGCCCGACTGACGCTCTCTCCCTCTGAGTCCCTCGGCCTCAGGCAACCCGCCTCTGGCGTCACCTTGAGGTGCCAACTTTGAATAACATCCTAACAAGGTTACCAATAAGAACGTGATATATCCCTACTATCGAATAGAAAACATACATCATTAACCTTACCCTCATTACTATATAAAAATCCCCACAAACAATGTTATACATATTAATTAAAGCAAATGAAGACATCCGTTGAGGTTCTTGGCATCTTCGGCTGGCGTGATCGTTCGCTACTTGTATCGGCGACGTTCGAACGTTGTTCCTGAAGAGTCGATTGTTCTAGAATTCAACGATGTGATGCTTTCTCGCAGAAATCAGGCTTAATATTCGGTCTTTTGAATCATTTTTGAATAAGTCGTTGGCCGGACGATTATTCTGATCCTTAGCGATGTTCCGTACACAGTTATGCGGAGAAGCATAACAAAAAATTCATTGTTCATCTATATTAATTAGATGGAACAGGTTAACAAAAGACGTATAAAAACACAGGCCTCGATCTCAGGAGTCATCTTGAGCATCTGAGACAACACAAAGCACACAAGACGATTTAATAAAAGGAAACAAATGTGTTACAATACAGACAATGCAACTACCAGCGGGAAACTAAATCGAGTCTCATTTAAAACCGGTTCCTCTTCGATAGTGAAAAGTGGTTCTGAAATACGGAGATCTGTTTGACTATAAATAGTTGCAATTACGTGCAAATCACACAACAGAGCGGAAAGTCGCATTTGTGAACACGTGAGCGCAGCGCAGCCTGCACGGGAGCTGCTAGGGGAGGTTGTGCGGCGGCTCTGGCCCGCCTTCTGTGAGGGTCCGGTGTACTGTGATGGTCCGGTGTACTGTAAGGGTCCGGTATACTGTGAGGGTCCGGTGTACTGTGAGGGCCCGACTCTTGGGCCCAGTTCTACCTATTTTTATTCGAGGTGGGATAAAAATATCCATGAAAGATCGCATCCCAAGGGAAGACTCACTCCTAATTCATTTAACTGTTTACAAAAAAATGTAACCGACGATGCACTAAAAAAAGAATTTGAAAAAACTACAACAAAATTTTCAACAATGACTGAGTCAAACCATTCCAAAATCTGAATGAGCAACTAAGTAATCTCAATATAGTTCAATAGTCTCGTGCAGAGACTATGGAAATATATTCTATATCAAAAAATCAAAATGCACAAATGTGCATTTTGATGGCGCTCATTGACTGCTCATGTTGACCGAGAACGTGAATCACGGGTTATCTATCCCACTAGACCATAGAGTTGCAATTATGTGTCAAATTTAATGTAAATACATTGTAAACAAAGGGGTATTCACCTCAAACGTTCATTCTACTAACCACATAAGTGTAGCTATCATGTAACGTTCGTATTCACTGCGAATATGAAGGCAGAGTTACCTACAAATATTCGTAATAGCTGCCAACACGAAGTCATTCATCAAAAACGTTCACAAATATACTAGATTCATGAACATAGTCACCCTTAAACTTTTATGCTTACTTACTTAAAATGCGACTGCAGTTCAGCTTTTTACTCTTCAATCGCAGTTAAACCCATCTGAAGCAATATTACGAACCGATGTGCAGTATGGCTTCACTTGTCTTGCTTTTGAAAACAGAGCACATGAAAGAAATAAAAAACACTCTTTTTTATATATTTTTCTGGATCTCGTGCCCGCTCCGTCCATTTGTAGTGGTACAAGCGTGAGCCACTTGATGTCTCAATTTACTTTCACCGTTGGATTAATGTAAGTTCATGCAATTACACCAATTTCCATGTGCTTCGTGAAACGCTGTTAATTCGACATCAAATTAGACATTAGTGTTGGAGGAAATCGAAAGATGATGCAGCAGCCGGTCTCAAATCAATGCCTTCGCTCACGCGTTGCTTCAGTGTTGCTATGCTAAATTCGTTCTTATGTCAAATAACGTGTCTCAATGTCAGTGAATGTATTCATTTAACTGAGCGTTCGTTTGCTTAGTAATTTAACTTGATGCCTTATTCTCACAGTACGTGACGGGAGCTCGGTCCAATTTTCCGACTCGGGCACGAACCTAACGAAATTCCGTCTTCTTTTCCTTTAAATCACGCGTGTTTGTGTGTGTGTGTAGGTTCCATGCAAGCATGGTATCCCTCATTAGAAAACCTCTAAAAATATAATATCTGGGAAACCGCTTCATTTTATGTGCTTTTAACGAGTATTAGCTGGATCGAAATTCACTTGCCGGAAGAACCTGTTTTCTGGTAATGTTTTTATCATCATCGTTGTTATTTTTTCCTGTGACCTGGAAGAGCTTCATTTGCGGACGTATTCGGGAATGCCTGCCTGCTGGTTGTGGTAGAAATTGGGGCTGTCAAAAAACAGCTAATATGAAGTTAATTCTTCATATTATTGCAACACATTCGAAAAAATCTTCTTGCACGTTCGAATTAAGTTTAAATTCTGCATGAGGAAAGGATTCACGCAGTTGAAAAATACTCGTACATTCCACATATTTTCCATTTTTTATTTTCACGTAAATTACTCCATTCATGAGTAACTCTTCATCCAAAAATTACACGTAGGATGTGCATGTAGATCAAGTACTTTACTTTAAAAATCATTAATGTATAACACATCATCTGCCTATTAACCTGGTGAACAGTAAAACTTCCTCTGAAGAGGCGAACGAAGTTCTCGTATGTAAGAGAAAACTGTGAAACACATTTGCTTGCGTACCGTAACACTTTCTTTGGCGCTCACTGAGAGGCATATTTTCATGATAGTCAGCACGCTACAGGCTCTTGCTGGCTACTTGGTGAAAATAACTTCGCGTACCGGGTATCTCCACGCATGAAAATGCTGAGTCAGTTTTGATGCAAGTGCCTTCGTAAATACTTCCTGTGCCATTTATTGGCAGAGCTGCAACACTATGGGCAGAGCTGCAACACTATGGGCAGAGCTGCAACACTATGGTTACAGCTGTAACACTATGGTTACAGCTGTAACATTATGGTTACAGCTGTAACACTGTGGTTACAGCTGTAACACTATGGTTACAGCTGTAACGCTAAGCTCACAACCGCAATGCTCATCGTTATAGGTGCAACATATATTTCAAAATTTTAACATTAAAGAGATTTTCCGAGCATTTCTGTTCAAGATTGTTTTACTTATAGTCATACGTGAAACACTTTTGTTCATTTCTGTAAGCTTTACGTTTATATTGGTGGTATTAATAGCTAAGCCTGTAGTATTTACTGGCTAAAGGGTAACATTATTGTTATTGTTGTGAGATCCATGGCCATAGTCGTAACAATTATGAGTAGAACTGTAACAGTTATGGTGTATAACTGTCCTATTTGTGGTTAGAATTGTAATGTAGTCATTGCTGCAATATTTACAGCCAAAACTGTGACAGACATAACCGCAAGATATTTTTCCTCTGATGTACAAGATTCATCGAAAAAAACTTTAGTGAATTTGAGTGATGCTTCATTAACTGACCACATGCCTTGCGGTGAGTGCAGCACCGTTTGAGGCCTCTTCCCCCAGCAAAATGTTCACATAATACGGTAATTGCTCTTAAATTATCATAAATCAAACCGAGACGCTATGAATTGTACATCGAAGCATTCAGAAACTACGAAAGATGTGAGTGATTTCCTATGTCCTTCAGTAAGGACGGTGGTCGATATGGAGTTAGGCAAACTTTTTTAGTTCGTATGAACTCTCGAATGCCCATCGCTTGCTTATATGCTCTCGTTGAACACAGCGGTGGTATTTGGTGGCGACAGTTGGTGTGACGTGCGCTGCATACGTACCACTTGTCCCGTACGTGCTTCGTGCACGTGCCATCTAGTGTGTTGTGCACGTGTTATGCACATGCATTGTGCACGTCTTACGTGCGTGCATTATACACGTGTCACGTACGAGCGTTGCACACATGTTCTCTTCTTGCGCAATGCGCGTGACACATGTGAGAAACCAGTTTCCTGCTGATGTCAAAGTGCCGCGACCGCCACACTTCACGCCACGACAGCCACACTTCAAGCCACGACACCCACACTTTACGCCACAACAGCCACACTTTACGCCACAACAGCCACACTTCTCGCCATAACATCCACACTTCACGCCATGACACCCACACTTCACTCCACGACACCCACACTTCACGCCACGACAGCCACACTTCATGCCACGACAGCCACACTTCACGCCACGACAGCCATAATTCACGCCACGACAGCCACACTTCACGCCACGACAGCCACACTTCACGCCACGACAGCCACACTTCACGCCATAACAGCCACACTTCACGCCATAACAGCCACACTTCACGCCATAACAGCCACACTTCATGCCATAACAGCCACACTTCATGCCAAGACACCCACACTTCACGCCACGACACCCACACTTCACGCCAAAACACCCGCACTTCATGCCACAACACCCGCACTTCACGCCACGACACCCAAACTTCACGCCACAAGAGCCACACTTCACGCCATAACACCCGCACTTCACGCCACAACACCCGCACTTCACGCCACGACACCCAAACTTCACGCCACAAGAGCCACACTTCACGCCATAACACCCGCACTTCACGCCACAACACCCGCACTTCATGCCACAACACCCGCACTTCACGCCACGACACCCAAACTTCACGCCACAAGAGCCACACTTCACGCCATAACACCCGCACTTCATGCCACAACACCCGCACTTCACGCCATAACAGCCACACTTCATGCCATAACAGCCACACTTCATGCCAAGACACCCACACTTCACGCCACAACACCCGCACTTCACGCCACAACAGCCACACGTCATGCCACACACGCTTGACACATCCTCAATGCGTTCCGTCACCTTTGTTGGAATCACGGCTTTGGTTTTGAATTTGATTCTTACAGTTATTGTTGTTGACGCCTGTCCACATCATTCCTGCTGTTAGCATGTCCGTCCGTGCCATTCCTATTGTTTTTGCATCCGTGTCATTCCTACTGCTTACTTCTCTTTTGTCGCGCAACTCCACCAAAAACATTAGCGTAAATTTTCCCTGTTTCTATTATATTTTGAAATATATATTTCCTAAAAATCCAGCTTGTCATCTGCGCTTATTTCATTTATATTGTTACTATTACTAAAGCCAGTCGTTTTACTCTCCGTCGAAGAATATAATGCGACGACAATAATGAACCTCTGTTTCCTCCTCATGTGCATTCTTCCAAACCGTCCGTTTATCGAAGTTATTTAAAATAAAGAATGGCAAAACAGAAACACTGGCTCGACCACAAAAGGCCCAACATGTCTGGGCTCCTCAAATTTTTCTGTTACATCCATTTAGAGTTTTTCACGAGCGAGGATCCTGTAAGTAAGGCGAGCAGCGAGCATTACATATCTCGTGGCCGCCCTATGCAAGGCTCCAGCCACCGCAGAGGGTCCAACCCACGCCCCGCGGAGGCGAAATCGGCGTTGTACGAGTTACCTAATGCATGATATCACAGCTTCGTTTTTGTGCCCTCCTCCTCTTTTTGCTTCGACTTCGCGGCCGTGCTGTGATGGATAAATTACCGTCCAGTCATCAGGTAATGGCAGGCTGTGTGAATTTCCATTAGCTGAGGTGGGCCTCGCTACGGCCGGCGGACGGACGGATGGATAGGTGGATGGACAGATGGACAGACGGACGGGTAGACGGACAGACGGATCGACGTACAGAGGGATGGACGGATGGATAGTTGGGCGGAAGAACTGACGGACGATAGACGGATGGACGCACAGACGTATTGACGGACGGATGGATGGACGGACGAATGGATGGACAGGCGGATGGATGGAAGAACAGACGGGAGGACAGGCGGTCGGACAGTAACGCATGAGAAGACGAGTGGGACCCCGTTCCAATGGGCCGTGTGAACTGAATTTATTGAGGAAATGCTTTAATTTTGGCGCCTATTAGGACCATAAGTTCGGAGCCACGCATAATCAACTGGAAACTCAACAGGAGCTTATTCGTAGTACTGAAATTTTTGTGACTTTATTTTCTACGTCACATTCCTTGATTTTTGTTTTGAACTCCACACGAGTTATTAATCAATGTTCAAATTAACGAAAATTTTCGCGGATGAAAGGCTCGTCGTCAAGCAACCAGCGCTCCATAGCGAGCTTTTGACTATTCATCAGCTAATGACGCTCGTCTCAGGACTAATTATTCATAAATTTATTGTTATTTTTATCGGCTCAATGCCCTTATCTTGTTGGTATTTTATTGGCTGCATATTTTGTCAAAAAAAAACTCGATATAAAAAGGAGTAGCTGCGCTTATCATACCAGAAAGCTATTATCTAGAGGGGTCTTTTGAAGATGGGCCAACACAAAGCTGGTGTTTGTTGGATACGCGTCGGTTTTTTCGAATGTTTACTTCCAAAATCGATGTCTTCTTTCCTCCTTGACTTTAAAAATGATCTTAATTGTTATCATTTGTTGAATGAAATTGTTTTGAATTATGACAGAAGACATATCGGAAAATTTGTGATTTTTTCAGCGAATGCGATTCTGACTACTGACAAAACAGCGATATCTGGTTAGATTAACTTAGGTCGTGCGGGGTGACCTCACACGCCTCATATCCTTCACGCCAGCCCACACTTGTGTCGTATGTCGACCTAGACTCTTGGTGCCAATTAAAACATCTTTGTCAACATCTACTTCCAATATTGACTGTTATGTCACGCAACACCCCGGTATCTTAGACTTCCTATATTGGCCTAAACACTTTAGATTGGCCCAGACCCCCTACATTGGCCCAGACCCCCTACATTGGTCCAGACCCCCTACATTGGCCCAGACCCCCTACATTGGCCCAGACCCCCTACATTGGCCCAGACCCCCTACATTGGCCCAGACCCCCTACATTGTCCCAGACCCCCTACATTGGCCAGGACCTCCTATATTGGCCCAGACCCCCTATATTGGCCCAGACCTATTTTGGCCCAGACCCCCTATGTTGTCCCAGACGTTCACGATAAAGACCCCTACATTGGCCCAGACCCCCCGCCACCCCACAAGACGACCCAGGTGCCAGGACCCCACCACACCGCCACGCTACGCTCGCATATCTCCCTGGGGCTGTCGAGCAAAAATGAGGAGCTTCATCGGTGCATGAGACGGGCGACTGACAGCTCTCCTGTCTGCCCAGCTTACGGAGGAGCTTTTTGTGACTTTCTGGCCGACGCGACGAAACGCGTCCCGCCCATCTCAGTCCGACTCAAATTATGAAGATATTCACTTTGAACTTGGTTGCGTTTCAATTGATATGGAGAGTTGGTTTTCGAGGACGGTTGCGAGTTCTGCTTCGTGGAGTGTTAGATTACGTGGTCCGTTGCGCGTGTTGGAAGCTCCAGGTGATGCTTGGTGTTTGTTTTGTGTTGGTTGTCACTGATTTTATTATTATTTTGTAGTTGTCTCGATTATCAGCGGTTTTCCTCTCAGCATTTTGATTCCAGGATCCGATGTTTGGTACAGTCTAATTCCAACGCCTCGTCAAGGCTCACTTTCTGATGATATCGTACATTTCCATGTATTTTACGTACCAGGGAAATCCTGGTAAGCAGATGTACCATAAATAATGGAAATAATACTTATTCTGAGAACAAAGTTCAACTGGAAAACGCAGAGATTGGAAATACTGACTGCGTGGTGGTCAGATCTTGCCAGGCGGGTAGGGTAGAGGAGAATTTTACTTTTTTGTGCGTGGCAGTCGACAGAAAGATGCTGAAGTAGAACGCTCGGATTGCCTTCCCTGTGCTTTTTTCCCTCTATTACAAGATCAGAAATACACTGATTTTCAACCCATCCAGCAACCCTTCATGAGCACTGGGATACTATTAGGTTACCTCAGCTACGGATAGGCCTTCGGACTTTTGTCTTTCTTGCCCACTTTGCTTCTTTCCATTTTCAAAACTTCTCTACTATCTCTTTTTGACTTGTTTTCCTCTTGCTTCGTAACTTACTATTTGTATGCGCTGTGTATCCTGTATGGGAACACAACTTGTGAATAGATTTTATGTTTTCTACAGTCCATGCGAAGTGGTCCCTTCTCTACGTTCTCTTGAGCTCGTCGTTTTTTCTGGCTAGGGAGTCTTAAGGTAACTAATGTTATAATAATAATTCAAACTACCAATTTAACCCAACGTGCGCTACCGGTGGCCACGAAGAGAATTTTCATAATGGTGCTGAACGACCACTAGTCACAAACTCAATTTTCATAAATACTTAGTTAAAGCTTAAAGAAGACACTCTCTTGTTAATGTTTGTCATTTTCAAAATTACTTCTTACTAATGACTTTAAATTTGAATTGAATACAAGTTTAATAAATAGCTGTCAAAGTATTAAGTAGTGCTATTATATTAATTATCATTATTCCCGTCATCCCGTATTGTTCTCGTCGTATAGAGTCGCAGTTGTAAATTCTATGTCGTAACCCTTCTGATTTTGTGAACAAACTTGATATGATCTCTAATCTCTAGATTCTTCAAGACATTTTATGTCTCTGCAGCGTCATGAGATGTCGTAACCCAACCTATTTTTGAGCTCATTTTTGTACTCATCATGTCAAGCATCTTATTTTGTCAGTTATTGTTCCCATGATGGTAGTTGCAACTTATAGTCCATTGATTCGTAGTTTCTTTTCCAACGCTGCTCTAAATTCTGCCGAGGCGTAACCCTCCGAGTTTTGTGGACGAACTTGGCTGTATTTAATCTGTGTATCCTCGTTATGCTTTGAGTAATTCATCGAGAATTGAGCTGTTACACGACAAATCCTAAGATTGTACGATGTGCAACTCTCAAAAGCAGAAGCGCGTCGCTCTTGTTACGACTACACTGTTACAACTACACTATTGCGACTACACTGCAGATGTAGGCACATCACCTGCTCAGTTACAGCGACGCCTGATCTGAGAATGGGCAGATGAAATTTTCGGACCAGCGAACAGTTTTTCCTAAATTAAAATAGGATTGTGGGAGTAACAGCGCTCTGTTTGTGATCACCATCTTTTGGTTTGTGAAGTTAATGCAGTTTTCCCTTTTTTGAGCTTGTCCCGTGGGCCGAATCATTTTACGAGCTGGATAAATTTAGTTGGAAATCTCTGTTGCTAGTGCGTACCTGTTTAACAGACTGATGTTTTCCGCTGTTTAATTGTGATCATTTTTTAGTAATCCCTATGGAGGACGTTCACTTACGGACTTAATATTAAGTACTAGTCTTGTTCATCAAGTCATGTTCGTGTGGTCGTGTTTTTTTTTGTAGTCAAAGGTGATTCGAGGACCATCGTCTGCTCAAACGAAGCAAATTTTCAGACAAAATTTCATATCAGGACTTTGCCCTTGTACTACAAAAAAAAGTTTTATTTGTAAACCTCAAATCTTATATTCATCATTCATTATTTAATGCAGAAATAATCGTAACTGCTTCATATCACCGGTCCCTGGCGCGTTAAAAAATGCCACTTCGCTCTATTAGACTGCTGTAGAAGTACCGCTTCAAAACATCCAATGAAATGATTTTGAAGGGTATTGTCTAACACTATATCCGTCCTCATGGCAGCGAGTATGGATAGCTCATGAGTTCACTACAAAGCAAAATTTTTTCTGATTTCTGTATCTTTTATTGCCGCATTTATTCCTTCCTCTCTACACTTGTACACACATTGCACCTCTTCCACTCTCTCACTTCGTTTGTTCCCTTCCTCATGACTTTTATCTTCCTCAGCACTCCTCTCGTTCTTTTTAAATTCTTTTTATTGTTTCTAAACATTCCTTTTCTCCCATCTACTCCTCTTTCTTCCAAGTTTCTTCTATTTATTCCCCATCTCCCATACCTTCCCACCTCCTCTTTCAGCTCCCATACCGTCCAACGCCCTCCCCCAGCCCCCACACCACCGAAGACTCCCCCTGACGGGCTAATTATTGGTGAGCTCGACACACTAATCTGCGTCGCAGTGCGCCCTCGGCTCCCCCATACGGCCGTGTGTGTGTGTGTGTGTGTGCCGTGATGTGTGTACCTTCTGTGTGCTGAGTTTAGTGCTGTGTGTGTTTTCTGTGTGCTGAGTTGTTTGGTGTTATGTGTACTTTCTGTGTGCTAAGTTGTTTGGTGTTGTGTGTACCTTCTGTGTGCTGAGTTGTTGGGTGCTGTGTGCACCATCTGTGTGCTTCGTTGTTGGGTGCTGTGTGTACCTTAGTGCTGAGTGGTTTGGTGTTGTATGTACTTTCTGTGTGCTGAGTTGTTGGGTGTTGTGTGTACCTTCTGTGTGCTGAGTTGTTGGGTGCTGTGTGCACCATCTGTGTGCTGAGTTGTTAGGTGTTGTGTGTTGCAAAGGTGCTGACTGTGGCCCAGACCCCCTATGGGGTCTGGGCCTGAAAATATTTTACCTTGTACGCTGAAATCTATTTCAAAAAAGCTATGAAACAATTATAATGCTTTGCATTTATGCCGGTACGTAAATGAGCAATACACTCGATGGTACACATATGTCGCATTTCACAGCAGGCTAATACGTCGGTCGCGATGTGAACCGCCAGTGTACACGGAGGGGATTTTCATAATTGCTGACCGACCTGCTGTCAGAAACTTACTTTTTATAAGTACTTAATTAATGCTAAATAAAGGCACGATTCCGTTAATGTTTGCTATTTTTAAAATCGCTCACTACAATTCACTACAAATTTGAGGTGAACATTGAACTTCAGTTGAGCCCTTGGCATGTCAAGGCATTGTGCTGTTCGGTGGTACCCTAGAGCGACTCACCGCGGGACCAGCGACGGTTGTTGCCGGAGTCTGATGTGGGTCTGGCGATCAAGTTACAGTCGTGTCTCATCTTCTCCTCTTTTCCTGTGCACCTCTCTTCATTCGTGTAGGGGATGTGCAGTGCAGTGGTGCTTGAATAGTTTATATATTAATAATTGCTACTAATAATGATGGTAATTATTCACCATTTCAATCGATAGTAAATAATTGAAATCATCAATCGATGCTTACTTTTTGCGACGTTCTGTATACTTAATTTTGATCATTACCGTGACGAATTTTGGCCCGGGCGATGTTGGTTGTGTGCTGAACAAACCGAGGCTTTCTTTTGATTTTTATAACACACGTTAAACGTGCGGAAATGTAGGAGTGTCATGTAACAAAATGCGCATAATAATTAACTCGTAACCAATTTCGGAGGGAAAAAATAAGGGGCGTATGATAATCAGCTCGTAATAAACATCGAGGGGAAACAATTTTGTACTCCCTTTTGTCACACTTGCAAGAACTTTGCAACTTTTTAACTTCCACTAAAATGAAATAAACTGTATAAGCACAGTAAACCATAATATGATGTACTGAACTGAAATGAGAGAATTTGGAAAATCTCGTTGAATATTTTATTTCGTTAAAAAACGATAAGTAGTTTTATTTGAGACTGGATGCTATGTTTGCTCACCACCAACAATGCAAGTGAGATCATCTGGAAATACACGGAGCGGACAACGCTGTGAAGAAATTAAATTCGTTACGCTAAAACCACGTGAAGTTAACGTTAAGAAAAGCCCTCAAGACCGAACGGAAACACACAAAAGTATACATGGTACAGAAAAATGACGTCCAAACTTAGTTCTGAGAAAGTTAACGAGGGAACTTAACATGTAGTTTCCATCCTCTGTGTTATTGCGTCGTCTGTGTCATTGCTTCGTCTGCGCCACTGTGCCTCGGTGTCGTATGACGCACGGTGTCGTTATGAGGGAGCGCAACCACAGTACCAGCGCGCCCGCACTTGTTTCATTTAATGACCCAGCATTGGCAATCATCATGTCGAGATCGACGTCGTCTAAACCTCAGCGGTGTTTTGCATTCTAATATCCTATTGTCCTGTTGATTGCAAACGATCAGGTCTGCAAGCGTGATGATTTGCTTAAGTATTGCAGACAAATTATCTGATTGTTTTGCGTTTTTTTTGTTCGATCGTCGCGTTGATGGCAGTCAATTTTCATCTGCCCGTGACTGTGCTCGTTTATTGCACGTTTTGATTCCATACTCTGGTCTCTAGGTTGGTATTTTCAGATGGACCGGTAGCACGGTTGATGGTCGATTAGCTGGGTGGGTTGGTTGGTCTTAGCTTGACCTGATAAGTAAGTAAGTAAGTAGGTATGTGTAGGTAGGTAGGCAGCTAATTAATTACAGGATGATTGTAAAGTATGGATTTTTATTTGGAACTCATGCAGTGAGAGATGTAAAATTCTTCATCAAATTTAAATTTAAATATTTCGATTCAAAATGCTGTGTCGTACCTCGTAATAAAAAGATTTATTTTTCCTAACTCTTTTAAGTTTTATTCGGAACTTCCCCGGACCTGCTCACAAGCTCCGACCACCGCGAGACATGTGTAGCACTTGTGATAGCATGTTGACTTTCTTGAAAAATAGAATAGTTTTGTAGATGGAACCAAGAAAAAATCAATCCAACTATGTAATTAGTCAAGGAGCTGTTCACATTGAAGTATCGGGTACGTTTAGCTAATACAGGATGTGGGATCCTGGGTTTGTAAATACAAGATGTCCTAGAAAAAAAGTTTCTCCAGGAAAACGCGAGTGTAGTGTTAGCTCTAATAATGTCTTCTTGATATTATAAATAGGAATACATGATAACTGTTGTGTATATTCAAGAGAGCTCTGGTGTTGGATTGTACAGTGGATACTATTGTGAGTATAAATGTTTGACTGGAGAGCTGTACATTTCTGTATTTTTCATATAGACTAATACAGAGAAACATTATACACCATTTAATAAGTAAGAAGAACTAATAATATGCATAATCTTTATGTTATTACCAATCTTCCTGACTATGCCACCACAACAAGAATACATTGAATTTCACTCTATCTAGTAACTGAAGAACTTACCGCGAAAATTTACTTTAAAGGCTTTACTATTCCAGTGCGCAAGCAAACATGCATCTAAAGAAATACACGCTTCCTAGAGTTGGAGCATTGTAATATGATATAGAGTTCTGTGACCCGAGCTCATGCCGCGAGAATGTTTGCAATTGAGCGAGTCTGTAATTTCAGGCACTTACTTGATCACACAGACTTGTATACGTGATACCTCCTCCAATTAAACTTCAGGAATAAATTCAGGGCAACGTCTGAAAGCTAATAAAAAAACGCGGGCCACGTGCAATGATCTTAATTTTTTTTCGTGGATTTATTCGTGGTGCCTCTAGAAATGCCAATAAATCGTTATAATAGTTAATCGACTTATGGTTCTCTATTTACCTGTACATTGTTTTATTGCTTCTGGAAATGCTTATTAATCATGGTGCTCTTATTAACAGTCAGTCTAATATGTGATCCTACTGGAATAATACACGAGGGTGCTCCTTTGATTCTATAATAGATAACTTCTACTAGCGTTGCATAGAAATTTTGGAGGCGTACAGATCTAGTGCGAAATTTCTAAGCGTATCGATACTTGAGTACCCAAGTAGATGAAATAGCAAATGAATGACGAATGTGTACTTCAAGAGATTTAATGATATGCATGCCATTAATTTGGGTGCTAACGTCTCCCCTAGATTCAATAATTATGGCAGAGCAGTTTGAGTTTCCCCATCTCGACTTGGGCTAAGGGAACCCTGATCAGACTCATACTTTCATTTATTTCGGCATTTTTCCGTTCGCACGCCTATGTGAGACACACCTCTGCCTCTACCAAAATAGCAACTTCATGAACAATCGAACGTTACTCGATTATGTTACCAATTTTTGTGCGCTGCCCACCTTATTAACGTATGTTTTGTAATAAATTTAGTGCACATCTTGCTATCCTTGTAACGCTGAATCTAGTCTTGGAGAGAAGACTGTTGATGGGTTACTTCTACCTAGAAAAATTGTGCATTTTTTTGCACGGATACTACCTTCTAAATGTAATGGAATGCTTGTTATATGTTGCTCCTGGTGAATTATTCGTAGCGTATATTTTATGTTAACATCCTGGTGACTGAGTTGGTATGGACGCTGGTGTGCCTTGTGACTTCCTGCATGGTCACTGAGTTGGTATGGACGCTGGTGTGCCTTGTAACATCCTGGTGACTGAGTTGGTATGGACGCTGGTGTGCCTTGTGACTTCCTGCATGGTCACTGAGTTGGTATGGACGCTGGTGTGCCTTGTGACTTCCTGCATGGTCACTGAGTTGGTATGGACGCTGGTGTGCCTTGTAACATCCTGGTGACTGAGTTGGTATGGACGCTGGTGTGCCTTGTGACTTCCTGCATGGTCACTGAGTTGGTATGGACGCTGGTGTGCCTTGTGACTTCCTGCATGGTCTCTGAGTTGGTATGGACGCTGGTGTGCCTTGTAACATCCTGGTGACTGAGTTGGTATGGACGCTGGTGTGCCTTGTGACTTCCTGCATGGTCACTGAGTTGGTATGGACGCTGGTGTGCCTTGTAACATCCTGGTGACTGAGTTGGTATGGACGCTGGTGTGCCTTGTAACTTCCTGCATGGTCACTGAGTTGGTATGGACGCTGGTGTGCCTTGTAACATCCTGGTGACTGAGTTGGTATGGACGCTTGTGTGCCTTGTGACTTCCTGCATGGTCACTGAGTTGGTATGGACGCTGGTGTGCCTTGTAACATCCTGGTGACTGAGTTGGTATGAACGCTTGTGTGCCTTGTAACTTCCTCGTGACTGAGTTGGTATGGACGCTTTTGTGTCTTGTAGCCTCCTGGTGCCTGAGTTGGTATGGCCACTAGTATGACACAACAAGCGACTACTGTAAATGCAGGGCTCTATCCCCTCTCATCGGCTTCACGATTGAACTGCGACAGCCAAGTAGTGAAAGCGAGCCTTCACCAAGTTTTGAAGTAATGATGTTAACATCTCGAGAAAATTGAAAATCTTTTCCCCCTTATGTAATACTCAGAATGAATCTTCCACTTTCTAGTGCCCGGGTATGACTTGTGATTTTGCGTACCGTTGATATTTCGCTATTTGTCGCGTAACATTTTTGCCGCATGTCGCATAACATTTTTGCCGTGTGTCGTATAATTGTTTTGTTGGCGAGTCGTATACTTTTTTGTTACGTGTGGTACAAATTTTGTGCTATGTGTTGTATAACTTTTTTGCTACGTGTCGTTTAATTATTTTGTCAAGAGTCGTATACAGGGTGGTTGTTGAAAATGTATTCCTTTTAAAATTGATTTAACCTTTTTCACACACAGGATAGAGAAATAAAACTCTAATTATTGGAAAGCAGAGTCAGTTTTGATTTTTAGTTTACTTTGCTGGAAATACGATTGGATTAGAGTACTCAGTCTTTCAACATTTTCCGCTGTCCATTCAAAGACCTTTTTTCCCTATCTTTCTTTATTAATGTTTCTCACAATAAACTGGGATCGCCACTTTTGGAAGTTCCTCTGAATCGTTATATATCATGTTAGGTTTGAATCGGTATCCCAAGAAGAATTTCTTTTGAGTCCCAACGATGGATCCAATTTTCGTCATTTCTTCGATGATGAACTTGCGTTGTTAAAGAGTCAGTTGTGGCATGTTTGCTGATTACAACAATCATCTCTCCTACACCCTTGATGTTTATGCTTACTTGGAGGTTGTACCAAATACGTAAGAAAACATTAAATTTGCTCTCTCAGATGTTCTATGTTATTGTCTCCAATTTCACACATTTAAAAGGCTATTGAAATTTTAAAAAGTGTGCATTTTCAGAACCACCCTATATATACCGTAGGTCCTTTAAAAACCTGAACCGAGTATTTATTTTCCCGTATCAGAAATACCCGTAATTATTTCCCGTACCAATTTTGCTTCAAACTAAATGCTTTTTGTATTCTTATGACGGTATTACTGATACGGGAAAATAAATACTCAGTCCTGTTTTTTTGGGGACATACTGTACATGTGCATATGTATTTTTTACAACATGTTGCACAAATTTGTAACCTGTATAAATTTGGTGCATGTGTGACAAATTGGTAACCCGCGCGTGTGCCGGTGTGCAGAGGGAAGCTGCTGCTGGGCTACAGCGACCTGGAGCTGGCCAACAAGGGCGGCTACGACCTCGTGCACTACGACGACCTCGCCTACGTCGCCTGCGCACACCAGGAGCGTGAGTGTCCCGCTTCTTGTCCGGTGTGTCTTGTGCGGGGCATGCGAGCGGTGCGCTGTTGTGATGAGTAGCTTACGCTATTGGGGCTCACTATTATTGGGTTTCACTACTATTGGGTTTCATTATTATAATGATTGGGTTTCATTATTATAATGATTGGGTTTCATTGTTGTTGGGTTTCATTACTATTGGCTTTCATTGTTATTGGGTTTCACTATTATGGGTTTTACTATTATTGGGTTTCACTATTAGGTTTCACAATGCAAGGGTTCCACTATTATCATGATTGGCTTTCACTTTTGGGTTTCATTATTATTGGGCTTCACTATTATTGGGTCTCACTATGCAAGGGTTTCACTATTATGACGATGATAAAATTCCGGTATTTTTTTGGTTTTACTGATCATGTTATTGCTGTATTTTGCTGTTTTCATTTATAACGTAAAAGTGTTATTTTACTGTTTAAATTAATAATGCAATGTTGGTAGTTTATGGTTTTTCTAACACCGGCATTTTACTGGTTTTACTGGTAGTGAAGTAAAGACTTTACGACGACAATTCTGAGAGTGAAATATGTGCGTTATTATACGTATACTGACCTTGAAATAGCAATATTACAACGATCGTGCAGATTGTGAAATGTATATTTTATCGGTTGTACTAATAATAAAATACTTCGTATACGCTAATTTTTGTAGTCAATAATTACTTCTTTCAACTTTAAACTTTACCTTGGAAACGTATCTTTTTACCGTCTATCTTTTAAAAATGATGAATTTATTTAGTAATTTAGCGCATTAATACCTTTATTTTGATTTTAGCATTTTTCTTGTTAAACTGCACATTTATCCTGATATTTATCATTGTAACAAAACGGCGACTCCTTCAGATATTTTTCTATGAACATGCATTTTTCAAAATATTTGTCTCTTTTTTAAAACAAGTTACGTTGACGTTCATTTATTAAATAGCACGTTTATTTGCATTTCTATTTATCTAATGCATTACTTTTATACATTTATCTTTCCAGTGACCTATTTCTTTCAATGTCCATCCTCAGCATAGAAATACTTGTATGTGAACACCTCTCCCACACACACTGGGCGTATGATAAAAAGCATGCACGTACGTGTGTACATGTATGCCTGCATATTAGGTCACGTACATATATAACACATACACAGATATATTTGCACGCGTACAAGAAGGTAAGTATAAACTGTAATTCCCCTAAGCGCAAGAGTTACACATTCACAGATATATTTGCGCACGTACAACAGGGTAAATATAAATTGTAATTGGCCTATACACGAGTGCTAGTTCATGTAAACACACCCGAGCGCCACAGGCCGGTCTAGCATGCATACTTCAGCAAATTAGCGCCCACTCCAGCCTCCGCACACAGCATTACAGTTTTTCTTCAGTACGCACTAACTGTACATCTGAAGCAGAAGTTCCCTGTTTTTACGCCTGATGAGTATCTAATACTTTAACGCTTGGCGGCTGTTTTTAACTGCCGCAAGAGTTGTCGCTAATGCGGTCGATCCGCAAGTTTTTCGTCCGCTTCTGCGAACCTCAACTTGTACTAACATAAATTACTCATTGTTCAACTTTATTCCATTTATGAATAGGAGCGGGGTTAACAAGGAATTATATTTTTGAGGAGTGTAGTTGAATGTTCGCATGCAAGACGATGTTGCTTAATTTGAGGATAAACTGTAGTTTTTTAATGCGCAGAAATTTGTGCCATAATTCTGTTAGTGAGGCCTTTAGTAATATTTATAAATGGGTTAATGGAAATTAGTTCCTACGTGTCCTAAGAAAGTTAGTTCATCGAAACAACGAACTCCCGCGCGCACACGTTTGTTTAATGAAATTATTCTTGTGTGTTTATTCAACTTTCTGGAATATTTTCAAGATCATTCTAAAATAATGTGTTGGTATTATGCGGAAGATATTACTCTGCATTTGGTAGTTCAAAGATAGTCACTTTGGTCATTACGAAAGCGTTTGCAATGAGGTAAAAATTGCGAGAGATAGAATAAAAAAAACGTTTTTCTAATCCATCGATCATGCGCTTGGCACTCGCCTTGCAATCCGTCGTGTACTTCATAACTAATCCAACAAGTTTGGTGTGCGCCCCAGGGCTGCTCGTATAATAAGCTTCTACCTACATAATTGGCAGGAACAATCTCTAACTACACACATTACACGCGGCACCGTTTTATTATGCATACATCGACCGCACGCTGCGCTAGTCCAAGGAATAAAAGCAGTAGCAATTTGGTAAACTTTTCTGAAATTGATCTTTTCTCCTCAAATTTTCAGAACTTTTTTTTCAAGTTGTTTTTAGTTTTTCTTATAAATTGCTTTTGCATTTATCATGAAAGTAATCACCTTTGTATATTATGGCTTTTAAAACTCATTTGGGTCTCGATTAATGAGCGAATAAAACTTTTAGTCTACGGAACGACTTTGCCGCGTTTAACATACTCTCATTTTATACTTCGTACAGTCGCATCAGGGCTCGTGTTATTTTATATCTCATTAAAAAAGTTTGTGTACGCAAGTTTTAGTGTGAGATGCCCTCACAGTGCTGCCAAAATTAGTCTTTGGGCTTTCCATTTTTGGCAAAAACTTTATCATTTCTGTTGTCATTTTTGCTACTCGCGAAGACTGAAAGTCCAACATTCATTCAAGTCGTTTCGTTATCAACATTGTCGAAGAATTTTAATTTTTTTACAATAATGCCATTAGTTTCGCGCAACAAAATATACGTAAAATTATTTTGAATAGTAACTTGCATTCCTCAAGAAATATTTTTCTCTCCGATACTTCACAGAGTATGTAGACAAGATTGAGAAAAAATTAAGCAAAGGATGGAAACTTGAAAAAAGGCTACAAACTACATTCTATCAATACCGGGATATATAAAGTTGTTCTTAAATCAACAGGAAACTACCATGAGCAATATTTGAACCTAATTAACGCTAGAGGAGCAAAAATTCATCAACATATTGTTGGATTGTTGAATGAGTTAATTCCACCACTACAGTGACATGACATCGACTCCTGAAGACGATATGTCACACTTTGTGCTACTGCACTCCAATTTTCCCTTTATCACTATATTTTCTCAATGGTATTTTAGATCTTTTTCGATTTTACTGTTCCCGCTCAATGTTCCCAGAGATGTTCAAAGGGGAGTTCAGGCCCGGACTTTAGTTAGGCTATTACTTCGACGGCACCTTCTTGTTCGCGCACGCTCTTTCGTAAGTAGAGTGCCTTGGTTCGTTACCCTGTTGGAAAACGTAACTCTTGGTCAATCTAGGTCAGCCAAATGGATTTCCCATTTAATTTAGAATTTCTTTTTTAATTTTATGGATACATGATTTCGTTGAGGATGTTTTTCCTATTCTCTGCATTCACATTGCTTTTGATACAGTGAAGAGAACCGACGCTTAAAATGCTGAAGCAACTTTACGTTATGATAGAACTGCAGCCGCATTTGATAGTGAGATCGTATTGTACTTCATCTACTTTCCATTGTGCATATTTGGTTTAATATAAGCTGCATCATCGTTACCAATCAAAGAGCATAAGCTTACTCTGATTGCTCTACATCAGTTTTCCTTTGTTGGATTGTGGTAAAGTTTCGTGGAGAGCACTTGCCCACGGAGATCGCAATTTGAGCGTTTTGGAGTTTTTGGGCCTCGCCATTAATGAAAGACATTTTTCAAGTATTTGTTACATGTTTTTTCTTTGAGAATTAATGTGTGAAAGCTTTCGAAAACATATGATAGAGTCAGGGAATCAATGAATAGTACGCATCCTGCGAAATTTTCAAAGTATAATTGAAGCACACTTTTATCGCTTGGCAAAATCCTAAACAAACTTTAAGGTCCACTTTACAAAGTATACCAAACTTCCAGAAAAAAGTAAGGAGGCTTTTATTCAAAACCACTTGCGTGTATCTTTTTGTACTCTATTATGTATAAAATTAGCAGAGCTTCAGTTCAAACTCTAGTAATGATCTACAATAGTTTGTAATTTTTTGCTGAAATGGCCTTCTCTTTGCTGACAAGCTTTTTTCAATATTAAGACATGCACTTGGCAAAACTTGTGTGCATAGTTCAGTTTTTATAAGTTCTCCAGGCTTCGCGGCTACTTCCTTGTAATATTAAGCTCCTTGAACCAGTGCTCAAGTTAACAGAAATACAAGTTTCAAACTTGCGTGTGCACTGAAAAAATTTCGTACACGTATGTATTAGCGCGTGCGTTGCGCATGCTACGGCGGGGAGCCTGCTCTTACATGCAAATGTGTCCCTTGGCTTGGGCTTTTGGACATGAAAATACCGAAAAATTTGTCGCTTCTTCAATCCTTCAGAAGAATATACTATTCAGCAGACTACTTATGCTCTTAAATTTTGAGGACCGCCGATTAAAGTCGGCAATCTTGTGCAAAAATTTAACTAAGTGACGAGCGCCACCGCACTTTCAGTCAAATTGTTCGTTTTAAAGAATAAAATGATTACTTTCTAGAAGCTCCGAGCAGGACAGTGTTCATCAAAGTTCTATTTGCCTTATTGCTTGCTATCGAGTACGCGAGCTCGATCCAGCCAGACCGACGTTGAAGTGTGCGACGCATTAATTGAGTCTCTTATAAAAAGCGGATAAACACCGCGTTGGAATCTTAATGTTAATACGGACGTCAATATTAATTTCAACGGCGGATTCCAGCACGACTGGAAGCGCTAGTCGTCCTGTTCAGCAGAGGCGAGAGCTGACGCGTCTTTGAATATCTTAAATGAAGAATCGTTTCCGTAAGACCGCCGTCCATGTCTATTCGTTATTCTCTTTCTGGACTGACGAATCGGGAATGCTATAATTCTTTTCAGAACGATGAGCTCTTTCTGCATTGAGTAGTTCATGAATTTGAGCACACCGTTTGACTGTGAGTTACATGACCGATGGTCACTCTGTCTTGAAGTATTAAATGCTGCTTCACTTAACTCCTGCCCAAACCCCGGCGGGCGTAGATTTTAGATCATGATCATTAAGCTGTCTTACATCAATTCCAATGGCAAAGAACTTGAATTTCATCCATCCAGTCTCAGTCCATTCGTTTGGTTTTATTTTGATACCTATACCATTCTCGATCGTGTATATGTTTTAAAAGCTTTTCGTAACTAGCGCATTTGCGAGCCAGACTTACGTTTTTGTTGCTTATAAGCTCAATAACTGCGCTGTTTTCACCAGCCATGTCAGTGAGCGACACTAATACTCTGACTTAATGAGCTGTGTATTCATTCCAATAGCAGTTTCCAATGGCGGTTTTGTCGTAAAATAATACAAATTGTAACTCTAAACGCATTTTAACATTTGATGAGCAGGCAGTGCTTCCTCTGTTAGCATAACTACTTTATGCACAAATATTCGGGGCTCATTCGCCTTATTATTCAGCGTCCTATTAGTGATCATGAGTCAATACGAAGCGAGCAAAGGTCTTGAATGTAGTACGTTTTTTTCTGGCTCCCCTGTGAACAAGTCACGCTGGCCACACCGAAGCCCCGTGTGCTCGCTGAATAAACGAAAACTCATCAGCAGCGGCCCGGCTAACTGAGCTCATGGCAGCCTTCAATAAACGTTCATATAGCACGAAGTTCCATCGCTTTCGAATTTATGAACGAGCTCCAAATGAGTGCATTTGATATTTAAACTGAGTTGGGTCGAGCGGCGGCGTCCTCTATCGACCAGTCAAACAAGTATAGGCAACGCTGCAGTTAGCGGCAATTGGCGCGGCCGGCTTGCGACGGCTTGATTAGGGCGCCGTGGGGTCACCGCGCTAGGGGGGGTTCCGTGTGGGGGTCCGTGTGGGGGTCCGTGTGGGGTCCGTGTGAGGGTCCGTGTGGAGGTCTGCGTGGATGGTGGATGTCCATGTAAGGGTCCGTGTGGGGGTCCGTGTAAAGGTCCGTGCGGATGGTGGATGTCCATGTAAGGGTCCGTGTGGGGGTCCGTGTGGGGTCCGTGTGGGGGCCCGTGTTGGGGTTCGTGTGGGGGACCGTGTGGGAGTTGTGTGTCCGTGTGGAGATCCGTGTGGGAATCCGTATAGGGGTCCGTGTGGAGGGTGGAGGTCCATGTGGAGGTCCGGGTGGAGACATCCTCCGGATTCACCAGTGACTGCTGCATGAACTCGAGACGCAGGAGGCATTTGGTCTTCGTTTGTGC
This sequence comes from Morinoia aosen, assembly GCA_030386875.1. Lineage (NCBI taxonomy): Eukaryota > Metazoa > Arthropoda > Malacostraca > Amphipoda > Talitridae > Morinoia > Morinoia aosen. The sequence continues at coordinate 13,879,814 of CM059563.1, forward strand.
ACTGAGGCAGCTTCATCTCGTGGCGAGGTGTATTCGAGGCGTTACGGTGTGTTTTGGGCGTCGGGCGCTTTATAGGGGCCGGAATGTGTTATGGTGTATCACGGGTCTCGGGTGCGTTGAAGTGTTTGAAGAATGTCAGTGTATTCTGGTGTATCAAGGATGTCGGGGTTTGTTCAGGTGTATCAAGGGTGTCGGGATGTGTGAAGGTGTACGAAGGGTGCCAAGGTGTGTTGAGACGTCGGGATGACATCGGGCGATGAGGTAGCTGGTCATGGCCACCATGGAGTAACAACAAATAAATAGAGGAAATTTCTAGTAAAATTCTTTGCAGTCGAAACCTCTACATGTGAAAGCCTAAAACCCAAGTTACGTTAATGTCGCAACATAGCCAAGTCTGTAAATTTGCTGTATTGTAAAGTCTGATTCTCCGCAGTAAACACCAATTCAGTAACTACGGTAGAAACAAAGTCTGCTACTGTGGAGTGAAAATCAAGCCAGTAACTCTGCTGTTGAAACTAAGTAATTCATTTTGCAGCAGAAGAGAAAAGTTAACAACTCCTATTCTACAGTGGCAGCAATTTCGGCAATACCGTCGTACCAGCTGAGCCAATGATGCTACCGTAGAAGCCAAGTCAGAGGAGCGTCAGTAGGCGATAATTAACTCAAAAGGTGCTTTATCGCAGCGCTGTAGCTGCTAGGACAGCGTTTGCTTTTCTTTTGCTTGCTTCGTCCGACTCTTTCATGTCGCCTGATGTCGTTTTCTGTAGCGTATTTTTTTCAACCGTGCACGTTACATGCAATAAAGTTCTCATGGCGTCGAACTTATTCCGTCTTCGAGGAAACTACCTGCGTTGTTTTGATTGCTCAGATTCCTCGTTAATAAAACCAGCAGCAATGACTGCAAAAACGTGTTTTACGGTAATTGTTAATCAATGGCTTGCTGCAGCATGGCAAAAAGGTTCTCGGTATTTAAAAGCAATGAGGTTTTTATACGAAGAATGCCAGTCTAGAATTTCTGCGTTGCTGAATGTATTTCTTGTGTTCCTTGCTTGGCGCGCGCCATTGAAGACTAAGCATTCCGTTCTTGATTTATTTTCTTGTTAGTCCTGAATGACTTCCTGTGAAACTGCTCGCTCGCTTTCATTGCTCATTTTATTTCCTTTGAGGCCGCCAATTTTGTTGCCGTTTCTGATGGAAAAAATTTAAGTTATATGAAGATTGGTGTCAGTACTATTGGAGTGTCGAGAATGTTTTATTTTTTTAACTTCAGTATAATAGCGATGGTTCGTGCACTTAATTTCTTTGCTTTTTTAACTGTCTTGCGATATTTTGCCTTGTCTCTCAAACTCGTAATATTAGCTTGGATATTTAACTTGGTTTTTATTATACGTGATCAGTATCGGCATGTACACATTTATAGGACTTTAACATCAACTGGTTTCTCCTCGTAATGAGTACGTCTAATATTTAGCATGGTATCTCTTATTTTTTGTAACGTCAATACTTTGCCACGTTTCCCTAATTTCTCATAGTATGTTAGATATTTGTAAACGAATACTGCAGCTTGCAAAGCAGTATTTCGATCCATGTTTGGTCACAAATGCGTTCTGTTAACTGTTGATATGAAAACAATCAAAATTAGATGTGAAAATCAATTCAGTTTTCAAGATGTGAAATTTGTTGCTATTTCATCTGGTTGTTGTCGATTATTTTCGAGTCAAATTATATTCCTCAAGACGGAATGTTTTCTACTGAACGTTAAACAATCAATAGGCGTTCACATGCATGCTTTACTGCTGTACGAACGGACCATTTTCTCGATGAATATCCGCAATAAACCCGTAGCATTTCTTCTGGTCAATTGGAGACTTTTATTGCTTCGCTAACTAGACGTTCGGCGGACAGCAGCCACAATATGCCAATTCATTTTTGGCGAACTGGAATTCTCGAACCTTTTTTGCTGATATCCAAACCAATTTCTTCCGACTGCTCATTTTCAGAGGACGACGTGGAGTCGCGCGTATGAGAACGTGTGTTGCACATTTGACCTATTATTCCGATGCGTTCCTGTGCAATTTAAAGTTCAGTGATAGTGCGCAAGAGTAGTATTTAGCTTCGAGACACCTTTAATATTCGTAAATGATCTTCTTTTGAAAATTGGTGGTATCTTCATGATGAATCACTACGCCGTGTGTCAGGAATTCGAACCTCGCTTGCGTGACGTGCGCGCATCGCTATTTTCTTGCTCTATTTTAGTGACAGTTTTGTATCGACGAGCACCCCGTTCCTGCAAAGTCAAGGTTCTTTTTTTCGCAAGAAACCGCGCTGTATTTCTCTCATTCAATTTCTCGGGTTTCGCAAATGAAGACCGATTGCTTTTTCGCTCTTCGGGTTTTTCTCACTCCTCCTCTATTTTATCTTCCTTTCTTTGCTATTTCGCTATGGCTATAGTTGTAGTGAGGTGCTTCCGATCCAAATGACAGCCACGCAGCCCTTGAAGATGTGCAGGCTGAGTGGGATCAAGTATCAACCTTAGTATTCCATAACCACTCATGAGATTCAACTTACTGAACTGGAGCATTTTATTTCAATTGATCATACTCAAAACGTCTGTTCTTAATATCTTCAGTATAATATGGGATATTATGCAATTTTTCAATTCTTCGTGGGACTCACTTTCAAAATAGTCAATTTTTTTAAATGAGAGTGCATTGATCAGCAAAAAAAATACACGCGCCACTTCAACTAGCACACTTGTTAGCCGTGACTCATACCCCTTACTGATGTGATATTTTATTTAACACAAGTGTCTGCTCAATTTCCACAAAACTTTGAACCGCTATATATGAGCAGTTCTCGTGTCTCGTGATCACACTGTGATCGTTCACCTGATCACACTATAAAGCTACCACATTCTGCGGTACTGAGTCGTGCTGTGTTTCTCGAGGTGCGTTTCACGAGCGCTGTAAATTGAATTTGACTGAATTTTGATCATTGGTCAAATTTATGGCACCGTGTCAGTTAATGACCTCACCCACTTTGCGAGGTCGTTTCATCCCTAGTTATTTGCGAAATAATCCTAGTTATCGACCTCGCCTACTTTTAGCCTCGTGTCATATTTACGACACGCACCGAGTTAACCATCTCACCCACTTTTATCTATGTGTCATATTTACGACACACACTAAGATAACGACCTCACCCACTTATGGCCACGTGTCATATTTACAAAATAATCCTAGTTACCGACTTCGCCCACTTTTATCCATGTGTCTTATTTACGACACACGCCAAAATAACGATCTCACCATGGTCACATTAGCGACAAAGCAGCGAACAAATCCACCCAAACTTGTGGCCACCAACATACCGGCGTTGCAAACTTCACAGGAGTACCAAGGAAATCCAGGACATTTGTGTGGGGCACCAGAGGAGATAAAGGGAAGTCCTCCTAGGAGTTAGAGAGAAGTCCTCCGGGGGGTTAGAGGGGAGTCCTCCGGGGGGTTAGAGGGGAGTCCTCCGGGTGGTTAGAGGGGAGTCCTCCGGGTAGTTAGAGTGGAGTCCTCCGGGTAGTTAGAGGGAAGTTCTCCTGGGGGCTTGAGGAAAGTCTTCCAGGAGTTTCGAGTTGGCGTCAGAGTGAGGGCAGAAATATCTCAGAAACGCAGTTGCTGAAGACATCGTGTGTGCGAGGCCCCATATTATTTTGACAACCGTGGTGAACTCTAGCGCCCATATCCGTGTTCTAAAAGTGGCATGATACATTGTTATTCAACACTTTGACTGCGGCAGGTAAAACTGAATTTTAATATTGAACTCAAATTAACTTGTAGTAAGCACTTTTGAAAATAGGAAACATTAACTGGATCTTACTTTCTTTTAGTCTTGATAAAGTATTTATGAAAATTGCGTTTGTGACTACTGGTCAGTCAGCACCATTATGAAAATCCGCTCCGTGTCCCCCGGGGGCTCACGTCGCTGTTAAAGTGTTGAATTCGAGCTGTATTTACTGAGCTAGTCCATTAGACTTTGGAGGCAGCCAGCCGTGTGGCCTGAACAGGGCGAGTGGAACTTGTAGGCGGTAGCGGAGGTGGAAACTCAGGCGGCAAGCCGAGAATGTGACAAGGCTTATTCCTGTTCTCATTTCTATTTCATTGTGTTCTGTTTTAAAATCTTTCATTTTATTCTTTTTGGTCTGTTATGTTCTGTCCTGTCCTATCCTGTTGAGCGTTTTTCTGTTCTAAACTGTTCTGCTTTGTTTAGTTCAGTTCTGTTCTGTTTTCATCTGTTGTTTTCTGTGGTGCTCTGTTCTGTTTTGCTTCATTCTTTCCTGTTTTGTCTTGTTCAGTTGTGCTCTGTTATGCTCTAGAATGTTCTGCCCTGTTTTGTTTTGACATGCTGTTTTCTAAAATGTGCCTGTGTGATGGCGAGCAGTGCTGAAGACGGGCGCGTCGGGCATGATCGCCTACAGGCTGCTCACACGCGACGGCTCCTGGCAGTGGTTGCAGACGTCGTCCCGCCTCGTGTACAAGAACAGCAAACCTGACTTCATCATCTGCACACACCGGCCCCTCATGTGAGTAGCCAGTTGAGGCCCCGTATGAGTGGGCCACTCTATCGTGACTCCGTGTGAGTGGGTCACTCTATTGTGACTCCATGTGAGTGGGCCTCTCTGTTGTGGCTCCCTGTGAGTGGGTCACTTTATCGTGACCCCATGTGAGTGGGGCTCTCTATTGTGGTTTCATGGGAGTGAGTCACTCTATTCTGACGGTACACCAGATCGTATACACTGCAGCTGCATAGCGTTGTTGGTACAAGTGCGAAAATGTTGAGCAGGTTCAGATGCATTGTGCAGTAGAGGACTGGTCCGAATAAAAGATGTTTGCTCTGCGATAGCAGGTGTAGTGTCGGCGTAAATATGGGGTTTTGTTTAGTGTATACGAGTGGTAAATACCGCCTCGTCGTTGATGATGTGACGCCAGCCTAAGACACGTTTATGGTTGAAATTAAACTTCTTTTGTGCTACTAGTCTGTGGTAGTTTTTTTCATTGCTAGTAACATGGAAGCTTTTCTCGTTGCTATTCCATGGTAGCTTTTCTAGTTGCTAATCCATGGTAGCTTTTTTTGTTGCTAGTCCATGATAGCTTTTTTCGCTGCTAGTCCATGGAATGACTGGAACCACCACACTTGGTTGCAAAATTCGTGTTTTGGTGGTTATGGCATATTGGGGCCTTGATGGTTCAACTGCAGCTAGCTTAGACTGCGTCAATTACTTTTGATTGTAATGATTGAGAATCTGGTTAATATTGGTACATAAACGGAAATTGTATGGTATGAAATGTGATAATGGTACTTTTAACTCTAATAACATTTTTTCTCTGTTTTTGAGCGATTGCACTCAGCAAGACTCTCTTCTCTTGCATACGCTAGTTATGCATGTAACTAAGAGAGATCTTAGCATTTTGCTCTTGTATGTAATTAAATCGATTCTTTAAAATTTCCCCGATGGTTTTAGGCTATTGTTCATGATCAGCTGGTTGAGCTCAAAATTTCTTGGGCCTTTGATGCTTGTACGTGCAAGTTTGGAAATTTGCTCGTTTTTGAGTTGTGTTGCTTGGCATTCATTCCCTAACATTTCTTCACTTCTATTGTTACTTCTCCAGAGATGATAGAGTTCCTTATGTATTAAATTTTTTTTTAGTTTATCACCGCAATTTATCCCGCAATCTGGCAATAAGTTAATCAGTTTACAACTTACTCGTCTCTCGAACCAAGCTTTTGCTTTTTTTTATCCCGTTAATTCTATACTCCACCAATTCATCATCACATTCTTCTTCCAATTCTTCTGTGGTGTTTGTGTCATCGTTTGCGTAAAATTTCGTAATCACAGAACTGAAAATTTTTCATTTTTTCATCGTTTATCTGAATCTCGTAATAAAAGTACCGCAATTTTTTTTTCATCGTTTATGTAAAGTTTCGCAATCACAGACCTTTAAATTTTTATTTCCGCCGTTGCAGGGAGGAGGAAGGGCGGGACCTGCTGGGGAAGCGCACGATGGACTTCAAAGTGTCGTACCTGGACCCCGGCCTCACGCAGTCCTACCTCTGTGACAGCGAACTGCCCCAGCTGTACGCTCTCGTTATACAGTTTAACAATTTAAACTATTTTAAAATTTTTAAAAATTCAAACAATTTAAACAATCTAAACAATTTAAACGATTTAAACAATTCAAACAGTTTGAACAATTTAAACATTTTGAGCAATTTAAACAATTTTAACAATTTTAATAGTTAAAAAAATAAAAATTTAAACAATTCAAACACTTGAAGCGATTTAAGCAATTTAAACAAATTAACAAATTTAAACACTTTAAACGATTTAAACAATTTAAATGATTTAAACGATTTTAACAATTAAAATAGTTTGAAAAATTTTAACAATTTACATACCACACTCAATCCAGAACTAGATTGTTTCTTAAGTCTAGTACAGCGGTTATCGCAAGGGTGAACTGGGCCCGGGCTTTGAAACCAATTGCGTCGTAGCAGTGCAATCGGTTGCATGAGTTGTTACAATTCGAGTTGGCTGCGTTGTTTGCTATATCAAGTCTCGGGTATTAGCCAAATGAAATTTAAGCATAAAGTACAATTAAGATCTGTTAACTTTGCTCTTTTTGTTAAAATTTGCTCTGATTATATCTGAGATTGATAAAGCTCGTAGCGCAGTCAAGTCGAATTAGAAGGACTTACGACGACGTAATTGTTTGAATATCTGCCCCTGAACAAGGTCACTCTGTGGCATACCATCATCATACGTATGGCACTGTGTACCCTCACACACACACAACACATACACACACGCACACACACACTCTCTCTCTCTCTCTCTCTCTCACACACCACACTTATATGCAGCAATGCGCTACACATAAAATTCTTGTGCTTATTCCGTGATAATCATGAGTGCAATAGAAGAAGATTTATTGTTATTATCGCCAAGTTTAACTGTTAAATGTTGGTATTTTATTGCAAATTATTTGATTCACTACGCCTGACCTGCAGTTTGTTCTTTGAGTTTATCTGTACATAGCTGAATATTTCTGATTATCGGACTAGACAGTTGATGTCCTGTTTCATAACAATGTAAATCGACGTCAATAACGTACAAATAAAAACTGTATGCGATCATTTATTTCGAAGAGTTATATTGTTCAGGAGGCTGTCATCACGTCTAGCCTCTTGATCTTTGTGTCCTGAATCAGGAGTAAATATCTTTTGCGCATTGAATTATTTACTTAAATTCTATACCTAAAGATAAGAATTCAAGTGACTTATATTCTCAAATCTCAATGTTTTGCATTATTATCATTTTGTAAGTTTCTATTGTTGCATTTGATTTTATTCTACTTGATGTGCTTGTATTTTGATGACATTTAATTCCGTTCAATAGTTCACATTCATGGGCGTCACAAGTCTCTGCTATAACGCGTACAATGCAGTGTCAGAAAATTGATTTTTAATATATAAATTATCCTGAATGTACAATGTGCACAATATTCTATCTTGGGACATCTCATGTATTACCTGTAGAGAACTAAATAAAGAAACTTAGGTAAAAGTTCCAAACTTGGAATGCTTGTAATTGAAAGTTTGTTCTTAAATTCCGTAGATTTTTTACATACCATCGCGTTCCTTGCGTGCTATTGATATGCTCCTCTCCTGCAGAATGTCCCGTCGCTACAAAACACACCTACGCGACTTCCTATCCACGTGCCGGTCGAAGCGCTCGTACAACAACATAGCCGACCCCACATACAATAATTATAGCAATGTGTACAGCCCCACAACATACGCCCCGGACAACACGGCCGCTAGTTTGTACGTAAACCCTCAGAACCTGAGCAACCTTCCCTCCTTATACCCCACGTCCTACATCCCCACCGACAATTTGTTTCACTATCGCCAGCTCGGCTCGTACTACCCAGACTACATGACCACCCACAGCTACGTGAGCAACGGCTACATGGACGCCGCCACACGGCCGTGCCTAGGGTACGACGCGACAGGCTTGTCTAAATCCACGGCGGCGGAGCAAAAATTTTACTGTCCCTCCCAACTCGACCCTTCGAAGTACGCGAGTCAGTACTACACCACCAACACCGTCCTGCCGCCCCTAGACCACAAGTACGACCTGAGGACATCGTCCGCGGAGTTCAGGAGGGAGCACACGCCTTTATTGGCACCCCCGTCCCCCGCCAGCACGGCCCCCCCACCGAGTGTCCCTCCCCCCACGACCCCCCTAACCCCCGTCACGGACGGCGGGGCCCCTAAGGAGATCAGTTACGCCAACGGCACCCGGCAAACAGTGCTCATGTGGGGGTCGGCCGACTCGACGGCTCCGCTGCTGGCGACCCCAGAATACGACACACAGGCCGGGGTCAAGAAATACAGCGAGAGTCCCAACAGTACCGCCAGCAACGGCAGCATCAGCAACAACAACAACAGCAGCAGCAGCTCGTGCCCCTACACCAGCAGCAACAACAGCACACCGAACACGAACAACAGCTCGGTTGCAGGCGTGCAGGAGGCAATACCAGGCGCTGCGTGCAAGTGGGGGCCTCCTACTGCAGGCACGCCCGGTGCACGCAGCAGTAGCGGGGGCTCCCCCCACGAGGGGGCCTCGCCCCCTGGTGCTGCAGGAGCCACGGGGGGTAAGGGGGGTTACTACACCGCTGAGACGGGGGAGCTGTGGCCCCCGCATCAGTACTATCACCCCTATCATCACGCTTATCCCGGCACACAGTGAGTGATATCACCTTTGTTTGTTTTGAGTTCGCTTGTGCATGACCGCTCGCACCTCACTCACACTCACACACCTCGGTAAACTGGACCGACGTTTTCATGGGTCTTGGTGGGAGTAAAGTTCGTCACGTACGTTATTTTTCTCTGGGAGCTTTTCGTGCTGTGCTAAGGGAGAGGGGAATTTATAGACTTTTTATCTACTGACATTCTTGCCCACAATCATCAACCCTTGTAGAGTACAATTAATTTTTCAGCAATATCTTCGTTAGTTGAATTTGTTACCAGTGGGAAATCTTGAGTTTCCCCACACTTAATTTCCTCCCCACATGCCTTTATGTTTGTTTGCTGGAGGTTCCTCAACGACAGGGGATTGAGTTGAATCTCGTTCCTCTTCAGTTAAGGATTGCGGCTGTCGCTCCTTTTTGCCAGCTGATGTTGCGCTTGCGCTCCTCTCTGCCTCACTTGGATTCTGCCTCACCTCGGTACTGCCTCTCTTGTGGAGAGGTACTGTCTCTCTTGTATCGCTATCGCACATGGATGCTGCAGCTGTAGCAAAGCTGCTGACTTGCGTCGGACTTTACCTATTATGGCACTAATTAATGTGTGTGCTCGTCTACTGCTCTACCCTCTGCTCGTGCTTCTGCTCGTGCTTCTGCTCGTGCTTCTGCTCGTGCTTCTGCTCGTGCTTCTGCTCGTGCTTCTGCTCGTGCTTCTGCTCGTGCTTCTGCTCGTGCTTCTGCTCGTGCTTCTGCTCGTGCTTCTGCTCGTGCTTCTGCTCGTGCTTCTGCTCGTGCTTCTGCTCGTGCTTCTGCTCGTGCTTTACTTTCTTCATCTTTCTTTACTTGAAATGTTAAACGGGAAGCTTATTCACAAGTTTCTTTCAGGAGTTATCTTTATAGCCTTCTCTTAGCTTTGAAGCAACCCTTCCTTAGCTTTGCTTGCATATAATCCTTAGAGTAATTCAAACAATTTAAATGATGTAACCAAGAAATTATTCCGTGTTTTGTTCTGATATTTCTTGCTGATGCCGCAGGTAATCAGTGGAATTATAAAAACTCCCTCCTCTGTGGGCGAAGAATACATGGAGGCAGAAACTAAGCTCTGCAAATTCTCAGTTGTTCGTTGGTCTTGTGCAATTTTCTTCAGCTCCTGCCTCTGAAATCCAAGCTGTCGTAGCTCGCCGTTGACGAGTTTTTAAAAAATCCCGGCAACAAAACTTAATAAATTCACTTTATTTAATACCGAAGCGACTTGAAACCGAAAAAAAACGAGCACACGTGTAGAATGATATGCTGTGCATGTAACATGCTCTGCGTATGTGATATGCTGTGCATGTAACATGCTCTGTGTATGTGATATGCTGTGCATGTAACATGCTCTGCGTATGTGATATGCTGTGCATGTAACATGCTCTGTGTATGTGATATGCTGTGCATGTAACATGCTCTGCGTATGTGATATGCTGTGCATGTAACATGCTCTGCGTATGTGATATGCTGTGCATGTAACATGCTCTGTGTATGTGATATGTTAATGTGCATGTAACATGCTCTGCGTATGTGATATGTTGTGCATGTAACATGCTCTGCGTATGTGATATGCTGTGCATGTAACATGCTCTGCGTATGTGATATGCTGTGCATGTAACATGCTCTGTGTATGTGATATGTTAATGTGCATGTAACATGCTCTGCGTATGTGATATGTTGTGCATGTAACATGCTCTGCGTATGTGATATGCTGTGCATGTAACATGCTCTGTGTATGTGATATGCTGTGCATGTAACATGCTCTGCGTATGTGATATGCTGTGCATGTAACATGCTCTGCGTATGTGATATGCTGTGCATGTAACATGCTCTGCGTATGTGATATGCTGTGCATGTAACATGCTCTGTGTATGTGATATGTTAATGTGCATGTAACATGCTCTGCGTATGTGATATGTTGTGCATGTAACATGCTCTGTGTATGTGATATGCTGTGCATGTAACATGCTCTGTGTATGTGATATGCTGTGCATGTAACATGCTCTGTGTATGTGATATGTTAATGTGCATGTAACATGCTCTGCGTATGTGATATGTTGTGCATGTAACATGCTCTGCGTATGTGATATGCTGTGCATGTAACATGCTCTGTGTATGTGATATGCTGTGCATGTAACATGCTCTGCGTATGTGATATGCTGTGCATGTAACATGCTCTGCGTATGTGATATGCTGTGCATGTAACATGCTCTGCGTATGTGATATGCTGTGATGCATGTAACATGCTCTGCGTATGTGATATGCTGTGCATGTAACATGCTCTGCGTATGTGATATGCTGTGCATGTAACATGCTCTGTGTATGTGATATGTTAATGTGCATGTAACATGCTCTGCGTATGTGATATGTTGTGCATGTAACATGCTCTGCGTATGTGATATGCTGTGCATGTAACATGCTCTGTGTATGTGATATGCTGTGCATGTAACATGCTCTGCGTATGTGATATGCTGTGCATGTAACATGCTCTGCGTATGTGATATGCTGTGCATGTAACATGCTCTGTGTATGTGATATGCTGTGCATGTAACATGCTCTGCGTATGTGATATGCTGTGCATGTAACATGCTCTGCGTATGGGATATGCTGTGCATGTAACATGCTCTGTGAGTGGGATATGCTGTGCATGTAACATGCTCTGCGTATGTGATATGCTGTGCATGTAACATGCTCTGCGTACGGGATATGCTGTGCATGTAACATGCTCATCATACGCTCTCCACGTTTACGATGAAATTTAAGTTTGATTACCTCCCTTTGCCCGCGCAATACAGACGCCCTAAAGCTCATGACCTACACCAGCGTGCATCTCCTGAAAATGTCATCCTCTCCTCATCTGCGGTAGGAATTGATTCCGATTTGCAGCCTCAATCGAAACTTTAAAGCAATGTTCTCTTCTTACGGCAACTCGCCGCTGTGCTACCAAGCGAGCATACTGTGCCATTCCTCATAAAGAGTTGGGCGTTGTTGCTGCAGCTATTGTTGCACGTTACAGCTGTTGTTTCTGCAACTGTAACACCTGTTGTTGCTGCAGCTGTCACAGCTGTTTTTGCTGCAACTGAACACCTGCTGTTGCTGCAACTGTAACAGCTGTTGTGGCTGCAACTGTAACAGCTGTTGTTACTGCAACTATAACAACTGTTGTTGCCGCAACTGTAACACCTGCTGTTGCTGCAACTGTAACACCTGCTGTTGCTGCAACTGTAACATCAGTTGTTGCTGCAACTGCAACGCCTGTCATTGCTATACAGATGCGAAAAAATGTTTTTAGCTTCTCGAATGTCATTCAAATATTCATGTGCTGACCGCCATGGCCTCTTGCGTGTTTGATTCCAATTTGACTTCAAAATTACTCTAATTGAAAATGAGCTAGTAATTTTCTCTGACCTATGCAACGGGTCATTTATTCGCCTTATTGGCTATTGAACTTCGCTTTCCAAAGCAGAACAGCAACTGAGAAAGGAGGGAGTAGCTGATCTCATCAGTTTTCGGTGCCTTGTGTAAATATTAGATCTTTTCATTCGCAACTTAACTCAAGCGCCCATTGGTGTAGTCTAGACTTGAATATTACACTGAATACTAGAATGCATGCTGGATATTAACAGTAGTGATCGTGCGCATGCCGTCCTCCAGTGTTACCTGCCCATCAACATTCTCAATAACCAAAACCTCATCTGCGATAAACGAACGTTCCCTCGGGAGTTGTTTTCCGTGTACAATTTTAGAAGTCAGGTGCAAATATAGGGATTTACTGCTGGTGTGGCTGGGCTAAGACGAGTGTAAATAACCGTTCCTTATTGTGTGAAATTCTAATCGAGTGCTCATGGTGGCATTCGAATTGATACGCAGAAACTCAATATTATGCAGTCATTGCACACGATGTTCAAACAAATTCAAGAGTTGTTGCAAGAGTATATTAGACTATCTCATTCACTTATCAGAAGCATATCTGATTGGTTGTGTGGAGCGCTTAAACGTATAGTAAAAGATATCTGATCAGTTCCCAATTGGGAAATACGCAGATTTTGGCTGTTGCCTTTGTGAACAGCTTGTAGCCAGCTGTGATTATGTATTATTTTTAGCATTGGTGGACAGTTTTTTAATTGTTTGTGTATTCACTTTTGTTGGTAGGTAGGTACATAGATCTTCATAAACATGCACAATCATTTTAATTGGCAAAGACTAGAAAATATATATACGACACGGTGATAGAAATTACATTGATATGACATTTTGACGCCGTTTCGAGTGACACCTGCGTGTGGCATCATTATCCATATACTGAGTGTATCAATTTACCCACGTAAGGTTCATCGGACGCAGTCTTCATCCACTCAAACAGCTTTCGCCATAATAAAAGATGAGAGTTGTTCGTTGCAGACTACGTCGCTAATCTAACAGTCTAGGTGCATGCATCGAACCTCAAGCTGAAAAGGAGCACTCTTGTTTTGTATAAAAGCGACCCTGTTTTGGGATAGAGGTCTATTTAACACGGCCAGGGTTTGAATGAGGTCTTAGTGTACTAACACTGTCATGATGTTCTTATTTAGATTCTATTCGTATATTAGTCTACGATGTATTTTATGACAGGGATGTAGATCGGACAAAAATTAATGGTTGTTAGTATAGGAAATTTTTTTTGACAGTATCGTAGTGGATCACAGAAGATTTAAATTTTAATCGTAATCAAAATGCTTTTAGCTGGATACATTAAAAGGCTTCAAATTGCCTTGATAAATCTAGAATTTCCCGAATGGTATTAAAGTGTTCAGAAACCTACAGCAGGTTATGAAGAAATAGGGGTATATGATAGTAAGTTCGATATGCATTATGCTTAGTAATTACTCCCATGTAGTGTAACCGACGTAATGCGGTGTTGAGGTGTCCGTGCTCTCGGTAGATGCGCCTCTACTGTGAGCATTATCTTTATAAATTCCTTTAGAAAAGCATTACCTTTTTAAATGACTTCAGAAATTACGTTAAAAGAGCAACATCTTTATCAATTCCTTTAGAAAAGAATTTTCATTATCAATAACTTTAGAAAAGCATTATCTTAGGAGGTTACTTTAGAAAAGCATTGTGTTGCGAAATTGTTCGCACGCTTTGGCTGCAGCGTTGTGCTGCGGTGTCCGTGTGCGACTCTCATCCCGCTGTTCTCGGTAGCAGCGCCGCTGCCGTAGCGGACTCCAGCAACGTCCACCACCCTCCCCAGCTGCCCAGGAACCCCATTTTGTGCTGCCCCTCCCTGAGGTAACGCACGCCACCTCCCCACAACCTCACCATTGCCTTCTCTCTTCGCCGCCTTCACCGTGGGGCGCTGTGCTTCTCTGACGTCGCTTCTTTTGGCTCTTCCGCGTCCCGTACTGGAGCTGACGTGTTGTTACTGCCTCTCTTCGTGTGTGTGGTGTAGGCCGCACCACCTGCGTGTGGTGTCACTGCCACAACACCTGTACGTGCTGTCATTACCAACCAACTGTACGTGGTGTCACTACCACAGCACCTAAATACAGAATGGTCTCGTATCGATCAGTTGCTTGAGAAAAACAACCGCGCAAAGACAATACAGTTGTCCTTGTATTCTTCTAGCTCGATGGATACCTCCTGCCATACCTCGCGCTGGCGAAGAGGTGACCTTCTTTGATAAACGCATGGCAAAATGAGCAGGTAGAAGCAGTTCATCACAACTTCTATCGCAATGTGTAAAATAATCAACAAATGAAACTCTTGCGTTATCTCTAACCCCCTTCACCCTTTGCAACACGGACGCCGGACGCACCTGCCTGTGTGACATCGGTCGAGTTTGTCTTCGTTGCTTGAAGACTTAGACCTCACTGAGTTATTGTTGGTTCTAATTAAATTTATTGTTGTCACGAGTGCGAAGCAATAGAGACTTTCTCGAGTAAAACCAAAACAGCGCTGGGGAAAACCAGGTGAGATTCAGACTGTATTGTAGGTGAAAAATCCGCGAAGAAATTAAAATCAATGCCTGGAAACCTGAGATTTTGCAACGTGTGTTGAATTCGTCATGCTGTAAACATGCTCGCGCTTTTTTATCGCCTCTGGAACATACCCTGCCTCTGATCAAGCCTCTTCTTCAACGAATTCTTCAACACTTTGACTGCGACGTGCGCCACCGGTGGTACACGGAGGTAATTTTCATAATGCTGCTGACCAACCAGTAGTCGCTAATTCAATTTTCATAAACACTTAATCAGAGCTAAATGAAGGCAAGATCCAGTTCATGTATGGTATTTTCAAAATAGTTTGCTACAATTGACTTTAAATTTGAGTTTGGCATTGAACTTAATATTTAGTAGTCGTAGTCAAAGTGTTAATATTTCTTTCGTTGGGTCAAGATGTTTTCTCTACAAAACAAAGCTTATTTGTTTTAGCGTGAACAAATATACGAAGACATAGCTGGTGCGTAAGGAATCGCTCGGTCATCGTTATCGTCTCCATGCAATCATACGCTTGTGCTCTACAGAACATCTCACGACGGGGAAGAAAATATCTTCACGAAAACGATTCCACGAACAAAAATCAGCAGTGCACTCATTCTACTTAGCTGGATCAGGAGACTAACGTGACTGAAGTGTCGTGCTAACCTGCATTTATCTGGGACAGTATGCCTCTCCATCCCTGTGGGACTCTAAGCCTCTCTATCCATCTGGAGCATCACATCCCCTCCACCCACCTGGAACACCCTGCTCCCGCACCCATATGGAACACCAAGCCTCTCCACTTATATGGAACACCGAGCCTCTCTAAAAGTCTCTATCCATCTGGAGCATCACATCCCCTCCATCCATATGGAACACCACATCCCCGCCACCCATATAGAACACCAAGCCTCTCCGTCCATCTGGAGCATCACATCCCCGCCACCCATATGGACCTCCAGGCCCCCGCACCCACCTGGATGAGAATCATACCCGCCACCCATTTGAAACACCAAGCCTCTCCACCCATCTGGAATACCACATCCCCACCACCCAAATGGAACACCATATCCCAGCGCCCACCTTTATGAGTATCATCCCAGCCACCCATATGGAACACCAAGCCCCGCACCCACCTGGACCAGCACCATCCCACCTAGCGTCACTAGAAGAGATGCAGAGACAACTCCCGCTGCTCGCGCCCGCCTAGCAGCACCAGGGCAGTTCATCCTGCACGTGAGGCAGACGGACGTAACCTGTCTCCTGTCTTGCCAAGGTAACGTGTTCTCAAGTGTGTACTGTGTGTACTCTCCGTGTACACTGAATGTACTTTGTGGGATCAATTTGAACTCTGCCCCCTGAGTACGCTGTTTACATTGTACGCGTCGTGTGTTCTCTACACTACGTGCGCTGGGCCGAATGTGCGCGCATACATTCCCTCTTATCCGACTAGGTAGCGTCAAGAAGCTTATTTTTAATTAGGGTTGGAAAAGAAATGTGTTTCCTCGCCAGGTGGCGTTGTGCACTGTCGTTACTGAGGCACACATGGTGTTATATCATTTATTCATTCACTTGCTGGTTTCTCGTACATTTGAAATATCTCTTTGAAGTGTTCCTTAACATGATAAAGAAATGCTCAAATCGCTTTGAATTTCTTTAAGAGTATGTAGAAAAAGTTGCAGCGCTTCTCTTCACTTTCACTCGTAAGAAATTATTGGACAAAATACACTTACGCACAGTGATTTTAATTATTTTATTCTTCTGCTCTGACGCTGAATTTCGTTGAAATCAACACCCACGTTCTCAGCTGTAATTAATGTAATTATTTCGTGCACTTCACATTGATATGTACTGCACTTACTGCACTACCTTGTCCACGGTATTCTGTACTTTGCGCACAATTATGCTGTACTTTTCACTTTCGATTCAAAACTGTTTTCATTCGTAAACTTTTACAAGTCTAAGGAGGCTGCATTTCACATTTAATATCGCTGCCATATTATGCGGGTGAAACCGTCGCATAATTCCCGTTATGCCATTTATTCATTCACTTACTGGTTTCCCAACCAAAGAACCAAATTCGGTTCTGATACGGGGAATCGAATAGGAATAAGTGATTGATCTTAATGCACTTGGCAGGCTTCACATGACTGCAGGAAATTTTGCACCAAGGCACCTGCGCTTGCTCGGCCATTTTTACGCGAATAAAATACAATGAAGTATATTAAATACTGTTGTTGATTTTGTGGCTGTTCATCAGGTTCTATCAAGACTTTCCCGAATCACTAGTAATCGTGGAGTATTAGTATTCAACCAAAATCTGTTCATATATTTACGGTACCATCGAGTTATTCACTTAATCGAGTTATAAGATA
This sequence comes from Morinoia aosen, assembly GCA_030386875.1. Lineage (NCBI taxonomy): Eukaryota > Metazoa > Arthropoda > Malacostraca > Amphipoda > Talitridae > Morinoia > Morinoia aosen. The sequence goes on from CM059563.1 coordinate 13,896,977, forward strand.
GTTTCTTCAACATCTGCATCCAAACGCAGTTAATGAATTTAACTTGAGAAATACACAAATACATATTTTCTTATATGTTACAATACACAAATAAAGTTAAAAGAATTTCAATCAGTACTCTAGATTTTTCGATTTTAAAGATTTTTCAGACAATTAAAAGTATTAGATGTACGAAAACGAGAGTGTGATTTTCTTGAGGATATTTTCTCGTACGCAATTCTTCGTTTATTTGTTTCGTTTGTCTGATGTAAATCCCTAACTTGTGTCGCACGTGCCGCTGCCCCACAGACACCCCGATGACCACCTAGAAGAAGATCTCCGGGTCCCCCCTGGACCACCCCCCTCGGTGGGCCCTCCCCACACCCCCTCTGAGGTGCCCCCCACCGCCATGACCTGAGGCTCCTCGCTGCTCCCCCTGGGGACGCCTCCCTGCTGATGGGCTGCTCACGTCATCTACAACTTACCGATCTCTTCACACAATTGAAGAAATATGCTCCAGTAATTCCCTACCGTCGCGATTTTCCCCGTAGCGTGTTCGTTTACCCTGGGTAAAGCTGGGCCATCTTCTATAGCTGGAACTACCTACATCCCAGTTGAGAATCTCCGAGTTTTTCTGTTATGTTGTGCTGCAGATCGAGATTTGTGTGTTTTCCTTGCGTTGATGTAACCTGTCTTGCCGCACTGAGGATCTGAAGAGTAAAGTGGTCCTCCATGATGGATCTGGTCCTCTTGACGGAACTAGTACTTCTCGAAGGAAATAGTACTTCTCGAAGGAACTAGTACTTCTCGAAGGAATTAGTACTTCTTGGAGGAAATAGTACTTCTCGAAGGAACTATTACTTCTCGAAGGAACTGGTCCTCTCGAAGGCACTATGTTTTTTGACTACTGTAGTTTCCATTGAGAAATTGTTTCATTCATAACAAAACAAGTCCACCACTCAATCTTTTTCAAAAAAGCTCCATGTTGAAGAAATTTCACCCACGTTTAGGAAGTGATATTTCTTCGTTCTCTAATTGTGTATTTCCCCTTCTCTCCTTGTCATATAGAATATTCAAATGAATTATGCGCCCTACTTCGGCTAGCTTATATGCTTACTAATGACACAGGCTGACGGTTGTGTATCAAAAGTTCTGTTTAAAAGGGTCTCCTTCCAATATGTTTTCGATCAGGTATCATGTATGATGTTATATTCTCCTTCCTCGGATGCATGTAGAATTTATTCCAAGGGTAAAGGACTTCATTTGAATGCATTACGATTTAACTCTATTGAATGCAACATTTGTTGGAAGGCATTGAAAAATTTATCGTTCCCAAAATATGCTTTTTGTAGTCCGCTTCAAAAATTGAGTGTACCAGCAGCTCGAGTTCGTTGTGGGTTCAATTGAGAAGAAAGGCTTGTATGCGAATCTTACTCTATCATTTCTTTTTTGTGTTTTCTCTCTTTAAAAGGCTAGTGCATCTTGCAGCAAACCTTTTATGATGGTTGATAACATCAAGGATTATTTACTCCTTCCAAGTCTCGAAGGGGTGAATTAGTCACATTCTGCATCGGTAGTGCGGAAGTTTTATCATTTTGTTGAAGGAAAATAACTTCCTAATGAATGGATTACGTACTTTTAGAAATAGATTTGTTCTTGCCATGAAAACTATAAACCTTTCAACATTTTGCTACTTTTGTGGTGCCACTCACGTGGGATACCTTTCTCGAAATACACCGTATCGCAATCTGATCCAGTTCAAAACTATGTCTATAATAGATGAAGATTGCATTCAACTAAGCCATCTCATTCCCTTCAAATTAACCAAAGAACGAACTTTTTGTTGCATCAGATCCTTTGAAATGTTCAATCATGTTTACGTGGATAATTCTTTCATAATTTTGCTAACAAATAACACTGAAGTGAGTCCGTCGTTGCGTTGTAATGACACTAAATAGACGCAGGAAGTTTAACTCGGAACGTTCCTCGCCACAGCGGTGACGTCTGCCTCAGGGAAATGATAAACATCCTTCAACTCGACTGCCTCACTTTTGTTCCAGCTTACTCCCTGAAATCACGTTTTTTCGTCCGTCAATTTAGCATTCCCACTCCGAATGCCATTGATGTTTCAGGCGTCGTATAGAAGTATCTTTCCCGGAAAGTTCCCCACTCTGCACTCGCTGGTTTTCTACACCCTGGGATTACATTTTAAGATTAAGGCATTGTCATAATCAATCGCTAATGCGTTTATAAATCAAAGCATTTGAATTCTTTTCTCCTCATTGTTGGAGAAAATATTAAAGAGAATATACTCGCTTTTATTTCCTCATTCTGTGATGTGAATGTGACAGGTATTGTTATTTACGTCTTGCCTGTAAGTGGTGTTGAAATTTGCTCTTTTCGTCGTGCCTCTTTCCCTAACATCGCGTTGACACGTTCACTGCGTATTGGAACACATGTGTACCACTAAGTAAATTGCTCATTTACGTACGAGTATCAATGAATACCATTTCAACTATTTAGCTATCTTTATTTAAGTTAGACAATGGCGTCCAAGTTAAAATGTTATCGTGCGATTACATTTTCCCCGTACTCAAACAGTAAAGACTGCTTTTCAATTCTGCTACTACCAACCTAACTGAACCTACCGTAACATCTGCAAAAACGCATCGTGTTAAAGGCCGGCGGTTTCATGAAAAAACACTTGCTAATTTCTAATTTATTCTTTCGGATGCTTAATGTGTTTGTTGTTGTGTTCGTATACATTGAAATACTATCCGCTTCTTACTTCATGTATAGGTTCCTCTCTTTATTTCAGACGTGTATTCACAGACTGCGTTGCATTGAAACATGAGAGTAAATTTGTCTTCCTGATTACCCAGAGGATACGAAGGCACAATTGCCTGCTGAGTTACCGACTCCTCAGAGCCGGCAGCTCGATTATAAGAGCTATGAAGCTCAACTAACAATTCACCGTGCGAGTCAAACTCGCGAAGGTATAAAGGTCGTGTCTTTCTAAATTCTTGCATAAAGATCATGCCTTTCTAAATTCTTGCAAAAACTTTTTGAGCAAGAGAACGGGAAAATTTCTGTAGCTAAAATAATTGCAAAAAACTATTCCAGTCGAACAAAAATTACCCGGGTGCCCTATAATTAATTCCTCTGCACAGGCAACGCCTTAGAAGCTCACGCAATTCTGCCACTTCCATTATAATCAAAATAAGTGTACCAGTTGCGTAGAGGAGTGGTTTTCTAGTACTTTAGGTGACGTGTGTGCTATGATAAGGGTTCATTAAGATGATATCTCCTCAAATACAAAATAGGTTTGGGTTAGGCTTGTTGTCTATCTTCTGCTATGGAGACTGGCGCCCTCGGGGGAAATACTGTTAGGTCACTTGAGTTATAGGCAGGCCTTCGGGACCTATATCTTTTATGCCCACTTTACTTTTTTAGTTTCCATGCCTGCTTCGTTATCTCTTTGTCTTTACCTCCTTTTCAATCCTAACTAGCTGTTTCTTATGCGCAGGGTATCCTTTGTGGGAACACACCTTGTGCAAAGATTCCACGGGTTCCTTAGTCCGTCCCTAATGGTCCCTGCTCTTTCCTCTATGAAAACATCTTTGCAATGAAAACTGAGCCTTGAACTAACTACTTTACTACTAGTTTAGGGCGATCTAAGTATGTTCAGGTGGTTACTCACCTTAGATAAGAGTTGACGCTCGGCATACTTGCATACCTGTATTTCATGTAATAATTTTACCTCTCGTGGAACTGAATGCGATGTGCAAACCGTTGTAGAAATGTCCTTGCGTATTTTCACGTTCAGTGACTCGTGACAGAATAACGTTCTGTGACACATGATAGTGAAGTTCTTTTTGATCTAAGATCTTTTTGCGTGTGGAAACTCCTCTGTAACGCGCCGTGAACGCTATCACTTGTAACCTTAATGTACCATATCGCTGTCTCGCAGCACGGACGGTCCGTGCCGCATGTCGGTGGCGCCTCAACTTTAATCAAAATCGAATAAGTGAAGCCTGTTCCTACGGAATTGTAGTATATTGCTCACCAAGCCTCATCCATGCAACTTTCCTCAGTGTTTTTCAACATGCCAAGTTTGTTTGTATTTATCGTGATGTCAGTTTGTCGCCCATTCTCTTGACGGTAGTTTGTACTTACGGACGGGAACACGGCTGCTTGTACCTCGTCTGTGAATTTTGTGCAGTTGTGCCCCGGCGTCCCGCTCTGTGCACGTATTACTATTGCAGTCAAGCCGCTCTTGCCACGGCAACTAGGAAATTCTTTCTCGTGCAGTGAGACTACAAATGCTGTTTGTTAGGAACGTTCGCTTCTTTTTTAAAGGATTGTTCACTAATTTATGGGGATGTGCTGTAAATCTTGCAGGAGTGTGGCAAGCGGACGGTGCATGGCTCGTGTAGGTAGGCACAATCGTCGTGTGTAAACCGTGTACTCTATACTTAGGCAACGATGTTTGGAATAAACAGGGTCTCGCCAATCAAACTCTTACCGTTTTTAAGAAATGCACGAAGTTCATAACCTTGCTCTTATATAAATATATATATTCGTCTCTTTTATTGCGCTCTTCATAAGCAGTAAGGTCTTTATATTCACGCTAGTGTAAATACAATCCTTTTCTAGAAAATCTCGAGGAATATTCAGCAACTTCTTCTAATCTAGCTTTTATTTATAACTCCCAGTCTAACCCTGTTGTCGAATTTCCTTTAAGTGTTACCGTGTACTGTACGGAGATGTACAACACAACGCTGTACTGCGGCTGTGGAGTTGGACTGGTTGGTTACGCTTCGTTTTGAGATGCTTCTGTGCCCCTACCGCGAGTGTTGCCATAAGTGAACACCCGCATCTGGGGGCAACTTTTGGCGTACCTTAGAGCAGGACCTTCGATACTGTTTTTTTTTTTTGACCAGTGAGTATCTTTTAGGTTTTTTTGTTACGCGTGTCTATATTATTTATGTACGTATAAGTAATTAGTCCTTTAATAACATTTTGTAAAAAAACGTGAGTGTACATAAACTTATTGTTGAAGAAACCACTTGTGGTTGGTTAAGTTATGATCTAGTTTGAAGTTCTACGTGTAATAATAATTTCAATAATAATAAAGATAGAAGTAAAACTAAGAAAAATAATAAGATTTTGTGATGGAAGAGACTTGGGGAACCGTTTTTCTCCTTGTAAATTATTTCAGCATAAATCAAAATGTATTCATTAAATGCACCCCACGCTTCAACCTTCGGTTCTTTTCTCTTAGAAAAGTGCAAATGAATTTCACGTAAAAATTTATGGATAAAAAATGCTCTAAGGTTTTTCCTCTTCCAGGAGAATAATTATTATGCAAATGAAGAGTAGACTTTACTCGTTTTCGCTAGTATGTTGAAAAGTGTTACCTTTACGTTCTATGAGTGAGCGAAATTATGGCGTTTGTGTTCATGTTGAGCAATATCATTTTCTGATGTTGTTGTTACTGCTCCTAATTTAAAAATATTCATTGCGTTCGAGTCTCGTGCTTTACGTATCATTAATATAGTACTATACATGTCAGAAATATGAGCTATCCATGTCAGAAATATGAGCTATCCATGTCAGAAATATGAGCTATCCATGTCAGGAAGACGAGCTATCCATGTCAGGAAGACGAGCTATCCATGTCAGGAGTACGAGCTATCCATGTCAGGAATACGAGCTATCCATGTCAGGAAGACGAGCTATCCATGTCAGGAATACGAGCTATCCATGTCAGGAGTACGAGCTATCCATGTCAGGAGTACGAGCTATCCATGTCAGGAGTACGAGCTATCCATGTCAGGAATACGAGCTATCCATCTCAGGGATACTAGCCATCCATGTCAGGAATACGAGCTATCCATGTCAGGGATACTAGCTATCCATGTCAGGAATACGAGCTATCCATGTCAGGAATACGAGCTATCCATGTCAGGAGTACGAGCTATCCATGTCAGGAATACGAGCTATCCATGTCAGGAATACGAGCTATCCATGTCAGGAATACGAGCTATCCATGTCAGGAGTACGAGCTATCCATGTCAGGAATACGAGCTATCCATGTCAGGAATACGAGCTATCCATGTCAGGAGTACGAGCTATCCATGTCAGGAATACGAGCTATCCATGTCAGGAGTACGAGCTATCCATGTCAGGAATACGAGCTATCCATGTCAGGAATACGAGCTATCCATGTCAGGAGTACGAGCTATCCATGTCAGGAATACGAGCTATCCATCTCAGGAATACGAGTTATCCATGTCAGGAATACGAGCTATCCATGTCAGGAATACGAGCTATCCATGTCAGGAGTACGAGCTATCCATGTCAGGAATACGAGCTATCCATCTCAGGAATACGAGCTATCCATGTCAGGAATACGAGCTATCCATGTCAGGAGTACGAGCTATCCATGTCAGGAATACGAGCTATCCATGTCAGGAATACGAGCTATCCATGTCAGGAATACGAGCTATCCATGTCAGGAATACGAGCTATCCATCTCAGGAATACGAGTTATCCATGTCAGGAGTACGAGCTATCCATGTCAGGAATACGAGCTATCCATGTCAGGAATACGAGCTATCCATGTCAGGAATACGAGCTATCCATGTCAGGAATACGAGCTATCCATCTCAGGAATACGAGCTATCCATGTCAGGAGTACGAGCTATCCATGTCAGGAATACGAGCTATCCATGTCAGGAATACGAGCTATCCATGTCAGGAATACGAGCTATCCATGTCAGGAATACGAGCTATCCATCTCAGGAATACGAGTTATCCATGTCAGGAGTACGAGCTATCCATGTCAGGAATACGAGCTATCCATGTCAGGAATACGAGCTATCCATGTCAGGAATACGAGCTATCCATGTCAGGAATACGAGCTATCCATCTCAGGAATACGAGCTATCCATGTCAGGAGTACGAGCTATCCATGTCAGGAATACGAGCTCTCCATGCCAGTGATCGTTGCTCCCCGTATTACACAGCCTCATGTAAGTGATGATAAACTCCTCTCTGATGCAGATCTGTATCAGAGATACCGAGCTCCTTTTATCGGTGACAAGGAGTGCGTCCAGTAAGAAGCTGGTGTGATAGAGTGACGGAAATTAAAATTTCCAGTCAAAAAGCATGTCTTTCACTCAAAAAGTTAGCTGTACCAGCGAATGCGCTGCCATCTATCTAGTTCATCACATTTTCATTCTGAGATGTTGGTGAAGAAAAGTTTTGGTTTGAATGAAATCGCAGATTCACTAGAAGCGAAAAGAATGCTGATAAAATTAGTCATTTTATTCGTATGTTCTTCGCTTTCAAATTTTGGGAAAAATTTTGATTTTAATTATATACGCTTTAATGCAAACTTGAATTTTGAATTCTTCAAGTGAATGATGGATTCCAAAATATCAATATTAAAGGTGGTTGTTACATTGAGATTCTACTTAACTATCTTTAGCCGTTAAGAAGCAATTCTTTTCATGTTATAGTTATACTCTAAAATTTCTAAGTTAATTGGTATTCATACATACGTTCAACGTTTAACTATTTTTTTAATTTGACGTTTTTCATCTTTAGCTCTTAAAAAATAGCTATTGACCATCACTCTTTCTTTAAGTTGTTCAATTTCAATATCTGTAATCGAATTTATAGAAATGTAAATCTTGCCCAAGTTGAGCTGACTGGTGGGTGGAGTGCCTCAAAGTCCTCGTCTGCTAATGGAATTTGTGAAATTATTTTCTAAACGAGGACTTGTGTTCAATTGTGTTGGGCATCAGAATCTCTCCTTGCTGTGAGCTCTCCTTGCCTTGCTTGCTTGCGACGTGACGTACGTGTGGTGCTGCGATGTGACATGTAGCTGACAAATCCAGTTTCCTCAACACTAATCTGCATGGGCCGATAGCAAGAAACCATTCTCCGATGCCCAACGCTGCTCTTAGAGGAGGTAAAATTATAATAATTAAAAATTATCTATTTTTAACAAACTATTTGTGTGGGATTTAAGCAGATATTGTACAGAATGATTTAGAACCTCGATGTTGGAGTACGTTACCTCCATCAAAACAAATCGTTTTCTCAAATAATTGTACTTATTTTGAACTGAAAACATTTGACTCAATGTTTCTAATGGGTTTTCGCGTGACGGCTGGTCTTTTGTAAAACATTTTCTGGAGCTTTTCTTTTCACCTCTCGAAGTGATCAGAATTAATTCTTTCTGCTCGCTTGCGTCACGCCAGTAAACAGAGAAGTAACGTGTCAATTGGCACTCGTATTTTGGTAGCTGTTACTAATCCGGGTCTAAGATATACTCATAAAATCCATTTAGTCAGGCTTTATTTCACAGCCCCGAACGTCTTGGAAAAGGATCACTTCCTGGAAGTAGTAAGGTAGAGTTGTTAGTTCCTTGCATGGACAGTGTACAGTCTGTCATTGTTAATTAATATCCCGAAAAGAATAGATTTTGCTCTACAACGTCTTCGACTGTCTCGGCAACAGGTCGTCGTATGTGACTTATAATTTGAAAAAATAATCATTTTAGACATTTAATTCAACACAAGTGATATATCAACTAGATGGTTTCGTAAAGGCTATTGCAACAGACACATTCGAATATAGCTACTTGTGGGCCCAGATTAGTGCAGCGACTTCCAGGGCAATTTTATGTTGTGGTTTCACCTTCAGTTAGGTGAACCTTAATATATTTTTGGTAGGGCGAATGGTATATCAAAGTCAACATGGTGGTCTAGACTCAGGCAGTGGCGGCCAACCAGCGGCGCATGCGCCACATGCGGCGCATGGAACAATTAATGATGGCTCATCGCCTTTGTAATGGAGGGGATAATTATTGTTTGTGAACTCCATAGGTAGGGATTTGGTGTACTCTCATGATTTTGTGTAAAATTGTCTCATCGATCTTATATTAACCCGTCTCCACATGGTCGACCTACCAAGAGGTTTGAAGAAAATGGGTCAACTGTGCAACTTACTGTACATTCATTAATCATGTTAGAAGTTTCATTGGGGGTTCATTGTAAAGAGAGAGAGTTGCTCTTTCTGTCAGTGGGGAAAAAATACTGCTACCCCAATGAAAATCTACGAAATTCGAGTTTTTATTTCGGTAAAATACAAAAAACAGAAATCAGAAAATCACTGGCCATTTTTTATTTATTGCACTTTTATGTTTTTTTATGATGCATTTTCATAGATTCTGAGTTGCTGAATCTTGTGGTATGTGAATTTTTTTTCAGGTCCAATTGTTCCGGAGTTATGTGTATTATATGTAAAACACAGTATATATTTTTTAGTTCATTTTGTGCATAGGCTGTTATCAAGCAGTTTCATTGTTTGTAAAGAACTTGATATGCATAGAGCTTTTCCTCCCAAATACAATGGTGGTATTATTTTTTGCGTAGGAGTAAATCTGTGGATTTGGACTCCCATTTTTGGAACAAAAAACATGAGAAAATAAAAATGATGGCGACCTTCTTAGAGGCAGAGTGTGTGCTGGTATGCCTCAGCTACACTGCAGGCCTTCTAAGAGGTTGTGCAGCGCCGGTAGCTACACTCCAGACTGAGCAGAAGAATTCATACAGTTTTGAGCTTGATACCTCTCCTTCCCTGTTCCTCTCACCTAATTTTACCTTACACCAATGAATAGCGCTCAACGAGACGCTTAAGACCATATATGGCAACCCTAGGTTTGCTGATGTGAAACATGTGCTAGCTTTGCCGACCTTCTAAGAGTCCAGGATGTGGCGACGGGTTAAACGGCAAGTGGTGCATGATGTGCAAAAGGTAGGCCAACTCGGTATAATAATTCTAGAGGATAATTTAATTCGTTATGTTCCTGAATTATTGCACCTCGCGTATCTAACGCGTATTTTTTGATGTTGGATAAAAGAGCCTCTTTTGCTGGGTCCCGATGGGGGAGAAGAGCTAACGTGGAATACGCATTAAATTCTACTGGTCGCTCTCGGTCTCTCGGTCAAAGAGCGATCTCGGAATTATTCCGACAACGTGTGCGGCGTCAAAAAAAAAAACAGTTCCTTGCATTTCTTTGTGATTTTATTCTCCGTATCGGAAAAGAATGGCTTCACATCGAGGGAAATGAACCGAATATGTACGAGTTCAAGAAAATCAAAATTAATGGATTAAGGTACTGCACTTGAAGCCTAGGTCTTCACTTTAGTTTCAATCCAGTAGTTACTGGCCCTATTACGTTAATTTAGCGTATATTTGTTCATTATCATGAATATGTGTATTCTTTTCATGCTACTGCGTTGAAAACTCAAATTCCGCGTTTTTCTTGTGTAAATTACAATGTAGAAAGCCACCTCAATAGATTGTTTCATCTTATAATAATGAGTGTTTCTTTTGCTTCATTTCATCCGTTATTAGTTTTTTCGTTATAATTTAAATAAATATTCCAATTAGATTTTTAAATATTCCGTCGTTATTTATTAATTGCAAAACATTTTTTCATAGTTCGTGTCTCCCTACTACCTCTCGAATACAAAAAATGTGTGTTATCGAAAATGGGTGAATGAAAAATATTTTTACTTCAATAAAATGAATGTTTACCATAAATGTCCATTTGAAATAGTTTAGGAAATCAATAAATTCTCCAATATTTCTTCAATCCATTCTTTGACAGTGTAGACTCACTTTCATCGTTTAATTTTGTCATGAACATTTTAAATGTGCTAGATTGCACGAACAGTCTTTTTTATACAGATTATAAACCGTAATCAATGGTGGTGACTTGAGGTCGTATGGACTTTGAATTAATACTGAAATATTAGATGTTATCTTGAGGTGAGGATTTGTACGCGAAATGACCGTTGGTTTTGTGTCATGCGCTCATCCGCTTCAGCTCCACCAAGAAGAGTCCGGATTTTCAAATCCTTTACGTCGTTGTAGTGGTACACGTGGCAGCGTAAGTCCACTTCGAAGACCTTGCGCTGCCATCTATTTCTCTAAGACGACATAAATTGTTAAGAAAATCCTACCTCAGCTCTTGGAGGGACAAAGAAGCCTTGATCAACTCTCCTACTGTACGAGTATGGACCCAGTTTCGCTGGGGTCTTTAGGACGTGTGGCTTATTCTTGAACTTGAACATTCCCTAATCCGCTTTTTTATAAGGTTTTACAATAACGAGCTTTGTCACTTTTACTTCGCTATTTTGGGCACAAAATAAAGAAGTGTTGTGAATCATTTCATAGGCTATGAACGTAAAAGTATTGTAATTCAAGATTCCTTTTTACTTTCATCTTTCTTATCCATGGATCTATTAGCATGTAAATACGCGCAAAGATTTTCTGGATTTTTTATGTACATATATTAAACAATAAATCGTCATTCCGAGAAATCTCTTTCCTTCAACCTGAAACTTTTTTCACTAGCAGTAAATTTTCCAGATTCTTAAGCCAAATATAAACAAACTTAACCACAGGATATAAACACAAGAAATAAATATAGAATTTTCTGATTGATTGGCAGTCCTCATAGCCCAAAACTAACGATAGCTTGTCATTATTTCAGAGGTACGGACACCTAGTAAAATAGACAAGGTCTAATTGAAACGTCGGTACGAACAGAGTCGCTCTTTTCACAATTTTGTGCATCGATGGTAATTTTGGGTAGAACCTTCCCTTTTTTTCAAGGTTTAAATAAAATTTCTTCTGGCGAATGTCGTGTTGCTTTCACGAAGGTTTGCTGCTAAGTTGTGCGCTGTATTTGTTCAAACCCTGTGTCCCATGTTTGTTCCAAATACTATGTTGTGTTCTTTTCATACTATTTGTCGTACATTTGTTCCCATACTATTTGTCGTAAATCTCAGCCACGTTTTCCACGTCCTATATTTTTTAACAAGGCCAGTACTTTTAATTAACAGTCCCTTTTTCTTGCTCTCTCCGTTCCCTTAACTCCTTCTTCCTTCCTCTCTTTGAAATACCTTTGGGGTGTAGCGGTGAGGGAGGCCTAAACTAACTAGTCTAAACTAATTTAATCTTGCTCTCTCTTGTGGAAGCTGAGTTGCCTACAACCGTCCACCGTCATGCACATTGTGTCTCTGTTCTCGATCTTTCGTCGTATCAGTCCACCATTCTGCATCACAGCAAAAATTACTCTTGATTAGCATTTCAGGTCTTCTCTGCGAATGTAATCGAGTTCTTAAAGGTACAATCCAAGTTTCAAAATTGCTACGGTTAGTGATAGTGCATAGGAGACACAACAAAGAAGTCTTAACAATAAAGCGCGACAGAAAACATGCATTAAATTCATCAAAATCATGTATAGTTGGGTCGACAAAGCCCTACACTGATAAGGAAATGTTAAAATTTTTAGATTTGATTTTAGGAAAGCGCTACCCAACCACAACATTGATCAAATCATGTTAACCAAATGACACGACGACGTTTTTGTTTCTGATCTAGTGTCAAGTTTTTTTTATCAAGAATTGCGCTGCTAGCTAAAAAAGTCATAGAATTCCATAATCAAGTAATCCGAGCGTTCTCCTTCCATGAGGAAAATAACTAGTCTGAACTCTTACTGTGTCCTTCGTGTAAAAAAAAGAATTTCACCTGTAATTTTCCACTCAAATTAGGCACAAAAACGGATATTGGCTCGAAGGAGATGTCTGAAAAGAGGATCACATACGCTATTTTCTCAATTATACAACTAATTAATGATAAATTAGCTGACTTGCAAGATAAATTGTTCAGAAAAATTATCTTGACTACGACTCATTATATATGTAATTCATCAATTGAAATGCTCTTTTAAAAAAAGCCCTGACTAGACAAGTAATGTATCAACTTTATCGGAAACAGAGTCCTTTTTAACATTCGATCTTTTGCAAAATCGATTTCCACTTGTGCATCTAGGTTTTACGTAATCTATCGCTGTCTTCGCTGATTAAGAAAGAAAAAGAAAAAAAAAACGTTTGTTTATAAAAAATTTGATACATGATATGTATGACAACGAACTGGGCTTTAAAAATTTCTTAACATAAGACGTCCTTAGACAAACATACCATACGTGGCGTATTAATAGACAAACTATACGAGGTGTACTAATAGACAAACCATACGAGGTGTACTATAATAGACAAACTATACGAGGTGTGCTAATAGACAAACTATAGGAGGTGTACAAATAGACAAACCATACGAGGTGTACTATAATAGACAAACTATACATGGCGTACTAATAGACAAACTATACGAGGTGTACTAATAGACAAACCATACGAGGTGTACTATAATAGCCAAACTATACATGGCATACTAATAGACAAACTATACGAGGTGTACTAATAGACAAGCCATACTAGAGAACTAATAAAAGGCAGAAACAGAATCAATCGTGCTGTTTAATTTCATCGTTACCTGCAAATAAAACAAGAGAAAGGCAACATCCTGCCATTTACAGTAAATTTGAAAGTTTTCTGAAATATCAAATTTGTTTTTTTTTCTCAGTGATTTTGTTTAATTATTTATTTACATCAGATACAAATAGGTATACTGCGTCATTCATTCTCGTCCTGAAGTATGATTATTTCTAACAAACAAAATATGCTATTTTATACACGATTAAAAATACTTATTTCTAAATCAGCTTCATGTACATACGTTCAACATATTACGTATCACGTGGACGCATTCATTTGTTATTCATAAGTTATCGAATTCATTACCTTAACTGCTCATATTACCATAACCTGAAAGACAAGCTATACACCCTCAACCATCATGTAATTTTATAAATAAGCGTATTTGTCACAAAAAACATGAGCTTTATATGAAACCCGAATTAATGCAGGTTGATATTCGCATCGTGGAAATAAAATTTGTGACAATTTTAGTTAAATTCGAAAACAAAAACAGACTATTACACTTTTGAAATTGTTTACGATATTTTATGTCAATTTTGATTACTTTATCCCATGCTGAAAAAATGAATTGAAAATAGTAGCTCGAATCTTAATCGTTCTCGCTACGACTCCTTGTCTGGATGTAAACTAAAACTTCGTCTTTTCCGCTGTTAGTCTTACGAAAGATGGCGGCCGCCCGCTTGTTTGAGCACGTTTTTGTGCATGTTTTAAATTCTGAAGGCGATAAAAGATTAAAATTTGACGTACCTGTTTCAGTCACAATAGGATATGACCCTCATGGACTCTCTTGCAAAATAAGCAAAGGTGAGAATTTGCAATCTTTTTGGGAAGATGTGGTAAATAGTTCGTGCCGAATGGTGACGCAGACTTTGTCTTTTGTGCCGCGAAACCGGATTATTATGCTTGTGTTACTATAAATTAAAAGTGTATATTTTGCTTGAATTTTTGTAACCAACTCAGTTTGCTCAAGAATTTTGAAGTAAGAGAAGTTAGAAAATTTTTGAATGTCTGCTTTTTATTTGTGAGGCCTAAAATTTTCTGTTTGAGCTTGCCTAGTCCAGGCTTACGGCTTTCGATATATAGCCTATAAAGTAGCATTGATATACTAAATTGTCAATATTGAATATAATGTTGTCAACGAATTTCATAATTTCGTAGGTATAGATGGGTAATATAGCCGATTATAAGACGTTTTACACGAATGACATTCTGCCCGGCGATGCATTATTTTCAAATTATTCAACTTAGAAGCTGGCTTATGCGCGCGATGGAAGCACGCGGGGCTAGCATAATTAAATTAATAACGTAAGCTAACCCCCTATTACAAACGTAAAGAGTTTGGGTCGTGAGGGGTAGGCACAGTTCTTTTAGTGAAAATTATAAATAAAGGTTCGAGTGACGTTTGTTTACATCGACGCCAAGGTGGCTGCCGTTATGGCGCCAACCGGCTGAACATGGCGGCAGCCATCTTCGAGTCGATGTAAACAAACGTCACTAGAAAGCTTTAATTATAATTTTCACTAAAAGAACTGTTGCTACCCCTCATAACCCAACCTCTTTACGTTTGTAATAGGGGTTAGCTTCCATTTTCATTGCTAAAACAATGACTGTTTTTGCATTAAAGGGAGGTGTTTTGAGTGGTTTTCTCCTGCGTTGTGCATGGTATCGTTTAATTTATCCGTGTTTTCTCCTGCGTTGTGCATGGTATCGTTTAATTTATCCGTGTTTTCTCCTGCGTTGTGCATGGTATCGTTTAATTTATCCGTGTTTTCTCCTGCGTTGTGCGTGGTATCGTTTAATTTATCCGTGTATTCTCCTGCGTTGTGCATTGTGAAAAACATCAGTTTCGTTCCGAGCGGTGTGCACGTGTTTCTGGTCCTCCGACGAATATTGTGGTGAATTAAAGTGAAGTTGCTAAAAAATGGTATAGTTTGTATATTCACGTGAGTACAGTGTATGACTTTGTATGGAGTGCTCGTGAGAGTAGTTTTGTTGCGTGAGAGTTGAGACTGAGCATTGGACTTCGGTGTGGTGACTTGCAATTTTTGACTGAGGTGTTTTGACTGGTAGTTAAGCTTTCTTTGCATATAAAGAGTATAGTGTGTGACATTGTAGAGAGTGACTGTGAGTAGTAGTTAGGAAACGTTTTTGTTTCTTTTTTTTTTGATAACTTGATTTTCAGTAGATTTGGTGAGTGAAGACTTCTGCCTGTGAAATTTGTACTGAGATAGAAGTCTGTGTTTGAGGATGGCAAGAAATAGGACTGGTCGTAGGAAGGGAGGTGCAAGTGGAATGGATGAGGAGATTGAGTGCATGACTTGTAAAGAGTGGGTAGATATAGATGCATGCAAAGGTTTGAGAGAGATGAGTCGGAGGAAGTTGAATGATCTTGTGTTTACGTGCTGGAAATGTTTGAATGACGAGAGAAAGAAGTTGGAAGAGGAGGTTGAGAGATTGACAATTCTGATGGTTGCTTTAGAGGCTGATTTGAAGGATGAAAGGAAGTTGAATGAAGGAAAGAATGAGAATGGTGCAAATGCAGTGAATGAAGAGGTAAATGGTGGTGGTGAAAGGAGTGCAAATGAAGTGGATGATGGTGCAAGGAGTGCAAATGAAGTGGATGACGGTGCAAGGAGTGTGAATGCAATAAATGAAATGAATGGTGGTGCAAATGTGCCAGCTGAGAGTAGAAGGATGAATGAGCATGATGAAAGAAGTACGAATGGGAAGAGAGTGAAGGAGCAACCTGTTGATATGCCACATGAGGTGCAGGCGCCTGTAGTGGAAGTGAATGAAAGGAAGATGGATGGAAAGAGTGATGTGAGTGGAAGAGTTGAACGAAAGAGTAGTATGAAAGGGAGAGTGAGACCTACAATTAGAATATGTGGTGACAGCATGGTGAAGAATGTTGATAGGTTTGTGAGTATGACTGACCGTAGTGGATGTACGAGCATGAGAGGAAAGGGAGTGAATGAGATTTGTAGGCATGCTGAGGAAGTGATAGATGGAATGGATGAAGGGATGGTTGTACTGCAAGGAGGTGGCAATGGATTGCTTGAATGTGGGAGAGAGCGTACGGTGAATGCAATTATGAATGTTGTTGAAAGGGCGCGAAAGAAGAATGTAAGAGTGGCTGTGACCAGTCTGCTGAGAAGGCCTGCATGTGGTGAGGAGTATGAAAGGGTGCGAAAGGAGGTGAATAGGGAAGTGCATGAAAGGATTATGAGTATGAAAGCTGAGAGTATGAGAAAGCGTGAAATGGGTTCCAGCTTCCTTGATATGGATAACCTGATCCAGAGTGGGTGTTTTCGTGGAGATGGAGTCCACCTTACTCAAGAAGGTGAGATGAAACTCTCCAGGAGATACATCCAGTGGATTGGGTGTACTCATATTGTAATGGAAGGTGGAACTGGATGAATGGAAAGCTGTCAGAGCAAAAATGAAAAATGTCGTGAATTGTCCAATAGTGTTGTAAGGTTTGGATGTATAAATGTGCGTGGATGGAATGCAGGAAAGTTAAATGACCTTGTAGCAGAATTTGAGAATGGAGATTTGGATTGTGTTGGTGTAGTAGAGACCCAAATGCGTGATAGAGTCAGTTTAAAATGTAAGGAGAGTAAGTACTACATGATTGGAAAAGGGCGTGTAAGTTGGCAAGAAAGAGGTGGTGGAGTTGGTCTCATTGTAAAAAATGCTCTAAATTGGAAATTAGAAGAAATTCCTGTTGGAAATGAACCTGAGAGTGAAGATCTGTTAGTAATAAAGTGTGAAAGAATGCATGCCAGAGAATGTGTTATTGTGGTTGTATGCTATATGACAACTGATGGTATTTTAGCTCATCAAGAGAATGTAAAAAAATATGAAATATTAACAAGAATTGTGCAAGAGCATTGCAGATGCCCTCTGATTTTGATGGGTGATATGAATGGCCATGTTGGTATACTTGGTGAGCCTGTGAATGCAAATGGACAAAAATTGATTGATTTCTGTGATGAGAATGAACTTGAGAACCTAAATGTAACAATAGGAAATGGCTTGCATACATGGCAAAGCAGGGAATGTAAAACTGCAATTGACTATATGATAGTGAATAGTAGAGCAAGAGAGTGTGTCAAAGAAATGTTTGTAGATGAAGATGATTTTGATATTGATAGTGACCATAAAATGCTTGTACTAGAATATAATTGGGGTGGAAAGGAGCCGATGCAGAAGGCCAGCAGAGTAAGAGAAAATTGGCGTATTAAAATGGCAAACTGGGAAGAATTTAGAAATGAATTGAGTAGATGTAACTGGAACAGGTGTGGAAATGTAAATGACCTAAATAAGGAGATTGTAAGAACCTTGTATGATGTGGCAGAGCAAAAGATCGGTAGAATGAAATGCAGGAAAAGTACAGGGAATGCTAGGTGGTTTACGAGTGAGATAAAGGAAGAACGAACGAGAAGGAAGACTTTAAATAAAAAACAACGCAGTATGAGGAAAATGTATGAAAGACGCAGAATTACTGAGGATGAATGGCAGAGTGTATGGAATGAGTACAAGGACCAGCAGAAGAAAGTAAAGAGAATGATCAATGAGGCTAGGGTTAAAGAAAAGAGACACCAAGTTGAAAATCTAAGAAAGAAAGGTCCAGATGGAATAAAAGATTGGTATAGGTTTATACAAGGTAATGATAGAGGTAGTGAAGTTCAAGTTGATGAATTAGTAGTCAATGGTTGCAGTGTGCAAGATAGGATGCAAATGGTGGAAGCAGTTGAAGAATACTGGGAGGACATTGGTGGAATGAATGAGCAGGTTACAGATGAGGAACCAATAAATTTTCTGATAGATGAACATGAACTGCAAATGGAAGATGAAATCACTTGTGAAGAGATTGTAAGTTTTTTGAAGAAAGTGAAAAATGGAAAGGCATGTGGCCCTGATAAGATACCATATGAGTTCTATAAATGTGGAGGAGAGAGTGTAGTCAGTATGTTGAAATGTTTATTTGATGAGATATGGAAGAGTGAAAGAGTACCGGATGACTGGAACAAGTGTAATGTAGTTCTGTTGCATAAGGGTGGACATAAGAGTATGAAAGAACTTAAAAATTACAGACCAATTGCACTGGGTGACACCGTATGTAAGATCTTTTGTGGTATTTTAAATGAGAGAATGAAAAATTTAGTTGAGGAATTAGGAGTCCTGGGAGAAGAACAGAATGGTTTTAGGCAAGATAGACGGGGGGAGGATAATCTGTTTGTAGTGAGTGAAATAATTGAGCGAATGAAGAAGGATAAAAAGAAGGTATATTTAGCATTCCTGGATATTGAAAAGGCGTATGACAGAGTGGATCGGGTTAGGCTGTTTGAAATTTTGAGAAAAGTTGGTTTTAGCAGAAAAATAGTGAACATTGTACAGAGTCTGTATGAGAACACAAGTGCTATCTACAGGTTAGGAAATTTGGAAACAGGGCAAGTGAGGAGTGTTAGAGGAGTGAGACAGGGCTGTACTCTGTCCCCCCTGTTGTTTGGATTGTACACAGAAGAATTAGCAGTTCGACTGAGAGGGAGTGGTTTAGGACTGAAAGTTGGTAATGAGAGACTGAGCTGTTTGTTGTATGCTGATGATGTGGTTGTGGTTAGTGAATATGGTCATGAACTACAAAGGATGCTTGACATTGTGAATGGATATAGTACAGATTTCAAGATGAACTTTGGTGCCGATAAAAGTAAGGTCATGGTTATAAATAGTGATGAGACTGATAGAGACAGACTGTGGAATATTGGAGAAATCAGAATAGGTAGAACAAAAGAATACAAATATCTAGGTTGTATGATGAGTGAAGATGGATGTACTAGAACTAAAGGTGAGAAAGTGGCTAAAGCAATGCAGTGGAGTGGACGGTTAGGCAGTGTGGCCAGATACAGAGCAAACAAGTACGAATGTGTGAGAGGAATGTGGAAGTATGTTGCTGTACCTAGTGTCATGTATGGTATGAGTGCTCTTGCTTGGAATGGAAGTGATCTTGAAAAGCTGGATGTGATACAAAATAAGGTAGGACGTGTAGCATTGAGTGCTCCGAAATGGACAGCTATAGAAGCCATTAGAGGTGACCTAGGGTGGAGCCTATTTTCAGAAAGAATGATGAAAGCTGTGCTGAATTATAAGGTGAGAATTGAAAGAATGCAGAATAGCAGGTGGGTAAGGCGAATCTTTGAATGGAATCTGAGTGTAAGCTATTGGGAGAAAGTATGTTGGGGGCATGCAAGGAAACTCAGTATGCAAAAGATTATTCTTGTTAGAATTGGGAGACCTGTGGATGACTGGAGTTTAATAAATGTAGGAGGTGTAGGGCCTGAGTGGGACTGCAAGAGGTGGAAGAAAGAGATTGAGAGACAAACAAAAGAGTATGGATTGAATAAGTGGAAGCTTAGCATGATGCGGAAGCCTACACTTAACTGGTATATGAAAAAGAAAGCACCTAAGTTTGAGCTGTTCTATGATGGTAGTTTTGGAAGTCAACTCTTGTTTGCTGTGAGATGTAAGTCATTGAGTGTGAACAGACGTACATGGAGATGGAATGAGAATAATAACAGATTATGTCAGCAGTGTAATAGTGGAGTAGAGGAAACAATTGAGCATTTTGTGCTGGAATGTAGTAAGTATGAGCAAGAGAGAGAGAGTTTTATGAATGTGGTGGCTGAGCAGTATGGAGAGAATGAGTGGAATGCCAGATGTGCTGAAGATGATTGCGGTATGAGCTGTCTTGCTGGATTGGATCAGGAGTGTAATGCGAGTATCACTGAGGCTATGAAAGTGTTTCTTGTGCGTGCCTGGAGTAAGAGACAGTGACTGGAATGAGCCAGTCTGGTAGAATGGGCTGTAATGACCCAATGTGCCGGGGGATGGTGTTTTGACACACTGGCTGTCCCGGTGATGCCTTCCAATGGAGGCTTGTGACAAGGATCGTAGATCCTGAGTAGTTTAGTGGACAAGTCTGGTACCAGGCGCTGAACTCTTTGTGTGAAAATTGTGGAGGGAATTGTAGGCCGTTACAAAGGCCCCGACACTGTCGGCCCTCAAGTTCAAGTTCAAGTTCAAGTTCAAAGGGGCCATTCAGGAGCACCATTTGTATAACTTCAAATTTAAATAACTAAAAAACTAAGCATTTCCGGGCACATTGTCATTCGTGTAAAACGTCTTAAAATTGACTATATTATCCATCTATACCTACGAAATTATGAAATTCGTTGACAACATTATATTCAATATTGACCATAAATTTCCCCTTGAGTGTGTAAAAATTACATATTGATTCAAATAGTTGTTGAAAATACTATTTGTTTTTGGCACATGAAGGATATCATCTTTTTGGTCAATATTGAATATAATGTTGTCAACGAATTTCATAATTTCGTAGGTATAGATGGATAATATAGTCAATTTTAAGACGTTTTACACGAATGACAATGTGCCCGGAAATGCTTAGTATTTGAGTTATTTAAGTTTGAAGTTATACGAACGGCGTTCCTGAATGGCCTTTTGGTAAATGTTGAGGACTTGACCATAATCGATTTTCCACTTTTTGATCAACAAAGATTGTTGATGAGACCAAAATAAGCAAGTTTTCTTCAATGCACTTTCCGGCGGAAATGAGTATTTTAAAAGTTATGGCGTTAAATGAGTTACCGGAACTCCATTGTGCATCACCCTATTACAAACGTAAAGAGGTTGGGTTGTGAGGGGTAGCCGCAGTTCTTTTAGTTTTATAATTTTCACTAAAAGAACTGTTGCTACCCCTCATGACCCAACCTCTTTACGTTTGTAATAGGGGGTTTGCTCTTCGTCGGCTTGGTCAGCGCGCGGGAACGCCTGTTTACTTTCACGTCGGACCGCGCGGTATATTTTTCCCCGCCTCAAACACTGTAGTTACGGTAACTCATTTAATGCCATAACTTTTAAAATACTTATTTCCGCCGGAAAGTGCATTGTAGAAAACTTGTTTATTTTGGTCTCATCAACAATCTTTATTGATCAAAGAGTGGAAAATCGGTTATGGTCAAGTCTTCAACATTTACCGGCCTTTTTAACGCAAAAACAGACATTGTTTTAGCAATGAAAATGTAAGCTAACCCCTATTACAAACGTAAAGAGGTTGGGTCGTGAGGGGTAGCAACAGTTCTTTTAATGAAAATTATAAATAAAGCTTTCTAGTGACGTTTGTTTACATCGACTCGAAGATGGCTGCCGCCATGTTCAGCCGGTTGGCGCCATGGCGGCAGCCACCTTGGCGTCGATGTAAACAAACGTCACTCGAAACCTTCATTTATAATTTTCACTAAAAGAACTGTGCCTACCCCTCATGACCCAACCTCTTTACGTTTGTAATAGTGGGTTAGCTTCCATTATTAATTTAATTATGCTAGCCCCGCGTGCTTCCATGGCGCGCACAAGCCAGCTTCAAAGTTGAATAATTCGAAAATAACGCATCGCCGGGCAGAATGTCATTCTTGTAAAACGTCTTATAATCGACTATATTACCCATCTATACCTTCGAAATTATGAAATTCATTGACAACATTATATTCAATATTGACCACCTTTTTAGTTAAATTTTTTATTCTTATTATAAGACAGGTCTCATCTTTAATTTTTACTAAATTATTAAGCTCTGACTATGTCCAATGTTTTTAATTATGTGTCTATCTCCTCCTTAAGAATAGTTCTATACAATCTATGGTCAATATTTATTCTAATGTGTTCACGTAATTTTGAAATTTTGTTCCCAAGGATTGGTAAAGGAACACATTTGAGAATGTTTTACACAAATGACATTTTGCATGCTAATGTGTATTTTTCTAGTTATTCAACTTTGAAGATATAAGAAAGTTATTTATAAAAGTGTAACTAGAAACGGACACGTAAATGTGCTATAATACAGTATTGACATAACAATAGGTGAAATTAGGTTAGGCAATGTTTAGGTTAGTTGAGCCAACTAGCCAAAACTAACCTAAATAAACCTAAAATATCTTAGCCATGCGCTGATGTTTCTGCCTAGGATCTGTGCGTGTTCCAACAATACGCTGATTGCAGAACTGACTTTAATATTATTCCTACCTGAACATTATTGTTATATCTAAAAAAATTCTGCATTAGCAAGCAAAATGTCATTTATGTAAAAGGTTTTAAATGTTTCTTAGGCGAATCTTGTGGTTAACTTTTACTTTAATGTTGTCAACGAGTTTCATAATTTTGTTGCCATATATATGTAATATAGTCAATTTTAAGATGTTTCACATGACTGAAAATGTGTTTGCAAATGCTTAGTTTTTGAGTTATTTAAGTTTGAAGTTATACAAGAGGCGCTCCTGAATGACCTTTTTTGCGCAAAAGCAATCATTGTTTTTGCAATAGAAACAGAAGCTAACCCCCTATCACAAACGTGAAGAGGTTGGATCGTAAGGGTAGCCACAGTTCTTCTAGTGAAAATTATAAATAAAGGTTTCTAGTGAAGTTCGTTTACATCAACTTCAAAATAGCTGCCGCCATCTTGGGTACCGGGTGGTGCCATGGCGGCAACCACCTTGGAGTCGATGTAAACGGATATCACTAGAAACCTTTATTTATAATTGTCACTAGAAGAACTGTGGCTACCTCTAATGACTTAACCTCTTTATGTTTGTGCTAGGTGGTAAGCTTCCATTATTAATTGAATCACGCATGGCACACTCGCTTTCCTGTCGCGCACAAGCCAACTTCAAAGTTGAATAATTAGAAAATAACGCATTAGCGAGCAGAATGTCATTCGTGTAGAACGTTTTTAAATGTGTTCCTTCATTGATTATTGGCAATGAAATTATGAAAATCGTAGACAACATTAAAGTAAAAATTGACCAATCTTGGGAACACAATTTTTAGTTCCTGTGTATGCATTAAAGTAAATATTGATCCAATCTATTTATGGATTTGCATGGAAATGAAACTTTTTTATTGAAATTAGCACTCCATCAGGAAGATGCAAGGGTCTGAGTTAGAGATTAGGTAGGTTGTAGGCCTTATAGTTGGAATAGAAAAGGTTTGTTTTGTAATCGATTATTTTCAATTTAGTGATCTTGTTTATGAAAGCTTATAACTTTTTAAATAATTTTTTATTTATGAGCATTCATAATACTTCATTATTTAGGCCAATGTTTGGTAAACATGAAGGATGTGTCAGTTATCACTTTTGTAAATTTCGAAGCCTGAGCATAGTTAATTAGATCAAAGAAACAAGTTTTCTTCTATGCACTTTCCGTCTCAAATGAGTATTTTATTAGTTATAGCGGTAAATGACTTACCGCAACTCCAGTGCTTGAAGCGGCAAGTAATTCATGGAGCGCGTCGGATAGCAACACTGCAATGCGCACTCGTTTCCAGCACGATTGTCATCTAAGACGAAACCAAACCTACCGCTATACCTCATTAAATACCCATTTGAAGAAAAAAGTGTATAGAAGAAAAGTTATTTTTTTCGATGTTATTACCATGATTCAAGCAACAAAATTTGAAAATCGATGAGTAGCTGTTTATTCGAGCGCATTCGTCATCAAAGACAAAACTAAACTTACCGCTATAAATCGTAAAATACTCATTTGAGAAGAAAAGTGCTTAAAAGAAAACTTGTTTATTTTGATTCAATTAATTAAGTTCAGGGCTTCAGGCACCAAAAAGTGGAAAATCACTAACTGACACATCCTTCAGATTTACCCAATGTTTCAATCCTTGTTTCTTCTCTCAATGCTAAAATATTTTAATTTTTAGTATAGTTAAGTATATTTATTGCTCAGTACTCATGGTATGGTCCTTCAAATTTTTTTCTTGCTAATAAATTATTATGACTACCCTTACAACATTATATGAACAGCAGGTAGTTTTAAATTGTAGCCTGAATTTTCAGTAAAATAAAGCAAGCTAAGTTTTGAAAGGTGTTTGATTTAATATTGTCATAATTTGGAAAACAAATTTTTTGTGATAAATTATTCAAATTAATTGAAGCAAATTAAATTTGCATGCTTCTTGAGCAACAGTTTCAGTAATAATTGAAGGGACTTTAATCACGCTAATACAGTCGCCTCTCGTGCTGTGTTACCATTGAAATACCTTTGTGCTGAGCTGTGTTTGGTGTGAATCATAAATTTGGATGAGTTTTGCTGCATTTAGCATTAAATTGAGTTGAAAGTAATTATAAATAGACTAAGGAAACTGGCACTCTCAAAAAAGAGTTTGTTAGGTTTGCTGGTTATGAATGGATCTCCAGTTCTATCTTTGGTGCTCACTCTGTTTATTTTTTTTGCTTACTTTGCTCTCTTCATCTTTTCTTCTTCTGTCTTCTTGACTTACTGTTTCTATGCTCAGGGTATCATGTAGAAGACAAAAAAAACTTTGTGTATAGATTCCTCATTTTGTGCAGTCTGTATTGAAGGTCTTTTCTCTTGATATGAGATGGCTTTTGATTTGATTAGGAAGTCTTAATCTAATGAAATGATCATTTTAGTGTGCTATAATAAGCTCAAGTAAATAGGACTGTGTTATACACTTATATTACTAATTCCTTTGCTGTGGTTGGCTCATGATAGCCCCCATGGTAGAATGTCCATAAAACCCCCACAGTGATGGGATTACCAATACCTTGGTTAGGCGATAAAATTCTCTTGTTCTCGTTTTTGCTTCTAAGTTTTATTGTTGGTGTTGAATTTTTTATCAAAACCTTTGTTTTTCAGGTGACAATGTTGAGGTGGAAATTCCTGTGGACAGCAAGACTGAATGCTGCAAGTTTGGTGCCAAATCTTACCTTTTTGCCTCCCATGAAGATCTTTTGCTCACATTTTCCTCTGCTGCAGGTCAGTGTTGTGGTATTGTACTTGTTTCAATCATTTTGAGCAGTTTGTTGCTAATTTTTATTAATTCTGTCTTCCTCAAAAATGCCATTGTGCTCCTTGATGAGATAAAATAGTACATACCTTCAAGCTTTTGGTTAATGTGAAGGAGATGCAACTAATCAAATTTCAATTTTTTTTTGCGTAAAACATATCAATTACATCGAAATGAACAACTTTTCTTCCATGGACTTTTTGGGGCAAGTGAGTATTTACCAAGTTATAGCGGCATGTTCATTTTCGTCTTTGATGAAAAATGCACTCGAATAAACAGCTACTCATCAATTTTGTTGCTTGAATCATGGTAATAATATAGAAATGAACAACTTTTCTTCTATACACTTTTTTCCTCAAATGAGTATTTAACGAGGTTTAGCGGTAGGTTTGGTTTCGTCTTTGATGACGATCGGGCTGGAAGCGAGACAGCATTGCAGTGCGACGTGCTGCTTGAATTACTTCCCGCTTCAAACACAGGAGTTGCGGTCAGTAATTTACCGCTATAGCTCGTTAAATACTCATTTGCCCCAAAAAGTGCATAGAAGAAAAGTTGCTTATTTTGATATAATTACCATGATACAGGCAAAAAAATTTTGAAATTCGATTAGTTGCATCTCCTTCACTTTAACCAAGATTTTTTTACTCAATACCTTGCTAAGATGGTTTAATTTTAACGTTATTTTTGGTAATGAATTTCTAATACAAATGAGATGTCTTAATGTTAAAGCCAATTTACCTGTATCTTCTGTAAAAGTTTCTATTGAAATGGACACTAATTTACATCTATAAACTTGCTTTTCAGATGCACGGAGGTTTCATGAAATGGTATTTAAAGTCCGAGTTGGCAAGGAGGCGTCGGTTTTCAATGAGAGAACAGACGACTCCAGTGCCACTCAATATTTCCAGGTGAGTTGGCTGTTTGTTGTAGTCCTAACCTAACTGTGAGCTACTTGTGTTTCATTCACTACTATGGATCTTATGGTGAGATTTGCTCCTGCTAGAGTGTTGGTTGATTGTGCTAATTTGATTCAAATTTATGTACTCAAAATGTGTAAAAATTAACTTGTCTTATCAGTATCAATGACATTGACACTATGTTGACTCATACCACTTTAGCTCCCCATGGCATTATAAGGATGTTTGCCAAAATGTGTCACAAAATTAGTTTTGAAGTGCTTCAAAAGAATTAATTTCTTTTGTCTTGCAGTTCTTGATCCAAATGCCATCCACACACCTCCTTAACTTGAAGAAAAACTGATCATACTTATATTAGTTAAGTGTGATCATGTAGCTCTGACCTTGAAAATTGCAATTCACCCTGCTTTTGTTTTTGTAGCATCCTTCAAATTTTTATGTTAAAATTATCCATTTAGGAATAAATTATGATTTGATTGAATAATCTGAAGTGTTGTGGGTCTTTTGAAAGCTTGGTCTGATAACCCTGTTGATAGTTTTTCATTTGACTTGCAATTAAGGTGAACAATCTCTTGCACAGATGCTATTTTGCTCATCTCATGCTGGGAATATATTTTGAAAAGCATGTTTTCCCATTTTGGAGGTTTGTGCTCTTGCACTGTGATGTGAATGTCAATTCATAATTTTGAAGCTTGGAGGAGAATAATTGTGCATGTGTAATCATGAAGAACCTATCTATTACTATCAAGATGCTGAGATTCCTGCTTGCTTTCAGTTAGGCGAGTTTTTATGCTATGGGGAGTAACATCACAACAAATTGCCAGAGAGAACATAATATTGTAGTTAATAGTAAAAAACCATGTGGGTCCAAAATTGTGGAAGTCATTGGAGTTTAAAATATACTGATGTTAATTGTTTACTCTTTTCCTATTGCAGGAATGGAACAAAGTGTTCCAAGTATATGACCTATCTTTAAAAATTTATGTGTTGTACCAAGGTTCAAAAATTTGATATCCAATAGGAAAAAAGTATTTTAGGATTGCCAACCCCACCACCTTCTTGTATGTTTATTGCAATAACGGTGACCTTACCCATGTTCTAAAATCTTCTCTATTTTCCAGTTCTACAGTTACTTATCACAGCAGCAAAACATGATGCAGGACTACATCCGCACAGGCACATACCAGCAAGCCATTCTGTCAAACATGACAGACTTCAAGGACTGCATTGTGCTGGACGTAGGCGCTGGGTCTGGCATCCTCTCTTTCTTCGCTGCGCAGGCCGGCGCCAAGATGGTGTATGCCGTCGAGGCTTCCAGTATGGCCCATCACTGCCAGGTAATTATTATTTAACTTGGATACTACTGGGAAATGACATTATTCAATGTGAAGGCTGCGTACATTCATTATCTGGTGAACTTTTGTAAGAAACTTTGAATTGCCAAGTTATTGTTTAATCCACGCTCAGTGAAATGACCTAATTCAACACCCTGCTTTTATGTATCACATTTGATAAGTTTTGTAAGAAATTTGAGGAAATTTTATTTTTGGTTTGAAATTCTGTAATTTTTATGTTTGCTTTCAATGCTATCATTCATTATACAACTTTGAAAATAATTGAGTTTCTGGTGATCAAAATGATGACACATTTCGGACATGATGGCTGGTACCCTGTTGTGCAGCTCACAGATCATAAGTACCTCATATTAGTGCCACACTGTGCAGTGAATCTTTCTTGAAACTATTTCTCGAAGTGTTTTCGTTATAAGACGGTATTATTCAAAGGTAATATTTGATTAACTTAAAAATTAAATTACGCTGAAATAGGAGAAATGCTCATCTTTAGGATTTGACATTGGGCGAATTTTGTATGTTTCAGTTGTACATTTAAGTAACAATATGAGTTAGTTTCCTAGTATTAGACGCCACGTTTAGTTTTGAATGTATTTTCCAGGTATGTTGAGTTATTGATGTGAAATTTGAGTTAAATTTTAGGCAGTACTTTGACAAATAGGGAGAGGATGTGTGATGGAAGCCCCATTCTCTAGCTATACATTGGCTTGTTTGTCATACAGGGAGCGTTTCTTCCCAAGCTAATATATGTATCCATTTATGTAAACCATATATTTACATTAAATTTTGTGTAAACCTCGATTTTATAGTTTATAAAAACATTATGAGTGTTAATTTGTATGGTTTGCAGACTCTTGTGAAGTCCAACAACCTGCAGAACCGAATAAAAGTCATAGCTGGTAAGATAGAAGAAGTGGACCTGCCTTGCAATGTGGACATCATCATCTCTGAGCCCATGGGCTACATGCTGTACAACGAGCGCATGCTCGAGACATACATCCATGCCAGAAAATGGCTCAAGCCCAACGGCAAGATGTTCCCCAGCAGAGGAGACCTCCACGTTGCGCCCTTCTGTGACGAGGGGCTCTATTACGAGCAGCTCAATAAGGCAAACTTCTGGTGAGTTTTCTACTATTTCTTTCATATATTGTGAAGTTTTGTTGTGCAAGGATCAAGGGTTTGCCATTAATTAATCTATTCCTAAATATTTGAGTTGAAATTCAAACTGCTTTTCTTTACTCTACTGCAATCCTATTTCCTTATTTTTTTTTTCAACATATTGTAAAGATATGTAGTGCAAGGATCAGGATTTTGTCATTAATTATTATATTCATAAATATTTGAGTTGAACTTTTAACTGCTTTTCTTTACTTGACTGCAATTCTTTTTGTCATTTGCATTCTGATGCGCACTATGGGCTTGACTGATGCTGCCTCTCTCGTGTGTGGATTCACAATTTCTTACGACCTTGCAGGTACCAGAATTGTTTCCACGGCGTGGACTTGTCTCACTTGAGAGACGAGGCCCTCAACGAGTACCTGCGCCAGCCCATTGTGGACACCTTCGACATCAGCATCTGCCTTGCCAAGTCTGTGAGACACACGCTCGACTTCACGACTGCAGCCGAGGAGGATCTGCACCATCTAGGTGAGCTGCCTGCATGGCACCTGTCACTTAATGTTTTCAATTCCCCCATCAAAGTGAATCATTTGTTTGAATATTCTGAATTGCTTGATTTGAGTGAGCTGTCTGCATCACTCGTGTGTCAATTACATTTTTGCTCTGCAGTACCTAAGTGAACCGTCTACAGTACACCTACTGTTGATGGTTTCATTGTTCTTATGCCTTCGGTTCACCCGTTGCACTTCACTTGTCAGTTTCAACACATTAAATTGCGTAGTTGCAGCAATTATAGTTGTTTGCACGGCAATGCGTGCTGGATGTGTCTGCTTCAACATTTAATAAGAAAAAAAGAAAAGAAAAAAATGTTTATTTCCAAATTATCACATGAGATACATGCCAACATATTGGCTTTTAAAAGTTTCTTAAATATAGGGCATCCTAAAACAAATGTTCCATACGAGGAGTACTAATTGACAAACCATCCGAGGTGTACAAGTAGATGAGCCATACGAGGCATAATAATGGACAAACTATACGAGGTGTACTAATAGACAAACCATTCGTGGTGTGCTAGTAGTCTAACAAAAGTTCTATACTAGGAGTACTAATTGACAAACCATCCGAGGTGTACAAATAGATAAGCCATACGAGGCATAATAATAATAGGCAAACTATACGAGGTGTACTAATAGACAAGCTATCAGAGGTGTACAAAATAGATAGACCATACGAGGCATATTAATAGACAAAATATACGAGGCGTACTAATAGACAAACCACACGTGGCTTGCCAATAGTCTATCTCTGTCAAGGGTAGTTGAATGAGAAATGAAAAATATGCCCTAAAAATATGCAAAGCCCTATCACCACCAAAAACATATTTCATATCTTCTCGTTATTCACCACATCATGCGGACATGGGTACATGGGATAAAATAGAGATACAGTGTAAGCCGGTTACCACTCATGATTGACAAATATCTACAAAATATTGGTAGAAATGGGTAAACAAACATATATTCAATATCAAAATTTATAGCTTGTACAACATACGGACAGAAAGATAATTTTACTACGATTCAGATGCTCAAATTGCACTTTATTTCATTAATTATATATGACATTAATCCGATTCACAGAAACGCCCTCTGGGGAAGTGCTAGATCTATTTTTGAATCATTTCGCTATTGCAATAAAATTTATTAACCGAATGGTTTTTGCGTAAAGAAATGAAATAGAAACATGTATATCTATTTATGTAGATACATATATATACCTACACACGTACACACACATATTAATATATATACTTATTGAAAATAAAATATTAGAAAAAAATACATATATAAGATAAAAAGAAAGAAGCAACCTACCATCTACTACACAGAAAATGACAGCTGAGCTCAATGTAATCCTAAGAAAATTTTCGCGAAAAATAACTAAAAGGAAGAGAAAACTTCGAAAAACATAAAAATGAGCTGTTTTTTAATTTCTTCACAGAAATTTTTAAGAAAATCAGGTTATAGTCAAGAAGCAACACAACTCTTCAGCATTATACGTACACCATTTGCTTGGCTGATGGTCACTACTGGTGAAAGCTCGTGAATTCTATTGTTACATTTTCACATTGTAGGGCGTCTCTTTCGTATAAAATGTACAAAGTGAGTTTTGCCAATATGAGCGGGGAATTCATTTGAGTAAATAGACGTTTTATTTTACTTGTTGGTTTCTGGTTCTTCATTTGAGCCCATATGCATGCCTACTTCAGGAATGTGTGCAAGAACAATTGCTTCTATGAGAAGGCATGGGTTAACCAGTCTCTGCTACTAAAATCACCAAGCAAAGCTGTAATCCGGTAGTGCTGGTACTATATGTTATTCTGTGGCACACTATGTGTGCTGAAGGGACTATTTGTTGAAGACTATCCATCTTGCTTCTTGGGAGGTTGTGCTGCCTAGTTGTGTTATCAGTGTCCAGATTTGTGACCCATGGTGACAGAGCTCACCTCAAGGGGTTACAATTAATGTATCTATGGGAACCAGCGCTCGCAAGATAAAGATGTGGTGAACAGACCTGAAGGTTAGGTTGGCTTTTTATTGAAATAGAATTATTTTTGCTCTGTTACAGGCCATGTTTTTTTGGTTCACTGCTGTTCTTTTTTCAGCATCTAATATTTTTTTTCACCTTGAATTTTGTTTCAGTAACTTTTGTCAGTTCAACTGTTTCTATATGCAAGGCGTGGGAACACACTTCGTGCATAAGCTTCCCGTTTCATAAAACATAGACCCTTTCAACGTGATGTTTTGCAGAAATTCCTTTGGAGTTCCACATCCTGAAGAGCAGCATGATGCATGGCCTCGCCTTCTGGTTTGACGTTGCATTCCTTGGCTCCACACAGACCGTGTGGCTCTCTACGGCCCCTACAGAACCCCTCACTCACTGGTATCAGGTGGGTGCATCCTTGTTGTGTTTTGCTGGCTGCCTGGTGGTTACTATGGCGTGAGGTCAACTGACATATGTTGCCTACTCAGGTGATGTTTGAAATGTTCAAATTAGGTGTTTATTGGTAGAAGTTAAGTGTTTATTGTTAAATTAAATAATAGAAGTAAGTGATATCCATTAGTAACCATGCCTAACCTCACGCTATAGTACTAGCTAAAGGTTTAGATCTCATGCTGTAGACCTCACGCTATAACAGCACCGTCTGCCTTCCTGTCGTTATACTGCCATATGGAGCCGAGGCGATTGGAGTACAGAGAGTGTTGATGTGAACGGGACCAAACAGGGTGATGAGTCTTTTAATAATTTTATTCACACAAGTGAGGACATACAGCTGTTTTACAGGGACTCTAATGTGTTGTCGGAACTGAAGTAGAGACTAATCTGAAAAAATGAAATTTTGCCGTTTGATAAAGCAAATGGCTCGTGGGTCAATCGACGTATCATAAGACAACATAACTCATCTACTGTCGTAATGCTGAAATGGGATGGCCTATCTTATCGTTTTAGGATGGTTTTTTATTGTTTTTGGATGGCTCAAATTTGCCGATTGGAATCCATTCTAATGTTTTGGTGTTAATTATCACACATGGTAACCAAATTCTTATTATTCCCTGTTGTTACATCAGTTGTTCTTACCAATGCGCAGCTTGACATAGTTCTGATGATCGTGGAGGCGTTCTTCGTGATGCCTGTGCGAATTCGTATGATGTCTTGCTCAGAATATTTATCAATTTTAGCACTAGATTAATAAAACTCAAGAATTCCCATGCACAATGAGCCCCACAAAAGTATTCAATTAAGTATTCCGCATTCTGACAAAAACTGTCATTTTTAAGGTGCTAAAAGTGCCAATAGTAGAAGACAGTGTTGCATGTGGCTTTCACTTGGAAATGAGTAGGGTTGTGAATGAAATGTTGTGTTTTCTTAAGAGCCTGGCTAGATGAGGTAAACTGTTCACTGTGTGACGCAAGTTCAAGGTTTAAGGGACTGATATAAGTCTATCCTCTGCCTGCAGGTTCGGTGTCTGCTGCAAAAGCCCCTCTTTGTGAAGGAAGGACAGCTTGTGACTGGCAAGGTGCAACTCATTGCCAACAGAAGGTGTGTTCGGTGTTGTGTTAATATAGTAGAGGCAAGCACGACCCATTCCTTCTGTCTGGGGATCTTTTTACCATCAAATTTTATTAAATAAATTATTTCCTTGACTTGATATCTGTAGAGAGCGTATTTTGGTATTGTTTTGTATCGCTCTTCGTCAAAGCGGTGTTGTAATTTCGTAA
Organism: Morinoia aosen; assembly: GCA_030386875.1. Taxonomy (NCBI): domain Eukaryota; kingdom Metazoa; phylum Arthropoda; class Malacostraca; order Amphipoda; family Talitridae; genus Morinoia; species Morinoia aosen. The sequence goes on from CM059563.1 coordinate 13,929,952, forward strand.
TAAGGGTACTTGTCTTTTTAGAAGTTATGAATTTTAGAACTTATAACGTTTCTAACGTACGATTCGTTTCGTTGAGGAATAAAACTTTGAATAGATATATTCAGCAGCAGAATTCTACAAATCACTATCTCTACAACTGTGAAGAACAAATTCGAAAAGCACTTCCCTCCTAGCATTAGGAGACCTAGTGGCAATTAAAAGTCACGTGTCACGCTTTTGGCCAAGGAGACTTAGCTTACAGTGATATGAAAGGTGTTGTGGCTAACTAGCTAACAGTGGCTGGTCTTCCTGGTTTCAAATTATTTACATTTTAAGAGAAATTGGGGGAAACGACGGATGGGAAAATGATCTTGTTCACTTTGTAAATGAGTAGAGGTATTAAAGCATATTAGTGCATGGTATTGCACCTGCGTTTATTTTCTTAAAGTCTGTATGGGGAAGGGAAAGTTCAACTTTTACGCGCGACTTGAGTGACCCTGGAAACGCTATTAAGTGTTACGGCATTCGTTTTTAGTGTGGCTCTGCTAAAGGAGAGTGTAGATGTTGAGCTGAACGCTGAAGGTCTAGGGATCACAAAAACGAGATGCATTTTTTTGGGTTAGCGTACCCGAAACTAGCTGCCTAAATTGTGTTTCCTTTTTTTTTACCTATTGGATTACAGATTACGTCCTGGATTTGCCTCATTTATTATCACCATGTTCCTCATCAGTACCTATTGCTTGTTGTTCTAAAGTTTACGAAACTTCACTAATGCGGAGAAGTTTAGTGCGGTCATTCAGTTGAAACACTGAACTTGCGCTGAAATTTAAAACACTATCGGTAATGGCAATTTCCTTCCACTGTCACTAGTCAACTGGACTGCATTTAACACAGAGCAATATGACCCACTGGTGGGTCATGCTCAAGTTTTTCCAGTTGCAAAACGACCCATCGATGGGTCGTTTGGAAAATTTTCTTCAATCTTTTCAAATTAATGGTATTAATTTCACCCTGTTAATGTTGGCTACTTATAAAATTTTCGACAACTTTTGCCTTAAAACTTGAGTTAGATAATGCACTTCAGTTTAACCCATCGATCACAGTCAATGTGCTAATGTAATCAACTCGCCGTGCAGACAATCGTACGACGTGAAGCTGGCCGTGCAGATTGAGGGCACTGCAGTCACGGGGTCCAACACTCTCGATCTCAAGAACCCTTACTTCAGGTCAGTATCTCCGATTCTATCTTGTCTGTTACTTTACCCCAAGTGGCAATGAGTGACGATGTCCACGTGCCAGTAGCAGCATCTGGTGATAGTCCTAAAACGGGGCACTATCATGTTCTATCATTGCCAGATCATGCTCATGATTGATTTGGTGTAGTGATAACCTATGCGTATGTCTCGAATACGGAGGACTCTGAGTGTAGCAAGCACAGTCATGGGTTAACATTGCTTCTTCACGCGTTGTAGTATTAATGTAAACTGAGTGGTATTCAGAAGCTCATGCGTAGTAGTGTTAATGTAAACCGAATGTTACTCAGCAGTACGCAATAGTGTTGACGTTAAGTGATGCTCCATGAAGTGCAGCAGTATTGGCATCGAGTGTTGCCCAGTTAAATGTTATGGTCATAAAATGCAGTAGTATTGAGTGTTGCCTAGTTATATGCTATGGTCATGATGTGCAGTAGTGTCAGTATCGAGCGTTACCCAGTTATATGCTACGGTTATGAAATGCAGCAGTATTGGCATCGAGTTATTTACTATGGACATGAAGTGCAGTAATATCGAGCGTTGCCCAGTCACGTGCTCTAGTGTAGACACCAGCAGGGGTGTAGCAGGAAGCTTGAAGGCGCGGTGTTTGGTGTGCAGGTACACGGGCGCGGCCCCCCAGCCGCCCCCTGGCAACAACACAACGTCGCCCTCTGAGAACTACTGGCACCAGGTCGATGAGCAGGGGGCTAAACAAGGCAAGTCGAGCTGTTTTTCTACTCCAAGTTTGGCTACTGCTTCTACAGAACTGACGAACTCAGATATTTACTTGCACAGATTTAATGGTTTCATTGCTTGTAGTTTTTTTTATTGGCCTCTCATTCACCCTCGCTTCTTTGCCATAATTATCTTGATATTTTTAGGTGGAATTGTGAGGCGTAGTGCAGGTATGGGTCTTACTTCAGATGCATTCATTTTCGGCGTTTCAGAGTGTATCTCTCGTGTTTCAACCATTTGTGCTGTGTTCATTTTTAAATAATTATTTTCGTTTGTGTTTTGTGCTTTGCTATGTCTATTAAATTGGTGGCCGTTATTCATAATGTTTTAGATTGAAGTGGCTGGCATTTTTAGATTGTCTGGCATTTTTTCAAAATTGGAAGTCATTTTTTTCATGTGAGCAATGTACTTCCGTGCACCGTACTTCAGTTCACCTGGCGGAGCTTGTGGCCAATAAGTGGATTGTACTAATAATCTTGTTCCTGCGGCTCTGTTAATCATGCTTCAGACTTTGCTAAACAATTAGAAAATTTCACATGTTTGCCTTGACGGTAGTAATTTGTATCTTTGCAAATTAAATTTATAATTTGTGTGGTCAAATTTTATTGTGTAATTTTCGTGGGCGATATTTCGTGCTCGTTCATGTCAAATGCTCGTGCTAAAATGGTAATGTACGTCAGGGTCGATGATGAAAGATGTTTTAGTTCAATCAGGAAGCGAATTTGGCGTAGGCACAATGAAAAAGTTTGCGCTGTGATTTCGTCAGAGTATCGAAAACGGCGGGAAAACCCAAAAAATAATAATAATAATAATCATAATAATAATAATAACAATGAAAAAATTATATTCAATTGAGTATAACTTTATAATTTTGAAGGTACTGAGATTTGAGCTGTGTGAAAGTCTCTGATCAAAGAGAAAAATGAGTGATGTATTGACAGAGCTCTTGTTCAATAGAGTGCAGTGTGGTAGTTTTGGCCGATATTGAAATGAAAGTTCTATGATTTAATAAAGAGAAAGTTATGCACACGGGAAATATAGAAGAGTTAGTGTGATTGCAAGGTAAAGCATCAATGGTGAAGGTAAAGCATGTGTTTGTTGGTCGAGACTGGGGTTGTGAGAATGCTGGATGGATGGAGTCGGGCAGGCATGTATAAGATCGTGATGCGCTTCTAGTACTTTTGTGGTTCAGCAAAATATTCTTGGAGTGGAGTTTCTTTTTTGGTTTTGATTCGAGTGCTTGATGTTTTTCTTAGGAATCAATTGATGCTTTTGCAGATTATTCATAAATTTTTTGAGCGTTGTGTTTAGGTCTAAGAAGTATGTACTCATCAATAGACACATCCGGCTGCTAGTGGTACTGTACTTGGAGACACAATGAAATGGTTCATAGTTCACTGTCAGTTCGGCACTATTTTAGAGACAATTGGTTGCAAATAACCGAAATGAAGAAAGAACTCGTGGTGAGCCTTCTTTTGGGTCACACATGACCAGAAAGTAAAGTATCGCGATCAGCAGGGTGTAGCAGCAAGGGAAGGTGTGCGATCTTCCTCGTCATGAGCTGCGCACAGATCTTCTCGGGGCCAGAATGTGTGCATGGAAATTATTTAATTGCTTCGCGAAAGCGAAGGGGTCCATATTTGCTATTTGCTGGCGACCATGATGGAAAAGCGACCTCAAACAGTAATACTAATAATGGAAAGTATTATAACAAAATGAACGCGTGTGACTGTTCTTTAGTTGATAATGCCTATATAGGAACGAATGAGACGAAAAAAGTCAGATTTGTCTTCGGTACCATTTCTGTCATAGGAAGATTATTTTGAAGGGCTTAGGATTAATTACTGTGGTCATGGTACAACAATAATTCTTGCTGCATACAGCAATGGTTCAACTGATAATTTGACTGTAATTCTTTCACGCAGCTCTGAATATGGTGAACGGCATCACAGTTAACGGACTGGGGGAGGTAGCGCTGGACCAGGGTGCGTCCCTCATCACTCTGGGTGAGTAGTGGCCTTTCTTGTGCAGCATTTCTTATATTGCTGAAGTGTATCTTGGCTACGTTGTTGAGGGCACAGTAACGCCGCAGGTACTCTTGCTATTATGTTAAACTTGAGGTTCTCTTCTCGTCTATCTAGTTTGGTTTTCAGGTGATGTTAGTCGCAGTAACACCTCGCAGTCCGTTGCTGTTTGGTTAAACTGGAAGTTCTCTTCTCAACAGTGTAATTGGATTTTTGAGTATTATTGTGTGGTTGGTTAATGTTGTTCACCAGCGGACACTTTCGAGGTCCATATTCTCAAGTACATACTTTTCCTTCGTAGTTTCTTTTGTGTAGTTTGTAATTGTCGTTAGATTAGTTATGTGGACTTCCAGCGCGATTTGCTCAGTCAATGGAGCGCTGGTAATTTGTTGTACTTCACTTAAGCCTATTGCTCCATCGCTCGCCTTCTTTAAGATTTATTAACACGTCGCTTACAATACGACTCTCGATGGGTAGTTTAAAAAATTTTAACCATCTTTTAAAGTTAAAGGTATTTAATGGACACAGTTAATGTTTGGTATTTATAAAATTGCTAACAACATTCGACTTTATGTATGTTTGAGTTGAATATTGAACTTTAGTTTAACCCATCGCAGTCAACATGTTAAGAAGCCTCGCACACAACTTGCCGGTTCTGGACACGTTGTTGCTGTAGTCGTGTTGGGTGCCCCAGCCTGCGCTGCAACACGGCGCCTATATCTTCTCATATCTTTTTTCTTGGGTCACCAGGTGGGATAGTTTTCTGGCAACAATCCTTCAATTGAACTTTTTTCAAATTAAATCCTCTGAGCACCTGGCAGTTCTGCAAGTACAGATGTTGCATTTGTGCCTGTCTTATCTGTCCTTTCTATGTGTTCTTAATTTCCATTGGAAAGTAGAGGTTTTAGCTAATCGTTAGTAAAATTATGCGCAGAATTTGCGATGCAGAAAAAATTGAGAATTTGAATCATACTCGCCTGTGTGTTTTGACAACTTATGAATATAATGTGCTTTAAGGTTGCGAACAGCTAAATTTCAAAAGTACAGTCGGGTATGGACGTATGGAAGGATGTTGAGGTAATCAAAATGTTTCAAAATGAACTGGTAAAAGAACCAGGTATATTATCTTCTTTTTTTCTTAGGCGTAACCTGAAAAAAAAAAAGATTTTAATTCATAAAGGAGAGAAAAGCTAAGGTTTGTACATAATCCTATCTCCATGGTGTTCGTGTGTGTGGCAAATCAATAGAGCGTTAGTGGGCCAATTAATATCGATAGTTCAAATGGAATTAGACTGTGGTGCAGCAATAGGAAACCTGGAACCCTTCGACGTTGCCTTGACTGAAGTTCACCAGCGAAGTTTTTGCTGTAAAAATGAAGGTTCGGTGTGTGTAGGATGAAAATGCTAGTGGTCTGTCATTTGGCTCGGTCGTTGTGGAGTAGTGGCGTTCAGTTAACATTTACGTGCCCCCCATCTTTCATGAACGTGTTATCCCTAAATGTTAGGCTTTGTTTGTTGAGAGGACTTTGCGCTGGAATGGCTTCTTTTTAGACTATCACCAAGTGCTTATTGTTGCTTATGAGTTGGAAATTGCGACTCCTACTCGTATTTACTGACTTGGGACAGTGAGACAGCTCTGGATAATGTTGTTCGTCTTTGGGTATCTACCATTTTCTAAGATATGCGATTTTTCTTCACCTTTACTTCTCTTATCAGAGTGGTTGTTATCGTGTCAATTGCCACAATATAGGAAATGGACTTGCAGTATTAACATGATTACAAAATAGATCATCTTTATTCTGACGATTGTGTAATTTTTCCGCGATCAGCAGCTGTTCTAAGTCACACTCCTAAAACAGGCAGTAGGTTTGTCTGTGCTATGCTATGGGGACTGGCGTCTCCAGCGGAGATATTGCTAAGATACCTTAGGATGTGATAGGTCTTCAGGACCTATTTTACTTTAAATTTTCATACATTCTTCTCTCTTGTCATTTCTTCATCTTCATGCGTAACTTGCTGTTTTATGTACAGATTATCTTGTGTACGAACGCTCAGTGTGTAGATTCCTTGTTTTCTACAGGCCATACTGAATGGTTTCTGCTCTTTGCTGTGTCGAGTCTTCGTTGTGGCTAGGGAGTGTAAAGTTAACGAATAAAATCGTCTTCGAATCCATCTATTATAGGCGTTCGCTTTAGTGTAACTTAAAACTTTACGTTTTGAGCTTAAATTGTGAAGATTTAAATTAGATGTTGTTTTCTTGAATTTCCATGGTCATTATTAGGTTAAAAAAATGTCTCCTAGTAAAATTTATTACTGGTCCTCACTGCGCAACATGATTGTGAAATTATTTCCACAATAAATATTTCCCGAGCTACTCTACTGAAAACTTTCAAGTGGAGAGCTGCATCGTAGAGGGGAGCGTAGCATGACTTGTGTTGCTTATGGTACACGGTTTTTGCCGTGTTCTGTGGCCTTTGATAGCGCTCGTTTAATCAAGCGTTGTTGCGGAGGCAATACTTGAAGTTCCTGGTCAGTGCTCAACGTGGTCGTGTTCGAAATCATGGTCTTTAACGATCAGTCTTCATTGTTGCTAGGCTCAATAATCCGTCGTAGCAGGTGTTGCTTTGTTTGGGTGAGTTGTCCTTGCATTTGATATGTTTATACTTCTTGTTTTTTTAGCGAGACTTCAAGACTTCGTGTAATTTCCACAGATATTTAAATGATAATTAAGAGCGTCCGCCGCGTTGATGTGCTCAAGTGTTCTGTTAGATTTATACCCTTGTTAGTAATATTACATTTTAGAGAGTTCAAAGTTGTCAGGAAGTGACTTAGAGTAGTCGTGCATTCCCAGGAACGAAGAGTTAATGGTTTGGTCGTTAATTCTTATTCAGACTCGGCTTGTATAAGATGTTTTCTTCTCTCATGAACTATGATACCAAAAATGCGTTGTAGCAGTGGTTAGTATTTTTGTTGGTCTTGCCTTGGCTTGGTTTTGACGGGTTTTCTTTCGTTTTTCAGACGAGTACGCGGAGTGGCGCTAGGCAGTTAGGGGGTCGGTCGGCCGCTGCTTCTCGCTACCCCGCTCTCTGTTTCTCCTCTTCCTCCTCCTCCTGTTGTTGCATCGTCTAGGGTTTTTCGGCTTGAGCGTCTGGCACGCTCATTCTCCGTCGCAGTCGACTTTAGATCAAGCATTGGCTCAGACTTGACAATCGACCCGACCGTCTCGTGCCGGTTGTATCCAGTTTTGGCTCAGATTTGACAGTTATCATGAACTTCTCGTCTCAGCTGTATCTGTGCTACGGATCTACTTAGAGTTAATGGTGTGGCGTTGTGAAGTACCGTGGATACTATTCTAATTTACTTGAATAATGAGGTAGAGTACCTAAAGTCAGAGCACATTATCCAAATTTGTTAGGCGTTAGACTTGTAGTTGAGTAAAAAACTGTAATCGAATTTGTAGGGACGTACATGTTCAAGATGTTTTCATTTTTAATTTTTAAATCGAGCATTGTCAATTGGCTCTGATTGTTCGATGGAAATAGAGTCCGATGATCATTCCCCGTTTTAATTAGAGATCATTTGTGAAGTTTAACAAGTAAGTGTAAAATTCGTGCGATATGTCACTGTAGTGGCACGCATGCCTTTCTCGAAGGATATGTGTGAAATTGTGTGTTGCTCCTCAACGTGTTTCGGAGTTTTAGTTGCGTTCTTGGTCAGTCGCAGGCCATGGATAATTTCAGGTCTGCAGAGAGGGCGCTACTGTGGTCAGGAATGCAGCCGGACGCATTCGTCTCTTTGTATTGCAATCAATTTCAGAATTTAATCTTTTAAGTTAACCATTAATTGAGAACATCTAGAACTATTCATACGGGGATTAAAAAAAGGCATTAGATCGGTTTGTGTAGGAAAATTGAGTTTCGTTTATGCAGGATCAGTTTATATCTTTGAATGTTCATTCAGTATCTAGGATACTCTCGAGATGAAGTATTCTTAGGAAGACGAAAAAGTATGTAGTAAAAATATTAAATATATCTGTACTCGTATTGTTTGTGGCATTTCGACAGTGGTGCTGTGCGAGTTTTGACGAGCATGTTACTGTGTGTCGGTCGCTTCGTTATGCATAGTTGGACAGGTGAAAACGTATCATAATAAACCTTTCTCAATCGATCTTAGAAATCCTTGCCTAATTATTAAGATTTTATTGGAAATGAAACTTTATCGATCTGTTGATCGCGTTATTACAGTAATGAACTGTACGCTTGTGTGCGTGCAAAATTGTCCTCCGTTCTAGGAGTACTGCCGTGTGGTAGGGATGCGAGTAAAATTCAAGTTTCGGTCTGGATTTGGAATTTATTTATGTGCAAGTATTATATTATGGAAATAATTTTGAGCGGCTCCTCCAGTATTGGAGGTTTGTTCGCATTTCTATTTATTTTTAATGCAAATTTCAAATTAAAATGTCGCATCATTTGGTTGGGCCAACCCCTCAGGGGGATACAATTATTGTATCTATGGGAACTAGCGCTCCCAGGGGGACAATGTGAGGGCCCGAGCTAAAGGTTTGGTAGGCTTTCTTTTGTTAAAATAGAATAGGTTTTGTTGTGTTACGGACCATCTTTTTTTCGGTTCACTGCTGTCCTGTTTTTCACCACCTACCACTTTCTTCTTCAACTTTTTCTTGTTTCATGAACTTCTTTCTTAGCTTTCTGTTTCTGTGCCCTTTCTGCATAGATTCCACGTTCCCTTAACTCCATACTAAATGGTGCCTTCTTCCTTCCTCTCTTTACATCTCATTGTTGAGGATAGGGAGGCTTAAACTAACTAATAATAAATAATAATTGGTTGGGCCAAGCAGAAAAAGGGTAACAGCCGAGAAATGTCTTGCAAGTTACACTGTACATTTGATATAACTGTTCTCGGATGACTCTACGTGTGTAAGAACACCTCTGTTAACTTTTGATGCCTTAAAGTCTGCATTATTTATGTGCTCATGTCTTGTGTCTGTAGTGCGGGACTTTTGGTGATAGTCGCTCCTGAAGCTGCTGGTCACGGTTAAGGAAACAAGGTAGGGTCATTTCTATGGGAGAAAATACACCTCTTGTTTGGCTAGCCAATAGAAAGGCTTTATTTCAAACAAACTTTGTGACGTCACCAAAACGCAATGTCGTTAGGCCAATAGTGGAGCCAGATTTGGGAGTAGCAGTGCTACCAGATGCAATATGAGCGCTGCTGTTGGTTTGTTGGCGTAACGTCAGCAAAACCACACCGTCAATGAAAAAAGACTGGGTTGGACCTACCTTGTTTCCTCTACCGTGCTGCTGGTGTTCTCTGCTGCGCTGCTCCGTTTGTGTTGTTGTCGGTTTTGTATCCGCCATGTGTTGCGTGTGTCTCTGTGCCCTGTTGTTCACGTTGATGATTCATTTTTGCATTTTTATTTGAGTCATTGAGTTTTTCATGTCTACTGTAAGATTCACTGCCATTTTTGAACTACCTTTGCTTCTTTTATGATGGTGAAATTTTATTTCGTTTCGAATTTTGTTGAAAACCTGTAATTAAGCGTCGTTGTAGCCCTTTTTCTCAAATGACTCAGCATTTTATTGAAATTTTTTACTCCTCTGAGAAATTTTATTCAGCATATTTTTGATTGAACAAGAGATCTTTATACCCATTTCTTCTCCCTCTCTCTCTCTTTTCTTCCCTACCTCACTTTTTACACTCTCATGTTCGTTTTGTTTGCGCTCTTCCTCTCTCTTTTCTTGTAGATCTCTCCTAATGAAACTCTCACTTATGAAAACCTTTTTTGTCGTTAGTGGAGCTAAAGCTAATTTGTAATTTTATTTAAGCTTTTCTTCTATGCGAACTGTCTTTCGCTTCATTGCTGTCTTCTTTTTTCAGCCCGTACAGCTTTCTTCTTCAACCTGAATTTTGTTCCATGAACTTCTTTCAATCTTGTTGGTTGTTTACGCAGGAAACGCCTTAAACATGGATTCCCGTTTCCTCGATTCCGTGCAAAACAGTCCTTCCTCTCTTGGAAACATCGTTTCGGATAGGGAGACTTCAATAACTTGCATTCTTCCTCATGTTATCATTTCTTTTCCCCTGTGTTTTATCGTTCTCTGTTCCCCTCTGGTTTATTCCCTTTGCGTTAGAATCTTATCAAACTCCATACCATTTTTTCAGATCGTGAACTTTTTGAGATTCTAAGGTTTACTTTTAAGGGAAATAAAGGGTAGGACGACCTTTGTGGGGCAGCTACGTATCGTTCTTGCGTTTTATTTCATGTCTGTTGAACACCGTATTCTGGCGGCGTATGGCAGAGAGGAAGCTCTTTCCGCGGCACTTCCCTTTTGTTGTCTCGTGATCGTTTCTGGGGAATGCTAGACTTGAAAATAATGAGTACTGCTCTGTCTTCAATGATCCTAGTTGACTTCACAGTGACGGCTAGTAGTATTTGCGTTACCAGGGACCCCTCTCTGGGACTGGCTGACTTGTCTGAAAGAGAAAAATGTCGTGTTTCAATTTTAGGTTGTATTTATTTTCCAATTAAGAGCCTCACCATGACTGAAAGTTCGGGAATACTGAAATTTCCTTTTAGTGAAGAGGTATATAAAATGTATGTATTTTCCTGACTTACAGGAGACAGGTAAAGCCCAACAGTCCAGTTTTTTGAAGATAACTGCAAATATTTAAGTGGTTCCATCAAGTTTGAACCAGTGGACTGCATTATGATTACGTATTTGACTGCTGAGGCTTGTAAACTATTTTGTGTGTGTCTAGCATGTGTGACTTGCTCACTTGTATCATCGTAGAAGTTATAAGGCAAAGTAAAGAGTCAATCTTGCAGAGAGCCAATGGTGTGCTGAGGTCCGTGCTTGTGGTGTGACGTTGCTTCCCGTCAATTCACGGACTCGTAGCTCTCGTAGAGTTCCTTTTTCATCGAGCCCTGTTGTATTCATGTTTTCTGAATTTGTCGCTTCCTGATGAAATTATTGGATCATAGATCCATGATGCCTCTTTGGATGCAGCGATTTTTTTAGGAAATTCCTGATATTACTAAACGTTTGGTGAAATGCCTCATATTAGTGGCGTCATATGGTCTCAATAGCCTTGATAAGCATTGCTCTCGCGCGTCGCAATAGAGATGAATTTAAAGACTCCTTGAGCGTATTTACGACTCGAGTATCGCGTGTTGCCCGACCTGCGGTGTTGCGTGCTGCTCTCACTTGACTTAAGTTTCGGTTGTGACCATTACACGCGCTTTCAGTGCGGCAATCATGATAGAAAGTCGAGGTGTCCTCGCTCTTATGTCCGTTTCTTCACGAGCCTCACTGCGTGGGTTCGCCCGACTGTGTGTGGTACCTGTACTATACTGGAGGATTTTCTGGCGTGTAGCTATTTATTTGTAAGTAATCCGTGTGAACGTTACGTTTCGCTTCAAGTTGAGAAATTTGGGACCGTTTAGTATACATTTAATGTATGGGGAGCTCATACATTTGATGTGTGGGAAACACTTTTGATGTAAGTGCTTGAGAGCAACACCTAAGTTCAAGGTCACCCATTGATAAGGACGAGGTTAGGTAAGAGTAGCATTGAGGATTCTGTGTGTTCGTGCGTACAGCTTTGGGTGGTCCGTCCGCACTTGTGTATGGCAGGCGAGCTGTTGTCTGCTACCGTCACGCTCATTCTGGGGCGTTGGACTAGTTCTGCGTTCTCTGGTGGAATTTCCGATGAATGTATTGTGAAATTCGTACTGCCTAGTTTGCTTTGAAATTTTACTTCAATTGCTCTTTTTAAAGTCCTGAAGCGTGACCGAAATTTACGCTTATTTCATTAGTGGATGTTGCAAGCTTGTTTTCACCGTGCCCTGTACACGTGCTTGTATCCTACGTCTCCCTTCCCGGTGAGGCGTGTTGGTAGCCAGCGTAGGATCGAGCAGTGTGTGGGATTGACGCGAGTCTCTGACGAGCTCAATGCCTTTTAGGTCTCGGTGAACTCCCAGTGTGGCATAGACCAGAGTTACTGGAAAAGAGTTAAAACCAGCGCCAGAAACGAGTTGAAATTAGAATACATTCATTAAAAGTTAGCGCCCACAGACTAGTGTCATTCGGCAATGTTCTGGTGCTCGTCAGGGTTGCCTCGAGCGCTGTTGCATCTAATACGTTGCAGGTAGCTCTCGATGCTGCGTACTGATTTTAGATTGTGCTCGCGTGTACGGGAAGAAAAATTATTTTCAAGATTAGTGCGATTGCGAAAACGAGTTCTGGTACGCAGGATACGGGTTCATGTAAACTTTTTGTCCCGGAGACTCAGTCCACTCGAAGAGAAATCTTGCTACTGAAATGACAGTTATGTAAGAACTCTTTTAGAATAGGGGTAGGGTTTCTGTTCGGCACCAAAGCTCCTTTGCGGTAGTCAACCTCCTCTTTCAGGATCTTGAAATTGAGACTCGTCCTCAGTCCGATGTCTGAGCGTCATTACAATGTTCATTTCTCTCGTTGACGTCCGTGCAGAAACTGGCGCCATTGAGGTTCCCTCCAGTTGAGAATGACTTGGTGCTCTCCGTTCATGGGCGCTATTCCGGCCATATGCTATCGTAGCTCTTCTGTTTCTTTAGTTAGCCTTGTAGCTTTTGAAATGTAAGGACACTTACTATTATTGTACTTGTCATTTTGACCGTAAGTGTAGTGATCAATATGTATAAGGTGAAGGTATTTTAGGCCTGTCTTCCTCCGCTTATGATGCTGCCATTTTTGTTTGTTTTTGAAGGGCATTATTACACTGGAAAATAAACATTTCTCTCTAAAATCAAGATCTTTGCACACCCTCCTTTTGCTCCATATTTGTCGCGTGATCTTGAGGTAGACCCATAAAAGGATTTGTTCTTATAAAACAGATGAAAGAGGTAGATTAACTTGAAAGCATCTTTAGCTGGTAGAAGAAGGGAAATTTTTTTGAGCCGTAACAATTTTTTAATGCATGAAAATATTGTTTTAATCGTTTTTAGCAACATCGTTTTAATGCATAAAAATATAGGATATGAAATAATTTCTAAAAATGCGTTTTCTTTGTGTACGCCACAGCATAGATTGCGGTGACCACGCCGCACTACTCTGATGTGGGATATTAGGGTGGCCAGTACTCATAGGGTAGATTTTTTTCACAGAATTTTCTTGACGGGACCCCCTAAAAAGGTGAGGTTGATAGGAAAAATGATACTGGTAAAGTTTCAGACCACTTTAACATCGTTAACCCGTGCCCCAACGGCCTCACAGTTCTGAAAAATCGCGAAAAATGTCATTTTTCAGAACTTTGAGGCCGTTGGGGCACGGGTCAACGATGTTCAAATGGTCTGAAACTTTAGCAGTATCATATTTTCTTTCAACTTCACCTTTTTACCACGTTAAGTGCGGCGGGTTAAACTGAAGTTCGATATCCAGCTCAAATTTAGAGTCAATTGTAATAAGAAAATTTGAAAATTGCAAACATTGACTGGATCATGCCTGTATCTAACTTTCATTTAGTATTTATAAAAATTGAGTCAGTGACTGCTGGTCGGCCAGCAGCATTATGAAAATCACCTAAATGACCACCGGTGGGTCACGCCGCACTTAACGTGTTAAGGGGTCCCGTCAAGAAAATTCTGTGAAAAAAAGCTACCCTATGAGTACTGGCCACCCTAGTGGGATATATATGGGGGGTTTATCCGAATGTTGGTACTAAAATTTCTTTGCTTTTGTCAAGGGGGTCTACTTTTGCCTGTCTTGACCTATGGCTCTAGTTAAAGAGCGACGCCTTATAATTGAATACTTTTGAAGCCTTTTTTTCTTAGTTCTTGACTTTTCAAAAAATATGCCTCGCATTTGTCAGTGTCGGCTATATTTGCCTGCTTGAAAAAAAAATTACTAGCCTAGAGTCAAATATTTTCGATCATTCAACTATGGACAAATGTCGGCTTGCTTAGTAGCTTCGTGTGCCTGTGAGGAATAATGGTGCTGTTTGAAGATGTACGGAAACCAATGAAATCATTGAGACGAATTTTTAATAGTTTATTCACTATCAAGAAATTCACATGTCTTAAGAATACTAGAGCGCTTCAAATTGTTGAGTTCAGTAATTCTGACGAATGAAGAAACCTGACTTTAAAAAAACGTCAATTGTTGCGTTTTGGTTACTGTGAAAACTTTTGGACTAACCATAAAAAGACGTTAATTTTTCATGTGCTAATGCACAAGACATGAGATTAGACCAAAATTTCATTATTTATTTTTGAGCTGATGTGACTCAGCCTAATCTCTTCGTGTTCATACTGAAGTTAGGAAAAGTTTACAGTTTTTGAAACTGCATGCGGAAATTTTTGGAGGCTTGGGAATTTTAAGTCTTGCAATGATATGCATCCAACTCTTGCTCAGACTCGCAACGATCAAAGAAATGTGTTGATGGCTAACGCTGCTCTAACACGTTAGCTGAAGATCAATATTCAACTGAAATTTAAAGTCAATTGTGGAAATCAACTTTAAAAATAGCTTACTGGATCGGGCCTTCATTAACACTTTGACCGCAACGTGCACCACCGGTGGCCACGGAGGGGATTTTCATAATGCTGCTGACCGACCAGTTGTCTCAAACTGAATTTTCAAAAATACTTGATAGAAGCAAAATGAAAGCACGATCCAGTTAACGTTTCCCATTTTCAAAAGTGTTTACAATAATTGACTTTAAATATGAGTTGAATGTTAAACTTAAGTTTAACCAATTGCGGTTAAAGTGTTAAGTATTAATAAAAAATGAGTTAGTGGCTGCAGGTGGGTCAGCAGCACCATGAAAATCACCTAAGTGACCACCGGTGGGTCACTTCTCAGGAAATGTGTTAAAATTATAAGGCCTTTCTTCGAATAGCATTTTGTGTACGCAAATTAGTGCTGAAACGTTTCGATTATCGTGTACATTTCAAGTCGCACAGACCTGTTCTGTTCATACTGTGAGTAGACCTGTCATGTGCGCTCATTCGGTGTTCTAGGTTTTTGTTGGGACCGAATAAGTGTGCATGTTGTCGAATATGTTTGTTGAGAACATTTTTTTACCACAGCACAGTAATTATACATGTTTCAGAGACATGTTGGAATCTTCAAATACGCTCTTCCGTTCATTGTGCTAGGACATCATTTTTTTTTAATCTTCCTGATGATCGAGTAAATAAGTACACTGACAGCCTCTCAGCGGGCTTCGGATAGGCAATAGGTTTGGAGAAATTTAGCTTGTGTCTTATACTTTGAGAACTGGCGTCTTCAAGGCGATACTGTTTAGATACCGTCGCGGTTCTCTTCCAGTTTTCGTGTCTTCGCACTTTCTTACTTTTTCTTTCTCTTCTTTTCTGCCTTTATGTTTTTCTGCACAATGCATCCTGTATGGGAACACACTTTGTGCATCGATTTTCTGTTTTCTACAGTCCATACTAAATAACCCCTTCTTGATCTCTCGAGATTGTGTTGGTTGAGGCTAGGGAATTTTAAACCAACATTATAAGAAGTACTCACGCTCAATGTAGAAATCGATCTAGCGCAACAGGCCGTCTTCAGAGTCTGGTGCAGGCAGAATCGACGCGTTGCTAACGCGTAAACGCCGTACGGTCAAAGCCGAAATGATTGAGACCTTAATTACTACGCCAAGTTTAAGGTTTTAGAAATGACACTTCAAATTCAATGTTCTGTTATTGTTGCTCTTCTAAAAGAGGGTTTAATTTGTAAGGGAAAATAAAATGAATGAGAAGAAAGAGCTACCGTAAATAGAATTTTGAAACAGGTAAATTATACAAGTAGTTTTAACGGGAGAACTTTACATGACGGACGCCCACAAGCGCACAATGAACTCCAAAATAGAATTTAGTCAAGTCTCTGCTGAAGAATCTCACAAGACTTCACAGTGCCGAGGAATGAAAAAAAAAATTGAGTGATAACCTCGTTTCCTTTTGGAAAGAGCCTCAAGTCTTGAAGAGCTGTGGAAGAACCTTTTCTGTCCTAAACAATGTTCAGGGTAGCTCGTAATTTTGTAAAAATGTAAGAAACTGCCGGCCAAAGACTGAACTAGTTCATTTTTTGATGAAGCCTCATTCCGAAAATCAAGAAAACGTTCGCAGAGGAAAATATCACTATACCTGTGGTCTTTTCACAGTGCAGCATCAAGACACACTTCGTGTAGGGAGCTGCGTTTCGCCCCATAAATTAAGATTATGAAATATGCTCTATTTCGAAGATTAAGAAACAGGTGCATTGAAATTTTTACAAGAACGGTATCTTCATGGCATCAAAATGGTCTCAGTTGTGCTGCTGGTGCATCTTACTCCAGCAGTTCATGACGATTTCGATGATCGCGTTTCTTTTTTCAACATGACGGAGCATTGTGCCGTCAGGCGGAGGTTGTAACCAAACTCTTGGGTGATAGAAATGCTGAAATGTGGGCCATCATCTAACGCGGTGTTGATGAAGAAATATCGTCTTATTTGGAATAAAAGCCAATGACAACACCCCTTCCGGAAAGCTGTGAGGTCCCGAGTTGAAGTTGAGTAGGCCTTCCTTATATTGAAATAGAGTAGATTTCTTGTTACGGACGCTTTTTTTCGGTTCACTGCTGTCCTGTTCTTTTAGCATCTACTACTATCTTCTTTAACTTTTATCTTATTTCATGAACTTCATTTTCAACTTACTGTTCCTATGCATCTTGTGCATAGATGCCGCGTTCCCTCAAGTCCATACTAAATGGTGCGTTCCTCTCTTTGGAACGTGATTTTTTCGGTTAGGGAGGCTTAAATTAACATCTAATCTAATCTCTTCGGATAACGGCTACTTTCTTCAATGAATGAAAAATTCTGAGTATGTGGTGTTTGTTATTAATACAGCATTTTTCTCGTCTCTTGAGAGCTTTCTGTTACAATTGTAAGTAGGCCTGCGAATGTATTTATTGCTGGTCTAAATTGTGAACGTAGTCCTACCGTGAAAACACTTGGTCATCCTTGTGAGCTGTACAATGCTCTTTCGAAAATACCGAGATACCGACCTTTCCATTTGACGATGCGCAGCCCACAAGTCTGCAAATTTTGAAGGTTCAACTCTCATTCTAGAAATTTATTCCTCGGGCTATCCTAATTTGGGGAAATTACTATATTGTGCATCTTATTCTACTCTGAGGTTAAAAATTAATTGGTTATCTCTCCTTGGTGGCGGGAATAGGCTTTGGTGTATAGATAGGATTAGTCAAACACTGTATGTTGTTAGGCTTAAGTCCTAACTAGGGCGAATGGTTGCCTGCCCCGAAAATGCTTAGCTACTAATTTTCACATTTTACTCATTTAAATTTTAAGAGCTGTCATTTTCGATAATTTCTTCTAAAAATAAAAACTCCACTGTGGGAGTTGAATTTCTTACGTAGTACAGTATGACGTCTCATATATAAAGGCCTTCAGAATCGTACGGTACCAAGCGCCGCTTTTTTAACACGCCAGAAAACGGCATCGAAGCTTGGCGACTTAGAAACCATCGCATCTGCTGCAACTTACAGAGGTGTTCGACATTTTGTAGCAACATTCCTGTACCTACGACTAACTCTCTAAACAGATGAAAATTTGAGGATGACAGCGGTATACATACCTCTTTTTCGCTAGACGTATTTGGCGCTTTGTACCGCATGATTCCAGGGGCCGCATATGTTACCAAGTACGTAGCGTAGCTCAAACCCTGGTTGCGTGCAGGTGCCTCGAGCTTGCAGCTTGCACCCACGCTTAACCCCGCCACCAATCTGCCCGGCGTGAGGGTCGTGCAACAGCAGCAGCAGCAACAACAGCAGCGTTCGGTAGCTGCGCCTGCAGCGGCTACAACAGTGCTCAACCACCACGCCGTGGCACCTGCCGCCGCCTACGCCCCGCTCCAGCACATAGTCAACCCCGTCCTTAGGCAGGTGAGGTCCTCGTGCTTTTGTGAAGCGGCCCATAGACGATCAATTCGATTGCCAATATCATTGACTCAATATATTGATGGAATTTTTTTGACCCACTAAGTCAATTAATTGACGGTCGTCAATCAAGCCCACAGACGATCAATTAAATTGTCAATATTCATCATTGACAATAAAATTGATCTTCTATGGGCCGCTTTAGTTATAAGGTATTGGAAAAACCAATGTACAAGATATGCATCAGGCTTGATTGATTGGAATAAAGCATGCTTTTTTTGTGTTCTATGATTTGTCAAGCGTTTGTGGGTGGTAATTCCGAGTTGGAAAATGAGATGTCTGCTCGTGGTCATGTGAATTTTATGTTTTGCAGTTACAGATTGAATATAGATGCACTTTTTGTTCATTTTAGGTTGGAAAAAGTGGGGTGTACTTGAAATGGATAGCTGAGCTGGAGAAGACCTAACGATGGAATTCATGAACGTGACGTTTTCCTACAGACGAGCAGCGCTGGCGGAAGCTTCCCTGTGAACAGCGCGCTCATGATCGGCGACTACGTGACGCCGGGGTCCATCCTCTTGCCAACACAAGGTCTGAACATCAACTCCTCGGCCGCGGCAGCGGGGCACTCGGCGTCCTCACACTGACCCTCGCACCCTCAGCACGGGAAGCGACAGCAGCGCAGGCGCTAGCTGACTCACCACTGACACGAGTACGCGTCGCGTCTCCTGTACTCTGTCCGGTTGATTTGTGTAGTATCTTGGATACGAGCGGCTCATTGAAGTCATCTGTTCAACTCCCGAGATCAGTCTCTCGTGTCTCTGACACGAGTACTCGTCACCTGTACTCTGTTCGGCTGAAGTGTAGTATCTTGGATACGAGCGGTTCATTGAAGTCATCTGTTCAACTCCCGAGATCAGTCTCTCGTGTCTCTGACACGAGTACTCGTCTCCTGTACTCCGTTCGGCTGAAGTGTAGTATCTTGGATACGAGCGGCTCATTGAAGTCATCTGTTCAACTCCCGAGTTCAGTGTGGGTGGTGGCGTTACTACTTTGTGCTACCCTTGATGAGCCGATCCATGCTATTCTCCCGTTAATTTTAGTTTGACTTCGCTTCTGAATCTACTGGCATCTGCTCTTTGATTTTATGCAAAAACAGTTTGCAATTTGGGGTCTCTAAATTAATCTCCAGTGAAAGCTTAGTGTCTTTCACTTACCTTGAAATCTGCGGGGATCAATTTTCACGGTGGATTCTGCCAGTTTCTTCTTTCTTTTCTCATTTTTACTGAGCATTTTCTCTGTCGTGCACCAAGTTTGCTTTGCTGTTTGAGTCACTCCTTACTACAGCTGCCTCATGCTGCCATAGGTGATGGCAGAGTCGGGTGGTCTCGATCTCTCATTTCCCATACTTCAGTGCGAGTTCTTAGCCACAGAACGAATTTTTCCCTCACGAGTACCGCTGGCGGGCTTCTATTGTAGTAGCTTCAGTGCTCTGGCGCTACTTCTCGTCTCGGTCTCCGGAGTAGCGGTGCAGAGGTCACCGTGTGTTCTGTCACTACTTGCGTGCTCTCCTCGGATGTCACTGGTACATTGGGTTTGATATCATCACTTGTAATGTTTCCACGAGGGTGTGGAAGTGATTTACCAGCCGCTGTAAACCTAGACACGGTCGCATCACAACTGTACGTTAGTTTAGGTATGATCCGGTTAGAAAGCTTGCCTTCGAGCGCAATACGGGCTTCGTAGCACAACAGTGGCCTGAGAACTGACGACAACAATCACTTATACATCGACAATACCGGCAGGTGTTGTAACAGTAATTAACACGAAATTGATTGTAGTGTTCCAAAAGGTGTAGATCTGAGCGATCTTGGAGCATACGAGGCAGGTATTATGCAGAGCAGCATTTGAAACGCTGAGTGGCAGCTGTAGGTAGTATCAGTGCTACGGTCAGTATTGGAAGACAATATTATTTCTGCAGACTTGGAAGGTAATGAAACTGCTGTGTGCGTTCTTCATTTGACGGCAGGCTGTGGACGAGCTATTGTATAGACTATGTATGTGTGGTTTTCCTAACTGGAACGCTTGTCCTGCATCAAAATGCGCGAATACAGCAGTGCTTTGTGCTGTGGGTGGTGCAGTTGGTGTGTGGACATTGACAGAATTACTTCAGTAAACTCTAAGTTAATTGCGATGCATGAGAGCATTGAGCATTGTCGATAGCCTTTTTTTCTTATTCTTAGATCGTCTTACTCATTTTAGTGGGTCATTCGAGAGCTGGTAAATGCTTTCAGCAGAATGATTCTGTGTAGTCCAGCATTAAGTCGTATTTGACTGCGCGTGAGCTCTCGTTGGTGCGACTAGAGTAGTATTGCGGTTAGTTGAGGTGCGGTGTTGAGACAGATAAATATAATTGATGATGGTCGACGTAGCACAATCCATTGGTTGTCAATGCACTCAAGTTTGCTCATGAGTTGTTGTTCTTATTGAACATAACCGTATTAATTTTTTGAGTGGGCATGGTGCTTAGTGTGTATGCTGGTATAATTCGCATTCTTCTCTAGTGATATAGGCTTAAATGTGTTTACTGCAAAATATCAAGGCTAGTATCTTCGGCAATAAAGCCTTTCTCTTTTTTGCGATTTTTTTACAGAATTGATTGCATTAAAGATGAGTCTCATCGGTTGTTTCTTTGCAAACAGAATACTTTGAAATTTAAAATTGCGAAACTATATTTTTAACTCAAGTATTCGTTCGAAGAGTTGAAGTATCGATTTTATTTATTGGTTAGTTAGCAGTTCAAGGAATAATTTTGTCTGGCTTTGCTGCGAGACAAGAAAGTTTGCAGGAGAAAGAATCCTTGTTCCGCTGCACTAAAACATCGTTTCAAGCAGGTGTTCACGTTTCACACGGGCGCCTTTTGTGCTGTATTCCATGTCATGCTCAGTTTCACTTGAATTCAAAAGGCAAGTGACAATAAATTGTGTCACCACGAAAATGTGGGTCTCTATTTCAATAATCTCGTATCCGTGATACGCGCCTGAAGAATACCGAACTGCTGAGGCAGTGGAATTGGAGCAAGTTTAGAAGCTTAGAACGAGTTGACCGTAAAGTTTTTGGAGCGTTTTAGCTCCAAGAATCCAACTCTCTTAATCTTTTGTTATAGAACGAAGTCTTGGTTTTGTTCTGTTAGATGAACCTCGGAAATAATTAGGAGTAAGCTATATCAGCGTTACTCGAAGGTGTGACGATTGTACGACTGTCAGAATTTTCTTTGTGTATCTTGTCTCTAACAACTGACCGGCTGTGCTCTAGTTGAACTTGTGGTATGATTTCATGAACTTCTGAAGAGCTGTTACACGAATTGTGTTCTCTGTAATGCACCAGTTCACATCAGTGGTATGAGCTTTTGCGTGCGAATTCTTTTTTTCGCATAGCGCAACGATTTTTGGGTCACTTTTTATTTATTCTAGATCCCAGTGTTTTTAACGTCATTTTGATTATGTATGTAGTATGTTTATCAGCTGAGGGAAGGGAGAGAGTATAATGGAGTTCCCTATATGACAAATATGAAGTGTTTAAACCCCCATGAAGTTCTCACTTAACTCCCTGCTCACATTGATAGTAGTTCAGACAAACATAAATTCAAACTCATATGTTATGTAATTTATCGTACTGGACACTCTCTCATAGAGGGTTTGTGCTCGTGGCGGTAATTTTCTACTGAGTTCAAATGAAAAATATCTACTTTACTGTAGAATTATCATCAAAGTTAACGGAAGTGATGCATGCATAAGCTTTGCAGTTACTTGTATTTGGTCTTACGTTCATATAGAGTAAGCTCGTGTATCAATAGAGGTGAAGTTCCTCTCGTCAGAGAGCGCTGTGCTCCTATAAGTTGGCTTTAACAGACCTCGTGTTGTACGTGTGCTGGAGACACCTCATGTTGGACTGAGCAGTTTTCAACTCGTTTTGAATGTTCAATCCTTGTAGCTGTGCGCATTTTTATTGTTTTCGGATACGATTGTGCCTTGGCCTACAAATTTGTCCAAACGAAAGTTCTTAAGCTCTTTGCATATGTTAATTTTATTCCATGTGGAAATAAACTTAACAGCTTTTCGCATTTGATCGGCATTTCACATTCAGCTCGGTTTTAAGTAATTATAGTATTTGAAGAAATATCTGTTGAAAGCAGGAAAGAACATTCCACGTGCCTTTAAGTTATTCGTGTACGGCTTTAAGTTTAAGTTTATGATCTTGTTGTGACGCGCTTGGCGTTAGTAAAAGATTAGGTCGAACTGAACTCAGACTTTTTGATCTGCCCGTAAGGATTTTCATGATAATGCCAATTAATATAATGTTATTACGCTGTTTTTCAGTCGGCTGGTACAAGGAAAGATATTGGTCTTGCTAATTGTACTCAAAATACTCAATTGATCTCAAAGTGACACACGACCCTCGTTGTTGAGGGTCGCACTTTGCCGTCACTCCTGTCCCTGTGTGTAGCTGCCCCACCTCTCTGTCTTGCTTGCCTTCTTTTCTGCAGTCAGATGTGACTGTCATCTCTAAATCTGTAAACCTGGGCGTGACTCGTGCGATTTCAACTCTCTTGTATCTGAGGCACCCCTAAGATGTCTGCTCCCTCTTGTTTTGTGATGGAATTCTTTAGAATATTTTCTGTTGTTGCTCACCTTTAAATATTGCTCCAAAGATAATGAGTGGTGGAACCTGCCTGTGGTTGCGGAGTGATGTTTAGGTGTGAAGGTGCCTCGAATATCTTTTGTGTTAGTTTTATTTGACTTCTCTTCTGTTATTTCGCTATTTTATAGTAATGAAAACATCATTGAATCGCTTTCAAAGTGTCTATGGTGGTTAAAAACTAATTGAATAGTATTAAAAAACAAACTCTTTAATTCTTTATGTGAAGAGTTTTGCAGTTGAAACTGCGTGTATTCATCCGTTGATTCATTTCATATGGGTTTGGATTTACATCACTTGCGTACATTTACTTTTTTAAAGCACTCGTCATTATCACTATCTCTCTAAACTTCAATGAAAGGTCGCTTCTCTAAAGTTGTACCGATTCATTCAAGCTTCATCGGGGTTTTACTTGAGCAGGCCGTGTGTCTGTGGGATTACAAAGACCATCCACCGAGACTTGGTTTGGCCAGTCACTTCAACCTGACCCGTCACCCTTAAGTTGGTCTTGGGACACTTGTCTATTAATTTTGTTGGCGATCTACTCTAAAAATGAAAGAAACATAACACATATCTATGACGTTTATGAGGGCCATGCTCTGCTGCAGAGAGCAGTACTAGCATAAAGCTGCGCACAAGGAAGATATGCATTCACTCGAGCTGACAGGCTCCAACGATGAAGCTTACGTTCCCCATTGAAGAACGGGAAGAACGTGTGTTTGCGATCGATTAGTACCGTGATGTGTAAATTTTATATTTCCCTGGTAAGTTGTGCACATAGTCAACGAAGACATGGGTAAACTCTTGTAGCTGCTTATCCTCAAGTCTACATAGACGTTAGTGCGTTTTCGGTTTATATTTCCATGTTCATGACCCTTGAAATAATTGAGAAAACTGCATATTCCCGTATGCGTGTTTCCACTTTTATCAGTGACCGTCCCCGAAGGAGGAATGATGGGTCTCGTTTTCTATAAAATCAGTTCCAAACAAACTTCATCTTGCTTTGTGCGCATTCAGGATGCTTAAATCCTTAAGGAAATCCCGAGCGTTTCACTGAGAAGTGAGCAGCGATATTTACCGGAGTCTGATATAGAATTATTTGCTACAACGTTGATTTCATTTGTCTTTTCTCCTTGTTAGGAAGACCATTTCTGGTACTGCTACACTTTTCATTTCTCTCCAGGTCGTCTCTCGTTATGCTCTTATGAGATGATTTCTGCATTTGTTAGCCCTTTCGGAATCCGTAGGTTTTGATGTCTTGGAAATGTCGGCCTTTGATAGTTCCGATGTGTAGAAGAGATCGGTCGATTTCATTCTTAATGTAGACATGTCAACCCCCACATTTGCTTTGCGAGATGTGGCAAACTGTTTACCATCACATTTGCTGTGCGAGGTAAGGTAAATTGTTTACCATCACATTAGTACAGCGAGGTATGGTGAGTTGTCCATCTCACATTTTCAGCGTGAAATATGGTAAATTGTAACCGCCACGTTAGCGCGGTGAGTTTATGTCAAACGGAGCTATTTTGTACGATGATCTCGTAACGAACGTCTCATTGCCTTCCATTCGTCCCTTGTATTTTACTGAATAGTTTCTTGTATCTTTGACAGGAACTTTGCCCACTGACATTCTCAATATATGTGATTGCTTCTGCTCGATGTAATGATGTTCTCCTGGCATTCGGTTTCTGTATGAGTCAATAGACGCAGCAGTCTTAATCAACGCCATATCCCTCTAGAGATGTTCGGCTATCACCGACAACGCGGGCACGGTTTGGCTTGTATCATCACGAGGTAACGAGACTGATTCCTATGGAATCTTCTTAAGAATAGTTCTCTCTGCGATCTGTATAGAGTAGTATAACAGCGAGTAATTGAGTTATCGTTTTTGCTCCAGATGTTTAGGTTAGGCGCAGCTCTTTAATGGTAAGATCTTCTCCCTTAAATGTAAGCCGCTAGTGTCTCTTGGTCATCGAGTACAAGTAATTATATCCTTAGGTTGTGAAGGTCCACTTCTGAATGAGAGGTCTGTTAAGATTAAATGATCAAGGACTGCTACAGCAATCGTAGTGCGCAAGTTTGACTCGACTCCTGCTCTCATTGCAACGCGCAGTATGCTTGTCCTAGCGTCATGGACGTGTTGTTGTCAGATATGATTTCTTTTCGGCGTGTTTCATTATCCTCAAGATAAACGTGGCCACATCAAATTCTTCGATCAATTTTTAGAGATGAATTTTGTGTTACTATTTTATGGTCTGTAAATTTGTTTTTCAGGACAATAATATTTTTGATGCTATAGCATAGAATAGGCTGTATGTTTAGGTCAATTTGGTTTTTATGTTCTGTCCTATGAGGACTGATGCTCTCAAGGGAGTTTGTTAGGTTACTTCAGTTATAGAGAGGCCTTCGGAACTTCCGTCTTCCGTACCCCCTTGGCTTCTTCCGCATTTCACGCTTCGTCTACATCGCCTTTTTAAATTTTTTCCCTCTTCCTTCCCAACTTTGTTGTTATTATGCGGAGTATATCCTGTGTGGGAACACTTTGTGCATAATAAGATTCTACGTTAAATACAGTCCATACTTGATGGCCCTTTTTTCTTGAGTTTGTCTGGCTTGGAAGTCTTGAATTAAATTGTTAAATATAATAGTACTATGGCGTGAATAATCCCCTCTCTCCAAAGATAAGGCGATGCTGGCTTCAGGCGTACTGAAAAACCAATCGGGGGAAGTTTCCGCCCTCGGGGGAAGACAACGATTTTATCCATTGTAAATTAGCGCTCCCAGGGTAAAATGTGCGAGGGCACGAGCTGAGAGTTAGATGGTCTGCTGCCCACCGAACGCTTTCGGAGAATGTATTTTAATTAGCTACTCTGATTGGAAATCCTTTATGCGACAAGCCTTGACCAACCAGTGGAGACAATTGAACGTTAACGAGTTAATTAACTATCTTTGTGACCTAATTGACCTAATACGACCTAATTTAGATGTTTAGGTAGTTTTGCTTTGCAGTTGACTTCCCTTTAAAGACAAGCACAGACGGCATGTGTAGAAGAGAGCGGTAAGGGATTCATATCCGTACTTCAATGTTGATTATATCAACACCCTTCAACATAACTATTTTTATCATTATCGTCCCTATTGTTTTCCAGCCTGAAGTACACGTCTCTCGTTATAGATGTAAAATTACTCTCGCAAAAATGCGGTTTGCACCGAAACTACTTGGCACTCATGCTTGCTGCTCAGATGGCAGGCAAGCTAGATAGTCATGTTTTTGCCCAGGAGCTGGGTTCTCAAATAGTGTTCATAGTCGTTGCAGTACAGCTGGCAATGATAATTCTATCGACTTGGCAGTAGAACGTGTTGCTTTCTTCTGAACTAATTCTTAACAGAATCTGTTCCTAAGCAAAATTCGCTTGTCAATGGATGGGTTTGAACTCTTACTAGTTTTGCTTTCAAGATCTTGGCATTTTTAGTGACAGCTGTGCATCTTTCTGGTATCAGTGGCAGACAGGACTGCATTGCCTGCAAGTGTAAGGGATAAATTGCGCATGCCATTTCTTCGTTTTCATATACTCTATGAAGTTCTTCAGAAGATTTAGTTAGCATCCTTCACTCATGTGGTTGTTGCTGAACGGAAAAAATGTGAAATTTTCGCAGTGTTCTTTTCTCTTAATAAGCTTGTAATAGTCAAAAAGGTAAATGTTAAGAACTGACTAATCGATTTTTGAATTTTTGTTGCTTGTATTGTGGTAATTAAATCGAAACAAACAACTTCTATTCTATGCACTTTCAGGGGGAATAGAGCATATAGCTAATTATCGCGGTGACGTAACGAAACTGAACTGATCTAACCTAAAGTAACGTAAGGTAATCTAACGTCACCTAACATAAGGTAACGATCATTCGAGCGCGTCAAAACATATTCTATCGGTCTCCCCTTTAAACGATTTTTCCCATTTGAAAGACTAGAATTATTGCGGTAAGTAACCTACCGCTGTAACTCGTTAAATACTCATTTCCCCCGGAAAGTGAATAGAATGAAAGTTTTTTATTTCGACCTAATTACCATTATACAAGTAACAGATATTCGAAAATCGATTAGGCAGTTCTCCTTAACATTTAACGTCAAAAATGAGATTTTGAATGGCATCTCTCCAAGAACCCTTTATTTTATGGGGGCATATTGCATAATTAGAGTAATGCTTGTTTCAAATCATCCAGTACTCGAATATGTATTGTATGTCAGTGTTGAGGCTATGAAAAATTCAATGACACAAAATGATCTATCAAAGCTTGCAAACTTATAATACTGAATTGAAGTATTTCTGAAGGACTACGAAACATCCATTGGTAATAATGCGTAACAGACTGTATACGTAGACGTGTATTCATTCACATATACTGAAACTTTAGACGCTATCAATATACTTTAGATATTAATTTGTGTTGTATCACAGCTAACTATGGCAATTCTTGTCCAGTTCTTCGCTATTTTAACACTATTTTTCTCTCAACATCACTCGTGGCGCAGGCATAGCATTTCGAGGGAACAAGGATCGATTGCGCATGCTTGGGGTGTAAACTCGGAGACTGCCAAAAGCTTCCGCCATTCGCTCGTGTATGCTGCACAAAAAACCGAGTTGCCTTATCACGAGATAACGTTATTCTACAGTTACGAGGGCCAAACGAAGGACAAAAATGGTTTGGGGGTTTGTTACTTGTGGACCCAATGAAGCTCTTGTTATATCAGGTTAGTGCGAAGAACTCATTATTTATTATCTGACTAATTTCGTGGCATTGGTCGTGCAGATATTTTTGTACCGCAGTATTTGCACCGCCCCTTGCCTCGTCTTAAAATGTCAAAATGTCGTCATTTATGTTCTTATTTGTAAAATGAGAATTTGCAATGATGTTAGCAGCAGTAGCAAATTAGTGTAACTATCAAGTGTTATGTTCATAAATGGAGAGATTTAGCGATCCTGTTTTCAGTAGGTAAGAATTTAAAGTATGTAGTTACAGTAATAGAACTCCTGACTACTTTTCCCTATCTAAGAATAGGGTAAATGTGAAGCGTTTGCCAGTAATCGATTTTCCACTTTTCGGTGCCTAAACAGTTAATATGATCAAAAGGTAAATGTTGAGGATTAACCGGGAATCAATTTTCCACTTTCTGAATCCAAAACATAGTGAATTAAATTGGGTCAATGTGAAGTTTAATGCAACCACGGAAAATAAGAATTCCGATCTTTGGAATCACTAAAGGAACCCATTCAAGAACGTTTTACAAGAATGACATTCTGCTCGCTGATGCTTTTTTTTCAAATTATTGAACTTTGAAGTTGGCCTTCCCGCGCCAAAGGAAGCGAGCGTAATTCAATTATAAACGGAAGCTAACCCCCTATTACAAACGTAAAGAGGTTGGGTCGTGAGGGGGAGGCACAGTTCTTCTAGTGAAAATTATAAATAAAGCTTCTAACCCACCCATTTGGGTGACGACCGCAATCTTGTTTACATCGGGTCAAAGATGGCGACCACCATGGGCGCCGCCATCTTGGACCCGATGTCAACAAGATTGCGGTCGTCACCCTAATGGGTGGGTTAGAAGCTTTATTTATAATTTTCACTAGAAGAACTGTGCCTCCCCCTCACGAATTTCATAATTTCCTAGGTATAGACAGGTAATATAATCAATTTTAAGACGTTTTACATGAATGACAATGTGCCCGGAAATGCTTAGTTTTCGAGTTATTTAAGTTTGAAGTTATACGAATGGCGCTCCTGAATGGCATTATTTGCGCAAAAACAGTCGGAACAAGTCTCGCTGAGCGGCTTCGCCGCTCAGTGAGAATGAAGATATCGATTATAACTGGAATTTGATGCTGATTCCGAATCTGCAATTTGTTTTGACTGCTCTCGATTTTTTTGATTTTTTGTGATTTTTTTGAATTTTAAATTTTTATACATTTTTTGTTTTTTTTTTGGCCTGCACCACCTCATGACCCAAACTCTGCCATTCTCGACCCAACCTGGTCGGACTTGGCATACTTTGGCTTACACCACCTCATGATCCGAACTCTGTCATTCTTGACCCAACCTGGTCAGACCGTGCCTTGAAGACCTGAGTACCGGATAGGGCCGGGTTCCACCCAACCTGTACGGACATGGCATTCTTTGGGCACCACCTCAGTTGTTGCTAGCCGCCTTTCCAAAAAAAAAAGTTGAAAAAATCGAGAGCGGTCAAAACAAATTGCATACTCGGAATCAGCATCTAATTCCAGTTATAATCGATAATTTCATTCTCGCTGACTTAAGCCAAGCAGTCATTGTTTTTGCAAACGAAAGCTATCCTCTATTACAAACGTAAAGAGGTTGGGTCGAGAGGGGTAGGCACAGTTCTTTTAGTGAAAATTATAAATAAAGGTTTCTAGTGACGTTTGTTTACATCGACTCGAAGATGGCTGCCGCCATCTTCAGCACCGGTTGGCGCCATGGCGGCAGCCATCTTGGCGTTGATATAAACAAACATCTCTAGAAACCTTTATTTATAATTTTCACTAAAAGAACTGTGCCTACCCTTCTTGACCCAACCTCTTTACGTTTGTAGTAGGGGGTTAGCTTTCATTATTAATTAAATTACGCTAGCCGCGCGCGCTTCCATGGCCCGCACAAGCCAGCTTCAAAGTTTAATAATTTGAAAATAACGCATCGCCGGGCAGAATGTCATTCATGTAAAACATTCTTAAATGTGTTCCTTTATTGATTCTTTGCAACGAAATTATGAAAATCGTTAACATTAAACTCAATATTGACCCATGCTAATAATATTGAAATAAACTACTTTTCTTCTATACACTTTTTTTGTCAAATAAATATTTGGTCAATGTCGAGTTTAATGCAATCACGGAAATTAAGAATTTTATTCCAAAGAATCACTAGAGGAACACATTTAAGAACGTTTTACAAGAATGACATTCTGCTCGCTGATGCGTTATTTTTGAATTATTGAACTTTGAAGTTGGCGTCTTCCCCCTCAGGGGGATACAACTATTGTATCTATGGGAATTAGCGCTCCCAGGGGAAAAATGTGAGGGCCCGAGCTGAGAGTTAGGTAGGCCTTCTTTTTGTTGAAATAAAATTTTTTGTTATGTTAGGGACCAACTTTTTTCGGTTCACTACTGTCCTGATTTTCAGCACCTCTGACTTTCTTCTTCAACTTTTATTCTTATTTCATGAACTTCTTTCCCATCTTACTGTTTCTATGCCCCTTCTGCATAGATTCCTCATTTTCTTATCTCCATACTAAATGGTGCCTTCCTCCTTCCTCTCTTCGATACGCTCTATTTTTGCAGCGGTTAGGGAGGCTTAAACTAACTTATAATCTAATCTAGTTGGCGTCTGCGCGCCAATGGAAGCGAGAGCAACGAAATTTAATTAATAACGGAAGCTAACCCCCTATTACAAACGTAAAGAGGTTGGGTCGTAAGGGGGAGCCACAGTTCTTCTAGTGAAAATTTTAAATAAAGCTTTTAGTTAACCCACCCATTAGGGTGAAGACCGCAATCTTGTTTACATTGGCTCCAAGCCCATAGTGGTTGCCATTTTGGAGCTCATATAAACAAGATTGCGGTCGTCACCCTAATGGGTGGATTAGAAGCTTTATTTATAATTTTCACTAGAAGAACTGTGGCTCCCCCTTACGACCCAACCTCTCGACGTTCGTAATAGGGGGTTAGCTTACATTGTTAATTAAATTGCGCTTGCTTCTTTTGGTGCTCAAAAGCCGACTTCAAAGTTCAATACTTCAAAAATAACATATCAGCGAGCAGAATGTCATTGTAGTGCCCTACCTTAGTTACCCATAAAATTTTATTTCTAGTCATGCAACTGTTCAGTATTCTTAATATGTCCCAATGTAAATCAATTCAATAAAAAGTTCCAACTCCTCCATCGCGTATCACCAATACCAACCGCAGGAGGAGAATATAAGTAAGGCCGCTGCTTCACTTGCCTCAAACGGAACTCAATGGCTGAAGCAGCAACAACACCAGGCCTTACATCATTAATGTAAAACGTTTTTACATGCGTTCCTCTAGTGATTCATAGCAACGGAATTATTATTTTACGTGATTGCATTAAACCCAACATTGACCGAATATTTTACGAGTAGACGCGGTAGGTTTAGTTTCGTCTGTGATAACTACCATGGCCGAGAGCGAGACTCCATTGCAGTGTTGCCATTTGCCGGGCTTGATAAATTACTTATCGCCTTAAACACCTGAGTTGCGGTAACTAATTTACCGCTATGACTCGTAAAATACTTATTTACGACGGAAATTGCATAGAAGAAAACTTGTTTATTTCAATCTAATTAACAACATTTAGGCAATGAAAAATCAAATATTGATTCCCAGTTAATCCTCAACATATACCAATCAAAATAAACAAGTTTTCTTTTATGCACTTTCCGTCGGAAATGAGTATTTTTCGAGTTGTAGCGGTAAATGACTTACTCCAACTCTACATAGTGTTTGAAGCGGGAAGTAATTCATCGAGCACGTCGTATGGCAATACTGCAATGTACGCTTCCTTCCAATGCGCTCGAATGCTCGAGCGCATTCCCGCCATCGAAGACGAAAGGTAACATACCGCTATAAATCATTATTTATGGGTGATGATTTCTATTGTGTTTTTAACTGAAAGATCCTAGAAGTGAGTCCTGGCTCCGCGGGGCTGGCAAATAATAAATTACAAAGTACTTAAACGTGCTTTAACAGCTCAATTGCGCAACAAATTAAACCTGTAAATCTGAAGGATATGACAGTAATTGATTTTGTAAATTTCAACGCCTTGACATAGTTAATTCAATCAAAATAAACAAGTTTTCTTCTATGCACTTTCTGTCTGAAATGAGTATTTTATTAGTTATAGCGGTAAATGACTTACCGCATCTCCAGTGTTTGAAGCGGAAAGAAATTTATCGATCGCGCAATATGGCAGAATCTCGCTTTTGACACGCTCGTCATCAAAGACGAAAATAAACCTACTGCTATACCTCGTTAAATACTCATTTGATGGAAAAAGTGTATAGAAGAAAAGTTGTTTATTTCAATGTAATTACCATAATTCAAGCAACTAAAATTCAAAAATTGATGAGTAGCTGTTTATTCGAGCGCATTCGTCATCAAAGACGAAACTAAACCTACCGCTATAACTAGTGATGCAAAAAAACGATTGTATTTGATTGCGTTTTTTTTGCAAAAAAAACGTGTTTTTTATGTTTTTTTGGTTTTTTTTGCATACCTAAATTTTGTTGAGTAATATGTCTGGGTTTTTTTTTTGGACACCTAAAATATATTAATATCCATGTTTTTTTGTCATTTTATTGTTATAAAAAACATCAAAAAGAAACCATACAGTAAAAGAGGTGGCAGATAACCCACAATTACCTAGAGGCGTCTAAGAGGAACAGCAGGAGCCACAGAACTTATATTGATGGAGTCAAAATTCAGAGCTTACTATCTCTACTATGTCTGATTTTATTTTTATGTGACCAAAAAAATCAGACTTTGCAGAGATAATAAGCTCTAAATTTTGACTCAATCAATATAAGTTCTGTGGTAAGTTCTGTGGCTCCTGCTGTACCTCTTAGACTCCTAGGTAATTGTGGGTAATCTGCCACCACTTTTAGTGTATGGTTTCTTTTTTATGTTTTCATTACAAAAAAATGACTAAAAACCATAGATATTGATATTTTTTAGGTGACCAAAAAATATGCTGTTTTATTTAAAACATGTTTTTTTTACAAAAAATTCTGACTAATAAAAATGAATATTAATATATTTTCTGGTACCAAATATAACCATGCTGTCTTTTTTTACAAAGAATCATGACTAAAAAACAATATATTTTATGTGACCTAAAAAGCCCCATGCAGTTT
This sequence comes from Morinoia aosen, assembly GCA_030386875.1. Taxonomy (NCBI): domain Eukaryota; kingdom Metazoa; phylum Arthropoda; class Malacostraca; order Amphipoda; family Talitridae; genus Morinoia; species Morinoia aosen. The sequence continues at coordinate 13,962,518 of CM059563.1, forward strand.
TTTTTTTAATTTTAAATGTTTTTTACTAAAAAACCATGACTGAAAAAACATGAATAATATATTTATGAGACCAAAAAAATGTTTTTGTACTAAAAATCATGACTAAAAAAACATGAATATATATATGAGACCTAAAAAACCCCATGCTGTTTTATAAAAAATGTTTTTTTTACAAACAATGATATATAAGAAAACCTGGATATGAATATATTTTATGCGACCAAAAAACCATGCTGTTTTATTTTATGTATTTTTCATAAAAAATTGTCTTAAAATCATGGATATTAACATATTTTATGTTACCAAAAAAATCATTGTTTTTTTTAAAACATGTTTTATTTATTAAAAAGTTATTATTCATTTTTTGGTCACGACTTCTTTGTAAAAAAACAAAACACCCCCTCAGGGGGATACAATTATTGTATCTATGGGAACTAGCGCTCCCAGGGGGACAATGTGAGGGCCCAAGCTGAGAGTTAGGTAGGCCTCTTTTTTGTTGAAATAAAATGTTTTTGTTATGTTGAGGACCACCTTTTTTCGGTTCACTGCTGTCCTGTTTTTCAGCACCTACTACTGTCTTTTTCAACTTTGATCTTGTTTCATAATCTTCCTTCCTCTCTTTGGCCGCATTTGTTGCTGGGTAGGGAGGCTAAAACTAAGATTATATAAGTTAGCTTAAGCCTCCCTAACCGTTACAAAAAAAGAGCGTATCGAAGAGAGGAAGGAGGAAGGCACCATTTAGTATGGAGATAAGTGAATGAGGAATCTATGCAGAAAGGGCATAGAAACAGTAAGATAAGAAAGAAGTTCATGAAATAAGATAAAAGTTGAAGAAGAAAGTCAGAGGTGCTGAAAAACAGGACAGTAGTGAACTGAAAAAAGGTGGTCCTCAACATAACAAAAAAAACATTTTATTTCAACAAAAATAAGGCCTACCTAACTCTCAGCTCGGGCCCTCACATTTTTCCCTTGGGAGCGCTAATTCCCATAGATATAATAGTTGTATCCCCCTGAGGGGAGAGGCTAAAACTAATGACTAATCTAATCTGTAAATAAAACATGGATATTAATTTATTTTATGTGACCAAAAAAACATGCTTTTTGAAAAAAGATTTTTTACAAAAAACATGAGTGTTATTAAATTTTATCTGACCAAAAAAAAACATGAACTTTTAAAAACCATGTTTTTTTCACAAAAAGTCATTAATATCCATGTTTTTTAGTCATGATTTTTTGGTAAAGAAAACATGATTTAAAAAAACCAGCATGATTTTTTTTTGGCACATAAAATATATTAATATCCACATTTTTTAATCATGATTTTTCTGTAAAAAAGATGTTTTTCAAAAAAACAGCATGGTTGTTTATGGAAAAAAAAGTTTATTAATATCCGTGTTTTTTAGTCATGACTTTTGTAACAAAAAAATTCAAAAAACAGCATGGATTTTTTGGTCACATAAGATATATTAATATCCATTAGAACCGTACCAGGTCTTAGAATAAAATATCCACAAAGAATCTATTCACTCTATAAAACCTTTCGGAGACTAGCTCCATCCTCGGTAAATCTGAAGGATGTCAGTTGTCGATTTTCCACTTTTTGGTGCCTGAACCTAATTAATTGAATCAAAATAATCAAGTTTTCTTCTATGCACTTTCCGTCTCAAATGAGTATTTTACGATTTATAGCGGTAAGTTTAGTTTCGTCTCTGATGACGAATGCGCTCGAGTAAACAGCTACTCATCGATTTTCAAATTTTTGTTGCTTGAATCATGGTAATAACATCGAAATAAACAACTTTTCTTCTATACACTTTTTTTGTCAAATGAGTATTTAACGAGGTATAGCGGTAGGTTTGGTTTCGTCTTTGATGACGATCGCGCAGGAAGCGAGTGCGCATTGCAGTGTTGCTGTCCGACGTGCTCCTTGAATTACTTGCCGCTTCAAACACTGGAGTTGCGGTAAGTCATTTACTGCTATAAGTAATTAAATACTCATTTGAGACGGAAAGTGCATAGAAGAAAACTTGTTTATTTCGATCTTAATAACTATGCTAAGGCATGAAAATTTACAAAATTGATAACTGACATATCCTTCAGATTTACCCCATCCTCAACAAGTCATTCAGTCAAATGTTTTTCAAAGGAACAGTGAAAATTCATTGTCTATTTCACCAAATTTTACTGAATGACTGAGGATGGAGCTGGTCTCCGAAAGGTTTTGTGGAGTGAATAGATTCTTTGTAGACATTTTATTCTAAGACCTAGTACAGTTCTAATAAACATGATTTCAATATTAACAGCATTCTTTGTTTAAAAGTTTCTAAAGACAATTCGATTAAAGAAAAACAATTTTTTTGGTCCCATAAAATATAATAGCTTTTAGTCTAGATTTTTCTGTTAAAAAACAATGTTTTAAAAAAACAGCATTTGATTTTTAAGGTCACATAAATATATTAATATCCATGGTTTTTATTCATAATTTTGTATAAATAACATGTTTTTTTTATATATATCCATGTTTTTTTAGTCATGATTTTTTTTAAATGTTTTTAAGAAAAACAATTTTTTTGGTCCCATAAAATATAATAGCTTTTAGTCTAGATTTTTCTGTTAAAAAACAATGTTTTAAAAAAACAGCATTTGATTTTTAAGGTCACATAAATATATTAATATCCATGGTTTTTTTTTCATGATTTTGTATAAATAACATGTTTTTTTTTTAAAAAAACAGCATGGTTTTTTAGTAACATCTCTATCAATGACCATGAGTAAAGATATGTTATTATAACACACCATTTTGGAAGTTGAAGGTCATTCACATCTATTGTAAAATAAATGAAATATCAAAGCATGAAACCGCAAAAATTAAAAAAATTTCATAAAACCATGGAAAACCACCAATTAAGAAGTATGCTGTTTTATTTTGTAATTTGACATGAAAAAAAATAATGTAAAGTGGTTCTTTTTCTTGCTGAGTTATTTTCAGACAAAATATTTTAAAAAACTAAAATATCCACATTTTTTGGCCACGGTTTTTTTTTGTAAAAAAAACCTGTTTTATTTTTTTAAAAAACGGCATGGTTTTTTTGTTGAGTCACATCTCTAGCTATAACTTGTAATATAATCATTTCAGACGGAAAGTGCATAGAAGAAAGCTTGTTTATTTTGATTTAATTAATTATGTTTCGGCACCATAAAGTGGGAAATCGATTACTGTCATCTCCTTCAGATTTACCATGAAACCTACTGCCCAAACTCATAAAATACTCGTTTGCTGAAAAAAGTGTATAGAAGAAAAGTAGTTTATTTCGATATTATTACCATGATTCGAGCATCAAAAATTGATTAGTAGCTGTTTATTCAATCGCATTCGTCGTCAAAGACAAAAATTAACATACAGCTATAACTCGTAAAATACTCATTTCTGAAGGAAAGTGCATAGAAGAAAACTTGTTTATTTTGATCTAATTAACTATGTTTAGGCACTGAAAACTTGAAAATCGATAACTGGCAAACGCTTCACATTTACCAAGAATAGTATAGTGTTATTGCAAGGTTATTTTTCAAGTTTTGTTTCATTAGTTCCATTCATAGACATGGAGTAAGAGCAAGATACCTAAGCCTTTTTTCTGTTGAAGTAAAATGTGTTTTTTGTTTTAACACATTGATTATGCATACACAATGGCTATGGTTAGTTAGGTTCTTGGTAGGAAAGCTAAAAAAATATAGTTTTATTACTTGAATGCATTTTGTCCTTTCTAAGGGGTGTTATGAAATATATAATTGGACTATAGTATTTTACACTGTATGTGGCAGTTTATTCTGAGCAGAAAGTGGTGAAGTAATTGAAATGCTGTTCATTCAAATGGGTACAGGAATGAGTAGTCTACATGGTGGTTATCATAGGCTATTTACCTACACATAGTTGTGTTAAGGATCATTTTTTTCTTGTTTCATTCATTGCTGTTTTGTTTTTTAGCACCTCTGACTTTTTTCTTCAACATTGATTGCTTCATATCCTTCTTTCTAATTTGCTGTTTCTATGCACATGGAACCCTGTGCAGGAACTCACCTTGTGCTTAGATTTTGTGTTCTCTTCACTTCCTACTTGATGGTATCTTTACCCTTCCTCTCTTTGAACTACTTTGTTATGGTAAGGGAATCTAAAACTAACTTACAATTAATCAGTAATTGAAGATATATATGCATTTCATATGATGTTCAAACTCATTTTATTATAGATGTAATATTTTTTGCATCATGACCTAAATAATTTTTTAAAATTATAAGCACATATAGAATATCAAACTCTAGCTTTCACTAATCAACTCAATATAATGTAAGTGTATGTTGTTTATAACAGGTACCAAGACTAAATAGTTCACAGTGTATGGAGATAATGTGACACTAAATAAAAATCTTTGTCATAGATTTTTGTAGTTAGATTTTGGTATTTATAAAATAACTTGAATAATATTAAAATATCCTAAAAAGTAATAAATTTTAAGAATGGTTGATCAAATTTATTAAAATAGTTTCTCAAATTTAGTAATCAATTGTAAAAACAACCTCAATTTAATTTTATGTTGATATAGTTCAGAAAAATTGAATCCAAGCCTTCTTAAATGATAGTACCATATTCTATAAATTTTTGGTTATTTTAAATCGCAGCAAGAAATGGCTTTCATTATTTGTAGGTAATGTAACTCTTCAAATGCATAAAGCTATGATTTTTTATATACATATTTTTTTGTTAGCATTCATGAAGTAATTGCATAGCAAATGTGGTGAAATGATCTGATGGATGTGCAGGGGCATGCACGTCGGGTATGCCCAAGACTGTTGTAGGAGGTCGAGCCTTTGTAATTCCGTGCTTCCAGCAAACTCAAAGGTATTGATGAAATTTTCTACTTATGTCTGTTTGTGCTTGCAGTTTCTTATTTTAATGGCTGGGTTTTGGCAAACTTAATCATTTGATGCATCTCTGCTACAAATGCTATCTTATAATCATCATTTAGTTAGATCTCATACATGCTCATTGTTTATGTCCATCATCAAACATCACTTATCTTTCTGAACAATTTAGTTCTGATTTACCCAGCACTGCACTAAGTCCACTTTGATTTTAGCATAATGTATAATTTTGAAATTTTTTGTTTATTGATTTGCATTGTTAGTGGTTATTTCAAATGTGGGTTATAATATTTCACTGGGTCGCTAAAGTATTTCTCTGTTTTGTGCAGCCATGATCTCATGTTTGTATAAAGGGCTTAAGGTGTAGAACAGCACGGACACCATCATTTGTTATCAAGCTGAAATTCAAAGCCATGAGCATCAACTGTAAAACTAATCAGAATAAATATTAGCTCTTGATTTTGGTGCATTAAAAACAGAAACCCTTCAAAAACCTGTTGTAGTAGGAACAGCACTACGCACGATTTATTCGAATTTCACTTAGGGTTACATGTCACCTTTGGCCATTGCTTGGTGTGACCTGTGCTTTGTTAGAAAGTTGTGTCATGAGTCATTGGCCCGTGTGCACATTGTGCGTCCCATTTGTCTTGTATTGCAATAACTAATTATTATTTTGTATGGAGTCTTCTCTTCTAAATCTTCCTGTGACCTATGTCTCAAAGTTTATTTCACTTTCTGAACAACAGTTTCTTTAACTAACAAATACATGATCAATATGACTCACATGTAACTTGTACAGTGGTACCTCGGTACTCGACCATAATCCATTCTGAGGTGGTGGTCGAGAACCTATTTGTTTGAGAACCGAAACCAATTTTCCCATAAGAAATATTGGGAAGTAATTTAATCCGTTCTTACCATTAAGAAAAATACCTAAAATATTAAAAGAACGTGTATCTAAACAACAATGAAGACGTAAATGTGTGTAAATGTGTTTGAAGAACTTTTTCGCAGATGAGAGCTTCACTAATGCTGTTCCCTGTGTTAAATAGTTCGTATGGCAGTCCCTTAGTTCGGGCGCCAAATTGTTAAATAGTTGGTGAGGCATATCCACATTGGGCGCCAAAAGTTAGATAGTTTCCCTATTTTAGGGTTCTGAGGGCCGTAAGTTCCAAGGCTTTTATTCCGGAGAATCTTCCTGATTTTTTTTCAGGGATATGAGAGAAGTCAGTTGCTGAGTATTTATTTTATCAAGGCCAGGGCTTTTCAACAGTTTCCAAGTTGCGAATATTATTCAGTAATTTTTGGAATCCGATCTGGTTACAAGGTTTGAAGATTTGAGCTGGTTTTTCAAGCTTTCGAATTTTGAGTCGAGACGAATCAAGCTAAGTTTTTTCGCACTGGTAATACAGGCTTAGAAAGTTAGAGCCGAAATGAAATTCGAGCCAAGGATTTCTGCGTTTTATATTCCATTCAAGTTTTCTTCTTAGTTTTGTGATTGAGGTTTTTCCTCTCAAGTATTTCTTTTTCTTTTCAAATTTTGAGGATCGTGATGGAAGTAGGCTACTCAAGTATCTGTGATACGAGAGCTTAGTTATGCGTGGAGAATTATTTTCCCTCTGGTTAAATTATATAAGCACAAGTCGGCATTTTTGACAATAGCCTGACACCCTGCCAACATCTTATCCTTGATGAAGATAAGAAGCAACTTCTCCATTTCTTCCATTATCTGAGGCCTTTGCTTACTAATTCCTGTCACTCCCATTGCAACATCAACTTTCTTTAACACTTCCTTATGCTTCAAGATAGTGGAAATGGTTGATTTTGCCATTTCGTACTGCAACGTAAGGTCGGACACTCGTACACCACTTTCATATTTTGCTATAATTTCCTTTTTCAGTTCAAAAGTGATCCTCACTATTTTCCTCTTTGCCTTCCCATTATCACTGTCTTTCTTTGGACCCATAATTAAGAGCTAGAGCAACACGAAAAAGTTTAAATCTGGAAAGAAATATAGTACTCGAACAAACGGCGTACGTCTTACTCCGCTCACGGTCAGAGTCTAACTGACGCTTACCCGCTGACCGAGGAGCGCGTTCGGGTCGACTCGGCTAGTCTAGTACTGAAAATCTGTTTGAGATCTGAAGCATTTTCTACTCGAATTTTTTGGTCGAGAACAGATTTGGTTTAGTATAGAGGTGGTCGAGAACCGAGGTACCACTGTATTTATATTCCCTGTTTCATAGTTTGCTTACTATTCTGGTGACAATATGCAGTGCCTTATTTTTTGTAAGCCCATGATATTGTTTGAAGGTAATAGAAGAAATTTTTCTTCAATCAATGTATCCACAGGGGTCATGCTGCAAAACCAAATCGAAGGTCTGGCAATCATAGCAAAATCTTAAGAAAAGTTCAAAGATATAAAATTTTCTGTGAGAAAATTCCTGCTGGATAGTATGTGCAGTCCATTTTAACAGATTAGTACATTTTATAAATTTATTTTTTCTTCATTATTTGCCTTGTGGTACCATTTAAAGCATTTTTGACTCTTTAACAAGCTATTGCAAGTTTGAAACTGGAAGTTAACATTTTTGGAAGATGTGCATATTACAGCGCATAGTAAAAACAATGTAGTTTTTTGTTTTGAATTAATTAAGCTCAGTTGAGAAATTACTATTTAAGCTTTGTATGCTAGGGCCAAGTCAATAATCAGCTTTTATTTAAAATTTTCAGCAATGAAAGTATATATACATATATATATGAGTAATGTCATCAGTCAAACCTACTTAAAATATAAATAAAACCTGCTATTCAGTGAGTTGTTGAATCCCATCATATTGAATGGCCGCAAGAAATCGTACTGCATTTCTTCAGCTGTACCACGATTTTAATTTCTCAGATACATTCACAGACAAATCATTCTCCAAACATCTGCTGTAGTTTTCTTCTGTCTAAACTCCATGTTTCTATTTATTTGCTGATGACTGTGCCTTAGTAGAGAAGTGTGTCTTGCAAGCTGCCATCACTGGTTTTGTTTTCAGGATGCTGTCACAAAAAGCCTCTGCTTGTGCCTGGTGGTCGAGCCTTTGTGTGGCCTACCATACAGCGAGTTCAGAGGTAGCTACACCTGCCTTGGCTCTGGTTCTTTGTTAAATTTTCCATTCTCTTTCCTATTGATGTTTGTTCCATTGATTTGGTTCAATTAATGTGCTTCTTTGATGTGCTTCTTTTGTTCTCATTGTAATGGGTGCAGCCAAGTTCTGTTGAGTTCATTGTTGGATTATATAGTCTTGGAAATTGTCTTAGTTCATAAGATATTCATTTCAACTGGCTTGTATATTTGTTTATATCTGAGCTTGTAAATGAATTGGACAGCTTTTCTTTGGCATTTATTTCCAATTATGTTTTTTTTACTTAATATGCATGGTGGCTTGGCGCTTTGTATATTCATTTCAAATATATGTATCATGCTAGTGATTCCTGTGCTTTTTTTGCTGAACTTGTACCATTGTGATAAATATTAAATTAATGCTTTATCTGTAAGATGTTTGGCTTATCATTTGATATATATATATATATATGATGTAATGTGATTATATCTGTAATATGTGTCAATGACAAACTGTTGCAAATTTAGAGAAGCTTAGAGAGTTTTTGACCTATTTTGAACATCGTCATCTGCAATTCAATACTCTTCAGTTGTGTATTTATTTTTTAAGTAAAGGTGAGTAATTTGCAGCTTATGGTTTCAATGGTCCATTGAAATTAAATCTAAAGGCTAGGAGTTCAGGTTCTGGTTTTCTGCTTCATCCAGAGAATGATTTTACGTGTTTGTATAGAGCATACCTGATGTTTCCCTTGGGAGAAAAATAATTGTTCTGAATAATTTTTTGGCATGATACTTTTTGCCTCTCATGTTTTGTACTTTTGTGCTATATTGCCATAGTAGAAAGGTAAATTCATATTTCTTTCTTGGTATTGTTTTCTATAGTAGCTGCTGTTCTAAGTTGCACAGTCATGGGTAGTCACACGCAGTCCTTGTTGGTGACCAGGAAGACTTGCTGAAATTTTAATTCTTCTGCTATCAGCTGTTACTGCATAGTTTTTGTGGTGGTATTTTATAATTGAAATTTAACTCATTTTAAAATGCATTTTGAGCTGCAAAAAACCTGTTTTTAAAATAATTCAATCACAAATAGAAATTAAAATCAATGCACTATCTTTATGATGCTCCACACAGACTCATGTTCTAGACCTTATAAAATGTAATTACCTGTGTAGGACATGAAATAAACGAGTTCAATCCCCTCAGGGGGATACAACTATTGTACCTATGGGAATTAGTGCTCCCAGGGGGACAATGTGAGGACCCAAGCTGAAGGTTAGGTAGGCTTTTTTTTTGTTAAAATAACATAGGTTTTTATTTTGTTACGGACCATCTTTTTTCGGTTCACTGCTGTCCTGTTTTTTCAGCACCTACTACTTTCATCTTCAACTTTGATCTTGTTTCATAAACTTCTTTCTCATCTTCCTGTTTCTATGCCCTTTCTGCATAGAGTCCGCGTTCCCTTAACTCCATACTAAATTGTGCCTTCTTCCTTCCTCTCTTTGGATCTCATTTGTTGAGGATAGGGAGGCTTAAACTAACTAATAATCTAATCTAATGAATTCAATAATTGGTCTCCCTAACTTTAAAAATGTATAAATCAAGGGAAAACATGAAATAGCACCTACAGTTGAAAGATGAGGCATGCTTTTATTACAAGTTCCATCAATGTACTGAAGAACAATACATGAAAGAGTTTTATCTAACATTTAAAGATGATCTTTTTGAACTGAACCTGAATGTTTTGGCAAGTATGTTTGGTTTTCAATGCAAATTTTGTTCAAAGAAATGGTCCAGATTCTTTTTTCTTCAAACAATATAGATTTACGAGTATGTACCAATTACATGGCTATTTTCTCATAGTTTTGCAAGAAAGCTGTAATGTTTTTGTTGTTGTAGCTGTAATTATGTTTTAGTAAAAGTTCCTGTTGAAGATTTGATCTTTTCACTAAATTATCTGCTATTTTATATTTCCTTTATCTCTTAGACTTGTTGAAAGATGAATCTCACTGGTCTATGTGTACTTTTATATAAAGCACATTTTAGTTTTTTTCAACTCTGCTGCTGGGTTATTAGGTCTATTGTTTGGAAGGATATTCTTCTATACATATTGTAATTTATACTTATATTCTGTTTGATAATTTTTTAACACTTCATTGACCAAAGTGTGATACATGAGATTTATTGATCCCTCAAGTTGATGATGCATTGAAGCAAGACAATGTGCTTGATGGTGCATTGTCTTACTGATTGTTTCTATGTGGTGCATCATCCTAATAACATCTGGGGTGCGTCAAACTGTACCCATTATTTTCATTGCTTCTGTGGCTTACACAAGCCTTGTGCTGGCTACAGTTAAACTTCTTTCTGTGATGGCAGGCTTCTGTCTAGCAAACTTTTGCTCTCAAATGCTTTGTGGTATGCTGCTAAATTTGTGTCTCTTTATTCATCTTTAATTTTAATGTTTCACCAGCGATTTGAGAAATAAGCTGGCAATACAATCACTGGCACAAAATTAAGAATAGTTTATTGTGCCGAACAATTTTTTATTCACATTTCATGCATGAATGTGAAGACACTATGCAGTTTATCCAATATCTGTGCCTGTTTGATGCGGATTGGATAAATTCCTGTGTGTTTGTGTTTTGAAAGTCCAATATTTTATTTTGATGAAAAAAATTAAGTTAACATGCATGATCTGTTTTCAGTTTGAAGTATTTTCACGTAATATCAGTACCATGACTTATGGGTTTGCCTCAGGCTTTTAACTCAAGTTAATTTTTTATTAAATTCATTTTGCCTATTAGATCATCTAACTTCATTTCTTCCTCCCACCTCCCTCATGCTAGTGATCTCTCTTCAAATAAACCAACCCATATTTTTGTTGTTGAATTTTTATAAAATGATGTGTTAAATTATTCAACACTTTTTTTCGAGTAAATAATTTCAACGAGTATTGTGTCTGAGAGCAATCATGTTGATTATAGCAATGTGAATGTAAAGAAATGAGTAAATTTTAAATTATGTATTAGTCATAAAGATACAATGCATTGAAAGATAAAAAAATAAAAATAGTTTATTTCTAATAAAGTTGATAAATATACTATGTTGCATTGGTTTATAAAATTTCTTAACATAAAGGACCTTAGTTGGTAAGCATCCGTAGTTATTATAATAGAGATGTCAGAAGTTGATAAACAGATTAAGAGAAATATTGGAAAATGTATTCCAGTTGTTGAGTTATATTTAAGTTTATGAAGACTTAAAAATGGGTTTGAGAAAAGACAATGACACATTGATGGTGAATGCCTTGAAGCTCAGTTTCTGTTTACTTTGACTCATGAGCTTGGTTACTTTGGTAACCATTGACATTGCTGAAAGAATAATTTAGATGATGATCTTTTTTCCAAAAATTTTGATAGATAAAATGCATTACAACCAATTGGTTTTTAAATATTTCTTAACACAAAAGCCCTAAATTAATAGACAAACTATGAGAAGTACACAATGGTCATGTCAGAGGTTAAATATGCTATTGAGAAATAATGAAAATCTATTCTGGTTATTTCACTCTAGGCATGAGGACTCAAAGCTTGTCAATACTGATGAAGAATGTCTAGCAGGATAGTCTTGCTTTACTTTCACAGATGAATTTAGTTATCTGAGGCAGCTATTGATATCGTTGAAACAATATTTCATATAACAAATTTTTTACCTACATAATGCTGGCACAAAAGATTCCAATGAGAAAAAGTTGTTGGGCAAAGCTAACAAACACGTTTCACGGTACAAAAACAAAATATATATTTTAAAAGGTTGTATACAAATAAACATATTTGGTAATGAAAAATCCTTACAGTAAAATGATTTATAGGTATGATAATTGATGAAAATATAAAAGTTTTGAATGTGCATGGCTGTGGTTGAATCATATGCAAGCAATATAGTATAAATGTCCTCTTTTTGCTTGCTATGAGGTAGGAAGAACAGAAGATACCTAGAGCACTATAGTCATAGTAATTCACATAGAAATGAATGATAAATTAACTTGTCTTTGTAGTCATCCATCAAAAACTGTTGTGTAACCTATATTACCTTTTCTGCAATTTGTCATTACACTTCATTACAGTAGTTTTCCCTTCATTCATTGCATTACTTGTCCTCTTGAATACATTTTGCCTTATACTATAGTTTTCTTTTTTTTTTTGTTTGATGGAATCCTCTGTAATAAGCTTGTATTTCTCCTTCCTCCTCCCCAACTATTTCTCCCCTTCATTATGTGATTTGATGCTAGATTGTAATTATGATGATGGTCCACAATACAACAGCAGAAAATGACTGAGGAGTGGCTCATTACTCCAAAAAAACTATTCAAGTGTGTGCACTAGTAAGTCAAGGTACCACAGTATATAACTATGCATCATCAAGTACCTCCCATATCAGAATTTTTTGTTCAAGTTTAATAGAGCTGTAGTCTGCTTGGACTGTGTATATGTAAGCACTATTTTAATTCAACAAAGTAGAGGGGGACAAAAATTCTGGATTTTTTATTTTATCTCCATATTCTGTGAATTTGATAATTGTTTCATGCTGGAGGACACGTGTCCTTCCCATATGTGTCACTGATAAATTCTTGCTGCTGTGCGTGCTGCAGGATATCCCTCAACGTCATGACCCTCAATGTGGAGTCACCTCGAGTCTACACAGCGCAGGGTGTGCCCCTCTCTGTCACCGGCATTGCTCAGGTGTGTGTGCGCGTCTTCTTGCTTCTACTCATTCTTTTAAATTGCTTCTGTAGATTCTATTTCTGTTTGGAATTTATTTATATTATTTTGTAGTTTTGTATGTGTTATTTTGTGTTTAACCTTGAAGTAAATTGAATTTCAGCACCTGAACTGCTGAATATGTTGTTAATTCTTAAAAAAAATTCATTATGAAGATTTTGTTGTATGACCCAATGTTATGAATTATGTAAGGGTAACTTGAAAGTTCAATACCTAAATATTTTTGTGTTGGATAGTTGTGGGGTTTTTCAGTTGGGGACACATTCCTGATCCAGTGTGTAACTGATATGCTTCAGTAGCTGCTGACATGGCTGCCAGTAGCTGTAAATTTGAAGCTCAGCTCTGTGTGACCTGCAAACCCTATTTTATTTTGTATGTTTTTCATTGTTTGGCAACAGATTTCGGGTGGAAATTCATCAAAAGATAATTTAAATTTTTATAGAAGCAACTTATAGCTTTCTATTTGAAAGTCTGCCCCATTTCTAGCCTGGTGGCCCTTGAACCTTGTAGTTGCTGCTGCACTGTTCATCAAATGGTCAGTAGTAGCAGGTTCTTAGATGCTGTTTCTGCCTCAGTTTCTTGGCTTTCTACTGTAACTATTTGCAGACTGTGACTATATGTAACTATACCCCTGGCAGAACTGCAATTCTAGTTGTAATCATAGAAAATCTTGAAACTGCCTCCCCTTAGTCAGGCAAGACATTTGCTCCAAAATGAATGGCATTAAGGAGATCGTCCCAGGCCCCTGTCAGTCCGGGGGTCATTTCTCATGTTTTTGTTGGAAAAGGACCCTTAGTTGGTGGACTATTCGGTCCTAAAATTTTATGGCGCTACGGACAACAATCCCCCCCCCCCCCAGGGGGGGTTGAGAGGACCAAAGTTTTTCATTTTCGACCAATTTTGACCCCATATAAAAGGAGAACAAATGGGAAATGGAAAAAAAGCCCTACTGAGTTTGTTAGAAATGTTTCAAGGATTCTAAAACTGTCTTAGTTTTTGTTCTAGCATCAAAACTGAAGGAGGAGATACGTCTTGAAATATCAATATCAGTGAAATATCAATACGTAAAAACCAATTTGTCAAATTTTTGTAAAAACTAAGGCCTAAATCAAAAAAACGAATGGAATAAATTTTTTTTTTTTTTTCGAAAGTTACATATCATAGTCAAATTTCATAAGAATCAGACTGAAAAAAAAATTCATTTTTAAAAATAAAATAATTTTTTTTATTTTTTTATTTTGGAAATCACAATTTACAGTGTGAATATGAAGTTATGTATGGATATTATCGAAATAAAAATTAAAACTGCATTCAATTACATATATTGTTCATTATATAACACCTCAACAAAAAATTTTGTTATGGCTAATACCAAAAAAAAACTTCAACATTCAAAATGTATCTCCTCATTGAGTTTTGATGCTAGAACAAAACCAAAGACAGTTTTAGAATCCTTGAAACATTTCTAACAAACTCAGTTGGGCTTTTTTTGAAATTCGAATTTTTCTAAAAAATATATAGCTCTAAACCCCAAAAAATTATTGTTCATTTCAGAAATTTCAAAAAATTTCAAAAAAATCAAAAAAATTTGAATTTGAAAAAAAGCCCTACTGAGTTGGTTGGAAATGTTTCAAGGATTCTAAAGCTGCCTTTGTTTTGTTCTAGCATCAAAACTCAATGAGGAGATACATTTTGAAATATACACAAAATATACCAAAAACTCATTTTTTGTCCAAAAAAAAAATAAGGCCTAAATCGAAAAAATGACAGGAGTAAAAAAGGTTTACTTTAGCAAAAGACATATACTGGCCAATTTTCAAACGAATCGGACGAAAAAAGGTCTCAAACCCGGATGATCTCCTTAATCAACTACCTGTTTTGACAATGATGACTAGTTTCAATACATGGTGTAGAATAAAAAATATCTCATGCTGATGTTGACTCGGTCAGGTGAAGGTACAGGGCCAGCATGAGGAGATGCTGCTGGCAGCATGTGAGCAGTTCCTGGGCAAGTCTGAGCAGCAGATCCACACGATTGCTCTGGAGACGCTTGAAGGCCATCAGCGCGCCATCATGGGATCCATGAGCGTTGAGGTGAGCTGTGACACTTCTTTTTGTTTGGCTTTCACTTCAATTCTGTACATTTACACATTTTCTAGCTAGGGCTTGTTACCTAAAAACATGACTGTTCTTTCTTCCTGTAATTTTAGCTTCTGCATCTTCTTTGAAATGAGACATTTTTTTCAAAGAGGGGCTGCAGTATCAAGATTTTATGGCTATTTATGGGACTGCTGTAAACATGTGTAGAGCGTGCATTGAAGGAAGAAAAAATTCAAATGTTTCATGTGGCAGCAGTTGGTCCCTATAGCTGATGAACTTTCTCTTTGAAGTGGATTAGTGAGTTTGTTTGTGAGGCAGTATTTCGAATTTAAATGACTAGTCAATTCCTTCAACAGCACTCCTTTTTGTCTCTTTTCCCCTGCTAACCAAAAGGTAGTGTATTGCCAAACTTTATACAATAGTGCAAGTTAATGTCCATACGCTCAAGATTACAATAGGTCTGAGGTGAGACTAAGGACACCAGCCATAAGATGCAAATCTCATAGAGTTTGAGGCTAATACAATTGTTATTCATGCAATTATGTAAATGTGTAGAATGAACTCTAAGATTGGTGAACTTATAGTACTGTCATCTCAACAAACTTTCTCACAACTTTTTCTGCCACATAGATTTTAGGAGTGAACTCCATGGCACACTAAGTGTACACATACAACTTTGCAGGAGATCTATAAGGACCGCAAGAAGTTCAACCACAACGTGTTTGAAGTCGCCTCCACGGACCTGGTCACTATGGGCATCACCGTGCTGTCCTACACGCTCAAAGACATCCATGACGACGAGGTGAGTCTTCCCTTGCATTTGGTCTCTTGGCTTCTTTATTTTCAGGGTTCCTCCAGGATTAATTTCAGATGTTCATCCCTTTGCTGCGTTGCATTGTTGCAGTTTGATTTAGCGTCCCATTTTTCTTGTGTAGCTGTGCCAAATGTCCAGTAGTAAAATCCTCCAACTTTTCCACATAGTTTGGTAGTTGCTGTTAAGTGGGACGAGAAGGAAACTTACGGAAGTAGAGTTTTTTTTTAGTTGTCTTAGTTCCAAAATTTTGAACCCCGACGCAAATTTCTCCTGTGTTGGCAGTCTTCATCTGTCGACCATTGTGTTACGTTTCCGTTTATTAGTTGCATAGTTTCCCTGGCTACCTACACAAGGCTATAGATGAATAGTCCAATATTTGAATGATACGGTTGTATGTAAAGAGCGCAAGTAGAGTGTGAAACGAAGATTTTGCTTCTGGTTTGGGAATATAGCGTTAAATTTTTGCAGAGTTACTGGAATAAACGTTAGATGTGCTGACTCACTTGAATTTTAAGACTTTACTTTAATGTTGAGATCTGTTTATTGGGCTTTGTCATCGAGGCTTCTTGAATTGAAGTTTTTGGTGTTCCAAGATTTGAACATCGTTTATTATATCTGAGGTATTGCAGCTAAATTCTATTTTTGATTATTTCAGACAAAGCTTGATTTTAAGATTCCCTGGCTTTACTTTTTAATGTGTAGATCCACTGTTTGCTGTAATTCTAGGTAATTATGTGCCCTTACTTTTTTCTGAGGAGTCCTTCAGAATTTTCGTTTTGTGTGAGGAGTTATTTCCGCAAGAAGAGGACTCCTAGTTCTCATCCCGTACAAAGACCTTATGTCGTAGAATTTCAGCTTGAGCGTTGGTACAACAACACCGAAGTCTTGATTATACTTTCGGTTGTTTTACTTGAAATATGTTACTCATAGAATTGAATTACAGCTTAAGTGGTAAAGATGAAATATATTTTCGATGCATCATTGTACTTTCAAGAACCCAGAATTCAATAGACAGTTTAAATAAATATACAGAGCAAAGCACACTGTTGAGAGTTGTTAGCTCAGAAACAGCATCTAAGTGGGATACAACTCTTGTTTCGAAGAGAATTAGCAATCCCAGGGGAAAATGTGTGAGGGCCTGAGCTGAGAGGTAGGCCTTCTTTTTTGTGAAATCAAATGTTTTTTGTTATGTTAATGACCCCCTTTTTTCAGTTCAGTGCTGTTCCGTCTTTCAGCACCTACTACTTTCTATTTCAACTTTTATCTTGTTTCTTAAACCTCTTTCTCGACTTACTGTTTCTATGCCCCTTTCGCATAAATTCCACTTTCCCTCATCTCCGTCCTAAATGGTGCCTTCCTCTCTTAGGAATGCATTTTTAGCAGTTATGGAGGTTTAAAATAACATCTCATCTATCTCAGAAGTAGCATTAAATTATCATCACTCTTTCTCGATTGGTTATCTTGGATGTGTTATTACATGGCGTTGAGGTAAAGTTTTGTTGTCGTGCCCTACTTCATTTGGATGAAACATTCAGAAGCAGGGAATTACTCATACTGGTTTGGTTTTTGAGTATTTTGAGATTGTTGTGTTATACAATCTGTGCCTTAGCAAAGGTATAGGCTGCTTCGACTTGAAACTTTCAGTTCTAAGTACACAAAAAAATTTAATCTGTTATCACCCATGTGACGTGTAGAGAAAGCAGTGTTTACCAATCTTTTTTCCTTTGCCATTTTTTCCTATCAATATTCAGCTTAGTTATTCAGTTTCATTGTAGAATGAACATTAATTTGCTCTGCTAATTTTGTTGCACTCGGCGGCAAAGTCGTCAGATATATTATCCGATTAATATTTTTTGGTCAATTTGAAAATCGTGAAAATCAAAGATCAAGTAAGATTATTTTGGTGAGCGATTGTTGTTTCCACGGCTGTGGGTCTGCAATCGTTGTACATCAAAATTTTGAAAGCGTTCGGTATTGATCTATGGATAAAAATAGGCAGAAGGGTTTCTTTGTGGAAGTGGTAGTGAAATTTATTTTATTGGTATTAAACACTCAAATCTATATGCATCTGGCAGTGCTCTGAGCTACCTCTGTTTGGTAGCTCATAATTTCATGTCACAACATCTATCTAATATTGTAGTTATGTGAAGTGCCTGATTAAGTTAAAAAATTATACACTTAAATTTCACAGTGTGCGAAAACAAGAATTTTCTTACATTTGAGTCATGGGTAGTAACAAAGAAGGTGATGATCCCTTTTGTCCCAGCTTCCCTTTCCTGCCTTCCGATTCCTTATGAGTGTGTCTCTTACCTCTAAAAAGACCCTCAGCATGCTTTTCCTTCCTGCTTCGTTTGTTTGGAATAGTTTACTGCTTGAACATACTTTACGTGCATACATTGTTCAGTTTCCAAGTTTCTGAATTGGATTTCTGTAGCTTATTCCTTTTCATTTTGCGTTCAAATAACGTCGTAAGCAGAACATACATCACGTTTGGTGCTTCAATGAGTCAAGTTCAGCTGTATCTTGAATACGTCAAACTTGAGTCTGAGGATATAATCGCTGCTAATGAGTACATCCATCCACAAAATTTCGAATGCACTCGTTACCATTGTGAATGCTGAACACCGAACTAAGTAGTGATAACCAAAACTATGAACCACAAGAAAACTGCTTTGTTCTTAGATCTATTCCGAGTGCCTGATAATTATTACTCTGTGCATCTATTCTCAACCAGGGGGGAAAACAACATAAAACTACAATGCATCTGTAAGAAATATGAATACTTCGCTATTCGGGTTCTTTGTCAGTTCTGGATTTTAGTCGATCTACGTAGTGCACAAGTGTTTTTTATTTCCAACCTGGGTGTAGTGAGATTAAATTGTTCCTCTATCTGTTTTCTGGCATATTAGTCATCTTTTTGTAATCTCTTTTCAGTGCACTCATAGATGTTGGTAATTGTAATTTGAATGGTAGTTCTGTCTTCAATTATTTTAACAATTGGTAATTTATTCATTAAAATCATCAGCGTCATTCAAAACCTATAATAGATATTTTTGTAGCTTTGTTGCAATGTTGGTGTTTGCAATTACAGTAGTTCCTACTGACATGTCGGTAAATTGATTCACAGCACTACTTTAGGAGGTCATCCATTCAAAGTCCTTAAAACGTAACCTGCCTTACTACAAGTTAACAACAGATGTCTTATTTTGATGATTTCGATTCGAACAGTACTTTTATGTACGATCTTCTCTTTATAATGAGATAATAACGATGAACACCTCACGCTTTTCTCGGGTTTGTACAGTCTCGCGTCGCTGAGCATCAAGGAATTGATTCATTTGAGAAGGTTTCGAACCCCTTAGTTTAATCAAAACTTAAGTGTGACTGCTGATGGAATATCATTTTGAGCGCATTCCGTATATGAGCTTTGTGCTGTCTATGTTTTACATTATCCTCTCACTGCTTACTGCCGCTGTGTGATGAGAATGGAGGACTAAACCAACAGTGTACTTGAGCTGTATGTGTTACTGTAAAAGTCTCCGTGTGCATACGATTGCTTACGTTCCTACGCCTACAGCAGGCCAGGCAGAAGAGAAGAATAGGATAATTTCTGAATTATTGTTGTCTTGCTGACGTTTGGCTTACTTCAGAAACATCCAAGGTAGACTTGAGTCACAGTCATTAGATTGTTAGCTTCATTCTTGTTTGAGAGACTGAAGTAATATTATTCAGTTTTTACTGAAATATGACTGAGGAGGGTTACACATTTGCGGTTTTGGTCTCCTACTAGTTTTGATCAATTCATTGTTTAGCCTTGTTTTCACGATTGTATCCTAACATTGACGACGCATCCTTCTGACCTCTATTTTGTCCGTCGTTTTCTGTCACATGAAGCGTATTAT
The DNA here is from genome assembly GCA_030386875.1 of Morinoia aosen. NCBI lineage: Eukaryota > Metazoa > Arthropoda > Malacostraca > Amphipoda > Talitridae > Morinoia > Morinoia aosen. The sequence goes on from CM059563.1 coordinate 13,982,141, forward strand.
TTTTCTCTTTTTCCTCCTATTCGTGCCATGCTCCTGCAGAGGTGCTATGCTAAGGTTAGTGACTCAGTTGCCTGCATCGTCCGAGCCCTTCTTAGTTGCTGATCGCGTTTGTATGTGTCTGCCACCACTGCCCCCTTCCTTCGGTAGCTTCTGTAGCTTCTGTTTGAAAAAGCCTCGCGATAGTCAACAGCGAAACAAGAATGACAATTTGAAGCAAATTTGTGTTGGATGACCCATCTATTTTTATACTTCTTTGTATTCAGCTCATTGATATGGTGAAGTTTTTATTGATATGGTGAAAACCTGCATTATCACGCTACAATTCTCGAGTGTTTGAGTTGGTTACTTCAGCTTTTGTTTTTGAGAATCTGTTCTCTAAAAAAAGTTCCTACTTAAATTTGCTCTTTCTACCATTCCACTGAAAATACAGGCATACCTCACCTTTACGAACTAATTCGTTCCTAAGAATCGTACGTAAATTGGGAGTTGAAGTGAGGTTTAATTTTCCATGGGAAATAATGCATTAAGTGAAGTTACGTTTCTTCTCATAAAAATCCCCTTTATGAAATTTAAATACGTACAAAGAACAAATAAGTACTTTTTAAATGTTTTATTCAGAAAAACAAATTTCCATTTCATGAATGAAGTATATATTATTGATTTAGATTTCAGAGTTTTGAAATCTAATCATCGTCACATTCTTCATCATTTTCAATTTCACCGAGTTCATCAATTTTTAGTTCTTCTTTATCTGTATGAAGCAAATCATTGATGTCATTCAAAGAGACATTAAAATTTGTATTTTTAGCAATGCCCATAGTGTTATCACATTCTGGCTTGAGATTCTTAGAGATTCTTTGAGAATCTCTTCTGGCTCGTCAAATCTATAAAATCATCAAAAAAATTGAGGGCAAACTTACATCCAAACACCTTTTATGTTCTTTTGAGTGATTTTTCCTCTTGCTTTTCCGATGATCTTCACTACATTGAGGATGATAAAAAATTTCCAACTTTCTAAAATTAATGGTCCTCCTTCCTTATCCGTTGCTTCAATTCACTTTTCAAACATGAAGCGTAGGTAGTAGGCCTTGAAAGACGCAATCGTACCCTGGTCCATGCACTGTAATACATATGTTGAATTTGGTAGCAGGAACTTCAGTTTGACATTTGAACTTTGACGTTTAAGGAATGGTTGATGTGAATGACCATTATTTACCATTAAGAGAATGTTTAAGCTCCCAGGGGACAATGTGAGGGCCCGAGCTGAAGGTTAGGTAGGCTTTCTTTTTTGTTGAAATAGAATAGGTTTTTGTTTTGTTACGGACCATCTTTTTTCGGTTCACTGCTGTCCTGTTTTTTTAGCACCTACTACTTTCTTCTTCAACTTTGATCTTGTTTCATGAACTTCTTTCTGATCTTACTGTTTCTATGACCTTTCTGCATAGATTCCCCATTCTCTCATCTTTATACTAAATGGTGCCTTCCTCCTTCCTCTCTTCGATACGCTCTTTTTTTGTAGCGGTTAGGGAGCCTTAAACTAACTTATAATCTAATCTAAGAGAATGTTTAAGGGACTTTTTTTTTCTTTGGTAATATTCATTCACTTCAGAGATGAAATTCGGGGAAAACAATTCTTCAAATAAAGCAGGAGTGACCCAGGCCTATTCAAACGACTAATTCGTAAAAACAAGGTTACGTAAAGCGAGAGTTCGTATCTCGAGGTATGCCTGTATGATTAAAAGAACTGGAAAGAGCCCGAATCATGAATTATATCTGTGCATGTTTTACTTTACCATGGTGCGTGTAATGAAATCTATCCTGAGCAGCTCATTGTCTAATGAATACAGTTTTTCATGTTAAAGATGAATATGATTATGTTAATAATAGTCCCTTTGGTTTTGGTGTTCATTATTAAGTTTTGCTTCAAATTAGTCAAAGCTATGTTGCTTTTGCCGTTTTTATTCATTGGGTTTTTAGGGATACGTAGCTCATATTTTAGTAGCTGCTCGTTGTCCTTTCAAGTTTAGACCATTCGATGCACCAATTCTTTCAGTATCGAATGAATTTGTTTTTTGAAGATTAATTCATCGCGATATGTATGTACACATTAACTAATCCACGTTTTTGAATAATCTTTTGTAGCATCGTCTTCATTATCAAGCTAAATTGAATACTAGTTTAATAACTTTATAAAATTCATTCATTTCTTGCCTAAAACTCAGCTACGATCTACTCCCCAAAATTCTGAATTTCACACCTGAAGTGTTGCGTACGTCTTTCCTGTACCGATCCTCATCAGCCAGAGTCATGACTAACACGTATTTTAATAATGGGTTAATCAGTCACTCCGTCCGTGGAGCATTCAACCCACTTGCTGGAGCATTGTTTGGTTGCTGTTCACTCAGTGCTACTTGTAGCCTTCAAGCTTTGTGTTAGCTGCAATAACCTATTGTTGCATGAACAAATCAAATTCTATGGCTTTATTTTAATTGATTTTCATTGTATTATTTTTGTTTTTCCTTATTTTCGTGGTTTCAGTCTTCCATATCATTTAACTGTACTTGTTTCCCTCTAAAATTACCAGATAATATACTTGAATATCGTGATTTTCACCCATTTACTGCAGTGAATGTTTATTCTTCGATGGCTTCTTCAATGCAAATTTCTCATGGATCTTTAAAAAGATCATTTCCTCGTGATAAGTACATCACGGCAGCGAGAATTGTACTACACCTATCTTAAAGAGTTCACGCTCCTCCTTGGAAATGCATTTAAGAGATGCGTGTGGTCAAACAAGTATTAGCTGATGGCAGCAATTACATTTGCCTTTTCATTTGTTCCGTCTTTTATTTGTCGCTTAAATGTAATTATTTGTAGAATTCTGCTATCATCTCATGTTACAAAAAAGAGTGTTCATCTGAGCTAAGTATGAGGGTTGCCTACAACTTAACCTAGACGCTAAAAGTTCAAGGGTTTCACTTAGAGTAGTGTTTAGGTTATTATGTTATAGTCTAATTTAATGTAGAATGTGATGTTTGCTGTGTGTGTAGGTTATTTAATTTAGTGATGTACCGATACCATTTTTTTGGCCGATACCGATACCCATTTTTGGGCAATACCGATACTCCGATACTTGAAAATACCGATACTTTGACCGATACTACTACCGATATCGATACTTTTACAATCATCTAACCTAATAATACCCGTTGTATGTTAGTTTATGTATTAGTTCGGTGTCCGCTTCTTAAGAAACATAGGATGTCTGAGTTTGCGGTATCACGGAGACCGAATTCCTCAGTGTAACATTGAAAGATCGTCTGCACATGCAATGATATGTTTGAAATTTTATCAGGATAGGTTAGTAGTATTGGATAGGTTGTTGTGATCGCCGTAATTTGCGCGTTTTCCTAACCATGTCGCTTTTGTGCAGCTTTCAGGCCATATTGAATAATTAAAAGACATTAAATTAAATATAGTAATTTGGTGAATAGCTGTGCCCGAAGTAATCATTTTTGAGTAATGGTGATTTATCACCGGAGGGGAACTCCGAGTCAAGAGAGCTTTGTGTGTTCTTGTGCATACGTGTTCGGCATAAACATTTTAAACCTACCCAACTTTCCGTTCTACGTATTGGCAACAGTGGAAAACGCATTAGTGGTGTAGGGTCTGCAAGAACCGCAGTTGCTACCATGTAATGACAATCGCTAGGCCTTCGCGTCGTGAACGTGCTTTGCGGCGGTGCGAGTCACGACATAGAATTAGGATAGCATAAGTTAGATAATGTTGACGGAATTTTTCCATGGGTCCATCTAGCTTAACGATGACATTGTCCTTGGCATTTCCATGGGTCATGCTGCTACCTAATAATACCCTTGCCCTTGGTTTATTTGTTTGGTGTCTGTTTCTTCCATTTCTCTGTCACGCTCATAAGGATAGTTATAATGGCCGTATCTGTGATACGATTTTCAACGGTGCGAAAAATATTTTTCATCACGGGTACTGTTAGGATGGATATACTGTATTTGTTTATCATCTACATCTTGAAAATTCGTTCATGAAAAGTATTGAATCCCATTTTTGGCGGGCCGTGCACACTTGTATTAAAATAAAACCATTATAACTCCTACATGGGAGTTATAATAAAATTATTTCCTTATATATATAATAATACAAAAATATTGACAAAAAAGTTTCCGATTGGGAAAAATAAAATGCTCTTGCTATGTTAACTATATTGTTGAGAAATACAACAAAATGAAATCCATTCAATAGATATGTGTTTCTAATCGTATTGCAACGTAATGTAGACGAGCTATAATAGCAACTGGCTCCAAAAGTGGACCAAAACAATAGTTTCTCCAAAAAAGGATTGTCATTTTCGTGTTATTCACACCAAATACGAGTACATACTTTGGCGAAAGAAAATATTAAAATTCGGTAAGCCCCGAAACCGAAAATATCCGCAAACACGCAACCATCTATAAGATGAAGAATTTAAAAACGACAGTTTCAAGGAACTTGATCATATTTATTAGGAATACGTTTCGGAGTCCAGATCCATCATCAGTTCGTAAATTTACAAATCATTATGTCTGAAACAAAAGATAAAGCAAAATTTTGGATACAGTCATTAAAGGAAATCAAGAAAATGAAAATAAAATTAAAACATGTCCCAGAAAAACTAAAATCGACAAGATTACTATTTAGTTACAATTTGTTATGGGTAGGAACTATCAGAATTGTTGAAGGCTGGTTTTCGTTTAAAAATATGTAGCGACTCTAAAATTCTGAGGTCACATGCAGTTGAAGCCGAATCTAAGATTTAGTTGCATTTTACTGCGTGATTACGTACTGCGGAGTGTGAGGAGTAAGCTAATTAGTTCCCCGCGCGGAAGCTTCGACCCCAATGTTCGACCATTCTGTTATAAAAATTTCGTGACATCATGCCGACGTACGATGATGTGCACTGCACACAACTGTATAACTGTTAAAAATAAATCAGAGGTCGAAGTTCGCATCTCCATCGGAAGCGTATCCTTGTACCGGAAAAATGAAGCAACCATAAAATTATACAATTCCGGTACAAGGATACGCTTTTGATGGAGAAAGAGCCTTTCTGATTTATTCTTACAGTTGTGTGCAGTGCACATCATCGTACGTCGACATTACGGCACAAAATTTTTATATCAGAATGGCCGAACATCGGGGTTGAAGCTTCCGCACGGGGAATGAATTCGCACAATTCGTACGTAATCACGCAGTAAAATGCAACGAACCGATATCCTCTGCGGACTTCAAAATCTTAGATTCGGCTTCAACTACATGTGATTTTTTTGTTTTCGTGATTTTCTTTAATGACTGTATCCAACATTTTATTTTTTCTTTTATTGTAGTCGTAATGAATTTTAATTTTACGAACTGATGATGGAGCTGGACTCCGAAACGTATTCCTACTAAATATGATTAGGTTCATTGGAATTTTCCTCGTTTTTAAATTCATCAAGTTGCGATGAAAGCAATCAACTGACCCGTTCAGATGTATTGAACTATAAGATTGTTCGTGAATTGTTCGAACATCTTAACATAGAAGAAAAATGCAAGATTCGTAATGAACGGTGATATGCATGCTAAGTTAAAATAAATTATTAGCTTCGTAATATTTGGCGATTTACAAGCTAAATTAAAATAGAATTTTCGGCAATTTCTATATTATATTCACAAAAACTTTCAAATGCACCTTCAACTTTATTAAATTGGTTTGGTTTTTGTTAGCCTGTCACATACTTTAAGAAATGGATATTAGGTCAAACTATAAAGGTTTAGTCGTAAAAGTATAAAAATTTTATGTAGCTACAGGGTTTAACTATTCATTTTACATAGCTTTCAGTTATGACCGTGACTCATCGGGAATTCAAAGTAGTGAATTCAGTTAGCGGGCCTGATTGAAAGCTATACCCCTCAGGGGGATACAACTATTGTATCTATGGGAATTGGCGCTCCCAGGGGAAAAATGTGAGGGCCCGAGCTGAGAGTTAGGTAGGCCTTCTTTTTGTTGAAATAAAATGTTTTTTGTTATGTTAAGGACCACTTTTTTCGGTTCACTACTGTCCTGTTTTTCAGCACCTCTGACTTTCTTCTTCAACTTTTATCTTATTTCATGAACTTCTTTCCCATCTTACTGTTTCTATGCCCTTTCTGCATAGAATCCTCATTTTCTTATCTCCATACTTAATGGTGCCTTCCTCCTTCCTCTCTTCGATACGCTCTATTTTTGCAGCGGTTAGGGAGGCTTAAACTAACTTATAATCTAATCTGATTGAAAGCTATAATTCAACAGTTAGCTATCTAATTTACTAGGTATGAATAGGCTCTTTATTTGATTACAAGTACGCACAGCCCGTCAAAAATTACGGGACTCGCTAACTTTCTTGAACAAATTTTCCAAATGTGATGCCCAACGAATGTATTCATCCTAACAGCGCTCGTGATGAAAAATATTCTTGTTCTTACGCACTGGTGAAACTCGTATCACAGATACGGTCACTATAACTCTCCTCATGAGCGTGACAAAGAAAATGGAAGAAGCGGACTCCAAATAAACCAAGGGTATTATTAGATAGTAGCAGGACCCGCGGAGATTCCATGGAAAATGTCATCGTTAAGCTAGGCGGACCCGAGAAAAAATTCTGACAGTATTCCCTAACCTGTGCTAACATAGCCTATCCTAATCTAAGCTAACCTATCCTATCCTAACAAAACCTATCCTGATAAAATGTCAAATATTTAAATGCTTGGAAATGCCATCTTTTAATGTTACACTGAGGAATTCGGTATCCATGATACCGCAAACTCACGCAACGCGGACACCAAATAAATATATAAATAAACACACAACGGGTATTATTAGGTTAAATACTTTTACATTCATGATATATGACCTTCATTTGAATGATAAAATACGAATTTTTGGAAAGTATCGGTAAAGTATCGGCCGGATTTTGCCGATACCGATACCACTAAAAATGGCCGATACCGATACATCGGTACATCACTAATTTAATTACTGTTTTGAAATTTTTAACGGAATTTGTTAAATGTCATTTTAGTGATTAAATATTGGTGCAATGCGTAGGCCATCACTTTTCCTCTTCATTTGTGTATCTATTAAGTGGGTGTACTTTTTGATGAATCATCCTGGAAATCATCACTAATGATTGAAGAAGCGCAAAAAAATTCTGTCGGAGGTTCGATTTGTAGCACCAAGTCTGAAGTAAAAACTAAAACAGACATTGCTTTCACCGCACAGACTAAATTCATGTTCGAATTTACCCTAGCTTATGTCACATTTTTGTTTGCGCACTTTCACAAGCTACCTATGCAAATTCTTTTTTTTCCGATGCTGTTGCTCACTATCTAGGGCTGGAGTCGTGGTCAATGCGCCTCTTTATTCTTTGTCCGTCTCATGCTTTTCAAAATATTTTCATTCAATCCTGTTACTTCGAAAATAGAATTTTTCCCACTTCCTTCCTCTAACTACATTCAATGATGTAGCAAGTGACGGTTTATTCAAAAGGGAAGCTAAGACATGGTTTGTTACTTGAAAAACTTAATTCATCTTTGCCGTGGCTGTTGTTGGTTAGCAGTGTGACGCACTCTATTATTAACATTAGAAATCTTCAATAAATTGCATTTTCTTTTTTACTCTGCATGTTTAAAAACAAACTCATCCGAGAGTCAGAAGAGGATTTCAAGTCCTGGGTCTAGTAGTATGTATTCTACCATTTACTTAGCTGCATTTGTTAAGGGCGCTTCTGTGTTAATTCCATGAACTATAACTCAAGTATACGATCGCTGTAGGTATCGCCTTACTTCATTGCGTTATCGTCTTAAATTCGCCTTCTAAGTCCTGAGGCTAGGTGCGATCTGGTTCCTATAATGAAAGCTTCCCATGTTCTTATTTAATTAGCATGAATATTAGAATTTCTACGCTGCAATTCCTATCTGTAGGACTGGTATGTTGCGCACGTTCATCCGCGACACCCGGAGAGTTTCGTTCTTGCTAAGGTTTGACAGTACATAATAGGCAGGGAATTTATTCTTTCACTTTTTTAATTAATTGGTTGACTAAATAATAATCGTGTTAGCAACATCAAAAGATGCAATTCTCATTCGATATATTTATTTCAGTATTATGCAGTGCACATGTCAGCATCATTGAAACATTTTTAGGAAAAATAGTAGTGAAACTCATTGAATATCATATTCTGCAAATGTACCATGTACGTAATGTATAAGCTGCTACTCAGAGACAGTGCTGAAGAGAGATTCTTTGTCAAAAATTTAAAGAACGTAGCGCTGCTGAAGCTATCCAGACATGAAAATACACTCTTACTTAATCACAATGACTCCATCGTATTGTCCTCTGTAAAATGGTCTTTAAGAGCCTGCCATGTACGTCCCGCTCGCTCTCGCTTTGGCTTGTGTTTCACGCAGGACTCAAATGTGGAGGATACGTTATTCATTTAATTGTTTAGAACTTCTACATCATGAGTTGAAATTAACTTTTTATTTTATCATTGTACATTGTATCAGCTTTCCTTGCCTTTTGTGTCGTTGCCAGTTTTCTTTGAGGTACGCTGTGCTCTGCATCCATACATGCTGCGATCAGTGCAGTGTATAATATGTTGCTTCAGTATTACGTAAACATTGCTGTAATATTGTGCTTAAGTCGTAGCCTGTTGCGTAAGATCTATACGGCATTGCTGTGCATGATATCCTGCATCCACTGCGCCTTTGTCCATACCTCCTCCCAAAGAATGCGTTCGAAGTTCAGTTAACCCAATCAGCAACATGTGTGTATGATTTTACTGTCGGAAGAAGCCACAGTATTCAAGTATGGCGCTCACACATAGTGTCATTTCGTTCAATGCATCCATTTTGAATATGCCTCGTTCGACAGAACTTGAAATTCTATCCTGCATTGGGAAGATTGAAGAATAAAGAATTCTTGTTTCAGTAATGGGAAGACTGCCGTGTATGCACATTTTACACCCTGTTGAGTAGTATTCAGCACTAGTGAAAGCCTTGATAATTGTGTGTGCTGCTTGTGCTTGAAAAATTAAATTGCTGTGCTACGTGTGTGCGAAGTTCATTTATTTCATTTCCAATTGTCCACTATGTGTTTTTTTCCGTTTAGGCTACCTGGTGTTATCTGTCGGCGGTCACAAGCTAATATAGATTAGCCTTCATTGAGAAACACAAAACAACATACTTTGGCTTTCGTTCTTTGGTACGATAAATTTGATTTAAAAAGGGTGCATATTACTTACAGAAGGATAAAATTTTTAAGTTACCCTACTTACCATTGTGTGTGCAGGATTTATGACTTAGTCGCATATCATGGCTGAATGCATTGTTACCGCACATAAATGAGCGGAAGTTCACGGGTGACTGTCACAGGGCTACCTGGATGCTCTGGGCATGGCTCGGACGGCCGAGGTAAAACGCGATGCCAGGATCGGAGAGGCGGAGGCGCGGAAAGAGTCAAGCATGAAAGAGGCGCTCGCGGAAGAGGAGCGAATGGCTGCCAAGTACATCAATGACACTCAAATGGCTAAAGCCAAACGAGATTTCGAGCTGAAGAAGGCAACGTACGACACCGAAGTGCAGACGAAGCGAGCCGAGGCAGAATTGGCCTCCGAACTGCAGGAGGCCAAGACGAGGCAGAAAATCAAGGAGGAGCAGATGCAAATCAAGGTAAATTGTCTCTTCATATGACAAAAGTGGCCCTAAGTACTGCGTAAATCATGCCTAAGCACTACATTCTCAGTGTAGAGAAAATTATATTTTAAATGAGGTGTGTTTAAAAAATGACTCCCACAAGAGCTTACATATCTTTAACAGCGTAGTTGAATGCCCTGCTGCTCTAGAACACGATTACAGTGTGGAAACGTGCAATGAGTATGGAGAGAGGATCAAACGATGTTGTGTGTGCCAGGTGGTGGAGCGCGCGCAGGAGGTGCACCTGCAGAACCAGGAGATAATGCGGCGGGAGAAGGAGCTCCAGGGCACCGTCAAGCAGCCCGCCGAGGCTGAGAAGTACAGGTAGTTGGTCTGCGTCGCTGACGTGCTTATGCTGCTTCTCCTTGACTATCCAGTGTCGGTTCATCGGGAAAATTTTAACTTACCTTCATTAACACTACTGGATCGGATCAGGCATTTGACTTTCACTTTCTTGAAGGTCCGCATCACTAAGGTGCTTCTGCTTCTTCTCCTTAACCTTCTGGTTTCGGTTCACTGGAAAAATTTTAACCTACCTTCATTAACACTACTAGATCGGATCAAACTTTCGACTTTTCCTTTCTTGAGGGTCTGCACCGCTGACGTGCTTATGCTTCTTCTCCTTAGCGTTCCGGTGTCAGTTCCCACTAAAAAATTTAACCTGCCTTCATTAACACTAATGGATTGAATCAGACTTTCAACTTTTACTTTCTTGACGGCACGGCGCTCGTGTGTTCTCGTTCATGCCCTGGTCAAGTTAATATCATCACTCCTGATGTGTCTGCTACTCATTTAGCCGTGTCCTAGGCAAGTTCCTCATGTGACGCTGTCAAACTGCGTCAATTTGAACGTTGCATGTAAGTTCTAGTTTCTTTCTCTTAAACGTTGCAGGTTAGTTCTAATTTTTCTCTCTCGTGAGAACTTCACTGCGTACAGATCGTATTAAAATTAACTAAAACTTTACTGTCTAATTGACCTAGTAATTTGCTATGAAGTTTTGATATTTTCAGTATGTATTCATAAAAATAGCTTTATTATTGCTGCTATGAAAACTTCACTTAGTAATTAAATATCGATGTTGTAATCCACCACTGTTTATCATTCATCATTTATTACTGCTTCTCATTCCCATGGCCCGTCACTGCTTCTCATTCCCATCGCCCATCACTGCTTCCCATCCCCATCGCCCATCACTGCTTCCCATCCCCATCGCCCATCACTGCTTCCCATCCCCGTCGCCCATCACTGCTTCTCATCCCCATCGCCCGTCACTGCTTCTCATCCCCATCGCCCGTCACTGCTTCTCATCCCCATCGCCCGTCACTGCTTCTCATCCCCATCGCCCGTCACTGCTTCTCATCCCCATCGCCCGTCACTGCTTCTCATCCCCATCGCCCGTCACTGCTTCTCATCCCCATCGCCCGTCACTGCTTCTCATCCCCATCGCCCGTCACTGCTTTTCATCCCCATCGCCCGTCACTGCTTCTCATCCCCATCGCCCATCACTGCTTCTCATCCCCATCGCCCATCACTGCTTCTCATCCCCATCGCCCATCACTGCTTCCCATCCCCATCCCCATCGCCCATCACTGCTTCCCATCCCCATCCCCATCGCCCATCACTGCTTCCCATCCCCATCGCCCATCACTGCTTCCCATCCCCATCGCCCATCACTGCTTCCCATCCCCATCGCCCATCACTGCTTCCCATCCCCATCGCCCATCACTGCTTCCCATCCCCATCGCCCATCACTGCTTCCCATCCCCATCGCCCATCACTGCTTCCCATCCCCATCGCCCATCACTGCTTCCCATCCCCATCGCCCATCACTGCTTCCCATCCCCATCGCCCATCACTGCTTCCCATCCCCATCGCCCATCACTGCTTCCCATCCCCATCGCCCATCACTGCTTCCCATCCCCATCGCCCATCACTGCTTCCCATCCCCATCGCCCATCACTGCTTCCCATCCCCATCGCCCATCACTGCTTCCCATCCCCATCGCCCATCACTGCTTCCCATCCCCATCGCCCATCACTGCTTCCCATCCCCATCGCCCATCACTGCTTCCCATCCCCATCGCCCATCACTGCTTCCCATCCCCGTCGCCCGTCACTGCTTCTCATCCCCATCGCCCGTCACTGCTTCTCATCCCCATCGCCCGTCACTGCTTCTCATCCCCATCGCCCGTCACTGCTTCTCATCCCCATCGCCCGTCACTGCTTCTCATCCCCATCGCCCGTCACTGCTTCTCATCCCCATCGCCCGTCACTGCTTCTCATCCCCATCGCCCATCACTGCTTCTCATCCCCATCGCCCATCACTGCTTCTCATCCCCATCGCCCATCACTGCTCTCATCCCCATCGCCCATCACTGCTTCTCATTACCATCGCCCATCACTGCTTCCCATCCCCATCGCCCATCACTGCTTCCCATCCCCATCGCCCATCACTGCTTCCCATCCCCATCGCCCATCACTGCTTCCCATCCCCATCGCCCATCACTGCTTCCCATCCCCATCGCCCATCACTGCTTCCCATCCCCATCGCCCATCACTGCTTCCCATCCCCATCGCCCATCACTGCTTCCCATCCCCATCGCCCATCACTGCTTCTCATCCCCATCGCCCATCACTGCTTCTCATCCCCATCGCCCATCACTGCTCTCATCCCCATCGCCCGTCACTGCTTCTCATTACCATCGCCCGTCACTGCTTCTCATTACCATCGCCCGTCACTGCTTCTCATTACCATCGCCCGTCACTGCTTCTCATTACCATCGCCCGTCACTGCTTCTCATTACCATCGCCCGTCACTGCTTCTCATTACCATCGCCCGTCACTGCTTCTCATTCCCATCGCCCATCACTGCCGATCATTCACCATTGCTGATCCCTCGCCTCTGCTAACCCCGATCTATTGCTGATAATTCAACGATGTGCCCAGGCTGGAGAAAATTGCCGAGGCTACGCGCAACCGCCTCGTGCTGGAGGCTGAGGCCGAAGCTGAAGCCATAAGGGTGAAGGGCGAGGCAGAGGCGGCCGCCATTCAAGCCAAGGCCAAGGCGGAGGCCAACATCATGACACAAAAGGCTGAGGCTTGGAAGGAGTTCAAGGAAGCTGCCATGATGGATCTCTACCTGCAAACGCTACCCAAGGTGGATTCGTTACATTGCATGCTGCTGAATTTGGCTTTATGTCAAAATTCCCTCATTAATTAGACGTTTTGTAATTTTCGCATAACTATGAGCTCCTTCATCGGTTGACACAGTTTTCCTCCTCAGGGGATACAACTACTGTATCTATAGGAATTACTTCTTTCAGGGGGAAAATATGAGGTCTCGAGCTGAAGGTTAAGTTGGCCTTTCTTTTGTTGAATAACTGAAATAAAATGTTTAGGTTATGTTTAGAACCATCTGCTGTCCTGTTTTTTCAGTACCTACTACTTCCTTCTTCAAGTGTGATCTTGTTTCATGAACTTCTTTCTTAACTTACTTTTTCTATGCCCTTTCTGCATAGATTTCGCGTTACCTTAACTCCATACTAAATAGTGCCTTCTTCCTTCCACTCCATGGATCACCTTTGCTGCGGATAGGGAGGCTTAAACTAGCACCTAATTCAATTTTAATCCTTTCTTGGGAACACCGTTGTGGTTAGGGAGGCATAAATTAGTTTTAAATCTAATCTAATCTGATCCGGCCTTTATGCCCATGAACTTTCTCTTATGTTTCGGCAGAATGAGCATGTTAAACTGGCTTAATAAGGGAGATTTGAATTGTAGTTGGACAGTTGAAACTATAATTGAGGAAATCAGTATGCGCTGTATTAGAAACAATTTAGCTAATTTATTACGCCTCTTCCGATCACTTTACGGCTTTTAGATCAATTGTGTTGCAAAATGTATAATTTTCATTACAGGTTGTTCTTAATTTTTACTTAAACGGAGTTTGCACTGCAAGAATTACTATTTCTTCAGCATCATTATTACAAGCAACGTGCGGCTTGTTATGTTCCCGTATCATAAATTTTTGCGTAATAATTCCCAAATGATCTCGTGCTGTTTATGTTTTGCTACAACGGCTTCTTTGGCGCAGATCGCCGCCGAGGTGGCGGCGCCGCTGAGCCAGGCCAAGAAGGTGACCATGATCAGCAGCAGCAAGAGTGAAGTGGGCGCTGCCAAGCTCACGGGAGAAGTGATGGACATCGTCAGCCGCGTTCCGGAGATGGTCCATAAGATGACCGGCATTGACGTGGCTAAGGTGGGGTGACCTATCACAGTACCGTCCTCCAGCCAACACCCGCAGCAGGCAACCTCTCAGTATCTTTGTGTTGCGTGGTGGCACTTAATGGGTGGGAACGATGCGGGGAGTGGAATTGGTTCACTGGCTCTCAAGCCTTACCGCTGGAGGGCGGATGCAGCTTTTGATGGTAAGATAGAGGGGTTTGAGGATAGTTCTGCAAGAAAAAATGGTGAATCGGGCTTAAATGGGGATACCGTTGCTGAGGATGGTAGTTTGACGTTCGGCGGAAGATGGGCGCATCCTACTGGTTTGAGATCTGTGCAGAGACCTCTAAGCCTTACTCTAGATGCCTCATTTCACACTAAAAAGACGAGCAAACCTACTTGGAGCATCTTGGCTGCAGAATCAAAGCTTAAGCAAAAATCTCCCTGTGGTGATGACAACAGTCTCGAGAGAGCTGAAAGTTCTTCCCGTGAAGGTTTTTGGCTTCACTCAACGGCTGCTGCCAATAGGCAAATTCCTCCGGTTGCTCCTCGATCGAAACCTGTGGCGGCTAGACGAGCAGTGAGCCTTGAAAAGACTGGCGTTGTAATACTGAAAAAAACTAGCGCTCTCGGTCCCAAATTACCTGTCAGCCCTCGCAAATCTTTGATAGAAGCTACAGCTAAGGCATCAGGTCAGGTTAGTCGCCCTGACGAAAATAAAAACATCCCTTCGAGTCAGAACCAAGAATTGAAGAGGAGCTTTATGCTTGGCAAAACCTCAGATACTGACGAACCGAAGCGACGTGAATCTTCCAGAAAGTTTTCCTATAGAAAGATCATTGAGGAAAAAGAACCAGAAGAAGATGAAGAAGACTACAGAGATGATGGTAGTCAGTACCTTCCAGGTCCTCGACTCAAGCGCCGTCCTGGAGAAGAAAGCGTTGAAGAAGCACGAGCTCGTGTTGTGCGTCTGAGTGACATCCTTTTAGAGAAAAATAAAGAGAAGATAGTGGACAGCTGGGTGGCCCACACTGTTCAGTATGCTAGAGGGGGCGACCAGCACCGAAGCGACTCGCAACAAGCAACCGAAGAAATTGGAGTTGACAAAAGTGCCACAAAAACTCTTGCTTTAGTTGGGCGAGAGATGGAAACTGTTTTAAGGGAAGTGGAGTCTAAGGTGAAGGAAGAAATGGAAAAAAATTTATCCAAGCTTTGCGAAGAATCGGGTATTGATATTGATAGGTTTATTGATGAAAATAAAAAAAGCTGTGACAAAAGTAGTGAATCGAGTAGCGTAGAGACAGTGCTACAGAAACGAAGTGTTAAGGAAGGTGCTGGTAGTGCAGCTACTACTGAGAGGAAAGAGAGCAATCTTGTTAAAGCCGAACGTACTGCCAAGGAAAGCTCTGGAAAACTCAGCTCTGAAATGAATACAAGCACGGGAAAAATTTCGGCGAATGACCCTTTGTCCCAAGCATCTACTTATAAAGAGCCCAGATCATTTGTTGCCAAATACGCCCCTGGTCCTGCTGCGGTCATTCTTAAACCTGTCATTCCTAAAGGTATGGGAACTGTTGCTGGACCAAAAAAGCAAACTTCTGGAATTCCATCTTCAGAGTCGAAAGTTAAACATTCATGCATAGATACGAAAAGCGGAGCAACTTCTAAAATTCCTCGGAAGGGACGAAGTGTGGATGGCGGGAGTGTGAAAGGCGCGACCATTAAAGTGAAACAAGACACCAATTCAAAGTTTACTGGGATTGAAATGCGAGCGAGTTCTGATACCGATCAAAGCAGCAGACCCACAAGTGCCTCGAGTGCTTCAGGGAGTCGAGACAGATCACCTTCTGCTCTTAGTGGTCGAGGTAGTAGACCGGCGAGTGCCTTGAGTAGTAGTGGAACTCAAGAAAGTAGACCCGCCAGTGCTCTTAGTAGTCGTGGAAGCAGACCAGCGAGTGCGGCTAGTGGGCGCAGTACTCTTGATAGGAGTTCCTCCGATAGTAGTAGGGACTCTACGTCTGGGGGAACTAGACCTAAAACTGGCAAGTCCCGCACTGAGCTGAAGCCGCCCAGGTGGAAATGAAGCCCATTATTCTAAGAATTTCTTAATGGCTAAAGTTGTCTGCTCGAACGAAGCTCTTCAACAAAACTTTGGAATAAGTGTTTTTATTTATTTGCTCAGGCTTTAACATAAGATGTTAGTAAACCGTGAAACTTCCCCATGTGATTATTAGATTTTACGACAATATCAGTGATCAGCTTTGAGTGATGCCTTCGAATTCTTGCTCAGCTGAAGTTGTGTGTGTCCTGCAGCCTCTTTGTGTTGCGCGATAGTAATTTAACGAGGCCAAAGAAGTAAAGAATTGCTCAACGAAATTTTAGTGGTGTGCCTTTTTTTCATTGAGAAAAGTTATCAAGTATGATACCGATACCGAGGCTTTATTCTTGAACTTATCTAACTTGTCAGGGTCTAAGAGAGGGGTGAATTTAAACATTTTAGCCTCTTGTGAAGAATAAACTACCGTTTTCTCCTGTCCTTCGCATCTCTGTGTAGCGTTTTCGTTTTTGCTTATGTTATTTATTCTTATTAAATTGCCTGATGTAATCTCAAATACTTTTTTATTGACATGGTCACTTTTTATTTCATGTTAGTTTTTCCCAAGTAACTTTTTTTTTTCAAATGAATCCCTCCTCATAAACGAAGTACTTTGTGTGGATCACATGATGTATTCTTAGGGATAGCATTTAATTGCCGGATTGTATTTAGCAGTGCCTGCTGTGTGTCTTGAGTACTAGTAGTGTTTAGTTATCATGAACGTAGTGTGTCCATGAAATCGAAGCTGTCCGATTAGTATAGTCATTAGTAGAGTAGTAGTAATAAATGATTCATCTTTTTTTCTCTCCAGTGAGGCACAAGCTTTAAGAACTGAACTCGGGTTTCATGGCAAGGCGTATCATTCTTCTAGCGGTGTTCTCTTCATTTGTTGTGATTTCATTTGTTTGTTTCAGTAAATCATTTTTGCTTGATTCGTAACGTAAAATTTCTATTGATGTAATGAGGCTCGTATGAAATCTCCTTTAAACGTTAAATTTGTTGCATTGTGCGCCTGTTATAAGTTTTTGCCATTGTTTGAACGTTTGTTGTATTGACTTTTCCTTTGCATTTCAGCCTGTGCGGACTGTGTAGGTTGGAGGGCTCGGATGACCGTCTCAGCCACGCCTGATCACCTCTCATTGAGCCTGCAGTAACTCCACTGCATTTTGCTTTATTAAGTTAGTAATGCTTCTCAAATTTTGCTTTATTAAGTTAGTAATGCTTCTCAAATTTTCTTGATTTTTCGCGTTTGTTTTACTTTATACTTTATTGTTTTCGGAGAGTATTTGTTGTTTTTGTAGCCTTCGTTTTTGTTTTTTAATGGCGGTAAGATCTGCTTGGGTTCGTAATTTTGTAACCAGTGGAAAGTACGCCGAAATAGAGTTTGTAAGTTTAAATTTTGCCAAATCTTTTGGTTTCCTCATCTTGTTACTTATCTGATTATTGTTTCTTCCTAGTCGTATTAAAGACTTCAAATTTCTTTCATTGATTTAGAAAGTAAACTCTGTTCAATTGATGGTTCGCTGTTTCTTAGTCTTAAATTTTTAGTGGACTCATATGAGGTGTTTGTCGGGTATTGCATGGTCATATATTGTATTCTGTGCATGGCAGCGCTACTATTGCCGTTACTTATGTTAAGAAACACACGTTCTCGATGGTTCGATGTGTCTTCATTTGTACTCACAAAGCCTGTGGCTGAAGTGAACGCCCTTGCCTTTTTGTCATCTTTCTCTGCCTGTTATGTCCAAAGTTTGGTCGACCTATCTATTCACCGTTTATTTGCTCTTCAAGATCTGCATGTTGTTATATCCAGTTCAAACTAAGCGAGCTTTAATCTACATTATATCCGACTTGGTCATTCAAACAGGTTTATTGAACTTTGATGAACAATAGTAGCTGTTTAACGTTAAACTATGAGGTTGGTGCAAAAGTAATGTCCGATTTAAAGGTCTTTGGTAAAAACAAGTCGACGTCAATGCAAATATTTCTTCATTAACACAGGTTTGGTTTTGGCCTTCAATGACCTCCTTTCCCCTTTTAACAAGCTTATAAATGCTTCGCTTATAATATTTTGTAGCTTTAATCAAAATACGAATTCACCTTTTTTTCAACCTTTTCTCTGATTGTTAATCTAAGCCTACTAAAATAGTTCTGTAATTTTTGAAATAAATAGAAAGCAGAAGGGGGGATACAGGGGATGAGTTGGTATTTCCCAGCAGAGTCTCGGACGAAAGAACATTCAACTGATAGAAGTCAAGTGTTCTTGAACGACCTTCCTTTGGCTTATTTTTTTTTTCAAGGGAAATTACCATTTCGGAAACGAGCAAACCATCTCACGCAACTTCTTCCCTACATCATCCTCATAAATGTTCCAATTAGATTTTACTGCCGCACTATAGCGCCTTTATGAAACTCGTACAGTACTACATTTCTAACGTCATCTTTAAATCGGACAAACACGGATACCAACTTCTGTTAAGAAATTATGTTCCTAATAGGTAATCCGAAAGAATATCTTTTAGTTTAGCTACAGAAATATATTACTCTTATAAAAAAATGTAAAAACTACAATAACGTATCTAATTTTGAACATTCGTTCAAATAGTCCGATATTACTTTTGCATCAACCTGATATTAATCCTTTTCTCCGTTGTTTAAACTTTATTTCTTGGATGATGATGAAACTGTCTAAATTTTTGGCTACAAAAGACCTTAATTGAGATATTTAATGCAACATAAAAAATGAAAGTGGCAATTATTTTTATGCCGTATAATTCAAAATATTTTTCCGTTGCAACCAATCATCGGTAAATTAAAATCACTAAATACAATGATCAACAAGCTCTTCAAAACTAATGTGAAGTTCGGCATTTGGGTGGGATTTTTTTTACAAATGCACTTGGTTCTAACTTATTGCGTTAGTCTCGTTTTTTCTACTTGGCTTGACTCAAATATGCGAATACTCAAAATTTAAGAAAATTGGCTCTTATGTTGGTATTTTTAAAAAAATGCCTGTGTAAAATATTCATGTATGACCTCTTTTTAAATTGAAAAACTTCGTGACGACGGTATTATTGTAAGAAAGAAGTAACAGCTCAGAGCAGACTTCAGGTGACGTGGATGCCCCTTTTAAATTTTTACAGTTTGGCACCCGAATAATTGGGAAATTAAAAGCAGTTTCCAAAATAACTGCATTCTTGCGTGTGAAACCTAGTCATTCCTGTATGAATTAATATTTTTCAAGCACATAATTTCACGTAGTTTGGACCAACGTTTGCTTGACTACGCTCTCACTAATTTTTATTATGTATGAAAATAATCCCAAAATCTCCAAGTACCATTCAGAGCCTATAAGCTTCAATTTTTGGTGTACTAGTAAGTACGAAATTAAAAAAAAAGACCATTGAGATATGATTCGGATAAAGTAGTGGTATTAATACTACAAGCATGGTATTACAGTTCTAGTTAAGGAAAGTCAACAACGGGTACAATGAAAGTAAATAGCATTGGCTCATGTTTTAAACTACCATGTCTTTTTTTCTGAGTACCACAGTGGCGAGCCGCACGTCTTGCCTCCACAACCTGCCTGTTCGCACTGACGCTAGCAGTATTGAATTAGATGCCTTGCCCTGGTAGTAGTATCGGAGTGTTCTATGTTTCCCCTTTCAGTGGCTTACTTGTGTTTTTCTGTTCTTTCCAATATTCTACTCATGTTCAGTCGCACGAAGAGCACGACTTACCTAGAGTGGCCTTGTCATGACCCCCGGCTTCCAAGCTGAGCCTCCTAATACCTTTGAATGCATCTAGTAATTCCTCTTTTAATTAATGTAGTAGACGTCGGTATCTTTGTGTTGTACCAAACGGCTGAGCGGAATAGGGTTTTTGAACTGTGAATACAAATTTCATGTTTTATATGCCACGCGTATAAGATTGATGATTATTATAGCACATAGCCGTGAAAGAAATGGCACTTGTTTGAGCCGTACACGCCTCGCAAATCGTTTGCGAATTTTTCGTATTTTTGTTCACTTTTATCAAATTGGTATTCAAATTCTATGTTCTTATAAAGAACTTTGCTGGAATGTTGTCGGGAAAAACTTCGTTTTATATAAAATTTAGTGATCGTAATGAAGTCTAGGTGTTTTAAGCATAATGTAGCTTTATATAACTTTATAAACTCATGTGAAATGTACTTTGATGTAGAACCAAACATTCGTTTGCCCTTTAAACTCCCGTTAGTTTATCTGTTGAAATTGTTCTCACGTATCTCACTCTTTCAAGAATGGTTTTACATTTTAATGGATTGATGCACAATTTTAGGAACTTGATCACTAAAGCTCAGGAATTTAACGTCGCATCCCTCAACCTGACATCCATAATATAGGACTAATTACAACTCGTGCTGAATTTCTTATAATCATAGAAAATTTTTAGGGCAGATGCCCTAAAATACGTTTCAGATTATTTTTTAGGGCAGATGCCCTAAAATACGTTTCAGATTATTTTTAGGGCAGATGCTGCTGCGCTTGAAAACGTACAAAATAATTTCTTAAAGGAAGAGTACATTTTATACACATAACTTACGTTTTCAAATGAAAATGAAATGCGATATAAATTTCTGAGCCCCGTGTCGTAGTTCGCATTTTATTTATAACAAAAGAATAGCTGCCCATGTTTTTTACAATTTTGTTCTCATTTACGAGTGCAAATACGAACGTTTTTTAACGCAAAACTAGAGGTTCCAACCTATATTTTAGCGGGAGACTGCTATTGACGTCACTCGATTAGAGTATTTGGTTTTGGTTAAATTTACGAGTACGACTGCCATTGTAAAAGCAACTGAGTTTGCACAAATTTATTGTGAAGTTAATGATGGCAGGTTTTTATACCAATCGTATGAATAAAACACTTGGCAAATTACTTTTGACGTCTTGAATTTAATACAGCGGTCCGGCATTTTTTTTTAGTGTACCCCTTATGTTGTAAGATTTTTATTCAAAGTTACAATGTTGATTGTAAGCATTTATTACGTTGATAAGTTGGACAATTCTACTAAATAGTCACAAAATGAACCAAATTTGAATACTGCATGATATGCCATATAGTTAAGAAAATCTTATGCCAAATGCTCTTACTTGCATTAAAAAAAAATTTTGTTTTATCTTCTCGCACTTTATTACTATTCTGTATATTTTATGTCGTGCAAAATCTGTCACAATTTGGTGATTGCGAAGACATTAAGGGCATGCTACTTCCGTTGCAAGATATTCTTACACGGCGGAGAAATTTTAGTCAAAAATTTCGCTATTGGTAGCGTCGAGATTTTAACCTCAACGAGTCAACTATTTTTGGTTACTCCTGATCATGAAAGAAATCGAAAAACATACGGGCCCACGTGCACTGCCGAAATAGGTACTGAGAAACTCCATTCTTGAAAATATCAAATACACGGTAACAATTTAGAGTTGCTTTGAATAGCCTACTGACGTTGCAAATTTAGCTTGGTTCCGTTAACATCACAGCATTCATGTTCCTCCAACCGTTATTCATCTCTTATATTAAGTATGGAGAAGGCCTTCAGGAAATGTGTCATTGATACAAAGATAATATTCATAGGTTATATACTTTTTTATTCGCTTATCAACATATCACACTCATTCAAGATACCTAGCTGGGCGAAACATTTAGGCTCCTCAGATACCAATTTACTAATTTGAACTTCAAGTTAAACCAAGAACAACTCAGAAGTAGGGTTCCTTTAATAGCACAGAATTACAACTCAATAACCTAGTTTCGACGAAGCTATTATTGCCAACGAAATCAACGAAAGGGACGTAATAACCTTTGGTAGCCTTCAGATGCAAATACATAAGCGAATAGAGTAAACCTAATCGCGCACTGTTTCACAAAAATCGAATGCTAAAAAAATAGGAATATCGCCACGTCCGTAACACTCTACAATAAAATTAACATCGTAGAGGCACATCAGATAAATTAAACTCGCCTGTGGAATAATTCCACCGTAACGAAATTTAGCAACCTCACCAGCCAGAATATGAAAATGTTACGACCACTAATAAACCTCGCATTGTTTATCACTATAATATCACAAAGGTGATCCAAAAGGGACATTCTCAACACGATAAAAATTGAAACCAGAATAAGATCGCATTTACTCGAGAAAAGACTGCTACCGCCAATGTAATAAAAAAATGGATTATTTGGTTGCGCTCGAACTACAAGATAGAAAGAAACTAAGACGCGTTGTGGCTATCATTTGATCCACGTTAGAGAAAGTATGTAGGTAGATGTAAAGAAAAAACGGTAAAATTATTAACACAAACATAACAATAAAACAAAAAAAATGAAGTCAGTCACATCGCACAATTGTTCAGATCTGATCTGTGATTCTGCGATTTGGAATGAAACTTCAACTGACTGAAGGCTATTGTTCATTCGTTGTTATTGAATTAGTGAAGAATTTATCCACTTTCAACCACACCTTCAAATAGTTGCTTCTGAATTTAGTCAGGGTTTCGCATTTTGCGTCACATACACGAAATACTCCTAACTAAAAATGGTCTGGTCGAACAAACAAAATGAGAACATCATGAGACACTTTGAATTGACCGTTGCCAATGTTAGTATTGAAGCTAAACAAACACCAAGTGGCCAAAAAAAAACTCGCACTGCACTTTTTTTTTCTACTCTAAATTCTTTACATTATTCTGTCATAGTTCATTTATTTCGTAAAATTGTACATGGCAACATTCTAGAGGGGTTTATCAAGTAGTAAAGACATGTTCTGAGTGGATATAGAATTCTAAATTTTCATTTACATCAAAGAAATGAAGACCCTTGGAAGGGACCTGTTAGAGGATGCATCATTGGGTTTCATCTAAGTAGAAAATCTAGTCGCGAAATTTTTACAGTCACCAATATGAATATCAGAACTATACAGAAAACAATAGCACGCACGCGAAAAAAAGATTAAGACGGTTCATCTCGTGGAAGGCCTAACATTGTGGATGGCAGAGACAAAAGCTCACTGAAGAGATTGAGGAAGAATACTCAGTCTTCATCAACACAAGTGATAAATAATTACCGTGTTTTAATTATAAATATAAATAATTTTTCAAAGCCTTATGTGTCGCAAGTTAAAGCAAATGAATTCAGGCAAATACGAAGCACCTCGGAGGCCATTAGTGTCAACAGCATTTTAAAAAAACGCTTCTTATTTACTCGAGAACACAGAGATTGGACTGACGAGTCCAGATTCACTCTCTCCCAAAACGACGGGCGTCTTATAATATCGATCAATGGGTCTGTCACTCTAAGCAATAAAAAAATAAACTTAAAGGACTATTTGTAAGTTCTTTCTGTTTACGTTCATTCTCAATGAAATTTTATTTCCCTGATGGTAACAGGACCTTTCAGGACAACAATCCTTGCATCCATAGGTCTATAAAAAACTTCAAGATTACGTTGCGAATGAGGGAATATTTTAGCTCATGAATATGCCTATACTTTCTCCTGAATTGAGCCCATTGGAAATTCGTAAGATGAGTTTGAGAGGAAACTTGGTGACTAATAGCACCTTCCTTCAACGCTTCGGGGGCACCGAGTACTTTAATTATGGCCAAATAAAAGAGCTGCAAAGGCTCCAGAATCGAGTAAAACCAATGCCAGGTAAAATGAAAGCTGTAATATGATCTAAAGGCTGTTCA
This sequence comes from Morinoia aosen, assembly GCA_030386875.1. Taxonomy (NCBI): domain Eukaryota; kingdom Metazoa; phylum Arthropoda; class Malacostraca; order Amphipoda; family Talitridae; genus Morinoia; species Morinoia aosen. The sequence goes on from CM059563.1 coordinate 14,005,969, forward strand.
ATCACTTGTTAATAAATTCCTGAACCATTAAACTTTCATTTTGGCCACTCGGTGAAGTTTATTCCTTTTCATGTCTGTGAATCATGATGACAGCCGAGTTACACATATTTCAGCAGTTACGCTAACGCTTGTCACTTCCCAAACATGAAAAATTGCATTATACATTCAAAATTGAGATTGCCAATAAAGAAAAGAAATGGCTGGTCATAATAGGGTTCAAGCTCTCGGCTTTTTAACTTGAAATTTTAAGAAAAATGAGCGCAATAGCGTCGAACATATTCAGTTCTAGTGATTAAGCTGAAATACCTAACCACCATATAATATGTAAATAGAAAACACTGAGGGAAAATTCTATTGCCTCCACCAAGAAGAAAGCACTCGGGAGATGGGAACAATTTACAAAGCATTATTACACAAGGTGCTGTGCAAAATAAAAGAACACCCTGATTATAATGAAACATCGTCACTAGTGAACAATAAGGTGAAAAGAAAATGAATACTCACGATGAGCGTGCTAAAGATGAGATTTATCCACACAGCTCTCCAAGTTATCAGCCAGGCTACCCCGAAAGTGCGTGAAAGAATTGAAGGACCAAAATAAACATTGCATTCGATAGGTCCTGCTATAACCAAATGGTGAACCAGCTCAGTTAGAAATTGAAAAAGAGGTAATGTGCGACAAAAGGTGAACGCAATTTGAAATAGGGTTAGGAGGATTCATTTTCAACAAGTTCTTTTTAAACAAAAAAAGCGACTACCACAGAAATTTTAAGAATTTTACCTCAATGAAAAGTTGCACCGTACATATATTATTGAAAATAATCGCATAAAGTAAACGAGAATAATTTGTACCTAATCAGTTCAATACTAATAGTAGCCTAATTTATAAGAGAGAAATAAAAAACTAATAAAAAAAGAAATTTGACATGAAATAAAAAGTTTCAAAACTTCAAATACATCCAAAAAAAATTACGCTTCCATTAAACAAACAAAAAACATCCGCCTGTAACCACTCAAGAATCACTCAAATTTTCCTGCAAAACAAAGGCCACAAACTACTCCGTAACCCATTATAATAGTGAATCAAGAGCTGTCGCTCGTTCAACATAGGACTGAGTTCGTGCACATTCAACTCGAACACCTGCATTTGAAGGAAGCACACACGCTTCACTGAGGAGCACACTGAAGGCTGCCCGCACCCGACCCGCCAAACGGGTTGTGGTCGTCGTCGTCGTCGTCATCCGACGAGTCTCTGAACATGAGTGGCACCGCAGGCTCCGCGGCGCTACCTCGGCGGCGGCCTTCACTTTCTCCACTCTGGAACATGACCGTCAATACTAAGTTGCAACCCAGTTGCTCTAACTTGTGCCAACAATAAAGTCCTAACTTAGGCGTTGATTAGTGTTTCATAAATCCACATTTTAGATCGTTTTTGTTCAGTCATGAAAACGTTCATAAAATTGTTTATATACTAAATTTGCTCCCTCAATAACCTGCATAAACAAAAAGCAAATCGGTTGATCAAAAACACAGTTTTGAACTTATAAAGCGTTTCAACATCACAGTCAGTCAGGTACGGAGTGTCAACTCTCTTTTCTTCTTAAATAATCATTAAATGCATACATGATCAATTTACAGCATGTTTCATCAGTCATTCCTCACACTACATTTACACCAGCAATATAAAATTCATTATGTGAAAGAAAAAGCTCTAAAATCTTAAAATCCATATTGGTATTTTGGGACCTCAAGTACCTTACAACTAAGAAACTACTCGTGTATTCACAGTGCTAATTCGTACTTGGCAATAATGATGCCTGGACAATTATGTATGTACTTATTTTACGTCAATCCAGACCATAGATGTATGAAAATGTGCCTCAAATTTTTCTTATTATCAACAAAATTACACAGCGCTTTCCTAAGCGTAAGAGTCATGGTAACACATAAAAATAAAAAGTGACATTATGTTAGTTTAAGTCTCTAACCGTAAAAAAGAGGTCCTAAAAAGAGGAAGGCACTATTTAGTATGGACTAAAAAAACGCGGAATCTAAGCACAAGTGGCATTAGAAACCGTGATTTGAAAAAGCACTATATGAAACAAGATTATCTGTTGAAGAAGGAAATAGTAGGTGCTGAAAAACAGGGCAGCTGGTAAATCAAGCTGAGAATGACTTCAGAACCGCATTTTTTAATTGTCGAGTCATTCCTTGTGAGAAATTAGAAAAATTTTAACCTTTTTAACCCGCGAAATCTTTTGTAAAAAACGTAAGAGTATACCTTACGATATACCCTTACTTTCTTTTCATTTTCCACTTTCTCATTTAATGTTTCCAAAAGCAATGAAATTTCTTTACAATTTCAATACTCTGTTGTATCACCCGGAAACACTACTTGTTTGACCATAAATTCTTATAAATCTCATAAAATTCTTTTGAAATTCTGTTAGAAAAATAGTCTAAATCCTAAGTTAAATTTCAGGTTTTTCTTAAGACGAATCAAGCTGAGAATAACTTTGAAACCGCATTTTCCAATTCTCAAGTCATTTCTAGTAAAAAAAACAGAATTTCCAACATTTCTATTATGTGAATTTTTTTTTTAAACATAAGGGTTTGCTAAACAAAATTTATTATTCGTACAAAGTACTCAAAGGGTTTGCGTCAATTCAGTTCCATAGAAACAATCCACTTCAACGCCCATTAGAAAGAAACATTATTTACGATACCCTCTCCAGTTGAAGTAAACAAGAAGTAAACTACAAATTCATTAAAGAACTATTAATAAACCAACGAGGAGTGATGGAATGACGGGTTACGACTCTAGTGCAAGCGACTAAACTTTTCTATAAATAATTTATGACATTTATGCCTCGTGACACACGATGGAAATAGCATCACAAGAGTGGGCCGCATCTTCATGCAGGATTTGCGGTCCATCTGTTAGGTCGAATTGTGTAAAAGGAGGTGTATTTGGTGCCTTGACCTTTGTTCCACAACAACGTATGAGAGAGTACAGTGCAGCCACTTTTCCTAAAGTGACTCATTTCCTCGTAAAACAACTACTCTCCTAATGGACTCTGAAAATGGGAACACTTTTTTTCAAGTTTACAATTTAAAATTAACATACGAGTGTAACATTTTTCGAGTCAACATAAAAGCTCTAAAAATTTCAAAGAAGAACTCTTCCAAAATTCACCAGAATAGGAATTAGTCCAAATGAAATGAAATGCCATGCCATTTGATTCACTCACTGACTCGATACTCTGGAATCGATATAAAACCATGTTGACAAAACTCACAACCCAGTCCAAAGTTATTTCAATGGAAATATATTATATCAAATTTCAGGAGTATCTTATTTTTATCCTTGAATTCTCACGTTTTGTTTCATTCTAGAACCCATAAAAAATCCCAGAACCAACCAGTGAATCACTAAGGTAAGGATTTGTAAAACCAATGGTAAGAAATACCATCCCAAAGGAAATGGCGAATAACTCCAAGAAAACGAATAAATAAACGCTGATTAGGACCGACGCCACTCACCCTGCCACCCTGCATGCGCCGCATGTGGTGCCAAATCATCATGATCATGCGGCTGTCGGAGATGTCCACCATGTCACTGGAGCTTCTGCGACGCTCCCGCAAGTTGTTCTCAACCGTCTGCACTCACAAAACAACCATCAGCCTAAAAATTTACATATTCTGTGATTTTTTTGGCGACCAAAAACCAATCCATTGAATAAAAAATTTTGAAGGCTAATGCAATGCAAGAAGTTATTTCCTTTTCAGAATCGATATTTCAGTGGTTTAGTTTTTTGTTGCTTCATTCAGAGATATAATCTGTATAAGTGAATAAGAAGGTCATTCAAGGTTAGATCCGTGTAATGACTTTACAGATAATGGTGAATTACTAGTTGTACTATTCTATTTTTGATAGATATCTCAATAAATGAAATAATACATAACGAATTGGTCGACTGCTAGTAAATCGCAGTTATGAAATAAACAGTTTAACAGGGAAGGTTTCGGGATTTGAAAATTCAGTACAGTAAAACATGGTAGAAGAAACAGTAAAAACTCTATTCATATTACTCTATTACGTTCTCCTGAATTCATCTATACGTCGGCTTTATCTTAAAATTGAACCAGTACTAATAATTCAATTTTGCAGCATTCAAAAACAATCAAAATAGGAATTAACACATGACTAGTGAATTCATGTTTTTAATAACTGGAGTGGGAAACCGATCAACTATCTATTTTTACAATTTAACTAATTTATGAATTAACGAACTAGGTTTTGATGATCTCTGTACATTCTCTGCAGTTGAATGTACTCACAATTCCGTTTGAACTAAGCTACAATCCCTTTTGCTTCAAATAACTACTAAAATTATTCCATAATAATTGCTAAGAATTTAAAACAAATATGGACACACAAATTTAAAAAATGCTCTCACTCAATGTGAATTGAAAATGAATTGATCTGTACGGCATTGAAAAGATAGGTGATGCAGCTTGTGGCTCAGTAAGCAAACAATGAAAGATTATTCTTCACCGTTTAAAAAAATCCAAGTCCTAGGTTTATTCTTTAAAACGATCTTTCACTCCGAAAGCGAGTGATTTGTCAAAATTTCTTAACTTTTTCATGGTCAAACGAACTTTTACGGTTATATTTTAGAGATCCCTATGCTGTGAGTGATTTGTAGTATATGCGAAAATGGATCGACCCTATCAAACCCTATCTTCCGACGGAACATTATAAGCTACTGACATTGATATAAACTATATGAAAATTGGAGTGCACTCAAGTTACGGAAATAGCCAAGAAAATAAAGTAGGAATAATAAATATAAAAATTAATTAGCATGGAAGAGGCCTTTTTGTAATTCATACAGCTGTTGATACACCAAGACATTCTAGAAGTTCAAAAGAACAGTTGTTAGATGAAGTGCATCAAAATGGCACCGTTTTAGTGAAATTATGAATTTTTCAAACTACACCTTGAATTCAGGACTCTAACACTAGTGTCATAGTACGAGCACGACACGCAGGACCCAGCTGAGCACCTGTGCAATTCTGTTCTCCTCTTCTTCACCGGGCGCGTCTTCGTTGGACGGGATCCACACTTTGACGTCGTTGTCGAGGCCTGAGGTGGCCAGCAGCGGCATGTGCGGGTGCCACTCTAGCACGTTCACCTGCACAGTAACCACGATATTTACTTGATGATAAAAACATCAATGGATTTGCACCCAGCATTACTGAATCGGTCGAAAAGGAGCTAAAATGTCCTTCAAAGAAAGCTAAGTAATCAATTACATTGAATATGACGAGTAGGCAACAATTTATCCATTATTTCCTACTTGGAACGCCAATTTAACAATTGAACACATAAAAAGTATAACTCAATAAAATAACGATGTAAAGCTACAACCTACATGTTAATTTGCGTAAACTCTGGTTAAATGACAGGAGTAAAATTGCACGTATTTCCTTCAACAATTAGATGTAGCAAAATTCAAAGCATTGTTTCAGTGATCGCATGCAATATTTTATAATAATAACAATGCTTTATACAACTCTGCAACTCTGTTTCACACAAAATTGTTGATCAGTATGTCGCATTCTTCATTAAAATTTATTGAAAAAAATTATTTATACCACTCCTTTGATTCAGTTTATACATAAAGATCCGAAAGTATCCGTAACAACAATATTCTTGAATAGATTCACCTGCACAATATCTTCCATCTTTTACGAGTATATGACGTCAAAACCTAAACCCATTCACTGCCGCCAGATGGCGGCCTCGAGCATTTCTTGAAAGGTAAGGTTGTAAGCATCAGAGTTTAAGGAACGACTTTACTGCTCAAAAAAAATTGTATCTTTCCAAAGAAGTGTGAAAATGTAATAGCATGACGACATTTTAGGTCGTATGCATAAATATCTTCTGAAAAATGTGTTGAAATAATTGAAGTGCTGTTCATTCACACCGATACGTAAATGAGCAATTTCCCTAGTGGTACTCTCTCGCCCTAATAGGCAGGCAACGCGTTGATTGCCCTAATAACAAACGAGATACTTAGTTTTCACTAGTTTTGATGTCCACAAAAATGAAACGAATCAACCAAAACAGAAAAGTGCAAAAATTGAGCATTTTTCGAGTTGACAATTCTTTCGCAAAATTCATGGATTTAAAATAGTTGCTCTGAAATATTTTATTTTTTGTTCTCCTTTCCTTTATCCCATTCAATAATTCAATCAATTTACAATTATTAAACATGCATCCACAACTAAAAACCTCAAGCTTTACATAATAAAACTCAAACAGCTCAACCATAAGAACACTCTTAGGCAACGGATACATCATTTCATTGCAATAGCATCTTATTCAAAGTACCTTGAAGCCCTTTATCAAATTTTCCAAATTGTTTGCAAGCATAAACTAGTCATGTTTACAGACTTATTACACGTACTGTTTTCATGCATGAGTAGCATCTCGAAGAAATAGAGAAACAATTTTCAAATCTATTCGCCCCATTCTTTTTAATGTTATAAGAAAGCTACCCTTTCTCTATGAGCAGAAATTTATACACGAGTATATTCTTTTTCAAGAGACATACTGTGATCTGCATACCTTTTGGATTTGAGACAGCACTTAATAACTATGCGTATTCTCATCAAAATGATACAGATTAGTGCCTGAAAACATTTGCTGAAACATACATAACAATCTGAACACTTTTTTTTCAAACTGGGACACATTACTACTCACACAACTTTCTTGAAACAGATATACCTAACTATCTAGAATTCTTTTCCAAAAATCACTCCTACACGCATATTTTCTAACCGGTACACATAACTATCCACACGCATTCTTCTTTACTGTAACCTTACCATGCGCATACAGTATATTCATTCAAGAGGGTCAACCCAACGATTTTTAAATTTTGATCCGATTGGTCTGAAATTTGGCCTGTATATAAATTTTTGAAAAGAAACATACTTCATACTTGTAACTTTTTCGATTTTGGCCTTAGTTTTTTGAAAAATTTGAAATGTTAGTTTTTAGTTCATTTTTAGGGACATTTCAAAACAACAAAAGTCAATGAGTCTTTACGCTAGAACAAATTTAAAGACAGTTTTGAAATCCTTGTAATATTTCAAAGTAAAAGATCCGAATTTTCTATTTTCCGTCAAGTTTTCTTTTGAAATGCGATTTTCGATCACTAACTAAAATATACTTAATTTTTTATTTTGAACTATGATAAAAAATATTAAATGTACAAATTGGGAAATCGGGATCTTTTAGTTTGTTAGAAATGTTCCAAGGATTTCAAAACTGTCTATTTTTTCCCTAGCATAAAAACTCAGTGACTTCTATTCTTTTGAATGTTGAAAACGAGGCTTTTTGTTAGAAGCAAAAAATATAAATTTTACCTGGAATGTTGTATTATCATCTGGAATGTTTAATATCATGTATTATTATCCACAAATAAAATGCATGCATAATTTCATACTTACACTGTGAATTGTAAATTACACGCATAAAATATATATAAAAAAAAATTTTTTCATTTCTTGAATAATGGTAAATTTTTTATTTGTGGACTGATTCTAATTTTTAAGAAGAAACTAATTTTGTTCATGTCATTTTTTTCGATTTTGGCCTCATTTTTCAGTAAATATGGAATATTAGTTTTTTATGTCGTTTTATCTAAGAATTCAAATGATTACAAGTCGATGGGTTTTCATGATATAACAAAATCAAAGACAATTTTGGAATTTTTGAAACATTGCTAACAAACTAGAGAAGCCAGATTTTTCATTTTCCTATTTTGTTTTCTTTTTATATGGGATCAAAAACTCATTTTTGGTACCCTTACAGCCCTCTTGGGAGGAGAGTGGGTTCTCGTGACCGTAGCTCCATTAAATTTAAGGACTCAATAGCCCACCACCTAAGGATCCTTTTCAACAAGAAAAACATAAAATAGCCAATTAGGCCGAAAATCCCTGGTTATGAAAATCCCTGGTGAAAACAGGACTACTTATACACCCACACACATACTGTACATACACACTGAGGTCACATGCTGCAGGCACACTGACCACTCCGCTTTCATCTGCACGGAAACAGCGCACGATCGCCTCCGTCTCCCGACTCCAAATGAAGACGTTGCCGCAGTCGCTGCCTGATATCACAAAATTGCTTTGCGGGCCGAACATGTTCACTCCTTTCACTGCAGAACGAAAATACAAGTTAGCGACAAATAATTAGGATGAGAAGAAAAAGAATATAAGTTCGTTCTAAAAAAAATACAAACGCTAACTATGAACATTTAGTAAGGGCGGGCACAATGAAGAAGTAGCAAAATCATAAATAATGAGGACCACCGTACACCAACATTAGCGATATTGCCACGCATGCACCTCATTTAATTATCAACTTTCAAAGGTAAGTTCATGCTATTCAATGGACGATTGATGTATGAATTTTAATCGAAAACTTTAACAGCATACATGTAAATCTTCAGAGTATTCACGTTTCACGGCACAAATAAATGCAATTATTCACAGCCATTAAATGGGCATGCATAGCCCTAACGAGTTTATTCTTTTAAGGTACTTTACTGAAGAAAATCGCTGCCTGACCGCTGGATGAAGAACTTAACACACCTACCAACAAAAGAGTACCAAAAGAACGACCTTTGAAAATTGGTTATATTGCTGAATTTGTAACTTGATTGACTGTTACGTCACCTGGAGTCATTGCAAGTCTAAACGCAAGCATTTTAATTAGTAAAATGAGGTTCAGTTATAAGTTACAGTTACGTAGTCTGTGGCTGCCCTCGTATTTTAAGAATATTAGCAACTCCACTCACTGCCAATATTTGTTCATCATACACTAAGCAATTAGTAATTTCTGCAACAAATACCATGGTATTATGGGCATTTCAAGGCGCACGCCACTTTTCAATCTCTTCATCTCAGATTACAAGTTAGTTTAACCCTCTCTAACCAAAACAAAAGCATTCCCTAGAGATCATGGATGGCCCCATTTGTGTAATATAAAATCAAGCAACGGAAACATATGCAAAAAGTGCACCTCCAAACCATACGCATAGAAACAGTAAGGCTGAAAAAAGTTCATGAAACACGTTAAAAGGTAGAAAAAGAAAGTTGTGGTGCATAAAAATGCACCAGTGAACCAAAAGAAAATGGTATGTAAAACAAAAATCTATTTATTTCAAAGAAAAGAGTGTTTAACTTCAGTTTGGGGGCTTACATCTTGCCCGTGAAAGCGCTAATTCTCAGATGCAATAGGCATATCCCCTCGACAGTTCCAAGGCTTTCAAAAGATGCTCACCAATAAATGTACAGATGTGAAGATATGTGTCTACTCATCCAGACTCGGCAAATAACATCCATCAGACATTTAGTGCAGTGGTAAATTTACCTTACGATACGTATAGAATCCTAATCTTCCATCAACTTGTAAACACTTGCATACGCTTTACACCTCTTTATTTGAAGAGGCTGTACATCGGTAAGTATCCCAAGAGTAAAATTTATCATTTATACTAGCCGTGAGAATTCTACACATTTATAATGCAAAAAATCATCTGATGAACTAGGACACACTCGCATAAATTTCACTCTCATTGCCACAACAAGAAAATCTTGAGAGTTAGATATAGTGTAGAGTACAAGAGCCCGCCTCGCTTCATTTCCTCAATACACTGTGCTTCAGTGAGGTGTCCAAGCTCCATGAGAAGGGATTTTCTATACGGTACTCTTCAAAGCCGTTTAATTGTAATTTCCTACAATCGCTTACGCCACATAACTCGTATTTTAGAAACCAAAGTAGGTTGCATCAAAATCTGAATGGAAGAATTGAAGAATAGATCTATGCCTCGCACTGCTACAGCGAGAAACGTCAGTGACAAGTGTGGGCCATTGATGAACTTAGATACATTCTCAGCTCGGACGTTCACAAATTTTGTCGATCAGACAAAAAAAAAGCGCAAAGTCTATTTTACATTTTACACGAGAGCTCTTTTCATTGAGTTTTTTATAGAGTTGGAGATTTTTTATTACGTGAATAGCATCTCCTACCACCACAACAGAACAGCAACTGAAAGTTTTTAGAGGGTGTCTTGCATCTTAAGGCCCGGCTACACTATGCGTTTTTTACTGCGCGAATCTCAGGCATTTTTTAACTTCTGCATGCCTGAGCGGCTACACTACAGTACGCGGAGCAGCGGGGTCAGTTGCATGCTGCGGCTCGGAGAGTTCGGATGTCGATGAACGTGCGCTCCGGTTAGTAGCTATCGCATGTGCGATAGGGAAGAAAAAAAGAACAATTGACTCACGCTACCTGTCTATTTCCTTCATGTATAAGTAATTTACAGTCAATCAAAGACATAACTACCCAACTATGTTTCGTTCTAATTTCGGGTTAAGCTATCTAATTAACAAGAAACAGGGTTGATTTACTCGAAATAAATGCTATATATTTCAAAAATATATACATGGTATTCATTTTTGATTTTGGTTTTATTCACTCAGGTACAAATGCAATGGGAAGAATTATTTAACTTGTATATTTTCTATATACAAATAAATAATACACATGACTTACCTGAGCGACTACTTGACTATGCAAATTTGATGTTGACTGCCGTCTCTCTGCCCCATCATTAAGAAATGACAACATATCATAGCAAGATTGGGTCAGTCGCTGTACCTCCGCTGTACCTGCTTCGATTTTTTTTAAATGCTGAACATTTTGTTCAGCCTAAAAATACTGTGTCTTCAATGTGTGAATTTTATTTTTACTAGTTCAAAATGACAGAGTTACACCGCAACGAAAAGTTACAAGTCCTCTGTTTAGCAAGCATAAAACTAAGCTCGAAATGTCAATTGAGTCTGAAAAAACTAAAAACAATGTCAATTGAGCCTGAAAACATTTCTTTCCGTGGTGGCCTCTTGTGGTGGAATTTTATTCTGAAATGTCTATTATCTCTTCCGAGCTTTTCAAGGAAATCACAATTTCGAAAACGATAACTCAAGTTCCAAAACCTTGGGCTTTATACTAAGTGGTAGCCAGGTTACTGGTCAAACGAATTTAAAACATTTTTTCGCATTATCAATTAGAAATATCAAAGCAAAATGATGAATTTCAACAGAGAAAGCTTCAAAGAAAATTTCCATTTGGAAAAATATGCTGATTGCGTATTCTGGATACCATAATCCAAATGAAAGGGAATTTAATCGCCACAGAAAAATAATGCAGTAGAATAATTTCTTGTATTTCTTAAGCTTTATCCTTGTTGCTATCAATGTTATCGATTAGAAGAGGGAGTCACACAGACGGACGGACGCGGCTACTTTTATAATAGTGGTTATATCAACTGTCAATGCCTTCTCAGTGTCTAGAGATGTTAACATAGTTTTGTAAGCAAATTCTTATAACTTTATATCTTATATGTTGAATTTTTGACGTTTCAGAGGCATTCCTTTACTTTAAATTGGTCTCTGAGCTGGAGCACCAGCTCGCGTGCCCAATCACTCGTTGTAGAAAGCGCAAGCAATAAACAGAAGTACAATAGAACACTCCATGATAAAGTACAACTGCAAAATGGGAGAGCTGTCGGGCGATGACCCTGAAATGATGTGTAGTTCACTCCTAACTACGCGCCACAGATGCTTGCTGCACAAGAAGACGCGTCAAAAACCGCTCACCGTCGAAGTTCATGCAGCACTCATGCATCAGACATGCATGCGTCAAATTAGGGCGAGTCGCGCGTGAGTTGCACGAAGAAACGCATAGTGTAGCCGGGCCTTAAGAGAACCCAAATCTGTTTTAAAAAAATGAAATTTCGCAAGTTGGCGTTTTTTTGCCTGATTGACCAAATTGATCTACTCTCACGTTAGAGGAGAATTACAAACAAACCAGTAGCACTGTTGCGGTGGCCAGTGTAGCGGTGAGTAGGGGGCGCCTGGCAAGCCAGGCTCGTATCGAAAAGGTAGATGTCGTCGTCGCTGTAGGAAGCGACGATGGCGTCCCCATTGTTGCTGTACACCGCACACGTTACGTTCGCACGCGGTCGCGACGACAGCTGCTCGAAAACAAACGTTAGTTTTGCAAAATTATGCCAGAAGTAGAATTTCAAACTGCTATGATTTTCCTCACGTTCAAGAGTACCAAAGGGATTTCAAGGGCTCAAGTAAGACGGCTGGTGATAAATGATATAATCCAGAAAACCATACCTACAACAGAAAAAAATGCTGTGCTACACTGAATGTTGAGTGTCAGTTGTACTTATAAAACGCAAACATTCGGGTAACAATTTCGATAAAGCTCTACCAAAATAATTCAAAATACCACCAATTATATCTTTGGACTCATCAATACTGCGCGAAAAATAAATGACTGCTTTTCCATTTTGGAAAATCATCAATAATACAAGCGCAGCTGAGATACTTTTCAGCTATAAAAGTTGACCAATCAAACTCGTTTAGCTGACGTAGATATTATCCCCTAATTGAATTTGACCCATCAAACACAGACTGCGAGACTACTATTCGACTATAGGAGCATAAGAATACGAGCAATCGAGCCGATGACCCAGACACACTTACGAGGTTGTCAGGGCAATACTTGAGTACAGGGGGCGCGGTGGTAGTAGTGATGCGGCGGTCATACACGCACACGTACTCGTCGCGGCCCGCCACGCAGAATTGGTTATCGTTGATAGGGTGGTTGTGAATGCTATGCAGGGCAACGCGAGAGCCCTGCGAGTCCGTTGTGATCGCAATACTGCACACAATTACAGGGTTCTCATTGTTACTAGTTTTCCCGAACTATTTAGGGACTAGTTTTCCGAAACCCTTTAGGGAAATTCAGTCCTACTCGTAAAAGTAGTTGGTTAAAGACTCTGTTTCCATTATTATGATAGTTTAAAGGTTTTCTAGTTACAACAGAGGCGCTTTCAAGAGAGCGAAGAGGAAGGACCAGTTAGTATAGACTATAGAAAACGAGGAATCTATGCACAAGGTGTTTTCCCACTCAGGATACTCTGCGCATAGGAACAGCGAGTCATTTTTGTGTACTGCATTTCCCCTAAGGCCAGTCTTCTTCCATATCTCATGCAACATGTGTAGCTCCCAACCTTGGCTTCAAACTTCATCTTAATTCAGCATCAAAACTGTTACTAATAAAATAATTTGATCGATAAAAATAAACGTTTCCTGGTATATTCCATCTTCAGTACAACTGAAAGCTGTCACAGTACCGTAACTAGTCAATGAGTTAGATCGACCAAAAGAAAAATTCTGGAACATATCCAATCTTCAGTACATTTGAAGCATCCTGCAAATAATTTTTTTCCGGCACATGAATTTATTGAGCATGCAGTTTCTTCCTTATTTGAGTTAAGGTATAGATTGAAGGCAACAAAAGACTGTTTATTAAAATTCGCGATATAACCAAAATTATGAACCACAAGATCTTCTCCACGCAAGACAACGTAAACATCGAGACATTAAGACGGATATCGCTATGGTAGTGCACTAATTATGCACAAAACGCTGGAGACACAAATTCCAGCAACTTCATACTACTATCGTTGAACTCTACACAAACAGCTAAATACTTGCTGACCACCAGTATGATGGTTGATGAGTAACTACAGCTGATATAAATCTGATCAATTTTACGTGGATCACCTTAGAACACAAGCCACATGACAGGTGTAACAGTATCACCAACACAAGGTAAAAATTAATTTTTTTAAATTAAAAAGAAAAAATACAGCTAAAAAGCAGATAAATTAGAAGTACAAAACTACCAGGAAAAGAGCATTCCATGGCTCATTTCCACTTGAACGAAGTAACTTCAACAATGACATTTCTCAAGAGTAATTTGAAAAAACTCCTAAAAATACTGAAAATCTTGATTTAGGTCGACACTGAATTGGGTCAACCATTGAAAATCTACTCGGGTTTATGTTCCAGGGTTAAAAACGAGGAAACCTGCCAACACTGGCACAAAAGGGTCCCGTTCCCTATCCAGTGTCCTCCCCCCCCCCCCCCCCAACATTTCCGCTACAGCATCAGCAGAAATACCAGATGATGACTCACGTGTTGGGTCGCTCCTGGCGCAGATCGGCTTCCTTCACTTCCCCGTCCTCACCGGCCGACAGCACCACCTGCACATAAACACCCACGTTATAACTAATTTTTATGCAGCATCCACTCAGCTAGCCTGACCTTGATGCCCAAACTTGCCTAAAAAGCTTCTATTCATTGACACACAAAGTCTCATTAAACAGTTCGAGAGTGAACATGAATATTAGAGAAAATTAGATAATCGACTCAAAAGCAATGTTACCGCAGCCAGCTCCATCAAGAGTCGGCGTAACTTATGTTTGCGTCTCAATCGCAATAAAATTTCCAATTTTTCCATGGTTATCAGACAAACTTTAATTTCATTTCAAATCAGCAATGAGTGTCAAAACTAAAATTACCAAGTCACTAATATCACGACATGATGAAGCTAAAGCACACATAGTAACTACAGGTCATGCGCACGTAAAGAAACAGTCATGAACGAGCCATAAGACAATGAAGTACTGTAAAAAAAAGTAAGTATTGTGAAACAGGTAGTATAGTAAAATAGTCAGAACTGTTAAACAGTAAGTAGGGTTAGACATTAAAGTACCGTAAGACAGTAACTGAGCATGAAGATGACACTCCACTTGGTCATACTTACTACACATAGAAACGTACGGTGTCACTTGAACATATAAACAGCGGTAATGACTCAATCAGAAAAGACTATGTACTAGATTGATAACAGGCTTACAAGGCGAACACGAGAGTAACAAACAAGTATATTAGTGATCACACATTTTTCCTTCTTTAGGCGCATACAATATCTAGTCCGAGATGAAAATTTCTTTAGGCACATACAATATGAACTGGTCCTTCCTAGTCCGAGACGAAGACCTCATACCGACCTGCGGGCGAGCGTAAGACGTAGCGAGTTTGTGACAGGGCCCGTTGTGCTTCACGAGCCGCCGCGTGGCCCGGCACGTCCCGTCCACCACCTCTGACAGGCGCACCTGGCCGTCTCGGGAGCACGTCACGATGTGCGTGTCGTCCATCAGCGGCAGGAATTTACACTGGCACAAACATACACAAGTCAACATCGAGGGAATAGAGTTGGAATGGGATACGTTATATAAAAGTAGTGATCAATACGGAAACGAGAATCTAATATAAAAAAAGCAACAAGCAAAGAATAGCTTAGGTGTACTATAAACTACGACATGAAATACTATGTAGGTAAACGATTACACAGTAGAATGTAGAAAATCTAGTGTAAACGGCCTGTTGAGTGCAAAATGAAGAAATCCCCGACCATAATATGTAGAGAATCTCGTGTAAACGGCCTTTCGAGTGTAAAATGAAGAAATCTGGATGAATGCCAGCTAGGCACTCACTTGGAAGACGTTGTTTCTGTGACCGCTAGGGAAGGCCACGAGCAGCTTTTCCCTGTTCCATTCCCAGAGCGCGAGCTGTAGGTCATCTGAGCCGCTCACCAGGATCGAGCCGCTGTTGCTGAAGCCCACAGCGTTCACGCAGCCCTGCAATAGGACCGAGAACATCTGTCACGCTAGTCGTCGGACACAAAACGGCCGCAAACGTTCTTGATATGCTACTATTATGAGTATATGTACTAAATTAATTAACTATTTAAGATTAATTTAGTTAATAAATTAATAATTAACTAAATAAGACTTGTGATGAATTTTTTGGAAAAGTGCAATACATAGAAATGGTATTATAGCAAGAGTTAACATGGGAAGTTAACATTAGAAGTTACAACGAATATAGGGTTTCAGCTAAATAAAAAACGTTCCTACCAGATAAATGCTGTTCATAGTGATTTGAAATTAACGATACCAGCAAATAACTCAGTTCTTTAATATATACTTGTTCCAGTCTCAGTCTCTCAGACAGATGGTCTGATGGTTCTCAGTCTCTCAGACAGATGGTAATAAGCAACAAAAAAACACAATGTAAAGAGGAGGATAGTTCTCCAGCAAGGATACACAATAAAATACATAGGCTATCACCTCAAACCAGAAACGTGTTACAGGATATAAAACACTTCTTCCCTAAATTTGGAAAGCCCTTGAGAAAAAGATCATTTCATGGAAAAAAGCTCTTAATTTTCTGCAGCCCTCGTGAATCCTATGCTCAATTAAACCAACTCTTAACTAAAATCATAACATCAAACTGTCATTAAATACAGTGTACAGTGGCCTCTTTGCTTTCTGATATTTTCAAGCTTAAAATCTGGTATTTTAGCCCTATACCCTCCGAGTTAAATTTTTCTTGTTCATTCTTACCATGGTGACGATCCCCATGTACGAACCCCAATTGTGAGATAGGTGCCAGCATTCGTTTTTCAGTCATAATGTTGCTTCGAGTGATTCGGGCTTCGTAAGGATTGACCTTCAGGCGGGTGCAAAGAGCACTCAGAGACACAAATAAATAAATAAATAATGAAGGCATCTACGGATGCTTTATTTCCAATCAAGCCTGGTACATATCACCTTGTACATTGGATTTTCAAATGCCTTATAACTAACGCCAGGACGCCATGACGCTTTCCCCCGGTCAAGACCGGTACCCATTTCAGACACTTGGGTAGAGTGGGGTATTGTGCTTGGAATTTTTCTCCTATACCCAACAGAGAAAATCGCCAACTCCAGCGCCGAGTTTCGAACCCGGGTCTGCCGCACGGCGGCAGAACCTCTAGCCACATGGCTATGGCGAGCACACACAGCTAAGGCCAGTGCCGGAAATGTAAAACAAAATACTGTGACACCATTTAGTCGAATACAACATTTTAGATGACGATCGTAAATCCATTCATGCAGCAGCTGTAACATTGGCTTTACACACGAAAAATAATGAGGAGCTAACACTTATTCGTAAATAAAAAGCCAAATTAACAACAGATTCTCCCCACCACTGCTGCTGAATTGAATATAGATAATTCCAAGTTAACTCTAAAAATGCACCAAATCCTTATGATGTGAACTGGGTTTGCCAACTAAGACAATCGCAAGAACACAACTTTGCTTAATTTCACGTTCACTACAAATTGAAAATGCATTAAACTGAACGAGATCTTAAATAAACTCCATTTTACGCTAAATTCGTCAGTACTTTCTTAGCTTTGCTATTCGGAATCGACGCACACTATTAGCACACTTTTTGATGCCTTCTTCAGGAAGGGATAATGTTTTGTAAATCAAAAAACTTGAAATGAAAACAAAATTGAGCCAGCGGCCTCAAGACTCAGGTCGAGCTAAAGTTTTGTTTCCTCTTACGAGTGATGATCTAATTGAACCCAACTCAGACTTCACTTCGACCAAACATTGAAATCTCAAACGGAGTCTCTGGGAAACATCAGCGATTCTAGTCCAACCTGGACACAAAGTCGAGCCAGTGCAGCAGGCCAAAAACAAGAGCCCATGAATCATTCCCTGACCTGGTGATAGTCCAGCTTGGACATGAGCTCAAGTCTCTGCACGGTGTGCAGGGAGGAGTAGAAGCGCTGCGAGAAATTCAGGCCGAAGCGCGCGCAGCAGCCGTCGCGCAGACGCGCCCCACACACGCCACCGCAGTACTGCCTGTCAGCCCACGTCGGGAAAAGGATTAGAGAGAACGCGTGAGAAGAAACCTAAAAGTTAACTCCATTAGCTAAACTTGAAAGAGAGTTACACTGAAGTACTGACCGACCATCACATTTCTGTAATTGAAAGCTATCAATATATCCCGACATATTTTTTTCAAGAAAAAAGTATAGGATGGAGCTGGTTTGATTAGGATAGGATGGGTTAGCATAGGTTAGGTTATCTTGGCAAAATTTTTACACGGGTCGGATGAATTTCCACGGGTCCTGCTACTACCTAACAATACCCATCGTTTACTTGTTTCGAGTCCGCTTCTTCCATTTCTCTGTCATGCTCATAAAGATAGCCATAATGACCGTATCTGTGATAAGAGATTCACCACTGCGCAAGTACAATGCTATTTTTTATCACGGGTACTGTTAGGATAGATATTTTTGTTAGCCATCCACGTCTGGAAAGTTTGTACAAGAAAAGGATTGAATCCCGTCATTTTTGGCGGACCGCCCACGCTAGTTAAATAATAAGAATCCAAACATGGAAATGAGACGTGCCCGCACGAAATGGGAGACGTGCCCGCACGAACCCGCTTACCTGTTAATAAGTTCCTTGGTTAAGTGGAAGTTGTGCTTAGGCAAAGGCTTCTCTTTAATGGCCTTCACTTCAGCCATGATCTCGGCCTCAACCTGATCGGGCATAGCTTGTCGCCTTCGACGCCTCGACCGGCGAGAATCCTCGTCGCCAAACTCCTGCGAGTCCGAGTGGCTAGGAGACGAGCTGGATGACGAAGCTGAACTGCTCGTCAAGTCTGACAGCAACATTCTGCGACCAGTGTAGCGCCTGACATGCACGTCACCGTCTGCAGCGGGCTCGTCGTCCACCCCTGCTCAAGTCCACATCAAGCATCACGCCTACAACCACAGCTCACGCAGGTATCAAGGATACAGCTCAGGTCTGGCTTCACAGACAATAGATACAAGTACTACCAGAACAGGTGCTGGCGCCAAGGAATATCGTACAGACAATAGATGCGAGTACTACCAGAACAGGTTTTGGCGCCATGGAATATTGTACAGACAATAGATGTGAGTACAACCATAACAGACGTAGAATTACTGTATTAACACGTTAGTTGCGATGGGTTAAACTGAAATTCAGTATTCAACTTAAATTTTAAGTCAAAAGTGATAAGCAAATTTGTAAATATCAAACATTAACTGGGCCTGTTAAATTCCATTAATTTAGAAAGGTTGTTAGAATTTTTGAAAACGACCCATCGATGGGTCGTTTCGCAGCAGGAAAAACCTAACTACGACCCACCGGTGGGTCGTATCGCACTCAACGTGTTAACTTCCTGCAAGCCCGGATATGGGACTGCGTTTCCCTTTGTTGATTTTCAACTCGGCTCTCACTGTTTAAAAATGTAATCTGTGTATCCGTACCGTCAAAAGTCAAAAGTGACGGTATTATTTATAGCACATACTAAAACGGTGTTACATTCTCAAATTATGATAAATATTGGACGTCTAGGTTCCGTGGTTATATCATAGGATTTTAGAGTCTTTCAAAATTTTGACTTTTAAGGTCAAACTTTGCGATCGCAAAAATAAAGCTAATTTTCAACGCAAATGTGAATAGGTAATAAATTTCGTAAGTTCGCACGTATACGTAATACGGATTGGAATTAGAAATGAAATTTAGTTCAATGTTTTTTAATCAGAGATACTAACGTGATAAAAAATTAGACAACACTATGGGTAAAATCAAATTTTAAAGCGGGGACTAGGGAAGTGGCAGTAAGTAAAGCTAAGAAAAATCCACATCTAAGTACGACATTTTAACATGAATGGAGTAACAATTTTGAATCTCTAGGGCACTGATAATGAAATATGATCATCATCATGCATAGCAGGCTTCAATAAACTTATGATCAAATTTACAAGATAAACATTTTTATCCTTAAACATAGCCCCAGCAATCCGACATTGTTATTCTACTCTAGAATCACGATCTTTCACAATGAATCAAACTAAATGAATATCACATTCAACATTCAATTTAACCAGTTCTTCGTGTGAATATACACATGAAAAGAAAAAAAGACTTTCAATTTCTACTTACTTTTTCTAATACGCTTGCTCATACAATGTGTATAGTATGTAGTAAATATTTTTTTCATCGGTGAAAAACAAAATTATGATAAATAGATCGATGTCGAACAAAATAAAATTATAGACGTATCATGTCACAATCACTGGCAAAATTAATATTCAATGCGCAGTGTGTTCTCCTTGATAACAACTAAATTTATGTGCATACAAAGCTAGGCTATTTAAATCAAGAAAATTCTGAGAGTTTTGAAACCCCTCCTGAGAACTTCGGAATACGAAGTTTTTTTATTGTCACAGATGTGTAATAATAATTCACATGATATATCCCGTCGAAAAAAGAAAAGATGCATGTCTGAACTGTTTATCTGAAACCGATTTTCACGAATGAATTAAAACTCTAACTTAAAAGTGCTGCCATTCTTAACAGCCAGGCTGCACTAGTTTTGCATTACTCAAGATGGGCCACAAAACCCAAACTCTGATATTACTGATACACCAATGACATTATCACTGGCGCACTCTTTCTAATAACGGGTAACTTCCCCAAAATAACCTAATTTATTGCATTTAATACCACAGCTCTGACCTAACAAATCCGGGGTGTTAGTGGCGTACCCTACACGTACAACTCCCACCTACACCAGGCAGTAGTTACCCTACAACTCCCACCTATACCAGGCAGTAGTTACCCTACAACTCCCACCTACACCAGGCAGTAGTTACCCTACAACTCCCACCTATACCAGGCAGTAGTTACCCTACAACTCCCACCTACACCAGGCAGTAGTTACCCTACAACTCCCACCTACACCAGGCAGTAGTTACCCTACAACTCCCACCTACACCAGGCAGTAGTTACCCTACAACTCCCACCTACACCAGGCAGTAGTTACCCTACAACTCCCACCTACACCAGGCAGTAGTTACCCTACAACTCCCACCTACACCAGGCAGTAGTTACCCTACAACTCCCACCTACACCAGGCAGTAGTTACCCTACAACTCCCACCTACACCAGGCAGTAGTTACCCTACAACTCCCACCTACACCAGGCAGTAGTTACCCTACAACTCCCACCTACACCAGGCAGTAGTTACCCTACAACTCCCACCTACACCAGGCAGTAGTTACCCTACAACTCCCACCTACACCAGGCAGTAGTTACCCTACAACTTCCACCTACACCAGGCAGTAGTTACCCTACAACTCCCACCTACACCAGGCAGTAGTTACCCTACAACTCCCACCTACACCAGGCAGTAGTTACCCTACAACTCCCACCTACACCAGGCAGTAGTTACCCTACAACTCCCACCTACACCAGGCAGTAGTTACCCTACAACTCCCACCTACACCAGGCAGTAGTTACCCTACAACTCCCACCTACACCAGGCAGTAGTTACCCTACAACTCCCACCTACACCAGGCAGTAGTTACCCTACAACTCCCACCTACACCAGGCAGTAGTTACCCTACAACTCCCACCTACACCAGGCAGTAGTTACCCTACAACTCCCACCTACACCAGGCAGTAGTTACCCTACAACTCCCACCTACACCAGGCAGTAGTTACCCTACAACTCCCACCTACACCAGGCAGTAGTTACCCTACAACTCCCACCTACACCAGGCAGAAGTAGTTACCCTACAACTCCCACCTACACCAGGCAGAAGTAGTTACCATACAACTACCACCTACACCAGGCAGAAGTAGTTACCCTACAACTACCACCTACACCAGGCAGAAGTAGCTACCCTACAACTACCACCTACACCAGGCAGAAGTAGTTACCCTACAACTACCACCTACACCAGGCAGATGTAGTTAACCTACAACTACTACTACTACTACTACTACTACTACTACTACTACTACTACTACTACTACTACTACTACTAACACCAGGCGGTAGTTACCCTACAACTACTACTAACACCAGGCAGAAGTAGTTACCCTACAACTACTACTAACACCAGGCAGAAGTAGTTACCCTACAACTACTACTAACACCAGGCAGAAGTAGTTACCCTACAACTACTACTTACACCAGGCAGAAGTAGTTACCCTACAACTACTACTTACACCAGGCGGTAGTTACCCTACAACTAATACTAACACCAGGCGGTAGTTACCCTACAACTCCTACCTACACCAGGCAGAAGTAGTTACCCTACAATTACTACTAACACCAGACAGTAGTTAACCTACAACTACTACTAACACCAGGCGGTAGTTACCCTACAACTACCACCTACACCAGGCAGTAGATACCCTACAACTACTACTAACACCAGGCAGTAGTTACCTTACAACTACTACTAACACCAGGCAGTAGTTACCCTACAACTACTACTAACACCAGGCAGTAGTTACCCTACAACTACTACTAACACCAGGCAGTAGTTACCCAACAACTACTACTAACACCAGGCAGTAGTTACCCTACAACTACCACCTACACCAGGCAGTAGTTACCCTACAACTCCCACCTACACCAGGCAGAAGTAGTTCCCCTACAACTACTACTAACACCAGGCAGTAGTTACCCTACAACTACTACCAACACCAGGCAGTAGTTACCCTACAACTACCACCTACGCCAGGCAGAAGTAGTTCCCCTACAACTACTACTAACACCAGGCAGTAGTTACCCTACAACTACTACCAACACCAGGCAGTAGTTACTCTACAACTACCACCTACGCCAGGCAGAAGTAGTTACCCTACAACTACCACCTACACCCAACTAGTACCTGCACGAGGCAGTAGCGGTACACGCAACCACTTCCTGGCACCACAGCTCCCAGAACCACGGCTAGCCCTGGACACTAGCTGCGATCGCCGAGCCTCTCACCTGCATCGCTCGCGCCACCGCCGCTACCGCGCCGACCCGCAAGACGCGCCTCCCGCCCGCTCCTACGCCTACGCACACGCGACGCCACCGACTCCTCTGCCGCTCCTCCGGACTGCTGTGAAGTGAACCCAACCACACAAACTGGTCACACGACTTTTATATTGAGCTTCTGGTCTAACTGACCTTAATGCTGCTCATCGTGTCCTTTTCTGAAACTGTATTTAATGTTCATAAATACTAACGTAGTGTGTAACGGAAGGGAGTACTACTTTACAAAAGCATCGCTGCTCCTGACTAAAACTAGGAAAATGGATTACCAAAATCATTGGTAATGAAGTAGAGATGTGCACTTGTGTGGCAATCAAAATTTTTCATATTAAACTTTATTATGTTTGGAAATTTTTCAAGAAATTGACGTATATACGTCAAAAATTGTACGATTTTAAGTTCAACAACAATTTCCCAGTTTCAAGTTAGGTGGTGAACATATGAAACATTTCCATATGAAAAATGTGATAGCTATTCGAAACTTTAGGACAGTTAAGTGAAAATCGAGATACGTAAAACTTCGACAGTATAACGAAATTGGAAGAATTAGAATTGGACGAGTAGGTTCTTAACAAAGCAAAATTTAACATTAGGACAGTTATTTGACAAAACTAAGCTAGCTACAACGATATCTGATAAAAACGAACGTTAATAACGAGAATGAATACATACACCAAACAGCACAATAAAAATCATTCGGTATGGCGGAACAAAAATAGAAAAAGCCAGCAAAACCATTCAATCAAAACCACCAGAGACAACTTCCGCTACCAATGATGATTCACTCATGCGATACGCAGAACGAAGTTACGAACTCCATTCGACTTAGGCTCACTATCGAACACCAATGCTGTCAGCACACTACTTTGAGAAGAAGCACCGACTTCAAAACCTCTTGAGGAGCACTTGATCACTTTAGTGTATTGCAGAACAACCCTATTAAAAACGGCCACCGTGATTGGGGCAGCCACCACCAATCAACGTAACTGCGCTGAATTGCGCAACGCGTGCCGTACTGCGCTAATATGAACAGATGCCAGAGACGATTCTCACAAGAATGCTCCTAAATAGCATCACTTGCTGTAGAACTGAAACACGGTCCAAAATTTACATTGAATGCATCACGTAGTATTGCCGTATGGCAAAAGGATCATTACAGAACAATACTCCTAGGTCTAATGTTGTCATATTGACTGTGATTTACATATAGCGCCTCAGGCATACTTCTATGACCTAAGACCGCATTGCTGCCAGTAAGTAGTCAGCACACTATTATTTATGTCGATTGTTCAATTTAAACAGCATTCCAATGTTAAAGTGACACAAAATTTTAATAAAGGGAAAACCGCACAGTAATTGAGCAGAAAATGGGACTAAAATTCCGATACATTTCCGCTCGCTCAACCGGCCATCACATACAGTATAAAGCCACTAGTAGCTGACAAGGTCAGTAATCACAGGAATATTACTCGCCAAATTTAATGCGGGGGTTTTCTAATCCTGACAGAAGGGCTCTTCTTATTTCTCGATGCGTTTCGTAAGTAAACTGGACTTTCCTATTCGCGTGGATCAATTTGACAAGGTAAGGTTGCTTCAGTACAGTACTCACCGCGCTGTCGGGCTGAGGAGGGTCGGTGTTGGCAGTGGCGTTCCGTGACGCCGACGAGCGGCGGCGGTGGCTCGATCGACGACTCCGGGACTCGCGACCGTTTGTCGCAGGAGGATCCGAGTCGTCTGAATCCGTTGCCAAAAAGCGAGCCAGGCGAGTCGGGGTGCTCTCTGTTGAAGTGATATCATAGGACTGAAACAATGTAACATGCGAACTGAACCAAACGTATGGCGTGAAACCAAATGCATCTCCGACCAACTTGATTTCCATCAAGAAACGCCATTAAATGGTTTGTAAAACACGATTTTTGCTAAGGAAGTGAGGCTTCCTCATATGAATACCAAATTTATTCTTCTTCAATGCACTCATTTTTCTACATTTTCTCTGATTTTAGCAAAAATACATAAGACAATAAAGCAACGACATTTTTGAAACATTTGAGGTGAGATTAAATGAACTGATCAGATAATTAAACTTCCTAAACTACGAAAGGTGTTCCTCAGCGAAGAAGCAGGAAAACACCATTCATATGAAGTTTCACCATTTCAAGAAGTTCAGTAATTTTTGGGGGCACGAATTTTTCCGAGCAAGATTTATTCAGTGTTTTATAATTTCAGTACACTAATCCCAGATCGTTTCAGGCACAAATTTTAATTCAGATACATTCTTCCGTTTCATCAAGATGAGGAATTGCAGTACGCACGAGGTACCTCTACATAGTTGAAAATACCAACATTCTTTTAACGAGCACTAGTGCTAAATACCGTCAAAAATTTGATTCTTTAATCCATTTGAAACACAAATCAAGTTGTTTTTAAACCAAAGAAATCCTAAAATTTTATATCAATTTATCATAATCTAACATGGCCATTCCTTTCCCAGCCCAGCCCAACCCAACCTTGCTCAAGCCATCTAAATTTGTCCTAGTCTAACACAACCTAACCTCACTTTTCAACAACCATCCCAGCATATTCGACGCACGAATAAAACACGTATATCAATTACTGTGTTGATCAATTAAAGATAAGTAACTAAATTACTTATATTGTCTAAAAGCGCGACGGACGGACGCGGCTCCTGTCATAGTCATAGTACAGATAGTCTCAACAACGTGGTAATTGAACAACGCTCAATTATTTAGTTATTGCATAATTTTCAACTGCAAAAAAACACCTATGGGATGACTCTCTCTATTATAACTAAGCTACACTTTAGATATTATGCAAAAACAAATTCAAACTATCGGGACCAAGAAGCTCGACTTAAAAACATACATTGAACCAACATGTTCCGTTAGTCTCATACCTGGTAAATAGAATTATTTAACGTTCCGTCCAGTTAAAACCATTAATTTTCTGTGAAAATTTTATACTAACGAGTGCTAATTGACAGAAGATGAACATATATTAATTGGAGTGGTGAAACACCCTAAAATGAATTCATGAAAATATAATGGTTGCAAGAACCCATCGTACTAAATACATTCGTGTCGTGGGGAAAATAGACAAGCAGCAGGTAGGTCGAGGTTTACAATACTTACCTGTGTGCTCATTACTAACGACGATTATCTTCATCTTAGATTATCTTCATATGCATAAAATTCTTACAGTCCTGCTAGGTTACAATGCTTATCACCGTCCACTTTCTGCTTTTGGTAACAATCTAGGGCAAATTTGAAAATCTCACATGCTGGAATGTGGATACGAATTGCTACGAACACCCACTTTATGAAGAAAATTTCACAAAAATTAGCAACATTAGCAAAAATTAGCAACAAAGCGATCTAACACAGCGCGCCATAATGGTCAAGTGCAGTATGAAATAGCGCCCAATGTTTTAAATATTACCATAACGAACAGTCGAGAAGAAATTGAGAGATGGATTAATGAAAAAAAAGTAACGCTTGAAAAATAGCTCCAACAGGACTCGTACCGAAAACGATTAGCAACTTAAAAAAAATGAGAAAAAGCAAAACTTAACTAGGAAGAGAGTTAACTGCACTCTTCATTGAATTCGGTTACGCATTGCTTATAAGTGAAAATGGAAACATGTAAAAAGCGCCAAGTCACCCAAGCGAATCTACTAAGCCTTGCAATAATGAGTGCATCGTTAAGACTATGTAGTTACCTCACGACGTCGTAATTAGAAACAAATGTACGAGTATTAGTTCATGGTAAGCGAGCTCGGACGCTTGGATTCCAACATTTACTTTAATTATCTTGTCAAGTATCTTAGATACGCAATTACTGCAACTTGTGCCAGGGCCTGATCGGAAGATTGCAGCAGATGCGAGAAGTTTTCAGCATAACGCATAGGCTACCGATTTTAAATGTATTTGCAAAATTTAATTCTAAACCAAACAATCTGAATGAGCACAGTTTTTAAGTAACGTACCTCAGTATAGCGACCTAGATAAATATACATCGTTAAAAAACAAGATAATACGCCGCTGAAAATTTTACAGGAAGATGGAAAGGATTTTTTCCAGATAAGCCCCGCTACTATTGAAACACATAAGATCACCCACTTGTAACTTCCGAAATAATGCACATATATTGACTTCACATCACTCTAATACGAAAGATTGAAACATGCTTTCGTTTGAGAGTAACTTGAAGTCGATAGGTGCATTATTTCAAAAGTTACAAGTGGGTGAACTTGTGTGTTATGACAGCGCGCGAGTCGAATAGGTATATCCAGAAATGTATGTAGTTTACAGAAAACCGTTTCCGTACCATCTACGGTACGGAAAGAATTTTTCAATCTTTCGTTTGAAAATAATTTGAAGTCGATAGGTGCATTATTTCGAAAGTTACAAGTGGGTGACCTGATGTGTTACATTAGTGGCGGGGCCTATCTGGAAAAGATCCAATGGAAACTCAAAATATGTAGGTTCCAGTAACGGAGTTTGCCCTTGCTTGGCTACACGCTTAAGTTTCACTTACACCGGAGCTCCTGAAGATAAGTTAGCATTAAACGAAATAGAAAGCCACGACAACAAGAAGAGTGAAAAGTTCCCTTAGATAGACGTCTTCTTAAAATAGGCTGAACACCAACACGTGTTTCAAATAAAGTTAACCTAATACGTGTGCTTAAAATAAAGTTAACCTAATACGTGTGCTTAAAATAAAGTTAACCTAATACGTGTGCTTAAAATAAAGTTACTCTAACACAAGTGCTTAAAATAAAGTTAACAAATTAGATGTGTATCAAAAAATCTATGTAACCCAATAGATGTGTTTAAAATCAAGTTAAGCTGCGAGCTGTGCTCTCTGACCTCGCGTGGCGCTGTCATTGCGGCTGCTGTCGCGCAGCTCACCAGACGTCCTTCTCTCGCCACTGGTTCGTCTCCTGTCCCTGCCTGGGGGCTTTGTCGCAGCTACAGCAGCAGTGCCCCCACCAGGCTCTCCACTCTCGTTCTCGCCACGCTCATCACCTGAGGACTCTTCCACGCGGGATCTGTAACTCCTGCTCCTTCGTCTTCTCTGCGGGGCGGCGCCCGTACTGCCGCTGGGCTGGCTTTCACAGTTATTGCTACTACTAACACTAGGCTTATTATCACTACTACAATTATTTTTTGAGCAACCACTCTCACAGGGAAGATCTGCAGAGGACTCTTTACTATCACTCACGTCCATGGTCTCCAACGCATCTCCGTTTCTTTCCACAGACATGTCCGAGTCTACGGCAGAGGCTGAAGAGCCAGCTTTACGAACATTCGAAGTTTTTTCATTGCGCCGTTTTTCTCCGTTCGTGGAGGCGTCTTTAGCCTTATCAGTCGATCTGTTGCGCTTGGTAGCCTTCTTTTTCCCCCGAGCATTGCCAGTTTCATTGGATTTTCCAGTTGTAGTTTCTTTCCTAATTTTTTTGGAGCTCTCGTAGCTGTCATCGCTGGAAGACTCGGCAGACATAAAAGCATCTTCGTCAGCGCCAGGTACCTAGAGGCAGATAAAGTCGCGGGTCAGTCGCGCCATTGCACCTTGTCGTCCATCAGCAGGTACCCGATATGACGTCGCTGGTGTTACGTTAATGACGCTCTTAACATACGCAATAATCCAAGATCATATTGCATTGATGACCATTATGGAGCATCATCGTAACATCAGAGTTGAGCATTGTTGACAGGATACTGTGGTGCACTGTCGTAGTATTGGCAATTGAAAAAAAAATTGACATGGTTAAGTATATTAGGTTTTGCCTCTTTGGCCCAATGATGTACTGGAGGACTAAGCTCTTTGGAGCACTCCTTGGGGGAGGGCATTTTGGGCAATACTAATTACTGATAACCTTCTATAAATGATACCAAAAATACACAATCATTCAAATGCCAAAGCAGGTATTTATGTGGAAATATTACAAAGCACTGACTTCAATTTCAGTTTTAAAGCTGTGTTTTGCTTTCCCA
Organism: Morinoia aosen; assembly: GCA_030386875.1. Classification (NCBI taxonomy): domain Eukaryota; kingdom Metazoa; phylum Arthropoda; class Malacostraca; order Amphipoda; family Talitridae; genus Morinoia; species Morinoia aosen. The sequence continues at coordinate 14,034,714 of CM059563.1, forward strand.
TGACTTCACGCACCTCCTGAGATACCCTTTCTTGCAGTGCACTCACTCCCTTGGACAAATTGTTTATTTCAAGTTCCCTAATAGTACAGGCAAAAAATATTTTGCAACGCAGGAACCTATTCTTGAATTCCAACGTAAAATTATTTGATATTGCCATAACTTATTAGAGTAGAAAAATCACAGCAGGAATTGCATAAAATGTCATCTATGAAGTTGAGACTAACATTAATGCATTGATTACAACGTGCGCCACCGGTGGTACACTGAAGTAATTTTTGTAATGCTGTTGACCAACCAGTAGTCACAAACTAAATTTCCATGAATACTTAAAGCTAAATAAAGGCACGATCTAGTTCATGTTTGGTATTTTCAAAATGGTTAACTACAATTGACTTTAAATTAGAGTTTGGTGTTGAACTTAATATATAGTTGCCGCAGCCAAAGTGTTAACCCCTTCACCGGCAGAAACGTGTATACTCGTTTTCATAAAATGTTCTTTTTTCAGTCGTCGACGAGTATACTCGTCTAAAACTTCACTTTCAAAAACCAGCCACACACGTATATACTCGTCAATTTTAACCGTTTGTAAACCATTCTACGTGTGAAACGAGCATTCTCGTCAAATCGCACGCATGGCAGAGGCAATAGGGTAGAGCTGTGGGATTTCAAGGACATTGTTACTGACTTGCTCCAAAAGCCATTGCCGTCGGATGGGTGTTGTTTACTTCCACATTTGCATTCATTTTTTGTAGAATTTTCAAGTGTTACATCCCAAACGTCTAGTTCAACAGAAGATAGTGATTATGAACCTTCCATCAGAAGCTTGAATACTTTTGATAACTCTGCAAGTTCATCAGACAATGACTATTTCTCAACATCAGACAATGACTATTTGACTCATTTTTGCAGACAAAGGTATTATCAAAATAAGAAGTAAACCACAAAAATGGGAAGAAAAAATAATTATAAACTGTTTTCATAACGAGCATCGAAAATACTATATGTCTATATAGAACTAAAATGAAAAAATTAGTCTGAAGAAGAAACATTTTTTAACAAAAAAAAATTGTTGGGGAAGGGGTTTAACAATAAGCCCCAAGATTCTCTTTTTAAAACTTAATAATTTACAGCTACAATATATGAACTTCATTTCTCATCAAATTTGTACTATGTGTTTTTTTAATGTTCCCTGCTCACTAGTAGTCTTTCACTCTAACACTACATAGTTCAACTAATACAACAGCAATGGTTCTGTGTACATGACTGATTGATGTAGTAAAGTATATTTTACATGTAATAATTGACTAACTTTAATGTAGAACTTCAAGTGTATCCAAGACTTCATCACTATTCCCATATAATTATAGCACTTATAGGAAATCAGAAAGAAATGAATAACTCATGAGATTTATTTTATTTATCCACAACAGCAGAAGTTTTCAGGACCTCACTGGCATCTCCATAGCTAAAAAATTACATAAACTGAACAAAAAAATTTAACAACAAGAAAATAAAGTTTAAATGATTGAAAAGTATTACGGGTAAACTCAAAGTAGATTCTAAGTTCTCTAAACACAACAAAAGTAACCCAAAGAGAGGAATGATGTATTGAGGTATTGAGTTAGGTATTGAGTTAAGAAAATACTGAATCTGTGGACAAGGTAGGTTCTCACATAGGATGCATTCATTTTTTGTATGCACATTTTGTAGTTCGAAATAGCACATAGAAACAGTAAGTTGAGAAAGAAGTTTATGAAACAAGAATAAAGTTGAAGAAAAAAGTTTCAAGAGCTGAAAACAGGACAGCAGATAACCCAGAAAAAAGGTGGTTCTTAACAAAACAAAAAAATCTATTCAAATTCAACAGAAAGAAAACCTACCTAACTCTGAGCTCATGACCAAAAATTTTTTATATGGGAGCACTAATTCCAATAGACACAGTAGTTGAATATCCCTGAGGGAGGAAATAAACTGAAGTTTTTCCAGTAATGGATGAAGTTGATAGCATGGTTCATAAACTACATATATTAGATAAGCAGAGAAGAAAATAATGAAGAATTAAGCACACCAACTAACGCCATAACACACTTTGGTAAAATTTGAATCATTAATGTTGGAATTGAAGCATCTTTGAACCAAGAAACATCACTTGCCTCTCTGTCCCTCTTGCCACCAAACACCAGGGGCTCCTGGGAGCCAGAAGGCAAAGAGAGCGGCTCCTGGGTTTTGTGGTCAATCCTAGCAGCAGTCAACTGCTTTGCTTTGCCTGATTTGGCCTTGGACATTTTTTTGGAGACACATTTGTCACCACTAGCATCGTTTTTTTCAGAGGAGCTTTGCTCGTCATCCATTATAAAGAAAATCTGGAAAGACACCTGTACTCACATGAAGTCAATTAGAAACACAGAAAATTATTAAGATGTTTTATAATTTAAAAGTACTGCCCCTCTGCATCCTTATTTACTATTAAACATTCAAGAGATATTTTTGGGCAACTAACAGCATGGATTTATCTTTTCAGATTCAAAATTATTTTCTTCTTTATTTTGCACCTGCTAGGGTAACATATATACTACGAAATAAAATCTATAAAGCTGGTTTATATTGATAAGCAATACTAATTTACTTATATTTGAATTTCAATACAATGATAACCTGTGAAAGATGAATATAGATGGCTTTGTAATGCAAACCTAAATTTATGCAAGATTTAACTTTCAACATCAATGGTGCATAAAAATTCTCACACTTTCAATAGATTGCACATTCAACCAAGCCTGCACCTTGGGAATCAATACAACACTTAGGGTCAGTTAGGGAATCCTATCCTTCAGAAAATGTTGCTGAGTAAAAGTCTCACATATCATGGGTGAGATCTCAAGTGCATTCAACATTTTAAGGTATAAATAAGTTTATGATACAAGATAAAAGATGAAGTAGAAAGTAGTAGATGCTAAAAAGCAAAACAATAATGAGCTGAAAAAAGTTCCACAACAAAACAGAAAAAAATATATTTTATTTTTATAATTGAAATGCCTAGCTAACCATAAGCTTGGGACTTCACATTTTCCTTCTCAAAGTGCCAATTCCTTTCGATAAAATAGTTGTATCCCCAAGAAAGGGAAAAAGATTATTTAAGGACTTCAAATAAATAAAGCACATAAAATGCTTCACAATAAATGCACTAGCTTAGAAAATAACAATGAGGGTTTTAAAACATGTTAAATTTCAAGTTTTAAACTTGAATCTTTAACCTAAATGATTTAGCTAGATTCAATTTTTTAGGCATGTAATTTTAAAATACCAATTACTATATTAAATATTAATCAAATATTATTTGCTTTCCAAACAAAAATATTTTTTGATATATACAAACTATGTAAAACTTAATTATTTTAAGCACATAAAAACTAGTGAATGGCTCCAAATAATCAACTTGCATTTATATCACCATAAACGAAGATTTAATGTTCTACTCAACAAAAAGCATTTTTGAAATGGTCAATATTGAGTTTAGGGGATCCAAGGAAATTAAAAATTTTATTTAAAAAAATCTTTTAAGGAACCCATTTAAAAACGCTTTATATGAATGACATTCTGCTCGCTGATGCGTTAATTTTGCATTTTTCAACTTTGAAGTTATAGGAGCGTCGTTCATGAACTGTCTTTTGCGTGCAAAAGGATAGAACATTTTAAGAGCGCAGCAAGCGCGCCAAGCCAAATTCAATTAATAACAGAAGCTAATTCCTTATTACAAATGTCAACAGGTTTGGTTATGAGAGGGAGCCACAGTTCTTCTAATGAAAATTATAAATAAAGGTGTCTAGTGACGCCCGTTTACATTATCTCCAATGGCGACCACCCGGTACCCAAGATGGCGGCCACCATATTGGAGCTGATGTAAACGGACGTCACTAGAAACCTTTATTTATAATTGTCACTAGAAGAACTGTGGCTCCCCCTCACAACCCAACCTCTTTATGTTTGTAATAGGACGTTAGCTCCCGTTATTAATTGAATTACGCTTGGCGTGCTTGCTTTCCTGGCGCGCAAAAACCAACTTCAAAGTTGAATAATTCCAAAATAACGCATAAGCGAGCAGAATGTCATACTTGTAAAACGTTCTTAAATGGGTTCCTTTAGTGATTCTTTGGAATAAAATTCATAATTTGCATGGATCCCCTAAACTCAATATTGACCTTTGAAACAAATAAGAAAGTGTGAGCAATGAGAAATCATCGGGAGTTATTCAAAATTTGATAGACCCTTCAAACTCATTGGAATATTTAGATTTTACCCATTTTCAGAAATCCCACTTATTCAAACAATGATAATGTAAAGTTTCATAATGCAAATACCAACCACAATTATATAGTAGTCTTAAATACTTGAACAAGTAAAAAAATTTGATGAATAACTTAAGAAGGGAATGTTTCACTAATAAAATCAAACTAAAATCTCTATCAGAAACACCACATAAATATGAGTAACCAGGCTAAACTGGGCTAGGAATAACCATACTTAGTACAACTACTAACTACTATTGAAGTACCTTGAGTAACTTTACTATTCCCAGTTACCGGAGATTACAGTTGAAATCGTAAATGAATAGTTGTCAAGTTGAAATTCTTTCATCGCACGATTTTTACTCCTCACAACGCGTAAGGAGCTTCTTCGGGCGAAAAGAGTTTCATAATCAAACCCGTAAGTCTTCCAGAATTGATAACGACCGGCAGTAGTAAACAATAGGAGCAAGATCAGATACTATACTGTTTACTAAAACAACTTTACCACTGCAGGAAAAATACGCAAAATATCTATATGATACTAACAAAATTTCCCATCATATGTTCGTGAAAGACAAGGTAAGAAAATAATTATAACGAACACATATTACGCATGAACTCGTAAATGGCGTTAAGCTTTTACACTAACACAGACATACGATTATGAAAACAAGTAATACTAAGCTGCAGAAGATTGATAAATGAAATGCTTTCTAATCCTTTATGCCTATAAGTTAACAATCTTCATCGTTTAAGATACACGGTGAGCTTGAGCACGTATTTAGAAAATGGTATTTTGAAGTATGAATAAAATTTCTTTGGTGCTCACCACTAATTACGAGCGATAGATATGCCTCTCAGCTGTTACGACTGTCACGCAAAAGCGATCCATTAATAGTGGGAAACCCTACACAAAAAGCGTTATCACGAATTTCTGTTCTTTTAGGTTATTCCTCTCTAATGGGAGTTATAAAGAAGAAACAGTTGAATTTTTGAATAATGTAAAAAACTCTTTTCTGAACTGATTGATGAGTTGTATGTAGCAGAGAACTGGTTTCCTCACTCAATTATAAGGTTATAAGGTAAACTACAGGTAAAATGTTCGCACAGTAAAAAATTGCTCGCCCTCTACTTCTTCATCGTTTTTCACATAAAATGCATTGAGTATTCACATAATGAATGAGCACTTAAAAAGCTTAAATGAATGAAAATGAGGGGAAAATTAATTACATTACGGGCAGGTGCGGCGAATGCCATCAAATTATAGTTAATTACTTTCGTAGCAGTCAGTCACAAATTACAATTTACTGTTGAATCGCGTACGAAAAGTAGGCTGTGAGCGACGGTATGCTGCAGATTTAGTAAACATGTATACTATATATTACTGTTTAGTAGGCTTACATTTAAACCTGCACATTCAATATTAATATAAGTAAAATTGCAAATCATAATCATATAGGGCCTAGACCCATCTTTTCCGAATTATTACAAAAACGGTAAACGGTAAGAAGTGTAAAATTACAAGATGGCGTTTACAGACATTGATATGTGTTAGGTTTGCCGTGGGTATGGCCAAACGCTAAACGGTCACTCGATAATATTCGGAAACCATGAGAGAAGGGTAATAAGGCGAGGGCACTCAGCTCGGTCTTTTATTTCGGAGGAACGTGTCGGGTTTTTCCGCCAAAAGATATTGATTTTTGTTATGGCAAGAATAACTCGATCTTTTTCTCGAAGCGTACTGGATAAATTGCGAGAGTGATAATGAAACACGTTGATGGACTCAGCTTAGTTTCCGTGGCGGAGTTTATTGTGGAAGCGGAACCAGGAAAAAAAAAGAACTGGCTTCTTTGGCTCTTGATCTCGGAGAGCTGGTTGAGGTGGCAATCCGTGCCGGAGGACCAGGCTGGAGTTGACGAAGGCCGGCACGCGATGCAGTAATCGTGGTGAGTGAGTTGTATTTGGGGCAAAACTTGAAGGAGTTCTAAACAGTGACTTAATGTGGTCACGTTATGAGGTCTGCTTTCCAAACGTCTAGCCGACAATCGAGCTTGGGTAAATGGAGTAGCTCAAAGGTTTTAGGCTCAGGTAGATTTGCTGGCCTTTCCCAAGGTAATGCCAAATGGCTGGCTCAATAATAAGGTAAGTTGTGTATAGTTACTGCATGACTCAGGTTAACAACGTAACATTTAACATGGCATTCAGTGAAAACCCAGGGAAATTTGACTGTGAGGGTGGTGTGTATGGCGCTGTTGTAGAGGTCCTGCACAGGAGTCCAGGATGCTGGATTAGGTGTTCCAGGAGAGACATTAAGACATTCCCTACTGAAGATCCAACACAATAATGACAAAACTTCCCACACGGAGAAGTCCGAGAAACTCCTACAGGTTCGACTCCAGCTAATTAGGATGCTCACTTTGGCAACTCAAGAGAGATAGGACAGACTTTAGGTGGACAGACTTTTAATCAAGAAATAAATTGTTTCATCACTAATGCCTCTGGCTTCAAATTCTGATTATTAGGTTTAAGAATTTCAAAGAATCAAGATCGTGATTCTTTACAGAGACTACGGGCGAGTAAACACGAGATCTACGAAAAATGGTGAAAGTATCAAATGACTGCGCTTTTGAAAGCAGTAAGAAGAAAAAAAGACATTAAAATCCTGAAGTTTATGGAAATAAATCCTACTGAAAAATCTTAGTAGATATCATATGCAATAAAAAGGAATTAAATAATAATATGTATCCCCCAATGATGAAAGGAAGGGGAAACCTAAACGTTGATTTCACAGGCGGAAAAATACGCGAAGAAAGAAAACACGAAAGCACGAAGTTACGCGTGGAGTTAACCGGCGGCTTACGCATCGGCCTAAGCCAAAACCGCCAGCAATTTACACACTCTTAAGATAGGCAGATGGTAATGGGTGTTTGTCACACGAATGCGATGAAGTAAATTAATTCTATTGAGATGATTGATATCGAATTGAGTGAGGTTACGTAAATATATGGAATTGGAATGAAGTTCCAAACTTTAGCAAGTAAACATGAATAACTTCGTAATTTATTAGAAGCTATTTAAAAAAGGACATCTTTAATGATTATTTTGCGTTTAAACAAGTTTAAGAAAAGAAACTGCTAGAAGTGATTTGTACAAAAAAAATAAGAAAAAATACTATTAGAACACATGCTTAAACTGCAAATAAAAAATCACGTAGTAGTGATAGAAGACGGCAGAGTTTTCCGCCATTAAACAAGACGCTATCGGCAACGAACGCCGGCAATTTGGTCGCGTTCGTCCACAAGTAGTTTATGAAAGATTCGTGATATGATACTGGCAAAACCCGCAATATATGTTTGCAGTAAGGAGAAAAACCAGTACGTTAACTGAATAGCTAGTATGAATTTACGCGGGAGTTTGAGAAATGACACGCAATATTCACTCTAGAAAACACATGCTAATCTCAGGATCTTACACTAATTTCTTCATCCCTAATTCACGACACTGAGCAGATCCTTAGATTAAAAACACACAATACACCGAAAAACACATGGCACATATTCTTACCCGGTTTTACTCTTATTTTACCCTAAATATCACTGGACTTACGAGATGTTCGCGCCACCGCGCCACAAGCAAAAGTGAGTGGACTAGGCGACGCGCTTGTATGTTGCCAGAACGGGCTGCTTAAGAACTCGAAATGTCGATTGATTATTTGATCTCTCATGTATTTACACAAAAAATTTTAATGATTACGAATTAGAAGTAGAAAATAATTAATAATAAATTAGAGTAATATTTTTAATACTACTAATTAATTTATTTAAGTATGAATAGCGAATTTCTAATTTTTACGCTTATGTAGCGGTATGCTACATTACCCCCCAAGGCGCAGACCGAAAGGTCCACCCGCTGCAATCATCTGTAGCGGGAAGGAGGGCGAACTACACGACCCTGCCGAGTTCGGCAATTGGCGAATGATACTGAGCGGGGAAGTTTCACCAAACGGGTCTGCAAGTTCAGATCGGCAAGAGTCCTAGGAACAGGAGTTACTGCAGCGGGCTCGTCTGGTCTCTCCAGACTTGTCGCTGTGTCAGTAAGAGGACTAGGATTAGAGTCTACGATAGGCGTAGGGATAGAGTTTGAGTGTACAGGCACATAGAAAGGGTTACACTCAAGCTGACTAGGCAACAATGCAGTCAACTGAGGAAGCTGAGATGGTAGATATGATCGAGTCTCAGTGGAAGGAGAAATCTGCGGAGAAGATGATGAGTTATAGGTTACACTATGATCAGAAGTGTATGCGACTTTTAATCTGTCTATGCTCACAGGGTCGCTCGAGCCGAATCTGTCGAGGATGAAATATTTTTGCTTGCGTTTAAGTACTTTGAATGGGCCATCATAAGGGCGCGTGAGTGTAGGCTTAATAGCATCATTGCGGACATACACATGTGTGCAGTCTTGCAGGGCAGAATCTAGTCTGTCCTCAGTCTGAGGCATTCGTGGAGCCACATACTTGATCTGGCGCATGCACTCTTTCAGGGAGGTTACGTAAGCGGAGCGGTCAGCGGATGAAAATTCAGGCAAGGGTTTTGGGTCAACAATGTCGCCGGGGAGACGAAGGGTCCGACCGTATAGCATTTCAGCCGCTGTGCATTGCTGATCCTGTCTATGCAGATTGCGTATGCTCAACAATACAACTGGAAGTCTGTCAGTCCAATCGTGACTGCAATTAAGACAGCGCAATGCAGACTTAAGGTCTCTGTGGACTCTCTCAATAAGTCCATTTGACTGCGGATGATATGCTGTAGTGGATGTGTTTGCACACCCTAAGGCGGAGCTAAGATCCCTCCAGAAGTTGGAGGTGAATTGTGATCCCCGGTCATGCGTGACACTTAAGGGAACCCCAAATCTAGAGATCCAGTTAGATAAGAAGGCGCGTGCTACAGTCTCAGTTTGTGTATCTGGGAGAGGGACAGCCTCAACCCAACGCGTGAACCTATCGATGATGGTCAACAAATAAGAGTAACCGCGCGATAAGGGCAAGGGACCCACCAAATCTAGGTGTATAGAGTCAAACTTGTGACCCGTGAATGCACAACTCTGCAGCGCTGCACGATTATGTTTCACCACCTTACTACTCTGACACGCATGGCAATTTTGCACAATTTGCTTGACCTCCTTACGCATCGCTGGCCAGACGTAACGATCAGAAATCAAACGCAATGTACGGTTAATACCAGGGTGACTGAGGGAATGGTAGTGGAGGACAGCTACTCTGCGGAGAGTCGCAGGAAGATACAAACGAGAAAGTCGCTCGGCATCACGATACACGCCGTCAACCAAGGTTAGTTTTGGAAGGGAAGGGTTAGAAGATTTGAGAAGGTCCTGAAGTTCAGGATCCTCCTTTTGAGCAATAGCAATGTTGCCGAAGGTGATTTCGCCACTGGTTTGGACATTATTGATGCGGGACAAGCAATCGGCCACAGTATTGTCGAGGCCTTTAATGAAACGTATGTCAGTTGTGAACTGACTTATAAAGGAAAGGTGTCGAGCTTCTCTAGGCGAATGTCTTTCAGAAGGCATTTTTATAGCTGAGGTCAAAGGTTTGTGATCTGTGTAGATCACAAACTCCCTTGCCTCTAGAGCATAGCGAAAGTGTCTCACAGATAGGTAGATAGCAAGAAGTTCCCTACCGAACGCGCTATAACCACGCTCAGTGGGCGACAGCTTTTTGGAAAAGAAAGCAAGAGGAGAGATGTTAGTGCCCACTTGTTGTTGCAACACAGCACCTACGGCGGTACTGGATGCGTCAACAACGAGGCTGAAATCAGCATTAGCAATAGGGTAGGATAGTTCAGTCGTGGAAGCTAACTTATGTTTTATCTCTTCGAACGCTACCCGTGCTGCGTCTGTCCATTTTATCTCAATAGATTTTTCTTTTCGTTTCGGCTCGAGGAGGTCCGATAAGGGCGCTAAAGTTTGAGCACAGTTGCGTATGAAACGATGGTAGAAGTTAACAGAACCTAGGAACCTTCTTAGTTCCTTCTGGGTCTGTGGAAGAGGAAAGTTTTTGATCACTTCTACTTTGGAAGGCAAAGGTTTTAGACCTAGGCTAGAGATTTCATGACCTAAGTAAATCAGTGATGGCTTTCCGAACTCACATTTCTCAGGATTTACGAGGAGTCCATTGTCGGACAATCTTTGAAAAACGACCCTAAGATGGTCTTTGTGCAACTCCGGGGTTGTGGACGCCACAAGGATATCGTCTAAGTAGACAAAAGCGAAAGAGAGATCAGAGAAGATTTCAGCCATGTGTCTCTGGAACGTTTGAGGCGCGTTCCGGAGACCATATGGCATTTTTAGAAATTCAAAGAGACCAAATGGAGTGATGACAGCGGTCTTGGGAATCGCAGACTCATCCAAGGGAATTTGATGAAAGGCGGCCTGAAGATCGACCTTAGAGAAAATTTGTGCTCCCTCTAAATTTGCACTGAAATCGTGAAGGTAAGGGATAGGATATCGATCAGGTAAAGTAACGGCGTTCAACCTGCGGAAATCCCCGCACGGTCTGAATTCACCGTTAGCCTTGGGTACTAGCAAAAGAGGGCTAGCCCAAGGGCTTTTGGAAGTACGAATTATGCCCTCTTCGAGCATCCTAGCGAATTCTTTCTTAGCTAACGCCAATCGATCAGGCGGCAGTCGCCTAGCACGGGAGAAAACTGGCGGACCCTGCGTCTCTATGAAGTGCTTTGTACATGTTTGCATGCTGTTAGAAACTAAGTTAGGGTTTGTTAATGCAGGGAAATTTTTAAGTTCCTGTTCAAAAATACACTCCTCCTTGAAAGCAATCGAGAAGGAATGCAAGACATTAGCTCTAGTTATGCTGCAAGCGGGAATTGAGATCTGTGTCTCCTCGTCCCTAATGCACCTATTTTTAACGTCTACAACAATCCCAAATTTTTCGAGAAAGTCCGCGCCAATGATAGGCTCTTGGACTTCCGCGATGAGGAAAGTAAACAGGAAAGTTCGCCTCAATCCCAGACTGCACTCTAAGGCTCGTTCACCGTAACAAGGTATTGGCGTGCCGTTTGCGGCGCGTAATGTAGCCACTAATGGCTGGTTTTTGACTTTTGCCGTGGCTGGGATAATTGAAACACTGGATCCAGTGTCAATCAAGAAGCGATACTTAGTGACGGGATCGTGAATGGTCAAGAGGCGAGTAGTCTGGGAATGAGGCAACGCAGTACTCGCTACTATGCGTCGCTGATGGCGTTTCCCGAAGTCAGTTCGGTATAGCGAGGGCAGAAACGGGACCCGCACTTTCGTGCTTGGTCACCATACTTTGTGTGATACCAGCATAAATTGCTACCGGCATCACGAGAGCGCGACCGAAAGCGGCGGTCTTGATTTGACCTATCATAAGATCTACCTCTATCAAAGCGTTGAGGAGGAGGAGGAGGATAGTTAGAGTGATAGTCATAGGGATAGTCGTAGGCATTTTGGTGGCTTTGGAATCTCCCTGGGCCTTGCTGAATGTGCGCCACACTTTGACTCTGACCTATTTGAAAATTTTGAAGAGCTTGCTTTATTTCAGCGATATCCTGCTGCAGCTTATCTATTGTGGCTGAGGATTGGCTAGGCGCCGCCGTATTTGACGGGCTAAAAGTTGTAGCTGCTACATTCAAGGAAGCAACTTGTGGTTCTCGTGGCAAATTGATATTCCTAATTACAGTCTCGGCGGATTCAGCTAATTTTTCTAGCGTTTGCTCGGGCCCTGCTAGCGATAGAAATGGGCGCACGTTAGGTGACAGCTTTGTCATGAAGACTTCCTTCAGAAATCCCTCAGCTACGGCAACTCCAGTAGCGAGTTTCCGCAGCTCTTTTACGAGCGAAGAAGGAGAGAAGGAAGCAGAGACAGGTGGAATTGCTGAGGCATCTACAAGACTTCGGAATTTGTCCGCATCGGACATCTGAAGTCTTGCCAAGATTTTGCCTTTCAAGGTTCCGTAAGGATTATGATCTGGAGGGTTTTCTAATAGATCATTAGAGTCATTAAGTAGTTTTGTGGGCGCAGCGCTCACAAGCGCATAGAATTTGTCTATCTCCTGATTTATCCTATTGTACCTAAACACCGCCTCCACCTGGTTGAACCAGGTGTGAGCGTCCCCTGGAATGAAAGGAGGGAGCCTAATGGGATTTGTGTGTGCTCGATCTTCATTATCGGAGTCAGGCATGCTAGCAGTCTCTTTTTGGGATGCGCAATTAAGATATCAGTGCCTATGACTTGGGATTAAGTAGCAAGGGGTTTGCGTTAATTCTTCACCTACTCAATCACTCAAATTAAGTTGAAACAGAAAATAGGAAATATGAAATTGGAAACGAAGAGAAAAAAAATTATTATGCGGTATGCGGCAATTTTGCGTAGGCACAAAATTAAGCAGGAGAAAAAAAATTATTTTTCTACCTACTCAATCAATCAATACGTTGAAGAAAACGGAAAGAGAGAAAATGGGACGAGAATTTTTACGGTGGTCAGGAATAAATGCACAGCACGGAAATAGTAGAAAAATATTTCCCTACCTACTGAGGCACAAAAAACAAACAAAGACAGGAAAACAGCATAAAAGAAAGATAAAAAAAATTTTTAAGCTGCTCAGAGAAAATTCATTAGCATGGTCAAAATCCACAGGAAATCTCTCAAACCACTACGACATGGGAAATTTATCACTACAATTACGCCAACATTACACTCTCACAACCCCCAGAACACTTCGAGTTTAGTTCTTTCTTTTATTTTAAAAAATAATTTCCCGGCCAATGCACCAGTGTCGGGTTTTTCCGCCAAAAGATATTGATTTTTGTTATGGCAAGAATAACTCGATCTTTTTCTCGAAGCGTACTGGATAAATTGCGAGAGTGATAATGAAACACGTTGATGGACTCAGCTTAGTTTCCGTGGCGGAGTTTATTGTGGAAGCGGAACCAGGAAAAAAGAAGAACTGGCTTCTTTGGCTCTTGATCTCGGAGAGCTGGTTGAGGTGGCAATCCGTGCCGGAGGACCAGGCTGGAGTTGACGAAGGCCGGCACGCGATGCAGTAATCGTGGTGAGTGAGTTGTATTTGGGGCAAAACTTGAAGGAGTTCTAAACAGTGACTTAATGTGGTCACGTTATGAGGTCTGCTTTCCAAACGTCTAGCCGACAATCGAGCTTGGGTAAATGGAGTAGCTCAAAGGTTTTAGGCTCAGGTAGATTTGCTGGCCTTTCCCAAGGTAATGCCAAATGGCTGGCTCAATAATAAGGTAAGTTGTGTATAGTTACTGCATGACTCAGGTTAACAACGTAACATTTAACATGGCATTCAGTGAAAACCCAGGGAAATTTGACTGTGAGGGTGGTGTGTATGGCGCTGTTGTAGAGGTCCTGCACAGGAGTCCAGGATGCTGGATTAGGTGTTCCAGGAGAGACATTAAGACATTCCCTACTGAAGATCCAACACAATAATGACAAAACTTCCCACACGGAGAAGTCCGAGAAACTCCTACAGGTTCGACTCCAGCTAATTAGGATGCTCACTTTGGCAACTCAAGAGAGATAGGACAGACTTTAGGTGGACAGACTTTTAATCAAGAAATAAATTGTTTCATCACTAATGCCTCTGGCTTTAAATTCTGATTATTAGGTTTAAGAATTTCAAAGAATCAAGATCGTGATTCTTTACAGAGACTACGGGCGAGTAAACACGAGATCTACGAAAAATGGTGAAAGTATCAAATGACTGCGCTTTTGAAAGCAGTAAGAAGAAAAAAAGACATTAAAATCCTGAAGTTTATGGAAATAAATCCTACTGAAAAATCTTAGTAGATATCATATGCAATAAAAAGGAATTAAATAATAATATGTATCCCCCAATGATGAAAGGAAGGGGAAACCTAAACGTTGATTTCACAGGCGGAAAAATACGCGAAGAAAGAAAACACGAAAGCACGAAGTTACGCGTGGAGTTAACCGGCGGCTTACGCATCGGCCTAAGCCAAAACCGCCAGCAATTTACACACTCTTAAGATAGGCAGATGGTAATGGGTGTTTGTCACACGAATGCGATGAAGTAAATTAATTCTATTGAGATGATTGATATCGAATTGAGTGAGGTTACGTAAATATATGGAATTGGAATGAAGTTCCAAACTTTAGTAAGTAAACATGAATAACTTCGTAATTTATTAGAAGCTATTTAAAAAAGGACATCTTTAATGATTATTTTGCGTTTAAACAAGTTTAAGAAAAGAAACTGCTAGAAGTGATTTGTACAAAAAAAATAAGAAAAAATACTATTAGAACACATGCTTAAACTGCAAATAAAAAATCACGTAGTAGTGATAGAAGACGGCAGAGTTTTCCGCCATTAAACAAGACGCTATCGGCAACGAACGCCGGCAATTTGGTCGCGTTCGTCCACAAGTAGTTTATGAAAGATTCGTGATATGATACTGGCAAAACCCGCAATATATGTTTGCAGTAAGGAGAAAAACCAGTACGTTAACTGAATAGCTAGTATGAATTTACGCGGGAGTTTGAGAAATGACACGCAATATTCACTCTATAAAACACATGCTAATCTCAGGATCTTACACTAATTTCTTCATCCCTAATTCACGACACTGAGCAGATCCTTAGATTAAAAACACACAATACACCGAAAAACACATGGCACATATTCTTACCCGGTTTTACTCTTATTTTACCCTAAATATCACTGGACTTACGAGATGTTCGCGCCACCGCGCCACAAGCAAAAGTGAGTGGACTAGGCGACGCGCTTGTATGTTGCCAGAACGGGCTGCTTAAGAACTCGAAATGTCGATTGATTATTTGATCTCTCATGTATTTACACAAAAAATTTTAATGATTACGAATTAGAAGTAGAAAATAATTAATAATAAATTAGAGTAATATTTTTAATACTACTAATTAATTTATTTAAGTATGAATAGCGAATTTCTAATTTTTACGCTTATGTAGCGGTATGCTACAAACGCCCGGCGGACTGGCGGGATCTTGACTGGAAGATCTTCTCTAGGTGGGCACTCCGTGCCAGCACGGCCCGGTGGTGATGCGATGACGTAGGCAGGATGTAATGAGTCGTGTTTGGGAATTGATATGAGCCCAATTTAGACTAACTAGTAGCATCATTTTTTATAAAAAGAACCCGTGACGTTGGTGGTGTCACTAATGGTATCAGCTTTATTAATCCCAAGCTGGACGAGCAAGTTATCGTAGTAGAAGCAGGTAGTTTAGCTAGCCTGTGAGTGTAATCTTAGGCTTACTAGCTTCCCAAAAATAACCCATGTGAATTGCAAGGGAATAAATTGTAAATGAGATTTCTCAGACCCAAAGCTCAGGTAGGATTTAGTTAAGGCAAAACAAAGCTCAGGGAACTGAGTGTGTTAACAAGGCCCAAACAAGGTAAAGCAAGGCCCAGGGAAACTGTAGCATACCGCTACATAAGCGTAAAAATTATAAATTTGCCATTCATACTTAAATAAATTAATTAGTAGCATTAAAAATCTTACTCTAATTTATTATTAATTATTTTCTACTTCTAATTCGTAATCATTGAAGTTTTTGTGTAAATGCATGAAATAATAAAAATAACACTTGACATTTTTCGAGAGAGAAGCC
This sequence comes from Morinoia aosen, assembly GCA_030386875.1. NCBI lineage: Eukaryota > Metazoa > Arthropoda > Malacostraca > Amphipoda > Talitridae > Morinoia > Morinoia aosen. The sequence goes on from CM059563.1 coordinate 14,050,680, forward strand.
CTCTGGTGGCAACACTGCGCAGTTGCGCGTCCTTTCTTTCAAAGCCACTCTTACTTTGGCGTCCTACTTTGGCAGTGTGACAGCAAATTCTCGTGAGTTTTAAATGTGTTAGAAAATTATCGTGTTCCTTTTCGTCGTGTCAGTGAGTATTAATAAGTGACAGTGCAGTGTTATTAAGTTACGTAGTTATGCGTGGGAATATTGATGTAGCATGTGTCTCATTCAGTGTTTTGTTTGTCTTTTCTCAACGTGACTTAGCGTAAAGATATTGCGCCGGATGTGCATTGCATTTCCGTGTCATGATTTTATTATCAAAGCATAATCATGCTCGTTCCTTTTTCTTTTCGATAATCTACTAATCTACGATAATCTCTGCTTGAAATGAACGCGGCGAAAATTACCGGCGTTCGTTCGATAGCGTCTTTGTGTAATGGCGGAACCTCACACCGCCGTCTCTTGTCACTACTCTGTGATTATAAATACTATAGGCATGTATATAGTAGCATTTATTCTTTTTTTACAAACCGACTGGCAGTAGTTTAAATTACGAAAAGTATTCATGTCTATGCTTGCTAAGTTTTGGAATTTCATTTCTTAATTCCATATCCTTGCAAACTTTTACGTAAACGCCTTTATTTCAATAGAGAAACATTTCAATGAAATTTAATTTAACTCATCGCATTCTGGTGATAAAAACACCCAACCTTCTGCCTATCTTAAGTGTGTGCAAATTGCTGGCGGCTCTGGCTGAGGCCGACGCGTATAGTCGCCGGCTAAATCGCCACGCGTAACTTCGTGCTTTCGTGTTTTCTTTCTTCGCGTATTTTCCGCCTGTGAAATCAACGTTTAGGTTTCCCCTACCTTTTATCATTGGGGATATATATATTATTCCTTAATTCCTTTATTATTGCAAATGATCTACCAGAAATTCTTAGTAGGATTGATATCCTCGAATTTTAGGATTTTTATGTTTTTTTTACTGCTTTCAAAAGTGCAGTCACTTGATATTTTTACGATATTCAGTAAATCTCGTGGTTACTTGCCCGTAGTCTCTGTAAGGAATCACGATCTTTATTCTTGGAAATTCTTAAACCTAATACTCAGATTTTTAAAGCCAGAGGCATTAGTGATTAAACAATTTATTTATTGATTAAAATCTGTCAACCAAAAATCTGTCCTATCTCTTTTGAGTTTGCCAAAAGTGAGAATCCTAAAGTAGCTGGAGTCAGACCTGTAGGAGTTTTTCGGATTTCTCCGTGTGGGAAGAGTTGTCATTATAATTTGGATTGTCAGTGGTGGAATGTCTTGATGTCTCTCCTGGAATGTTTCATCCAGCATCTTGGACTCCTGTGCAGGACCTCTACATCATCGCCATACACGCAACACTCACAAAATTGAATCTCCCTGGGTTTCCTGAGTGCCATGCTAAATGCTATTCTCACATAAGCAGTAATTTTACTTGCTCCCGTTAACGTGCTAATGTGTTAATGCGCCAACTTGCTTCTGCTCACATGAGCCGGATTTAACTTGCACACTCCACCTCACCTTATGCTGAGTCATTAGTTCTACCTGAACTAATTCACTGACCTGCGCTCAATCATCTCAAATTGCCAAACTCAAAATTCCCAAATACAACTCACTCACCCTGCTTACTCCATCGCGTGCCGGCTTTCGTCAACGCCAGCCTGGTCCTCCGGCAAGGATTGCCCACCTAGACAAGCTCTCCGAGATCAAGATCCAAGCCAGTTCTCCTGGTTTCCTCTTCCAATAAACTCCACCTAAAAACGAGCTGAGTCCATAACCGCTTTTCATTATCCCTCTCATAATTTTCCCCTTACGCTTCGAGAATTGATCGAGTTGTTCTTGCCGTAAAAAAATCAATATTTTACGTTCAAACCAACCAACGGCGGAAAAACCCGACACTGGTGCATCGGCCGGGAACCTCGTAAAAATAAAAACTCAACTCGAAGTGTTTGAGAGATTGTGAGAGGATAATGTTGGCGTATCATTGTAGTGATAAGTTTTCCCATTTCGTAGTAGTTTGAGAAATTTCCTGTGGGTTTGTCCGTGCTAATTATTCTCTGAGCAGCTCTAACAAAAAATTTTTTTTTTCAGCGTCAGCGCTATCCTGTCCTTGTTTGTTTGTTTTATGTGCCTCAGTAGGTAGGAAAAATATTTTTTTTTCTATTTCCGTGCTCACGTTCATTCTGACTACCGTAAAAATTCGCGTTTCCATTCTCCATTTTCCCTCCGTTTTCTTCAACGCTATTGATTGATTGAGTAGGTAGAAAAATAATTTTTCTCACCTGCTTTATTTTCGTGCCTACGCAAATTGCCGCATACCGCAGAAATTTTTCTCGTTTCCAATTTCATATTTCCTTCCTTCTGTTTCAACTTAATTTGAATGATTGAGTAGGTAACGAATTAACGCAACCTCTTTTGTTACTTAATCCCAAGTCTTAGGCACTGATATCATTAATTGCGCATCCCCAAAAGAGATTGCTAGCATGCCTGACTCAGATAATGAAGATCGAGCCCACACAAATCCCATTAGGCTTCCGCCCTTTATTCCGGAGGACGCTCACACCTGGTTCCAACAGTGTGAAGCAGTATTTAGGTATCATAAAATAGGTAGTGAGATAGACAAATTCTATGCTCTTGTGAGCGCCGCGCCCACAAAACTATTGAATAACTCTAACGACATCTTAGAAAACCCTCCAGATCATAATCCTTACGGAATCTTGAAAGGCAAAATCTTGGCAAGGCTTCAGATGTCCGATGCGGACAAATTCCGAAGTCTTGTAGATGCCTCAGCAATTCCATCTGTCTCCGTTTCTTTCTCTCCCTCTTCGCTAGTTAAAGAGTTACGGAAACTCGCTACGGGAGTTGCCGTAGCTGAGGGATTTCTGAAGGAAGTTTTCATGACCAAGCTGTCACCTAACGTGCGTCCTTTTCTATCGCTAGCAGGGCCCGAGCAAACGTTAGAGAAATTAGCGGAAGACGCAGAGACGGTGATCCGAAATATTAATTTGCCACGAGAACCACAAGTTGCTTCCTTGAATGTAGGAGCTACAAATTTTAGCCCGTCAAATACTGCGCAAAATCAACCCTCAGCCACAATAGATAAGCTGCAGCAGGACATCGCTGAAATAAAGCAAGCTCTCCAAAATTTCCAAATAGGTCAAAGTGTGGCTCACATTCAGCAAGGCCCAGGGAGATTCCAAAGCCACCAAAATGCCTACGACTATCCCTATGACTATCACTCAAACTTTCCTTCTCCTCCTCCTCAACGCTTTGATAGAGGTAGATCTTATGATAGGTCAAATCAAGACCGCCGCTTCAGGTCGCGCTCTCGTGATGCTGGTAGCAATTTATGCTGGTACCACATGAAATTTGGTGACCAAGCTCGCAAATGTGCCTCTAGATACTGTCCTCGTTATACCGAAATGACTTCGGGAAACGCCAACAGCGACGCATAGTAGCGAGTACTGCGTTGCCTCATTCCCAGACTACTCGCCTCTTGACCATTCACGATCCCGTCACCAAGTATCGATTTTTAATAGACACTGGCTCCAGTGTGTCAATTATCCCAGCCACGGCAAAAGATAAAAATAACCCATTGTTGGCGACACTACGCGCCGCAAACGGCACGCCAATACCTTGTTACGGTGAAAGAATTTTAGAGTGCGGTCTGGGATTGAGGCGATCTTTCCTCTTCACCTTCTTAATCGCGGACGTCCAAGAGCCTATCATTGGCGCGGATTTCCTAGAGAAGTATGGGATTATTGTAGATATTAAGAACCGGTGTATTAGGGACGAGGAGACACAGATCTCAATTCCCGCTTGTAGCATAACTAGAGCTAATGTCTTGCATTCCTTCTCTATCGCTTTCAAACAAGAGTGCATGTTTGAGCAAGTGCTCGCAGATTACCCTGCACTAACAAATTCAAACTTAGTCTCTACAAAAATGCAAACCAGCACAAAGCACTTCATAGAAACTACGGGACCGCCCGTCTATTCCCGAGCAAGGCGATTACCGCCCGATCGATTGGCTCTAGCCAAGAAAGAATTCGCTAGGCTGCTCGAAAATGGCATCATCCGCACCTCCAAAAGTCCTTGGGCTAGCCCTCTTTTGCTAGTACCCAAGGCTAACGGTGAATTCAGACCGTGCGGGGATTTCCGCAGGTTGAACGCCGTTACTTTACCTGATCGCTACCCTATCCCCTACCTTCATGATTTCAGTGCAAATTTAGAGGGAGCACAAATTTTCTCTAAGATAGACCTGCAGTCTGCCTTTCATCAAATTCCCTTGGATGAGTCTGCGATTCCTAAGACCGCGGTAATCACTCCGTTTGGTCTCTTTGAATTCCTAAAAATGCCTTACGGCTTGAGGAACGCTCCTCAGACGTTCCAAAGGCACATGGCTGAAATTTTCTCTGATCTCACTTTCGCTTATGTCTATCTAGACGACATCCTTGTAGCGTCCACAACCCCGGAGTTGCACAAAGACCATCTTAGGGTCGTTTTTCAAAGATTGTCCGACAATGGACTCCTCGTAAATCCTGCAAAATGTGAGCTCGGAAAGCCATCACTGATTTACTTAGGTCATGAAATCTCTAGCCTAGGTCTAAAACCTTTGCCTTCCAAAGTAGAAGTGATCAAAAACTTTCCTCTTCCACAGACCCAGAAGGAACTCAGAAGGTTCCTAGGTTCTGTTAACTTCTACCATCGTTTCATTCGCAACTGTGCTCAAACTTTAGCGCCCTTGTCTGACCTCCTCGAACCGAAACGAAAAGGCAAATCTATTGAGGTAAAATGGACAGAAGAAGCGCGCAAAGCTTTTGAAACAATCAAGCACAAGTTAGCTTCCGCGACTGAACTATCCTACCCTATTGCTAATGCTGATTTCAGCCTCGTTGTTGACGCATCCAGTACCGCCGTAGGTGCTGTGTTGCAACAACAAGTGGGTACTAATATCTCTCCTCTTGCCTTCTTTTCCAAAAAGCTGTCGCCCACTGAGCGTGGTTATAGCGCGTTCGGTAGGGAACTTCTTGCTATCTACCTATCTGTGAGACACTTTCGCTATGCTCTAGAGGCGAGGGAGTTTGTGATCTACACAGATCACAAACCTTTGACCTCAGCGATCAAAATGCCTTCTGAAAGACATTCCCCTAGGGAAGCTCGACACTTGTCGTTTATAAGTCAGTTTACCACTGACATCCGTTACATTAAGGGACTAGACAATACCGTTGCTGATTGTCTTTCCAGAATCAATACTGTCCAAACCGGTGGTGAAATCACATTTGGCAATATTTGTAATGCTCAGAAGGAGGATCCTGAACTTCAGGACCTTCTCAAACCTTCTAACACTTCCCCTCCAAAACTAACCTTGGTTGACGGCGTGTACCGTGATGCCGAGCGACCTTCTCGTTTGTATCTTCCTGCGACGCTCCGCAGAGTAGCTGTCCTACACTACCATTCCTTCTCTCATCCCGGTATTAATCGTACAGTGCGTTTGATTTCTGATCGTTTCGTCTGGCCAGCGATGCGTAAGGAGGTCAAGCAAATTGTGCAAAATTGTCATGCGTGTCAGAGTAGTAAGGTGGTGAAACATAATCGTGCAGCGCTGCAGAGTTGTGCATTCACAGGACACAAGTTTGACTCTATACACCTAGATTTGGTGGGTCCTTTGCCTTTATCGCGCGGTTATTCTTATTTGTTGACCATCATCGATAGGTTCACGCGTTGGGTTGAGGCTGTCCCTCTTCCTGATACACAAACTGAGACTGTAGCGCGCGCCTTCTTATCTAACTGGATCTCTAGATTTGGGGTTCCCTTAAGTGTCACACATGACCGGGGATCACAATTCACCTCCAAATTCTGGAGTGAGCTTAGCACCGCATTAGGGTGTGCAAATACATCAACTACAGCGTATCATCCGCAGTCAAATGGACTTATTGAGAGAGTCCACAGAGACCTCAAGGCTGCCTTGCGCTGCCTTAATTGCAGTCACGATTGGACTGATAGACTTCCAGTAGTACTACTTAGCATCCGAAATTTACACAGACAAGATCAGCAGTGCACAGCGGCTGAAATGTTGTACGGGAAGACGCTTCGTCTCCCCGGCGACATTGTTGACCCAAAACCTTTGCCTGAATTTTCATCCGCTGACCGTTCCGCTTATGTAACCTGTCTTAAAGATTGCATGCGTAAGATCAAGTATGTGGCTCCACGAATGCCTCAGACTCAGGACAAACTAGACTCTGCCCTGCAAGACTGCACACATGTGTATGTCCGAAATGATGCTATAAAACCTACACTCACGCGCCCTTATGATGGCCCATTCAAAGTACTTAAACGCAAGCAAAAATATTTCATCATCGAACGATTCGGCTCACACGACCCTGTGAGCATTGATCGATTAAAAGTCGCATACACTTCTGATCATAGTGTAACTCATAACTCATCCTCCTCTCCGCAGATTTCTCCTTCCACTGAGACTCGATCATATCTACCATCTCAGTTTCCTCAGTTGGCTGCCTTGTTGCCTAGTCAACTTGAGTGTAACCCTTTCTACGTGTCTGTACATTCAAACCCTATCTCTAACCCTGTCGTAGATTCTAACTCTAGTCCTCTCACTGGCACAGCGACAAGTCTGGAGAGACCAGACGAGCCCGCTGCAGTAACTCCTGTTCCTAGGACTCTTGCCGATCTAAACTTGCAGACCCGTTTGGTGAAACTTCCCCGCTCAGTATCATTTGCCAATTGCCGAACTCGGCAGGGTCGTGTAGTTCGCCCTCCTTCCCGCTACAGATGATTGCAGCGGGTGGACCTTTCGGTCTGCGCCTTGGGGGGTAATGTAGCATACCGCTACATAAGCGTAAAAATTATAAATTTGCCATTCATACTTAAATAAATTAATTAGTAGCATTAAAAATCTTACTCTAATTTATTATTAATTATTTTCTACTTCTAATTCGTAATCATTGAAGTTTTTGTGTAAATGCATGAAATAATAAAAATAACACTTGACATTTTTCGAGAGAGAAGCCCTCTGGTGGCAACACTGCGCAGTTGCGCGTCCTTTCTTTCAAAGCCACTCTTACTTTGGCGTCCTACTTTGGCAGTGTTACAGCAAATTCTCGTGAGTTTTAAATGTGTTAGAAAATTATCGTGTTCCTTTTCGTCGTGTCAGTGAGTATTAATAAGTGACAGTGCAGTGTTATTAAGTTACGTAGTTATGCGTGGGAATATTGATGTAGCATGTGTCTCATTCAGTGTTTTGTTTGTCTTTTCTCAACGTGACTTCGCGTAAAGATATTGCGCCGGATGTGCATTGCATTTCCGTGTCATGATTTTATTATCAAAGCATAATCATGCTCGTTCCTTTTTCTTTTCGATAATCTACTAATCTACGATAATCTCTGCTTGAAATGAACGCGGCGAAAATTACCGGCGTTCGTTCGATAGCGTCTTTGTGTAATGGCGGAACCTCACACCGCCGTCTCTTGTCACTACTCTGTGATTATAAATACTATAGGCATGTATATAGTAGCATTTATTCTTTTTTTACAAACCGACTTGCAGTAGTTTAAATTACGAAAAGTATTCATGTCTATGCTTGCTAAGTTTTGGAATTTCATTTCTTAATTCCATATCCTTGCAAACTTTTACGCAAACGCCTTTATTTCAATAGAGAAACATTTCAATGAAATTTAATTTAACTCATCGCATTCTGGTGATAAAAACACCCAACCTTCTGCCTATCTTAAGTGTGTGCAAATTGCTGGCGGCTCTGGCTGAGGCCGACGCGTATAGTCGCCGGCTAAATCGCCACGCGTAACTTCGTGCTTTCGTGTTTTCTTTCTTCGCGTATTTTCCGCCTGTGAAATCAACGTTTAGGTTTCCCCTACCTTTTATCATTGGGGATATATATATTATTCCTTAATTCCTTTATTATTGCAAATGATCTACCAGAAATTCTTAGTAGGATTGATATCCTCGAATTTTAGGATTTTTATGTTTTTTTTACTGCTTTCAAAAGTGCAGTCACTTGATATTTTTACGATATTCAGTAAATCTCGTGGTTACTTGCCCGTAGTCTCTGTAAGGAATCACGATCTTTATTCTTGGAAATTCTTAAACCTAATACTCAGATTTTTAAAGCCAGAGGCATTAGTGATTAAACAATTTATTTATTGATTAAAATCTGTCAACCAAAAATCTGTCCTATCTCTTTTGAGTTTGCCAAAAGTGAGAATCCTAAAGTAGCTGGAGTCAGACCTGTAGGAGTTTTTCGGATTTCTCCGTGTGGGAAGAGTTGTCATTATAATTTGGATTGTCAGTGGTGGAATGTCTTGATGTCTCTCCTGGAATGTTTCATCCAGCATCTTGGACTCCTGTGCAGGACCTCTACATCATCGCCATACACGCAACACTCACAAAATTGAATCTCCCTGGGTTTCCTGAGTGCCATGCTAAATGCTATTCTCACATAAGCAGTAATTTTACTTGCTCCCGTTAACGTGCTAATGTGTTAATGCGCCAACTTGCTTCTGCTCACATGAGCCGGATTTAACTTGCACACTCCACCTCACCTTATGCTGAGTCATTAGTTCTACCTGAACTAATTCACTGACCTGCGCTCAATCATCTCAAATTGCCAAACTCAAAATTCCCAAATACAACTCACTCACCCTGCTTACTCCATCGCGTGCCGGCTTTCGTCAACGCCAGCCTGGTCCTCCGGCAAGGATTGCCCACCTAGACAAGCTCTCCGAGATCAAGATCCAAGCCAGTTCTCCTGGTTTCCTCTTCCAATAAACTCCACCTAAAAACGAGCTGAGTCCATAACCGCTTTTCATTATCCCTCTCATAATTTTCCCCTTACGCTTCGAGAATTGATCGAGTTGTTCTTGCCGTAAAAAAATCAATATTTTACGTTCAAACCAACCAACGGCGGAAAAACCCGACAAAACTGAGTATGTGTGTGGTGGCGTTTGGCGATGTCGTTGAGGTTCTGCAAAAAGTCGAAACGCTGGATGAGCAGTCCCAGGAGACATCAAGGAAAAATTCCACCACTGACAGTCCCCAACATCGTAAATGATAAACTCCCACACAGTAGAACTCTCTGAGAAATCCTACAGATCCGACACGAGCTAATTTTAATGATTCTCACTTTTATCAAGCTCAAAGTAGGATAGGATCAATTTTAGAAATGGTAAAACTCTTTTACCACTGCTATCACTTTAAATAGAGGCATGAAATTTAAGGGAAATTTGGTAATGAACTACTTGTGATTTTTTTAAGAGCAACAATATCGGTGATTCCATTTTTGTGGAATTATGGCAAATTCGTGTGACTAACACATGATTCATGAAGCAGACAAGAAAGATATACAACAGCTAAAAATGCATAGAATGAGAATTAATGCTTTTTCGTACTCTAGAACATCTCTATATCTGTACGAGAAATAAAAAGGAAGATCCTAAAGTTCATTGATATCAATCATACTGAAAAACTCTGATAAGTATCATTTGTAATAAAAATGAGGAATAATATCGACACTGAGAAAAGAAACACTAAACGTGTTGCTTGCACAGAAAGAAAATATTCGCAAGACGAAACATGAAAATCAAGGTGACAATGACCCGGCGGTTTTTACGTTTCGCCATTTGCAATAAACCGCCGGCATAACATCGTAAGCGTTCACGAAGTATTTTGTACGCGAGAAGTGCGCGTTTACGATGGCAGATGCTAGTATGTATTTCTGCCGCAAGAATAAGAAAAATTTGATTTGATTTGTTGATGGTGATTTATATTGACATAAGTGCGATTAAACGCAAGATTTAAGGAGTAATGAAAATACAAAATAAAACTAAAACTTTATCAGGCATATGCATGAATAATTTTCGTAATCTATAATCCGTACGAAATTATTAAAAGTCATTCCCAATTATTATTTCACGTCAAACACACTTCAGAAAACTACTGCAAATATGTTGTGAAAAAGAATATTATTCCAAATGCATAAAGTACGATTTTAAATCACAGAGTCATGACACGAGACGGCAGTCTTTATTCTCCGCAAATTTGGAAACAAAGACGCCGGCGACAAAGACTCTATCAACAAAGACGCCGGCGGTTTTAGCCGCGCTCTATCACCCGTATTCGTGAACGGATCTTGAATTAATATGACAGCTGCAAAATGTATAAGTTTATCACAATGCACACGGAGAATTTACACTGTATACTTTACCGGGTTTTTCTATTCTCACACTTAATTTCCTGCACTTAGGAGAGATGTAGGCACGCTAGCGAATCACAAAGAAAAGTGAGTCAGTTCAAGCGTCGCGCTTGGATGTTGCCACTTCCGGCTGCTTTAAAACTCGAAATGTCGATTGATTATTTGACCTCTCATGTATTTACACACAAACTTCAATGATTACGAATTAGAAGTAGAAAATAATTAATAATAATTTAGAGTAAGATTTTTAATGCTAATAATTATTTTATTTAAGTGCGAATGGGAAAGTTTGTAATTTTTACGCTTTGTAGCGAATGCTACATATGCATGATATATTATCAGGATAGGATAGTTTAGGTTAAGATATGTTAAGTTAGGCTATGTTATGATAACATAAGTTAGGTTCGGTAATGTTGAGGGAATTTTTTCACGGGCCCAACTAGCTTTAATTAACGAAGACATTCTCCATGGAATCATGGACATTCTCCTGCTAATGATAAATATTACGCTAACGTAAATATTGAAAATTCAATTTCTTCAAACCCATGTAGATGTGCTTGCCCTGTGAAGGAGCGCCTGCCGTGCTCAGAGGCATTATGTAGACCTTGTCAGGGCGCAAAGTCGAGAGCTGCTCTCACTCTAAGGAAACACTTTATTTCCAATGCAGTTGATATGTAACATGTATACTGTAATATTCTTCTTTGAAATGCCTCCCGTATTGATCCTTGGTTGGCGAACATACATTGGTATTAAAATGGCCGTATCAATGGTTGAAAAGTATTGGGAGAAAAATATGAAAATGTTTCATGGATACGCTAACAGATGATTTGTACTGCGCTTTCAAACCAGAAAATTTTCACAGATAAGGCGAAGTTCAGCAGTTAGAACAATACTTAGAAAGTTCAGTGCTCATAACCAAAATTATAAGAAAAAAAAACAGTTTATAAGTGCAAAGTTTGGTATCGGCCATGATGTGACCTGTCATTTACTTATATGACAAGGAAGTATCTTCTCATTTTTCTCAACGAGGTCTGAAAATGACCATAGTTAAGTTAACCTTGAATATACGTACATGTGTAATTAAAGATAAATTTGCACCAATGCGGAAGATCACGTGGTCTATATAAGCATTTACAAGAATAATCAACTTGAAAAATGTTAACTTGAAGGATTCTAAAATATTGTGAATCAACAACGTTTACCAACAAAGTAACAAATATTAGCGTTGAAGCAAATTTACACGCTGAATCATACTTCAATGCATTAGATAATGTTCGGGGAAAATAAAATGATTCATTAACCCTAAACTTTAGAAAACAAAAAAAAAGAATGAAGCAGTTTATTTTCAATAAATTTGAAACATAAAATGCATTAAATTAGTTTTTAAAACGTCCTAACTTAGAGGACATAAGTTGATCTACGTACGTGAGTGTCAAGACCTACCGTGTCAATGTTTGTTCAGAAGTGAGAAAAAAAACATAAATATATAATGACAGATATTCTTAGCCTAAAAATGCTTGAAAATAAATGTGGTAATTATAAGTTTAAAGACAGATACATCGGTGTGATTACATCTGAGCTTTGGCTTCTGCGATGACGGAATAATGTTAGTGTAACGGTTGGAAGTGAATAAGTTGGTATTTAAAACTAAACAGTTGAAAGGACAGAAATCAAGAATTATCTTTTCGTGCATACATATCATAATAGCATTAAGTATCAGGTTAAGCAAAATATTGTTTTTGTCCAACACGTTTATTTCATCTGATACATTCACATTACGGCATTTTCAATCTTTACAATAATTTCTTTCATTTTCTATGACTTTTTTCCAACGATCAACTAGCAACTTGATGCCTTCTTCCAAAAGATTATCCGATTTTTGGGGGAAAAATAAATTCAGGTAATTTTTTAGTTGGGCTTCATTTTCATAAATTTTATGGCTTAAAGTAAATCTGCAACGATCGGAAAAGACGGTAGTTGGATGGAGCAATATCAGGTGAATAAGGCGGATGAGGCAAAACTTTCCAATTGAAACTCATGACCTTTTCCTGATTGACTATTGCTGTGTGCGGTCTCGCGTTATCATGCTGCAGCACTCCACCCTACGTCCAGTGTCCAAGTTTTGAAATTTGTCCAAACTTTTGAATGTATGAAATGATTGTGGTGTGGGTTGTGTTGAATTGTTGACTTTATTCTTTGCTGGTTAACTTTGAATTGGCCTCCATAGCGTCTTTACTGGAGTTTTCATCAATCGACTTTGGCCTTCCCGAACGTGGCCGATCTGTCAGGTTAAAGTCTTTAGGAGAAATTTTTGCAAACACCCGTTGACATTTTTGATCATCAAGAACATTCACCCCAGAGATAATTCCAATATTCCTTGTAGCTTCTGCAGCTGAGTTTCCTATTTTTAATTCGTAGAGCACGCAGTGTCTCAGATGCTCCTCACTAATATCTATTTTTGAGAATTTAAACAGTTAAACTTGATATTTCCTCACTAATTTTTGTATCAGAAAGGCAATGCAAATATTAAGACACCAATTCATCAAAAAAGCCAGAACTATGCACAACTTAGGAGGCTGCAGAGTGATGAAGTAAAAAAACGACATTACTTTCTTTCTAACTTGATAATTATATATACAGTATATGTCAAAGGACACCTTAAACTTCGCATCACATTTATGACATTGCTCTCATTAATAGTACTGACTGGAAAAATGAAAGAAAACAGTTTATTTTCACTAAAGCTGAAACATTAAATGTTTTACAACGTAGGTGATTGAGTAATTCCTAACACGGTGACGTTTAATCAGCGCTAAAGGTATTTGGGATATAATAATCATGTAAATGATCGACTAGAATATTAAGTATTTGAGTTTTAGGGAAATATTGAGTGAAACATACATTGAAACACAAAGCATACTGCACGCATTAAGTGTACGATAAATCTGTTTTTCAAATGATTTGGGCCAACACCCCTATGCCAATTATAATACAATGATACTATCTTGAATTGGTATCTAATGGTTGCTCACCTTTTATAGTGAACAAAGGAAAATTATTATATTAAAAATTCTCAATATTTTAAATTATTTTTTAACTAGCTGAACATTTTATTACACTTGATTCCAACAGAAATCGTTCTAAAAAAACTGAAAGTTGAGGCAATTTCAAACTGCCATGATTGACGCAAATAGAAGCAGTCAGAGTATATTGAAAGATACGAGGTTTGTTATTGACTCGAAGTTCACATATATAGTTGCAGATGTTGACTCATTAGCCAAATGATAAAAAATTGTAGATGCTTAACAGTGAAAAAAAGTTGTAGGCTGATAAAAAAAATTTGCACAAACTCCAGAGTGAAAATGCAAACCACAGACTCGGTAATTTTGCCCTTATCATTCGTACACACACTGATACAGGCATACATAGATGTAGGTAAATTACATATTCGAGTTTGTTTGTACATGTATTCACGGAAAGTTTAGATGGCTTTGAATGCTATTTTAATATTGAATACCCTCAGTTGAAGTTTTCGATTCCATAGTTAATTTCAAAATTTCACTCGTGCTACTGATGCAGTCCGATGATATATAGGGTCGGAAGAATTATTTAAGCATTGTTACGATGACGGTAAAATTAGATGCGAAAAAAGAAAATTTTGATTATAATCATAGGCATCGTATAGTCAGGTCATTGTCTATGACAATGTTATTGAAGATCATAGCTAGCTGATGGTTTTACATCCAGAACAATGGTAATTTTTTACTGGAGAAATATTGCATATCGTCATGGTAATAGTGATAGACACTATATTTTACACTGAATGAAAGGGTCCGAAAAACTGGCTTAAAAAATATAATCTGGAACATCTTTATGATTTTATGATGAACTTCCTAATGCTAGTTATTCATACTGACTGTGACATACAAACATATACTGTGACATGGAGTATTTTTGGAATACTATCGACTTAGTAATGCAGAACTTACAATGCTGAATGGTAGACACTTTCATAAATGTCAAAATATTTACTAACTGTTACATGAACATGTCAACGAGGCCTAAAATGAAATACTGAATTGAAGGAAATTGAGCAGATTTATTGCATGTGTGCAATAATTGTCACAACTGACAATTCAGCAATATGGAATAATAGGATAATTTGTTTCAGTACTTTTCTGGAAGTACTTTATCAAATAATTGTTATTTTGAGACTCAAAATAGCTAATAAATTTATTGATGAATTCATTCAATGATTAATTATTGCACATAGAGACATTTCTTTCCACAATTCTGTGGTGGTGGCACGAACATTTTTATTTTATTAATATATGTCATGATCTGTGAAGAATGAATTGAGAAACCCATATGGATGGTGAATAATAAGCAATACTAGAATAACAAAAAAGATTATTACACCTGAATCATGACTCTACTTTCCTTTAACCTGACTTTGTATGTACACAATATTTCTTCGCAGTCTCTTTTACGAATTTGTTAATTAAGGTGCGTAGAGCCGATTAGAGTTGCCAACAGGTGCGGCTAATAATTTTGAGAAAAAAGTTTTTCATTTCAGGGCTCTATTTCAGAATTTACTTATGCCTAATCATCAAAAGTTTTATGATGTGACAGAATTACTTAGGAGCAAGGTTAAAAAAATACGTGAATTTTCTTAAAAATTGTCTAATTTTGTTTTCCTAAAATACGGGAAACCTATTTGTGCTGCTTTAAAAGCTGATACGGGCATTGAAATTGATGAAAAAATCATTTGCAAGGTGAATGACATGTTTATTTTTAAATATTTTGCTTAATTATTCGGTTATTAGATTTTCAAAAGATGTTTTCTTTAACCGATTCAAAATCATAGGGATTCGAAAGAAATTAAGAAAACCCTCATTTTTCTCCGTCAGAGTGGTCTATCAAAAAGGAAATCTTTGCCAAGCAGCTTGCGTTATCGTCAACTGTCTAAAGATTAATAAAACAGTTCAGTGAGACAAAATCCACAAAGGCAAAGACAGCCCCTGGCAGGAAAAAAAATTGTCTTCGGATCGTCGGGATAGAGTCCTATCTTGAACCGACGACAATTTTTTTCTAGTAGTATTTAAACTATTTCTAAGTTGTCAACCATCTCTCCGGATATAAAATTTTAAAGGAATGATATTTCTGATTTAACTAGCCTTTGACAGGGTTAATCTATTTGCACGCCACGTTTAGTTTGTCGATTAGTACGCCTCGAATGGTTTGTCTATTAGTACACCTCGTATAATTTGTCTATTAGTAAACCTCGTATAGTTTGTCTATTAGTATTCCTCTAATGGTACGTTCGTCTAAGGACGACTTATATTAAAAACATTTTAAAAGCCAATATGTTGGCATGTATCTCATGAGTCAACTTTTTTGGAAACAAACGGTTTTACGCAATTTAAACGATTACTGCACCATTGTTCCCGCACTTCCGACCGCGACCGAGTCGACCGATAAGCTGGCAATTAGATTCAATTATTAATGGTACTTGGTATATAATTTATGTGTTCGGTGTTGTACGAGTATTGGCTGAAAATTTTATTCTGACAGCTAAAACACAGTTTTTTTCGGCTAAATTCCACCACCGTATCAGACGGATGACCGATAGAAAACGTGGCCCATTCATCGCCTGATCTCAACACGTTGGATATTTCTGCTTAATAATTGAGCCGCCTCGAAGCCTAGAGCTTAAGTGCTCTAGACTAAACAACCAAAGCTCTGAACGGCCCACACTAATCAGGAAGGCAAAAATTCTTTAAAATAGGCTGTGTAATGTGACAGAGGGTGGAGAGTTATTGAGGCAGATTCAAGTTTGTGATTGTGGATAGGCGGAACCAGTTTGAATAGTTATTTAAAAATTATACGTAATTGTCCGAATACTATACTTTTATTGCAGTTTTTCCTGCTGAGAAAAATATAGACACTTGGTCCAAATATTGTACGCATCCTGTGGATTTCATCCCGAAAGTAGAATTTGTTTAAGGGAACCGTCTAGTCAGAATCAAGAAAATGGCTGTCCCGTTTTTTGTACGGTATCTAGATCTATGAAATTTTGCATACGTAGGTATTTTAGAAAATGAATAAGGGTTATATTGGGCACTTTTTCCGTTTTCGCCGTAATTACGGAGATAACGAAAAAAATGTAATGAAAAAATGTGGTATATTCAAGCCACTTCTTCTCAAAAAGTAGTCATCGTAGAGAAATGATTTAGGTGTCATTGAATGCGGAAAGAGCTGCTGTATAAAGAGTCAGAGGATTATATTGAAACTCCCAATAACTTATTTGTTATGGAATTAAAAAAAAAAAATTAAAAGTGTCATTCATTTTTCCGTAGATTTTTTAATGTAACTGAAAATCTTCTGTGAATTGCAATATAATCCTCTGACTCTTTATGTAGCAACTCTTTGCGCATCTAATGATACCAAAATCATTGCTCTACGATAACAACTTTTTGAGAAGAAGAAGCTTGAATATTGACATTTGTATTGCTCAGAAAACGCGTTTTAGTGCCGAGACAGGTTTTTTTTGTTTGCAAGCTACATTTCTCGGAGAAATTGGTAGTGTTGACGTTTTGAATATCATTTTTGGAAGTTATTGCGGTTCCTTGAAGGAACCAGTACCACAAGTGGTACCAAAAATGTCTAAAACGCACCAGGAGCATAAGCTGGGGCATCCTTGGCATCCTCGTAGGCTCCTCTTATAGGATATGGAAGCGCCACGCAGAGCCAAACGCTTATATCACTACATTAGTACCGAGCAATCAACGTCAAATCCAGAAAAATCTTGATCTGCTATCGAGAAAAAGCCATCTAAATCTGAATAAATCGTCGGTCTGCTACAACTAGATCAGCTAACGTGACATAACTACGCAAGCAGATCGGGCGAGCTACCAATCACCCTCCTTACTCCTGAGGGAGGAAGGGGTGGAGGTACCGAGAACTCAACTTGCCAAATATCAAAAATTTTGATCTGCTTGCAGATGAATGCATATCTAATTATGAACAAACCGTCGGTCAGCAACAACTAACTCGGTTTATTTGGCACATGTGCACTAGCCTGCTGGGCGAGCTTCCCCCACCCTCCTTCTTCCTCCCGAGGGAGTGAGGGGTGGAGTTACCGAGAATTCAACTTGCCAAATTTCAAAAGTCTTGATCTGCAAGGAGATAGATGCATACCTAATTATGAACAAACCTACAGTCGGCAGCAACCGACCAAGCTCACTTGGCACGTCTACCCAAGCTGGCGGGGCGAGCTTCCCCCCACCCTCTTTCTTACTCCCGAGGGAGGGAGGGGTAGAGGTACCGATAATTCAACATGCCAAATCTCAAAAGTGTTGACTTGCAAGGAGATAGATACATACCTAATTATGAACAAACTGACACTCAGCGCCAACGGGCTCAGCCAGCGTGGCATATCTGCACGAGCTGGCCGGGCGAGCTACCCTCCACCCTCCTTTCGTTGTTGTTGTTGTTGTTTCCGATTTCTTGGAGCTTCGGAGATGATTCCATGTAGCCCCACGCCTTCAAAGTTGTAGATTGATGCTCTGAAGTTCAGCCCTCAGGCTGAAAGAAGTCACAGGAAGTTTTTCTGTGAAGTGCCACTGGAGGAATTCACTCACTTCTCTGCAATATCACAATTTTAACAAGATTTCAGATTGTTTTAATTTTTCTTATAGATGATAGATAATGTACAACTATATTAACAATTTGCTTTTGAGTGTGTTCCATAAAGGGGCCACCTCCAAGCAAATTTTTTCAAGCAAAACGGTACACCCTCCTTTCAAACCCCCATTTGACATACTTTGGTGAGACGGATCGTTCTGCCGCTTTGCAGGAATGAAGTTTAGGACTTTCTCAATCAAATAGAGCAATAAAAAAAAATGTGGATTTTTGATTTTTGACTGGTCGGTGGCCTTAAGCTTTTGTTGGCTATGTGGATCATGTACGGATATTAAAATAGTAATTCTTTGTCTCTTAAGAAGCATTATTGTAAAGACATTCAGAGAGACACAAAACAGAAGTAGGCAGAGAATAAGTCCTAATAAACGATACAAAATTGTTGTTCATAAAAAGTAACGTGGTGTCTCCTATATACCGACCGCATGATCATGAGAGAGCGACTACACAGAAACGAGAAGCTCTCGAAGTGTGATCGAATGTCTGCGCAGTTTAAAATGAATGATTTGCAAAAACTTACATTTCTCGACTGTGTTGAAAACGTACAAGAAAGCCATCGGCAAAAACGTTGCTCTCAGAATGTCTATGTCGTTACATATGAATACAAGTATTCCTCATGCAGGCACATTGATTTTGATGCAGTATATTTGATTCATCCTACAACTTTGAAACATAATTCGTTTATATATCCATTGTTTAAATTACGTTCATGATAGGAGGAAAAAAATTGAGTTAAAATTTAGTGGTGTCTTGATGTGAGTGGCTTTATAAAACGCCCCGATTTTTAAATGCTTCAACTTTTAACTTATTTATTGGTGTCAATAGACTCATAAATCTTAATATGAATTACTGGAATTGTGAGAAGGAAGCGATACCTCTAGTTTGCTGTCATGCACAACTATTTTTCTTACGCTATTATATTATATTGATTTGCCAGAAATTAACCGGTGTAGGTCTCCACTCATTGCCTGTAAAAAATAAAGAAACATGGCATGAATTTAAGAAGTCTTGTGAGAAAAATGTAACATGAACTATAGCGAGAAAATAACGTAATTAGGTATTAAATATTCGACTCATTCAGCTAGCATTTCACTCCCTCCATCCTCACTTGAAGCGCTATAAAATTATTCTCATTTTAAAATGAAATGCTTATGTAAAATGGAGCGATCATCACAGGTTTAGCGACCACTTTCTCACATTGTTTTTCTCATGAAAGATCTTCGAAGTGTTTTTCTGTTGTATAACCCAGAACCCAGAATTACAGTTACAATTACTTTCAGAACCCAGATACTAATAATTGGAAGCTGGTTGCTTGCTTGAGACGACTTGCTGAATGCCTAAAAGCGAAGCACATCATCACGCAAAGTTACGAAATTGTTTCTTCATTAATGCGTCACTGTTTTTATATTGATTTATTTCTTGTGTTTTAAGTTTAATCAAAGCCAGGACAACTTAATCAAGGAAATATATATTCATGGTTTTCTCTCAATCCTTTGTTCGACGATTGACATGGGTATGATGCTGACCATGTATGTTTCCAACCGGGGATGTTTATGGTAAGAAATTTCAAACACCGAAATTTATTTTTATACTAATTTTATTGAAATTAAACTGTGATTCTATTTTTTCTTATCCAAGCTGAACGCGTTGGAAAAAATGATTGTTGGTCCAAGTTCTTGCAAATTATCCTGTCTGAATACTAGAATGACCAAAATGTCCTATTTCATATTATAGTACATTAAGCATCTAAAATTATTTAGAAATATAATTAGTTCAATCTATGATCATAGCATTAATAAAGATTTTTATTACATTCCTCTACCTCCTTCTCCAGGAAACTGTTAAAAAGAAGCATTGTATGGAATAATAAATTAATACAAGTGAGTTTTACGTACATGAAACATTATTAAAGGGCAAAAAAATGAATATAAATTTCATGGTTATACTAAATATTTGAAAGCAAATAAGTTCGATTGGATAACAGAGCAGGTAAACCTTTCGAAACCTTATCTGTACGTCCAATTGGTCGATTCTTAGGGAATCTCACGTTCAAGATAAAAAGGAGAAGCAACGTTAAAATCTACATTTTTATTTGTTTCTTTTAAGGCAAACGTTTCGGAATGTTAAAATTCCATTTTCAGTGCTGAAAAACATACAACGAGGTCAAAAATATCAAAATACAGAAAAGTTCAAAAAATACGAAAAATAAGTGAACAAACATCTATAAAACTTGAATCCTATTTCTCATTCAACTGCAGTAAAAACGATCATTCTCATTGGTTCACCTACCCACCCTTTAACAAGCACATACATTCATACATTTAGACATAGGAACCTAACAAACAGACGCGCGCAAACACACTCCAAACACATACACACAGAAATATGTCAGTAGGTTGAGGCAATGTTTACTTTGACAGCACTCAAGTCTTTATTTAAGTCAGGTTTATGGGTAGATATGAATAAAGATTCTAAAATGCGAAGATACTGTTCGTTGTTGGGGGGTGGTACACAGAATGGAGAAGTTATTTGTTCTGAAAGGATGATTCAATTGCTGCCAATGATCTAGGATTACTGAATGAGAAGGAGAGGAAAGTATGCGACCGGTTCTATGGGAAATTACAGAATGTTGGCTGTGTCTGATAAATTGTTGTAGTTTAGTACTACCAACATAAGTCTGCATGCAGCAGTCACACAGATATAAATAAATGATGCAGCCCTTCGGTGCATCCCTTTCCTCTCCTTCTCATTCAGCAATCCGAAATCATTGTCTACAATATAATCATCCTTTCAGAACAAATAACTTCTCCATTCTGTGTACCACCCCCCAACAACGAACAGGATCTCCGCATTTTAGAATCTTTATTCATATCTACACATAAACCTGACTTAAATAAAGACTTGAGTGCTGTCAAAGTAAACATTGCCTCAACCTACTAACATACTTCTGTGTGTATGTGTTTGGAGTGTGTTTGCGCGCGTCTGTTTGTTAGGTTCCTATGTCTAAATGTATGAATGTATGTGCTTGTGAAAGGGTGGGTAGGTGAACCAATGAGAATGGTCGTTTTTACTGCAGTTGAATGAGAAATAGGATTCAAGTTTTATAGATGTTTGTTTACTTATTTTTCGTATTTTTTGAACTTCTCTGTATTTTGATATTTTTGACCTCGTTGTATGTTTTTCAGCACTGAAGATGGAATTTTAACATTCCGAAAAGTTTGCCTAAAAAGAAACAAGTAAATATGCATATTTTTACGTTGGTTCTGCTTTTTTTTCTTTATCTTGAACTTGAACTTGAACTTGAGGGCCGACAGCGTCAGGGCCTTTGTAACGGCCTACAATTCTCTCCACAATTTTCACACCAAGATTTAAGCGCTTGGTACCAGACTTGTCCACTAAACTACCCAGGATCTACCAATCCTTGTCACAAGCTGCCATTGGACGGCATCACTGGGATAACCAGTGTGTCAAAACACCATCCCCAGGCATATTGGGTCATTACTGACCACTCTACCTGACTGGCTCATTCCAGTCACTGTCTCTTACTCCAGGCACGCACAAGAAACATTTTCATAGCTTCAATGATACTCAAATTACACTCCTGATCCAATCCAGCAAGACAGCTCATACCGCAATCATCTTCAGCACATCTGGCATACCACTCATTCTCTCCATACTACTCAAGAACCACATTCATGAAACTTTCTCTCTCCTGCTCATACTTACTACATTCCAGCACAAATGCTCAATTGTTTCCTCCACTCCACTAATACACTGCCGACATAATCTGTTATTATTCTTATTCCACCTCCATGTACGTCTGTTCACACTCAATGACTTACATCTCACAGCAAACAAGGGTTGACTTCCAAGACTAAATTCATAGAACATTTCAAACTTAGGTGCTTCTTTTTTCATATACCAGTCCAGTGTAGGCTTCCGCATCATGCTAAGCTTCCACTCATTCAATCCATACTCTTTTATTGGCCTCTCAATCTCTTTCTTCCACCTCTTGCAGTCCCACTCAGGCCCTACACCTTCAGTATTTATTAAACTCCAGTCATATACAGGTCTCCCAATTCTAACATAAATAATCTTTTGCATACCAAGTTTCCTTGCATGCCCCCAGCACACTTTCTCCCAATAGCTTACACTCAGATTCCATTCAAAAATTTGCTTTACCCATCTGCTATTCTGCATTCTTTCAATTCTCACCTTATAATTCAGCACTGCTTTCATCATTCTTTCTGAAAATAGGCTTCACCCAAGGTCACCTCTAATGGCTTCTGTAGCTGTCCATTTCGGAGCATTCAATGCTAACCGTCCTACCTTATGTTGTATTACATCCAGCTTTTCAAGATCACTTCCATTCCAGGCAAGAGCACTCATACCATACATGACACTAGGTACAGCAACATACTTCCACATTCCTTTCACACATTCATACTTGTTTGCTCTGTATCTGGCCACACTACTTAACCGTCCACTCCACTGCATAGCTTTTGCCACTTAGTTCTAGTGCATCCATCTTCACTTAACATACAACCTAGATATTTTTATTATTTTGTTCTACCTATTCTGATTTCTCCAATATTCCACAGTCTGTCTCTACCAGTCTCATCACTATTTATAACCATAACTTTACTTTTGTCGGCACCAAAGTTCATCTTGAAATCTGTTATAATACGGTTACCCAGTTCCAAGTCTGTTCCTCGGAGCCATAATGATCAAGAGTCTAAAAGCTTGACAAATTTTCTCATTTTATTATTTTAGGCTTAGATGATAATTTCATTTTTAATTTACAGCTAGTGTGGTGGAAAATATGACATTGCCTTTTTTTACTGATTATTTAAAATTCTCCCAAGCGAAACCGTAAAACGTGAAACTTTCATTGTTGTAAATAGAGAGGAAATATATTCATATTAGAATGATAATTCACCTTTAATCTTTCAGTATGAAATTCTCTCAAATAAATTGAAGATGATTTGAAAAGCTATATTCACATATCAAAAAAGTTTTTTTGAAACAAATAATCAAGCGCAACCTTTCTGATAGGCCTAATTCATTACTGTACTGTGTAATTTTCAATTTGTCATTTGCATCATCTAGTAAAAGAAGTTTATTTGTTAATGATCATTTATTATTGAAATATAAATATTTAACTCGCTGTTTAAAAGAAATATTAGAAAATGCCACACCCATTTATAAATATGATATTTATCCTCAGAAATCTAATTTTACCGTTTTCTTTACAGATAGTTGCCACTTCGTAAAAAAGGCAACTTTTGACACAAGACGTTCACCACAGAGAAATTTTATAATCATTATTTTAGAATAATACCTAATGAATTAAAATTTTATCTCAGCATTGATAGGCCTGTGTGAAATCCATTTCTCCGTAAATGAGGGTGGAGTGGTGTTCCTAAATATAGATATGGTATCATCGACCCTCTCGGGTTCCTGCAACTTTATGGCTCTAGACTCGAGTCAGGCAGCGGAAGCAACTGTCAGTGAGTGTGTCGCTGGAGCCATTTTACAACTGTCTGCCGGGCTATGAGTAATAAGATAGCCAAATTGTTTTACATGCTTTTCTCAGACCTTTCAATACCCTACGGAAGAGTGGTTGAGAGCGTCTGAGGCTTGGAAAGTTTTTGTTTTGAGTAATTTCTTTGAGTAACTTGCCGTCGTCTCAAGGATGTCAGAATAGTTGCCGAGAGAATATTAGGGCGAGGTCGGAGACCTAATTAAGTTGATGTTACTCCTCGTATGTACTTATATCACAGTGCCAGACCAAGTGCCATGTTTCGTAGTACGCTAAAGTTGAAACACGTTATCAACCATTGAAAACGTTAGTTACTAGATGCTGCCGTGCTAACTTTACAACGTTAGCTCTTGTTTCAATTATTAATTAATCTCGCACCTTTCCGTTTGAGCTTACATTTTGGTTATATTTCTTTAATGGTTAATAATTTGATTTGTAATGCACGTTGAATGAAACTGAGTTCATGAATATTTTTTCAAACTAGGCTACTACATATGAAAAGGTTTTTTCCGGCCTGTCATTTACATATGAACTGGATGCCAGCTTGATAAAATGTTTTAGATCTTAAACTTCGATGAATTTAATCATACTCTAAAATTATGTAGGTTGAGTATATGTTAACATAGTATTCATGCTATCAATTGAAGTTAATATGTATAATCATATGGGGTAAATGTGTAGGAAAGGTCAGTAATACATTTATCACTTTTTGTTACCTAAACATAGTTAATTAGATCGAAATAAACAAGTATTCTTCTATGCACTTTCCGTCTTTCTGTTTGACCTGTCCTACACATTAACCATCATATGGTTTAATTTTTAAGTATAGCCTAAATAGTCACAACTAACATTATTACAATATTTGAGTGGTTTGGCCAATATTTGACCATCATGCAACTAGCCTAGGTGTGTGCTGACAAATCAGTTGCCATTCTTTTGAGAGTACTGTTTATGGGTTACTGGTGAATAATTCTTTTAAATGAAAAATGTCTGCATATAAGCTCTTGTTCAATATTCTTTAGAGAGCAATGGTTCAGGGTTGGCATATAAAAAACCCACCCAACAAAAAACACACTAAAAAACCCAATAAATAATGTTTATTTTGGGGTTTTATTATTGTTATGTAAATTTTATTTATTTTCAAGCTTATAGAATCAAAATGAGCTAAATATTTATCTTGTCAAAATAAGTATCTAAGTCATGTGCATGACTATGACAAGAAAACATTGAAAAACAAAACACCAATCCTATACAAATCAAATTAGAAAAACCTTAATCACAAAAAAACTTGAGGGACCAATATATTTTAATGAATTCCATTTCCAAAGTAAAAAAAAAAAAATTTAGAAACAAATGCAGTTTGACTACTTAATATAGAGACTTCTGAATTTTTCCTGTCTTCTAGACTAGACGGCTACTACAATACTACTGTGTTTCTCTTTCCACATCCACTGCCATTTCATCGTTGTCATCCACATCATGATCATTTGTGAGGTGGCGATATACTGAGACAATTTCTATGCGCGTTCTGATCCTAATCTATTTCTTAATTTATTCCACACAATTCCAAATGTTGAGAAAATTCTCTCAATGGATCCTGAACTTGCGGGGCAAGAATGTAGATTGCTTATAAACTTGCAGCAGCCCTCTGCCAGTGTTTTTTTCATGAATCTACATTTTCTGCTGTTTCATGTCTTGAATATCCCACCATCAACAAGGAGTCATTGTCTTAGTGATATTCTCATTGAACATGTGTTTTGAGAAGATGTTGGAGTCCTTCAATTTATAGGAGTAAAGCGCACCGATGAACTCCGGATTGTTCTCAGCCAACCACTTCTCAATATCAGTCTCCTTGAGAGCTTTGCCTTGAATGTTGTAAAATGAAACATCAATATCAAGCTCATTATCTTGTTGATCAGTCTAATGTGAAACTAGGCTAAGTGAATTAGGTTAAACATTATTGTACACCCTAGAATAATGTAATGGTAGGATGCCCTACAATTTGCTGAACTTATTCGGGCCCACAGGTAGCTATACTCAAATTTGACCATTGTATTAGACTTAAGAAACATTCTACCTCTGGATCACCTGTGGTAAATAAATTGTTTAAATTGAAATAAGTCTAACAATTATAGTCAGATTAGGCAAGACAACTGCAGCCATCATGGGGTGAGAAAGTAAAGAAAATACTGGCCTATGGGGAGCATTCAAGCTGCACTGGAACAAATTTGACGATGGAATCTGTTAGAGCATTTACTTCCAATCATTTTGGTGTTTGTTGCTATCCTGTACTGCAAAAAGTGAATTTTTTGGCAAATTTAAAAAAAAATTTGGCATGTCACTACATGTTGTAACATGTAACAGTGTGGTTGACTGACTTGACTTGCGCAGCTAAGCACTCCAGCTCACACAATACACATGTTAAGTTGTTAACAGCATGACTGTTAAGTGATGTGCAGCTGTCTTGCTTCAAGCTGCTTGTGGTGGTTACTTATGATCTGCATGGTGCTTCCCTCTCACATGACTTGCGCCTGTCTGCTGCTAAAACAACTTACTATGAATTGACGAGCATAACAATTCTCTTTGGACATTTTATATCTTTACAGACTGCCGAGCTATGTCTCTATGCATATGGTAATTGGTAAATGGTAATTGTGATGGACACACTTAATTCATATATTGTTCATATAATGTAATAATTCATATAATAATGTAACATAATGTTGGAAATAAAGTAATCAAATGAAAATATTTACTCCATAAGTGTATGTATATAAATCTGAAATAGGGGCAACGGGAGTTGTGTGAATAACTCTTTTACAAAAACAGGTATTACAAAAAACCCATTAAAGCCCAAAAAAACCCAATAAAACTCATAAAACCCAATTTAACCCAAAAAAACCCAGGGTTGGGTTTTTTTAAAAAACCCTGGCTTTTTTCATCCCTGCAATGGTTGGATTTGTTTTACTTTTTGGTTTGTGTTACTTTTTGGTGGTTACTGATACATGGAAAAATTATAAGGGTTTACACACACATCTAAAGTTGAATTGTTGGTTTACCTAACATTTTGACAGTTCCAAATAGCAGTTGAATCTACAAACCAACTATTAATATATTATTTCAAGCATTAAGGATACCGTACACATGTTTTTGGCCGCATGTTTAAAAACAAATTGATTTGCTTTACATTGAAGCTATACATGGGCTAAACATCAACAATAAATTTCACAGGCGTGCACGCAATAGAACGCTCACTGTTGGAAATGCACTGGTGGTGATGGTTGTATAATTTTTTTTTTAACAAAACTTCTTTATTTGTTGGATAACAAATCCTTAAAAACTTTTTCAATCATGAATACAAAAAAACACCAACAAATTTTTTTATGCAAACAAAGTATTTCATTGTGAAAATGTCATTTTGATTTTCCGTTTTTGTGGAAACCTAAAACTTTCCTTACGCAAAATACTACTCCTTCAATTTTTGATGTAAAGAGTCAAGAAAATGTTGTTTTAAAAGAAGAATACAAGGGCTACAGCCCTGAAGTAGCAATTTGAGATTTTCTGTCAATATGTATTTTAGCTAGTTCATGGGAATTACAAATTCCGTTCCAAAAAATCATTAAAGGAACCAATTTAAAAACGTTTTAGAAGAATGACATTCTGCTTGCTGATGCGTAATTTTTTAATTATTCAACTTTGAAGTTATAGGAACGTTGTACATAAAAGTGAAGGAGCAGACACGTAAACATGCTGTAATACGGTATTGACATAACGATTGGTGAGGTTAGGGTAGGTAATGTTAGGTTAGTTAAATAAACCAACCTAAAATAACATTTCAACCTAAAATAGCTTGCCTTAACTTACCCAAACCGACGCTGTTCTTTTTGCGCCAAAAAGTAGCGTGTCCTGCCAGAAAGATGGGCGTGACCCAACAATGCAGCAACTAAGCAGCCGACCATATAATGTTATTTCTACCTGAACGTAATTATTGTTATATCTCGAAAATAAGGCATCAGCAAGCAGAATTTCATTCTTGTAAAACGTTTTTAAATGGGTTCCTTTGTGATTCTTTGGAAGGGAATTTTTAATTTTGGTGAACGGGTTAAACTACATATTGACCAAAAAAAGTTTGATTAGCAAATATTTTCTAAAACTAGTAAAATTCCAATATTCCTATTAAAGGATATAATAATTCTGCTTGTTCCTTACTTAGTTAGGCTTTCATTGCTGTGATTAATAAATACAAAGACCATTGCAGTCTCTATGCTACGGCTTGATTATATATTGAAAGTTCTTGAAGCAGGTTATATTGGAATTTTTTCATGGGTCCTGCTAGGATACGTTAGGCTAGGTAATGATATAATAAATTGAAGTACGATTTGTAATGTAGTCTAGGATATTAGAACATTAGGTTCAAATAGGTTTAGTTAAGATAGGTTAGGCCAGAATAGGTGAGGCTGAGATAGGTTATGTTAGGATAGGTAAAGTTATGTTAGGTTAGGATAGGTTATGTTGGGTTAGGATAGGTTATGTTGGGTTAGGATAGGTTATGTTGGGTTAGGATAGGTTATGTTGGGTTAGGATAGGTTATGTTGGGTTAGGATAGGTTATGTTGGGTTAGGATAGGTTATGTTGGGTTAGGATAGGTTATGTTGGGTTAGGATAGGTTATGTTGGGTTAGGATAGATTATGTTGAGTTAGGATAGGTTATGTTGGGTTAGGATAGAATATGTTGGGTTAGGATAGAATATGTTGGGTTAGGATAGGTTATGTTGGGTAAGGTTTGGGTTTTTTGGGTTAGGATAGGTTATTTTGGAATTATTTCATGGGTTCGTGTAGGTTTCCAATGAAATCGATCGTAGAATTTCCACAGGTCCTGCTAGTTTATATCATCTCTAAATTGGATAATGCTAATAGAAGCACATGAGTAAATAGTTGGAAAATGATTGAAAATCAGGCAAATGAAATTAGAGCACAGTTGTAAACAAACTGATTAAGCAATCTTTCTATTCAATTTTATACTTTCAACAGGGTTAACCTCCATCCAAATTAGTGTATATGGAGGTGTTGTTTTTCTTCTTAGAAGAAGGATTACATTTACTTGCATTTCATCAAGATCAAACAGAATTAGAACTGAGTAGATTTCCATGTATTAGGTATCATTGTTAGCGGCATGGTGCTTTAAGTAGGGTGCATACAAATTGATTTCATTTATGAACATACATCTAAGGTCCACATTATTTTTTGGCATTGACAACTGACACAAATGAGAATTAAAGGTTAGTACAAAACTGCTGTACAGTTTGAAAAACCTATTTAATCTTTGTGTCAGTCTACATACAATTTGAGTAATAATTCTCAAATTGTACATTGAAAACCATCCAAAAATTAACACTTGGACTGCAACATGGCCGCTTGTGGCCACGGAGGGAATTTTCATATTACTGTTGATCGACCAGTAGTCACAAACTCAATTTTCATAAAAACCCAATTAAAGTCTGAAAGCATGATCCAGTTAATGATTGCTATTTTCAAAATTACTTATTATGACTCTAAATTTAAGTTGAATATTGAACTTCAGTTTTCCTAATTGCAGGTTGGGGTCAACCTCAATGTCATCTAAGTCTCATTTAGTGCTGATGACTGTGTAGTGCAGCTCAACACATACCTCTTTTGATATAAATGTTTATCTCTGGATGTCCCTGTTTTAGAGCTGAAGAAATCAAATATCCATAAACATTTTTTATCAAGAAATACTTAATACTTTGTTCCTTGCTTTGCCCAACAAGTGGGAGTAATGGCACAAGTGCTTTTTATTTACCAATGTTTTTTGATTTTATGGTTTTGTTTTTTAATGATTGTTTGAAAATAGGTGACTGTTGCTTTTAATTATGTTTTTGTTTTTTCTTAACTCAACTGCAGACCCACATTAGTGTTACTCAATGCTTATGAACATTTTCAAACAATTTCAAACATTGGAAAAAGCAATTTTTCTCTCTTCTCTTCAAAAGTAACAAGTTTCACTGTCACTGAAAAGTAGCCCTTTTTTTCTCTTACAATAATAGTTCAAGTCTTCTCTCTCCTCGCAAAATCGATAATTTATTTTGTCCAAAAAAGAGATTTGTATTTTCTCCTTATGAAAATTTTTGATTTCTTATTGAATAGAAGCAATTTTCTTTCGTTGAAAAGTAGCCACAATTTTTCTTTTCAGACAGTATTACAATGAAGTAATTTCTTGTTTAGCAAGTTCCTACAGAAGAGCTTAATAAGTTCTAAGTAAATCTAAAAAATATAGACTATGGTTCTGAAAATTTGTGTGTGGCAAAAGTGAAAAAGTGTCAAAATTTCTCTAGATCTTTATCTATTTTCTTTCCTTTCAGTTATTGAGCCTCTGAAATTGTTGAATAGAAATAGAAACAAATTGAACATATAGTAACTATGTCCACATCATTTTTAGTTTTGTGTATATCATTTGAACAAATTATTTTGTTAGGAACCACATTCTATACGTTTTAATTGAACATTGAAGTATTCAAGTAATTTATTAAATAATATCTTAAACAGAGTAAAATAATATTAATTTTTGAAGCTAAAATATTAGAAAATTATTTGCTGAACAGCTTGTGTCAGTTTCATGATATGGAGTTCAAAGAGGCTACTGTTGCTTGTTGTTTTGTTATCAGAAGCCGGACTCAGCTGATAAGTGTGTCCGAGGCTTGCTTAACATGTATGATAAATTGACATATCTTAATTCTCCTGCCTCTGTAGTTTGTCATTGTTGATTTTTGATCTAAGTTCATTGAATATTTTATATTTTCTTATTCTTACATAAACTAGTTTACTAGAGGTTAGTTAATGGCTAAGATTTGTACAAGCCCTCATATTTGTGATTATCTTCTTTTCACCATATTTTAAAACATTTAATCATGCATTTTCACCATATTTTAAAACATTTAATCATGTATTTTCTTCTTACTATTTTTATGACTGGCCAATTCTGTAACTCTTATGAGAATTTGCAATACAGTTACAGAAATGAGCAGTTGAGTTGATTAACTGAGCAGTTGGACTAAGAACTGAGAGGAGTTTTTAGTTAATAAAATTATTTTCATTAACTAGTAATGGTTTATTTCCACTAAGTCTAGTCATTTTGTTTCTCTCATTTTGTATTGCAATGCGTGATTTAGCTCAATGAATGAGTTGAGCATTTGTCCTGCTAATTTTTTGTTTTTTGTTGGTCAAACTGTCACATGTCTGTGCCCTGCCATGTCAAGTTCATCCTTCTTGACATTTTCTGTGATGTTTCATGTCTTCACTTTGATGAAGTTCATGATTTTTATTCTGGATAATTCAACTTGTGAAATTTGTATGCTAGTGTGCTCTGGTAAGCTTTGATAAGAGCAGCTGCTCCTGATAAGCTTGTTATCTATGAAAGGAATGCACACAAGCTCTCTCATCATAGGTCCGTTGAATGAGACCACACATATGTGCAACAGTTAAGGTTGACCACTTACTGTGAGTTTATTGTAGCTGTCATTATTCATAATACAGTATGTTCATATTGTTATTGAATTGGCAATGTCATTTTTGAAAATAACTGTAATGCACACAAGTAAAAAAGGTAAAGAGATTACAATGCTGACACAGGCAATTTTCTAACTCTCACCTATTATTTTCCAGGGCTTGATCTTCTTGCGTTTCATTTGCCGTCAAAGTGAATTGCAGGGGCCATTCTAGACCATCTAAACGAGTTAAACCAGGTCACGTGAACTTTTGTTCTGCTATTCTTCTTTGTGTTGAAATAGCTACTGCATAAAATCCTTGCATAGAGTTATACTGAAAACATCAAGGGGACTGTGGAGACAAGATGGAAGTGAGTCAGACAAGTGGGGTGCCTGTGGTGAAGGAGGTGCGCATCCTGGAGACAGCGGAGGACATCCAGGACAGGAGAGAGCAGGTGCTGTCCCGCTACCAGCAGTTCAGGAGCGAGGCGCGCATCAAGAGGGACAAGCTTGAGGACTCCCGCAGGTTTCAGGTCAGTGCTGGAGTGCTCATTTCCTCTATAGTAATGAGTGAACTTGCAACAAAAGTGATTATGAAAGCTGCTATGTTTGCGGACAATAATATTGATATAAAGTAGTTTTTTTGCTCTGCAGAATGGTAATATAAATGCGTTAGTAATGAACAATATTCTAACTAATATAATGGTAAAAATCAAGCTATTGATATGAATTAATACTGAAACATAGGTTTCCTTTCATTGAGGACAGGAAAAATTTTTGTTTTGTAATTTGATTAGCCTCTTTGAGGAAGTTCTTTTTTTCATGCATGATTTTGGATTTACTGTGCTATCATGAAATTCTAAGCTTAAATTGTTGTGTGAGTAGGGGTATTAGTTGTAAGAACTTGATTTCTTGAATTGTGTGTAATATTAGTATTCTGGTTAGGTCGAAATTTTCTCAGCAAAGTTTCCCATGTCAAATCAAAGACTAGCTATAAAGCACATTTTGGTTCTAGATTTTTTGAGAAGTTACAAATGTTTCTGGATACATTCTTGATAGCATTGAAAGGTAGGCTGCAATTTCATTGAGTATTTATTACCCTGTTGGAATGAATTACTTGTAGCCATTCTTCCCTACAGTAGCATTAACTAATATTCACCAAAGATTCATTCAAGTTGACACTTTCTCAGTATCAAAAATTGTAAGTATACAGAAGGACTACTTTGGGGCAAAGCATTGCCAAGCCACCTTTATACCTGGAAGCATTAGAATCAAAGTTGTTTTGCATAGCTCTAACTGTGGACTTTAGACTGTTCATGTCATGGCATTGATGTTTGGTATGTTGAGGCCACTGTAAAATTTTGAAGACTTGTAGCTATGATCAAATCTCAATAGGATTCTCTCATATTAATTGTATTTTAACTTGCAATGCTGTAATCAGGTGCAGAAATGTTTCAACCTTATAATTTTGGTTCGAGTGAAGAATTGGAAACTAATTGTTAGTTTGAAATATTACAGAATGCGCCCTTCTTCAATATTACAGTGCTCAATATAGGTTTCTCAAGTTCAGAACTTCTGATTTCTCCTTCCCATTGTGTGTTGAGGTTTGCTGGTAGTGTTCTAATCTCACAAGTCTTGCCTTGCAGTCAATATTACAGTACTTGCTGTAGGTTACTCAAGTTTATAACATTTCCCATTGTGTATTGAGGTTTGCCGGCAGTTTTCTAATCTCACAAGTCTTGCCTTGCAGTACTTTAAGCGCGATGCCGATGAGCTGGAGTCATGGATCCACGAGAAGCTGCAGGCAGCATCGGACGAGAGCTACAAGGACCCCACCAACCTCCAGGCCAAAATCCAGAAGCATCAGGCGTTTGAGGCCGAAGTGGCAGCCCACTCTAACGCCATTGTTGTGTTGGACAACCAGGGCTCGGAGATGATCAAGAACCAGCACTTCGCGTCTGATATCATCCACCAGAAACTGGGTCAGTAATAGGGATTAACCTTGTCAAATTAGGTCGTTAGTGACGATCATCCAGTTGGAGGTAAATCGAGTTAGTAATGTGAATAGTCTTCCAGAACTCATTTAGAATAATGGGAATAGTTATTTTAAACTAAGAGTCATACATCATAATTAAAGTAGCAATTAAAATTATGTGACTGAAATCAGGCCGAGAATAATCATTGGGGCAGATTAAAAAATGAGGATCATGGGCCAAATTTTTGAGTGGTAGAGATGATTTCCAGTAGCCACTTCTCTGCTACGAACCAATATTTTAAAAATGACTGATATAAAACCTAGTGTACTTGTGATGAAAGTGCGACTAAAGCTAGTCAGGATTTTGATTATAATGCCGTAGAAATAAATTTAAAATTTTTTATTTCTGTCGAGACTTTCTTTGGGGGAGATTTAAGCTAGAATTTTTTTAATTGTAAAAATCAACATGGGTACAAGCACTTATCAGGCGCATCATCGTCAATTAGCATGCTTTTTAGTTTGCTGGAGTTGAACACAGCTAATCTTGCAGAGACCTTCTCTCAACCATTTTGAGAAATGCTGCACAGCTGCTTTTTGAAACTCTTCTTTCAGCCCCATATCGTAACCCATATATGTGAGCTTTGGTACTCAAAAATGCAACTGGTCTCAAACTTTGTAAGGTGTCAGTTAAATAAAAATGTCATTTGCCTGTGTAAACATTATTAGCGTTTTGTTGCCTGTTGGATGGTGATACTTTGGTAGTAGTCATGGCCGATGTCATGTCATGTCAATCGCGGTATTACGGTGTGTGGGGTAACAATTGTATTTAAACAACAGTTGCTGGGTATAAAAATGAAGCCCTATTTCTAAATTTGTTTGGTTCTGTTGCTGAATTTTGCATCACTGGGGATGATATTTCAGTAGACACATTTCAATGTACAAAAAAGAAGCAATGCTGGTGCATTCTTTTTTCCTATTGAATGAGAGCATCTTTCATCTGGTACAGAGGAGCTTCACCGCTTGTGGGAGCTGCTGCTGAGCCGGTTGGCGGACAAGGGACTGCGTCTGCAGCAGGCGTTGGTGCTGGTGCAGTTCACCCGGCAGTGTGACGAAGTCCTCTATTGGGTCACTGATAAAGAGGCATTCGTTACAAGTGAGGAGTTTGGCACGGACCTGGAGCATGTCGAAGTGCTACAGCGCAAGTTTGACGAGTTCCAGAAGGACATGGCAGCTCAGGAGTACCGAGTCACGGAGGTCAACGCGCT
Source organism: Morinoia aosen (assembly GCA_030386875.1). NCBI lineage: Eukaryota > Metazoa > Arthropoda > Malacostraca > Amphipoda > Talitridae > Morinoia > Morinoia aosen. The sequence continues at coordinate 14,084,911 of CM059563.1, forward strand.
CGCGGCTAAGTTGCTCGAAGAGGGCCACCCTGAAGCTCAGGTCATAACCAAACGCCGCCAAGAGCTGGAGGAAGCTTGGAATCGCCTTCGTCAGCTGGCCCTCACCAGGCAAGAAAAGCTTCTCGGAGCTCATGAGATTCAGCGTTTCAACCGCGATGCTGACGAGACCCTTGCTTGGATAGCCGAGAAGGCTGTCGTTCTGAGCGCCGATGACTACGGTCGAGATCTGGCTTCAGTGCAGACATTGCAGCGCAAGCATGAAGGGCTGGAGAGGGATCTCGCGGCGCTGGAGGACAAAGTTGCTACTCTAGGCCAAGAGGCCACGCGTCTGCAAGGCATCCACACTCCTCACGCCGATCAGATCAAGAACAAGCTTGCTGAAATAGAAAATTCCTGGACTACGCTCACTGGTAAGGCTCAAGAGCGCCGTCTCAAGCTCGACGAGTCATACTATCTGCACCGTTTCCTGGCCGACTTCCGTGATCTGGTGTCGTGGATGAACGATATGCGAGCGGTCATTGGAGCGGATGAGCTTGCCAAGGATGTTGCTGGAGCTGAGGCGCTGTTGGAACGCCATCAAGAGCACAAGGGAGAAGTGGATGCGCGTGAGGACAGCTTCAAGGCCACACAGCAGGCTGGTCTTACCATCCTCGAGAAGAAAGACCATCCTGCTGCTGCCGAAGTGAAGGACAAATTGGAGACTCTAGCTGCCGAGAAGGATGCTCTGCTGGGCGTGTGGGAGGAGCGGCGAGTGCTCTACGAGCAGTGCATGGACCTGCAGCTTTTCTATCGTGACACAGAACAGGCAGATACTTGGATGGCCAAGCAAGAGGCCTTCTTGGAGAACCAGGACTTGGGAGATTCGCTTGACTCTGTTGAAGCGTTGATCAAGAAGCATGAAGATTTTGAGAAGAGCTTGGCTGCTCAAGAAGAAAAGATAAAAGCACTTGACGAGTTTGCCACGAAACTGATGGAAGGTCAGCACTACGCAGCTGACGATGTGGCTCAACGTCGCGAGCTGCTGCTCGAGAGGCGATCAGCTCTGCTTGAGAAAAGCAAGCAACGACGAATCATGCTCGAAAACAGCTTCAGGCTGCAGCAGTTCGAGCGAGACTGTGACGAAACTAAGGGATGGATCAATGAAAAACTCAAGTTTGCCACTGATGACAGCTACTTGGATCCCACAAACCTAAATGGTAAGGTGCAGAAGCACCAGAACTTCGACCAAGAGTTGAACGCCAACAAGTCGCGCATCGATGAGATCACCACTACTGGCAAGGAACTGCTTGATGACAACCACTACGCGAGTGACCGTATCAGTAGCCGTATGGAAGAGATCATCAGCTTGTGGGCCTCTCTTGAGGATGCCACGAAGAGAAAAGGCTCGAAACTTGAAGAGGCTTCTCAACAGCAGCAGTTCAACCGTGGCCTTGAAGATATAGAGTTATGGCTCTCTGAGATCGAAGGTCAGCTCATGAGCGAAGATTACGGTAAGGATTTGACCGGTGTTCAGAACCTCATCAAGAAACAGGCTTTGCTCGAGGCTGATGTTAGTTCCCATCAGGACAGAATTGACGGCGTTAGGATTCAGGCTGCCCAGTTTGTTGACCGTGGCCATTTCGACGCTGATAACATAAAGAACAAACAGGCTGCATTGCAGGAACGCTATGATAACCTTCAGAAGCCCATTGCTGTGCGTAAGCAACGCCTGAAAGATTCTCTGCTTGTTCAGCAACTTTTCCGTGATATTGAAGATGAGGAAGTGTGGATCAGAGAAAAGGAGCCTATTGCGGCGTCCACCAACCGCGGCCGTGACCTCATCGGTGTGCAGAATCTAATTAAGAAGCATCAAGCCGTTCTGGCAGAGATTAACAACCATGAAAATCGCATCGTCGCTGTCACTAGCTCTGGTGAAGAGATGATTAGTGGTGGCCACTTTGCCGCTGACGAGATTAAGCAGCGTCTCAATACTCTTAACCAGCACTGGTCGCTCCTCAAGGAACGTGCCTCTAAGAGAAAGCAGGACTTGGATGATTCTCTTCAGGCCCACCAGTATTTTGCAGATGCCAACGAAGCAGAGTCTTGGATGAAGGAAAAAGAACCCATTGCTTCAGGAGGGGACTTTGGCAAAGACGAAGACAGCTCTGAAGCTTTGCTGAAGAAACACGAAGCCCTCATGAGCGATCTGCAGGCCTTCAGCTCGACCATTGCCGCCTTAGACGAGCAGGCAAATTCATGCCGGCAACACGATTCTGGCGCTGCTGACATTTCTGGTAAAGAATGTGTTGTAGCTCTGTATGACTACGTAGAGAAATCTCCACGTGAAGTGTCCATGAAGAAGAACGACGTGTTGACTCTGCTGAATGACAACAACAAGGATTGGTGGAAGGTCGAGGTGAACGATCGTCAGGGTTTTGTGCCCGCCGCCTACGTCAAGAAGATAGACTCTGGTCTGACTGCCTCCCAGCAGAACCTTGCTGATGCCAACAACATCATGGCGCGGCAAAATCAGATCAAGGGGCAGTATGAGAATCTGATGGCTCTCGCCAACGCTCGCCACAAGAAGCTGAGCGAGAGCGTGCAGGCGTATGTGCTTGTGCGTGAGGCCGCCGACCTCGCCCAATGGATTAAAGACAAGGAGCAACATGCCCAGGTTGAAGATGTTGGAGAAGATCTCGAACAGGTAATGTGTCGTCTCGTTTGTTTCAGATGTTTTTTTAAATCAGTGTTCCTAATTGTTTAGTCAAGCTTTGGAGATTATATAAAATAGAAGTATTTCGATTCCATTAGCACTAAAGCAGTAGGATTATAGACATAATTAACTGCACTATAGCTTAATTTAATTCATAATAATCGAGGGGATCTACCAATCTGCACTTCAAAAATAATCCGACCCGTGAGGTAAAATTGGTATTAGATATGGGTTCCATGTTCTCTGCCCTACTTCTAATCAAAAGAATGCAACTTGAGAATGAAGATGCATCGCTAAATCCGAATGGAAGGCTCTTTTGACTCTTGGCTATGTAGTATAGATACCAATACTGAAAGAGATATTTATGCCTGTCTTTATAACTGACGCTTCCTTCAGGTTGAAGTCATGCAAAAGAAGTTCGACGACTTCAAGTCGGACCTGCAGGCGAACGAGGTGCGGCTTGCTGAAATGAACGAGATTGCCATGCAGCTCATGAGCGTTGGCCAGACTGAGGCCGCTCTCAAGATTCAGACTCAGATCGAGGATCTCAACACCAAGTGGAACTCTTTGCAGCAGATGGCTCAGGTCAGTTTTCGTTCGTCCATTACTGCTTTATTTGACCTGCACTTCCATGTTTCTTTGTAAAAAAATTGAATGGAGTATTTTGGCTTGTGTTGGGAGTGAATTCTACGTGTGGTTTGTGTACTATTGTGATTTATTGTTCAAGTACAATAATTTTTCGTTGTTTGTCACTAGTAATTTATGATCGTTTCATAATGGTCGCAGCAAGATAGAATATATTTTTCCTCATTATTCAGTCAAAGAATGAGCATTTATGTAGTATAAAGTCTTACTATGTTACATTCTCTGAACTTAAGGAATCAACCCAAGATTTCAATTTTTTTCATCCAATTCGTTTTTGAAATTTGGCCAGTATATATATATATATATATATATATGTGTTGAAAGTAAACTTTTTTACTCCTGTAACTTTTCGATTTAGGCCTTATTGTTTTTTGAAAAATATGAAAAAACTAGTTTTTTGGTGCATTTTATGGATATTTCAAAAGAATAGAAGTCATTGAGTTTTTATGCTAGAGCAAAACCAAAGACAGTTGTAGAATCTTTGGAACATTTCTAACAAAAGTACGGTAGAAAATTTTTACATATGTAACTTTTCGTTTTTTTCATAGGCGATATTTTATCACTAACTCAAATATACACTATTTTTGGGTTTTGACCTTCATAAAAAAAGTGTTTGTACAATTTGGAAGTTTGCTACCGTACTTTTGTTGGAAATTTTCCAAGGATTCTAAAACTGTCTTTGGTTTTGTTCTGGCATGAAAACTCGCCGACTTCTATTCTTTTGAATGTTGAAAATGAGAGGTTTTGAGTATAAGCCAAAAACAAAATTTTTTGTTGAAGTGTAATATAGTGGACAATTGATGTATTTGAATGCTTTTTCCATTTTTATTTCGATTATCTCCATGCATAACTTCATGTTCATAGTGTGAATTGTAATTTAAAAAGAAAATGATAAAAATTATGAAATTTTATATTTGTAGTCTGATCCTTATGAAATTTTACTATTACATGTAACTTTTGAAAAGAAACACAATTTCTTCTGTTCATTTTTTCGGTTCACTGTAAACAAAGTAACGGTTTCAAATTTTCCATTTCCATTTTTTTTATATGGGGTCGAAAATTCATGATTTTTTGTCCTCTTACACCCCCCTGGGCCCCCCCTGGGGGGGGGGAGGGGAGGGATCTAGTGTCCGTAGCGCCATAAAATTTTAGGACCGAATAGTCCACCACCGAAGGATCCTTTTTCAACAATAACATGGAAATGGCCTGGGTTGACCTCCTTAACACGTTCTCTGCGTATTGGGCCTCATGTGTACCCATTCCGTGAATTGCTCATTCAAGTACCGGTGTAAGTAAACGACATCTTGTCTGTTTCACAAACTTTTTAAAATATAACTGCCATCATACATTGGGAAATGTTATCATGCAATTGTATTTTCATATTTCTTAGAGGAAGGATATAATTGTATTAGAGCACTAAAGTCGATTTCCCAATCTTACTAGTTACAACCTAACCAAACCAACCGTTAACAACCGTGGAAACGCAGTGAACGTGTTAAAGTGCTAATGTGGTGCACGTCCTAGTAAGGTGCATTTGCTTCCTCTGATTTCTGCCGCCAGTGTTCATGGCACTAACTCTTGAGTTACTGGAAAGCTGTAGGCTTGACGTCTGGAAACGATTAGTTCGATCTACACTTGTGTTATTTTTGTTTTTGTGACGTCTTAGACTTCCATTCAGCACTGATTGATTTCTTCCAAAATGTTTCATTGTTTAAACTTTGTAGCTTTGATGCTTGTCAACATGAAGAGAACGAGCCATAATTTAGTGCATTTCTCATAACTCAACATGCTTCTTATTACGATTAATTTGTTTGCTACCTTGTGTACAGGAACGCCAGTTCCAGCTGGGCTCGGCGCACGAAGTGCAGCGCTTCCACCGCGACGTTGACGAGACGAAGGACTGGATTCAGGAGAAGGACGAAGCGCTCAACAACGATGACTGCGGCAAAGACCTGCGTTCTGTGCAGGCTCTGCAGCGCAAGCATGAGGGTACGTTTTGGTGCAACTTCAAGCTCTTCCTGTTAACTCATTTTTTGGTTTATAATCATTTATTAGTATGGAAGATTCGAAATTTATTGTTGCCAAATTTGGGGCTTCAATTTCTTGCTTGGATATTCAAATCGAGGAGGTAACCTTAATTTAAGACTTAGTAGTCCTTGTCTAAGCATTGTTAGAAAAAGAATATTCAAACATTTTTCTGATGGGTATCTCAGTTTAGGGAACATTTCTTGGTGGTCTTCAGGACCACAAAAAAGGCCAACTTACCATAGACTGACATTTCATGAAGGTAGCTCCAAAGTGGTTGTGTGCTGATGGATTGAGTGCGAGCAGGTCTGGAGCGAGACTTGGCAGCCCTGGGTGACAAGATCCGCCAGCTGGACGAGACGGCCAACCGCCTCATGCAGACCCACCCTGAGGCTGCCGACACCATCTACGGCAAGCAGCGCGAGATCAACGAGGAGTGGACGCAGATCACTGCCAAGGTCAGCTTATGGGGCTTCTTATGGTTGACGCATGCATCATTTGCTGTTGGTGAAGATGAGTCGAGAGAAACCTGTATCAATAGCCATTGTTTGTAAAATAGTAATCAATAGGGACATTGTATGTATCATTTACATCTGTTGAGTTCCTAGACTTATTTTTGTGGAATTAGTTTTTCAAATTCTCCTTTATGATTTTTAGGTTTTGCTGTAAAAAATCCAGACGGTTTTGCTGTATAATTTCCAACAGAATTTATTCTCTCTAACTTTTACCTGGTTATTTTTGAATGTTGAGGATACACTGAACTTGTTTCGATTGCAGGAGCAATTTTTTTACCCTGGTTTGAAGATGCTCCTGTACACGTAACCTTTTAAGAATCAAGTTATTCCTTATGAATTCAACAAAACGATAATATGCAATGGATTGTGACATTTTCAACAAAACATTTATGTAATGAGAATGTTGTAAATTATTTCGTCCGTCAGTTCTGTGCATAGATAGAGTAAGAGCATAGTGGTATTCTTAGTATGGAGTGTTTCCTTCAACCAAACTTTTTTTTGGTCGTCTTCATGAGAGATAATATATTAGCTTGGGATATTCTATAGTATGCATGGGGTGGACAGGTTATCCGAATGTATAATAATTAACATGATTCGTGTGCATACAGGCGGACGCCCGCAAAGAGAAACTGCTGGACTCGTACGACCTGCAGCGCTTCCTCAGCGACTACCGAGACCTGAGCTCCTGGATCCAGTCGATGATGGGCCTCGTGAGCTCTGACGAGCTCGCCACCGACGTCACCGGAGCTGAAGCTCTGCTTGAGCGACATCAGGTCTGCTTGTAGTAATATCATTTATACCTGATATATCGTGCCTGTAGACAAGAGTCAAGGTTTTTCAGTTTCCTTGATCCCAGTTTTCCTGAAGCTCTGCTTGAGCGACACCAGGTCTGCTTGTAGTAACATCATTCATACCAGATATAGCGTGCCAGTAGAGTAGGCAGAGTTAATTACTTGCAAGAAACAAGATTTCTGAGTTTTCTTGTTCTCAAAGTTTTCCTGAAGCTCTGCTTGAGCGACACCAGGTCTGCTTGTAATAACATTTATGCCTGATATATCGTGCCTGTACTGTAGGGAGAGACACTTGCAAGAAACAAGGTTTCTCTGTTTTCTTGTTCTCAAAGTTTTCCTGATGCTCTGCTTGAGCGACACCAGGTCTGCTTGTAATAACATTTATGCCTGATATATCGTGCCTGTACTGTAGGGAGAGACACTTGCAAGAAACAAGATTTCTCAGTTTTCTTGTTCTCAAAGTTTTCCTGAAGCTCTGCTTGAGCGACACCAGGTCTGCTTGTAATAACATTTATGCCTGATATATCGTGCCTGTACTGTAGGGAGAGACACTTGCAAGAAACAAGGTTTCTCTGTTTTCTTGTTCCCGAAGTTTTCCTGAAGCTATGCTTGAGCGACACCAGGTCTGCTTGTGTAGTACCATCATTTTTACTACATATATTGTGCTTTTTGAGTGGGGAGAGTTTATTACTTGCTAGAGTTAAAGTTTCTCTGTTTTCCTGTTCCTGAAGTATTGTTCAAGAAAACAAAACAGACAAAGCGCCTCGTTGACCTTCGGGTTGGAAAGGGGCATTTTACCTCTCTAAGACTTAATGAAATTTATCTCATTAATGAAACCTTGCTTATTTGAATTATAATTTTAAGGTTAGCTGCGGCTGAAAAATCCGATTAGCGACTTATTACCTGCTAATGTTATAGTTTATGGCAAGTGGAAAAGGCTAAGAATGATAGGTTGCATGTAAATCTGGGTAAATTTTTTTAAGTCTTGCTTTGCTTAAAACAAAATTAAATTTTCAAAATAACGAGCTCCACATAGAAGAGATACTGAGATATTTGTGTTAATACCTTGCCAAAACATTCATTTAAGATTTATTCACTAATGCTCAGCTTTTACTATCTTGTTTTAACAGCACGAGCATGCCATCGGAACTTGGTTTGATACAAAAAATAGGCTAGTAACTTCACAGTCGTTGACATGCGCGTGTTGGCTTAGATGCTTTCACCTAAAGAATTGACTGATTTTGGAGTGTATTCTAGTGATATATATGTGCTGCTCCGAGAATGAGCTAATCTGATTGATGTTATGAAACATAATTGCACCGTGTGCGCGTTGTTATTGTGCACTCGGACGTACAGTTCTTCCTAAGAAAAAATGTAAGCCTGCTGATCGTGTTCTTCGTCCTGGTGTAATGTGTGGAAGCATCTTATGTTCTTTTGGCACTGCGTTCAAAAGTTACAATAAGTCACTGCTCTCACCAAGTGTATTGAATCATATTTGATGAGCTTTAAAAATTTATATATCTTGATAATTGCTATGAAATGACAAGCCATGTTTTGATCTCCTACTCATCTTTGAAATTTGCTCAACACGGGAAAATCATTGCTGCGCTCATTTCTATGACGAATTTTCTAAGCCTTGCTGTATAGTTCTCATACAGTACCGAATGGTGCATTATAGTTCAGCTCAAGATTCTATTATTGAAAATAGACGTCACACTGATTGCTAAAATCTTGGCTTATTTTTCGGTATTTCCATCTCACTAGCAGAGCTTCTATAATATTGTACGTGGAAACAGCGTTTCATTTGGTCTAATTTTGAGGCTTGGCGTGTTTTTTTCTAGAGTTTCCGCTCGGAGTTTGATACTCGGTACGGCGTACCTCAGGTACACACAGGGCTGCTGGAGCTCCTCTTCCTTCCAGCTGCGTGGTGCTCTGTTGGTGGTGTTAGTTGGTCTAGGTCTTTGTGCCACGCCAAGTTCTACTCACGGTCCCTCTTGCTGCTTATACAAGTTCTTCAAACTAGTTATTCCGTTCTGATTATAGAATTGTAAATGGAGATTCTTGTGTACTGTAATTCATTGCTTTGATGTTTTTTCTTCTAATAGTCGAATCTTGCTGTTGAGAATGATTCCATCATCTTGGAAGATTACTTTCATAACAAAAAAAATGTGTTCACCAAAGGCTTTCATCGCATAAAATGCTCGAGCTAACTATTCCGAACGAGTGTTTATTTAAAAACGTTGGCTTTTAATCAAATGAGTTTGTTGTTTCCGACAATAGTAATTTCTTTTTATTATAAACATACAGCTGCAAAGGGATCATGAGTTTGGTATGGTGAAAGATCTTTGATCCATTGGTGCTCACAAGCTGTTCTTGCTTTTCCTCCTACTTTGTAAATATGTGCTTATTCTCATGACAAATGCCCCTCTTATCTCGTTGGTTTGTTACTCGTATCTGTTGTCTAACGATCGAATTTTTCGTTATCTTAACCCCGTTCAGTATTGAAATTTGAGGTGTGCTGCCGTTTTAGTGCATCAAGTATGAACTTTTTTTTATTCTTGAGTTGAAGCGCGCATATAACTTGTCTGTTAAGCTCCAGGACCGCAAGACCGTCTTAATCCGCAAGACCTCACTGAAAACACTTCAAACATAAATTTATCCTGAGAAAGACATGAGATTTTATGTTGACTATTGTGCTTATGCTGGTAACGCTGCGTCCCATTGGGCAAATTGTTGAAGCTTTTCCCTTTTACTTGAAAAATTCTCCTGCGAGCGTTTCTCGTATCAAACCTGACTGTAAATAAATACCTGTTGTTTTTTCATTCATGTACTTAATTGTTTAGTGCTAACAGAATATTTTGTCAATTGTTATGTCAATATCTGATTCACTTATTTGTCTTGAGTGGACTGATGATTGATTGAAGTTAACTTTGTATCATTGTTGCACTTCGGTTTTACTACTTGTTACTTGGACGCAATTAACACTTTACAGAATTGGTAATATGGCTGTTAGCTTTTCTTTCATTACTAATGCTGGAGTTGGAAAGAATAATTAAAGTTTACAACTGTTCGTAGTGAACGTTTGAACTATCTTAACTAGCTAGGGCTTGTAGTTTGAAATGTTCATGCATTTTTCGTTTCAAGGAAATTATTTGCAATGAGATGATTATTAGCCCATTTTCTTATGGTTTGAACGTGATCTGGTCAATTTTTAAATCGCTCTTGATTGAAAAATTTGCCTTTTTTTAAATAAGTCTGTTAGATTTTACCAAGTCGAACTGCACAATATTCAGTCGCCCAAATTTTTTCAGGAAGTTTTCGTGCATTTAATCATGCCTAGAATTGCATCTTGAATCAAAGTAATATGGAAAAGGGGCATGATCTAACTTACTTTGAGAATCGAGATATTTTCAATTGAATGAGGTTAGTGACCTTATCAGAGAAACACTACCCAACTTCCGGTCTCAAAAACGCCACCGAACAGCCGGCTATTAGTGCCAGAAGCTTTTTTTCGTGCGTTTCTCTTCTATATTCGAATCAACTCGACTGTCGAGACCTCGGCAATTATTATTAAAAATCGTTGCCTTATCCTCATCCTCGTCTAATTTTAGGTTTTCAGTAAGATGCAGGAATGGGACTAAGCTTTTTGCAGGTATCTTTGATGGCTCTAGAAAAAAGTTTGGATGTAGAATTTTTCACCTCGATGGGAATTTATATGCATGTAATTCGATCTCAACTGCATTGTCATTAATTAATATTTTTAGAAATATTTCAGTCATTGACATTGGGGGTACCCGGGCATTAGTATTTCATGTAGTTACTTTATATAATTTTAGCTACATTGCTGGTTGCCGAGTGTAAAGACTATGTTATCTGTAGCCTAAATTTTTGTCATTCCCGTTGAGTAATGGGCAAAATGTTGACGTGACCAGGAGCACCGGACGGAGATAGATGCTCGCGCCAACACGTTCCACGCCTTCGACCTGTTCGGCCAGCAACTGCTCCAGAGCGGCCACTTCGCCTCTGCTGAGGTGCAGCAGAAGCTCGATGACATGAATGACGCGAGACAGGAACTCGAACGGTCAGTGCAGTTGCCTTTGCTTTTCTCTGATTAAACGTCCTTGGCAATAAAAAGTTTATTTTGTGTCAGGTTTGTGAAGGAAACGAAAGAATATCTTGTAAACATTTCCTTGGCAGAAGAGTTCAAGGAAAGTTCATTTAATTCCTATTTTTAGGTTATTTTGTGGAAGTGTGAAACTATTGAAGTGCTTCATTGAAATAAGACTTTAAAAGTCAAATTAAATTAATTTGATGAGTTCTACTAATCATTAGTTTCGCTCCAAATTCAATTGGTGATTACGGTAGTAAACAGAAATTGAAATATTTAGTTTCTTCATTCATTGAAAGCATTCGATTTATGCATAATTGTCTGGAAGGATTTTCATAAATGGTTAAAGAAATATTCATGATGCACTCTATCTTGCTCTTCAATGATTCAAGTGTTCATACACGGTCACTAATGTGTTTCTCACGTGTTACTGACCTGGTACACCCCGTGCAGAGCATGGATCGCCCGCCGCATGAAGCTGGACCAGTGCCTGGAGCTTCAGTTGTTTTACCGCGACTGCGAGCAGGCGGAGAACTGGATGAGTTCCCGCGAGGCGTTCCTCTCCTCAGACGAGCCTGACGCCAAGTCCGACAACGTGGAGGCCCTCATCAAGAAGCATGAAGATTTTGACAAGGCCATCAACGCGCAAGAGGAGAAGATCGCTGCTCTCAACCTTTTTGCCGACCAGCTCATTGCTGCCGAGCATTACTCAAAGGACGACATCGCTGCAAAGCGTGCTGACGTGCTCAACAGGTGGCAGCATCTCAAGGAGGCCCTTATTGAGAAGCGCTCCAAGCTTGGCGAGTCCCAGACTCTACAGCAGTTCTCCAGGGATGCCGATGAAATTGAGAACTGGATTGCCGAGAAGTTACAAGTGAGCTTTCTTATCAGTCTTGCAATAGTCGTTCCTATTTTACATTTTTGTGTTGACAAATTGATGTATGTTCTATTAGTAAGTTACTGCTAGGTTGATGACGGTATTTGCTGTAACTTATGCAGCTGTTGACACTTGTGTATTTTGAATGCGTACGTGGCTATAGCACTATTTTAAATATTTCCTTTAGAAAATTTACATTAGTTGTGAAAAAAATTATTTAGGTTAATGTTAGGATCCCTATAAATTAATATTTTTCATCATTTTTCATTTTGCAAGGTGGCAACGGAAGAAAGCTTCAAGGATCCCGCCAACATCCAATCCAAGCACCAAAAACACCAGGCGTTCGAGGCGGAACTGGCGGCCAACGCGGACAGAATTCAAGCTGTTCTGGCCATGGGTCAGAACTTGATTGACAAGCACCAGTGTGCTGGTTCTGAGGAACCAGTGCATCACAGGCTCGAGTCCCTGGCTTCTCAATGGGAAGTGCTCACTCAGAAATCTGCTGAGAAAAGCCTCAAGCTCAAGGAAGCAAACAAGCAGCGAACTTTCATTGCTGCTGTCAAGGATTTAGACTTCTGGCTTGGTGAGGTGGAGTCTCTCTTGACCAACGAGGATGTTGGTAAAGACCTCGCCTCTGTGCAGAACCTAATGAAGAAGCAGCAGCTCGTGGAGGCCGATGTTCAGGCTCATCAGGATCGCATCAACGACATGAACGCTCAGGCAGATTCACTTGTTGAAAGCGGCCAATTCGATACGGCCAACATAAACGAGCGCCGCTCCAGCATTAACGAACGATACGAACGTATCAGAAACTTGGCTGCGCATCGCCAGGCTCGCCTAAATGAAGCCCTGACTCTTCACCAATTCTTCAGGGATATCGCGGATGAAGAGTCGTGGATTAAGGAAAAGAAACTTCTCGTCGCTTCAGACGATTACGGCCGCGATTTGACTGGCGTGCAGAATTTGCGCAAGAAGCATAAGCGTCTTGACGCAGAGCTGGCCAGCCACCAACCGACTATTGAGGCAGTCCAAGAGGCTGGCGAGAAGCTGATGGGCGTCAGCAACGTTGGAGTATCAGAGATTGAGTCTCGTCTGCAGCAACTTGGAGAAGCCTGGAACCAGCTCAAGGCGATGGCTAATCAACGTGGCCAGAAACTGGATCAGTCTCTCATTTACCAGCAGTTCCTGGCTAAGGTGGATGAAGAAGAGGCCTGGATTAGCGAGAAAACTCAGTTGTTGAGTGTGCCTGATTATGGAGACAACATGGCCGCAACTCAAGGACTTCTCAAGAAACACGATGCTTTTGAGACAGACTTCTCAGTTCACCGTGACCGCTGCAACGGAGTTTGCGAGGACGGCAACAAGTTGGTGCAGGAAGGTAACCATCACCACGACGCCATCAAGCAACGCTGTCAGCAGCTCCGGGATAATCTGGACCAACTTTCCAACATTGCTGCTCGTCGCAAGGGCAAGCTTTCCGACAACCTTGCTTATCTCCAGTTCATCTGGAAAGCTGATGTTGTCGAATCTTGGATCGCAGAGAAGGAGGCTTATGTAAAGTCGGAGGAATTCGGACGCGATCTCTCCACGGTTCAGACTCTCCTCACCAAGCAGGAAACATTTGATGCTGGTCAGTTTTACTATTGTTTTTCAGTGCTAGTTATCAAGTCCTTTTTTATTGCCAAACAATTTGTTCAAGTGATATTTTTTAGACGATACTGTCGGACTTCTCCATGTTTGTTGTTCTCAAATTTTACTTTTGAATGAGTTTTTCTCTGTTGGTATTTTCAGAAAGGAATTCTATAGTGAAATTATTATATATCGTTCTGAAATCCGCGCACTTGCTCTATTCTCAAAGATCTACAGGCAGATAACTAGATAGAAATATTGTTCTTCACATCCCATCGCAGCATAATCTTTCATTAATAACTTCAGGCTTGGGAGCTTTTGAGTCGGAAGGCATCCTGAACATCACGGCCTTGAAGGACCAGTTGGTGTCCGGCAACCACGAGCAGTCGGACAGCATCGTGAAACGTCACGGCAACGTCATTGCGCGCTGGCAGAAGCTCATGAACGACTCGTCCCAGCGCAAGAACAGGCTCCTCATCATGCAGGTAAGGAATTAATGATTTACGTTGCATAGACGTCAAGTGTGTTCTTTCTCGCTCTTACACTGTTCAAAAACTGGTAGAAACGTGTCCAATTGCTCTCAGTGAAGTTCCTAAACGTGACTGCTTGCAGATTATCAAGTTTCAGCTCTGCGATAGTCAGGCATGTAGGGCGTCTCGATTCTGCTTCAAAGCATAAACTTGAAAATTTTTAGTAGATTTCATTGTTACATGTATACTGAATTTGATAACTATTTCCCTTCAGTTATAAAATTTCCGTGTTCAAATGCGTTTTGCGTCAGACTCATATTATTTTGATCTTCGATTATTGAATTAATATAGTAGTTGAGCAGTAAAAGCAATTGGAATCGAATAGAAAACGTTTATCGCATGACAGTTTTATTTTGAAATTACTCTGTTACATTTGCCAGTTGTAAATGGGAAAGTACATCAATTTTTTTTTACTGAAGTTGGTTAAAAATTGAGTGCGTTCTGGGCTCACGCTTGTGCTACCCTGGCGATTAATCAGGATTCAACCTTGCAGAATAATATACTTGGAAATTGTCACTAGGTTCTGTAATTGATATAAATACGTGATTGTTTTCAATATTTGTGCAGTTTGTATAATTGGACTCATTTGACTACCTTCCCTGCAGGATCAGTTCCGCCAGATCGAGGAACTGTATCTCTCGTTTGCGAAGAAAGCCTCTGCCTTCAACTCCTGGTTCGAAAATGCTGAAGAGGATCTCACTGATCCTGTGCGCTGCAACAGGTCAGCTCTTGTTTGTATTTTAAATCGTCTAATATACTCTCGTTGCTAATTTTTCTGGTTCTGTTTTACGCTTGTTGTATTTTCCTGCTCTCTGTTGATGTATCTATTTTTTGCCTGTTGAAGCGTAGAATTGAAGGATTAAATCAAATGGTTCGTTTCCTCAGGTTGAAGAAAATTGCCAACAAAAGGCAAGGGATGGTAGTTGTTCCTTGGCCAATTCCTGAACAAAGTATCAACATTCCATTGACCGCCCTTAGATGACACTTTCACTCTCACTTAAGGGGGTCCTCCGGAAAAATATTTTTTTGATCCGATTGGTCTGAAATATGGTCAATAAATGTATTTTTTGCAAGACAAACATATTTGAACTCCGAAAATTTTTTGATTTAGGCCTTAGTTTTTCCGAAAAATTTGAAGTATTAATTTTTTGGGGGTCATTTTTATACCTATTTCAAAAGAATAGAAGTCATTGAGTTTTATGCTAGAACAAATTCAAAGACAGTTTTGGAATCCTTGGAACATTTCTAACAAAGATATATTCAGATGTTTTGTATTTGAATTTTTTTTATATATATATATGCGATATTTTACCCTTATATCAAATATACCGAAATTTTTGGAATTGAACTATGATAAAAAAAATTAGAATGTAAAAATGGAAAAAGTGGCAATATAACTTTGTTAGAAATGTTCCGAGGATTCTAAAACTGTCTTGGTTTTCTTCCTAGCTTAAAAACTCAATGACTTCTATTCTTTTAAATTTTGAAAGTACTGTAAGTAACTTTACACTACAGGCCAAAAACAAAACTTTTTTTTGAAGTGTAATATAATGGAAAATTTATGTAATTGAATGCTGTTTTCATTTTTATTTCGATAATCTCCAGGCATAACTTCATATTCACACTGTGAAATGTAATTTCCATAAAAAAAAATTTTACTTATTTCATAAAAATTATGAATTTTTTGTTTTCAGTCTGATTCTTATGAAATTTGACTGTAACATGTAACTTTTGAAAAGAAACACAATTTCTTCTATACATTTTTTTGATTCAGGCCTTAGTTTTTGAAAAAATTTGACATTGGTTTTTAGTCCATTGGTTTTGCTATTTCAAAAGAATAGAACTCATCGAGTTGTTATGCTAGAACAAAAAAAAAAATACAGCTTTAGAATCCTTGAAACATATCTAACAAAAGTGCATTCGCAAATTTTCCATTTCATTTTTTGTTTTCTTTTTATATGGGGTCAAAATGGGGTCGAAAATTGAAGATCCCCCCCCCCCCCCCCCCACGGGGGGGGGGGGGTAATCTATTGTCCGTAGCGCCATAAAATTTTAGGGCCGAATAGTCCACCACCTAAGGGTCCTTTTCCAACAAAACCACCCCTCAGGGGAATACAATTATTGTATCTATGGGAACTAGCGCTCCCAGGGGGACAATGTGAGGGCCCGAGCTAAAGGTTAGGTAGGCTTTCTTTTGTTAATATAGAATAGGTTTTGTTGTGTTACGGACCATCTTTTTTCGGTTCACTGCTGTCCTGTTTTTCACCGCCTACTACTTTCTTCTTCAACTTTTTCTTGTTTCATGAACTTCTTTCTTAGCTTTCTGTTTCTGTGCCCTTTCTGCATAGATTCCACGTTCCCTTAACTCCATACTTAATGGTGCCTTCTTCCTTCCTCTCTTTACATCTCATTGTTGAGGATAGGGAGGCTTAAACTAACTAATAAACTAAACTCCAACAAAACCATGAAAAATGACCCATCAGAGAGAAAAGGTCCCCCAGAGGATCCCCTTAAAGGGTTTCCATGGCGACCTTTTTTTTGTTACACATGCTCTTAGACTCTGAGTGATTGGTGTTCTCTACTGTTAGGTAGCTAAATATGAGAACTTCATGGTTTTAATTATGTATAAGCTATTTTTTAATGTTTGTGGGCGCATTGAAACAGCTTCTTAACGAGTGCTTGCATAATTTCCGTTTTTTAGAACTTCTCCATAGCTTCATCTTTGATCTGCATTTTTCAACTAAGAGGCTTCTTATTAGTTTGAACGATTATCTTTTCCCTGGAGTATCAGGTATAATTTCATGTTCTATTTTTGGTGTGCATTAATTGTCGCTGTACGGACACAATTTTCCAACAGCATCGAGGAAATTCGTGCCCTGCGTGAGGCCCACAACCAGTTCCAGAAGTCACTGAGCACGGCCCAGGCTGACTTCGAGGCCCTGGGTGCTCTTGACCAGCAGATCAAGAGCTACAATGTGGGACCCAACCCCTATACTTGGTTCACCATGGAGGCCCTCGAGGATACTTGGCGTAACCTCCAGAAAATCATCAAGGTGAGGTCGCTTCTGAAAATTTGGACATAATTGATTTGTGTTGAAGCAAATATATATTTTGTGTGGTGTGTGCATAAGTAAAGTTGAATAATGTGATTCCAAATTTAAGGTGAACAGATGTTAGTGGCCATTCAAGATTATCATTCGTTTAACATTTGAAAATTCAATTTAGCAGTATATGCTCTTCGATCAAGTCGTGATATCTATCAACTTCGGTGATTAGTTCATACATGAAATCAATTTTGTGAATTTGATTTTTTGCCTTTTAAAAGTTCCTGGATAAAATTTCACTGGGAATAGCAAACAAGGTGTTTCTGTTTGCCTAATTAAGATGTCAGACTTGAGTTTCTTGTTTTTTATGTAAATTTCTTTCCACCATTTTGTGATACTGATAAAAATTTGTCTCTTATCAAATTATGATAATGTTTTTTTTTAATGTACCTGTACTGTGCTAACTGTAAAAATGCTTGCATAAATCCTCGAGAATGGAATCTGTGTATAATGCACATTTTTAATTGATTTGTAACATCTTAATAATTGATGTTTTTGCTCATTAGGCTAAAAAAGGATAAATCAATGATAGGTTTGTAATCGCTCTGTTGCGTGTTTTGTTTACTATTTATGTAATTATGTGTGGTAATCTTAACAGTTCAACGCTCTACGTTGACTCTTGAGCAATGCTTACTAGAGATGCTAATTTGTCACGCTCAATTTTTTTTTCCCTCGATAATCGATCTTGCAATAGCTCTACTTGGAAGTCATCAATAAAGTTCCTTTGTTTGAGAAATGAAGAAAAATTGCCAGTCTCCATTGGAAAAACTGTCCATTTTATAAGAAGCTGTCGATTTTTGACGCCAGGAACGAGACGTGGAACTGGCCAAAGAGGCACAGCGTCAAGAGGAGAACGACAAGCTTCGCAAGGAATTTGCCAAGCACGCCAACAGCTTCTACAATTGGCTCACTGAGACGCGGTTAGTGTTCGGGCTCGTACGCTTCGAGATCTTGGCTCCTACTTTTCTGTTTTTATTTCTCTATCGCAGTTATGAAAAAACAGTGCAGAGCCATTTGTGATTATTTGAATAATTTTCAAGAACAATGCTCTGGGTTCAAGTTCACAGTGTCCCTGTCACGGGAAAACAATGAATTATTTGTTCTTTTCTACTGAGAAGCTGCAATTTGACAAAATAGGGCTTTCTCTTACCTTGTAAATTATGCTTTGTTTCAGTTAGTCATACTTGTTTTAGTTGATCATACACACCTGTGCCCTTGCCGTATGTGTTAGGCAACAACCGAAAGCTTTATATATTTTATCAAAAAGCTCTAGAAATTTTGTTCTGGTTATGTGGCCCCATGGTGCACTGAGGAGTTAGTTATGTTCCTTTCTTTGCTAACTGTCACACATCTAATTTTCATTGATGTTCGATGGAAACCTGAGGCGTAACTGAAAACGGGAATCCTAGGGCTTACGTTAACACACAATTCACAACATGACATTATTTACTATCCATGTCTGCATGCTTCTTAAGGTTCGCTGTTTTTCCGCAATATTTTTTGGCGATCAGTGTGCATGCGAGATTCTCGTTGAGCCTGTCCTTGGTGTCTGTTTATGTTTGTAGCTTTTTAAATATCTTGTTGAAATGTTTCAAGGTTCAAATTTAATTTATGAATTGTTTTGCGTTGGGTGCGTAATGGGTACGTGCAACAGATATAGACATTTTATGTTTTTTTATCAGCGCTTAACGATGATAGAAATTATGTGGTACATTTTTTGGTTTTTGTGTTTGCTTGCAGAGGAAACGCGACTCCTTTGATTTTGCAGCAATTGTTGCTTTTTGTTAGGGATGTTTCAATATTGTGTGCTGAAAGTACTTGATCATAATGGCGAATGGCTTGGAAATATTTGCAATCGTTGTAAGTCGAATCCTCAACTATCGTGAAGTTTTACTTGTTGATCTTTTGTATCCCCTCAGGGGGATAGAACTATGGTATCTATGGGGATAAGCTCTCCTAGGGGAAATATGTGAGGTCCCGAGCTAAAGGTTAGGTAGGCTTTTTGTCAGAAGTAGAACAGTTTTTTTTATATTATGGATCATTTTTTTTCGGTTCACTGCTTTCCTGTTTTTCACCACCTACTACTTTCTTCTTCAACTTTTATCTTGTTTCATAAACTTATTTCTCAACTTACTGTTTTTATGCGCCATGTGCATATATTTCGCGCTTCTTTAAAGTCCATACTAAATGGTGCCCTCTTCCTTCTGATCTGAATGCTTTTGTTTTCAAGCGTAATGATTTTGAATAGAAAAGAATTGTGTCCCTATTGGTGTGTCGTCATATGAGACG
This sequence comes from Morinoia aosen, assembly GCA_030386875.1. NCBI lineage: Eukaryota > Metazoa > Arthropoda > Malacostraca > Amphipoda > Talitridae > Morinoia > Morinoia aosen. The sequence continues at coordinate 14,104,116 of CM059563.1, forward strand.
TTATCGGTGTCGAAGATTTTCGTGCCGGCAATTCACGCGCTGTACAACCATACTCATGATAAGCGGCCGTTGCGAGCACTGGTTCATCCTTCTGATTCTGGAAGAATGTAGAATGTTGGGTTCAGTTATATATTTAAAAAGCATTGTGCAATTGTATCTTAAGAGTTTGCTTTTTTTTCGTATCTTAGGTCTTCAATGAAGAATACTACCTTGGTGGTTATATACTAGACCTAGTTCAGGAGATTTTCTGACTGACGGCATCCTTTCGTTGGATGGAAAAACGTTTAGTATGCTTTTCTATTCATGTAATTGCAGATTAGTGACTTCCTCCTTTCTTTATTGAATGGAAGTTGTTAAAATGATTCTTCTAACTCTGTGTTTGCACGGACAAGTAGTTAGTTTGTTGTTGATGACATTGCCTGTTTCGTCCCCAGGTTCTCTCTGCTGGGCTTCTCCATGCTCGGCTTTGACGGAAGGTTTTTAGTATTGCTCTTCATGTGCCTGTTGCTTCCAGTCTTCTAGCACTGTTCTGTGTTGACCATATTCCTGTAGTTGAATAACACTTCCCCTTGTGCGGCTAGTGCCACTCGAGGCTATAGTTCTATTAGCTCTTGCACGAGCACGTACCGTTGACCAACCGTCAAGAAATATTCTGTTCACAAGTATTGTTTGTATCATTATTAATTACCACGTATGGCTGTCATAGTGTCGTAGATCAGTGCTAGCGTAATGTTCTAAACATTGCCTTACGAGTTGACTCAAGCCTCGTATGGTAATCATAGTCTCACGTGGTAAGAGAAGCATCATCGAAACTCCTGTTTTTATCACTTGTGATGCGTATGCACACGGTGTGATAATGTTTTGATCTTTGCCTTTTGTTAACTACTCCATTTTACTGTATTGTAATTTTGATCCCCTCAACTCTCGCATTCTTTCACGAGCTATAGTTTCCATTTGCAAGTTTCGTATATATACATATTTGTGTATTTTCATACTGCTTTTTGTTGCTCTGTAACATTCGCGAGAAAGATTTTTAATTAGCTTCCTTACCCATCGTCGCTGTTGAGAAAAAGATGGCCCTGATTCTTAATTTTACTCCCAGCTTCACATTGGCTTTCAATGTCAATGACCAAGTGCAACTCAGTAGTCATCTATTATCATTTTATCACGTTGAATTTTTTCTCTAATTATGAACTTGTTTCTTTTTTCCCTGTGAAATAAAGATCCAGAATTTTCCTCAATATTTGTGTGTTGATTTACTTTACTAGAGAACTTCTAATTTCCTGATATGAACTTTCCCTGTAGTGACTGTGACGCTTGTATTAGCTTGTATCCAGCCATCGCTCATGCACTAATCATTTTACCTGAGGTTGAATTATGACATTCGCTAATGAATCGAACTTTGAGCAGAAGAACGTGGATGTGCTCGTGGTATTTTTTAAAAGAAGTTGATTCAAGACCACTTCTATGTAGTAACTCAAAACTTACATTTTACTCTCCATTAGTTACCCCAACTTGTACAAAATTAGTTCCCTAATTGAAATTTCACTCATTCCTGATGCATAGCTATGCGAGTGTAATTATTTTCCAATTGGGAAAAGAATAGTTCTATGTCTTGAATTCGGCTTTGGAATGTGGCCTGTAGAAATATCTCGAAACTGGCGAGTAGTTCCAAAAAGGGTTAAAAAATCCTTCTGACTTGTTCAGTCATTACCGTAATCCACATTTATGTTTACTCTTAATGTTCATGTCATTCGGTTTCTGAGCTCTCTAATACCCCTTTTCTTTGTGTATTTTTTTTAGCTTAAGTGTATATACAAATCCAAGTGTATTGTTTTTGAAATGAGCTCAGTGTACACCGCTTTGTTTATGAAATATTTCGCCAGTATAGGCAGGAAATGAATTGTTTCCTCTGCGCAGTGTGTTAATTTACCAGGTTATATTACCTACGTAAACTGCTTAAGAATATTTTTTTGGACACCTTTTAGCCCCAAAGGCGTTTTACTTGAAGTGCTATTTAGTACTCTCTTTGCCCTTTTGTTCCCGTTATTGTATCTTCGCCTCCCTGCCGCAGGTCGGCTATGATGGAAGGCTCAGGTACGCTAGAGCAGCAACTTGAGGCGACTCGTCTCAAGGCCCACCAAGTGCGAGATCACCGATCCGAGCTCAAGAAAATCGAGGATCTCGGACAGATCCTCGAGGAACACCTCATCCTCGATAACAGATACACCGAACACAGGTAAATACGCCGTTAACGTAATACCAAGCGCAGCTCGCATTCTTGACCACAATGTTACCACTATTACGTTCATGCCTATTTTCTTCCTCGTTATGCAGTCCTGTTTTTTTCTTTCTACTGATCTAGTTTATCACAATTCTATCTATTATGTATTTCCTCTTAAAGACTAAAATCTCTCCTTTTCCAGAGTTACTTTAATGTAACATGTATACTTCTTTGAGACGGAGCTTCTTAAACTTAAATACATACTGCTCTTCTAAATGGTTTGCAACTTCGTTAACGATCGTGGATTCTCGCTCCAGAAAATAGACTGGACAGATTGCTCGTGATAGACCTAACGTACCGAATTAACTTGAAATATTATTGGTGACCAGCACGGTGGGTCTGGCGCAGCAGTGGGACCAGCTCGACCAGCTGGGCATGCGCATGCAGCACAACCTCGAGCAGCAGATCCAGGCCAGGAACCAGAGTGGCGTCTCGGAGGACGCCCTCAAGGAGTTCAGCATGATGTTCAAGGTTAGTTTATTTATTCCAAGGGATAATCCACTCAGGGGGGACACAACTTGTGTTTCCTAAGGAATTAGTGCTTCTCTAATGGAGATGTGAGATCGCGAGGTAAAAGTGAGATTGGACTATTGTTGAAAAATAATAGTTTGTTTATTTCGTTACGAACTGTCTTTTCCAGTTCTTCTGTTTTTTGTTTCGATTCTTTGTTTTCGTTTTTCAGCAGCTAATACTTTCTCCTCTAACATTGATTTTGTTTCATGGACTGATTTCAATTATACTATTTTTCTGCGCAGAATGTGGGGACTATTCTAAATAGTTCCTTCTTGCTTGGGAATGCTTTTGTTGTGGTTAGAGTGGCTTAAACGAACTCTTCTAATGTAATCCAATCTAATTTAACCCAATCCAAGGGTTATTTTCAAGCAATTTTTGGTGCTGCATTTTACAGGCCGTGTTGAGTTTGTAACATATTTATTTATTTAGCATTTATTTTTCACCCACCGTCATTTCTAGTTGGGAAAAAATGATCATATGTGCAGTAGTACCAGCTCTGGAACCAGATTCTATTGTTCATAAATACAAAGGCATTGAATTATTACCTTAAATAAAATTACTCTATGAAAAGTTTCAATGGTTGTTAATAAATGTTAGTATCAATTTACTACTGTTCTAATAATTTTTCCTACTATGTAGCGCTTCGGCAAAGAATATTATCGAGTATAATTTTTCATCATAGGATATCAGTTATTGTAATGGTTAAAGGAACAAAATCCCCGCTTTGAAAGTAATAATTTCTGCCTTGTTAACATTACCTTTCACTGTGCAGCACTTCGACAAAGAGAAGTGCGGCCGCCTGAACCACACGGAGTTCAAATCTTGCCTGCGCGCTCTGGGCTACGACCTGCCCATGGTAGAGGACGGGCAGCAGGACCCGGAATTCGAGGCTATCCTCAACGTGGTGGACCCCAACAGGGATGGCTTCGTGTCGCTCCAAGAGTACATGGCCTTCATGATCTCCAAGGAGACGGAGAACGTCCACAGTTCCGAAGAAATCGAGAACGCCTTCCGAGCCATCGCCGCTGGCGATCGCCCTTACGTCACCAAAGACGAACTTTACCAGGTCTGTTTCAGCAAGTGCTTTGTTGTTGCATTGCATTTTTTAGTTAATGAGGGATACTATCAAGTTGCGTCATAAAGTTTTTCACTTTGATACAAACAGTGTGTTGCAGAATATCTTGGAAAATTACACGAACTAAAAGAAATTTTGCCAGTGCTGGACATTCATGTTTATGCAGTTCTAAGGAAATCAGACATTTTTTTACTCAAGTAATGAAATTAACACCGCCGATTTCCTCTTCTGAATCAGGTGCCAAACACGACTAAACTCATTCATTTACGCTGCCATAAACCCATTGGGTAATTTCTTGATTCTTTGTAAAGGTTTTTGGATGTTTCGTCTTCTGCTAACAATCCCTGTGATAATTTGTGTGCAGAACCTTACGAAGGAAATGGCAGACTATTGCGCCGGTCGCATGAAGCCGTTCGTAGACCCCAAGACAGGACAGCCGATCCCAGGGGCCTTGGACTACATCGACTTCACTCGCACTCTCTTCTCCAACTAGACTCCTCGCTTGCATGCGCCATCAGCACCCTCTTTGCTTGTTTTGCCCTTGTCATGGTAGCTTCTCATGTGCAACATTTTGTGCTCTTGAAAATATCCAGGGTACTTGTGTGCCATGTGCAGCTGCGATGTGAATCGAATGATTACCTACTAAAGTTAGAGCAGTTATGATGTTTCATATATGCGGTGCATGATTCACGTGTGAGGTTGTTCAGCCACAAAAGTTGCCCGCGTGGATGTTATGTGATTGCATGAGCGTCGTCTCTGCGTTTCATAGGATAAATCACTATATTTATTAACGCACGCCTTCATGTGCCGACTGGTATGCTTTGAACAGTGATGCCTTTACGGCAGATTTTATCTCTACTTCCGTGCTTGGTTGATGGTAAATGTTAACTAAATTATCGTATAAAGTTGACTGAAATTCGTTTGTTACCGAATTTATTTAGCTGTTAGCGAAGTCGTGAAAGTGTTCTAACATCTCTCCCCTATGTAGTAATTAAGGCATGATCGCGTGTAGCTTTAGTGGTCCATTGTGTGGCAGCTGCCTGCTATGATTCTGTTTTGATGTATTCGACGTAGCCTTTCAATTATTTCATCATAGTAACCTTTGAGTCACTGATCACTAAATTAAATCGCTTGTTTCAGTTGCTGAAATCGTCTCTTTGCAATCCTCTACTAATAATGTTGTCATAATTTGAGTCTTTGGAGTACGATGTTAACTTATGGGTAAATACAGGTCTAGATCGATAATCTCTTTAAAGTCCACCTCACTCGCTGTCGATGTGTTTTTCAAATCATGTTCCCGATTTTAGTCATCACTGCGCTTGTGTTTTGTCTACTAAATGCTTGTTAGTGCTGACTTAGTGTCTTAAAAGATCTCTGATGTTACAGCTTGAACCATCTGGTGGCGTTTCCTTCCTGAATTCACCATCTCAAGTGACCTTTCACTTTCAATTTGATGCTAATCTTTTGGTGTGCAATTGCGTATTCGTACCAAATTCGTATCTTGGATATAGAAATTATAACTAGTAGATACTCTAGGGTTGAAATACCTAAATATCGTTGCGCATATTTATTATAACCACTCTAATTTGTTCGTTGAAATTCTGTAGTTTTAGTTGTACGAATTCTCTACCTTTCCTATTAGCATGCGTGTTTTACCTCCTACTTTCTAATGATTACGTTCTGTATTCATACCGGAACGTATGGTTCTTTTCATTGTAGTGACATTCTTTGCTATTGTAGTTTTAAACACAGGTTTTATTTGTATAGTGACGAACTTTGAGTTCCGTTCCGTAGCTAAATTTCCGTTCTAATAGCGTCTTAGAGAAGTGAGCGCGAGTCTTGTGCCACTGGCACTCAATTTCCTGGATTGTATGGTTGGTTGTTCCTCTTGAATGAGAGTTGGGACTGTTCAGCGAATGGAATGGCATGGGAAGAGGGGAGCATAGGAGGCTCGCTAGGGTTGGTGTGACGGCCGCTACTCTAGAGACCGCCTGATCTCCTCGTCTTCACGCCTCGAACGTTTGAACTCAGCGTCAAGTTCACTAAGCACGGTGTTTGCGGAGTAATCTAATGAATGTTCCGGTTTGTTTGGACGCAGTTAGAGATGGTTATGTTCGTTTTTTACACTGCCTTTTCCTTCGTTTATTTTATCAGTACATATGCTTAAGAGCTAATGGTGCCTACTTGGGAACAAAATATATTGAGAAGCTTTCAAGTTTTATCATTATCAAACCTTGATTGTTCATGTCATTATTTATCCAAGATCAGTAATTTTTTGAAAATGCCAACCGAAAGTCAACGCGAGTCTAAACAAGAAGTTGAAAGTTACGAGTGGCGGATGTTGGCTCGCTATATTAATTTCCCTGATCGGCGAATGTTGCTCTGGAATATTTAAACCCGGAACGATGGCTAACGCACATCGTTACTTGCAGGAGAATGACGTAAGTTCAACAAATTTGTGGAACGTCTGGAATAAAAACGACGTTGAGTACATCCTACCGTTATAATTATGGTTGAAGATGCCCTTGAATCTTTTGTTGTTGATAAAACTTGGTTTAACTGAAATTTTCAAGTGTTTCCTAGGAACAGAAAACAGAACAATCTTAATTTTTTGTCCCCGTCGTGCTGTTGGCGAGGATTGAGAAAACGATGAAACTTCAAACCTTGATTAATGAAAAACGTCTTTGTTTCGTTACAAGGAAGAGAGGAACCACTAGGTTTATCGGATGACAGGAATTCAGATAATTATAGGATTTTGAACGATTACAGTTCTAGAAGTAGCTTAAGTACTTCGAAATGAGAAAAAACACCCTGCTCTACAAACAACCTCTTTCAATGAGATTTGATTAAGAGGCTAGCATGCAGTGAGGACGGACGAAAATCGGAACCTAACAAAAATTGAAGGCAAGTGCCAAGCTTTAGGAATGCTCTTCGTAGGAGACTTTTCATTCCCTGTATAAAAGATAGATTTTCCATAATGATCATGCGATGGACCTAGCATTGCTTCTGACTTACTGTAGTCATGGAGGGCTCGTTCATGCAATAACTACATAATAATACACAGTTGTTGCTTGGTTGGTGCGTCTTTCTGTGACGCTCATAACAGGGATGCTTAATGACCGTATCTGTGATGCAAGATTTACCAGAGCTCATCTATATATTAATACGCTAACCTGTGCGTCACGCACTTCAACATTGCGGTATCTATGATACGGGTTGGCTCGCGTCGAGTCGCGCTACATTAGAGGGAGAGAGACAGGAAGAGAGGGTGAGAAGGAAGAAAGAGGTAATGTTGACCGAATTTTTTCACGGGTCTTCCTAGCCTAACGATAACATTCGTTAAAGTTGGGTTTGGATAGGATAGGACTGGTTTATGAAGATATGTTAGGTTAGGATAGATTTGGTTAGCATTGTTTAGGACAAGATAGGTTAGGCTAGAATCTGTTATTTTAAGATTTGTTAAGTAATGTTGATCGAATTTTTCACGGGTGCACTTCACCTATTTATGACATTGTGAGTGGAATTTCCACAGGTCCTGCTAGTGTACATTAATATATTAAGCACAGGTACTATTGGGATGGATATATTCTCTGGTCATTCACATTTGGAAGATTTAGTTAAAGAAAATATCGAATCCCGTCATTTTTGACGGACGCTTATACTAGTAGATACATATCTTCCGGCGGTGGCCATTGCAGCTGTGCACGATTGATTTCGATGTAGGCAATCCTTCCGACAAGAGCGGTGACAATCATGTCTCGAAGTTAGAAGCCAAAGGCCAATGAATGATGACACCTAAAGCGTTCCGCCTACACTTTATTTTGCCGTGGCGGAACCTTGAATCATATTGCAGGCTTGAGCAGGTATGATATTTTTATCTACCTATGAACGAATCCGTCCAGAAACGGAGTTTTCATGATATTGCATTCCATGTGTTATGAGAATGTAAGTACATACTTGTATCTCCTTCGTATTTACTGTCGCCTTTTACCTGGCGATCAAAGTTGAAGTTCATTCTTTTTTACATTAGCTTAAAATTCACGAAATGACTCCCATGCGTTGTTTTTCACCATATAAGCTTATCATGTCGTACGTGGTTTTGTGCCGAGAGTCCTGTGACTAAAATTAGGAGCAATGCAGCGGAATTCATCGCTGCTTGGTCAGTGCATTTTCAACAGAGAAAGAGAAATTGCCAGACTCAGTGGGAATACAGGGGAACTTGTAATACTGCAACTGCTATTTTGAGTTATTTAATCCATAACGTTTTCTTTTTTCTGTGGTTTCCTTTAATTTTTATGCTTTCAATTGTTGAGAGATGAGAAACAACATTGCATCGAACAAAGTTTCCTACTGCAAGCAGCTGAAAAACATCGCTACTAATCGAGTCGAGGCGTGGTCGTCCTGCATCCAACGTTATGAAAAGCTACTCGACGAGGGAAAGCATGGTACACTGGTGAACGTCCCGATCGGATCGATCTTCTTATCTTTGAGACAGACTTTCATTTAAGAAGAACTATAGTGAATTGGGATGGGATCGTTTTGCTGAAGAGCACTGTGGGGAATATTAGCTTAGAAAGAACTTTTGTACACAAGAACTCGAGATGTTGGAAAATACTTTTGCTGGGACTTCCTGTAACTTATCCGAAAACGTGAACAAGTTCCTCTGAATCTGGAACGTCTTCATAATCTGAATTTAGTTCTATTTTTTACCGATGCATTTAAATGCTATAAATTTCCGTTCTCTTCAAGTGCTCCATCAAGTGTATTAGTTCCATTACATTATGGAATGTTTTAAACTTAGTTGATGTATTTCACACGACCAATAATAATAATAGAAATGAAAAATATTAGAGACATTTAATTAAAAATTACAACCAGTAAATTTAAGAATACTTGAAAAAGGTTAAACTCCGGAAGAACTACTCGAAGGCCTATACATTAGTTTTCTCCAGTTGAGAGAACTACTCTCTTGTACATCAGAGAGCAGAAGAATAGGCTATTGAGAAATAATTGTTAAAGTTTTAAATTTTTCATGATGACTCTGCACTAGTTTCCACCTAAATCTTGAACCACACGCTGTAAAGTGGAATGCCGCATTTGTCCCAGCTACAGGAATTCCATAGCATATTTTAAAACTTTAAGAATTGTTCTGTCAACTACGAAAGGTCGAATATAATACTGGAAATTTTATCTGAGCTCTCAAAGCTTCGCAATGAATCACTAATATACTAAAAATTGCAGCGCAAAAAACAATGATTGATTTACAATAACAGTATAAATGTTATAGTTTGAAGTGTTTAAATTTAATTTAGAAATACTGAAGAATTTAAACGAGATGTGTTTATTTAATTCCAGAGAACATGTTATTCAGTTAATTGGTTCTGAAGATAACTTCCTTGAAAGAAATCGATTCGAGCTCTGGATATATATTCAGATTACTACAGATACTACGTAAAGTATTCTTTTGAGCTCTATAGTTGAAATAATTTCTGGCAGTGATTCACTCTGGTAGACAATTATTTCACTGAAAAATCAAGCTAATTTATGACTGAAAAGTCTTAGTATATCAGTTTAAACACTAAGATTTCGTACAAGAATTAATGTAGGAAACTGGTTGCACAGGTTTTTTAATCCCAGTATAGTGTTTTTACCGCCGAAGTACAGTGTTTTTCAGCATTAAAATTACTCTATTTTCAACACGGACTAATGATAAAGAAAAAAAACAAATAGTCCAGTACTCACCCAAATTTCCTAGGCGTCGAAGTCATAGCTGTACGTACCTGAAGAGATGAATAAAAAAGATTAAACGTGAGGCAAATTTGAGACACCTTAAGGTTACAGCCAATTTTAAAATTATGAACACTTGGAAATGCTCTAAATGATATATTTAAAAACATCCGGAAATGCACTAAGTTGGTAATAAAAGAAAAATTATAAATATTAACTTTCGCATGGGTTCAAATGTAAAATGAACTTTGGAATAGACCAATTTATGAGGCAAGGTTTGGGAGCAAATTTCATGAGCTAACATTGTTAGTGAACCATGATGTCATCTCAATGTGTACTCCGCTTAATTACCTCACAGGAACTGGATAAAGGCGAAATTAAGCACTTATTTTATGAACAAAATTATATATTTTCACTGGGCGGGTGACGTATTTGTGTTTTTTGTATATATCTCATCGTTAACGATGCTTTAAATTCTAGCAATGCTTGTGTAAATAATTGAAATTCACCTTCTTAAGGCTTGATTATGATTTAGTTTTGGCCTCCTTTTCCACAACAAAGATGTTCAAAGAGAGGAAGGATGAATGCACCATTTAGTATGAAATTAAGGGAACGCGGAATCCATGCACAAGGTTTCCCCACACAGGATCCCCTGCGCATAGAAGCAGTAAGTTGAGAAGAAAGGTAAGGAAACAAGATAAAAGTTGAAGGAGAAAGTCAGAGGCGCTGAAAAACAGGACAGCAGTGAACCGAAAAAAGATGATCCTAAATAAAGCAAAAAACATTTTATTTCATCAAAAAGAAGGCCTCCCTAACTCCCAGCTCAGGACCTCACATTTTCCCTCTGGGTGTCCTTATCTGAGTGTTTCAAATGAATCATTATTGTTTAAAGAAGTGTGAAGTTTACAAGAGTTCGAAAAACTTTAGATAACAACTTATCTCTAAAGCTCAAGTTGAAAAACTACCCACATATCCATTTTGAATAAGTTGAATAAATACATCCGTTTCTAAACATGGTGGTAAAAATAATTTCTAATCTTGATAATTTTAATGAACGTTTCTCGAAAAAAAATTATTTGAATATTGAAACAAAAATGATTAAAAGGTACCACTACTTTAGCAATTAACACTGTAAATAATCACACATTAGTCATGAATCAGCTTTAAAAATCAACCAACTAATTGCTGATCCTACTCTCAACCGGTCATTTCTTGCAGCTCCTCTTCCAACAACAGAAATGGCTGGACGAATCTTTTTTCGTAGCGGGCTCTTGTAAAACTACGTAAATTTTTAAGGTCCGGACAAGGAGTCGCCGAGCTCGCCGTCGCGCCATAACCTCTATCTCCACCAGCTGCCCCCGCACAATGGACCAATTTCGTCAACCACCAACTTTTTAGGGGCAGAATTAACTTTGCCGGCCCGGACAAAAGTGCGGCCCTGAAGTTCCGTGCCGAGGATATTTGGCCCCCGAGGCTGTTCCTGCTTTCGGCAGCCCTCACATTGCTCGGAAAAAATTAGAGTGAGGTAAACGCATAATAGAAAATACTACTGCCTTTGTATACAACGGCAGCTTCAGCACTTGCTTCGATGAATTGTATTAGAAAATATATAATTAGGCAACTTATGTAGGGATCAGGATGTGAGGAGGTAAATCTATCATGGTTTACTTAATAGTTATTTCAATTTAAAGATAAGTACTTTCCCCTATAAAATATCGCAAAAAGACAATTGATTCGTGAATGTGATTGTTTTAGAAACTTTATAGTATTGTAACTTCGGTGATTTTTTCCTATTTCTGTGTATATGTCCACGTTAAAAAAGGCAGGTGAGAGCGCGGGAATGCATGGATTATAATGGCAGAAGTTGTACGGAAAAAGCACTTCTTTCAAGTGTTTTGAACTCGACTTCAAACACAAATCTATTTCTAAAATAACCATAAGAAGCTTATTTTTAAATTAACTCAAGTCTTACAAGCACCGTCAATTCAAAGTAAACGATTCAATAATTTCTGGCCCTCTTTGAGAGAACTCAATTATTTTCATGTTGAGTTTTGTTACATTAGTAATGGAAAGTTGCGTAAATTCGTAAAAACATCCCAACTAAAAAAAGAGTTTAATTGAGATAAATTAACATACTAGACATCAAAATTGGATGTGGAGTGCCAGCGTATAAAAGTTATCAAAAAACCAAATGCCAGTGGAAAAAGTTCCCAAACTATAGTACTGCTGTTGAACACCTTTTCCTCCCATTGGATATGGCTATATCCTTTCATATTTTTCCTTAGCATTTTAGGACATACTTATGGAATAAAAAATATTTACATACAATCTTGAAAGTGAAATACTCGCATTCACTGACATTACATAACACGTTACCTTCTTGACATCAATTCTATTCGAAAACATGTCAAGTAGTTTAAATGTTAATCTTCGGTTTGTATAAAAGGAACATAATTATTTTCATTTGGCTATATAATGGAGATTAAAACCGCATTCATCACTTAACAGCTTATATATCAGCCTCTCAGACCGATAATCAAGAAATACTTTCCTCTGACTATCAGAGAAACAAATGCGATCTTCTATTATTTTAACTGAAAAAGCTATTTTTTATCCATTAGAATACACTACAGATCTTGCTACACAATATGCATTACTTCTAGTTTCAAAGACTAACCTTACACATCAATGCCTTTGTGAGCAGCGTTCTACAAAAATTATGGCTTAGCGCGTTTGGTTTACACGTGAGTTTCACCGCCAACGTTGTAGGGCTAATGAGGCCGAGGCCTGAAGCGCAAAGTTCTCGTTCACACCTTCTGTTTCTCCAAGTCTCTCCTCTCTGCCACCGGTTCTCCAATGCTGACGAGAACGTGTTACCCGCACAACGTTGCAAAGATTTCAAACTAGATGCAGCTAACTTGAAAAGTAATGGCTTGTAATTGCGTCTCACAATATTTATTTGCGCTAAGTGATAAACCTGAAGTAGATAATACTCAGTAACAATGTGAAATCGTGTCGATTAAAGCAGTAAATCACTCTACGTGCCCAAATTTTTGTCCTATGTCAAAAAATCATCCAAATGGTCACAACGTTTGGTGAGCAAACAGTTTTGTATCGTTTTTGTTTAACTTTGCCTAGTTAATATATTGATATAGCCCAGTTTCTTTCAATGCAAATAATCAAAAGCAAAACTATTACATTCCTCATTAAGATGCGACATAATGATGCACGCGGAATTCTTTCCGTGGAAATACTTGATTCTTGGGCACGGACGCCAGCGTTGCTTACGGTATCAATTGGTTCTCAGCTTGATTCATTTAGGTTTGTAGATTGCAGTCTCTGCGTTTATATTTTGAGCCCTGTCACTTCGAGGAATATTTTTGAGGGCCATCTTAACATAACACTCGTCCCGCCATTTTGCACGCTCCCAAATGGTGCAGGAGCAGCACAGCCCCTTGCTCGTATTATCGAATTTGTCACGCCAAATTTTATGTCAAAATTACCTCGAGTGATTTTTTTGGGGCGCCGTGCAAATGGGCCGGATGCCGTCGGGACAAATCATAGCCGTTCCATCCACGTCTGAGGGCCGCTGCATGTCACATCGAGGCTGCTTAGCACAGCAACAAATATACCACCTCACACAGTGCAGCGTTTGAGGTCATTCCACGACACCTCTTTCGAGGTCTTCACCGCTCAAAGTTACCACTCATGAACCCACGCATGGAGTGTGAGCTCGAACGCTGCTCATCTTGAGGAACAGATGATCCTGTACGGCTGGAATAGGTTCGTAGATGCAGATGCCATAACTCAGCTGGCAATTTCTTCCAGGTAATGTTCTCTTATATGGTCTAGCGCTAATTTTTGTGTGAGCTGACAAAAACTTGTGTTTTCACGTCTTGAGAAAGCCTTTTTATTAACGGAATTAATTCTGCCATAAATAGAACATTTATCAAACAAAAACAATTGAAAACGGGCACAGTGAGACCAATGAATATGAAATTGATAATACAATATGGAATATGTTACTCATACTCATCAGCAATCAAACGAGAAGGAAATAATTAAGAGTACCTGAATTTTACGTACTGGGTTGGTTCACACATCATACTCTCCAGTGTATGATAACCAAATAACACACGTAGCGTAGTTAATATCTATAAATTGAAATTGAAATCCAACATAGGTAAATTATGGTTAATCGACACCCGCTACAGCAACACAGATGATTGTATTCTCGAATTTTTTTGTGATTGCTGTTTATAGTGGAAAAAGTTCAGATTCTCAGTTTTCCATATGAACAATGCACTATTTTTCAGGCCCTGAATTAAACATACAAGTTACAACATTCAAAGTCCTTGTATGATTTATGATTGCGCCTTGCAATGTTTATTTGCGCTCAGTGATAAACCTGATGAAGATAATACTCAGAAATAGTGTGAAATAATGTCGATTAAAGCAGTAAACTAGAATACGTGCCCAAATTTTTGTCCTATGTCAAAAAATGGTGCATGTTACAATACACGTTCTCGTCAGCGTGAAGTTTCAGTAAATGCCAACATTTACATTGTTTTCATTAACCATTAAAATTAAGCCATCACATACATTTATTGAACTAAACATTTACTACTATAAGAAAAAAAAATTACAGTCTTAACTGTAAAATAATACTACAGAACTAGAGCTTGCTGCGAATTTAAATTAAATCTTTCAAATGAAGAACTTAATTGCAAACTTTTAACGTGAAGAAATTAGAAAGCTCATCTCCTTCGTAATTTAGTAGCGAGGAGTTATTCTGTTTCCTCCATACGTATAATGATGATGACTTCTTATCGAAAGCAAGAAAGAAGCCTAAAGTTATGATTTGTTTCTCGCAATTGGCTTCATCATGTGAGTGAGGACGATGGATCGTTCGAAAGTCGCCAGAGTTTTTATCTTGTGTCGACGCGACGGAACCGACGATTCCAGGGGCGCAAAAAATGCCTGCAAAGAAAGACCAGTTATTGAAGTGCACTCCAGGATGTACGTGTCTGATGGCTCAGAGTTGAAATAGTATTTCTGTTTGTTAAAATTCCTGGTAAGGTAAATAATTTGAACTGTTCTAATATTCGAGTATAGGAGTAAAGCTGAAATTCTTCCTTTGTGTGGCTCTGTCGACGCTACCGAACGTATTTTCGTTCTAATTTGTGTAAAATCTACGCTAATAAAACTCATTCCCAGCATCTAATACAAATTTATCAAAAAATCGGCCCATCATCTTCGGAACGTATGAGATATTGTCCACTAGTTGTAGGCACACATTTTCGTGTAACGGCGGATCGCTTCGAGACTCACAAAATAGTTATTCACTCATTATGGATATTTCTTCCTTAAAGAAGCAGATCACTTTGGGACAAGTTCAATACCCAAAACTAAAGCTAAAACCGCTCTAGATTTGTATATCATGCAGAAAATATAACTCATGACTGCTGTATATCGCCGAAAGCTCCCCCCTTAGTTCAACGTTTGGAAAACGCTGGATGCGCTCGGTCCGGTGAGCAGCAAACACCTCACGCAGACACTTCAATTCTGGAACTTAGGCCCTCTCTTCCTCCGTGTGTTTGCTGTATGAGCAGGACCCTCTCTCCTGAGTGAGAGGAATCCTCTTTACGCTCTTGTGTTCGGAGTGTGAGTAGGGACCTTCTGTACCATGTGTGTTTGATGAGCTATATAGAGGCTTGGAATTGTATCCTGTGTGTTTGCTGTGTGAGAGGGACCCACTCTCCCCAAATATGTTTGGGGAGTAAATGGAACCTTCTTTTCAATGCGCACACAGTGTATGTGGAAAACCCGCTTCCCGATTGTTTAGATTGGTGTGACTAGTTTTTACTGAGCTTTAGGTGATTAATGGTTATTTAGCTAGCTTTGCGCTGCATGGTATTTTTACATGCACGACGAGACGTATTGGCTGTCTTTTCATCGTGTTTCCAGTAGAAATTTTAGTTGCTGAGTTAATTAAATTTGAAATTATTGTCTACGGCGAATGAACGACTTGTGTGTGTGTCTATAGCTTCACATGTGGATATTTGCGCAAGAATTATCAACATCGATACCATTAAATTTCAGCTTCTATTCGCAAAAAAACATTTTCTGTTTCATCCAAACAATCACAGAGTTTTAGAGGGAATTTTTCCATCTGTAATCGCAGATGCAACACGAGTATTTCTTAGATGTCACTAACTGTAGCGCAACATGCAGGTGCAAATGCATCAGAGGATGTTGCTGTTGTTGCCACTTAGTCTTGAACAAAAGGGCTTTAAACGAATAATTAATTAAATGGGGCTTGTAAAAATTATATTTAGAGTTACTTTTTATGTGGTTAGCCTCCCTAACCCCAACATGGGTGTTCTAAAGAGAGGAAGGATGAAGGCACCATTTAATAAGGAGCTAAGGAACGCAGAGTCTATGCACAATTTTTGTTCCCACAAGGAAGTTCATAAAAAACAAGATAAACATTAAATGAGATAGTAATAGGTACTGAAAAACAGGACAACAAGGAACCAAAAAAGACGGTCCATAACAAAAAAAAACCTTGCGTATTTGAACGAAAGGAGGCCTACCTGACTTTAAGCTCGGGACCTCAGACTTTCCCCCTATGAGGAAAAATTCTCACTCATGCAGTAGCTGTATCCTCCAGTGCGAGGATTTAAAAAGATTAGATTAGATGTTAGTTTAAGCCTCCCTAACCGCTAAAAAAAGCGTTCCGAAGAGAGGAAGGAGGAAAGCACCATTTAGTATGGAGATAAGGGGACGAGAAATCTATACTGGAGGGGCATAGAGAAAGAAGTTTATGAAACAAGATATAAGTTGAAGAAGGAAGCTTAGTAGGTGCTGAAAAACAGGACAGCAGTACGTGAACCGAAAAATAGGTGGCCCTTAACAAAACAAAAATATTTTATTTCATTAAAAAGCTCAGGTCCTCACACATTTTCCTCCTGGGAGCGCTAATTCCCATAGATACAAGAGTTGTATCCCCCCTGAGGGGAGGATTAAAAAAATAAACATTGTTAAACTCTTCGTAACTACCAGTGAACGAGTAATCTTTATGATCGACTCGGAGAATATATATTTTGTGTTATTCCTGATATTGCAAACAAATGCGACAATAAAACGAGTTCCGCATACTTTCTTGTCTATTAATTGTATTTCGAAAAATATTTTGTTTGAATTACCATAATTCACAAATGATCCGGTATATCACCACATGATACCATGACATACACATATATAAAGGACCCTTTAAAAATAAATACAACATATATATATATAAATATAATATAAATATATACATGTACTGCATACATACATAAAATATATACATAACACATACACATTGCATATACATACTTATATATATGTATATGGATGTACATAGATTTACACACGTACACTCATATACAGTATATATGTATATAACGATATATATATTGAACAGGTGTGTGGAAGACTATATATATGGAATAAATAACTCAAATATATTCGAGAGCATTTTCTTTCGCTGAAGGTTTTCATTAAGAAAAGCCCCGTTTTAATTTCAAAGGTTGTTTCATGAATATTCAAGTGAGCAACTTTGCACGCAGGTTTACTTGAAAATTTTCCAATACAGTAATATTAATTACTGGCATTTCTCCTAGATACATTTTCAGAGAAAATATTCATTTTAATGTTTTTTGCAGCATTTTATTAAGAAAAAGGCTACATAATCCGAAACTTTATACTACAGTAACTGTGTAGTTGGAAAATGGCATCATATGCCACACATAAACACCAAGAAAGTATCAGTTTTTGAATTTATATTCCTGTATAAAAATTCTTATATTTTAATCAAATTGTAGTTATTCAAAATCACATACGACGTTTTGCAGTGTGCAAGTTGTCTCAAAACTAATGTCTGAAAAAACACTTGAGATGTGTAATTAGGTAGTAATTTTAAGACAGTTTTAAATACTATATCTCCACGCCTGCCCCTCCATTTTCATTTAATTTTGATTTTAATTTGATACTTATGGATATAGTGCGCCAGAAATCTAGTTGTACTCTCACGAAAGCTAGATCTGAAATAAAAGTGAAATTAACTATCTGTTTAAGACGCTTAAATTTGTTGAATCTTCTATCATGTGCCACAGATTTACGCATAAGAACGTGAAATATAACCATCTGAAATAAATTAGCGCACTAAAATTACATGCTGTTTACATATATTATACGTATGGCTATTATAATGTAGCGTTATATACGCTGCATGCTATATGTAGATCTGAGACAACATATATTCTGATAATTAAGTAAAATTTTAATTAACAAATGGTAACTTAAACTAAAAAATGACACCTGCATTTTCGACTAAATTTCAGCACACTTTATTAATACATGTAAGAAACCTTGGTCTTTTATTTAAACTTGCGCGATTGAGCGGAAGTGCGGTACATTTGAGAATTTTTTTGACATGGTACTCCTGAGGAATTTGTTACTTCACCTGTGTGACTTCTCTGCCATATAAAAGGATAAAGAAGCCCCTTGAATTGTGGAGAAAAACATCGAAAAAATCATTAAGTTATGTTATTAAATGAATATGATTGATTTTTTCAGTGTCTTTTACAGGAACGTTAATTATAAGTAATTCGCAATAACAACACTAACCAACTGTTCGATTTCGAACAGTTATAAGCAGTTAAAGTTAAACAGTTAACAGTTAAAGCTCAACTTATTTCACAATCATTAGAAATGCAAATCCCCAGCAATAAGTACATTCACGCCTACACGCATTTGCCCACGCAAGCAAAACTCAGCAAAATATTACTCAAGTGTTAAGCAAAGAATAGTTACTTGAGTTATTTTAACGTGCATATTTTCGT
Organism: Morinoia aosen; assembly: GCA_030386875.1. Lineage (NCBI taxonomy): Eukaryota > Metazoa > Arthropoda > Malacostraca > Amphipoda > Talitridae > Morinoia > Morinoia aosen. The sequence goes on from CM059563.1 coordinate 14,122,606, forward strand.
AAATTTCTATCCAAACTGAAGATATATTTGCATACTGTTGCATTTGCTTAGTGAGAATCTATAGATCTATAACTTCACATAGTCTCATGGAGATTATTCAGTGTGCTTGTTCTATAAAATATAAGACCATCGGGATTCTCGTTTGCTCGTTGCCACATTTTTATTATTGCTGTACTAAGCAGCATTGTTCCTACTATTCCTGTAGGCCAGCACTGCAAGGGCAGTCAAATCAATCTGCCTCTACAACCACAGATTATAACTGAACACTGAACGAGGCTAAATAAAGTAACCCAAGTATTGTGAACTCTATGTAATTAAAATAGAACAACCATGCATGGGTGCTTCAACAATTTTTAAACGATTTCTCACGAGTAACGCATCTTTTCGAAATTAAGAAATGAAACTTCAATCTTTAATGCTGTGAAAGTATGTACTTTGTGCTGAGGAAAATCTTGAAGTCAATAATAGATACAACTGTACAAAACGTAGGTATCAAACCCTAGAATAAGGTATATAAAATTTTGCGGTTTCAATCAACATTGGCGTTCTGTCTCGTATCTCGGTAAGCCTCAATAGAATGAAGAAAACGCTCTCTACGCTTATCCTAATCACACATCAGAGATCTTGCATACTTTGTGCCCGTAGTAAACTCGAAGGCTGTGAGCAGCACGCTCGTATTCCAAAGGATTCATGCTAAGGGAGGAGTTATAGGAATTTTGCACTCGCTGATTGGCTTAGGGAAGGCAGATGAGAGATTTTTGCACTCGCTGATTGGCTTAGAGGAGTTACCATGACGACTGGCATGACCGGCATTGGGAGACGGAGGGGAACCCTGCTCACGGCAGCGTCCAAATAAAACTTTGGATCCACGCACCCAACTCGAGATCAACGAAAAAATGTACTCGTCGTTTGGCTGACGATTATATTACTCGTGTAATTTTTGTTTTTATTTCCAGTGCTACTAAGTTTTCTTTTATGATTTTCAATTTCCTTAATTTTATTGTTTTGTTTTTGTTGATTTGACTCATTAGTCTGGTACCTATGTCCATAAATACCTACATTAAAAAAGAGAAAACTCCATGAGTACTTGACAGTCAAAGCATGACTTCATTTTTCGAGGACATCTGTATCCATATAGTCGATCCTCGAGCTATAAACATCGTCTTATGCGAATCCCAACGAATACAGATTAAAATAAGTTCCAGCGATCTTTAACTAATACGGGAATCGATTCCAGTTTTTCGGTTCCAGTTTTTCGATTCCAGTTGACAAACATTTTGTTCGTAGAAGTTCGTCCCAGTTATTCATAGCTTGAACCAAACATCGTATTAGTTTAATAACAGGTACTCGTTGTAACTCGTGGAAGCTGAAGTTTCCATAAGTTGATGTATTATTAAAAACTCAATTGTACGCGCGTTTAATGTGTACGTGTTGAGAGCAGCTTCCTACGTTCCAGGAACAAGTCACAGAGGTATCGAAGTTTTGTATAAATGAGAATGTTGTGTGAAAATGGAGAAGAATACACATACAGTTTGACCCGTAGGATCACACAGGCCGTACCAAAATCTACGACATAAAGTTAGCCAGAATCAATTAGTAATAAAAAATGTACAATGAAGTGCACTGCAAACTCTTTTCTTCAGAAAACAGTACGCATGCATGCATGCGAATACTAAGCGAGGCAGGGCTTTAGAAAACGTTATACATTTTTCTTGATCGCAATGATTCCTTAATTAAATACTTTTTTGACTAGTAAATCGAAGTTTAATCAATTTTATCAGGTTACAGTGGTGTAATGAGCACACTCACTATTTCACTCTACTGCAGAACATCTGCAAAACTGATTCACGTATATTGTAGCATTCAATTGCCCTCTACGTAACGGCGAGACCAATAGAAATCTATCGGGACCTTTACAGAAATCTTTCCAAATATTTCCGAAGTCCTGAAGGAGAGTAAATACATGCACTCTTAAAATGATAAATAAAATATTTATTCATGGACGGTCTTTGAAGTCAGTATGCGCACACATAAGACATTTGATATAAGCTACACATCATTTAAATGCGTTCTGCCTCCATCTGACAGTCCCTAAAACTTTTAAATTTAGCGGTTGATCATTCATCCATTCCCGGAGCGACTGTGGAATTTGTGCACCTATACCATTTTTTATTCAATAATCCTATCTTGAATATAGTGAGAGTGCAAGTATATTAGATAGAACGGAAAATTGTGCAAACTATTTTTTAACACCATCACCAGCAAATGCTCTGTAAAATATTTGTACTTATGTTTGTAATTATGTTCAGCAACTTGTAATTGGTGAACTTATGTAACATATGTCCTGTGAGGCGGCGCCTTCGGCGTGACCTGGACCAGAGCGTCCGAACTTCACCAAAGGACCAAAGGATATCAACTTATGTTTGTTCTAGCAAATAATTAAGCTGTCCATTAAGCGGATAACATAATTACTACTTCTTGTATGAGAAAGAGAATCGGGTCAAAAATTACACGTATTGTTCCACAAACACTTGTTGGGAAGAATAGGAACGTGCTGCAAAATAGTTGGACTACAGCAGAAAAATTACGTGAATATTGCAGAGCAAAAGGATACTGAAATTGGGATGCAGCGAGCACATATGTGACCTCTAGATGAAGCCGGACAAAACATGTTGCAGCGCCTGGCTACGTGAGAGGTTCATACCACAAAACAGGGTGCCAGATTGGCCATATTTATGGCCAAAAACATCCAATTTTTTTTTCAAGAAAATATAAGCGTAATTCAGCAACCGGGATTCTTGAAGGTTCTAATGCGCATGTAATTCAGCAGCCGGGATTCTTAAGCGCATGAAATCTAGACGTCAAATTTTATTTCAAGATGCCAAACTTTGGCAATTTTGGCAAGTTAAAAGGCCAATCTGGCAACGCCGCAGCGTCGTCGCCACCTTTGTTTGCTCGAGAATAAAGAGAACGAGGGCAAAGCGCATTACAGCGAGGGGAGATGATCGAGACAAGGCTTGCCTCTAACAAGGCGCTCCCCTCGGACACGGCGGATAAAACTGTCCTCACTTTAACACGCATGAATGGCCTAGCTCGCCTGACCGTTGCCGCATGAAATTCCTAGGCGAGCGCGTATGCGCCGCAATAGCTCCCGCAATAGTAATTTTTTTCGTTCATATAGTGTTAATCATTCATACAAATTCCTACCAAGCGGTAATGGAGTACTTGGAACTTATCGCCCTAGAAATTAAGGTTCAAATGGATGAAAAGTTCGTACATGAGACTTTAGTTAAATCTGAAAATTAAAAAAAATATAACCTAAATTACATACCGCGATCTTTTTCATAAAGATTTAAAGGATACGCGAGGAACATGAAAGGCGATATGTCACTTTCTATCATATAATGACCTGTAATTTGACGCAAGTTATTTCCAGTGACGTGTAGGTTGGATATACAGCACTGATATACATGCCATCTTCCCAGCGGATGCAATGGATGTATTTATCAAAAGCGAAAATTATCAAGGAATCGTTCACAGTTGCATGACATTCATAACTGCAGGTGAAGTCGAGGTTCAGCATATGGTACTCGTCTTACAACGGTCGTGCAATTTTTGACGACACATCTTGAAATGTATAATCAGAAAAACAATCGTTCGTTAGCATTATTTCGATCTAATTAAGTCAGCTTCACCACTTGAATTTAATTTTAATTTTAATTTCATATCTACTGAAACAGTGCACCAGAAATTTAGTTAATTGTAGCCTCACAAAGTCTACGATGCATTGCGCGTCTCGGAAGCTTTATAGACTACTGCACTCCGGAGGACGTGTACAAACTCGAAAATATATCTGCGATATCGTAGAAATACCCGTAATTTTTTTCCACTAAAGCGGTTCTAATTTTTAATTGAAATCGATTTATATTCCTAAGGTAACACTCAAGTGATTGTTCGCATCACAATTAACCAACCAGAGGCGAACGGATATTCAACATGAGTGCAAGTTTGATGCAAACAAAACGAGATTAGAATATGTTGATTACTTTGGTACACGATATATAGTAAAACAAGGCTGAAAATTATTTGATCTTTAATTGTGTATTCCCGACTTGGTGCAAAATTTGAATTTCCTGCAATCATTTATTTCGAAAAAAATTCAATTCAATCGAGAGAGAGAGCAAGAAAATTTATGTAATTCGATAGAAAGAAAATACGCTCATAAATGCGTTTTCATGAGTGATTTTTCTCATAGCACAGGGACTAGAATTGGGCTACAGGAATAAGCTGAGCGGCCAATGCTCGGGCTTCTCCAAATTCTATTTCTCAAATTTCATTTGACTCTAATCACGCACAGGCACCAGAGTAGAAGTGGTGGAGAAGTAAGATTCACACTCGGATTCATTAATGTTCTCGTGCAAGAAACAACATTCGCTTTGAAGTAAGAAAGCAGGCGTTAAAAAGACGTGTTTCCCACGATTGAGCATTTTTCGCATTGAAAAAATATTAAACCAGCTATATGTCCTCTTTTCTATGCTATGTAGGCGATATTATCATGTGAGGCGCTATGGATATCATAAAAGTATAAATAAGAATTTCTCGAAAGTCTACGTAGTTATAAACGAGCACACGTAGTCTTGCAGCACTATTCATCTCACTAAAACTCCAAAAACCCACTCAAACGCATTATGGCATTGACGTTTTTTAGAGTCCAATGAAAAATAGTTGTAATTGCTTTTTAATAGTCAAATTTTGAACCATTTCAAGGTGTTGAAATGAGAATGACGATAAGAATGAGTGCGTGTGTACACTGACAAACGGTAATACCCTCCACGACATGATATCGGCGATTAGTGCCAGTATTATAGTGATGGTTTTAATAAATGTTACGCAATGAAAAAATTCGGGTTGTGGCAGTGATACTGCGAGGAACTGTGACCCTGAGTCTACCCAGACTGCATGGAGGGGGCGGAGCGTGATGAGTGTGGGGAACCGCAGCTGCGCGAGGCGAGTGCAAGGCTCAGTTAATGAGAGAGCGCAGCATTGAGGCGGTCACTTGTGGGCCATTTAGAGGGGCTTCAAGAGCTCCCATAAATGAAAAGGGAAATTTTCGCTGGTGTGTATACCGCAGACCCCAAACGTTCACCTTTTCTAAATTTATATGAATGAATAATTATAATCTATAATTACGTCCTTAAAGATGGGAGCATTCACGATCCCTTCATTTGCTTTATTTCGAAATATTTGAGGACTCCAGTGCTCTCTGAGCAATATTCACACACTATTCAAGTGCTTTTTATTTAGGGGAACATAATTCAATTGATAGTCATTAATGGCAAACTTATCTGAGTTGAATTTAATTCATGGTGTATATTGCTGGCGATGACATATATATATTCTGGTAGAAATGCTAGCTGACATAAATTGTTTTCGTGGTATTTTGTCCCGTTTTGAAAAATGCATTTATAGTTCCAATTTATCTTATGAAATTTTCAGGAATTCAGGAAGCTCCTTGTCTTTTTATGTGTAAAATTTTCAAAAATAAACGTAGCAGTGCTGTTGACTTAAGATATGGTTTCATTCGTATGAGCAATAACAACAATGTTAAAAATTGTTATTTACCAATGCTCGCTCGACAATGTATGTTGATCACTACAGGCCAGTATACATGTCAAGTATGGGGAGCATGTATAGCGGCCAAATGTTTTGTCAGAGTATAGCACTCACTCAACATTTATGCGATCAATGACACATGCTCATCTTTTATACGATCAACAGCGCATGTTTAACAGTATGTACACGCTCAAAAATTCCCTCCTAGCAGTTATGTGTTCAGTAGCAACACATTTAGCAGAACACGCTAAGCAGTTACACGCTTTAAAGTTCAGTCTCAATAGTATACGCTCAACAGTTAAACACATGAGAGTATATGCTTCACAACTGCCAAAAAACGTATTTAGGACCAATTTTCGGTTTACTTTACAGACAGTCTGTGTTAAGGAGTCTGCCTGCCTAAAGCAAGCACTCGCACGTTTCGATGACGTATTTCAATATTTTATAGCCGTATTAATAGTTGTTTTTCAGAAGTGCAGTTCAAAGTCGTGTTTGAGCAATTTATCGGCGTATTTCGGTATTTCGAAGACATTTTCCAGCATTTTAGAGGTACATTTCAACATGTGAGCATTTTACAGGCGCATAATCATAAATAGATTCATTTCAGAAGCGATCAAAAGACGTGGTTTGCATAACGATCGAATTATATTTCATCATATATTTTCTTCATGACGTCGTGTGTAGGTTAAATCAGTCATCCTGCAGTTCCTTTGAAAATTTGTCTCTAATCTCAATAATGGCATGTGTTTACCGAAGTAAAATACCAGATAATGGAAATTACCAGGAAAGGAAATTACCACGTTCATTAGATTATCAAATTGTTAAGCATAAATTATTGCTCTAGGGACACATTATTATATCACTGTATGACATCTGAGCCGACAATGTTTTGTTTCAGCTTGGGCGCTGAAAATGAATGCCTAGGGGTTGTTAATTGCGAGCTTCATAGAAAACGTGCAGTAGTGTTAATTTCCACTAAGTTCTGACATTGCTTTCAACGAAGTGACAATGTTTCTCGATGCATTGCCAACAGCACAATTATAATACCTACTAGTACTTACGATTACACTTTCTATCACTCGACAGAAATGACGAATCTCAGGATGTAGCAAAATGAAACAATTTTGTATCTTCATTTCCACGAGAATGAGTCTTTTAATTTTGACCAACTGATTATTCGAACTTCGAACTTTGGCAGTCCACTGTTGTTGAAGTGAGGACACCGTTTACGGTTCGCAAGTTCCGTGCCATGAGCTCGTACGAAGTGATTATCGCGCGGCACGAAAATGTCCCTCGCCGCTCCGTAAAATTGAAACATCGTTAGCGAGCTACAAATATTACATAATCAGGAAAACCTCGTGAAAACACAGCTCCTAATTACCAAAAATATGACGTCGCCAAGAAGAAACTCTTTGTCGCTATTCTTCGGCTTTCTTTGGAGCAACTGAAGTTGCCCTCATAACGAAGTCCCCTCTTTAAAATAAGCAACAGAAAATCCTAATGACCCTCGTCTCCCAAATTGCGCCCGCCTCGCGTAAGTCGGCTGAGCGCATCGCAGACTTCGCTAAGTTAGACGTCTTTATTTATTTACTCTAAGTTTTAGAACCTTTCCAAGGTGTTCTTACGTTTTATTTTGGAAATGGTCTGGAAAGTTTCTTAACTATTCTTTTCAAACCAAAGTGAAATAGAGGATGAAAATAACGCATGTATCCAGTACTGCTCCAACAGAGCATAAGTACGCTTTATTAATGTGATTTAAAAAGTTCAAATAATTTAAATTACGTACAAAATTTTATCGTTTTGGATCCTCGTTTCTGTGAAGCAGTTACAAGGAACACAACTCTTGAATAACGTAATGCCCGATCCCAATGATATAGAAATGTTCAAACGTCAACAGCTCATGCACTATATCAGGTACAATCTTCTCAAAATGAAGTGGCTAGAAATTTACGGTAGCCAATTCTTCAGAGATGATTTGTAATTTTTCAGACATATGATTCTGAAATAGATATCTGCTTCAATGCGTGTAACATCAATTGTCATGTGAAATATTAACATTTTGTGACACTTTTTTCACGAATGTGTTCTTTAGATCACTTAAATCTTCCCAAATCAATCCCCTATCAATGACAAGGGAGTTAATGCATTGTTTAAAACCAAGATTTCCTCAAATCCTAAGCTATTCAAGATTAGCTGCAACTTAAATTCCTTTCACCAAAATAGTTCAAAGATTCTTTCGTTGTTTTCATTCCATACTTTCAAATGAAAGTGGAAGAATTTTGAAGTTAAATGTATCCATATATTCTGAACTAAAGTGTAATACAATTTAAGGAAGAGTTTTTTCTATTAAATAAATTGCAAGAAGTACATTAAGTATATTATTGTCGACAGACAGAGTTGATCATGGATAAAGTCTTTCTAATAACGACGATGAGAAGTTCGGGTTATCGAATGTTTGTTCATTTTAAATCAAGAAATTATTCTATGATTATTCTTAGATACCTTTTCCATCATTTTATAAGTACAGGGCATGAATGTCAAACCATAGTGTAACTTATGCACTGACACAGTTTTTGACCCCAAAAGATTCAATAAAATGGAAGTCATACCTCTTCAACACTTTGTACGTCTACTCTACTATATAAGCGACATAAAGCGATAACAGAGTTTTGCAGTTTTAGCAACAGGTCACTAGAAAGTAAAATCTTCCAGTTGAATACGACATCACTCATGAACTTCTAGTAAATGTTGATTCAGTGAGATGCTGAATATAACGCAGTCTGAATAAATACTATCAATGAAGCATCCATGCTTCTAACATCGCCAAGATTGCCTGCCGCTTGCATCGCAGTAATGCAAGCGAAAGAGAGTTCATTTGAGTTGTATTTGCTGGCGAGCTATTTGTAGCGTAAACTTGGTGGCCAGCAAGGCAGAATTGCCAAAATTTATCAAAAGACCGCGGAGTGCGGCGGCGAAAAGGAAGCTTTTGATGGGCCGTTAATGCCCGTTTGATCAACTCAGCGCCCAGTCGTTACCGTGCTCGTCCGTGCGCGTGTGATCCGCTCACTCGATCCCCTTGACTAACCATTTCAAGTCTCGTGGCTGTAGGGCGACAAAATAATTCAAAATAGGCCTGCGTCTCGCTTTCTCTAGGCGACTTTTATGCGTCCAGTGAAATGCATATAAATGTGGAGACTGGCCTTTGTTCATCCTTCATACTCGTTAACCTTTTTTGGGGATGAGAGACGCGTGATAGATAGGGAAAGAAAGATGTGCCTAAGTTTTCTATAATCCCGTCTTCAAGTTTTGGGGCAAATTAAAGCTTCAAATGTTCTTATAAGTCGCTAATAATCACTGTGCAATCTCAGTGATCGAAGATAGTAAACTATGGCAACTATAAGCGACTGTGTTAGAACGGATGAATTCTGCGACAAATCCGTAAACGTAGAGCCACAAATGCTTTGAAAATTTTCGTCCTAATCGCGAGAAAAAACATGGGATCGCTGTTGAATACTCGGAGAACGCCAGTTCAAACTTTCATCAGCAGAAAATTTATTTAAAAAGCTGTTACTCGATTTTTTTTCTCGCTAAATTCGTATCCCAGTCCTCAGAACTCGCGCGAGAGAACCTCATCCAGAAGCGAGCTCACTTCTGGAAGGCTCTTTTCCCTGTTAATAATCCTTAGAGCTTTGGCAGTGGAGCAGAAGAAGATCTTCATTGCGTTATGGAAAGAAAACACATGGCAAGAGCTTTGCCTCGTCATTACGGAGGCTTAGACGACACACCAGCGCTAATCCGACGCAGAGGCTGGCGGCAAGCCAGTGCCGGCTGTCGTGGATCTGCTCAGCCCACAAACTCATATTTTATGATTGGCTTTGTGTGTGTCTGTGTGCTCGTGAATGATTACGTGTTTTTGGGTGTCTTGTGTGAGAGGAGTTTTTGTTGGGCAAGAATGTAAGCAGTTCTTCATTAGTTTGAGTTACGTATCTCACTTTGAATTATAATTGACGGGTTTTAAGAAATTTTCACAGGTCGAAAAAAGAATGAAAGATTGAAAGATTGATGAAAGATATAAAGAAAATTTTTCAAGGAAATTGGAAGTCAGAAACGAAATACTTATCTTAGATTTTTCTATAATTAATTATTGCCCGTTAATTCTCTGGGATAAATTTGTAGAGATTTTCACTATCTTCTCTTATTCTGAGTTCAGTCTAAATTATTCTTGTTCCCACTATATGACTCTGTATTGTACCGTTAATATTTTGTGTCTTGATTGAAATAATTTGGTTTCACATTCTTAAGAATACACTAAGTAGTTTCAGCTAATAATTGTCATCTTGCCATCCAACTCCTATTCCTGTTTTGTTTCTGTTATTGATAATTATACAGAATTTTTCTGAAATAAATTTATTTTGCTGACGACTCCGATAGCTTAACAAGTGACGAATTACCCCGTCCGTCCCAACAATTTGTTTTTGAAATCGATCATTACTAAAAATTGAACTTCAAATACTACTAAAAAATTTCGACTGAAATTTTTTATGCTTACAATTAACGTCAGATTTTGTACATCTATCATTAACACCACCATACATTTACACCATACAACAGAAATGACTGTTTCAAAAGATGAAAAGATCGTTGTCGCCAGTATTGAAACATTTCTGACGAGAAAAACATCTTTCTTTTAATTCTTTTAATCTCATTCTTAAAAGATTCTTTTATAAATTGCTTCACCCGATGAGTTCCATTCAGAATTTTGTGATGGCACCACCTGAGCACTGAATCCAGAACACCACCAGAGTTTGCGACATACTCCATATTGTTGATTGTGAAATATCCTCTCATGCTAAGTCCGCTGCCAGAAAAAGGTTTTTCTTCAGTTGAGTTCATTAAGACTATTGTAAAAATCATCGATCAGCCTCTCTGTTAAGTAGGTGTTTCGCAGTGATTTACATATCTGCGTTCGTAAGCGGTTATTAGCTCTTGAGTGACTGATCATTTTATTTGTTCTAATGATCATCGGAATGAACTATGAAAGCGGTTAATGAGTTCGTTTATTTACAGCTAAGACTGAGCAAAATAAAAACGTAATTTTTTGAATTTTTGAATGAAAATATTGAAGTGCTAAGTAATGAGCTATTACAGCATACCCAATGTAAAAATATTAACTTTGACTTGTAAACTATATTAAGAACTTATTCTTTACGAAAATCAGTCGCTTCTAGCAAGACACCAATCCAACACCATATTCCAGTATACGTACTCATTAACCATTCAAAATATCGTAATGATAACTGTTCTCCGCCGTGCTTAATTTTTCCGCTACTTATTCTTGAAAAATATGTTTCACGAGCCTGGTTGAAATTATTAGCAATTAATTACAGTTTTGTAATCACGTATAATTACGTAGAGCTCCACTAAATTTTTTGAAGTTTTTAATAACTCATAAAATCATTGAGTTGCGCCCTGCATCTCCGCGTAAATTACTCTGTATTTACAATCGTGAATTTCATGGTCTACGGCTACAGAAAGCCTGATTTAACCGCTCGCTGTGGGGAAGCGCTTATGCTTTGGGAACAAAATTACCTTCGTTTGCTTTTTAGGTGAAGTTCACGTTTGGTTTGGAACGTAATGATTATGTTGGGCGTAATTACAACTTCAGAGCTGCCCGCCCCGACCAGCAATTTAGCACAGCGCTCCAAATGGTCAATGAACCTCAATTGGGGAATGCTCAATCTGGGGCAAATTATTTGCTGGGATGTTATTTAAAAGTCATTCATTATTGTCGCGCGAGGAAAAATGGAGTGGTTGTCACCGAATGGTTCGCTGGAGTTAGGAATTAAAAACATGGCCACCTGTGGATAAATTTGGGTGAAATTTTAATAATGTTGCATTGATGAGGGAAAAATGGCGAATTCTTACTGATTATTGAGGGAATCATTGAATTATTAAACATTAGAAATTACAAAAGAGGAGATGTAAAGTAGAAAAAATTGACGCGAATTGTGTTAGATTCTCGTAAAATAATGAGTGTGGTTTTTCTAATTTCTTTTTATTTTTCTAAAAGTTTTTAAAGAGAAAATTTTCTCCGCTCGTTTGCCAAGGACAAATTTAATTTACAGTATATGACGTGCAAAAGTGTATAGAATTCTTCAATATTTGAAATTTGCGAAGACAAAATTTAGGTTTCTGATCAAAGCAAATGAGCATTATTTTACGCTGATGCCTCTCTAAGCGAATTTTCCTCGATCAATTTCTCAGAACGTTTCAAATACAAGTGCAGAAAAGATCATAGTAGAATATGTGCATCGTCGTGAGTCTTTTCTAACACCCTTGTGGCTTTGGGACTTCACACCGACACCTGCAGCAGCACACAACACAATGTGCTTCTCTTCACTCAGAGTTTTGACTCGGACGTTATTCCTATTTAAATCAATTTGATGTTACATTAAATAATCTGTGAATCATTGTCGTACATTCAAGTATACTAACGGTTACTCAACTGCAGAGGTGAGAGATGTAAACGAGAGAATAGAATGTAAGGTGCGTTTGATTCTAGTTTGAACAGCCAGGAAAGTTAAGTTCATGGGACTATGACAAATGTGGAATTGTGTAGCATTTATTTATTTTCACAACAAAAATGCTGTATCATATGTAAACTAGTGTACACGGCCCGTCAAAAATGACGGGATTCAACAATTTCCTTCCATAAATTTTCTAACTATGGATAGCACACAAATATATCCATTCTAATATAGTACTTGCGATAAAAATATTATTGTACTCGTCTACTGGTGAAACTCGTATCACATATGCGGTCATTAAGCATTCTTATGAGCGTGGCTGAGAGACGGGAGAAGCGGGCACCAAACAAATAAGTAAATAAAAACACCAAGGGTATTATTAGGTAAGATGGTGCACAACAGCTCGCATTTCAGAAAACATCATTTTAGAATTATTATTATACACGCTTTTGCGATTAAAAAACGTGCAGTCTTCCTACAAACATTGAAGAATTTAGTCACATTAGTCCAGGTCCAGTTCCTGATCAAGCTAGCGCGATGTTTGTTTTCAGTTCACGGACACATGCGATTACCGAGAATTGCAGCGACCTCACCCCAGCTGCTGCGTCCTCCTCCTGAAATAAGGCCCTGATAAACATCGCGCATTGTGCACCGTTTTACGCTTCTGTGTTTATCCTTAAATTTCTGTTGACTTCATTGTAATTGAAAGCAAATACGCGGTGTGTACTTTGAGACAGTCCAGTCGTTTGTCGCGAGCGGCAAAGCGTGCGCTAATTTTAATGATTTATTCAGCATAACGCAGTCAGTGCTGGGTCTACTCGCCTCGATTTGCTTCATTTGATTCTTAATGATTTTGACAAATGACTTACATTGCATTATGTCAACACAGTCATGCCATAGTGTAGCTATCGTAAAATTTAAGTGACGATTTTTCTTGTATAAGTAAGAAGTCTTCATTTTAAAACATTACACAAATTATACACAATGAATATTCTACATTTATGACGCCTTAGGATATTCCACAATGGATTGCAGTCTAAAATTTATGTGGTAAACACTCACAGCAACACTGTAACAAAACGATAAATTCGACTGCAATTATGAGACTATTTAGCTTCAAAATATACTTGGATGTAATTTCACGATCTAAGTTTGAAGTGCACGCTTGCCGCAGCCGCTATACTCAACTACGTAGGCAACGCATGACAGAGCAAATTAAATATGTTTTATTATTCAGGACAATGTCTGGGAAAATGAAATGGATCCCCTGTTTATTAATTGGAAGCTTGTTGCTTGATTGTCATTTCTGCCCGTCCCTATTTTCACACCCTGCAGGTAAACTATAGATTACCTGAGCGCTATATCATGGACGCAAATTTCATTTTGTTTGAGCTAAAACTCATCAAAAATTGTTTTGTATTCGTAGAAGTCTTATTGAAACCCGAAAATAGAACACAAAATAGCATATACCTTAAAGCTGCTCATTTCAAAGCAGTAAAAGAAGCAAACTTTAAAAATTAGCATCATTTTCGAGGGCGAGCTACACTGGCAGCTTACTACAGCATATTTGCGTTTGCGGAGGCACCGCACTGCAATTCGCGCTCCGGCCCGTTATAGCCTTCTGAGTGCATGCTTGTCATCGTCATTTAAAAGCCCTCGCAATGGCAGCACAATGGGCGGATATCCTTCTTTAGCAGCGACTCTTCGTTAAATCAAGCTTTCTCCTGATCATATGGAGCGAGGCTGTGCGCGCAGGCGTGACGCGCTCAGCAATTAGTGAGGGTGCGGAAGGGGGCATGCTTGTGCTCTCCGCGGCCTGCCTGCCTTCGCAAGCAGCTGTACTCGCTGTGACTGTAAAATGAGCGGAGGTAATGTAAGTCAAGGTAAAATGAGCGGAGGTAACGTAAGTCAAGGTAAAACGAGCGGAGGTAACGTAAGTCAAGGTAAAATGAGCGGAGGTAACGTAAGTCAAGGTAAAATGAGCGGAGGTAACGTAAGTCAAGGTAAAATGAGCGGAGGTAACGTAAGTCAAGGTAAAATGAGTGGAGGTAACGTAATTCAAGGTAAAATGAGCGGAGGTAACGTAAGTCAAGGTAAAATGAGTGGAGGTAACGTAAGTCAAGGTAAAATGAGTGGAGGTAACGTAAGTCATGGTAAAATGAGTGGAGGTAACGTAAATCAAGGTAAAATGAGTGGAGGTAACGTAAGTCAAGGTAAAATGAGTGGAGGTAACGTAAGTCAAGGTAAAATGAGTGGAGGTAACGTAAGTCAAGGTAAAATGAGCGGAGGTAACGTAAGTCAAGGTAAAATGAGTGGAGGTAACGTAAGTCAAGGTAAAATGAGCGGAGGTAACGTAAGTCAAGGTAAAATGAGTGGAGGTAACGTAAGTCAAGGTAAAATGAGTGGAGGTAACGTAAATCAAGGTAAAATGAGTGGAGGTAACGTAAGTCATGGTAAAATGAGTGGAGGTAACGTAAATCAAGGTAAAATGAGTGGAGGTAACGTAAGTCAAGGTAAAATGAGTGGAGGTAACGTAAGTCAAGGTAAAATGAGTGGAGGTAACGTAAGTCAAGGTAAAATGAGCGGAGGTAACGTAAGTCATGGTAAAACGAGCGAACATAACGTAAGTGTTCGTTTAATGAGTTAAGGTAATGTGAGTGAGAGTAAAATAAACCAAGGTAGCATAAATGTGTAAAACAAACAAAGATGCAGTAACTTGAGATTACCAAGTTAGGGGTTTATCGCGATTGTTCTTTAATTTCAATTTATTTGTACTGAAATGCCCTGAAAAGCAGTAATAAGTGCACAGGATCCATTAAAATACGTTAGAAGTGTATCTAAAAAGGCGCTAAGCTTTTTCTTGTATGCTTCTTCAAATTTACCCAAAAAACACTCGAAATCTTCCAAGTGCTACCCAAAAATCTTCCATGAAATGAGGCTGACAAAAATTAAAACTCAGAAACGCCTAATTACTCATACAACTGGCTTCAATTTCTGTACTTCTTACCGCTGATTTAATTTATTGCAATTATAACTTCACTTGACCTTTGGAGATGCGAGATTCTTTGGAGGGATACTTTCTATTTGGATTTTTGAAGCTGGACAATTTTATGCGTTGTAAAGCTTTACTTTTTATACATTCGATTGTAAAATTATAACTATAAAAACTGTAAACTTCGTTGCGAACCAGAAAGCAGACTGAAAAATCAGGAATTGTGGGAAGAGCACAAAAACTGAGTCGTCGAAACAGGACTTACAGTTCAGTGACGGAGTTCTATACCGATACAATTTGCATCAAAACTCAAAACTTTGGACGAAGAGCAGAGTTCTGCATCCCTGCATTTTTACATCAAAACTAAGATCTGAAAACGAACAGTAGAGTTCTAAATCACTGCAACTGCATCAGACCTTAAAACTTCGGACGAAAAACAGAGTTCTGAACCACAGCCTTTGCATTAGAGCTAAGAATTGAAAACGAAGAGCACAGTTCTGCACCACTGCACTTGCATCAGAACCAAGAAGTACGAGCAGACTTGGAACTGCAATGGCCGTCGTGGCAAATCTGCGTCGAATTGAGCGGCAATCTCGCCACTGCCCCAGACAATGGTGAGCAAATTAACAAAAGGGCGGCCGGGTGGATTTGCAGTTAATGTGATAAGAGGGCAATGGCGCCTGGAGTGAGGGGTAATGAGGGTGTGATGAAAACAGGGGTAATGAGGGCCGCGAGGTGCAATGAAGGCCGCGAGGTGCAGTGAAGGCAGTCGATGGGGTAAGGAAAACAATGATGGCAGCAGAGAGAGATAAAGACGCAGAAGATGAGCACGAGGAGAAATATATGCACGTTGTGATGGTCTAAGGCGATAGTAAAAGAGAGTGAGAGGAATGAGGAGAAGGAAGCTCGACGTGTCAGGAACATGTTGGGTTACCGAGTGATTTTAGTGGTGTCGCACTGAGCACAAAAATATGATGAATGTGCCGCAAAATGAGATTCAAAAACGCCGTTTCTTGATGATGCTTCGACGTAGAACCTTTTTGTACGTCTCTCATTACATATATACTTGACGTATTTTTAGCTAACTACGAAAGTAAGATGAAGAGATGACCGGGAGTAAAAACGAGCGATATTTTCTAGATTCATTTCGGGAAATGAAATATTATTTTTTGAACCGAAATATGAGAAAAACAGTCAAACTCAAAACATATTACTAAAATAAAAGTCAATAAGTATACATCTAACAGCATATAACGTAGTGCTCGAGACCTATAATGCATTGCGAAGAGTTCTGACTCAAGAGCTTGAGGATCAGCTGTGTGCCAGCCCTCCTAGTGTCGTTAGAGTGAAATTTCAGTGTCGTCAAATTATTTTTGAAGAATCATGCGGCTCTAAAAAAACATAAAATCAAATACGCGGCTTGGACAAAGGAGCATAATACTTCAACACACAATCTCTGTTTTCTATTAGAGAAAAAATTTGATTTCCCTTATCGACATCACCCGCATAGATCTTCGTTGAGCACAGCACGTACAAGGCTGTCTCCCACTATATGTTTCGTCTGCGCTCAACTCTGACTAAGTTAATTTGCGCAGACCACCTTAGCTGTATTCTTTTCGGGTCCCAAGCGCGCTGGGACATAATAGTATGGGAGGTATACATTAAGTCAATTTGCTGTCACAAACCATATTTCGAACTTGTAGCTTAACTATTGTTAAAGGTAAAATCCTCCTTATGAGCTCACTTAATTACGCCTCGAAGTCATGCAACCTACACACGATTACCGTCAGAAAACAACGTTGCGTGCAGATCTGTTGAGTCATGTGACACGTACAGGTGTATGAATTTGCTACAATAGATCACAAACTCTTGATAATTACTGCCTATAATAAAACAAAACTAATAGATAAGCGACACTAATTTAAAGTAATACATTTCATAGTGAAATAATGAGTGCAAATAAAACTCTTACTTAGGTAGCGACCTTCCAAACTGGAAGGCAGCTTCAAGTGCTCTGCTTTTCTTTGAGCCGCTCCGCAACATCAACTTTTGGTCGAGTAAAAGCTGTCTTTTTTATAATGAAATGTTATCGTTATCAATAAACGTGGTTTTAATTTTATATTCTGTTACTCGATCCTGCAGCTTTTAATCTACATACTATGACTACTATCACATGAAACTACTCTGACTACTCTGACTACGACCAATATCCCGACAGTCAAATCTCTGACTGCAGTATCCTGACTACAACTACCCTGACTACCCACACCTTGACTACCACCACCCTGACTACCAACATCCTGACTACCCACACCTTGTCTACCTTCATCCTGACTATCACCACCCTGACTGCAGTGTCCTGACTACCATCACCCTGACTACCCACACCTTGACTACCACCGCCCTGACTACCAACATCCTGACTACCCACACCTTGTCTACCTTCATCCTGACTATCACCACCCTGACTGCAGTGTCCTGACTACCAACATTCTGACTACCCACACCTTGACTACCACCACCCTGACTACCAACATCCTGACTACCCACACCTTGTCTACCTTCATCCTGACTATCACCACCCTGATTGCAGTGTCCTGACTACCAACAGCCTGACTATCAACACGCTGACTACCACAACCCTGACTACCACCACCCTGACTACCAATACCCTGACTACCACCACCCTGACCACCAACACCATGACTACCAACACCATGACTACCACCACCCTGACTACCAATACCCTGCCTACCACCACCCTGACTACCAACACCATGACTACCAACACAATGACTACCACAACCCTGACTACCACCACCTTGACTACCAATACCCTGACTACCAGCACCCTGACTACCACCACCCTGACTACCAATACCCTGACTACCAGCACCCTGACTACCACCACCCTGACTACCAATACCCTGACTACCACAACCCTGACTACCACCACCCTGACTACCAATACCCTGACTACCAGCACCCTGACTACCACCACCCTGACTACCACCACCCTGACTACCACCACCCTGACTACCACCACCCTGACTACCACCACCCTGACTACCACCACCCTGACTACCACCACCCTGACTACCACCACCCTGACTACCACCACCCTGACTACCACCACCCTGACTACCACCACCCTGACTACCACAGGTAAAAAACCACCCTGACTACCACCACCCTGACTACCACCACCCTGACTACCACCACCCTGACTACCACCACCCTGACTACCACCACCCTGACTACCACCACCCTGACCACCACAGGTAAAAAACCACCCTGACTACCACCACCCTGACTACCACCACCCTGACTACCACCACCCTGACTACCACCACCCTGACTACCACCACCCTGACTACCACAGGTAAAAAACCACCCTGACTACCACCACCCTGACTACCACCACCCTGACTACCAATACCCTGCCTACCACCACCCTGACTACCACCACCCTGACTACCACAGGTAAAAAACCACCCTGACTACCACCACCACCCTGACTACCACAGGTAAAAAACCACCCTGACTACCACCACCCTGACTACCACAGGTAAAAAAACACCCTGACTACCACCACCACCCTGACTACAACTACCCTGACCACCAAAAGTGCTGCGATGGCTGTGAGCAGGAGCTCGGCAAATAATTACGCAAGTGCCCCACAGCGCTCGCGTTGCAGCGTCACCACCGCACGACTTTATTTAGTAACCTGAGGTGCCAGAAGCCGCCTGCTCCTGCTGCTGCTCAGTTACTCACTCAATTTAGGTAATGGCAGCTGCGACGACTTAAGACGCCCTATTTTTGCCTCCTTTAATATAAGTTAAAATTTGTCGAAGTCACGGATTTATTTTTACATCGTCGCGAAATTTCGTGCCCCCACCTTGCACTCAGGCAGCTTTACAAGCAGAGTGCGTGTCGGAATTTACGAACGACTTGCAAAGAGAAGGCTGGTCGAAACTGAAACGCTGCATGATGTCTGCCATTCGTAAGTCCTAAACGAAAGCTAAATTACTCGTGACGTAATAGGTACGCCTGGCAGGTTCAGATACATCTGACAAATATTGTTGCACTTCACAGGTAAGGCTCGCGTGACAGCAACATTTACACCTGACCAGTATTGTTGCACTTCTCAGGTATGGATCGCTATACGTGACACTACCTGCTACACCTGACAGGTATAGGAGGTGCACTTGACAGGTATGGCTATACGTAACTCTAACTGCTACACTTGACAGGAATAAGTGAACTTGACATGTTTGGCTATATGTGACATATGTAACACTAATTGCTATACCCGACAGGTATAGGTGCAATTGACAGGTATGGCAACATGTGACACTAACTGTACCTATATCTGACAGGTATAGGTGCACTAGATAGGTATGGCAACATGTGGCATTAACTGCACCCATGCATACTTACAGGTACAGGTACACTTGACAGGTACACCTGACAACTACCAGACATAGTAGAGCGTCGTGTTGTGCTCGGAGCAGGAGGGTATTCCAGCCTTTGAGCTTTAGATCACACCTGAGGAGACCGGAGAAAAATGAATATTTTTCGAGTTTTCCTCATGATTGCAACGAGAGATTTAACTCGTTTCAGACGTCAGTTTCAATCAACTCTGCTTATTTACGCTGAAAAAAGCAAAGAAAGATGCAAGATGAACGAAAGATATGAATATATTGATTGTAGGTAAAGAATTTCAACCCCAAATGTTATTGTTTCCAAAGCTTTACTAGGATTACATGAAACATCAATATAATTTCCGTAGCGTATGGACGAACGACCTCAAAATATTCAATTTTCCGCCCGTGCCTTATTGCATCCATATTTAGGCATCCCACATCACCCTCACAACGTAATTTCGTATTCATTTTAATCAAATTCTATTCTGACGTTTAATTCAGCGGCAGAATACCTCAATTTAGGCCAGATGCGCCATCATGGCGTGCGTCCAGCAGCTCGGTTCTCTTCTTTTCCGGCATCTTGCGCTACAATTAACTGACGAATCACGCTGATAAAAAGTACAATACGCAGTTCACTCCACCTGAGAAGCATGAAGTTTCAGTTAACTCGCACTGTAAACAGTGATTGTGTAGACTTTGATCCCCTCTTCTCATTTTACGCGTAAAGGGCCAGGGAAATAGCAACAATTGTTTGAAGAAACTCTCCAAATTTCTATGACGAACATGAGAACGCATAAAGGTTTGCTTGTTAACTCAGGTTCACCTTATTTTGAAACGATGCTTTTCACCTTTCTGCCGTATTCGTTCTTCACATTCTGTAACAAACACACAGACAGAATCTGAATGTCTCCATGACGACGTCACAGATCTTGGCGCGCCACCGCTTGCGGCACGCCTAAGCGCGAGCCCCGCAACTCTGCTACATTTCCATAATAAAAGCATATAATGAAAGCCGCTCCGCACAACGCCTCTCAACGATCGAACCTCGCTGGGGAAATTTAGCAATTGCATATTAAGTGAAATGGTCTGCTATTGCAAGTCAGAGACGAGAGTAATGATGAAGGAGTTACGACAGCGCCGCCTCGCTGTCCATGTTGTCACTGCGGCTCTCGGGGACCGGCGTGCTTTTGAAGTGCGCTTACCAGAGGCTGGTAAAATTGATGTTACGCAGTGCGCCATGAAATTTTTTGGTCAATTTGTTACCCGTATAGGTTATGAAGATTTTTAGGGGTGGGTCATGAAACTGTTACTTCATGAATTTTTTACCTGTATGGGCTACAAAGTTATTTCACGAGGTGAGTATAAATGGAACTGTTAATTGATGAATTTTTTAGCAGCATAAGCGACGAAATTTGTTTACGGGATGGGTCATGAAACTGTTATTTGGTGAATTTTTACTTATCAAGGTTGCAAATTTTTTTACGGGAAAAGTAATGAAACTGTTACTTTTAAATTTTTTACCTGTATGGGTTACAGAGTTACTACGGGATGAGTAATTGAACTGTCACTTAGTGAGTCTTTTTTATCTTTATAGGTTACAAAGTTTCTCTTACGCTGTGGGTGATAAAATGTTTTTAGCGTTTTTAGGTGAGCGTTTTTAATTGTAGGTCACAATGTTTCCTTTACGTGATGGGCCATTCAACTGGTACTGAATAAGTTTTCTATTTGTATAGGTTGCCAAAATGTACGGTGTGTGGCACTGAGCTATGCAGGGTATCAAGAACAAATATGATAATCGAACAGAATTATGAGCATGTCACTATTGTAGGAAGTATTTTTTTCAAACAAATAAATAATTCAGTGATAGCTGTACGCAAAAATCATTCAAAATCGGAAAAATATGCACCTTTTTTGAGTACAAGTACTTTCACGTATCGAAAACCCACAGAATAAAAATAATTCACCGATTTGCAGAGGCGTGTAAAAGAGCACTGGCATTATATTTTCTGTCATCTTGAGGCGAAATGAAATATTTCCTGCTCATTGAATATCATAATTATTGTCATTGTGCAGAGACGTTCTTGGATTCCACATGACAGAACCACCCGACCTGTCAGACGTTCATCATAATTCAATAACACCAAAGCAGCCTCGGGTAACTCTAGCCTGTTTACGAACTCAGAGATTCTCAGTTATTATAGCGAGACACAAAGCCGTGCATTGGAAGAGAGCCACCCATTCTCAGCAGCGGCGGAATATGAAGCACCGCTCACAAAATATGATCGAATCAAGCCAGCGTCACCTCAGCGTTGTCTGCTGAGCGGCGGTCGAAGTGCTCTACTGCATTGTCTGACTTGCATCATGCTCTCAATTTGCTGCGCTTGTTTCGCAATTCTAACAAATATTTTGCTAACATATTAGATGTTATTTACACTCAAGTATCTGAATAAATATTCATTATGTTATCAATTTTCCACTATTTTTGAAAATTTTGCCATTGATAATTACTCATATATAGAATTATTCAATGCGCATCTCATTAAATTCGAGCTAAACTAAAACTTGGCTGCCAGATAAACGTTTAATACTGTTATCCCTATCTGAGGTATATGACAATCATATAAATTAACCAGCCCAGAAAGAAAAACGCTGAGCAGCTTTTCGATCGACAGCATTTCACTCAACCTCAACAATGCGTCATATTCAGAACCGTCGCAAGGTTTGCTGGAAACCTCCATTGAGCGCTCCTAGAGCAGGTACTTGGAAGCAAAATACCGCAGGTCCAATTTCCCTGATGAGATTATGATGAATTATGTAAGTTTAACAATGATATTGACAGTTGACAATGGGCGCGCAAATAAATAGCGACGTGTCAACACAGTGGCCGACGGAGCAAACAATTATTTGCCAGTGACAAATGCGATACCGCGGCCGTGTATACTGGATACCGCGCCTATATGTGAGCTCTTAGAGCGGCCGGCTCTCTTCACAACGCCGCTCTTATATTTCAACAGTTGGCGCAAAAATAAATTTGTATCCCAATAATATAGAGAGTTTCTGAGCTCTCAACTCTCGTTGCTAAAACGGATTTTTATCGGAGTAACATAGAGAGTTTCTTAGCACTTATATTTCAACTGTTGTTGCTAAAACGGATATTTATGTGATAAATATAGCGGCTTTCTGAGCTCCTATAATTAAATTGTTAGAGCTAAAACGAATTTTTTTCCGAATAATATAGCTTATGAGATTATCGATGCCGGATTTCATGGCTAAATTGTGTTTATCAATACAAAAGATGTGTTCTCTTCCCGCTCTTGTTTGCTTGTTGGGAACCAACGATTTCTCATAGTTGGTGTTAGGAAGTAAAAGTGATCGGCTCTGTGTACCTGAGAAAATATGTTCATGTTGATTAACAGATAATCAGAAATGTATTTACTTCAGTAGTAAATCAAATCCTCGCAATGCGGTCAATTGATTCTTATTCTGCTTTTGCAGAAACCTGTAAAACTTTGTTATTTATGACTTTGAGCTCAGTCATATAGCAAACATCGCATTGCAAAAACCTCAGAAGCGCTTGAAAAGTTATAAAAATCCTTTCCAAAACATAATCTCAAGTTAAGTCACCTTAAAACCCTCAATTTGAGAGCAACTTTGCGGCGGGTGCCCGCGACCGGAAATTGCTTTTTCTTTCCCTCAGACCGACAATTAAACTCCTCAGGAGGAGGCGCGCAGAACCACAGAATTTCTTAGGCCGCTATCAAATTAATTCAATCGTGTTATTTAATTGCAGCCTCGAAGAAAGCCATCAGTGCGGAAACTGGTTGCATTTTGCAGTTCGTTAAGCAGCGCCGCTGCAGCACGCGCTCTCCACGGACCCTCGTAAAGTCCTTCCTAAATTAATTATATCGAAAAATAGATTCTATTTCACCTCCGAGAACTTTTCATTATTTTTTCTTAAATCCTAATGGACAGTACTTTGAGCAATTATGAAGCACCCATGGAGCTCAGAATGGAAAAAATGCATCTTCTGTTGGGCGCATATTTACCTGGTGTATTGGAATACGCGTACAGTGCTGTTGATATGCCGGCACCCAAGCTCCTGATTGACGCTCTGAAAATGTTTTTCATGTTTGTGCAATATTTGTGTGCATTTGAATTTTATTGTATGCAAATTTTTCCAGAAACAACAAAGATATTATGAAAGAAATCATGACAAGTTTTAATCGGGTAGGTTAATTTTTACGTTATTTTTCTAGCGTACGTCAATTCAGTGATACTTGTTATCAGATGAAACCCACCACTGAAGCATTGATTAAACCCACCAAGAAATTATTAATGAGACCCACGAATAAGTTATCATTGAAATCTAATGAGATATCAATGATACCCACATGTGAAATATTAATGGAACCACACAATGAAACATTATTGAAGCCCACCAACAAAATTTATGAATCCTACCTATGAAATATGAATGAAACTACCTAATGAACTATCAATACAACTCATCAATTAAATCTAAATGAGAGGAATTTCTGCATTAAGTTTTATGCATGTTTTTGACAATTTTGATGTTAAGCACGAATGTATTTCTTTGTACGAACATCGCATCCGTGCACTGTACAAGTATGCACACAGCACGCGGCGCACTGTATATAACCAGCAGTTTCCAGTGCATGTGTGTATTCAGAGTGTAATGATATGGAAGATGATGACGCTCACAAATGTACACGATCATTAACAACCTATTTACACGAATTTTATAAACGTATTCCAATTTTCAATGTATATACTGTTGTTAGCGAGCGCATTCTCCGGCATCAAAATGGTCACTCTTCAAGGTCTAAAATCCATGAGTATGCATTGATAGGGTAACTCAATATTATAGTTTTAGAGCCGTGAAAACTTAATAAATTTGCCCTCCCACGCACCAGGATTTACTGGATAATGGAAAGCTGGCTGGTACAGATTAGAGCGAATTTCTTTCCTTTGTCGTTTTTATTACAGACATTTCATCTTGAAATTCACACACAGAAAAAACCCATGTAATGCACACTCTCCGCTCTCCCCCCCCCCCCCCCCCCTCCCCTCACACACAAGAAAACAGGCAAAAAAATCTTCGCTTCTGTTTAATTCAACTAAATTTAATTGTATGAAGATAGCGTTGAGCGGAATTGTTTTGGTTTTCAAAAAGTTCACCTAATGTTTACTCCTAAGTTGCTGTTTTGTAAGTAACTGTATGCATGACACGTAAGCTTCATATGTACGCATGCAATGTAATTAGACAGCCGACGTTCAGTAAAGCCTTCAATTTATTGCTCGTTTCATTCTTGTAGATCGCATTGCGCTTATTTACATTACATTAAGAAATAATTGCCTTTTCATATAGTGCTGGGCGTTGCCTTTAATCTAAATCCTAGACATAAACATGGCTGTGATAAAAACGTTTCAAATTAGAAACGTTAGAGCAGCGAGAATAAAGTTCAAAAATTAAACATTTCATCCCACTGGGAGCCCGAGGGATGGCATTACAATGACACCTCACGCTGATCGAGAAGTTCTACATAGATGACGAAACATTTCGAACTTTTGGTGAGAGATACTGATTGTTGAGAAATTATGCTTGATTAAAGTCTTTTTGTTGTAATTTTGTTTGCCTAGAGGTCTTACTTTGCCACGGATCATTTTAGAATCGAAACTATATATTTTTGAGAGTATATAATTTACCAAGCGATCCAATTGTTCAAGCAATTGCGTTTGTGGAGCGATCCTGCTTAAATCATTACCATGATTTGGAAAGCAGGTCTCCCAATCTCCATTGCTCGATCGATCCCCACCCTGCCTGAGATCCGTTTGAGCGGACATTGGGGGATCCGGTGCAAATCTTTTGAAGTACTCTCCAAAAATCCAAAATGGCGGATCATAAAAAGCTTGGCTCAGAGTCTCTGAATGCCCCGCTCTTCCTCATCAATGGCAAACCGAGAGTGGTTATGACGCCAAAATGGACTTGAATTCGCTTTTATGACTCGTGAAAAGGTAGGAGGGCTCTCCATCAGCACCCAGATGAATGCTGCTCCAAGCGTTGGAATGTACCACTATGCTGTATAGTTCTGCCCTGCCACTGCTCTGCTTCACTGCACGCAGCTTCCTTGAAATTCTCGTTCCATGTTGTGGCAGAGTTTAACACCACCTGTTATTTTTACGCGCTTAATTGACTGAAATTCTAAAGAGGAAGCGCTGACGTAGCCATGTTGTTGAACATAGATTAAGAACGATGAAGTTTATTGGACCAATTTATAAATAAATGTTATACAGTTTGTAATGAAGCCTGATTTTACTTCTTACTTTTCGTCTGATATTACCATTAATTTTTGCTCACACCGCCTATTTCTCTACGCTGTGGTGCCGGCACGGTCGCAGTCATTTCAGTTTCAGTGGATCATACGTGAAGTAATACAAGTCTACAAATTATCAAGATCGGACCTGTGTAACACGGTCTATTATTTTCATTGTATATTTTAAACTGATGTAATAAACGTCTAGTCATTTCCAATTGTACCTGTGCCGTTAAATTAATTTTACATCGAGACTGAGAAAAAGGTGGTGTTCAATAGGCATTATGTTCAATAAGGTAGAGAGCAGGAAATAAAATTTTGATTAATACACTTGAATTAATGCTAAATCTGTACCGCGGTGATGTGAATTTGCATAAAAAATACTTAACAAGCATAAAATGTGATGGGCAATAATTTGATATTGTCTTCATGGCACTTGAGTACGTTATGACATATGTATGACATTTACTATACAATTGAGTCAACAACAGCTCAGTGTTATGAACTGCCTGGCTTGCAAATGTGCAAACTTTTTTTATGTGTCTTCATACCACGTAAAGTAGCTATTTTCATCGTAAAATAATTCTAAGCTACTCAAAAGTCAAACCTCTGTATTTCGTCGAAACATCACCTTTACCAGAGTGTGCAGTAAATTCTAATTGCACATGAGTCGTTATTTAGTACATTAGGGTACTTCAAAAAATATTTGTTATTACTCAAACTTTACTTGTGGGGGAACCTGCAAACCCTTGAATCCCTGGTGAACAAAGTTAAAATCAATATGTTATTTACGACTGGAAGGACCATTGGTGGAAATTTTCACAGCGACAAGCGATATTTGTAGATTTTCCTCGTAAAGATACTTTTGCATAATGTTAACTTAGATCTGATCGTTTTTATATGAGGTTTTTTTTCTTCGTGGTATCCGTAAAATCAAGATACTCTTTGTAGAAATGTGTCAAATATTATGAATATATAGAGAACAATTCGAGAATGAAATGAGGAATGCCCGTTACTATAGTCAAAGAAGACCAAAAAGTTCAGCAGAGAAAAGTGTACGTCAAACATTGTTAGTGAATAATCAGATTCCGTTGACAAGTATGATTTGAAGTTCTACCAATACTTGTGGAAAAGTACTTGGAAGGATTTTACTACGATGAGAATTACTACGGCAGCTAAATTAATGAGTTCTAGAAATAGTTTTTTTAAATGTATATATGACACATGGATAAAATTTTTTCTAACTATGATACTTTTGCCAGAACTTTCATACAGCATTCCTGATCTACAGGGGGAAAATGTAAGACCAAAACATGAGCCATAATTAAGTAGGGTATGAAATACTAAAGTTGGTTTTGTCATTAAAATTATTTTCTCATGTAAAATCACCATTCATGGTCCATTGCAAGGCAATGGTTAACGTTTAATAATTTTTACAACACTCTTCATGAACGAAGTCTTACGATAATATCTATCCCTGACTTATTGGATTAAAATCTGAAATCGTTCATTCTTAACGAGCATTTAAATTTGAATGTGAGTTAGTGTTCTTGACTCAGATAATAGAACTCACACTGAAAAACGCATTAAAAACATGTTTTGTATCTTACAAGAATCCCTTGCTAAATACGGTTTTGAAAAATGCAGCTTTGATTAGTGCTATAAAATATTTTAAGACTATCCCTAGCTTGTAATAAGAGGCATAAGTTTTGAATAGTGCGCTCATTTAATAAATTCCACTGTTTTAAAATGAGAAACCACAGCCTCAAGTAATATATATGGACACCAGTCATCACACACATTATTGAGGAAATTACCTTTGTTGCAAAAGACCTTGTATTAATTTTTATACGTACATTTCGAAAACGTCACGGAATTATTTGACTCACATTCCAAGGATTTTATAGGCTGCGATCTTGTTGAAATCGAGCAGCAATGTGTATACGATGAAACAGACGAAACAGAAACTGCTCCTGCTAACATTACAGGAAAGCTAGAAGAGATATTCTCAGTGATAAATAGATAAGACAATTTGAATAGTGGCTTCTTATAAGTGGTGGCTGGTAAAAACTCCTAAGATCTAAAAAAAAGGATTGTGGAAATTTGTCTTGTCTTCATACGTTAGGGAGAACGCTAATATCCTATATGGCGACGACTTGTTCGTGTGATTTATTGCCTTATAGATTTCGGACGCGTCAAAGTAGAAGATCGAGCTGCAAGTAAGTATCATTGCAAGATAAAAAAAAATATTATGATCATTAATCTTCATATAGCGTACTACGACTGTGGTAAAATTCGAGTTTTTACATCGAATAAAAAATATCTATAATATAGTAATCGATAAATCGATGAATAGCAAATATAATGTCTTATTTCCAACTTTGATGCAAAAATTTATCGAATAAAAAAATTTTTCAAAGCTCGCACAACGACAGTGATGAATTGTTAATTTTTTTTAAAGATTGTTTCAAACTTTGTTTATTGATACCTTCAACGATTGCAGGTCTTGCATCCAAGTAATTCCCACAACGTAACTTGCACAGCCATTGGAAAGATTGTAAAAGATACATAATCTTCGGAAGCGTGCACTTGGGTCTACAATATAAAATATTCGATTCTTGAAAGTAAACACGTATGCTATACAAATACGACTAAGAGTTTTAAGAATACTTTTCGAATGTAGGAGCTGTTGAGCATTCAAAGACTGCTTCTACTGAAAAAGTTCTAGGTTTTTATTTAATCTGGTATAAAGTGACAGAGGTTGACCTGCAAAAAGCAGCCAGGCGGTGATGGGTTACACAAGAATTAATATGGTCTCTCACGTATCGGACGAAGCCAAGTTGCAAAAGATTGATGAACTTCAAAGTACGATTTCACTCGTTTTCTGCCTTCCAGTAGACTACGATAATAATACAGAGGCTCATCGCTTTATGCTAATCTAAATAATGTATGAAACACAACGTATCATACTATACAGAAGGTCCCAAAAAAGTATTTTCATTGGTTTTGTTACCACTGTTCTAATTGTGGAATATTTCATTCGTAGCCATATAGAGCTTACTGTCATCGCACATCATATTTTTACTTCATTTATTTTCTTGAAATTCCTGAGGTAGACATCTAAAAAAAATAATATAAAAGCTATACAGTACAGTTTTGTTCAGTGAAACTGCTTTATTTATTGAATTTTAAGTAATAGGGATGTGAATTTCATTCGGGAAACTTCAACGACATGGATTCAGTATTCATGTGAGTGACGGTAGTCAAAAACATGTTCGCGCAAGGATATGAAATAGTAACCACACTGATATTAACAAAAAATTGCATTTATCGGTGAATTCATGCTTCAATGAAAACCTGCATATAGGCGGATAAATAATGTAACCAAATCTTTGCAGTTTTCCTTCCATCCTCTACCTTTGACCTGACCCATGATTCCTATTCTTGTATACACCAGGAAATGGTTTTTGAATAATTTCTATTGGAAAATGAATGCATTTTAGAAAGCTGGACAAAGCACCTGCATGAAAAAGCTCATATGAGATGAACGTATCCTATAGCCAAGTATGAATGTTTAATAATTAGAGCAGTCTTCACACAATTAATGGGTCTAATTTTTTGGGGCCATACGGCACAGTACGCAAAGTTAAATAAGGTCGTGGTGCTCATTTAAAGGGGGTACTATAGCGAGTTTGTTCTGTCGGCTGACGTTATATGTGTTGTTGATCTTGCCACGCAGTAGATCTCCATCAACCATTTTGAGTAGTGTCATGATAACAAGCAAGTTTTTAAAATATGCAAATGCCTCAAAAATTTACAACTAATGAAATTTGAGAAAATCAGGAAATAAGAAAATTATTAGTTCGAAATAACTCAGCATGAACCTTATTGTCGTATAAAAGCGGGAGTTCAATACTCTGCTTAAAGATCGTAATTCTTGGAGCATTTACGATGAGAACACCTACCACGAGGGTACATCAGCTCTCATAAACGTAGAACCGTTCAGCTGTTGCGAAACACATGCACGATTTACACATGTTCAAATGTTCAGAAATTCAATCTTCCAAAAAATTTAAATTTCCAGCACCACCTACAGCAATCTCGACCATCAAATGAGACCACGAGCTATATGGTCAGAGTTAATAAAGGGGGATGAAATGCTAGAAATGTTCTCAATGCATGGAAGTTGAAATCAGTACGAGAAACTTTAACGAGTAAAATTTAGTAACTGAATATTGCAAACAAATAATTAACATTAGTTCACTAAGTTGAGGAGAGGTTCACCATGCAGCAGTTTCTTCCCTATAATAATACCCTTGGTGTTTTGACTTCTTTATACATTTGTTTGGTGTCCACTTCTCGCGTCTCTTTGTCGATTATGAGGATGCCTAATTAATGACCGTATCTGTGATGCGAGTTTCACCAGTGCACTAGGACATGAATATTTTTATCGCGGGTACCATTAGGATGGATATTTTGTTTGTCATCCACATCTAGAAAATGTATTCAAGTAATGTAATGTAGTAATGAAGCAATTAGGCTGTGTGCTGTGGTGCAAGCAAAAGGAAAAAATAACGGCTTTTCGAATGTCAGACCACGCATATAACCAACTGACTCATAACACGTAAATGAAACCTCACGTGCTGCATAAATACACTAATCACATACAAAATACGTTTGATGAATATCACATTTTGGCTATAAAAGTACTCATTTTCCGTCGAAGCAAAAATTTCACTTCATCGTGAGACTCGCGCAAGTTCTCAAGTTTGATTTCCCGACTGGAGAGCAGGACACAAGAAAATTACTTAGTTTAATATCCGCGGAGCCCTATACTTTTGAGCGAATCCCATGACGGAGGAACCGTACTCCATTACTAGAGGTAGTTTGCCTAGCAAATACGAATTATCAAGCATTCCGAAATGAGCGCATCGCATTTTCAATCCTCTTGCAGAAATTTTCCGAGCTCTAGCCCGGGGCTTGGGAAGCTTGGATCCTTGCAATTACTTAAGAGCTTTATTATTCCGTCATAGGTGGCTTGTGAAGAGGAATCCTTTTGGAAGGGATCTTTTCATCAGAAGCTCGCTAGTGATATGACTAATGGCGTCCGTCTCTTCAAAATGGCCGCTCTCGACTCTCTCTCCCGGTGAGTTGATGCTCAGCGGACCCTAACGAGACCCACATCCAAATGAGGAGGGATGGGTGGCGCTGTCAGCAGTTCTGCACACATCTCTACTTTGATGGCGTTCGTCGCTCGTTCGCTTTCGCATGATAGCTCCGCGAATTTTGGGAAGGGGAATCTTCAGCTCTCCGCCGGGATTGGCTAAACTAAGGCTCCTAAACTGCAGAGCGGTGACGTGGTGATGCCTTCGTTCAAATCGCCATTTTTGCAGACACGCGCATCTACCTTCGTTGCTGTCAGTTCGGGCGGAAATTTGCCAAATTTTCGAATCGCCGCCAAGAAATCGTTTCGAAAAAGAAGTCGTCATTGGTAGCGCGCCCATCGCTTCATTTCCTCCTTTGGCCATTGACGAGTGCTGGACCAAAGCTCATTCAGCCGGAGGAACTCTTCGGAAATATCTGTTCCTCTCAGCATTCCTTGCCGGTATTGGTAGCCAGAAAAACGTTATGCCTCTCAAATTGAAGGCTGTTCGAAAAAAACGTCTCAGTCATTATAAAGCTTCACAGCTCCTCGTTTCTTTGGAAAATTTCAATGCCAGCTTATGAAAGTACGATTTCTATTTTGACATGTTTGGTAGTTTACAGTACCTATAAATCAATATTTATGAAGTGATCTTGGCACAAACAAGCCGAAATGTGAATTTTAATCTATTTTAAACTAAAATGCATCCTTGGAATAGAGAAATTCACGATCGTTCGTATTTTGTCCATAAACAAAAGTTACATTATCTGGGCAACACGAGGCAAAGTTTCATGAAACTCTACGGTATTTAGTATGTACATTTCACTATCATTTGAACGCCATTCTTTGCTTAATATTTTCTGAATCGGGTAAATTATGCGAGAACCACAACAACCTGGGACTAAAAATGGCTTTATTCCAAAATATTTAACTTTTGAAGAAATGAAAAGAAGCCCAGGTGGATGAATTACCGATAGCATTACCGATGATTTTTAGTGAATTACCATCTCTCTCCGATGATTTCTCGAATTTCAAAAGAAACTTAATCATAAACTACCAATTTCTTTAAAACTGAAAAAATAAAAATTACTTCTCTTTGAGATTTATAAAAACTGAAGAAATGCAGCTGATATGTCTCAACCTACCGCATAACTTAGACTTAGTGGTAAAACGAATTTAATAATCTGCCACATTGTACAGCGGGTCCTGTGAGATAAAGAGATCATAAAATTCTTCCATCAAATTTAAGACCCATATTTCCTAAAAAATTGAGATGTAGAGTGTTAATGATTTATTGGGGCCTAAATTCGGTTTGGATAATATTTCTACTCCATTTGTCAGTTCTCATTTATTATTGTGAATTTAGCTGCGTGCTCGGAGTACACAAAAATTTACTGCGGTCAAGAAAAATTGCCATTTAATTTTAAAAATGCATTTTGATTTTTCATTACCATGCTAAAACTTAATTTTTTGCACTCCCTGAACAAGAAGTATTTGAGTCATCAACACAATACGATTTCATTCACACGAATGGAACTTGTTTCTAGCTGTGTAAATTTATTTCACTAAAGATATTCCCGTCATTTACAGCCGTCTATAACTTCGCAAGATAATTTAAATCTATTTGCAATTTTATGTAAGATAATTTGTGGTAACTGGTAATTTAATTAAAGATTATTTTCAATTTTTCAGAACATATGAATAATTTGGAATCATCACATCTCATATAACCGAGAGACATAAATAATTTTATCATAGACCATTTGTCGTCATTCAATTTTGCCTTAGATAAAGTGCGTTTGATTCGGACTTCAGGGAAGTTTATATTCAATGCACTGCATTGGCTGATATTTATGCTTATATTGTTTGTGTCTTTATGTTTGACTGCATTTTGTACCGTTCGACTTGGTTTAAATTTTAATTGTATTCCTAGACGACATCATATCAATAGTTCATGTGTTATAAATATACTCAATATTACTCATACAAACGTGTCATCGTGCAATGTACGTCGTATACATATATATTTTTATGAAATAGCAGGAGTACTATTTTCATGTATATAGTACGGTATAAATACGACTACCATTTAAGTGCACAAAGTAGCGTGTAAATACGAGCATCATTTTAGCGCATAACGGAGCGCATAATTACAAGCATCATTTTAATACTTATAAGAGAGTATAAATACGAGTACCATTCTAATGTATATATATATATATATATCACTATCATAAAAGGAGCCGCGTCCGTCCGTCCGTCCGTCCTTGTGACCCCTCTTGATTATGGTAACCAGAATACGCAATCGGCTTATTTTTACAAATGAAATTTTTCTATGGAGCTTTCTCTGTTGAAATTCATCATGTCGCTTTGATATTTTTAATTAATAAAGCGAAAAGAAATGTTTTAAATTCGTTTGACCAGTAACCTGGCTACCACTTAGTATAAGGCCAAAGATTTTGGAACTTGAGTTATTGTTTTCGAAATTGTGATTTTCTTGAAAAGCTCCAGAGATAATAGACGACATTTCAGAGTAAAATTCCGGCAAAAGCGGCCACCAAAGATAGAAGCGTGTCCAACCGCAAGAGAGAAGTAGCAAGACTTCGACAGCAAGAAAAACGCCGAAGACGATCGGATGAACAACGCGAAATGGCAAGAAGGAAACAATGCTGCTCGCAAACGAGAAGCTAGAGCCAAATTGACCCTTGACCGGCGTTTGGAAATTCTACGGAATAATGCAGAGCAACACCGAGTAGCTAGAGAGAGCTTAGCACATGAAAGAAGCGAGGAAATTCTTCGTCACAGCGCTGGACAATATCGAGTGGCACGAGAGAATTCAACTCATGAAAGAAGGGGTGAAATTCTTCAGATTAATGCCGACCAGCACGTGTGCACTAGTCTATACTACATTAGGAGCCGCGTCCGTCCGTCTTTCTGTCTGTCCGAAGCCAGCCGAAAGTGTGTGATGAGCGTATCTGTGACACGGGCCGTGTGCACTCGGCCTCATCAACTCTCGAGAGATTTAATTTTTCTAATTTACGGCCTTTCTTCCGTTTTACCTTCTTTCTTATTTCAAATAAAGGTGGGTGGACTAGTATATATATATATATATATATATATATATAGGAGCGCTTAACTACGAGAACCATTCAAGAAGGTTGAGAAGGTTACCTCTTTGCAGTGTAACTGAGTGTGTCCTGTGTGACCATGCATCTAAGAA
Source organism: Morinoia aosen (assembly GCA_030386875.1). Taxonomy (NCBI): domain Eukaryota; kingdom Metazoa; phylum Arthropoda; class Malacostraca; order Amphipoda; family Talitridae; genus Morinoia; species Morinoia aosen. The sequence goes on from CM059563.1 coordinate 14,156,863, forward strand.
AATATCTAATTCTGTTGTACCGAACAAAATGAACCCAATGTCTACAGATTACCCGAACTGTTCATATGAGAAAAAGAAGATTTAAGAAATAAGCATTTTTTTCACGGTCCCAGTGCATTTGATGCTTCGAGCTTGAATAATTCTTCCACAATCGATACCATACATTTTTGAAAAGTAACTTTCACAGTGTTTGATATTATGAGCACTGACGAGGTGGTGTCAGCAGCGGAGTTGCATGGTTTCTTCATCATGGGAGCGCTAGAGCCTAACAAAAATCTCTAGAGCCAATTTCACCATTAAGAAATTCTTAAAGTTTGAGCAGGGATAGCCAAGGTAAGGTTTCAATGTCATGGATTAAATGTACCGTTAAGTTATTATTCTCTTCGCCTTTCCTCTCATTAAATCTTAGTTATACAGAGAATCTGTAACAATTAGCTATCTAAAATCCCACTTGATCCCACTGAAATCCCACTAAAATCCCACTGATGGGATACTTGAGGAAATAATGTTAACCTTGGAACACCTATGAAAAATGATGTATTTGAGTCTGAAAGTTATTAACTGGAATTCTTGAATACTCTTCTGCAATCTACGAAGAATGATCTTGAATTTACCCGTACGCAGCGCAGCTTAATCCTGTCTAAGAAATTTATTTTAGTACAAACATCAAAAATCAAGCAGAGTCGCATGTCCCAGTTATATGTGAATGTACAGAGATACAAAAACTTTCACTGAATTGAAACGATTGAATTTTTTTTAAATGTTACTACAAAAAATAAAATTATTGTATAGTTCCTTCACTTAACTCACCCAAATTTAATAGCGAGAAATGTTATTTTTTATGTCACAATCATTTTTCTAGTTGAAAGAAATGAAGAAGAAGTACTTTAAAAACATTTACTCTGAACGTTTCGAGCCTAAGCTCATTCTCAACAAAAAGTCTGCAAATAATATAATAAACAAGTTAGTACACCCAAAAATTACAGAAGCGCAGAATATAATCACAATAAAAACAAACAAACAAAAATAATAATAATTTATCGGTTGACTATTTTCAGAGGGTATGCACTCTGCATTTCGTTGAGGGAAGGTTTAAGTTTATGAATGAATAATGACTCTAAAATACGTAGGTCTAAGCTGGCGGTACAAGTATCTAATATTTTAAATTTGCTAATGTCAATTATCTGTTCACAGGAATTATTACTACAATGTTGTCTGATGCTAGAATGACTAGGAGAGGTAAGCAAGCGACCTGTTCGATGACTCCGACCTGCATGTTCAGCAACCCTGACGTAAAGTGCTCGGTGGGTGGAACCCACATACTGCGATGCGCAATGCGCACAACTGAAATTATAGACGAGGGAAGATCGCATGCCGGTCGGGAGCACATCTTTAAATCTAAAAAATGATCCAATGGTACACTTGTTCACTAAAATAACACGAAAGGAAATGTCTGGGAAAAATTTAGTCAAAAGCATTAAAAGATCTTTTCTCAACTTTTCCGATTGATATCCAAAATATGGCAACACACAATAACTATAGTTTAGAGCTTGAAGACGAGATTTCGGAATAAATTTACTGTTCAGGAATTTATTAATGGCATGAAAAATAACAGAACGTGGATAACCATTAGCTGTAAAATAAGACTGCAAAAAAGTAAATTCCTTATGGAGGTCAGTGTAATTTGAACAAATATTATAGGCACGAGTAATAAGGGTGGAGATGCTATTCAGTTTGAATCTCTTGCAACAGAAACTAAAGTAACTTAGACCTAACCCGGAGAATGTTTGTTTTCTGTAGACCGAGGTTATGAATTTATTACCCGATCGGTGAACATTGACATCAAGATAATTTAATTGGCCATTATTTTCCAGATCTAAAGTGAATTTGATATTGGGATGCCTGGAATTGAAATATTGAAGAAAGGAATGGGCATCACATTTGTTTTTGAAAAGAACAAAAGTATCATCAATATAGCGCCTATAGAAAACTGGTTTGAATGAAGTTGGACATTGATTTAACCATTTCTGTTCGTGGTGACACATGAAAATGTTGGCGAAAGTAGGGCCTAATGGGAGACCCATACCCAACCCTTCTATTTGTTTATATATACGACCATTGAAAATAAAGAAAGAATTTCGCACACATAGTTCTAAAAGAGACCTAAAATAATTTTTCGTTAAACCTATAACTGAAGATGACGGAACAGAAAACAGAGAATTTATGCAAATATCAATAGTTTCGTCAAGAGGTACATTGGTAAAAAGATTCTCAACGTCAAGGGAAGCCATAAAATACTTATCAGCGTCAGGTTGACTAGATATAGTTTGTACAAAGTCATGAGAATTTTGAACAGTGAAATCATTTAGAGTTAAATGGCTAAGCAACGGAACTAAAAATTTTGACACATTGTAGGTAGCACAATTATAAGCGGCGAAAATCGGTCTGAATGGTAACGCAGTTGCGAAGTTAGGTTTATGAATTTTTGGTAATCCATAGAGAATACCTGGGCCAGTGCCTGAACAAATTAGTTTCTTATAAATGTCTTCTTGCAATAAATTTAAATTTTTGAGTTTGCGCAAAAAGTTGTTCACCTTATCTTCTATTTTCAAAGAGTATTTTTGCATTGGCTCAGCAATTGGGAGGAATTTACTCGTATCAGAAATAATTGATTGCATGCGCTCAATATAACTAGTTTTGTTCAGAATTACGACGGCACGGCCTTTGTCAGGTTTTGTTACAATTACATTCGGATTGGATGATAGTTGTTTCAGCTCTGAAATGTCGGTCTTCAAAAATATTGGCGAGAAAATTTTGAAAGGTTTGAAGCCATAAAAGTATTTGAATGAGAGCGATTGCAATTGTTCAGTGAAGTCAATAATTTTAGTCTGGTTAGGAAATTTGTGCTGCATTGCTAACGCCAATTTTTCAAAATTAAGGAAGTACTTATAAAAATTGATCTTGTAAACGGGAGATCAACTTCAAGAAGAAGACCATGGCAAAGTTAACCACCGATCTATCTGAATGCCGCAGCAGAATCTTAGAAGCCTTTCCTGGAGTGACCCGTGCCGCGATCTATAGTGTTGTAAAAGATAAAATGAAAAATTTTGTAATAGAAACTAAGAGAACTCACGATAGAAAACTGTGTAATTTAGGAATTTCTAACCATCTTCAGCCCTGTGATCCAAACAAAGTTGTGCATAATTATAGTTCTTTTCCGTTAAGCAATCGTCTCAAATTCTTATTGGCATTTGGTCTAGATTTTTGCCTACCCGTTTACAAGATCAATTTTTATAAGTACTTCCTTAATTTTGAAAAATTGGCGTTAGCAATGCAGCACAAATTTCCTAACCAGACTAAAATTATTGACTTCACTGAACAATTGCAATCGCTCTCATTCAAATACTTTTATGGCTTCAAACCTTTCAAAATTTTCTCGCCAATATTTTTGAAGACCGACATTTCAGAGCTGAAACAACTATCATCCAATCCGAATGTAATTGTAACAAAACCTGACAAAGGCCGTGCCGTCGTAATTCTGAACAAAACTAGTTATATTTAGCGCATGCAATCAATTATTTCTGATACGAGTAAATTCCTCCCAATTGCTGAGCCAATGCAAAAATACTCTTTGAAAATAGAAGATAAGGTGAACAACTTTTTGCGCAAACTCAAAAATTTAAATTTATTGCAAGAAGACATTTATAAGAAACTAATTTGTTCAGGCACTGGCCCAGGTATTCTCTATGGATTACCAAAAATTCATAAACCTAACTTCGCAACTGCGTTACCATTCAGACCGATTTTCGCCGCTTATAATTGTGCTACCTACAATGTGTCAAAATTTTTAGTTCCGTTGCTTAGCCATTTAACTCTAAATGATTTCACTGTTCAAAATTCTCATGACTTTGTACAAACTATATCTAGTCAACCTGACGCTGATAAGTATTTTATGGCTTCCCTTGACGTTGAGAATCTTTTTACCAATGTACCTCTTGACGAAACTATTGATATTTGCATAAATTCTCTGTTTTCTGTTCCGTCATCTTCAGTTATAGGTTTAACGAAAAATTATTTTAGGTCTCTTTTAGAACTATGTGTGCGAAATTCTTTCTTTATTTTCAATGGTCGTATATATAAACAAATAGAAGGGTTGGGTATGGGTCTCCCATTAGGCCCTACTTTCGCCAACATTTTCATGTGTCACCACGAACAGAAATGGTTAAATCAATGTCCAACTTCATTCAAACCAGTTTTCTATAGGCGCTATATTGATGATACTTTTGTTCTTTTCAAAAACAAATGTGATGCCCATTCCTTTCTTCAATATTTCAATTCCAGGCATCCCAATATCAAATTCACTTTAGATCTGGAAAATAATGGCCAATTAAATTATCTTGATGTCAATGTTCACCGATCGGGTAATAAATTCATAACCTCGGTCTACAGAAAACAAACATTCTCCGGGTTAGGTCTAAGTTACTTTAGTTTCTGTTGCAAGAGATTCAAACTGAATAGCATCTCCACCCTTATTACTCGTGCCTATAATATTTGTTCAAATTACACTGACCTCCATAAGGAATTTACTTTTTTGCAGTCTTATTTTACAGCTAATGGTTATCCACGTTCTGTTATTTTTCGTGCCATTAATAAATTCCTGAACAGTAAATTTATTCCGAAATCTCGTCTTCAAGCTCTAAACTATAGTTATTGTGTGTTGCCATATTTTGGATATCAATCGGAAAAGTTGAGAAAAGATCTTTTAATGCTTTTGACTAAATTTTTCCCAGACATTTCCTTTCGTGTTATTTTAGTGAACAAGCGTACCATTGGATCATTTTTTAGATTTAAAGATGTGCTCCCGACCGGCATGCGATCTTCCCTCGTCTATAATTTCAGTTGTGCGCATTGCGCATCGCAGTGTGTGGGTTCCACCCACCGAGCACTTTACGTCAGGGTTGCTGAACATGCAGGTCGGAGTCATCGAACAGGTCGCTTGCTTACCTCTCCTAGTCATTCTAGCATCAGACAACATTGTAGTAATAATTCCTGTGAACAGATAATTGACATTAGCAAATTTAAAATATTAGATACTTGTACCGCCAGCTTAGACCTACGTATTTTAGAGTCATTATTCATTCATAAACTTAAACCTTCCCTCAACGAAATGCAGAGTGCATACCCTCTGAAAATAGTCAACCGATAAATTATTATTATTTTTGTTTGTTTGTTTTTATTGTGATTATATTCTGCGCTTCTGTAATTTTTGGGTGTACTAACTTGTTTATTATATTATTTGCAGACTTTTTGTTGAGAATGAGCTTAGGCTCGAAACGTTCAGAGTAAATGTTTTTAAAGTACTTCTTCTCCATTTCTTTCATTGTGAATTTGCTTCGCAAAATCGATTTTCCTTTGTACATTTTTCTAGTTGTATATATGCCACGACACTAAAAATATAAAATCGGCGATGACTATTCTGTTAGCCAAAGCAAACAATTTTTTTGGTTCGAAATGATGTTTAGCTGATAAAGCTTCAGCATAAGAAAAAAGTTACCTTTTTCATTTAGCGTATCTCCAACTTGCAAAAAACAATCGAGTGAAAGATGGAACCAGCCGATGTGTGGTAAATAGTGAGGAAGTTTTTTTCTTCATTAATAATTTATCGCTAAATTAATATTTAAAATCTAAGCTTAATTTTTTAAGAGTTCCTGCGGCACACAATTTGGACACAACTATAACACAAATGAAACACACACTTATGGCTCAGGTGTCTCATGCAGTTGAGAAGGGTCGTGAACGGTAATAGTTGTCCAATTTGATCGGTGCTTCTTTGCTTTAGAATTTCGCACGGACGGAAATAAGAATAATTTTCATTTCATTTCAGCAACTTTAATATAGTCATTGATAAATTCAGAAGTGAAAAAGGGACTTAGAGATGTATCTCACTGCAAGTCACCACTTGTTAGCCATAGAAGAGTATAGATGATCCACGAATCGAGCGAATCCAAGTCATTCATTTATAGCTTAAATTGAGCGTAGTAGTTTTTGAATATGGTAACTGAAACTAATTTATAAACATGCATAGGCTGGTGTAAAATTTAAAATCTGTTGTACTCACAAAATGGAAATATCTTTTACCACTTCAGTAATTTTCACACAGCATTATTTATCGAAACATTCCTTCATTAACATTTTATTTGAGGCATCAACATGGGCTGCTCCTTTACTAAAGAGTTTAACTACAAAGATCTCAAGTTTCAGTAAGATGATGCACCTCAAAATGACCCCAAAATTAAAATCGCTCCATTTCGGCATTTCGGCTAAATATTCCTTCCGGACATTACGTTCGCGAATTTCTTATACATTCGGTAACTACATTTGTGATGACTATTTTGGTGACTATTTTGTTCGGCCTCCATCCAATTCTTTTGCTGACTATTTTTTCATCGGATAAAGCTCATATCAGCGCACATCATCAATAATTCTTTTAAGCTCACAATGCCCCCAATCAATTCCAAGCTGCGCTTTCTCGCCACATAGCAGGGGAGAGTCGCCGCCACTACGAAGACTGTCACTGGCGGATAATTTTTAGCGTTATTTAATAATTACATTAATTACCGCACGGACGAGGGGAGCCATGACCCCCCGACACCGAACGAAGCTCATGGGCCAAAAATTGGACATCAGCTTTTAAGGGATCATCAAAAGAGGCCATAAAGAAGTTAGGCGAGTTGGGTCCCTCTCCTCATCTAATATCAGTTGCAAAAGTTAAGGAATTTCATAAAAGGGACGCTCAAGACTTCGTACTCGAGTAGGTTCCTTTAGTTTCATCGCTATATTTGTTGCCCATAAGCAACTGATATAGCAGTCATAAAATCTTAAATTCGTTTAAATTACGAAAATGTTAGGCAGCCCTTTCGCTGAAAATCAAAACGTCCCGAAACTGTGATGTAATAAAATACTTTAATAATGATTGAAGCGCACGTTAGCAAGTCCTCACTCAAATTGTGGCTTGATTTCACATGTTTGACTTGTATAGAAAATTTAAATTTCTAGTGAAATCAAGAAATCACAGTTCATGTGATAGTTTAGGATTTTTCACTAAAATTGAACAACAAATGGAAATAATTAATGTCATTTTCATTTTTTTCGCTGTTATAAATAATAATTATGAATAAGTCCTTCGTATACCTGGTTGACATAGCCCATAATAATTTTGCACGTTGATAATGTCATATGCAGCATTATGAGAGTTTGCTACGGTCCTTCTTTGTAAAAAGTTCATTCAATTGTAGAAATTCTCTCTTTTTCTCGCCTACTTGTTAATGTATAAATAATTTCAACGATTGCAGGATTGAAATTTCCAATTTGGCTATACATTAAAATTTCAGTTTACTTGCATTGATTACGTACATTGTACTTATCAACGATGTGATATTCTATTTATTATCGATCTGAAAGACAACCTACATTTAATACATTTGTTTAGTTCATTTTCTTACAGCAAACATTTTCCAACAAATTTTATGAGTTTTCTTGATGTGATAAACTTTGTCTTGATGGTAAGCCACATAAGCTCTGTGACTGTGACTGCTGTAGTGTGACAGCGTCACACAAACACTGTGCCGTGACTGCTGTAGTGTGACAGCGTCACACAAACACTGTGCCGTGACTGCTGTAGTGTGACTGACTCACACAAACACTGTGACTGTGACTGCTGTAGTGTGACAGCGTCACACAAACACTGTGCCGTGACTGCTGTAGTGTGACAGCGTCACACAAACACTGTGCCGTGACTGCTGTAGTGTGACTGACTCACACAAACACTGTGACTGTGGCTGCTGTAGTGTGACTGACTCACACAAACACTGTGACTGTGACTGCTGTAGTGTAACAGCGTCACACAAACACTGTGCCGTGACTGCTGTAGTGTGACTGACTCACACAAACACTGTGACTGTGACTGCTGTAGTGTGACTGACTCACACAAACACTGTGCCTGTGACTGCTGTAGTGTAACAGCGTCACACAAACACTGTGCCGTGACTGCTGTAGTGTGACTGACTCACACAAACACTGTGACTGTGACTGCTGTAGTGTGACTGACTCACACAAACACTGTGACTGTGACTGCTGTAGTGTGACAGCGTCACACAAACACTGTGCCGTGACTGCTGTAGTGTGACTGACTCACACAAACACTGTGACTGTGACTGCTGTAGTGTAACAGCGTCACACAAACACTGTGCCGTGACTGCTGTAGTGTGACTGACTCACACAAACACTGTGCCGTGACTGCTGTAGTGTGACTGACTCACACAAACACTGTGCCGTGACTGCTGTAGTGTGACTGACTCACACAAACACTGTGACTGTGACTGCTGTAGTGTAACAGCGTCACACAAACACTGTGCCGTGACTGCTGTAGTGTGACTGACTCACACAAACACTGTGACTGTGACTGCTGTAGTGTGACAGCGTCACACAAACACTGTGCCGTGACTGCTGTAGTGTGACTGACTCACACAAACACTGTGACTGTGGCTGCTGTAGTGTGACTGACTCACACAAACACTGTGCCTGTGACTGCTGTAGTGTAACAGCGTCACACAAACACTGTGCCGTGACTGCTGTAGTGTGACTGACTCACACAAACACTGTGACTGTGACTGCTGTAGTGTGACTGACTCACACAAACACTGTGACTGTGACTGCTGTAGTGTGACAGCGTCACACAAACACTGTGCCGTGACTGCTGTAGTGTGACTGACTCACACAAACACTGTGACTGTGACTGCTGTAGTGTGACTGACTCACACAAACACTGTGACTGTGACTGCTGTAGTGTGACAGCGTCACACAAACACTGTGCCGTGACTGCTGTAGTGTGACAGCGTCACACAAACACTGTGCCGTGACTGCTGTAGTGTGACTGACTCACACAAACACTGTGACTGTGGCTGCTGTAGTGTGACTGACTCACACAAACACTGTGCCTGTGACTGCTGTAGTGTGACTGACTCACACAAACACTGTGACTGTGGCTGCTGTAGTGTGACAGCGTCACACAAACACTGTGCCTGTGACTGCTGTAGTGTGACTGACTCACACAAACACTGTGACTGTGACTGCTGTAGTGTGACAGCGTCACACAAACACTGTGCCGTGACTGCTGTAGTGTGACAGCGTCACACAAACACTGTGCCGTGACTGCTGTAGTGTGACTGACTCACACAAACACTGTGACTGTGGCTGCTGTAGTGTGACTGACTCACACAAACACTGTGCCTGTGACTGCTGTAGTGTGACTGACTCACACAAACACTGTGCCTGTGACTGCTGTAGTGTGACAGCGTCACACAAACACTGTGCCGTGGCTGCTGTAGTGTGACTGACTCACACAAACACTGTGACTGTGGCTGCTGTAGTGTGACTGACTCACACAAACACTGTGCCTGTGACTGCTGTAGTGTGACTGACTCACACAAACACTGTGCCGTGACTGCTGTAGTGTAACAGCGTCACACAAACACTGTGCCGTGACTGCTGTAGTGTGACTGACTCACACAAACACTGTGACTGTGACTGCTGTAGTGTGACTGACTCACACAAACACTGTGACTGTGACTGCTGTAGTGTGACTGACTCACACAAACACTGTGCCTGTGACTGCTGTAGTGTGACTGACTCACACAAACACTGTGACTGTGGCTGCTGTAGTGTGACTGACTCACACAAACACTGTGACTGTGGCTGCTGTAGTGTGACTGACTCACACAAACACTGTGCCGTGACTGCTGTAGTGTAACAGCGTCACACAAACACTGTGCCGTGACTGCTGTAGTGTGACTGACTCACACAAACACTGTGACTGTGACTGCTGTAGTGTGACTGACTCACACAAACACTGTGACTGTGACTGCTGTAGTGTGACTGACTCACACAAACACTGTGACTGTGACTGCTGTAGTGTGACTGACTCACACAAACACTGTGCCGTGGCTGCTGTAGTGTGACTGACTCACACAAACACTGTGCCGTGGCTGCTGTAGTGTGACTGACTCACACAAACACTGTGCCGTGACTGCTGTAGTGTAACAGCGTCACACAAACACTGTGCCGTGACTGCTGTAGTGTGACTGACTCACACAAACACTGTGACTGTGACTGCTGTAGTGTGACTGACTCACACAAACACTGTGACTGTGACTGCTGTAGTGTGACTGACTCACACAAACACTGTGACTGTGACTGCTGTAGTGTGACTGACTCACACAAACACTGTGCCGTGGCTGCTGTAGTGTGACTGACTCACACAAACACTGTGCCGTGGCTGCTGTAGTGTGACTGACTCACACAAACACTGTGACTGTGACTGCTGTAGTGTGACTGACTCACACAAACACTGTGACTGTGACTGCTGTAGTGTGACTGACTCACACAAACACTGTGACTGTGACTGCTGTAGTGTGACTGACTCACACAAACACTGTGACTGTGACTGCTGTAGTGTGACTGACTCACACAAACACTGTGCCGTGGCTGCTGTAGTGTGACTGACTCACACAAACACTGTGACTGTGGCTGCTGTAGTGTGACTGACTCACACAAACACTGTGCCTGTGACTGCTGTAGTGTGACAGCGTCACACAAACACTGTGCCTGTGACTGCTGTAGTGTAACAGCGTCACACAAACACTGTGCCGTGACTGCTGTAGTGTGACTGACTCACACAAACACTGTGACTGTGACTGCTGTAGTGTGACTGACTCACACAAACACTGTGACTGTGACTGCTGTAGTGTGACAGCGTCACACAAACACTGTGCCGTGACTGCTGTAGTGTGACTGACTCACACAAACACTGTGACTGTGACTGCTGTAGTGTGACTGACTCACACAAACACTGTGACTGTGACTGCTGTAGTGTGACAGCGTCACACAAACACTGTGCCGTGACTGCTGTAGTGTGACAGCGTCACACAAACACTGTGCCGTGACTGTTGTAGTGTGACTGACTCACACAAACACTGTGACTGTGGCTGCTGTAGTGTGACTGACTCACACAAACACTGTGCCTGTGACTGCTGTAGTGTGACAGCGTCACACAAACACTGTGACTGTGGCTGCTGTAGTGTGACTGACTCACACAAACACTGTGCCTGTGACTGCTGTAGTGTGACAGCGTCACACAAACACTGTGCCGTGACTGCTGTAGTGTGACTGACTCACACAAACACTGTGCCGTGACTGCTGTTGTGTGACTGACTCACACAAACACTGTGCCTGTGACTGCTGTAGTGTGACTGACTCACACAAACACTGTGACTGTGGCTGCTGTAGTGTGACTGACTCACACAAACACTGTGACTGTGACTGCTGTAGTGTAACAGCGTCACACAAACACTGTGCCGTGACTGCTGTTGTGTGACTGACTCACACAAACACTGTGCCTGTGACTGCTGTAGTGTGACTGACTCACACAAACACTGTGACTGTGACTGCTGTAGTGTGACTGACTCACACAAACACTGTGACTGTGACTGCTGTAGTGTGACAGCGTCACACAAACACTGTGCCGTGGCTGCTGTAGTGTGACTGACTCACACAAACACTGTGACTGTGACTGCTGTAGTGTGACTGACTCACACAAACACTGTGCCGTGGCTGCTGTAGTGTGACTGACTCACACAAACACTGTGACTGTGGCTGCTGTAGTGTGACTGACTCACACAAACACTGTGCCGTGACTGCTGTAGTGTGACTGACTCACACAAACACTGTGACTGTGGCTGCTGTAGTGTGACAGCGTCACACAAACACTGTGCCGTGGCTGCTGTAGTGTGACTGACTCACACAAACACTGTGACTGTGGCTGCTGTAGTGTGACTGACTCACACAAACACTGTGCCGTGACTGCTGTAGTGTGACAGCGTCACACAAACACTGTGACTGTGGCTGCTGTAGTGTGACTGACTCACACAAACACTGTGACTGTGACTGCTGTAGTGTGACTGACTCACACAAACACTGTGCCGTGACTGCTGTAGTGTGACAGCGTCACACAAACACTGTGACTGTGGCTGCTGTAGTGTGACTGACTCACACAAACACTGTGACTGTGACTGCTGTAGTGTGACTGACTCACACAAACACTGTGACTGTGGCTGCTGTAGTGTGACTGCCTCACACAAACACTGTACCGTGACTGCTGTAGTGTGACTGACTCACACAAACACTGTGCCGTGACTGCTGTAGTGTGACAGCGTCACACAAACACTGTGCCATGACTGCTGAAGTGTGACTGACTCGCACAAACACTGTGACTGTGACTGCTGTAGTGTGACTGACTCACACAAACACTGTGACTGTGACTGCTGTAGTGTGACTGACTCACACAAACACTGTGCCGTGGCTGCTGTAGTGTGACTGACTCACACAAACACTATGACTGTGACTGCTGTAGTGTGACAGCGTCACACAAACACTGTGCCATGACTGCTGAAGTGTGACTGACTCGCACAAACACTGTGACTGTGACTGCTGTAGTGTGACTGACTCACACAAACACTGTGACTGTGACTGCTGTAGTGGGACTGACTCACACAAACACTGTGACTGTGGCTGCTGTAGTGTGACTGACTCACACAAACACTGTGCCGTGACTGCTGTAGTGTGACTGACTCACACAAACACTGTGACTGTGACTGCTGTAGTGTGACTGACTCACACAAACACTATGACTGTGACTGCTGTAGTGTGACTGACTCACACAAACACTATGACTGTGACTGCTGTAGTGTGACTGACTCACACAAACACTATGACTGTGACTGCTGTAGTGTGACTGACTCACACAAACACTGTGACTGTGACTGCTGTAGTGTGACAGCGTCACACAAACACTGTGCCGTGACTGCTGTAGTGTGACAGCGTCACACAAACACTGTGCCGTGACTGCTGTAGTGTGACTGACTCACACAAACACTGTGACTGTGGCTGCTGTAGTGTGACTGACTCACACAAACACTGTGCCTGTGACTGCTGTAGTGTGACAGCGTCACACAAACACTGTGCCTGTGACTGCTGTAGTGTGACAGCGTCACACAAACACTGTGCCGTGACTGCTGTAGTGTGACTGACTCACACAAACACTGTGCCGTGGCTGCTGTAGTGTGACTGACTCACACAAACACTGTGACTGTGACTGCTGTAGTGTGACTGACTCACACAAACACTGTGACTGTGGCTGCTGTAGTGTGACTGACTCACACAAACACTGTGCCGTGACTGCTGTAGTGTGACTGACTCACACAAACACTGTGCCTGTGACTGCTGTAGTGTGACTGACTCACACAAACACTGTGACTGTGACTGCTGTAGTGGGACTGACTCACACAAACACTGTGACTGTGGCTGCTGTAGTGTGACTGACTCACACAAACACTGTGCCTGTGACTGCTATAGTGTGACTGACTCACTCAAACACTGTGCCGTGACTGCTGTAGTGTGACAGCGTCACACAAACACTGTGACTGTGACTGCTGTAGTGTGACTGACTCACACAAACACTGTGACTGTGACTGCTGTAGTGTGACTGAATCGCACAAACACTGTGACTGTGACTGCTGTAGTGTGACTGACTCACACAACCACTGTGCCGTGACTGCTGAAGTGTGACTGAATCGCACAAACACTGTGACTGTGACTGCTGTAGTGTGACTGACTCACACAAACACTGTGACTAACTGCTGGGGTGTGACTGACTCACACAAACACTGTGACTAACTGCTGTGGTGTGACTGACTCACACAAACACTGTGACTAACTGCTGTAGTGTGACTGACTCACACAAACACTGTGCCGTGACTGCTATAGTGTGACTGACTCACACAAACACTGTGACTAACTGCTGGGGTGTGACTGACTCACACAAACACTGTGACTAACTGCTGTGGTGTGACTGACTCACACAAACACTGTGACTAACTGCTGTGGTGTGACAGCGTCACACAAACACTGTGCCGTGACTGCTATAGTGTGACTGACTCACACAAACACTGTGCCGTGACTGCTGTAGTGTGACTGACTCACACAAACACTGTGACTAACTGCTGTGGTGTGACTGACTCACACAAACACTGTGACTAACTGCTGTAGTGTGACAGCGTCACACAAACACTGTGCCGTGACTGCTATAGTGTGACTGACTCACACAAACACTGTGACTAACTGCTGTGGTGTGACTGACTCACACAAACACTGTGACTAACTGCTGGGGTGTGACTGACTCACACAAACACTGTGACTAACTGCTGTGGTGTGACTGACTCATACAAACACTGTGACTAACTGCTGTGGTGTGACTGACTCACACAAACACTGTGACTAACTGCTGTGGTGTGACTGACTCACACAAACACTGTGACTAACTGCTGTGGTGTGACAGAGCCCAACAAACACTGTAACAGCTGTGGAACTGGTTCAACTTACGACCATGATGCAAGTATGCTGAAATAAGAGCTACGCGCACTTGCTCGGAAAAAAAATAAGTACACTGCATAACTTAACTTAGCTGCGTTTCAGTCTTCTTTGAATCGCAAGTCAGTTTCATAAAAAAATTCCGAAGTAAAATACTTGAATTTAACAATCTCATTACATGCCAGATATCTTGGGATCGCAACAAACTCATCAATAACTAGTCTTCTCGGATCACAACATAATCAAAACCTATGTCAGCTTCTCCTCTTTTCATGCAGCACTACGCAAGAATGCAAAGCTCGTCATGAGCAACCTAAATTTCTGGCTAATTTAAGACATAATAAGTTATATGACCACGTCTGGTAGTAACTCAACCAAGGAGCACTGGCCGTTGGTACGCTTTAATATTTGAATTTCTAAATGAGCTCGATGCACATGATTCCAACATCATGACTCCTTCAGGAAGTTTAGGCAAGCTGGGTTTGAGAACGATGCTCGGGACTAATTTCAGAGATGACTAATATGGCTGGAGGAGTGACATCAGTTCATGTCTCTGAGCTCGACGAGATGATAGCCAGCAGTCGCCGCTGCTGTCAGTATTGGCTTTGTCAGAGATCGGCAGACACGAATGCGACCAAACCTCGGGGTGTGGGGTGTGGGTAGGCCAGGCCTCGGGGTGTGGGGTGTGGGGTGTGGGGAGGCCAGGCCTCGGGGTGTGGGGTGTGGGGAGGCCAGGCCTCGGGGTGTGGGGTGTGGGTAGGCCAGGCCTCGGGGTGTGGGGTGTGAGGAGGCCAGGCCTCGGGGTGTGGGGTGTGAGGAGGCCAGGCCTCGGGGTGTGGGGTGTGGGTAGGCCAGGCCTCGGGGTGTGGGGTGTGAGGAGGCCAGGCCTCGGGGTGTGGGGAGGCCAGGCCTCGGGGTGTGGGGTGTGGGGAGGCCAGGCCTCGGGGTGTGGGGTGTGGGGAGGCCAGGCCTTGGGGTGTGGGGTGTGGGGAGGCCAGGCCTCGGGGTGTGGGGTGTGGGTAGGCCAGGCCTCGGGGTGTGGGGTGTGAGGAGGCCAGGCCTCGGGGTGTGGGGTGTGGGGAGGCCAGGTCTCGGGGTGTGGGGAGGCCAGGTCTCGGGGTGTGGGGAGGCCAGACTTTGGAGTGTGGGGTGTAGGGAGGCCAGACCTCGGGGTGTGGGATGTGGGGAGGCCAGACCTCGGGGTGAGGGGTGTTGAGGGCTAGATCTTGGGATGTAGGAAGATCAGATCTTGGAATGCAGTGAGATCAGATGTTCGGGTGTAGGGTATTGGGAGGTCAGAAAATATGATGAGCATATTTATGAAACTTGGTAAAAACTGTGTGAGGGAAGGCCGCAATAATTTAATTTTCATACTACAAATAAAATACTACTTTCGTAGCAGAGGCTTGATGTTTCAACTTTTTAATACGAGCTTCCATAAAACTTGACTACCGTCCCCAGCGTCCTGTGTGGGATGGCAGCGTGTGGTACAACTTTTGTTCAAAACTTGCGACTTTTGCGTAATCTGCTCCATTTCACCCAAAACATACGACTAGCTACAACCAATGCCGTGATTACAGCATACGTGGTTTGGTCCAAAACTATTGAAAAGTTGTTATGTACTAATTAAAAGTAACAAAACCACAATCACATTCAGGTGAACTTCTAAATGAGTATTATGCAATTAAGAAACCAGCATAATTAAGCTATAGAATTGGATACGAATGATTGCCATCAGATAAAAATTCATACCAAACAAATACCTTATAATTTAAACAGAGTCACCTTCTATTTGAACGTATTTATTCTAAAAGAACATTCTTTGAAAGGTCTTTCTTGGGAGACGCGGAGCAACACGCCATTACAGTCTGGCAGAGAGCCTTGTTAGAGCAATTGATGATCCAGATGCCGGTGTCCATAATAAGGCGGCATCTCACGGCGCCTCTCATAATACGATCAAAGTGTTCCCTGTAACTAGGAGCGGGTCGGCGCTCCTGTTGTTTTGAACCTGTCCAAACCGCCGCCCTCTGAGCCTCCTTATTTAAAATAACGAATCCATTTCGGCGTCCCGCTTAATGTTCAGCGCGGGGCGGTGCGCAGGCCGGGGAGACGGAGGAGGTGGTGAGGTCGTTTAAAATCTTCAACACGTCCAACACGAAAGCAGCTTCTGATGATAGTGCAATTCGATTGATCGTTGAGTAGTTAGTTTGAGGCTCAGTTTCCATGGCAAATATGTTTCCACAAATGCAAGAAAAGGAACCATTCAGTATGGAGTGTGGGAAATGGGACATTTGCACGAGGTGTGTTCCCTCACTGGACACTCTGCGCACAGGAACAGCAAGTTTGGAAGGAAAAGAAGAAAAACAAAGATGGTCGAGCGACGAAGGCATGAAAACTGAAAGAAGCAAAATGGGTACAAATGATAGAAGTTCCGAAGGCTTTTCTATAGGTGAGGTAACCTAACTTATCTATGCCTACAGCTTAAAGGAGTGGGAAACGTTCTCTGATAATATTTCGCTAGAAATATATCCACTTTAGATGATAATACAGGGGTTGGATGCTTGATTGATAGGGGGATAATATTAAAAAAAAAATTCGTGATATTTACTTTTTTAATTATCATATCAAAACAATTTACCAAAAATTATGATATTATCCGAAGGATGATGGCAAAATAGAAGTAAAAAATATTTGGGACACTTAATGCTTAAAACATAATATGTAAAACCTCAAACATGTGAAGGAGGAATATTATAATGACGATAAATGTTTATTCCTAATAAAAATTAATAATTTTTAATGATATAATTAGGTATTAATTAATTATAATTATAAAAATTATAAATTATAGGATATTTCATCAAAATGTAAAGCATTTTTTGATAAGCGGTCAACGGAGAAAATGGTGGAAACGAAATGAAAATGCAATAAATAGTTTTTGAATTATATATTATTTTCACATCAGTTCCTATCCCTGCCACACACAAATGTAAATAAATGCTCTTCATCGCGTATACAGTATCAATAACATTGCAGCGACACTACAAGAAACTTCTCGCCTATTATGCCTCAGATTTTTTTTTGCCCGGGTAATTGGAACGCTCATAAAGATAAATTACGTCATAATGTATAAATACATAGTGTTAGGACCAACGTTTGTGTCCCTCTGTAAAAATTGAGTTGGTGAGCGAACGTGCGATGAGATGTTTAAAGTTCAGTCTTTTTAACCCGTGAAAAAATCTGGCGTCGATGGCAGTCTATTTTAGGGTTGTGGAAAATTTCAGCAGAGAATTTTATTTATTTCGATCCTCATGACAATACATATTTCAGACACTGCTCCCCGCGCCCTCAAACAGATCTGATAAATTTTCCCATGGAACTATTATTTATCTTTACAGGGTAACGACAGAGGCATTCCAGGAAGAGAATTTTACCGACAAATCAAACAAGAAAAAAATACATGAGGTAATAGAAAAACGAGAGAAACTACTGCAAAGGGAGATGAATAGCAATAACAATTGCATCGAATGACGAAAACGAAAATTACACCCACCAGTCTACCATGAGCCACAGATGAGGGTCAGATAAGGAGCATGCATAGGTAGATGACAGGACAACTGGAGTATCTATGATACGAGCACGTGAAGGCAAATATTTGAGTCCGCCATTGTACCCTGGAATACTTCGTATATTCCGACTCCTGGGGTTTTAAATTCAAATGTTCCATACAGAGCATCGCTCGAGCGTTTGAAGATTCCAATTTAAGTTCTAAGAAGTAATTTGTGCTTTAAGTTTTGATGGAATTTTCCGGTAATGAACACTTCTGGCAACGTAGAAACAAGAATATTTGCAGATTACTTTTAAAGCCTTTAAGAAGCTTTGCAGTCACTCAAAAACATAAGAAGAATCCTCATGGTATAGAGATACTTTCGACAACTGACACGTTTGGACGCAGCAGCGATTCTTGAAATCCTTTCGAAATGATCATGGCACACTTATTCATTAGAATTATATTTTGACTCATAGATTTATGAATTTCTCATTAGCGTTCATAAGCTGCGAGGGCTTCAAAGCTTATTTGTTACAAAATGGGCATGAAAGAGTGCGCACTCACGCCTTCAAACGTAAGTGGAGCGAGACCTGGTGCTCTAGACCGCCATCCTCGCATGACGCTCCAGCTCGTCATTCAATTTTTGATGAGCCCTAAAAGCAACTCAGCAAATTTTCAATTTCCTCTTCCATATTTGAAAGGCTCAGGAGCTCCTGTGCAAAATCCTCTAATGGATTGTGGCTTTTTGAGGGGCCTCAGTCTTGCGTAAAACGAATGCCGCCAGAAAACACAACTCAAAGTTTGCTAGCGAGTGCACCACCTTCGGACGCCTCGCGCTTTCTTAAGGTCATGTTCTTTTAGAAATTATGGGCGCGTCTTCCAGAAATGTAATGATCGGATAACGCCCACTCTCACCGGAGGCAGCCGCGTCAGGAGGCATGTGACGATCTTTGCTTTTTTAATATTCAAACCCATATTAATTAGCTCAGCACACATGAATAATGTTATTCAAAAATTAATTTAAATCTGCTGTTGATTCATTGAGTCTCTCCGAAATTTCATACTTATTTTATTTTCCTACGTGAAAGGTTTAATATAAATAAGTACTGCGTTGGAAATCAATAAAAATTAGGAGAAGAATTACAACTTCAATCGCGAAATTTTTATTCACACTTACACTCATGAATGAATTTAGAATTTAAATATGGTCTGCACCTTTTTCTGTTTAGTGGTTAAAAAAGATGCATCTGCTGCTAAATAAGGCTTCAATTTGATTAAGTTCCAATGATATGTAACATCACTCAAAAATTATTCTAAGTAGGAACTATTTAGTAGTAGTTTTCCATGCTAGCCTCATCTTATCAATAAAATGAACAGCAGCTCTTTAGTGTTCGCACCCACTCGTGTCTGGAAGGTACAATCTGTTATCGAATGAGCAGTACATTGATTTTCATAAAAATCAGCGCAAATTAACGTCAAGAAATTGGACTTCGGAAAGACAGATTGGGTTGGCTCATACTATCTTTGCATGGTTGCTTGCGGTAGCTGCCTTCATGTTAGATATTCTTCAATTAGCCTTGATCATCAGATAATATATTAATTTGGTCTTTATGAATCTGAGCCTAACTTGAGACGCTCAAACATTTGTTGTTATCGTAAAAGTTGAATAAAATGTTTTTTCTTCTTAAGTTTTTAACCTTTTTATGTGGCTTTCTATGGCTACTTGAAAATACTGAACGTGAAAGTTAATATTCACTAAAAAAATATGCTAAAAAATATTTACCACTTCCTAAACAAACAAGACATCCTACTTTTTTATCGCAAGTACAATTTCAGCCCGGCAAGGAAATATTATAAGTGAAACGTCGTAATTAGTTTGTAGGCACAAAATTTGTCCAAACTCTAGCGTTTTAGTAATTGACTTGAAACATACTAGGACAAGTGCCTAATAGCTCGTGACGTTGCCCAATCGAATTTAATATCTCGGACGAATGTATTATAGCTCTCGTTTTTGCACAACCCTAATTAACAAATACTCAGACGAATGCTTCATAATTCACAATTTCAAAAAGTGCACTGTCATTTTCAGGCAGTTTTCTGGAGCGGCCGCATGTACGCAGAATTATGAGCCAGGCCGACTACCGCAATCAGGATTCACTGCGCAGGCGCGGCTTCTGTGGCACAATTTTTCTTCATCAGGCGCGGAGCGAGCCCTCAAGAATGTTGGTTATTGCAGTAGTAAAGATATCCGCAAATACTTGCCACCATTTCAACGATTTAATGGCTTCCAAGTAAGATTATTTGAGACTCGTCTCGAGATTTTAGGTAGGATGTCGTCTTGACTTTTCTGGAGGTGAGACTATGGATTGGAATTACATTCCTGAGGACACCTAATGTCATTAGGGGGTGCCCGGAGGGTGGTAGAGCGTGGGGCCCGGAGAGGAACGCGAATGACTGAATGCAGGGTGAGAGGAAGATTAAACGAGAAAAGGCTAGGGGTGAGGTGTGAAGATGCCGTATATTCACCAGGGGGGGCAAAGGAGAAACAGAAAAAACGATGAGGGAATAATAAAAAAAGAACGTAACTTTCTCAATTAGTATTTAGACTCTATGGTGATTTGAATTTAAAACGCCCCACACGAAGGCTCTACGTAACTAGTAAGAAGGCATTTTAATATTTTCCCTGAGGCGGGTATAAATGACATTTGAGATTCAACTCCAAATAAATACAATGAGAATATTGAACTCATAAATGGATAAAGAATTAAATGAATAGTGCCATCATCTGGTTTTGGTTGAGAGTAAATGAAAATGCTGTTCATAAACTCAAATGTGTCAGTATACAAATCCCCTCACTGACCATCGGTGGATCACCCCAAGCTTTCTATGAGTTAAACCAAGCGAACTCCCTCTCCTGAGTGATTTGTTGATCATTGGATGCCAGGCGGAAATGAAACGAAGTTAAGGCCTGTAGCGGTGAAGTGTTGCATGCATACAGACTCTTAGGCAGAGAGTAATTTTACCATTGAAGTGATATACGAGTACTATGTATTGCCTGACAAAGTGTCTGCTATCAGAAGCCTTATACAAGCCTTATGACAAAGGGTCTGCTATCGGAAGCCACAGTGTGTCAGTTCTTGGAAAAATTACTCAAAAACTGGTTTGTTTAACGAAAAGAAAGTGTAGGGAATACTGCTCTAGCGAATTTCCTTTCCTTGTTATGGTTATCGCACAACAAAATCGAGCAAATAAAGCAGAATTCCTCTGCCAACGTTGTTGGACGGGGATGTTAAAAAACTGAGTCCAGTGCAAATAAATGAGACTAAAACACCAGAGTTGCCTCGATCGTGCTTGTCACTCAAATAAGATCTTTTAAGGGTCAAACATGCCCAAAGATCAACATAGTGAATTAGAAAATCTATTGACTGCACCGAATGTTCAGAAATTGTTTGTTGTGCGCTAATTGATGACCATTCCCTTGGACTTAGATGATGCTGCGAAATAGTGGTGATACCGGCTCCTAGACTTTATTTAATTGTGGGTAATGTCACTGAGCGTTGAGAGACATGCAAGTCTCCAGGGGAGCACATATAGCAAAAATCAAGCAATGTAATTTCCGTTAAGTACAAAGGCTTGTTCAGAATTTCTGAATTGTCAAAGGAGTTGTTATTGTAGTGTTGATCCTCAGTTTTCAAGAACATTTCAGTTGCATAGTTGCAAGCCATCATCTGCTAAATGGTAGATCAGAAGAACCAATGATCGGTTGCCGCAGCTCTTGACCGAATGAAAATCTAGCAAGGGTGAGTGAAGGATTCTCTATGGGTGATAAACACGAAAAATATACCATATGAGAACTGTTTCATTGTTTCATGTTGTTAAGAACTGGTTCACAGCTTCAAAAGAATTATAAAATTGTCTATAGAGAAAGAGATATTAATCAAAATTATGTGGCTGTGACTCATGGAGAGCATTTCTAACACAATTAGACATCTGGAGAGAAACGTGGAAAAATAAGAGTATAGGAGGACGGGATTGGCAGCATGTACTCGTATTTGGCACGTGACATATTTGATGTTGATGTTAACTTTGAGTGTGCATCGCGATGTGTTTGGCAGCGTGCGTCTAAGAAAT
Organism: Morinoia aosen; assembly: GCA_030386875.1. Classification (NCBI taxonomy): domain Eukaryota; kingdom Metazoa; phylum Arthropoda; class Malacostraca; order Amphipoda; family Talitridae; genus Morinoia; species Morinoia aosen. The sequence goes on from CM059563.1 coordinate 14,179,025, forward strand.
CATACGAATCATGACGCAAACTCAGAGTATGCGAGGTGAGTCGTTGGCTAGATAAAAAAGGCATGGTCACCATATTGCCATACTGAGGCCTGTCGCTAATTTTAATACTAACAGAGGGTATTGAACTTTAAGAAAGAAAACGCTTTAAAAAGAACTCTTACGAGACAATATAACGTCGTAAAAACTTCACACACCAACAATGAAAATGAAAATATTACTTAATTCGTCATCGAGCCTCTGAACATGAATTATTTTAAAGACATTCTATTATACTCGTAAGATGCCTGGAACTTCAATGGCACTACATTTCACTGTTGAGGTACAGATATTCATTGTGATTACATTCATCGGAACAAACTACAGAAGTATTGTTTCACATGCATATTTTTAAACATTTTTGGGTCAGCGATTATCTAGCTTGCAAGGTAGCTAAATTATTTATTGGTAATGAAGAGGAAAGATATTTCTCATTTTCAATAGCTTACTAATGACATAATATTATTTCAAATCATTTTTTGGTTAGTTTTACTGTTTGGTTTCCTGCTGTTCAGTTCGAGGTTGTGACTCCACAAACGAGCCGGTCTCTTTCAATTTGTCATGCCGTGCTTATCCGAATGTATTAGTTTCTTTAATACATTTTGTAGAAATGATTAATTTTTATAATTTGCTATCCGAGCGAATTTCGTCCTGAAAATTTGGTATTCTAAAGTTACACAATGTTTCAAGTTTTTTCGCTTGAAAATATCTCTTAAATGAAAACCTGTTTTCGAATAAAGCCAATAATGGTGTACAAAATACGGCCCTAAGTGATCTGAGCTTGTGGGACATCTGGCAGAATTTTTTGCAGTGACACCTACCACATGCACCAAACGCAACACACATCATACGCTCAACAAATAATACTCATGTACCGCATTGAGAAATAGAAGTCATGTTTGTTTTAAAGCAATCGGCTTTAATTCACGCAAAAATTTACACCAAACTTTCCTTATGAGCTCAATGATCACAGAAATATTTTCCTTTTCACGGAGGAGTATGAATCATCGATGCTGTCCACAGAGCCGTCTAAGCACCTTCTCTTCCCTCCTTGTGCAATCATTTGCGTTTGAGTTAACGAGCGAATCACGCCGCCTAAAGTTTGCTTGTTCCGAGACGGGGAAGAGAGAAAATTAGCTAGATGCTTCTTAGTCACATCTCCAACACAGTGAGATGAACGAGGATCTAGCGAATCTTGGCAGTAAGGTAGACACGCCCTCATATTTTGGTAGGTACGCTGTTTAAAGTGTTAAAGTCTGCTTACACGTTTCTAGCGGCTCAGCTGACAATGAGGAACTTCAAATTCGAGTTCATTTGCTATATTGAAAAATAAAAGTTAGGAGCAAAAATAATTTCCACTCATATAATAGGAATTTAGAAGCAGTACTCTTCACCCTTCTGCTCTGATTATTGCATCATATAAGCCATATCTGACAATTTTTGGTATGTTAATGGATTAAATATTCTCTTCATCTTAGGTTCTTGAAGAAATGAATAGTATTATGATAATTTCCTCTTGGTTATTATGATTTTGAAAACTAACTGCAAAATCAGCAATATACTCAGTGGTAATCAATCAGCAAATCATTCCTGAAACTCTTCGCCTTCACGAGCTCTTGTTTCTAATTCATTTCCCTCCCCACAGAGTCGACATGAGGACATTTACGTCGCTTGTCAGGGCAGCCAGCACACATGGTTCAGACTAGAATCAACGCATAGCTGTCAATAAGCCACTAATAAGTAATAAATTCCATTTCATTACACTGGCCTCGGCGCATAATTTTGTACATTACGGTGCGTTGGCAACGGTTTTCTGAAAATTCTGTTGAATTTAAACCCTTTTTCTCTATCACATTTTTCCATCGATTTTTCCCACGAGTAATTTCCCACCCATGTTTTTGTAAGTTTTCACCAGCTGTCGCTCGGCGTTACATTTTTTAGGCTTGTAACGTTCGGTTGATTTTCACTGGGCTTTAGGCCCCTGGTTAAATTAGTGTACTTAATATAGCCAGTTTGTATCCAGTGTACGCCTCTGTAACTACTGAATGCTTCTAATCAGTTTACCCTCTGTGCCTATTTTACACCACGCTTGCCGCTAACTTGTACCCTGCTCGTACTCAATGTGCGTCCGGTCCCGCAGTTCCCACAAACATTGTCGCAGGAGCACAACTTCCTGTGTGCTGCCTGCTTGCTGGCCCCAACTGCCTGCGTGACAGCTAACGAACTATCGTTCGCAACTATTTCCACACAGTCATCATCATTTTTTTATCATTTTCTTGAATTCGGAATCAAATTATTAGATGATTTTTCGTACCATGCAATGGACAGTATCCCAAGCAATCTATATGCATATAGAATACTAGCAATCTAATATTCATGTTCACATCAATTTCTGCATCAAGTTGAAAAAATGGATTTTAGGACATGATAATTTTTCATCCATAAAAAGATACGATTAGGCTAAACTAGAAGAAGAATCTAGTCTAAATCTGATTGAACACTGTAGAAAGTCTTAAATGCACACAGCCGGCATCATTTCATGAAAAACCAGAGACCAATTGAAACGACTCCAAATAAATTCTCGAGTAAAAACGATCTAACAAACTCACTACTTGAAATTGGTAGAGCGGAATAGCTTCTCTAGCTCAGCGACAAAAGTCTTCCTTATTACATCGGATGCCTGATATTGTTTCCTGTTGGCTGCTGGTGTCAGCAGCAGGTGCGGGCCGTCGGCGCGGCGCGGCTGCCAAAACAGGGCAGGCGCGACTCTACGAGCGTCCCGCGGCGCGGTGGGAGCGAGTGACGGCACGTTCGCCTCAACTGGTGAGCACCGCAAAATTTTGACAAGTTCTGCGAGAGAACCAGGAATTTTTAGACCAAATTTTCCTCCATCTCGATAAAGGTATTATGTAAAGTAAAAATCAATGCTGCTGGGATTCAGTTGGAGTAGATACTAACTCGCACAGATAAAATGTTTTCGTTTTATGTAGTCAGTGAAGAAATGATATCAATATTATTACGCAAATTTTGAAATTGGTAACAGTTTGCTCATGAATTTTTTCATTTATGGGGAGCATTAAAAAGTGCACTTACACTGCAGATACATGCAATATAATCTTCAGCATTACTATATATACAGATGTTTCATCGAAGAGTTTTTGATGCGAAAAATCGTAAATAATATATACTAGTCCACCCCCCTTTATTTGAAATAAAAAAGAGGGCAAATTGAGAGAAAGGCTGTAGTAAATCAAAAAATTCAATCTCTCGAGAGTTGATTAGGCCGCGTGAACACGGCCCGGCAAAATATATAGGGCTGGAGCTTGTATCACAGATACGCTCATCACACACTTTCGGCTGGCGTCGGACAGACCGACCGACCGACGGACGCGGCTCTTATTATAGTATAGATTTTTTTTAGAATAAACAGCAAGCAGTCTTCGGCCGGAGTCCTGAATGACATCTTTCTTCATTTGAATAAGAAAACCACGTGTTTTTTATAACCGTATCGGCTCAAATTTTATACCAAAGAGAGCCTGAAATCATCATTGAGTACATAAATTTTTACACATGATGTCATGGGAATGATTGATAAATAACTCAATGTTACTGACTTGGATGGAACAATGCTACGTAAAGCAGAGTTTAATTCTACAATCTCATGGTGCGTTTAACTGAGGAGATCGAAGCGCATATTAGTATGCTTCAATTGAAGTGCATATGATATGAAAAATCTAAACTATCAGTGTTTTAAAATACTGAAGATCGCGCATTCTTGTATTAATTTCGATTAGAATTTGATCTTAAGCTTCTCAATCTGCACTCCTAAAAAGTGGTGCCATCCCTGTTATAAAAACGCTAGAAAATTGTCAAAACCGGCATTAACAAGATCAATGTATTTCGTGTCACGCTTGTGCTGTTGATACCTGAATGAAATAGGACTTAGCTTGTTGATCGCAGAAGATGCAAGAGCCACTGAATGCAGACATACAAGGTTGGGGTACGCCAGATCGTTACCTCATGTGTTGAACACTTTCAAAAGGAGTACTCCAATTACGAAGCCAGAGCTTTGTCAAAGCTACGGGCATACTTGTCTAAGCGCAGTTTTACAACAACACCCACCAAGCGCTAACGAACACAAATAAATACAATTAGAGAACGTTTAAAATATTTAGAGGCACTTGCAAATAATTTCAGTGGCGACCAACCATAAATGACGCAGGGAACAAGCACAAAACTTGAGGCCCGTAATGGCACAAAAGTGATTGTCTGTGGACTCGGCTGCCTATCGAGGCTTTTATCTAGCTCGTTATCCTGCGCGAGTAGCAAATAATTGCTCGAGTTATCCGAGTTATTCTGACCATTAAAGTCCTTCTAATGGAGGCTTGAGTTGAGTAAATTGTTTGAGTGGTCGGGCGCTGGCTGCTGCCGCTGCTGACCTTCCAGTAAAAGTTGGCTCGAGAAGATACGTATTTCTTTGTCTGGTGCCCAGCCGGGCCACCAAAGTCACTCCGGCAGGACAAAAAGGCTGTCACCCACTTATGAAAAGGATGAGTGGCAGCTTGAAACTTCATGAGATGACGTTGCTTTTTGAACATCGCTCAATAATTTGTGACGAACATTACGGAAAGGTTGAGAGTTTTGTAAAATTGCCGTGAACTTTAGAGGAAGGAGGAGCATTGTATGAAATTATAAGATGATGACTAGGATGAACTTATTCTATAAAGGACCTTTCAATGAAATACGTTAAACCATATTGTAAGAAGATGTTTTGTTGGTAATATCTAAAGCCATATTACTGGACAGAGCATTTTATGAAATGCCTCAAACAATTCTGCGAGGTGTAGGCAGAATAAAACACGATGAAATTTATTGCAAAAAGGAAAAGTTTAAAAATTGTTAAAGCGTGTGCAAAAAATTAGGAAATTGATCTCTTGCAATAACGCAAACCGCACGTAAATCTCTAATGCTTGACATCACTTACAGTGGATGAACATAATTCAGTGAACATAATTGATTATATTATAGAAGTTATTCATGTATTTGCAGATGCGCTAGTCTATAACACTCGTCATGCACTCATATATAACACTCATCATAACGAACTCGTAGAAAATAAGGGAATTCTTATGAAGCGGTAATTCTCAAACAACAGGAGAATGGATGCCTATGCATCACGTGCCAGAATGTCACAGCCCAAATTTTTCCTTGAGGCTTCTATAAGTTTAGCCATCCGAACATAGGTTATGCATAGGATAGCTAAAATTGTAGATGATTTGGCAAAAAAGTTAGACTGGAAGGAGCATCCTGAGGAGTTTTGTTCTCGCATTCGATAAAGTTCACTGGTCTTAAACAGTTTATAATTTTCATCCGCTGGACAAGTGTCAGATTGTAGAGACAAAAAGCAGGTAATTGTGAAGATATCATTCAATTGAAACAGCATTTGTCTGAATTTCACTACATTTCCAAGATATTTGAAAGGTTTCTCAAATGGATTGGAATATTTCTTGTATGGGTTTTCGACAGCATTTTTTACTTTATTAGTCATATGTCATCACTAAGTTATTCTCGAGTTTTATTACAACACAAAAATAACGCCATATTATTCAAGCGTTTATAAGTTGCAAATTTGGTATTAACGGCTTCCTTTACATTAGTTACCTTTTTTTCTCACTTTGATTTAGATTTGAATCACGAGAATAATCAGTGAATGACTTAAGCTACGCTTGACGAGAGATGCAGTGTAAGTCAAGCACGACAGGAAGCTCTTGACAATAATCTTAATGATGATGATAAGATTAGGGTTATCTCGCTCGGGCGGTAAAAAAATGAGGACATAAATAGCAAAGAGAAATTTTAAAGACTTTAAGCGTACGTCTCGTTTGTACGCTTATTTTAAAAAAATTATGTAAACACCTAATAAGGCATTTAATTGAAATTTACGTTCAAATTATTACCTCGTTAATTTCATTGCGAGAGAAGGATAAAAAATCTTAGAAATTAGAGAATACACATTGAACAAGACATCCATTTATGTTACGAAGGCAGTTCTGGAAACATGGATGTTGCACTCAGGTATCAGGCAGCTCATGAAGAAAGGAGGAAGTGTTAAGTTCGTAAAAGTGTGCGAATTGATAATGAAAAACAATATGAGTGAGGAAATTACAACGCCTGAAGAAATATTCCAAAATCGGAAGAAAATAAAGCTTACTAATTTTCGTGTGAAATAAGTATAAGCTGTCGGTGTACAATTTTGAGAGGATATGAGCTCTACATGTCATTTAAGGAAAGTTTCATTCTACATGTGCATGTACAAGGAACTAAAATACAAAGGTTAAATTCAACTGAGCGCGCATCAAATATTTTAAATTGATTATTATTGATAATTTCACTGCAGTCAGTAATGTAGAGCTCTCTAAAAATGAACTGCGACTAAAAACCTACCCTAATATGATGACTCCGTCTATCATGCTCTGCTACCCGTATGTGCAGCGCTCAGACAGTTGAGCCGACGTACTGTGATGCGCTTTGCGTACAACTGTAATTAGAGACTCCATAAGATCGTTATGGAAAAGCATTTTTGAAACGAAAAAATTAAATTATTGTTCGTCTATTAATTAACCAACAAGAATATTGATTAAGATTTATGTATAAGCAAAATTAATTGTAAAAATAATTATAAACTTTATCAATGTATTTAGAGCTTTCCTCGATCCGCCTAGCACACCTTGACACGGCAGTTAATAGCAAATCAGAAATTTTTTCATGGCGTTCATTCTAAAAGCAAAAAGGGGGTACACCAAAATAATTCATACACGAGTAGCTCTTTTTGTGTGTTGAATAAAACATTATCTATTGGAATATTATGTGAATGAATCTGTCTGAAAATTTGTTAGTTTAATTACCTACAGGTAGAACAGAGCATTTGTATTTCTATCACATGCCTTCATGTCATGAACTTTACAAAGATATGCAATTTGATGAATTGGTGAATTATAGGACTCAATCATAGAAAAATTTGATTTAACCTCAAGTACTCTTTGTTAAAATACACGAACGAACTGCGTAATTATTATGATAACCAAACGTGCGAGGAGATTCCCCTAGATTTTCTCACATGCATGCATTAACTTGTCAACAATTTTTAATTTTTCGTCATAAAAAATTAATGTTTTTGATCCGTATTGTGCGACCAAAACCCAAATATCATTGTACTAATATGCCTGCTTCTAATAATATCAAGGGTTTCCAGGTGTAGCTATACACAGCATCCTTTTTAACATTAGTACTATCACCACTGCGTATCTAAAAAACTTATCACTTTGCTTGAATCGCAATGCTAATAGAAATTTAAAGCGAAGAAAATGCTGATAAAACTAGCCATATTTACTCAAATTGAGAAAAAACAAAATCGAAAACGTTTCGGAGTCCAGCTCCATCTTCAGTTCAGTAAAACGAGTTCCTTCTTCACCGTATTCTTGCCCAATATGTCTAAAAAACTTATCACTTTGCTTGAATCGCAATGCTAATAGAAATTTAAAAGCGAAGAAAATGCTGATAAAACCAGCCATATTTACTCAAATTGAGAAAAAACAAAATCGAAAACGTTTCGGAGTCCAGCTCCATCTTCAGTTCAGTAAAACGAAGATGGAGCTGGACTCCGAAACGTTTTCGATTTTGTTTTTTCTCAATTTGAGTAAATATGGCTGGTTTTATCAGCATTTTCTTCGCTTTTAAATTTCTATTAGCATTGCGATTCAAGCAAAGTGATAAGTTTTTTAGACATATTGGGCAAGAATACGGTGAAGAAGGAACTCGTTTTACTGAACTGAAGATGGAGCTGGACTCCGAAACGTTTTCGATTTTGTTTTTTCTCAATTTGAGTAAATATGGCTAGTTTTATCAGCATTTTCTTCACTGCGTATCTTTAATGCATCTTCATTCTAATAGATTGACACTCCAGAGATGCTAATTTAGTTGTTTTAAAGATCACAAATCTATCTAAAACTCATAAAGAGTGTGTTACGAGAAAAAAACTAAGCAAAAACAATTTCCAAGAACTTGAAAATACACTTATATTTTCGAGCATTTCATCAAAGGAGTGTTATTTTAGCGTTATGAAATGAGTAACGGAATACAATGGCAGCATCTTAATTTTCATTCAAACTGTATTACTGGTTGGAATTACTGCCATTAAACAAGTATCTCGAATACGGTGCAAGTTTGTAATAAATACTTTGGGGAGAGTACGATATTTTTAACGTATTTTGGTTTCACTTTCCCGACTGCGCAAGAATTATTTCCGTTTGGTATTTACAGGGCAGCCACGGCATACATTCATTAAGACTCATCCATACAGTTTTTCTCGGTCATATTCACATCATGATCATCACGCTCGAGCCCCGCCAAAAGCATCATTTCTGTGGACCCAGAAACTGCTCGCTGAGTTTACTTGCTATGAAAGAAACGTCAAAAAATACCACGCACCGTGAAGAAAAAACACATTTTCTTTCCAGAGCTAAATTTGGATCTCGTTAGCGTCGTGCAAATCTATTTGCTCATCATTCAAGATCCTGTATGACTCCGAGGTACTATTGAGAAGCATCCTTTGTAAGAAGAGCATCGAGTGCGCACTCGTGGGTCGCAGCGCAACACGCGTGATGCAAGACAAGGATGCGCTCTAGCCTCCCGTCATGCGCCGCACAAAGCCGCTATTGTGACAAATGTTGCGCCAAATGGTGCGCGGATTAGCCTTGTTTAAAGAAACATATCACTTCCTGGGCCTCATTTATTTTGGGCGGCTATTGCTGCAATTGATGGTAGAGGTGCACTCGATCATTATGAAGTGTTTCCTCTCGGTAATGATATCCGTCATGTGCCGCATTCGCTGAATTCAATGAGAGGCAGTCGTGTCTTGGCGGACGCTTCTGTAACGATGGCATTTTTCTCGTAATGATACTGCACACAAATTTACAGATCGCTCACGCCGCCTTCGACGTGAGAGAAAGCTGACTGCGAAGCTATCGTGTTGTCCAATATTGAGAACAACGAACAATGAACCATCATCATCTCTGTTAGGTTTACTTAAAAATACGTTTGAAACTTTCTAGTCAAATGGATTTCTCCATACGCAATCTGTACAGCATTTCGTACTCAGTGACATCAATCAGAATCCGATTTTAAAAATTCTGTTCAAGATTGGTTTTATTTCTTTCCTGGTGCTTCAACAATCAGAGTAATAATTATGACACTTTCAGTGAAGAAACGAGTTGTTAATTGCAAAAGACACAAACGGTATTTTGATGATACCTTCATCATTGCAAAAGTTCCTATAAACCATTCAGACAAGCACTGCCTATTTGTGGAACTAAAGTTGGTTACTCCAATCAAGAGCTATTTCTTTACCGAAAGTTGAATTACTCCAACCAAGAGACGTTTATTTACTGAAAATTGGGTTACTCTAACCACAAGCAGTTTATTTACTGAAAGTTGGGTTACTTCAAACATGTGCGATTATTTTCTGAAAGTTGGGTTGAGACAAGCGCTCTCTACCTAATAGTTTGGTAACGCTAAAAAAATTGAACTGAAAAACTTGTAATTTCTGTAAATTTTGAAAAAATTTAACCAACTGGAAAGCACAAAGGAATGAATCACAGTTACATAAGAGTTGGTGTCATTCTGACCACATTTCTATAGCTAAAGATGACTACAAATTGAAAGAGTAGAATTGTGCAGATGATATTTAGAAAAAATCTAATTGACGACTTTGATACAGCTAAACCTTCAAAACAGCACTGCAAAAGACAATTTTGATAGCATAAGAAAAGGCAGATGTGATTATATTAGTTAGACATGTTTGATAAAGTAGACGTTGTGTTGAGTTGATAAATTGGACATCTCATAAATTAGATTGAAACGCTACGCGGTGAACTATTTCGCTTGATGCCTATTAGCTGCATGAGCAAATTTTAGCTTTGCGTTCGAATGGAAATGACAATCCGAATCGACCATTCCTATATTAATGCAACCGAATTAAAATAAATTAAAATTTTGAGAAAATAGGAAAGCAAGTTTTGAATGCTTTCTGGAGAGGTACTCTTAAGCTCTTTTAATTTAAATTACAAATCCTACGCACAACCAAGAAGGTTAATCGAAATACAGAGATAATAAACCAATATTATTGTTTATTGTGAGATGTTTAATTAGTTCCCCATCATTGTCTTCGTCTTTGATATAGGCGAATATATATGACTGTACGTTTTACTCATATTCGGAACACATGCACTCACCAAGACAGTTACGCCTCACTTTTCAATAAGTGAAATGTTATCTTAAGGGCAGGTTCTCTTCCGAGCAAACTCCCCGTAGTCGACTTCTACCCTAACACAGCAAATATGCACCTGGCCTTTAATGCACTTTATAATCAGAACACGACGCAATCGCCACCAAAACAGACTCTGCACACCTTATCAGAGAAATGCACTGCTTCTATAAACTTGGTATGTACGTATATTTGTCAGTCGGAAATCCTCTTATCTCTCTTTCTTTTTTTCTTTTCTTTCACGCATATTAGGCATTTACTTTATTTCAATATTTTGTATCTTTTCAAGGAACTGAACACGTAACAAACACCGTGACCACTCAAGATTTGCCCAGTTGAATTGAACAGCGTTGGTGCGCACACTATTGAATTGAACCCGTTTGGTGTACACACTATTGAATTGAACCCGTTTGGTCTACACACTATTGAATTGAACCCGTTTGGTGTACACACTATTGAATTGAACCCGTTTGGTCTACACACTATTGAATTGAACCCGTTTGGTGTACACACTATTGAATTGAACACGTTTGGTGTACACACAATTGAATTGAACACGTTTGGTGTACACACAATTGAATTGAACACGTTTTGTGTACACACAATTGAATTGAACACGTTTGGTGTACATACAATTGAATTGAACACATTTGGTGTACACACAATTGAATTGAACCCGTTTGGTGTACACACTATTGAATTGAACACGTTTGGTGTACACACAATTGAATTGAACACGTTTGGTGTACACACAATTGAATTGAACACGTTTTGTGTACACACAATTGAATTGAACACGTTTGGTGTACATACAATTGAATTGAACACATTTGGTGTACACACAATTGAATTGAACCCGTTTGGTGTACACACTATTGAATTGAACACGTTTGGTGTACACACAATTGAATTGAACACGTTTTGTGTACACACAATTGAATTGAACACGTTTGGTGTACATACAATTGAATTGAACACATTTGGTGTACACACAATTGAATTGAACCCGTTTGGTGTACACACTATTGAATTGAACCAGTTTGGTGTACACACTATTGAATTGAACACGTTTGGTGTACACACAAATGAATTGAACGCATTTGGTGTTCACACAATTGAATTGAACACATTTGGTGTACACACAATTGAATTGAACCCGTTTGGTGTTCACACAAATGAATTGAACACATTTGGTGTACACAAAATTGAATTGAACACATTTGGTGTACACACAATTGAATTGAACACATTTGGTGTACACACAATTGAATTGAACCCGTTTGGTGTACACACTATTGAATTGAACCCGTTTGGTGTACACACAATTGAATTGAACACATTTGGTGTATACACAATTGAATTGAACCCGTTTGGTGTACACACAATTTAATTGAACACATCTGGTGCACACACAATTGAATTGTACGGTAACAGCACAAATATATCAATCAGTCAAAAACTGAATTGAACGATATCAACACAATTGAGTTGAAAGTTAAACATTTGAATTTAACGGTAACAACACAATTGACTTGAAAGGTAAAAGTTTAAATTCAACAGTATAACAGCACAATTGAGTTGAAATGTAAAAATTTCAATTGATCGCTTATAACACAATTGAATTGAAAGGTGAAAATTTGAATTAAACGGTAACAGCACAATTGCATTAAACAGTCAAAAAAACGTCATCGCTGCTAGCTATACAGTGTACAGCTGCATGCGCGCACTCCAAGACAACGCCGTTGATGCCCGTCCAAACATCTGTAAAGAATACCAACGTAAATGTTTGCATTTAAACGTCGTCAGTAACGTGGCCAGCAAAACGACGTCTTGCAATGAATACGTGTTTCTTATAGAACATTTGTGTACAGTACGGTGTCCCGGAGTACTTCATAGTGTATTTTAAACTCATAAATTTTGGAATCTATTTCTAATAACTTATGAGCACTGGTTTTTAGTTTTCTCCCCGTCATACTCTGTTGTAGCCACGATCAACGTCGATTTCCGAAATAGTTTTTTCAGGGTTCTGAAAAATCCTCTCGGTAAAAATAGCTATACTTTACGTGAGACATTTGATGGTGTTTAATATAACGCCAATGCAGTGTGACACTCGAAGACATTAATGACGAAACACCATGCATTGATTTCGATGCGGAGAAAATTCAAAAGTTCTCTCCAGAAAACTCATCGACAGAATAAAGAGAAAAATCTCTTTGCCGATGCGTCACAAGCAGAAAGACAAGAAAGACGCTCACTGTATCGTTCGGAACAAAAACGAGCGAAATTTAAACAAAAGTCAAAACTGAAGATCGCTGCTTGAATGAGCCAGGAGACCTACTCTTGAGAGCCTCATTATGCATTCAGGAGCTCATCTTTTTATTAATATCGTGTGCGACACCCAAGTGCGCTCCTCCTAGAATTCCATAGAACTCAGGTATTCATTATTAGACCGCGATTCTTAACGGCACTCAAAACAAATCTAATGAAGTAAAAACGTCAATGTAATTGCTACGGTCCTAACGAATAGCAATTATTGGGTTTTTCTCGTAAAAGCCATTGAGTGAAGGGACTGCTATTCCGATCACCTGACTTTCAATAGGCCGCTTCTCCTCAAAATGTACTCATTAACCAGGCAGCGTCAATGACGGAATGAGGCTTCAGAAACAAGCGGTCGAGGTTTTGCGAAAATCCATCGGAGCAAAAAGGCGCGTTTTGTTTCGTTCTGAGGGAACGATATGTCGTGTGTTCTAATAAAGAACTCAAACCTTCTCACGGACAACCGAGTTACTGCGCTGAAATAAATATCTTCGACACTACTCGAATCAGAAACAGTGCATCGAATTTCTTCCGTTGAGGTCTTAATTTGAAGTGGAGTTACATTTGATATAAAGCCCCAAAATTTTGGCATTGCATTTCGGGTTTGAAAGACTTCATTTACCATAAGCGTGTACAAAGTCACAAAAGAGGGGCACAAAAATATACTTAGTGTCTTACAGTTAACAATATTAGTATTATAGCTCAAGTGAGCCACGAGACTTTTATGGCAACCTATCGGGTATTATTCTGAAGTAATTCTGAAGCGTTATTCTGAAAATTGTAAAATAAAATACTTATGCCCCTAACCCAGGATTAGTTAAGTATTTAACACAGAGTATGCCTATACCAAACTGAGGGAAATTTAGTCTGACTATGTTTTTATCAGAAGCATTTTATATGCATATGCATATACAAACGTACCTGCGCATATGCTAACACACATAAACGTGCATACTCATATCGGTAGCTCTATGATTACAGTTTATGCTACACATTATTCAAGGACAGGAACACAGTGCGAAGATGGTACGTTGTTTGGTCTTGCCTAACTTGCTTCGCTTTCCTTTCTATCTTTATTTATCCTACACTTGGCAAGTATTTTGAGAACATGCAAGACTCAAGCCTACTTTTGAATGATGAATATGAGGGAGCATCGCAAACACCGTTAGTGATGGAATTCTAGGATTTGATACCAGCAAATAGAAACTGATTTTAGATTTAGCTTGTGGGTAACGCAGGACTATTTAGTTGTTTTTGTTTCTAGTCTAGTAATTATGGTGGTCTGTTAGGACGTTAATTCGCTATCAAAATTCTGAGTTCTTCTTGGTTCGGAGTATTTTATACGTAAAACATTTTACAGAAAACCAGTACTAGAAGAACAGTTGCTGAATTTTTCAGTTCTCAAAGGAATCACTCGAGCGAGCGTTGGTTTCTCAGTTGGAGGAGATAGTTTTTTAATTTTTTGTAGTGTGACCGGACCACTCTGTACACCAGTTTATTTGTGTCTGTGCCAAGCTTCAATGCAATGTTGAATTAACGAATGAACCAGTGTACTGTAAAAAACTTTAGTGGATCCGTTGATGGAATATATACGACTATGTGCTAAATTCCAATGGAATTTGGCAATTTTACGCACATATGAATAATTTTATTAGCAAAAATCAAATTTTTATCAGGAATCATGCCCCAAATTTGCAACTTTCTGTTTCTTGAGTTTTTCATTGCTAGTAATAATGCATAGAATTTTTCGTAATTCTAATTATATATTTTTCGACTTCAATTAGGGATTCAATGATTCAAGAATTTTATTCGGGCGTTTCAATTATTTTAAAATTCATGACGATGCATCCTAAACTTTAATATTTAATTTGAATGAATCTAAGTTCAGGCCTCAATAGTTTTTATTTTATCGGTGTGAAAATGTTCCCACTTTTATTTCGGTAAATAATCAAAGCAAATTACAATGAAGTGCAAATGTTCGGGCAAGAGCCAAAAAAATTATGATTTTGTAAACAATCTTTTTATGTAAACAATCCGTCAATTTGGACCTTAAAATCACGAAAGCAAAATAAGCAAATAGTAGCCCATCATAAAAACTATGCTTACTATTTTCATCAGTGGTTTTTATATGTAGGGTTGTGCGTAGCCGTACATATTTTTCACTGCAAGAGCAAGCCAATCATGGAAAATTACTGTCCATCCATGATGAATAAAATTGTACAGTTGTGAACAATACTTTTAGTTTTTGCATCGTGTCTAAGTTTCGGTTGCTAGAATGTATTTCAAACTAGTGCTGAATTCCTGAAAATTCAGTTATAAAAAAAAGTCATGTCCTACATACATCGCCTCAATTTAAGTGTCGCTTAATTTTCTTTCCTACAAAGTATAATTTTACTTGAATATGTGATTCTTATTATTTAATAAAACCACCTGAATTATTTTTATCTCTTCTCATGGAATTGAAATAGAGGTTGATACGCGTGATGTAATTGGAGTTCTCCCTTCACTGGAGACTTTATCTTATTGTTTGAAGGTGAGTATTTTCTCACCTGGCTCTCCCATCCCCGTAGATGATGAAGCAAATTTCAAATGCCATCTTCTGTTTCAGGGCTCAGACGCGCGCTCGCTCACTTCTTTTTTAGCGCTTACTCTACCGTCAACTTTTTCGGCGTGGCATCAATGATTTTAGCCTGCCAGCACAGAGATAATACTTAGGTAGAGGCTATACTGAAAGCATTTATGCTCCCGCTACCTAGTAAGCTGGGTTTACCATTTAATTTAACCCAGCAGAGTGTCTGCAAACAGAATACACGAAAATGTCCTCTAAATACAGCCGAAAGAACGGGTTGGAGAAAACAATTGGCATTCTTGCTTATAAAATAAGGGCAAATAAGGACACGTAATGCAACTGACTTTTGTGAATGATAAAAACAACGAAATAAAGCAGTATTGGCGGGATGACATGGAAATGAAGCGCCTTTACTTTGCTCGTGTGACAGGAAAGTTAAAGAAAAACTATAAATAAAGCGTACAAATGACCGTACATCAATTTTACCATTTCTCACGTTGATTATAATAATGTGGTATTTTTGAAAACCGCCTTTTTTTGATAACCATGATAATTCTAAACACTTATTGATGATGGTAATGGTATCAAATAAAACAATGGGAAGTCTTCATGCAACATTTTAAATGCAAAGTAAAGAGTATTTTGAAACAATTTTGACGCAAAACTTGAAATGATGAAACTGACTGTCTGAGGTAACGGTGAGTTTTGAGTTATACTTGAAATTACCATTGTTTTCGAATTTTTTTTGACCTATTAAGACTATTAAGAAATGTAGAGTTACAGATGTGGAAAATCGAGTAGAAATACTTTTCATAGAGAAGGCTGACACTCAAGTTCACCCAACGCAACTGTGCCGTGCGTGCATAACTTTTGAGTTGATTTTGATAGTGAATAGATGGCATACATTTATCATCTATTCTTTGATGGGTAACTTAAATTTTTCGAAAATTTGAGTAGAAGTAAATTTGGCATAAAATACCCTTAAAATATTTTTTTTTGTAGGAGATTCAGTTTCGAGTTGAAAAGTTACACAGAGGAACGATAATTTCTGCTTCAGGTTTAAATATTCGTTTTGATAGCTTCAGGAACTAAAGATAAGGAAATCATGCATTGAAAAGCTATTAAAATTACGACACAAACATCTGATCAAATTACGTAACCAACCTCGTGAAGCTTAAGCTACATAAATTGCATCATAAATAGTTGCGCAAATGTTAAGGCAACCCTTAGTTGAAATTTACGCTTAAATTAATTTTAAAATGGTTTGGTCAAGAGTCAGAAATTTGTACTCTATGGATTTCTGCACGATGAAAATAAAATAAAGTTCCTCTTAGCCTATACCGTCACCGAAGGGACACACGGCGTCACACTGTATGTCTGGGTTTTTCTCCATTTCAATCGTGTTCTGTGAGCCGTATCTGGATTAATTACTTAAGACTCAACAGTTCAACCTCTTCTCTGTGAATCTGACTGCTACTTTTTACGCATGCGTTAAGTTCAACTAGCATTATATAGCTCACACCAAGTCAGGGACAGGGAGAGGTTTAGTGCTACGTTGTCAATGAATTTTCTGGTGTTTAGTGTTATTTAATTAGCATATCTAGCCAAATACACAATGAAAGTAATACAAAAAGTTATTCTTGATTACCAATAATGAACGGTAAGCGCCTGTACAAACTGAAGCAAAAACTTAGCGCTAAAAAAGCTGGGTACGTGCAATACGTTGGAACCGTTCATGAACGGCTGTGATCAGGTTAAAATGCTAAAAGATCTGGAAGCCAAACCGCATCAATATAAAACCTGTCTTCACAACTGTATGAACATCACCTTCTATCCGCGTTCTGATATCAATCTTGATATTTCTGTAGAAATTAAGCAGTTTTTTCTTCTTGGCCCGTTCTGTCAGAGATATTTTTGAAAATGTTTTTCTTCAAGCCGACACATGTTATAACTGAATTTGCAATCACTTGTTAATATGATTTTATTTGAGTGTGCAAATTTTTTTCGGGTGCCCACTTCCCCTTCTTTTTTCGTGGTACAGGACGAGAAAGAAGGCAGTAACTGCTTTTCCAGACCGTAAATAACCATGCTCATCGTTTGCACACACGTGCGTGACCGTACGATAGCAATGGCAGTCCCTTCCTTAATAAGATGAGGGCACAGGTGCTTTCTTGTAATGAAAATATGGTGCCACCCATTCTGATTAAGGACAGGTGGGTTATAAAATGTCAAAAGGTAGTGTAAAGAAGGAAAAAAGGGGAAAAATGGCACTGAAAGACCGCCTATGGTTAACACGCTCTCACTGAGTCCTTGCAGCGTTTTAAAACGTAGTGTCTTAAGGAACATTGACTCGAGACGAGTGCTGGTACTCTATATGCCATCGCAAACGCCCCAATTTTCCTAGGGAAAAATAGAAGGGAAATTTAAGCATGAATTTTTCAGGTAGAGATAAATTTCATGCATATATTTTTCGGAAATTAATATGTGCTGAATTTCTCCTTTTCCTTTGAATCTTTTGAGTTCTCATACATGTAAAAAATACAGATAAATATTACCATCAATCTCCCCACTTTAGAATAGCTCAACTCGCTGACCGTGAGATGAAATTACGGAGAATTTACCAAGACACAGGTGAGATCCCAGAATTGCGATGCAGGAGCGTCCGATTTCTCAAGGAATGTTGCCAAACATTTGGCTACGGTGAAGGAAGCATCCTTGTTCGAGTATTGGTTCATCATCTGCAGGTTTCTATTATCCATTACCTTCTCCCGGCCACGATGATCAGCAATCAATGGAGAGTTTAGGCTCCGTTTTGAGGCTCACAATAGCATCTGTCGCCGGCCGTGACTCGGCAGTACGCGCTTCCACCAGCTCCAAAGGGCCTCTCGACAACACCTCGACTGCCTCTTAGTCTTCACCGTTTTTTGATGTCCGTTTTGGCCGCGCGTCGACGTCAATTACAGACACATTGACTCTCCCCGTCCCGAGCTGGGCATCGTAGTCGGCTTCGCAACAATACCGTAATTATCATATCATCAGTGATAGCTGTCTCTTCATATCACCGTCTCTTACTTTCTAAAGCGTATAATTATGATTCGAAACGCCTAGCAATAGCTGTTTGTCAGCTTTTGAATCCTAATAGACGGGCTGGATGGCGAAATATTTTTTCCAGCCGAGGGGCATAAAATTTTCACTCTGCGGAGGGGAAGTGTCGGTATTTGTTTAATCACTGTGAGTGCCATGCAAATAAACCTAAAATTGCACCTATGCATGCTGTTAGATTTGCAATACGACTGAACTTAGTACAGAAAAGTTTAGTTTTCTTAATGCGTGTTGATGGTATTTTATAGAAAATTTTGTGTTTTCCAAGATTGGAGCACTTGAAAATGTTATGCATTTATCTCCAAATCTTCGATACTAAAGTCTTGAACGAATTTATGTAGCGTACTTCTATTAACGCCTGATTTGACGGACGTTATTTCAACGAAGCTGAGCTGCAGCAGATAGTTTTGCTGGTAGAAAATAAACTTCCAATTTATTTAGGTGTGTGTGTTGTAGAACTTAAATGAAATGAAAGGGTCTAACAAGGTTTAAAAATGCAAAAGAAAACTGTTTTAATGCATACTTCAAAACCAGGCAATTTTTTTCGAGTCTGAGTTTCCTTCATTTGACAGTTTGTGAACGCAAATATATTTCGTCCGCTTGAAATGACATAAATCAAAGCAAGAGGGGAAAACATCAACGTATCTAAGGTACAGAATAGTATTCGGGTTCAGAGCGTTGTCTGACACAAAAAATTACTGAACAAAATTCGAGCAGTCGTTTCCTTTCTTAACAAGCAACGCTCATCAACGGGAAAAGCATGAAAATTTGAATTAAATGGACACACGCACTTGAAATTCTGGAGCTAGAAGTGAAACGTTCAGAGTGCTTCGTTCAATGTAAATGCTGATTAATTACTGATTTTCGGGAGTCTGAAATGATGCACACTGCGTGCACTGCCTCATAGCAACACCTAACTACATACATGCTCCACTAGTGTTCGCACTATAATGAATGACTTCCCTTATAATTTTCAAGTTTATAATGAATTCAATGTCTGCAATAAACCGTCTTAAAATCTTCCAGAATAATACCAGTGGTCGTTTGCGTTGTAATGAGTAGTTAAATTTTGTGATATTTTAAAAAATTGAACAATTTCATGAGCATAGAATTAATGAATGCATCGTAGTTATTTGCGGCAGATTCTACCCGCTGAATGACGGGGTTTGAAAAGCAGGCTCTAAAATACCTGCTTATGATGATGATGATGATGATGATGATGATGATGATGATGATGATGATGATGATGATGATGATGATGATTATGATGATGATGATAATGACGATGTTAATAACATTAATTCAACTCGTGACAAAAAAATTGACGTTGAAATTGATTTTATTGCTACCACTGATATTAGAGAAAAATAGCAATTATAGTTTGTCCAGTGTTAAGTCGAGCAATTCTTCTTAATCTAAACGTATGACCCTATACAGTATGTCCCACAAAAACCCGAACCGCGTATTTATTTTCCCGTATTACTGATACCATCAAAATCAGTAATATGTACCTTTTCTATAGGTTTATTTTGAAGAAATATTTTGCTAGAAATCAAATGCTTATGGTATTCTTATGATGGTATTACTGAACCCTGAAGATAAATACTCGGTTCTTGTTTTTGTGGGACCAACTGTACATAAATATCTGAATGATCGTAAAAACGTGGGTGATCTTGCTACAGAACTGAAACTTCACTCGCATGAATTAATGTTATTCAACTCAATGCACAATTTTACATTGACTCTGACTCTGACATCCCATTTCATTTATCTTATCTTTAATTATCCCGTTGCATGCTTTTATCACGCAAACTTCTCAGTGAGTTGCTATATTATTCATTATCCATCAATGGTGAAAAATTCTAATTATTTAAATCGTTCCACTGCTGTATAAATGACTCTGATGCCAGAATCTCTAAAAATATCACAGATGCACATACTTTTAAGCCTCCTAATTTCCCAAAAGTCAATTTTGAATACAGTCGAAAGATCCCACCCTAATTGCAATTAAAACCGCCCTATTCATTTCGCACAATTGCTTACGTTATGCAAATATGCGGGAACATTTTTCGAATGAATCCTTTGTATTGCAATGATGCGAGAGAGGTGCACCACAAGGCACCCTCAATGCTCCTCTCACACAAAAGCCCTGCCACCTCCGCCTTCTTGTAGCAAATATTACCATCTTGTTAGAGGCCGGCGCCCTCGCTCAATGGTCCCCAAATTGTCACTTCAGAGATGATTTTCAGGACTTGTGCAGGATTTGACGATGCCTACTTGAAGACGCTAAAAGCGGTCGCAAATCTTATCTGTATGTTCTTAAACTAGGCCTAATGCAAGCAGTGCCATCCTTCCACATTTTTTTGAAGATTCATTTTTTCGCGCTGATCGACGTTTCTGCTACAGGTCTGAGCAGTTGCAGCACCGTTCGGGATGAGAGGCGTAATAGGTAGTTATTGGGGCAAGCATGTTCTGTATTTATGTATGCTGGCTTTATGAGTACACTTGTGGTAATGTGATAACACTCCTGCAGGTACGTAGAAATATAACGCCCGTAGACCGCCCATCAAAACTGAGGGGAAAAATACTGTGCAATGCCTGTCAGTGAAGCGATACACATTGAGCGGAAAGTCGCCTAAATAAATCACTATATATGTACACATGCATTTCAAAACACGAGTGTGACGGGTGCGTTTCAAGTAAGTATTTTTATGCATCATAAATATTCTCAAGCGTTGAGAGTTTAAGTTAATTTCAGCCATCTTTATTACGCGATTTTTAATTCGTGTGACCTTTTTTAATTTGTTCATAAATTGAGCTCAGATTCATTGTTTATCTCAGAAATGAGGATATTTTGCTGAATGTTCAGCACAAGGAAAGTTATGGCCAAGTTTGTTGATATGTGTAATAACATGTGCGTGTAATATAATACTTTACTCTAAAGCTTTGATATTTTCTTGCCATGTAAATATAGTATACAAAGTACCATGTCTGGTAGCGTAGAGGCCAGAACGATTTGATCTCACTGTTTGTAGTTGCAAATCATGCTAGCAGACCATGACAAATTATTTTCAAAGGGCACAAGCCCTCTAATTATTTTTAAGCTAACGTATATTGTTTTGTCTTGAAATTCCATCGATGGCTGGCCATTCTGAAAATAGAAAAATGCAGACACGAGGCTGCTGATACAGAAAATTCAAGCTCCTAAGATTTCAGGTGATAAAAACAAGACGGTGTAATTAAACAAAGCTTAAATTTTATCATGATTTCTGAATGAGCAAGTTTAAAAAATACAGCGACGTCCTAAAAGAATCAACATCAGATGATCAGTCGTTATATAGGAGGCTATTTTCACCACGACAGTGTCTTGCTTCTTTTATGAAAAATTTCCTCAATATGAAGGAAATACACAAAATTTCTCTTATAATATCAGTCCTTAATTCTTCCCAGTCTCAGACTTTTGTGACGCCTCATAAGATTAGAAATTGAGGTTGATTGGAGCTGCCAAGCGGGTACAGCACCTCGCGGAATTTAGTGCTGTTTGCGGCCAATCGGCGACTGGAAAAATAATAATCTTGTGCACGTGCAGGCATAGAGATACGAAATTCAATTTTTCGACTATTTAAAATTGAACTCTTGAACGAAAATTTTGAACACGAAAATTTACGCTCATGCTATTACACAGAAGTAATGTCTCAAGTCCATGTTTATAATTCCTTGTAAGTTAATATATAACTTAATAATACAGGCCCGATCGTCAACGAACTGTAACGTCAGCGACAGCTCTCAAGTTAGATTTTAATTTATCTTCACTCGACCCCGGAATACTGGCAAATTTTTTTGCACTTACGAAACTAATAACATTCCCGGAAGAATATTTGTTTTTTGAAGAATTTTATCACATCATTGAATGATAGACTGAGACCCCTTAACAATCAATAGAATTCCAATTTCCGAACTTTTTTGAACATGCAATGATAGTCAATTTTAGGCAGTAAAAATTATGTTAAAAAAACCATTACGTTAATTGAACACACTCACAACGTACCTTAACCTATTAACATTAAAAATTCAGCTGATAGAAATGCGTGCCAAGCATCTAAGTAAAAATTATCACGTTTCGTCTGAGGCGAAATAAATTGAATGAAAACTTCGTTGAAGAAAAATATGACAACGCGGGAAGGCTCGTAAGAGGCGCCAAGCTGCAGAGATCCTGAAGGCCCTCGGCGGCTCTCGAGCATCGATTAAGGCGGCCGTGTAATTCATATGGAAATTGTAAGTCAAAATTGAAGACGCCTGAGAGCGATTAAGAATCGTTAATAGTCTCGAGGTGTGCTCTTCAATATCGGACTTGCGTTAGAGGCGAGTCGGGGTCAGATGTCTTGGGACGGGTACAATGAGCTCAGTTAGTTCGCGAAAAAAAACCTAAACCTGAATTCTTCACAGAAGTCAAATTAAATTATTCAATTACAAAGTGTCCTTTCTGTGGGTACAAAAATGCGTTATCTTCAGAGCCCTTGTAAATTGTGCTGACTTTCTGAAACATGACCAGCAATGCACTGGAAGAAAGTGCTTATTGAACGCGTTATTTTTTTCATCCCGAAGGTAACGCGCCTGGTTTTTTCCTGGTCTTTTTAGCACCTCTCAACCGAGGATTTTTGCTCTGCTCTTGCCTCTCGTAACCCAAACCTCGAACTGAAGTGTGAAAATCAACAACTCGACCGAGGCTTCACGTCAGTTCGAGGTGGCCCTCGACATGCACTCTCTCAAAGGTGAGCTGGACCGGCAAAGCAGGGAATGTGTTTGTGGAGCTCCGAGCGTGTGGGCAGCCACGGCTCAATGTTGCTGAGAACGACAGACTTGTTCACCAGTTCTGATGATGTTAGTTATTGTCCTCCCAGGAATTAATATCTTATTGAAGAGTTAAGTGTTTTTGAAGCTAGTTTGGATGAAGGTTAAGTTAAATTACAAGTTAGTTTACGGCTCCTTAGCTGCGACAAAGGTGTTCCAAGATGAGTAAGGAACAAGGCTCTATGTCGTATGGGGTTAAGAGAATGGGGTATTTATGTACATGGTTGTTCGCACACAATATCTCTAGCGCATAGAAACAGCAAGTAAAAATGAAAGTTTATGAAACAAGATAAAGGTTGAAGAAGAAAGTAATAGGTATTTAAAAACAGAACAGTAGTGAACCGAAAAAAGATGGTCGTCAACAAAACAAAAGAATAATTCTGTTTCAACAAAATAGAAGGCCGTATGCCAAACCCGCTGCTTGGGATCTCACATCGTCCTCGTGAAAGTGCTAATTCCCATAAATACAATAGCTGTATCACCCTAAGTTATCAAGTTACTTTTCACAGTTAGTTCATTGGTCGTAAAAGATCATTTTGATTGTGTGAGCAATTTTTTTTATAGAAAATTACTTTCTCAACATGATATAACTGAAATGTGTTTGGATGAAGTTAGTTATTGTGCATAGAGGAATTATTTTCTCACCAGAAAGTGAGTTAGTGAGGTTGGATGTTACAGTTATTTCTAATGAAGTCAATTATTGTAATTTTGAGAATAATTTTTACTCTGAAGTGACTTGCTGAAGTTAAATTGGTTGGATGAAGCCATTGGTTTTGTTCTGGGAAAATTTCTTTTTAAGGTGAAATTAGTTCATGAAGTTAGTTATTTTCTATTTTCAATGGATTTATTTGTCGTCCACTAAGATAGTATTTGCTTACGGCCATGAAGGCAGATACTGCGTAGTGTAAAATGTTATAGAGCTCACGTTCCAATCAAGGAGAAATTATTTCTTCATGATGTCGAAATAGTTGATGCAGAATAAAATGAGTGATGCCAACAATTAGGTATTAATTACACAGACTGCAGTGAAATTAGTTATTATAATAAATCAAGAAACGATTTATAATCTATGATTATTTTAAAAGAGATCGCTATTTATTTATCGTCCATGATGAATTGAGAAAAAGTTCAAAGAGGTAGTTGTAGTTCATGAATAATTATTTATTGATGGAAATGATCGTGTCCACAACGAATATTAAGGCATACTGGCTCTTGCTGAAGATAACTACATGGTCTGCGGCAATGAAGCCATGTTGCAATTGCTGTTAATTTAGAACTTGCATTGTCAAGCTGGAACAGCCCTGAAACGCAGGAGCGTTTCAGAACCGTTTGCAATGGGGAAATGCACTCAGTTACTGGTTTGTTTTTAGTTTATTAGTATGATGTACCGTCGTTTTTGTACGTGACGAACAGTTTAAGCGCGTACACCTCTTTCGTCATATATTTGGCTTCTTATTCCTATCAATAAAATAATGGAGTATTTTGCATGTTCACGTGTGTGCTGAGCTGTTTAATGAAGCTTATTCCCTACATTGTTAAGTGTCTATGCATGTTGAACTTATTCATTGGGGTACTAATTTTGGCAAAAAAAATTATTGATATTGAAAATATCTATCAGACCACTTGGTGAATGCACGCATCTCCTTCAAGGATTTAGAGAAAATCCAGGGTTTCCGAAATTTATCACTGATTTTGAAAAATTGGGATAAGCTCTTCATGATTTTAACAAATTTTTTAAACAGAATGCATGAGGAAGAAGAGCTTGAGGTAAAGAACACACTTTCGTTATGTACAAAAAGCCAATACGCCAGCATGAGTAAGTTTACTCCGACGATATACGTACATGTTTGTTTTTATTTATAATTCTGAAATTACTCATTTTAGAGACTTTTAAAAATAAGGGCTCTGTTTCAGATATTGGGAACGTAAGAGTTAACTGCATAAATAAAATAACCTAAGTTAATTGGTTAAAATATTTAATAGCATATTTTTGATCAGGTGACGTCATCGTTTTATCGGCCGGTTGTTTTATACACTTATTTTTTAGTAGCATCTAACTTTTTATCCTATCGGGCTTTTTAACATTAAAATAGAGTGCTGAATTTGTTTTCGTTGAAGGATCGTGCTCAAAATTGAGACAAATCTATCGAACATTTTTTACCTAGCATAATTAGTCACAGGAATTGATTGCCTGAAAAATAGCCCGCCCCTCGTTGATCTTGAGCAGCTCTCGATCAGACGCTCAGAACGACGGACACTCTCAGACGGACAGAAAAGTCCTCAAGTGTTTTATTTGCGAAAAATATCGATATTTACAGTATGTACAGTGTACAGTGTGTACAAATTCAACGTGCGTATAGGTGACCATCGTAAAATAATTTTCATTTGTATTGGTATTTGTAGTAGTTTTTGCGTAGTCACCTGCCATAGTATATGGACAGAGCATCGTTGCAGCTGTACGGCGCAAAAGTTTTCATGGTGTGAGGATAAAATGAAACTTCAGCCTCATGTAGAATTAAGACGGTCATTGTGAAAATTCAGCCAAAGATCAACTGGCATTAGATCCTGTAGCGTTCAATCTATACCTATGATTAAACAAAAAAGTTCATATAGCTTTATTTAAATATCGACTTGTGCTAGAGCTCCACGCTTTTATTCAATAGGCAAATTGAGAACAGTTGATCAAGAAACAAAAAATATGATGACAGGATGAACAATTTTTGTATCCAATACAATGATGACCTATACTCGTGATTATAGGTGAAGATTACAATCTTCATCAATACGGTTATATATAGTTTTCTACGTAGCTAATACTTGTAGCACCGTGGGGTTTGTAATTGCGACATAAATTACGTAAGTTTCTATCATCTGCAAGCCACACATAGAATATTTGTGCCAAATCGGTGCTTCTAAGATTTGAGAGAGCCTGTTATGGCCTCTTTTTATCGTTCCATTAGGATTAATTCCTGAATACTTCTGAAAACTTCCCGTAGATTAACGGCTTTTATATTAATTGATATAAGCCAAGTAGATTTTGCTCATTACACTAAAATAAACGTAAATTGCTATGAATCAAACAACTAAGCTGAACTTGACTCCTCCCAGTAAGGCGAGAGAGAAGAGGAGGATTCCCAGGAATCTGCCTCCTGCTGTCCGAGCGTAGGTTTCAAGAAACACAAACCGAGTCGCTCGTTCGTTCCTGCTCCCAGCGTTCTGGAGCCACCAGGACCATGCACAGTTCTGAGCTTTTAGGCGAGTATTTCTTAAATTACCTTGTTGGAGGTACTGAACCCCACAAGTTCCATCCATGCATTCTTCGAACGCTTCGTAGTTGGAAAAAAAATGTTTTTTTTTCATCAAATTCAAAACATATGTTTATAATTGTGTACTGTATTAGTGCACAAACTATATCATGCCGAACCCAAGTTAAGAACCACTGCTTTAGGGCTTCTCTGGGGAAGAGTATGCGCTCATGCCAAACTATAATTCATGGTCAACGAGCTGCAGTGTTATGGGGACACTAAGAGCTAACCTACGAGACGAGAGGCTGAAGCAGAGTTGCCTGATTAGCTTTTCTTATGGCCAGAACCCTCAAACTTGGGGCTATAACCTAATGCAATTTAACTCTAAACAAACTCAGCATCTGTCAGGTTGCCAGGTGCTGAGTGGTCTTTATGGTCAAATTTGGTTTTAAAAATTAAAAGTTTGGGCTAGAAAAGAGTGCATTATGGCATCGTGAGCTGTAGATGTGGTTCATGCCGAGGAGTGAGAGAGGAAGAGAGACAGGGAGAGAGGAAGCGAGACAGGGTGAGAGAGGCGGGGTTCAGAGGGAGGGAAGGAGGAGACTGTACCAAAACGACTGTAATAGTGAAGCTCGTCCGGATAATTGCTGGCTTTGAGTTGGCTATCCAAACATAGTCCCACGGCCCATCAAATGTTGCCCGCCCGTCCTCGAACCAGCAGCCTTTGTAGGCGTTGGTCTTATGACGACTAATTTGTATTTGTTTTCACGTCAGGCGTGTGCAAGGCGCATAAAAGAATATTAATCGCACACTCAAAAAAGATAAATAAAAATAATCGCATGAATTTTCGGGTGAAACGCTTACTTAAAACTGAATTGCACGATGGAATGCTTTGTTTCCTTCTTGAGATTGAGGAATCTTGCATATCTTCAAGCTGTAGCACTTCGAGGTGTAAGCAATCAGCGGAGGAATTATGAATTATTCTCTCAAGCAGCTGATTTTTGTTATTTACATATTCAAAGTTCACAATTTATACATAACTCTGTGTATAGTTCATTCCATGAAGGTGAGTGAGAACCGCCTGGTAAGATTCATGGTCGTCTACCGTCCAAGAACGTCCAACTTCGTCGGAAATAAAGAAGTGTTGCCGCCTCTTCTGCGTGTATTAGTCAGGCGTGTAGAGTGGCACGGACCACTTGGTTCTCTTGGAAAAACTACATAATTAATTGAGATTATTCAATTTTTGAATGCGGCTGAGGGGCGTCCGCATTTCAGGTGGGCGTGGTTGGAAGGCGGAGCAAAAGAGATCGATGGTCGGTGGTGGTGAAGAAGCTCCCTCTGACGAGGGTGGTGAGCAGTCCTCCACCGTCGATGGTGGCGCCACTTGCCTACCAAGTGCAATTCTTAGTCGAAAGCCGCAGCCGCTGCACCAGAAAAGCTTTAGAGGCCGCAGGAGCCCAGAACTGTGACGATGGACGCCATGCTTGGCCGCGTCGCTACCACATCGACCGCCGATGGTGCCGCCGCGGTGACACGCTCTAGCTCAATACTCCGCGTCGTCATTGTCGTTTCGATACACAATTTTTATCCAGGCTACTAAACATCAGCTTAAGCACAATCACGACCATTTGTTGACGTATAAGATAATTTCAGAGTTCCTGTGAAAGTGTGTTTAGAAAGCGAAGAGCTACGTTCGCGATGGAACAATAAGAAACACATTCATGGATACCTTCCCTATCGACGTGTCCCTGCAACTCGTTTCGCCAAGTTTGACCGCGGCTCGCGCTGACATGGGGATCTCCAGCGCCGCAAACACCACACCACGAAGTGAGTTCAGTCGCTCAACACACTCTCTGTCTACCAGAGCTGTATATGGAAATGCCTTCTCCGTACGGGACTTTTTGGGTCTTGCTGAAAACTCCCCTGCCGAACTGCTGAGGTCTGCTATGACGGATGGCCCCCGTCAGACGGCGCCGATGTTGAGGGACGTGCCGCTCAGTCTGAGCTCGAGAGGCTTGGAAGGGATCTTCGGTTGTCTCCCCCTGCTGGCCGGCGGGCGGCCGGCGGCGGAGGCGGCGTACGGACAGCGCCATCTGACATCCGCAGGCGCGCAAGGTGAGCAGGGATGAACGAGTTCTTGAATAACATTGCCCCAAGTATTATATTATTCTTTAATATGATGCTCTAATTTTTATATGCTTTCGACTTCCATACCTAGACAGGTTGTGTTGTTCTTGCAGGCTAATCTTCGTGTGCTCATTGCTCCCGTGCCGGACACGGAGCGCTTCCTCTTTTCATTAAGCGGTTTCTTCTACATGCAGGAATGAAGACTAGGTCTCTCAAGCATGAAACTTAGAATTCACGCTAGCTCAGTGCAGACACCAGAGACAGATTTATTGCACCGCAGTAAACATGTGTGAGCAAATGACAGAGATTGGTCGCTATCAGTATCAATACATATTACCATTGGGATTGATAAGAAATGGTTATGTATTCATGAAACATCTTGAGGACCTATTATAAATGGTGAAGTTTTTAATATCATAACTAATATTTACAATAATATTACTACTCGTGATAATGTACAAATAATAATTTCAGTAATGATAGCTTTAATCACACAATAAAAAAGTGATTTTCTTGAAATACTGATTAACTACAAAATACTGGTTTAATTTCACTAGAGTGAAATTATTGACAATTGATACCCTGACCTAATGGTGACAGTACTATAGATAATTTGGATGAAACCAGTCAACAATAACAAAAATGAAAATATAATAATAAATCTTACGAAATAATCAGCCAGCTATTATTTTACTGTAAATTTTTCATGTACATTAATATTATTTTGAGTTAAGTTCAACGTGCAATCATAATTAATTACAGTTTTTTAAATAATATGTAACACCTGCAGGCTGATCTAAGCAACCAAATAAATGACATGCAGCATTTGCGTATTTCAGCGCGCATTGATAGCAGTGGTGAAAACAGGGCAGTTGCATGTCATTAAGCCAATTGCAATTTTCTGTTATCAATAATATTCATGCATATTAAGATGCAAATTTTCCCAAACAAATGTCCGTTTAACTCAGCTAGCTAACTTTATACAAAGAATTTGGAAACTTATTTGTTTTCAAGGAAATTAATCAAGACAAAATCAGTACCCTATACGTAGAAATGACTGAAGGATTTTTGTCTCTAACAAATCTTAAGAAAAACATGTCTGAAACATTTTCTTGTCCGAAACTGTGCGGGGACTGGAAAGCTGAGAAGCACTTGAGCTGCAGCAAGTTTGCTGTATGTGACAGGTGCTGGCGCAATTTCACGAGCAGCGCTGTAAAGCCAGAATATACCGCATTATATTTACCCTCTAAGTTGACCTCATGAAAATATTCTCTTTATGAAATGTAGGGTGTTCACGATTAGCGTATATGGCGATTTAAAATTATAATTTTACGTGTGTACTTTGCCCTACATCAGTTTAATTACGACATATTTCGTTATCTTTTGTCCCTCATAAGTGCTTAAAACGAGTGAATACATTTTTTGTGGACATCCTGTACAGAGGGATGAAAGTGCTCAGTTTTTGCTTGGTTGTTAATTTGGTGAGTCCGTCCTTAACTTTCACCCTGGATGCTGGACACTTGAACACTACAGAAGTACTGCGAATTTCTGTTCCGCACAGTACAATTTATTTACATTATTAGGAATTCAAACAGTTGTTACAGTAGAAAAAAGAAAAATTGAAAAATTTTAAAAATTAAAGACAGAGAAATTGAAAGAAAAATAAAGCGCATTAAAAATTGGTTCTGCGTAAGAACTGAAAACTATTCTTTAGAAAAATTTTCCAATTTATGTAACTTATTTTGTTTATAAGACGAATTGAAAACAACTTAAACTTGAAATAAAATACCGTCTGTATTTGACTGTGAGGTTGCATTATAGCAAATATTAGATATAAGGAAATTTGTTTTTTCTCCGTTTAACTTTGGCTGCTATAGCCTGTAAGAGGTGCCCATTGAAAATATATGCTCTGATTTCAAGAATCTATGATATATTATTATTTTATCATATTTTTAAAGCTGCATTTTGAAGATACAATACCTAATGAAAAATATTAACCGACCTAAACCGACCTACCCAGTATAACTATGACACATTGTGAAAGAGCGCATTCTAAATTACATTCATGAAAAAAGTGGCTGTCTTATATTTAATACATTAATATATATAAATATTTATGTTTGTATTGCTTTGTCCATAACCATTTGAGCATTCAACTGAAAAAGCTGATAGCAGCTGAGAAAGCATCTGTGATACGGGCGTCACGTACATATTCATAGGTATATATATATATATATATGTAATGTTTAAAGCACAAGTAGTATTATGGATAGGTAAATTTGGTTGGTGCCCGCATTTATAGTTTTAATTAATGATGGGAAAATATGCAGGTACAATGAATGTTCCTTTATAGACTTAACAAATTAATTGAATGATTTTTCTGCTCTATCCGAACATTATCAAATACCGCCCTTTTCGATGGTCTGAAATAGTTCTCTGGTATATTAAAGTTAGCAAGTCGTTAAACACTTGAAATTACGCTCAACACAGTAACTTATTCGCTCATTTTCTGAATAAGTCGATATTGTGTCTTTTCCTGACCTTTTAATTTGGCTTCAGCATTCGTGCCAGTCAGTACAGCTTGCTAAATACTTCTTCGCAAGTACGTAAAATTTTTTGTCTCTACATGTTAAGTCAATGGTATTTTTCCAATCATCTTCGCGCATTTTGTGGTATAACATCGTCTTTGAAAATATTAACTTTCTGTAATGCTTTTGAACTTCTGTTACTGGAACACGCGCGATGTTCCTCTTACAGTGTGTCCGTGGTTCAAGTTTAAGGAAGAAAATAGTAGAGTCTAAATTAACGGTTTTTAAATTTAAGCTATTGTACTTTTAAAATGTCGATAGTAACTGTATTAATCTGAATAGTTATAAATAAAAGTACCAAGATACACGTCTTTAATGAGATCATTTTATTGAGGAAAGTCAATGAATAAAATGATCTCACTAAAGACGTGTATGTTGGCACTTTTATTCATAATTAGAATTCGAAAAAAGCAAACCACTTACATATATCCAAACCTGAATAGTAACCTGTATGTTATCAAATTTTATACCATTCGCTACAAAACTATATTTTTATTTAAATAAAGAAATTACAGCTTAGCTTTCAATACCCTATCTTTCTGTTTTTTGATGTTGAAGAGAGCAGTCTTCCCAATCTTACATTCACTAATATTTATGCCTTTAACTAATTATTCCAGAATTTGAAGTTGATCAAGCAATGCCGAACTCACTAACTTTTTTTAATTAGATGCTAGTCAAGCATATTCTGTGAGGTAGAGGAAATATTAAAATTAATGCAGCATATAGAGATAATGGTAGTTCATCGTATTCCCATGCAATTCATCTTCCAAAACACTGAGAGTGAAATTTAGGTTAGGAAAATGTTTCAGTTTAAGAAGTTGTTCACGTATGAGGATGACCAGTTACTTTATAGGGAGTCCCAGTTTGAGTACATTCCAGTCATTTTATTCCCTTTTGGAATGAAATCCAGTCATTTATTCCATTTTGCAATAAAATCCAGTCATTTTTTCTATTTTGCAATAAAATCCAGTCATTTTTTCCATTTTGCAATAAAATCCAGTCTTTTTTCCATTTTGCAATAAAATCCAGTAATTTCTTCCATTTTGCAATAAAATATAGTCATTTATTCCATTTTAGAATAAAATCCAGTCATTTTTTCCATTTTGGAATAAAATCCAGTCATTTTTCCATTTTGGAATAAAATCCAGTCATTTTTTCCATTTTGGAATAAAATCCAGTCATTTTTCCATTTTGCAATAAAATCCAGTCATTTTTTCCATTTTGCAATAAAATCCAGTCATTTATTCCATTTTGGAATAAAATGACTAACTTTACTAGCAGTTTCCTTGTTTTTCAATTTTCATTGAATCTGCAATTTGAGTTAAGTGAACATCTGTTTAGCCACTCATCATACTCGTACACTGAAGTTCGAGGCACTTGAGGGCTTAATTGCAGCATTTGTGCGAATGGTATGACTTCCACGCGTGCTCGTGTAACTGAACCTGCAATAGTGCTAGCGTTGCTCTAATGTCATTTATCCCTATGCAGTCGTGGCGACAATTTCGCATCAACAATGTGATTAATGGCTGTAAAAATACCATTTACGCATCCGAAGTTGTGGCAACAATTTAGCAAGGACAATATCGTTTATGAAAACAAAATTATCATTTATGTCTTCCCAGTCGTGGTAAAAATTTGACTACAACAATAGCATTCATAACCTTGCATTAGTGGCGACAATTTGTTGTTCCGAAATTGTTTCGCTAAAAAAAAAATGATTTCAGATTTTTATCGAGCTCAAACATCAATTACGTCGAGAAATAGAAATATAGTTCACAGCAAGAATTGCGGTTGACGCATCAAAAATGTTCCCACTCAAGTTAACACTGGCTCTTAATTTTGAACTTAATTTATCAACAGTTAACTTAATTCTTCAATTCGTAAGATACTAAATAATTCGAAAGTTTTTGAACCGTAAATTTGAACCGTAAATGTTTTCAATTAATTAACTCACAAGCCATCAAGACATTATCCCGCTGCACAGTCACGAAACAAAAGTGATTGGGTAGAATTGCTGCTATTTCTAAATTAACGGCAAGGCCGCAGTTGCGAATTTTCTAAATAGTATGAAAAGGAAATAATTTCGGCAGACTTCCGCCGATGGCTTACAATTGTGGACAAATAGCACCAAATTTTGATTTTGAAAAAAATCTGTTAAAACTTAACGTCCACTATAAATCTAGAAATAGACTTTTTTTAGGAAGATTTTACTTCATTGCTGCATGGTATAAAAAAGGACCTAATTTCTTAAAACAGATAGTTACAAATTGTTGCAATGTATTATTCGTTCGAATTTCGTGATTGTGTGTATCATATACTTAAGGTTACAAGATTTAGTTACAAATGAGTTGATTGAATAATTTT
The DNA here is from genome assembly GCA_030386875.1 of Morinoia aosen. Taxonomy (NCBI): domain Eukaryota; kingdom Metazoa; phylum Arthropoda; class Malacostraca; order Amphipoda; family Talitridae; genus Morinoia; species Morinoia aosen. The sequence continues at coordinate 14,212,544 of CM059563.1, forward strand.
TACTAACTTCTTGTGTGTAATTAATAGTTATTTAAAAAAGTCCCGAGGTACGGGTACATAATTTATGTGAACTGGGAATTTTCGTAATCTTGCTGCAAGCCCCGTCTTACCGTCTTTATAGTGAGTTATGATTTTAGCAGCACCTTGCATAAGCTATAGTAAGGCGGCCAAAATCATAGATGCTCCTGCGAAAAAAATTAGGCAGGGGGACAGCTTGCTGAATATTCCAACAGTACGTGGAGTTGGATGCTCGCTATATTTGTTTTCAAGTTTTTCAGTTGCAGCAATTTCAGTCGTCTGACTCTGAAACGATATATTCCTGATAAAAAAGACATTTTTATTAGAACACCTTGTAAATATAGACGATATAACATCAATTTAAACTCATAAGTCTCTTACTGAGCTTTGTTCGTCATACACCCTTTCTTGACTCACTGTAATAAACACAAATTATGGAGTGCACGCTTTTTCGATAAAATTTGATTCAAAGGCGAGTGAACTTTTTAATTTCTGTTCATTAATGCACGTCAAAAAAGAGAGTGTAATGAACAGAGCGTAGCTCAATAAATTTAGTCAATAACAGCAACCTAATTTTCAATAGCTCAATGACTGTTCATGGTGTTTTAATTTTGAACGTAATTTACCAACAGTAAACTTAATTCTGCAGTTGGCACGATAATAATTGGAACGATTTCGAATCATATTAGATTAGTATGAATTCACGAGTTCAAATGCTGCAGGTGGTAACAGCCAGCGAGTGCGTGGGGTATTTAGATCAGCATGTACCATTATGTACTGCCTAACGTAGAATATTATCACTTTTCCCTGACATCTTCACTCCGCAGACAACGCACAAAAGTTCATAACAAGCGAACTAGAGAATTGTGCATGATTTCTACCGCTAGGAAATACAATAAATAACGTTATAAAATATGCTTACTCTATAGCTGTTTTTTTTACTTTCGTTCTTGTATCGTTTACATACGGGAGACATAACTCCCCTGAGTTTTTATGTTGCAGAAAAGAAATAATGACGGCAACGAAGTTTGTTCAAAAATATTAAAGTTGTGTTTATTTTTCATTCGAGGCAAAAATATACCTTCATTAGCGCGACAATTCAGATACGCGTAAGGCTCGTTAATTTTCTACTTAATTAAGCCAGTTATAAAAAAGCAGCCATAACTAATGCACGAGAGATGAGGCGGTATTACGGTACTAAGACCCTCATCAATGCTTTGAATGCTGGAACATTAGGATGCCTTTGAAACCTGTTTGACTGTATTCTTAAACATTGATTTTTGAATTCGAGAAGCTAATGATTACTCAAGGCCACTTAACATATTGCGGTAAAATAGCTATGATGACCTTGAATGCATAAAACTCAACGACAATAAATAAGATTTTGTCAAGGGCATTTTTAATTTCACTTAACATTTCATACGATGATAATGATGCTTCGCTATTGGTTTCAATCACGGCACACAAGTAAGGTAGACACTTGAGAGAAAAGTTCTCTGGCCACACAACACACAAGCCTGTTCCAGGCGATGTGTGTGTACTAATGTAGTTATCATTGCAGATCTTGAGATTTTCGTATTATAGCTCTGTGTTATTTGCGCTGTAAACAGATGGCGAAAATCCCGAGGCATGAGATATATTGTTAGGCATAAGCTGTCTCCTTGCATGCAAGAACTAGACATGGATCTGAATCGAGTAAAGTTGACGCCATGTATGTTGAAATGTGGTACAGCCCGTGTTGAAGATATGGCTGCTGAGTCAGTTCAGTTGATTAACTTCAGCAGTAAATATCCTGCGGCTCTGAATATACTTAGAAGCGTTACGTGTTTTCATAACTGGTGGCAACGTAGGACTTATCTCAACTATTATCGCACTAAAATTCTCAGTGCAATTGAACTGGACACTATCAACCCTGCGTTACACGGATTTTAAAATACCGCTCGTTTCAATTATGATTCTATGTATTTGGATTCACCTCCTTTGACTACAGTTCCATCTCACAATTTAGTGCAATGAGTACAAAGTATCATTTCACCCAAGTTCCGTAGATCATCACAAGATTCTCAGTCCACCTACGAGACAGTACGTACCGATTACTCATCGTAGCTATTGTGCCGCATTTCGTTACTCTTGAAGTTCAGTGGAAGCGAAAGGCAGAAACAAAACGCGCGTGACGCTCCCCAGCTAGAACACACCCTCCCGCCCCGCACCAGCCCTCTATTCTGACATCTCAGCTCCCCTCTTTGACGTGTTTTCCCTCACCGAGCATACGCGGCGGGAGCGCCGGTCGATGAGGGAGAGGGCGCGCTCAACAACCTCCGAAATACGCTCAATAATAATGCGTCTCGCAGTCAAATCCTAACTTCGAGTTCTTGTGCTTATGTTAAAAAATGAGAAGTGTGAAAGACTCTACTGAAAATAAGCCAATCTAGGCAAATATATTTGTGAAAATATTTAAATAAATATTACACTCCTGTTATTTCAAGCTTCTAAAACGCCTGTTGAAACGGTGTTGCTGCTATCAACTTTTAGGTCAGGATAGAATTGTGAGCAGAAGTATGATAACTCACTGTATGATAATACAATTCATTGCCTTGTCTGATACCTGAAAACGTAATTAAAAGAAATGCAGGTGGGCGTTTTCCCAAAGAAGTATGATTTTGTCCGGAGGGATCAAGGACAAGATTATGCATACACTGGCAGGTAGAAGTCAGCTGTTGAATTTTATTTTTCAAAGTTCTCACGATTGCAACGGATAGTTTTACGTAACGGTTTATTTTGCTTCAAAGAGGTAGGAATTTTAAATACTTCTCCCACAAAACGTACAACTACTTGTCATCTGAACTATCTAGGCCTAGAAATCTCGCATTAGTGCTTACCTATTCTCACTTCCTCTCCAACTTCAGCAGCAATGAAGCGCTGCCAACTTTGTTTCTATCTTTTACACAAGCGCAATTTGCACGTTGTGGGGCGTGCGTTTATTCCATAGGTCGCTTCAGGCTTTCATCTCGCACTGAACGGCTCGTTGCCATCGACTCAATCTAGCCCGTGGCCACTAACTCAGTGGTGCGCGCTGCCACCGACTCAGTGGTGTGCGTTGCTATTGATTCAGTGGTACGCGTTGCCACCGACTCAGTGGTACGCGTTGCCACCGACTCAGTGGTGCGCGTTGCCACCGACTCAGCGGTGCGCGTTGCCACCGACTCAGTGGTGCACGTTGCCACCGACTCAGCGGTGCGCGTTGCCACCGACTCAGTGGTACGCGTTGCCATCGAATCAGTGGTGCGCGTTGCCACCGACTCAGCGGTGCGCGTTGCCACCGACTCAGCGGTGCGCGCCGCCACCAATTCAGCGGTGCGCGCTGCCACCAGCTCAGCGGTGCGCGCTGCCACCAACTCAGCAGTGCGCATTGCCACCAACTCAGGGGTGCGCGTTGCCACAGACTGAGCGGTGCGCGCTGCCACCGACTCAGCGGTGCGCGCTGCCACCGACTCAGCGGTGCGCGTTGCCACCGACTCAGCGATGCGCGTTGCCATCGACTCAGCGGTGCGCGTTGCCACCGACTCAGCGGTGCGCGTTGCCACCGAATCAGCGGTGCGCGTTGCCACCGACTCAGCGATGCGCGTTGCCACCGACTCAGCGGTGCGCGTTGCCACCGACTCAGCGGTGTGCGTTGCCACCGACTCAGCGGTGCGTGTTGCCAACGACTCAGCGATGCGCGTTGCCACCGACTCAGCGGTGCGCGTTGCCACCGACTCAGCGGTGCGCGTTGCCACCGACTCAGCGATGCGCGTTGCCACCGACTCAGCGGTGCGCGTTGCCACCGACTCAGCGGTGCGCGTTGCCACACAGCCCGCGGTCCCACAATCCCTCATAAGCCGAGGTCGCCGTAATGAAGTTAACGCTAAATTATCGGAGCGCCGCAGCAGCCTTCCGGAGCGGAGAGAAAATGTACGGCCGTATAGCGGCACTTCACGGCCGTATAGCGGCACAACACGGCCACACAGAGGCACAACACGGCCGTATAGCGGCACAACACGGTCACACAGCGGCACAACACGGCCACACAGCGGCACAACACGGCCACACAGCGGCACAACACGGTCACACAGCGGCACAACACGGTCACACAGCGGCACAACACGGCCACACAGCGGCACAACACGGCCACATAGCGGCACAACACGGCCACACAGTGGCACAACACGGCCACACAGTGGCACAACACGGCCACACAGCGGCACAACACGGCCACACAGCGGCACAACACGGCCACACAGCGGCACAACACGGCCACACAGCGGCACAACACGGTCACACAGCGGCACAACACGGTCACACAGCGGCACAACACGGCCACACAGCGGCACAACACGGCCACACAGCGGCACAACACGGCCACACAGTGGCACAACACGGCCACACAGCGGCACAACACGGCCACACAGCGGCACAACACGGTCACACAGAGGCAAAGAAGTAAAATTTTGATTGGCTAGTCAGCGGAGCAAATTTTTTTTAAAACTCTATGTTTAATTCTACAACTGAATGGATGAATGTAATGATAGACGAAAACCTGGGTGTATTCATGCATGTTCTTAATTTTGAAAAATTTTGCTCAAAGTACTTGAATATTTAAGGAGTATAATCTCTCCATACAGTAGGCCCTATGGATAAGCCAGACCATAAAACAAGGTAAGCAATAAAGTCTTATTTAAAATTTGTGTCCCAGAATACCTAATACTGCAGCACTAACTAAACAAACATGTTACAAACTTCAGTTTTAGGACAAGAAAAGGCAGCAAGTGACCTATGACCAAAACAATGACCTAACTATGACTTTGAAAAAAGGCAAGTCAATAATTAAACTCAAATGCCAAATATCTTATTTCTGGAACTCCAGCCCAAACTTTTCCATTAAACGTCGGTATAGCAATGAAGAGCTTGGAGAAAGGAAACTAAAACTGGACTAGTGCTCATAACCAAATAAAAGTGAAGACTAGAACGTTATCCAAACATGTATAAATTATTTGCTTCGTAGATATTCAGCATTCCTGCTTGTTGGTCACGGTCACCAAGGAGCTCGATTGGAAGGGAAGTAAAATTGGACTGGTACTCATCACAGAATGAAGATGAAGACCTCCAACGCACATCAAAGTGGCGTGGAACGATCACGCTTCGTGATGTGCTGAGAAGAAGAAAGGAAACTAATGCGCTGGCAACGCGACAAAAGAAGCAAAACAAAAGAAAACTTGAGTGAACACAATCAAAAGAGGATGATGAATTTCCAATTGTGTTTGAGCAGCTATTTGCAAATTGATATCAATGTAAAAGAACGAATTCTCAGATTAGGATTCGAAACAAATCATCGAATTGAAAGAAAAAAATTCTAGAACTAAAGAGACTGATTCATTTCTCAAGTCGAAAAGACGGACAATACGTGAGCAACAAGGGGATGTTGTTGTGAGGTTAATGTTGTAAATGAATGCAACATGAGAGAGTAACTGATGGTAACATGAGAGAGTAACTGATGGTAACATGAGAGAGTAACTGATGGTAACATGAGAGAGTAACTGATGGTAACATGAGAGAGTAACTGATGGTAACATGAGAGAGTAACTGATGGTAACATGAGAGAGTAACTGACGGTAACATGAGAGAGTAACTGACGGTAACATGAGAGAGTAACTGATGGTAACATGAGAGAGTAACTGATGGTAACATGAGAGAGTAACTGATGGTAACATGAGAGAGCAACTGATGGTAACATGAGAGAGTAACTGATGGTAACATGAGAGAGTAACTGATGGTAACATGAGAGAGTAACTGATGGTAACATGAGAGAGTAACTGATGGTAACATGAGAGAGTAACTGATGGTAACATGAGAGAGTAACTGATGGTAACATGAGAGAGTAACTGATGGTAACATGAGAGAGTAACTGATGAAAACATGAGAGAGTAACTGATGGTAACATGAGAGAGTAACTGATGGTAACATGAGAGAGTAACTGATGGTAACATGAGAGAGCAACTGAGGGTAACATGAGAGAGTAACTGATGGTAACATGAGAGAGTAACTGATGGTAACATGAGAGAGCAACTGAGGGTAACATGAGAGAGTAACTGATGGTAACATGAGAGAGCAACTGATGGTAACATGAGAGAGTAACTGATGGTAACATGAGAGAGTAACTGATGGTAACATGAGAGAGTAACTGATGGTAACATGAGAGAGTAACTGATGGTAACATGAGAGAGTAACTGATGGTAACATGAGAGAGCAACTGATGGTAACATGGGAGAGTAACTGATGGTAACATGAGAGAGTAACTGAGGGTAACATGAGAGAGTAACTGATGGTAACATGAGAGAGTAACTGATGGTAACATGAGAGAGTAACTGATGGTAACATGAGAGAGTAACTGATGGTAGCATGAGAGAGCAACTGATGGTAACATGAGAGAGTAACTGACGGTAACATGAGAGAGTAACTGATGGTAACATGAGAGAGTAACTGATGGTAACATGAGAGAGTCTGATGGTAACATGAGAGAGTAACTGAGGGTAACATGAGAGAGTAACTGATGGTAACATGAGAGAGTAACTGATGGTAGCATGAGAGAGTCTGATGGTAACATGAGAGAGTAACTGATGGTAACATGAGAGAGCAACTGAGGGTAACATGAGAGAGTAACTGACGGTAACATGAGAGAGCAACTGATGGTAACATGAGAGAGTCTGATGGTAACATGAGAGAGTAACTGAGGGTAACATGAGAGAGTAACTGACGGTAACATGAGAGAGCAACTGATGGTAACATGAGAGAGTCTGATGGTAACATGAGAGAGCAACTGATGGTAACATGAGAGAGTAACTGATGGTAACATGGGAGAGTTAATGAATGAACGTCTATGTATTCCTACGAATAAACACACACATGCGTACTAGGTACACCTCGTGAGTAGCCCGAGTTAAGTGCGCTGGCTACATATATGCACAAAGTCTTGCATATATGTCAATAGCGTGCATTTGGAGTTAGCTTCTTGCAATTATCTTGCAATTAAATTTGAGCGATTTTGTTAGTTCGACTATGTCGAGCATAGCAGATAAATAAGAGGACATTTTTGTGTTAATTCCAGATTTGATTGTAATGGCCTTGAGCCCTGAGCTGCTATGATGACATCGTTACATATTTTAGAGGAGTGAAAAATTAAAAAATAATTATTATAGAGAGGAAAATTCCCCCAAACTGAATTCTTGCATGTACGGTTTAGGTATTCTTGGAATAATGCCACTGATGGAATTTGATGAATAACTCGCAAAAACCTGAACTGGTTTAAAATTTCGCGCAGAAAGCCCCGGGCGCATATTTGGCGATATTTTTACGGTCTCCGTTGTTCGGAAGGCGGATAGCGACGTGGGTTCCTCGGAGTGATTGACGTCTTGGTTTTGTGGCCGATGACAAACCTGAGTAAAAGCGCACAAAACAATGAGCCGCCCTGCCCCGGCGTTCCCAGCTAAAGAATGCGCGAACATCGCCCGCCGCAAAACGCCGAACCATCGCATCCTTTTCTATGCAAAGGCACAGCGCACGCACGCACGCACGCATACACGTATGTTCATATATATATACATGGCTGCTGTGGTGTTAAGGACAAAAATGCACGGAGAATAGCCGCCCCAACCAGGGCCGCGATCGATTGGTGCAGCTTCCTGTGGGTCGATGGGGGCAGAAGAGCTGGTTGCTCACAATATTTGTGTTCGGCAGGGCGCCAGCGGACCGTTGCTCCACGCGGAGTAGCTGCGCCGCACTCCTTCCCGGCTCAGCTTTTGTGCCACTGTCCCTCTAAGGTTTTCCCCTGGTAATTTTTAACAAGCATTCTGGCGATGGTTCATGAAGACGTAATTTTGTTTCGTAATTTTTTCGTGCTTAATTAATGCAGCGTGGTATTGTGTGAGTTATTGGGGAAAATTATGAACCAGTTTCCATTCCATGAGAGGGGATAGGGTCAAACGTGTGCAACGCACTGCTTTGTAGCAAAAGGTCAAAACGAGAATAAGTAAGATAATGCTGATGGTGGAGATCATGCAAAGACGCGATGACAATGAATCTAATCGAAACTGTGGATTAGAACGATAACAACAAAGAAAGTCATCAGTATATCTAAGACAAAACAGACTGTACACTCACTAAAATTAATAAAAAATTAATTATTTTAATGAACGGGGTAATGAAGGAGATACCATACTAATAATGAAGGCAAAGCAAATACTGTCTATATATAGGAAGCAGAGACGGCTATACGTTACTTAGCAGATACTGCTTCTGTAGGAAAAAATATTGCTACTGTAGGAATCAGATACTGCTGCTGTAAAAAGCAGATACTGCTACTGTGGGAAGCAGAGACTGGTACAGTAGGAAGTTCTAACAATTACGGTGATCAGTTCGCTAAACACTGTAGCAGCTGTCCTGTTCGGTGTATAATATGACCCCGGTGGCACTCAACACACCTTTCAACCAATCGATTTCTGGAAGATATTAGCGCAAATTGACCGGGCAAACTCAGGGTACATCATCACAAGTATAATGGATCCCCACACACGGAGCTTGTGTTCCCACACGGTTCTCCTCGGACAGAAATGCGCAAATCTATTCGTCGTATGTAGTTATTTAATCCGCATGTGCTATCAGCCAGTACAAAATAGTGTCGTACTCCATATGTGCGTCCCAGCAGCATGAAATAATGATGTATTCCCTGTGTGCCACCAGCAGCACACATGAAGAGAGCAGCATGAATTAATGCTACTCTCCGTACGTGCTACCAATCAGCACGGAAAGAACGCAGGGTACTTACTTAACTACTAAGTCTTCAGCTGCTCGATCACGGGTGCATGATACGCATGAATTTTCGCATCAATGTAGTTTTCTTCGGATTACAAATAAACAGAAATCTCCGTAAGTTTAGCAAAAAGTTAATTGTGGATTACTGTGGTATACTGAGTTTGTCTCGCAAGCGAAAAAAACTCCAGAGGAATGTAACATTCAGTACGTCAATTTCAAAGTTACACAACAGTTTTTTTAACATATAATGTCCGTTTAATTGCATTAATTCTTGTTCTATTATTTTTTAATGAGATTTCTTTTATTTTCAACATTAGCCTCAAACATTAATACGCTGCAGTATTACTTTTCTATTGGACCATTTTGCGAGAGATTACTTCTGTTCGCACGCTCCCTCATCGCAAGCTATTTTGGTGGGCCGTCCGCAAAGATAAAGCTTTAGAGTGAAATATTGGAATATTTCGAGGGTGGAAGGTAGGCGCGCCTGGCAATAATGGGAGCTGCTGATTGGCCAATAGAGAGCCCCGCGTCTCACCTGCCCTACCTTCCTACCTCACACCTGGCCACCGCGCCTCCCATTGGCCAGCCAAAAGTCCTGCGAATTTTTCCTTAATTAGAAGGGCTGTTATGCCCGTAATTGCCTCCAAGGCAAACACTTTTGCCCATACTTAATGAGGCCTTCGATCTATTCCACCACGGGGATGGTGTTGTCACTTCATATTTTACGTTGGGCTGTGCTACTCATGTATACAGACTGAATAATTTCATCACGCTCACCGCGATGGGCTATGCTGAAGATCAATTTTCAACTCAAATTTAACGTCAATTTTAGTGTGCTATTTTCAAAAGGGCTCACTAAAATTTAGTTTCATTTGGCTTTTAGCTTGTGTAGAGTACTAACAAAAATTAAGTTTGCAACCACTGGTCAGTTAGCAACATTTAAAAAAAATCCCTCCGTGTACAGTGGCGGCACACGTCGTGACCAACGAGTTAAAATACATGGGCTAAACATTTCAGCAGCGTAGTTTAGCTCATCTAAACATTTTTATTCTCGGCCTATTCTTCGCAAAAACTTACCAACATTATTTAGTTAGAATATTATTATTCAAAAGCGTGTAAGTTTTCGCAAGTAAATCCCTTATAACTTATACGCCATCACCTTATATCAATTCCATTTTATACAGCTAAAAATTACCCGATGCTTGGTTCAAGTTAAGAATAACCGGATCTAACTTTTACGTATGTCAATATAAGTTCGCATTAGATGATATCGTACAACTCGATTATTGACTGTAAGGTGGCCGTGATCGCCTGTGAGGGATAAGGACGGACGTGTACACAGGCATAGGGCATAAAACAGAGATTATTTTTTAGTAATGACAATTGACTATAAAAAAGCATTCCAGCGTCATTTAAATTAAGCCAAATGACATATTAATCGACGTTTTCGTCTGCTCACCTGTTCACTGATTCATGTTTCATCGTTAGTTTTAAGTTATTGTGTGTAGGTGTTGGCTTAGGCAATTGTGTGCTTAATATTGTGAGCAACGGCATTTTAGCAAAATGCTTATCTATATATATATATATATATATATAGATAAGCTATATATATATATTTATATATATATGTATACAACCACTGGGGCATATATATATATATATATATACAAGATATATATATATATATATATATGTTGAAACCTAATTAGTGTCAAAATTCAAAGGCAGATATTGAATGCGGCATTTCCAACTAACAATTAACGTGCTTTCCAACATCGACGTGCTTTCTCTTCAAAAATCTTCCGTGAACATCCTTTGATTACAGGACAGCATAAAAATATAAGCACAGATATAATTACCGCAGCATGTCAAGTTTTTAGCACTCGTTGTTTTTTGCAAAGAACGAAATACATAACACACAAAATTTATCTTCACCTGTTGTCCCACAAAGTTATCTTCACCTCATCAAAGAAATTCTTTACTGAGCTGCGTCTGCTTCTCTGTGCAGACTGACACATCAAATACAAAATGACCAATTTTCGAGCGACAAAAAGATAGATTAGATTAGACGAGATATATAGTTAGTTTCAGCATCCCTAACCGCTAAAAAAAGAGCATATCGAAGAGAAGAAGAAGGAAGGCACCATTTAGTATGGAGATAAGGGCATGCGGAATCTATGCAGAAAGGAATATATGAACAGTGAGTTGAGAAAGAAGATCATGAAACAAGATAAAAGTTAAAGATGATAGTTACAGGTCCTGAAAAACAGGACAGCAGGGACCGAAAAAGGTGGTCCTTGACATTACAAAAAAAAACATTTTATTTCAACAAAAAGAGGCCTACCTAACTCTCAGCTCGGGCCCTCACACATTTCCCCTGGGAGTACCAATTCCCATAGATACAATATAGTTGTATCCCCCTTAGGGTGACAAAAAGATATGAAATAAGAATTTTTTGGCGTTTTTACACCGTATAGTAGAGTACAGCCGGCAGCCTGAGTTCTTTTAAGTTGATTTGACTACGCTACGGCCTGCATCAAGTATCCTAAAAAAAGTCGAACTAAAGAAGAAATTAAATTGCCAACAGTGCAATAGTGCGATGTGACGACGCAAAATGTTTTGAAAAACCAGCATCAGAACTTGAAGAGGCACGTACAGCTGCCAGAAATGCTGAGTAAAATATTCAGGGGCTGTTTCCCAAACAAAGTCTTCTTACCAATTTATATTATTTGTAGCTCATTCCCAACCGAGTTCAATTGACGTTTTGACATAGTACATCCTATACAAGTCTCGTGAACATACACATAGAAGATAAACGCTCTCACCTCACTCTTTCTTTGTTTTCCCATCTGTACGTAGCGTGCATGCTGTGTGACAAACGTATGTAAAATGCATGCCCCGATAATTTTTTGTCGCCACGCGGAATGTTGGTGATGTCACTCGAGATTGGCTCGCGAAGTTTTAATGGCTCTCCTATGAGTTTAACAATGAATTCTTTTAAAAATTCTTACTACTTTCTACCACTTGATCTCAATCATAAGAAGCTTTTATCTGATACGCTACTCATTAGCCCATTCATTATGAAAATTAAGGCCTTTTCATCTTCTAAAAAACTATTTAATTGTACGACGTGCGCATTGTGTACGTGAGGCAAACCACTGAGTTCAAGTTGTTGTCTGTACATCTCACTGAAGAGAGGTGTGAAAGATTATGGAATTGTGAGTTAAATGTTTTTTTTAGAATGCTAATTGCCATCCGGATAGGGGTCACAAAAACTTTAAAATATTAGCTTGAGGTACCTTGAATGTGGTTTCATGAGTAAACAGACATTCACTTCTGAATTAATAGTCAACTGACAAGTTATTCTTGAATTATAAAAAACTCTTCTTGGAGCCGTAGCTTTCGGGGCATGTGACAAACAACCGTCACCCAAAGACGTCACGAGAAATGCAATATTTTCAAAGCCCATTTAGAGTGAGGGGGCCGTGGCTGAAGAGCAATTGAATTAACTCCGCAATTACGCGTGTGTACCCAATTTGAAAGGCGAGGAACGTTGCATTGAGGGCAAGTCGTATGTGTTATCCTGTGCCTGCACCGCCACCCCTGCCAGCCCGGCTGCCAGCCCCGCCGCCGCGTCCGTGCCCCCCGCGGTGTCCATTATGGGCGCCTTTCTCGCACTAATCAAGCAATTTGGTGCATGATTGCGGCGTGCAGGGCCCCGGCGCCTGTCACGGCCACCTGCCCGCACTAATTGACCGGCGCACCCGGACAGGGGGAGCTGGGCGCGCAGCTCTGCTGGGGAGTCTCTGCCGACCAAAAATGGGGACTCTTGATATCTTCACTGATGTTGGCTGTTTATAAAACGTTCATTCTGAGACCTCATTCGAAACTCCAAGCCTAAAAAGCAAGACTCAAACATCATAGCCTTAGTTAAACAATTTTTTCTGACATAGATTAGTAGATTTTAAACCATTCTTAAAATTTTAAATAGGTAACTAAAGAATCTGAGATTATCTTTGCAAAGCCTACGTACGAACCAGGGAAGTTAGTTCTTTCAAGTCATTTAAAATATTACGCCACAACAACCAAAGAAGACTTGTCGTATGAGAGCATCTTATCAGTGCCATCAACAACGAGATGCAAACCCCATTTCTGATAAAATCTGAATATGCACGTGTTGCTGCAGTTCTTAATTTTGACCTCAGTCAAGAAGTAGGATACCTGTGTCTGTGATAAGCACGGATTATTTGATCGTGTGTTTTTGCCGGTGTGACTCGTAATAATTGTGCCTACATTTTGCGATTATTCTATAGATTCATTTACCGTTATATTTGATTTGAACCGTCACTAAACATTCTATAATGATTTATTGTTAGATTTTTACGAGTGTAGGAACAACGTTAATGCTTAGTTTACTCATATATATTTTCTTCATTTGCAGAACGAGACTCATATTATTTTCAACCCGTAGCCGTTCAGTATAGCCACCGTAACTTCAGCAGCCATTCATTGTAACTTCTGTAGCCTTCACTGTTTCCTCTCATCGGAACTACCCATAACTATGATGTTGATACCGATCAGCAGAAAACAAAAATGTGAATTTAAAGACTATAATTTCCACCTGAATGCGCTCTTGTTGATTTTGTGTTCGGTAAAACCAGTGGTAAATGAATAACTAAGGCCGGTGATGCCAAGCGAAGGTGTGTGGCGCCTTCAGCACGTATACAAGCTCTGAAACGACTCATGTTGGAAACGATTGTAAAAAATTGTTGCATTAATTGATAAATGATCTTCAACGAACAATGTCCTCAGTAAACGTTATTAATAGGCTTGATTCAAGTATTCAGTGTTAAAAGGCATCTCTATATCCAATCAGGCCATAAGCCCCGCAACTAGAAATGCGGTTATTGTTTAAACAAGTTCATTTATTTCACTGACCCACAAGCCATAAATATGCGAGAGGATTCTTCCGCTCTGCTGCTCTCGAAGTGCAACTGATCATCAAATAAGCACGTATAGAGCTGAGCCCGTCCCTGGCCTTGATATTCAGCACCTGAAGAGAAGCCTTCTCTCAGCTGCGCACATTCAATCGAACCGTATGAGTTTGATATCGTTGGCAGTTCGCGCTTTTTGATAATTGCTTAACTTTATAATGCTACAATGTGTTCATGATGGTGAAGTATTGTTGTGCAGTGAAAATAATTTACGCAAGTGTAAATATGCTCCACAAGCTTCGCTATTTGTTGAAAGAGTAATTAAACATGATATTTTTGAGTTCGAATCTAACGAATCAGGTTACTATTACACAAGACTCGGAGTGAGTTTTGAACCATTTTGACAGTTGTTGAGGCTAATATAAAATTTCTCTCTCATTTACCTGTCCGAACTGAACACGACCACATTTACAAAAAAATATGAACATATTTGTATAAAAGAATGAAATTTCTACGGAATAGATTTACAGTACATAAGAGCTCTATACAATTTTAGATGCGTTTAAAAAAATTTTACGTAAATTGTACGCGTTCCATATGTATTCCTGAGTATGTGAAGTAGTGTACGATTGTGGAAGGGGAACCAATTGTGGTGGGTCATGGTAGCCGGTTAATGCGGTAAGTGCTAACAGTTATAATTGAATGGAACAGGTATTTGAAATGGTTGGTTACAAAAGGTAGTAGTATAGCATGTGATTAGATTCGGTAAACAAAGCAGGTGACTGTATTAGTTGATGACAGTAGATGATTGAAAGAGATAAATAATTTTAGCCGGTTGCATACGATTAACAGTAGACTCACGTTTTGAAATAGATAAATTATTGAATTAGATGAAGTATTGAAGTATATTAAGTACTAAAGCAGGTAAAAAATTTTAGCCGGTCGCATAACAGTAGACGAAAATGATGACTTGACGATTGGTTTTACACTGTATTTTTTGCTGACAAGCGTAGAAAATTAAGTAGGTAACCTTCAAAAAAGTACAATTTTCTCTTATATTATCGTTCTTATTGAGTGATGAATTGTAACAATTTTTTAACGGTTTTCAAACTTCAAAATTATTTGAATTTGAAAACCATTAACCCATCTACAAGAATTTCCCAATACTAATTATTTCAAAGTATAAATTTCAATCTCCCAAAAAATACCTCGGAACCCATAATTCTTAGGCAGGACACAACACTTCACTATTAAAGTATTCTCCTGTAATTAGGAAAACAAGAAAATCATACCCAAGAAACCACAGCAATCAATTTGAAATACAATTAACACATTCAGCGCATTTTCACGGTTGTTAACGGTTGGTTGGTTAGGTTGTAAGTAGCAGAGCTGGAAAATCGACTTTACTGCTCAATTTGAAATATGACAATATAATCACTAAAGAAATATGACAATATAATCGCAAGATAGCATTTCACCTAGTATGATAACAGTTATTCACTAAAACGGTCGGGAAACAAATGAAATGTCAGTCATTTATATCAGAACATGAATTAGAAATTTACTGATTGGGACACATATGGCCCAATACGCGACAAACGTGTTAATAGCTACGATAGAAACGACAAATTCTTCATAGGATATGTCTGTTACTGCTCACAAAAGCATATTACTTACATGAAGTAGTATGCTTCTTTGTACTGCTTGATAGAAACATAGCATGCAGGGTGACTTTTTGTTCTGAGCTTGTGTTTCTTCCTTCTTTCGGTAGGTGACGCGTACAACTACAGGGCAGGAGCGGCTGCGGTTGCCTGCCGGTCTCGCAGAAAGAAGCGGCGCCGACACAGGTGCGTGAGGCGAGAAATGGACGAAAAGTAACTAGCTTGTACTCAATGAATACCCATTACTTCGTCCTATACTGGATCATAGGATCATACCTTTCTTTTTGTAATGTGTATGCATTGATTATGACGTTTCTAGCTCATGTCTCGCAGCCTCCCCAAGTGAGTCTGATATAAAATAACGCACTGCTGAACCCGTGAACATTTGGAATAAGAGATTGTTTGGAATGAGTAAGCCGAGCTTGTACTCCATGCCAGTGACGAATACTATCAATCTATTCTCTGTCAAGGGGTATGAGGTCATGTAATAAAATTAATACGAAGGTATCATTGCAAATTGTAAAAACACAGTGTACCCGATATGGGTGTTTTTCGCTTCGTTCTGGGTCATTATTTGTTGCAATTAACTCGCTGTTTGGGAAGCATCTTTCAAATTTCACACGGACCACTTTTTACGCAAAACCCACCCACATTTTCTTGCGCAAAATTACAGCACATTTCAGCTCGGAGTTGTTAAAATTTAGTCTACAACGTAAAAATGGAAATATTAATAAATGCAGTAGTCAAGATGAAGCAGCAAATTTGCAGACGATGCTCGTTGACCGACTTTCATACTTTATAAGAATAAAAATTTAAAACATGAATATTTTATTCAAGTTAAGATACAAGCGAAATAAGTTTCGCCAAGAATTGTGAAACAAAGATTGAGAAGAAAATTTCACTCCGTAATTAACTCACTCCCGCAATAACTCCATATTATTTTCTCTGGGTTGGAAAATGAGTCTGCATGCTTTAGCGTTTAAAATATCATTTAAACTCTGTTTTGAAAACATTATCGGGATTTAATACTCTAAGTACATATAACGTCATTTCAGAGCCTTCTCACTACCATCCAATTGAGTTACGAAGCGCTCACAGATCTAAAACTCGTCACCGAAGCGGTTATACACGCGTACCTATGATACGAGACAAAACTCAGACCAGCAAGTGAGGTAGAGCCAGAATAGAGAAGCAGTCCCTCAAGTCACCGTCCTGCCCTCGTGGCTGGGCGCAATTGCGCGGCAACTTTAAACAAATGGAGGCCTCGCTGCCGCGTCGTTAGCCACGTCTCCTAATTGAGTTAGGCAGATGAGCAGCGACGTGACAGTTGCTGCCATGAGCGTTTTTGTCTCTATTGAATTAGAGGGTTTTACTCGCCTCCTTCCCCGCCTGCCGCCATCACAAGACATCGCTCAAAGAGGCGTCTAGAGGATGCACAGGCGGCTTGCCAAGCCCGTGCATTATATGTGGCTGGGCTGGGGTGTGTGTGGGTAACGTTCCTCACGAGCGAAAGATGTAGATCTCAGTAACTAGCTCTGAATTTACATCGCTGAGGCTTACTTTGTAAGAAAATGTAGACGGCTATTGACGACAGTATGTGAAATGGATGAGATAGGTAAAAATTCAATAAAAATGGGGGAAAAAGTAAAAGTCTTCGCTATATATATAATGCGCCTGAGTTAAATTCATCCGGGTGAAAACTTAAGTTAAAAATAATACAATGCTGTTCATCATTTATACACATACTATTATTTTTAGAAAGCTAGGTTTTCACATAGTCGAAAGGAAATTTATTCATGTTTTTTCCATGGTTCGATATTACGTGAGATCTTTCACTCTATTTTTATTATGATTTCGTAAATTTGTATTTCCGTGCTAATACATCGATAAATTTATCTACCATGTTTCGCTAGCTCCTGTTTACCCAAGTAGTATATTGTAAGTTTTTATCTCCAGGTTGTATTCCTAACATTAATTTAATATTTAACTCTTCATGAAACAATAAGAACATCCTTTAAGCTTCCTCTACACTCTATTGACTGAATTAAAATAATTTGAGAAGCCCTAAAAGTAATTTTTTTAGTCACAACAAGCTGGAATGAAATTGCTCAATATCATTTTTTCTTTTGCTCAGCCTCCAAATTCAATAACAACTCTTAAAGAATTAAAGTTAACGATAAAATCTAATTTTACGAACACAAACATCGCTGGAGTGGAATTTTTCAGCATAACCACCTTTCATAAGCTCTTTTTATAAGCTCATATGCTCCCAAAAGTTCAGTATTATAGTCTTAAAGTTCAAAGTGAATGCTTACGCACTGCTGCACAGAGGTTCAGTAATATAGTCTTTCAACAGTGAATACTTATGCCCGGCAGCACAGGGTTCAGTATTATAGTCTTTTAATAGTGAATGCTTATACCCGGCTGCACAGGACGATCTTCACATCCTCACAACTACAGGAGCTGGACCGCGCCTTCAAAGACGCCCACTATCCTGACGTCGGCGCACGGGAGACGCTCTCCCTCAAGCTCGACCTACCAGAAGACCGCATTCAGGTGAGCCGTTATTTTTGTGCTGTTATGGCATGTACTACACCTGCTCCTATACATAGCGAATTTGCGGTGTGTGTGAAATTTAGCTACCAGGAAGCGTGTAGCTGCTCAAGCTAGACTTCCAAAAAGACTGTATTCAGGTGAGCCATGGGAGGCTGTTTTTTGCAATTTTTGTTACTGGTACTTGACACGTTTCAATCTGAATCAAATTCAAATGTTTGGAGTTTACGTTCCAGGGAGTGTGATGCTCTCCGGCATAAAGTAAAACACAACGACTGATTCTACATTAAAGAACTTCAATCACGAAAGATTTGGCACAATAACTATAGTAAGTGCATGAATCCATCACTTATTACTCTTGACAACTGATAACGCGTTTTTTCAATTTAAGCGCTCTGGAATAAGGTATACATATGTGCTGCTATTGATGTCGGTCAGAGCTTTCTCTCTCCAACGAACGTACGGTAGTTAACTTCACAGAACGCATAGATGAGTTGTTGATAAAATATAATTATCTACAACGCCTTTTTTATCCATACATATTGAAACAGACAATTAACATTCCCTATCAAGTCTACCTAACAAATACAAAATTTTATACACATTTTCTCATCCACTATTGAAGAGTTAAACTTCAAATTAAAGACAGTGAACAATATGAAGCATACCCTACTTGAATTTTGACGATAATTTCTTACACTAAAACGTTTATACTTCAGAAAAATGTATTTTTTTAAATATTGCTGCTTAAAATTTGTTCACAGTGTTTATGCTTTGCGCACATACGCAACTCTACTTGTATTATGGCGTAAATTTCTCACACTGAAAGCTTATCGCTCATGAAAATAGATTTGTCATTAAAATATGGCTGCTTTGCTGGCAGTGTATATGCTTTGCGCACACCCGCATCCGCCGATGGAATAATTGACCACACTAAGTCTCACACAGGGCCGTAACAACGCAGTTACCAGCTCCACGGTCTCATTACGTTCTCGCAACGCCCGCGCCGCGCTTCATTTCGGCCGAACATCCGCGGCACTCCGGCGATACTGACGAGATGCCTACCTAATTCTCATCCTTGGGAGGACGAATAGATGCTCCTAAAGCCTCGCTAAGGTGTTAATCGTGCTCTCTAATTGCGCATTAACTGATCTTTACTTGTAATTGATTGTGAGGCGATGCGTTCCTTGTAGGTGAAATTAACCCCGGTGAAAGAAAGTTTAATGAAACGATAACATAAGTCATTTAAAATTGAGCATGAGCTTGAATAGTAATCATTAAATGTATTTTCCTCAACATGTGACACAACTAATTTTGTGAATTTCCTCGATACATTATTCTGTTTTTGCAGTTTATGTTTGCGGTAAATCAGTTCTAGCCTTAATTAGCTACTCGAATCTCAACATCGGTTACTTGTTTTTAACATGGTGTTTTTTCCCAATTTCCTATCACTAGACAACAAAGAACACATAGTTTTAGACGAGGTTCCCCCAGCGCAGTAGAGCAATGGAGCACCTCCTGCAAAAGCAACCCATGAGCATTGGCGCCGCCGTACGGCTCTCTCTCCTTAATTTGGCCTTAAGACGCGTGCTCGGAGGCGGCCATTAACACTCAAATTGGTCATTGTGCTTACGCCTCACATGACACTACTGCGCTTCAAGTCATTCCTGCCATTCCAGCTCATGTCTGTAATTTCAAGTGATTCCTACCCCCCCCCCACTTGCCTGCCTTTAATTCCAAGTGATTCCTACCGTCCTCAACTTGCCTTTAATTCCAAGAGATTATCGTCCCCGTTATGTCAAGCAGTTCAGGCTTAGTCCAATATGAGAGAGTTGTGAGGCGCGCTCCTTGTTTGTATTAGCCGTTGTCACAGTGACGCATGAAAATGCGGATTGTCCTTTATAGAGTATGATACATTACAACACTAATTAACTATAGCTACATATTTTTGAAAGTGGGCTTCCCAAGGTTCGTGAAATTGTGTACAACTGAGCGCTCTTATTTAGGATCGTAATAGCCCTCATGCTCTTATAAGCTTATGTTTTACATGTTGGGCCAAAAATGGCTCTATGATGCTCTAACAATCTATTGCAAGTTGAGCCATTGTTACTTCTAGGATTTTATTTTCTCAAAAATTAATCTTATCCTTTACCGTTTTTACTCTTTCGTTGTAGTTCACCGGTTTTTAACCTGATGTGAACTACATTTAACCTGGTTCGACGTTCTCAAAATCACCAAGGACTGTCATTTAAGTGACCGTCCTCGAACTTCTCTCATCACAAGATTATCAAAGACTTGAACTTGCCACCATTCAAGCTTTTTATAGGATGACAGATCGAATGGCGATCTACCGGAGTTCATAAAGCATTGGAAAGTATTGGAAACGCATGCCACGAACTTAAAGACATTGGCTACCATTCGCATGTAGCCTCCATTTGAGAATATTGTGCAGAAACAAAATATTCTAATTATCTCGCACCATAAATATAAAAACATAAGCACTGATTGAAAGCGCACTCTCGTATAGCCTTTGCACTCACTCTCACGGCGGGGTACAACGCGTCAACCCAGCGAAATTGAAAACAAACGGTACATGCACAACCTCGCTCAGAGAACAGCAAATCAGAGAAGGTCAGGGCACAACCTGGCCAAGAGAAGATAATTAAATAATTTTGTCCACCAGTGGCAAAATGGTATGGTTTTGAATTATCCGCTGTCGTCAAAATCATCACAGTTAAACGTGCAACATATTTTAGTCGACTGAACTTTTTCAGTCAGGTAAAATCGAGTTTAGCACCATTGCACTATGGCAGCAAAATTTGACTTGCTTCTTTATGGATTCATGAAATCATTTGTATTTCATCTCGTAAAAATATTTTATCCACTGTGATGAAATGTAAATAGTGGGATTCTATAGAAAAGTATGGAAATAACTGCTAGGATTACCCTCTTTGACGTCCAATTCTGCATCATAGACTAGTTCAATTTTGAGAGACGTAGGATGGGGAGAAGAAATTGCATCCGCACAAAAGCAATAGACGACTCTACCATACATGCCCCAGTTCATCCCTTCATGGAGCCGGAGCGACGCACAGAGGAGCACCAGCAATCATTAGGATGCAAGAGAGGCCAGCAAATTACAGGGGCTTCAACCGAACAAGCGGTCGCGTCCACCAAAATTAACAGAAAGGCTAGCCAGGGACTGTCCAATAAAGCATCATGGTGCGTGCCGACCCCAATACTTGCGTTCAAATTACCAAGTGAAACGGACTGGTCAAGCCTACGAGCTTTAATTGAGTTTGTTCCTTGAGAGCCCGTCGGCAATCTAGTGCTGGGTGGTGAGCGCGTATTCGCATGCAGAATCCCAGGGATGTTAGCTCGCCAGTGGGAGACGGAACATTCTTGAGCTCAGATATTCCCTTCGAATCGAGTGGGTTGCACAGGCATTGACGCGATTCAAACTTCAAGTGACGGTCTTCTTGAATTATTAGAAGAGCGTTCTTTAGATTCAAATTACCAGGTACACGTACGCACTTAAACTGACATTGTTGCGCACACGTGTTTCAACTTCGATCATCGATTTTACGTGTTTTAACTTCATGAAAATATTAGATGCCCGTGCTACAACTTATACTATAGGCACGTCATTTAATTAACAGTCGACCGATGTTCAACCTTACGCTACAAGAGCTTCCGAGTCGTTTACAATTCGACTATTTCAATTAATATTTTTTTCATTAGAACTAGTTTGTTTGCTAACATTCAAATGAAATGCGTCGGTTGCGAATAAGTATTTTTTGGGAAATAGCATACAAGCTTTGCATGCAATATTTCTTGAACTGTATTCATACAATACTACCATCAGAAATGTTCAAGAGAGGGAGGGTACATGGTTCCCATTCCCAAGGTTAGAAAAATTTTCAAAGATAAGAAGTCCTTGATGGTTCCCATTCCCAAGGTTAGAAAAATTTTCAAAGATAAGAAGTCCTTGACCAATGAAGTGGCAAAGCTTCAGCCTTACGAGCGTTTGCAGGGAAACGTTGGAAGAGCTGGTGTAGGAACTTTCGTGCAAGATCTAAATTTCAGAGAGACTGGTTTAAATCTTAGAAAGGCGTGTTCGTGACACGTTACTTGCCTTTGGCGTTATCATTCTGCATTCAAAATTCATTCATGATGCACGATACGATGTACCATACGATATGATTCACAGCATGATATTCAATGGTCTCATTTGCCTCATGTACGCACTGTCAACGATATTTTCATAACGTTTGTTATCGTGATACAGAAAGGTGAATTGTAAGTGACGTTATCATGGTATGTATCTCAATGAGCCATATAGCTAGGTACATACATATGTTTATATATATATATATATATATATATTGTGGGTGATTTGATTATAATATACGTCAACAGCACATGTCTATTTTCAGTAGCGTGATAATATTCGTCACCATGAGGTATACAGGTATACACATATGCTCTTATGTAGTATATGGTGTTGGTGATTCCATTGTTATTCATATCATCATGATATATACGAGAGTAGTTAGTGATTTTATTTTGTATTTGATCTCAATGAGTAGATTCTGTTAGTGTAGTTGACTGTAAACAATGCGATGGCACTGTGGTCTGTGATAGTACTCTGTAAAATATCACCGGCTGTAAAGGTATCCCTGAACCTGTTTTTTGTTCTTTTTTGACATGTGCTTTGTTACGTAGAAAGTTTCTATTAAAAGGATCGTGAAAATCAGTTTACTTTTAAATATTTTATGTGAGAAGCGGTGTTTATTTCAACGTATTTTGCCACACACAGTATTTCTGTTTGGAAAAACAGTTGTTTTAAATACGATCATAAGGAGCAGAAAACTGCTGCAATACGCACAGACTGGCAAGGGCTGTTATGTGCCTAATGAAGAGGTTTCAGATATGGAAGTCTGTAATTATAGCTAAAGTCCCAGAGTAATTTTGAAAATAAAATATAAAGTACTTAACAACACATTATGGAACGGCATTGGCAGAGCTTTGCATAATTTGTGGTTTTACATACAAGTGAAAACATATTTCCTCCGCATCAAATGTACCCTTCAAATGTACTTCTTGCCCGAGAGAAGTTCATCCTTAACAATATTATTACCAACTATTTCGACAATACGTTTCACAAGCATTATATCTCTTTTTTAGTTTTTTCTCAGAGCATCTCCACGAGAACATGGGAGTCTTGTACGTAAAGTTTCTTATGAACAAAATTTGCACATTTACTATCTTCATAGTAAGGTTGAAAACCAAACAAACCCTATAGCCTGCACTGTTTTTGGCGCACTTGAAAGTAAGAAAGAACTTCGTTCACTGCGAAGTATTTCAAAATTACGCCAGTTTTTGGCCCCTTTTTGCTGGACACAAAGCACCTTTCATTCGGTCGTGTAATGAGCTCCCACTCATTACAAGCTCCTTCTTCCCTCATTATCAGATGCTCAGGAAACTAATCCTGTAACAGGCTCACCTCAGAATCTAATCAATACTCACAAGGACAGGCGCCATGGAAAGCCATCGAGAACCTGAGTCTTGTTCAGAACCGTATTCTTGTCAAGAGGCAGTTCAGGCTCTCCTCGATAGAGCCGGCAACGGGCTCAGGACTTCATGGAATGAGGAAGTGTCTTTTGTGAGCAAGGTGTTGAGAACTGAAGTGTATGGCTCAATTCGGTGTTCGGAAAGTCTCTAGAATGGAAGAGCCTCAATCTCAAAGGAATTTTGCAACTTAATGCATAGAATGCAGTTATAAGTTTATTTCCAATAATAAATAAAATAACAAATATATTCACAACTGCGAATTTCATATTTTTATTTTATTGCATCATTTTAACAAAGTGAGCTTAAAGCAATGGATAAAAATGAAAGCTTCAACCTCGAAGTTCGGACGTTACCTTTTACGTGTTATTTTAGGCTCACCTTGCGTAATTAAAACATTTCTTTGAAAAAACAGAACTCTCCAAAGTTTTTATCCTCGCTATTTTTGTTTTTGTTAGAGTTTATAAATTTGATAACATCAACATTTGTACTTCCACCATCTTTGTGAAAATGTATCACAGCGTAAACAGAGTACGAAATAAATGAGCGTAAGTTCAGTTGTGCTACAGCGAATGATTACTGAGATATAGCTCCTTCTGTACTCTTTTTGTAGGAACAATATTACCGCAATCATAACCAGCTGAGAGAGAGTTGCGTGCCTCTCGAATTATTAAAAAACGATTGGCTTGTGAAGCGCAAGACTAGGAAACAATTCTTGATCTAATTTCAGCGTAAATTTTAGTAACACTTAAATTACTTTATTATTCACGGGAATGTTTGAGCATATGAAGAAATGTCCAATTTTTAACACTCTTTTAGATAATTTCCAATGGTATAAGACCTTAAGTTAAATGAGAAATAAACATGCATCTATTGATGAGCTTCGTCGCACGGGCCTGTTAAAACCGGGGATAGTGAAGTAGCGCTATAGGTGCCAAAATTTGCGGCCTGTCACTTGCAATAGCGACTGTTCGACGTTCTCAAAATTACCCCAGACCGTCATCTAAGTGATCGTCCTTGAACTTCTCTCACCCTAACATTATCAAAGACCTCAATTTGTCTCCATTCAAGATGCAAAAACATCAGCGACTCACAAGCCTCTGAAAGAAAAAACGACGGACTACATAGATAAAATTTCGAGCATTTTTAAACAACTGCAAAGTGATTACGCTTAAAATTAATATCGCGTTTTCAGGTGAGAAATTTTTCGCTCTTGAAGCAAATTTCAACGGCCAGAACGACAGAGTGCTGTAAAAGCGTTTACAGATGTCCCAAACTCATGAAAAACAGCAAACTAAAGATCAATGCGCGGACCGTCATTCCGAAAACGTAGAAATCTCCCCTGATTTTTCTTTACCATCAATGCCCAGTAAAATTACACAGCAAACCACTATATGTTCGTAGAAAATGAAACTAAAATTATTTTGACGCTCACTTCGGCTACATAAACTGAATTTCCTTGACTAAAATTTTGCGCGCCTAATTCAGGGCTTAGTGAAATTAGCCGATGCATTTCATGGATATAGTATAGTAGTTATAGTAGATCGAAAATGGTCCAACGCTTTGATCTCCTCTCGTACAGAGTTCACTAGACATGACGAAGTCCTGCGTTTGCGCAAAGCACGAGATCGAAACTTCATCCCTCACACGCAGAGCAGGATTGTTACAGTCGCAATCAGCGGCGCACATCCTCTCGGCCACAGACTGGCGGTCACGTGACTCGGTAACAGCATTACAGATCCGCAGTTGCTAACGATCAAATCTCTTATTTTTATTGGTCCAAGTCCCTGAACCACCAGGTTCCGTACGTGCCTCTTGCATTGAGCTGCCTAATACGTATTGTGAGTGAATAATCTGAGAACAGAGCACATACGGCGCTCGCCCGAGGGAAGAGTATTGTTTTCATTAGAAAGTGATCGAAAAATTGTCTGTTTTTTTCAGCTCTCATAAAAATATCGAAGGTCACGTGGCGTACTCGAAACTTTCTCAAACGAGCAAAGTTCTGTGAGGTTCGATCAAAAATCGGTAACTTTGTATCTTTGTCGGTACAGACTTGTCTACTTAAAATTGTGATATTCATCTTGGTCTATCGTTATTCAAGAACGAGTGCTTAAGAATGTGTGAACGTGTGCAACCGTTTGAAATAACCCTAAGAATGCATTTTTGTTTAAAAAAAATCGCTAGCTTTCGAGAAGTAAAGATAATTTTTCTCTTTCTTACAGCGTTTGGAATTACTGTGCTGATATCATTAAAAAATTATTTCATGACCAGTTTGAGACTGATAAAACCTCTTTTCCGAATCGCTTTGTTCTGAAACGAAAACTTGCGATTGGCTGCCAAGGATTGGTCACAAAGCAAGGAACTCCCGTGATTGGCTCTATTACTTGTGGGCTGCAGCAAGTGCCGTGATCGCAGCGGCTGTTGCCGAACTCGATGCCAATTTGGGGCTGTTTCCTCAATTCAAAATCCTCACTGATGTCGAGAGAATTCAGAGAATAACACACTGCCGGTGTCTAAGAACTGTTCACACGGATTATTGTTTGACGAGTTACAAACAAAAAACTTATTTATTGAATGAAAATAGTTTTATCTAGAATGATGCACATTTACTCGAAACGAAAATATTTTTTCGAAAAATAAAGATTGTTTATAGTACTGAAATGTATCACTTCCTTTAGATGATTATAGACAGGTCAAAATTCTATCGTAAATTTAGTGTTTTCCACTATCAACTAGATAGTGTCGTCACCAACAGCAGCAGAAAAACTTATTCAATTCAAATACTTCAGTTTAGCGCAATACATTTCAGCAACTTTATACTTCTACAAGAGACGTTATAACACTAAAAATTGCTGCAAAATATAAGCACAAATTACGTGTACTTAGATTCGCAAAGACAATCAAGATCATTTTACTTTTAACATATACACACAAAATTACCATATTTCCCTAAACCTAACATACGAGCTTATAATTCCTGTCAAATATAAAGCAAACAAAGAACCACGAAGGCATGTGATTAAAATAATGTAAATTAGTTTACTAATACTGTTGATAGAATATTCACAGCGACAGCGTCCATTGATACTGTCTACTCGGGAAAAGTTCAAATACGACGCAGAACTGCCTTGGACTCAAGTAGGGTGCATTTGGCTCTATTCAGCCCCTCTTAAGTTCATGTTCACACCCAACATCAAACGAGTATTTTCAATGTAGCAGGTAACTGCGTGGAGGGCACAATTAAGCTCATCATGGTACCTACATTAGAGATCACATTGTTAAGCAATGTACTCTGTTGTAGCGGTATAGCTGGTAACGTTAAGTCATCAAGTCCCTACAGCTCTCAACATGCAACAATCCTGTTCAATGCTCCGTCGCACGATGCGTCACTACGTCTGTTCAGAAGCACTAACGTTGCTAGCTGTACGGCTACAGCGGAAATATTGTTTGAAAATCAGGCTCCTGATCTGAGGACGGTCCCATTGCCACGCACTACTCACACAGACCGCCGGCGCGCATGCGCACGCCTGCCGTGCGTGTGTCCATTGATCAAAGGCGATAATCTCATTGTGGCTGCCGGCGCGCAGAGCAAATCCAGTCACAAACAAAGAATTCCTGAGAGCGTGTTTCTCTCACGTGAGCTCGTCGTACAGTCCTATGCGAAGTTACGCATGTTTCTGGGTGAGAAAAGTATTTTATGGCCAGCCTATCTCAATACAGGTGAATTTGCTCAAGGTAAACTAATCAGATCAAATCTACGGACTCGTACAAAAGTGCAGCATGCTATTTGCAGATTTTTTTTTAAAGTGTAATGGCTCAGGAGGATGCAAGACGGGAATTATTCGTTTTCAAGAATGTTGTATTACTGGAAGAAATTTTGACACGCCTGTAGGTGTCAAACGGTAATTCAGAGTAATCCTGATAAACATTTGTGTATCACCTATGACCTCGCCTTCAAGCGGTTGAGGTAGATAAATCAAATTTTCATGTTTCACATGGCCAAATAATTCTTGGTAAAAAATAAACTGTACTTCAATTTGTGAATAAAACATAATCCTCCTTAGTTACTTCAAGAACATAGCTATTTTTTCCCCAGACTCTCAGGTATTGTCTGTTCAATAGTATAATCACTAGCCAATCTAAAAAAGTGAAACTTAGTGCTGCCCAATGCCAAGTGTGCCATGATTGGCACACTTATGTGTGTCAAATCAGCCCATACCCAAAAGTGTGCCGTAATAAAATGACTGATAGTGATTGATGTCACGTTTTTCAACATCAGTTTTGTCACAAATGTTTTTTTTTTCAGTTGTAGCAATTTCTTAGCCTTGACGTCTACACGACTGAATTGCAGCACTTTTTGACAGGTGCCGACTAATCCAGAGCTTACCCACCAGGTTGCTCTCATAACAGCCGCATTGTTGAGGATGGTACCAGGCCAAGAGCGGTGCACCGCTATGTCTGCTCACCAGAAAATAAGCCTTATAATATCCCAGCTATAGGTCAAAGTATTTGAAAGCAAAAAATCAAAGCACTTAAGATCGATTATTTGTAGTGTTTCTCTTGTATTCGTTATTCGTGAACTATACTATCCTAAGAAACTTCGAATTATAGAAATTAGGAGACGTCAAAAAAATTACAAAATCGATCGGATTATTTAATCAAGTAATGGGACTATTTACATGAGAGATGGAACTATTTCCTCGACAGATGGAACAACATTTATTCAAGTGATAAGACTACTTACCCGTGAGATGGGACTATTCACTCAAGTAATAGGCCTATTTTCTCTCGTTTTATCTCCGTTCACTAAATAATATTAAAAGAAAAGAAAATATCAAGAACTCGATTTCTATGTTCATTCTCAATATTCCCCGTAGTACACATTCATTAAACGCAAGTAAAAAAGAGGAACTTCAGTTGAGTAAGCACCCGAATTTAAAAATAAAAGAAAAATCGGTGAAATTGTGTCCATACTTCAACCCTTCTCGTAACGCTACATCGTATTCTTTATACTCTATCATTTGTCAATCATATTCTCAGTACTCTATCATTTGCCGGTCGTATTCTCAGTGCTCTATCATTTGTCTATCATGTTCTCAATACTCAGCGATTTGTCTACCATATTCTCAGCCCTCATGGATTTGTCCATCGAATTCTCAATATCCAGTGATTTGTCCATCGTATTCTCTCGACGCTTAGTCATTTGTCCATCGTATTCTCAATCCTCAGAGTTTATCCATCGTATTCCCTCACCATTGTCATTTGTCTATCATATTCTCAATGCTCAGTCAATTGTACATCGTATTCTCTCGACACTTAGTCATTTGTCTATGGTATTCTCAATACTCAGAGTTTATCCATCGTATTCCCTCACCACTCAGTCATTTGACCATCATATCCTCAATGCTCAGTCAATTGTCAGTCCAGCTCGCTGACTCGTGTGTGGCCGTACACAGGCATGTGTGTGTGTGTGTGTGCCTGTGTACAGCCTACACAGGCCGTGCGCTATAACCCTCGTAGGCGCCGCGAGAGGCGCCCTCTAAGTCTTCCTAATGACCACTATCATTAGTAAATTAAATCAAGTGAGAGGAATGGACGATATTAAGGCGGTGAGAAGTCGAGGGAAGTCGCTGGGAAAGCCATTCCTTTTCGAGAAAGAGATTCAGTGCTACTGTTGAGCGGAAGAGCGCATTAGAAGTGGTGTGAGCGAGCTCTTTTAACTGTACATATACTAAGATTACGATTAATTATCGCCGTTGATTGATATTTGGGATATCCTTCTTGATATTTGGGATATCCTTTGCGAAAAAAATGATTCAGTTATATGAGTTAGACAAATGAATTCTCAAATTTATACTCCTTAATCCCGGTCAAAAATTTGAACTGTTCTTCATCAAATAGAGCTCCTGTAAGAAAATAGTGACTGGATAGCCAGCTTTTTTAAACTAGAACTGAATCACATGACGCTGCTCTTACTGCTACTACATACAGCAGGCACGATACTGAGTAGCTATTTCCAGCGCTCTTGTTGATCACCGAGCCTCTTCACACATATCTCCGTGACAGTTCAGTTTTACCCTTCTTGTTGGCAGTAAGCTCCGCTTCGCTAATCACACAATAATCAGCATAAGTTACCGCTTCGCTAATCATACAATAATCAGCATAAGTTACTGCTTCGCTAATCACACAATAATCAGCATAAGTTACCGCTTCGCTAATCATACAATAATCAGCATAAGTTACTGCTTCGCTAATCACACAATAATCACTAAAATTTAATGGCGGGATAAATAAAAATTTTAATAGAAAACGCACTGTCATCGACGAAAAGTACTGCGAATGCGTTAGAAACCACAGAGTAGATTACGGTGTTGGAATGGGATTTACTCTCTTTGCCTCATCAAAAATTAGTTCCAGCCTAAACGGGTTGTTCATTATGATGAAACAAAGTTTAACACTGAAACAACGTAACAAGAGTTCGCTTTACCCTTCAAACTTGGCTTCTTAATTTTAAGCTTTTGATCTATATGAAATATAAAGTGCTTCCGTGAATCATTATTAGCAGAAAGAAGCACAACATGACGTAAGCCAGCATGCTCATATGAGCACCTAGGTTGCCCTCGGCATGTCCATACATCGTAAGAGTAGCTCTGGAGGTTAGTTGCTCATGCAGGTGGATAAAATCAAAACGTCTTGTGAGTGAGAGTAAACTTTGAGTTCGAGGTGAGTTTTGCTCTCATGGAAAACGACAGAAGTTTAGTTGCATTTTGTTGATATGGCATTCTTTGTGCTTAGATGGATTTCACGTAGATGAAATGATTAAATCGGAATCATATAAAGTTTAGCATCGATTAATATGCCAAAATATCTGCTTATTGAGACCTTTTTTTACTTGATTAAGAATATTTGATCTCAGAGAATTCTTCTCAATCTATTTTGAATGGTTCAACTATTCAAAACCATCATACCTGCACTCACGATCATGCATTAATACACGAATAATTAATTCATTGCAGAGCATTATCACACATTTTTTCAGTATACCAGAAGCCTTATATAAGAAATTGGGTCGTACCGAAAATGTAAAGCAGATGTAGCCAGCAGATGTGTGTAATTTTGCAGAAATTCAGTAAAATTGACCACAATAGCGATTTCATTCCGTTGAATCCAGTTATTTCTAGGCCTGTGTCAGACCTCTTCTCTAGTACAGGCGAAATGATGTCTATAGCACCACTTGCTGATCCCATTACGCATCATTTAACTCCATTTAGAGCCTATTGCTAAATGTGCTTCGCCCGAGCCATCATCAAATGGAGAATTTCGCCTCGAACTAATGATTAGATCGACGAGAACTGATCGCTGCCTTCCCGGTCGTTTAAGTCTCAGCTTTTCCTTAATTGATGAGCAAGATCGGTAGAAGATGCGGGGCTTCTGGGCTTTCGCATGAAACCTGAAAGGTTTATGAAAAGGGACGTCTTTGTTCAGACAGATGCCTAGAAAATGGAACCTGAATGTGTCCCCAAAAAAACTAAATTAAAAAGGAAAGTTTGAAGAAAATGTGAATAATTAAAATGGATATTACAGTAATTATGAATTTGAGTCAGAACATTATTTATTGAATTCGTAGTATGAGAAAATTATTATTTGCCGTACTTTAGACATCTCACATACGTTAAATGGTAACCCTATGACAGAAATTGTGGCGCGATATTGTGACATTAAATCGAAAACCTTTCTTTATATAAAACTGTAACTCATCTCTGTTGTCTCAACTACTCGCTGAGACCGTTCGCTGTTTTATGCTCCGACACCAAAGTGAAGACTGCTTACAATGCGGTGTTCCGACAGCAAGACGAAAACTGCCATACGATGCTTCAGCAAAACTATTGAATGCAAATACATTGTTTCAATACTAATGCAAGACTGCTACTTAGCATTTCGATACTCAAAAGAAACTAACATGTGACGTTTAAACACAAATACAATGACAGACGCATGGTGTTCCAGCACCAAACGAAGACTGGTGTATGATATTCAAAATCCAACACTAAAACTGCAGTTTGAAATTAAACTACGATATCCCTACACCTTAACGAAGATTGTTATGCGATGTTTCAACACCAAGACTAAAGCTGCTGTACACGATGAGCTCACAGGAGACGAAGATCTGGTGATTATTGAAATTAGAGCTTTGAGACTGGCAATACTGCTCAGCTACTTGACTGCCTGAGAGGCTCTCAATAAAGCGCGTTTCGTAGCCCCAGCAAGTTTGAGAGGCAGAATGAGATCGGCGGGTCGTGGTGAAGATTTGAGGACTTCTGCTGTGAGGTCATCCGACAGCGTCACATGCGCACACGCCGCTTATGAATTCCTGACCAGGAATCCTCGCCTGGATTCCAGAGATGGTTGGAATGACCTCAGGAATGCTAGGGAGCGTCATTTGCGCTGTTGTGCGTTTCTCTCCCCCTCGACCCTTTGTCTGACGAGCCGCATCATGGTCTGCTAACTCGCCGCACTTCTGACACAAGAGCTGCCTCTCAACGACTCCCTTCAAATGAACCTGTAATAGCTTGTAATGTTACTCTTGTAAATCGAATTGCATTTCGTTGCGCAGTAAGTTTTTATAGAATACTCAAATAATTCCAATGCTAATCTTATAATGGACACTAATCTAAGCTTAAACAAAATAGATTAAAACTACGCGTGTAGGTCTCAACATTTGTACAAACTAATTTCAGTTTTTTTTAATTATAGATACAAACAGCGTTCCCAACTATACCAATTTGCGCATAAAATATGCTCACTGAGGGGCTTAAAGTTTTTCGGATTCAAAATATGCAGTATTTCTTTGCCAGTACTTCTCACTTAGGACAATCGGTTAATAAATTTCCATGGTAACATTTAACTTCACAATTGTTATAAATTCGGAAGGAGAAAATATATTTTCTGTCCTTTTTAATACTAAACGCCTAAGCACATAGTATTATTTTTGGCAATCCTCCAGAACAACGCGACCTTTTTATTGTCATCACGGCTTACATCTTGTAGGTTACTGAAAATCCTTCCCCTACTTCTGTTTTTCTGTCAACCATGCAGTGAGTCAGAGAAGAAGCACAAAAGTGATTGGTTATTTCAGGATTTTCATAGTTACTCGCATTTTACATATCAATTAAAGACGCTCGAGAATTTTCTACCATTATTAAACTTTCATTCTCTTGTTTAACATAGCACAGTTTGTCGCGTGGTTGCTGTAGCTTGCGTATATATTTACACGAACTTGCTTGATCTTTCGTCTCTGCTCCCACCCTGCATAACGGATGCCTGAGCGCTATAAAATAACTGTTCCCTTTTGTTTTTTTACCACAATTCATCTGAATTGATTGAAATCTCATTCGGAATTCTAATAATGCATAGCCACAGAAATAGGAAAAAGACTGAACACGGATATAAAATGTTCATCTGAAAACAGTTTTCACAAATGAATTTAAGGCTCTGACTTGAAAAAACCCTCATTTTTACAGGTGAGATCCAACCAGTAATCTTTATTTTCGGTTTAGGTAACCAGATGAATTTTATGTGTCAGTTTTTTGAGAACAAAGACAACATATACACAGGAAATTGAAAGTACTACCCACATCGTATTTTTGTCGTGGTCAACTCGTGTAGTATAACAAAAATATGCTACGCAAACATAAAACTAATTTTTCAAGAGTCCTAATTTCAATATTTTACTCACAATTTCCTTCTGCTGTCGAAATCAATTGACTTGTTCGGGCTCACAAGTAACCGCATTCAAATGTGCCCACAGCAATAGTCTCAGGTTATTACCTTTTTCTTGGCTTATCACTTTCGGTAAATACATTGTTTAAAATTGTTTCATGCGTTTATGTTGGTACGTGAAAGTTTCCTCGCATCAGCAGGCTCGCATGCTCGTGCATCTCATCCTTCTGGTCTGTGAACTGTCGCTGCAGCTCTTGCTGCGCAGTTTGGGTCATAACTTGATTTTACATTATTCTTAAATGGGCTAAGATATAACCTCCAGCCCTGGGGTGTGAAGCTTTAAAACCAAGCTTAAGTGCAATTGAGCCTTCAGAAATCCATCATGACTTTTGCTCAGTTCTATTTGATGCTTAGGCAATGAAAGTAAATGTCTCTTATCTAAAGCTCCCATTTATAAGCCCAGAGACAATTCTCAAGTATAAGTTGGAAATTCTATGTCAAGTGTCAGAGTGCCACATGCTAAACATTTCCTAATTCAAGTTGAGCTATTGACCATTCATTATTTCAAATTAAAATTTGAGTAACGCCCCAGCTTACGTTTAGTATTTGCGAGCAGGTAGGTACAAAGTTGTGTTTTTCCTAGCATATATACATCTATGCAAGGCTATTCTAAAATAAACCCATCCTGAAGAGTACACTCAGTTCGCAAGCGCGTGCGTGCACGCGCTGCGAGTTAGGGACGCAGCATCACACAATCGTGTAGGCTTCTCTCGTATCGATTTGTCAATACAGTTTATTAGGTTAGCATGACCGCCATATCAGCGACCAGCGCTAATCGAATCCTGCGGCCGATTTTACGACGTAATTCTGCCCTCAATGATGATTTATCGCCCGTGGCTCACACGATTAGCATTTGCGGCTGCGAGTTCCTCCCTCAGATGAAATGCTTCCACAAGCCTCGCATTCACCACAAGCAGGAAGGATCAGCTGCGATGAGCAGCTCAACTAAACGACTTTATGAACGACACTAACTTTCAAACTTCACATGATTCATTCAATTGGGTACCCCTATAGCAGTGTCGAGAGATACGTGCTTCGGATTAAATTTTCCTAATCACCGACTCCCATACTACGAGCACCTGAGTGCGATTTTTCAACTCACTCTCAACATACGACTTAGTTTTTATTCGAGTTTACAACCAAAATGTTTTTAATTATATTTTTTCGAACAATTTTTTCTCCGAAAAAATATGCGATTCAAATGGGAAACCATGCATGCACAGAATTTTATGGGACTAACGAAATTTGAAAATATGATTCAGCATCATAAAAAAATCATCCAAAAAATCTTTTAGCGATCAGAGACCAAAATGCATGGGGGGACGCTACATTATTATGACCTCTATTAAATTACCCAAATCGAGTTTGTGTTGCTGGACGCTAGTTTGGCTCTCGCTGGAAAATCTGTTCCCGAGTTTTATGGAGTCGTTCGTTTGCATTCAGAGGAGACCGAGCCAGAGAATTGTGGGGCCTTGCGGCGACGCTTATATAACTACAGTAACGTTGGTATTAAGGCTGCAGCATATGCATGTATATTGCAGAGTACGTGCTGTATGGTGTACTTATAGGCGCTATTTAAAAGATGAAGTAAAATTCTAGGGAAATTAAAATAAACAAGCAAAATTTATTTCCCTGAAAACCATGACTTGAAACGCATAAAAAGCTCAGAAAAAACATATAAGTTGCCTTGCAAGCGTGATTTTCCGCCCCGTGCATTTGTTCAACTTTGGGTGAAGTAAGGGTTTCGACGCATGATTCGCTCGGCTAAGATTAAAAATACCCGGTAAGTATGCCCTGCAAGTATATACTTTGTCTATACTTAGTCCATATACATATATACTTTACGATCTCTAGTGTGACGTCCTTGTCTCGGAGCAGGCCTGGAGGTATTGGTTCAGTGCCCAGCGCATTAACGAGCAGTGGTTCACTACACTGAAATGATGTACATATAGCTTAATTTAACAATTAGGTCTCAACGTTATTTGATACCTCCCCAACAGAAACATATTTTACACCGCGAGAAGTACGCTTTACATAATACAAAGAACTCTGATTTATAAAAGAAACGCGTTTAATTCCATTGTTTGGCGAAGGGCTCCATCTGAGCAGGCCGATACATCCTTTGAGCCACAACTCTTCCCTTAATTACATGCTGCAGCCGGCATAAACGTAGCGTTTGGCGCAGTTCACAAGAACGTACGTGCTGCGAGTGTGTGTGCTTCCCACAAACCAGTGGTCGTCCTCCTGTATCAGTTAAAAGGTCGTTAAGAGCTGATATTTGATGTACTTTTGAATTAGAGTTGCCTGCATCCGATGGACTTGACTACATCGCTAAAAATGTTTTTTATGAAATCACATCTCTTCAATACATTAGCATCCACCGCAGGGTCACCCACGAAACGAAGACGCCAAATCGTCTCGTTCTATCGAGTTGGGGTGCAATAATAGGCAACAGATCAGCTTTTGGGAAGGTTACTTGAGTTCTAATTTACAATTTTGCAATAAACAGGCAGAGCCAAGAAATAGTACTCGAAGAAGGGCAGATGCAAGTCTACATCATTTATAATACTCGTACTCATACTCGTACAGCTACAGTGGTTCTGATCTGATGATGGAGCTCGTTATAAACTTTATGCTGTTCACTACATACTGAATTGTTTTTCAGTGTGGAGCTGTGTACAGTGAGGTACTGTACACTGAGGAGCCGTGTACATTGACATACTACTCACTAAAAAGCTACACTGAGACGCTATTTAGTCAACTATGTGCTGTGCTGTATCGAGGTTAGCTGCACGCCTGTGTACAAATTTAGCCATGATGGTAGAATCTCTTGCCTTAAACGGAACAAGAAGGAAGAAACTTAATGGAATAGTATGGTATAGCCAAAAAATATGTGGGTTCCTTATTATTCTTCAGACATATTTCTTATGTTTCGCCATTTCACAGGGTTGTTTCCAGGCCTAAAATCCAAGGAGCTCAAGAAGGAGACAGCAGCTCAATCAGAACGAGATAAACCCATTATAGCTTTGTGGTATCTCATCGTTGTCTTAATATATTCTAAGTTATCTTGCTTTCGATAGGTTTGGTTCCAGAACCGCAGGACGAAATAGCACAAAACGAAGAAGCTGTAACTGACTAACTGAATGCGGCTATTTCAAACAAGAATATCTCTGTGTTATATACTGTACAATTATTCAAAAATAATTTGTTCCGTTGGCCAGATATGATTCCAGAACCGGAGGGCGAAGTGGCACAAGACGGAGAAACCGTAACTTGCCAACCCAATGCGGCTAAGATCAATCAAGACTAGCTCTGTATTATCTATTCACGATAGTTTGTTTTGTTGGCCAGATTTGGTTCCAAAACCGGAGGGCGAATTGGCGCAAGACGAAGAAACCGTAACTTGCCAACCCAGTGCGGATAAGATCAATCAAGAATAGCTCTGTATTATCTATTCACGATAGTTTGTTTCGCTGGGCAGGTGTGGTTCCAGAACCGGAGGGCGAAGTGGCGCAAGACAGAGAAGACGTGGGGCAAAAGCACCATCATGGCGGAGTACGGGCTATACGGCGCTATGGTGCGGCACTCCCTCCCGCTCCCGGACGCCATCATCAAGAGCGTCGAGTCCGGCAGCGAGTGTCCAGCGCCCTGGCTCTTAGGTCAGACACAGTTTGAAAGAGTCATTTCATCAAATTTGATACTCATAAGCTATCATTTCACGTTTTGTGCTTGTAATTCTGGTAAAAAGAGCTCTTACCAAAGGTTTAATGACTGTAATTCTAAAAACATGAGCTTTTACCTAAATTTTGATGCTTGTATTGTGAAAACAAGAGTCAACAATTTTGATGTTTTTAATCCTAAAAACAAAACCTTATACCTCAAGTTTGATGCTAACCATTTACAATACGTTGATCTTCTAAGTCTTTAGTAGATTATGGTCTAGCTCTTCGAGTTGACATGGTCTGCTTTATTAGTATATAATGTTATGTATTATCCAATGAATAATGACATAGCATTTCAAATTTGTATTCTTCTAACATGTTGTGCGTAAAACATTTTAATGTTTATTCATGAGTTCCTCGATGCTGAGAGCAGGCATGCAAAAGAAAAGCGTGGAAGCCTCAAAGATGCTGCGCGGAGACGAGAAAGATGAAGTCGAACATTCTCCAAGAGTAACTTCAACTGAAGGAATTCATTCTCCTATTGAGAAAAGAATTCTTACTCCCCCGTTAGACGTTGAAAGTTTGCCGGAACAAGAAATGGAATCCCAATTTTTATCCAAAAGTGCAATCGATACAAAAGAACTGGCCAGAAGCAGCGTAGATCAAACCGATTCAAGCGACGCAGAAGACGTTCCTACATCCTCGCTACAAATGACATCAGAACGCCAGAATAGCGATCTTTGGTGGTGAGTTGTCATTTAGTTAGGATTTTCCAATCCTGTCTCATGTCATCCCACGAAGCGTGCAAATAATTTGGGAAGAATAAGGTAACAAATAAATGAAACACGCGAATGACGTTTTGAATACTAAATTTTTATTGTTCCATACACTATACGTTTGTTTTAATCAGTTGTTCTGCGCAGTGCACTTTGATAATTACGCTTATAAATCAAATTGCATTTATTTCTTACCATGAATTATAATACTTCAATGTTGTTTGCATGCGATACAACCAGGCCTTACTAATAAAAGTCTTCGTCTGATTGTTTCAGTCTTCGCCTTCCAAGAGAGCATTATGTGGAAAACGCAGACACAGCGACTGGAAAACGAGCGGGAGTCTCATCAGATTCAAGACATGTACCCGACCTGCCACCGCCACCACCTCTGTCATCAACATCCAGACTGGTGTCTCACTTCTCAAATGCTCACGATTATTTACATCCTTCTACTTCTGATGCTTATTCTCTGGGTTGGTCTTTGCAACAAGGTTTCCAATATCAATTCCCTGAGTCGAGATCATTTTCGTTTGGGAATTTCTTACATCCACGAGCTGCCTGCATCTATCCTCCCGTCAGCAAAACGTATGAGGACGTCCCAATGTGTCTTCCGTCTACTTCAGATTTCTCTCGAGCACAATTTTCAAATCCCTTTTCCAAAGCCCGACTCTAAATAATGTTTCACTCAGAGAAAATAAGCTGAATTTGATGTCCACAAATGAAGACATTGTATTGTTTACTTTACTGCATGTGTTCGGGGTAATAAATTGAGCAAGTAAGCGACCTTGCTGTAATGAGATAAGTTGTCGTGGTCAAAAGGCCATCTCTATTAGTATCAATTCCTGCAGGGTACTACAAGAATGTCAGCAGCTATTTTTGAAACATTAATAGATTAATAATAATTATTGAAATAGTGAGATTATCGATAGAGCAATAGGCATCACTATCGGTCTTCATTCCGGAATTGGCAACAACATGGAGACAAATTTTCTATACCTGGTATTTAAGTCATGTATAGTTGTCCTCGCAATATTGTATAGCCATCGAATAATACCTAAACAATTTTTTCGAAGCGTATTACTCTAAGCCTTAACAATAAATGTAAGCAAGCTTTTTCAAAGTTAATCCATGGTTCCCGAATAGAATTGGGCATGAAAAATTGATCATTATCGTGTATTATTTTAAATTTTTTATTTTGGGAACATTAAAGAAACGAAATAAATTTTTCTATTTCCCGTCTCATTCATTTCGATGAGTATAATCTGAGAACGAGGAACGGCATTGTATTTATATAAATAGAATTATAAAGTATGCAAAAATAACATGCATGGAAATATGAGATATACATGTGTACAAGAATTTAACATGTATCTAATGCATATATGAACCACTCAATGATGAATAATAGCCAAACATTTTCAGCGAACAGCATTTGAGCATTTTTTAAACATTTATTCGTGAAACATAATTTTTTAGCAATGTTTCGGAAAACGAAATTGTCACGAAACTTTTATAAATAAATATTTGTTAGGTTTTGAGTAGATCATTCAATATTTTGTCTCTTTCCTCCAAGCACCGAGTGCGTGACTCTATATAGCGAAACCTCACGAAGTTCGTGCTTACTCGTAATTAAGGTCGATTAAGCGACAAGAAGCTGCGGTTTTGTAAGTCAGTAACAGCAATTCAAAAGTAGAAATTCGGGGTTGTGTTCCGCAACCACTTCCAGTAGAATATAAACCAATACCTAAAATTAAACAGTTATTTACCTTGAACGATAATGTGCTTCTTTAAAATTAATACACTCTGAAAGATCAACGGCTTTTCGTATCATTTCAATCCGTTATCGCTGACCTCTGTACGCGGAGATGAAGATCATAATCATAACATTTGAAGCTGTACATAGTCCCGGTATGCATGCAAAAAATATCAGAAAAAATCAAATTTTGAATCCGCTCCATCTGTATGTAATTCATCAGAGTGGAAGAAAAAGGAACGGACTATTTGCCAGTTAGTGAAGATGCTGCAACCAATACCCGGCTTGATCACATATTTTTGTTCATTCGTTACCACTTAAAGGCTTTGTTCAGGCTTAAAAAGTTTAGATAATTCCATCGTCAAGCGATAATTATAATCAGTTCATATTTCTATCTATCATGGAACAATCAATGAAAAAATTTCAAAATAACTTTACTAGTATTCAATTCAAATCAAAATTAGATTGTAGCCAAAAGTTCATATTAACCAAACACTAACAACTACGATAGTAAAGCATAGCTATGTGCTTTGCTCTATAAAAAGTCCAAGATACCATATAATTAAGCAAAATTTAATGTTTGCTTTTCCTACAAATCAATACAGTTTTTAAATTATCTAAGCCATTCTTTAAAAGTATTATCCAAAATGGACTGGAAAATACTCGTAGGTTTCATTATTTTCTAAGAAGCCAAAAAATAAACTTCACCGTCAACATCCAGTTAATACACAGCTCAAATGTTCTGCAAATCAAAAGGCACTCAAATAAAGTGGCGATGATGAATGCGAAAAATGTACGCGCTGTGCGAGGTTCAATATTGTCGAGCAAGTACAATAAAGAAAAAGAGCAAGTCCTGAAACCTGACAATGACGAGCATGCCGTGACGGAGGCGCTGACTGACAGACTCATCTCTCATCTGTCCAAAACAGGTGAATTTTGCGGACAAATTTGCCTCCGATGGGATTCTCGTTTTCGTGCATCTAGTATTCCCTCCTCATTCCTGAAAATTCCCATTGTGCGTAAATAACGGCCGGTGCATTGACGTCGAGTGCATATTATTTTGGACAGGTCATGAAATGCTCTCGAACTCGACACCGTGTGCCTCTCGAGAAGACAATCGGGTGGCGGTAACCCAACACAGCGGAGGGAAATTCTGCAAATTGGAGTAGTTCTTTTATTTGATCACTTAGGTGATTGTGTTAGAAGAGGTCAATATAGCCTCACAATGGTGACAAGGAATGTGTTTACCGAGATCTCCTCGCTGATGTCGATCTTAAAGAGAACAAGGGATGGTGAGCGTGCGTGCGGGGTGACGCCAGGGCTTTGTGTCTGCTCGAGCAGGGGTGGATGGATGATGTACAGTTCATCCTCGAGTCAGACATCATCTTTACGTTTACGGATAGAAATTAGTCCCATTATACAACTGACGCAATACTCGATTCAAGATGTGACATGGACTTGTTTGCACTTGTGTAATTTCCTCTTCATAGGAAAATTACTCCCAAATATTCAACTAATACGATGCTTGATCCAGAATTAAAAAAAAAATTGAAGCAACTGACTAACTTTTATTTGTTTAGGTTGCGGCTCCCGGAAGATGATGTCGCATTATTCGACGATTAACTGTACTTTAAGCTCAACAAGTGATATGACAGAACTATTGCTGTCCTCCGTGACATTTACAAATGATACCAAAATCTTTCGAGAGGTCTCACGCTGAAGCACGTGATATCCCTGTACTAACACAATCCTATGGTTTTTATCCTGATTAAAATATATTCTGCACCTTCTTTTTCTAATGGAATGAAAAGAACTCGAACTAGACTTATTTGAAATTAGTTCAAATGCCTCTCGTTGCTAAACATAAGGAAGATGGGTTAAACAATATCAGTAAATTTTAGAATAATAAACGAATTAATCAGGTATAGGACAGTCACATGAGCAGACAGATTAGTTACGTCATATATGAAGTAAAGTTAAAGTAACTTTTTTTAATAAAAATTAGAAAGCTAAGTGACATAAATATGTTGCACCTTCTACCACTTAATTAGTTATTCAATATTCTTCGTCTGAAATAACTAGCAAAGTTTTCATTTTACGCACGCGTATTTTATTGAATTATCAAACTCATACTTTGTGCGATTGAGCTTCTATAGCTCAACCACAAGTGGTAGCGAGATTTACATGATCGAATAGTTGGTTATAAATAAAAGAGCAAAGAAAGTCGCTTTTAAATTCAACATTCTTATTATTACAGTCTAATACTAAAAGAAGAACGTTTCGACCTGTTAGGTCATTTTCAACTTCTGTCGATAGAAAATCACAAAATCCAATAAAATTTCAAGTAAAATTGCAGACAATGAGGAAAAATGAAAATAAAAAACATCATACCAAAAAACAACAAATACAACCTAAACTAGCTGAAGGGGGAATGCAGACTGACTATCATTCAAAACCGTTTTTTCAGTTAAAATATACAAAGATTCTAAAATACGAAGTTTAATAATACCAGATGTGGATGCAATTATTTTAAAATCGTTTAAGCGCACTGAAAGATCGCATTTCTCTGCATGAGAACGGATGGCAGAATGAGATGGCGTAGAGAGAAGGAGGCCTGTTCTAAAACTCCTACCAGCATGCTCAGCAACGCGAATACTAAGCTAGGGCCCGTTTTGTTGAGCCCACGTACTCAGACGCACAACGTGCGCAACAATATTTGTAGATAACAGATGAGAGCATGCCTTTGGGAGTTTTATCCTTATAATTGAAATATGACCCTATTTCGAGCGTATTGACCTGTATAATTTTGAAATCTATATGCATGAAATGTTTAAATAATAGTAAATGCATTTTATAGGAGGTACGTTGACGATACGTTTTTACTGTTTAAGAGCAGTTCTCATTGCAATCTTTTTTTAGACTACATGAATGCCCAACACCCTAATATAAAATTTACCATGGAGACTGAAGTAAACGGTAGTCTTCCATTCCTGGATGCCCTTATTGCTCGCAACAATGGCAGATTTCACAGTTCAGTCTTTCGTAAACCTACTTTCACATGGCTTGGGATCAGTTTTTTTAGTTTTTGCACTTTCAGATTCAAAATGAACAGCATCAAGACTTTACTTTCCAGGGCATATGTTCATCATTTTCCTCTCTTCATAAAGAATTTGATATTTTGAAATGTTTTTTTAGATGCAACGGTTTTCCCTGCTAACTCATTGATTCAGCTATTAAAAATTTCTTGAATAATAAATTTTACAGCAAGATAAATTCATGCTTAGCCAATAAAAAGCCGTTTTACCTGACATTACCGTATTTCGGGTACAAATCGGAAAAACTGAAAAAGGAATTGCATTTACTATTATCTAAACATTTCATGCATATATTTCAAAATTATATTGGTCAATACGTTCAAATAGGGTCATATTTCAATTATAAGGATAAAACTCGCAAAGACATGCTCTCATCTGTTATCTACAAATATTGTTGCGCACGTTGTGCGTCTGAGTACGTGGGCTCAACAAAACGGGCCCTAGCTTAGTATTCGCGTTGCTGAGCATGCTGGTAGGAGTTTTAGAACAGGCCTCCTTCTCTCTACGCCATCTCATTCTGCCATCCGTTCTCATGCAGAGAAATGCGATCTTTCAGTGCGCTTAAACGATTTTAAAATAATTGCATCCACATCTGGTATTATTAAACTTCGTATTTTAGAATCTTTGTATATTTTAACTGAAAAAACGGTTTTGAATGATAGTCAGTCTGCATTCCCCCTTCAGCTAGTTTAGGTTGTATTTGTTGTTTTTTAGTATGATGTTTTTTATTTTCGTTTTTCCTCATTGTCTGCAATTTTACTTGAAATTTTATTGGATTTTGTGATTTTCTACCGACAGAAGCTGAAAATGACCTAACAGGTCGAAACGTTCTTCTTTTAGTATTAGACTGTAATAATAAGAATGTTGAATTTAAAAGCGACTTTCTTTGCTCTTATATTTATAATTAGGATTTGCAAGACGCAAAACATAAATATTTATTCATACGAATAGTTGGTGCTACAATTACTGCTAAAATGCTAATCTTCTTACACTGTTACCAAGATTTATTATCGCCCTAGGCAGAAAAAATTGCTTTCTATAACCTTGCAGATGAAACGAAAAAATTCTCATACTAGAAATGAAAGTACCTCAAAATTACCCACAAATTCTTACAATTCTTACTGAATAGTAAACAGATCGCCCAAAACCTTTCTTCCTTCACTTCCATTCAAAAACTACTCAGTGTATCGGTTTCTTCTGACCTGCGTTGCAGTGGTAAAAACATGCAAGCCAGAATAGCCTTCAATACCTCGACAGTATAATTTATGCAATCCAGCCTTGCATTCAATACCTCGACAATATTTATTCATACAACCCAGCCTAGCCTTCAATACCTCGACAATATTAATTTATGCAACCCAGCGTAGCCTTCAATGCCTGGACAATATTAATTTATAAAACCCAGCATAGCCTTGACCGCGTGTATCGAAGACAGTAAAGTAACATCCTACACAACGATCCCAGTTCACCTCGATGGCACAAAATAAAATGCAAGCAGCCAAGCCGCCACCAGAGGCGCAGGCGGCAGCACACGCGCCGCGTATACTCGCGCTCACCGTCAAAAGACCAGCAAATTCAAGAGTCACTCTCGCCTGATAATTTTTGTGCCGAGCTCGTGGAGAGGCCCTCGATCGTGCGCCGCAGCGACTCTGTGGTTCAGGCTCTCAAGAGGTAGATGGTAGAGCGGCATCTACCGCAGCTGTAATTGCGGGCACACCATACGAGCTGAGAAATAGAAGGTAGAGCAGCATCTACTGCGGCTGTAATTGCGGGTACACCATTTGAGCTGAGAAATAGGAGGTAGAGCCACAACTGTAACTGCGGGCGCACCATACGAGCTGAGAGGTAGAAGCTAGAGCAGCATCTACCGCAGCTGAAATTGCAGAGGTGCATAGGAGTGGAGAATAGAACATTTACCGCAGTTGTAATGAAGTGCATACAAGTGAAAAACTCGAGACTGACTCAAGTTTTTACATTAGAAGAGTTCTTCAGTGAGAGTTTTTAGTACTGTAGTAGACGTCATTCCATTTTAAGAACGTCGTCGGACATTTTTTGCAAGTGGTACCAATTAAGGGCCGAGTTCTCTCAAAACAATAGCACATGACCATGCGATGGCCGATCTACATCACCTTACTGATGCTGCATCTGCACAGCACTAATTATTATCTGCACTACTCATATTAGCATATGCACTGCCCTTATTAGCATTTACACTACTCATATTCGCATTTGCACTGCCCTTATTAGCATTTGCACTACTCATATTCGCATCTGCACTGCACTTTTTAGCATTTACACTCCTCTTGTTAGCCTCTGCATTACGTTCAT
Organism: Morinoia aosen; assembly: GCA_030386875.1. Taxonomy (NCBI): domain Eukaryota; kingdom Metazoa; phylum Arthropoda; class Malacostraca; order Amphipoda; family Talitridae; genus Morinoia; species Morinoia aosen. Next base: position 14,257,519 of record CM059563.1, read on the forward strand.
TAGCATTCACTGTACATTTATCAGCGTTTGCACTGCATTTCTTATTCCGAAAGACTTCCGTATTAAACCCACATTTTTCAAAGGGTCACAAGACTATGACGAATTAGGTAACATTTATGTTTCAAAGTACCTTGTTTACGTAAGAGAATTTGTAATCTTTTTATATGGGCGGTCATCAGTATCGTTTAAACATTATTCGGTAGTAAATATTACATTTCTCCTTTCCTCAGTAACAGTTTCCTGTCAGAAACGTATTGGAAGAAGACAATTTTGCTTCCTGCTTGAATGCATTCACTACAGTAACTCTCATTCAAATAATAATCGAAAGCTAAACCAATCGACAAGTTAATTGAAAAAAACGCGTACAATGAGCCCAAAATGAAGTCGAGTCGACCCTAGAGTTATGCGACATCATCTTAGGCGAACCGCAATTTATGCGGATAAGTGTTACACTGTTACAACCAGCTGTTCCCGTAACTCCAATCGAGCGCTGTACTAGCTGAATTAATGGGACTAAGTTTCAAACGTAAAAGTTGGGATTCATATACGATGATGTCGTGTACCCCGAGGACCAACTAAATTTCTGTTTTAAATTGTAAACAACAGTTAATTCCATATGATTCAACATGGGATACGACTCCTGAACGATGAGCTCTAAATACGGATACGCTGAGGTGAAAATTTCAAGAACTCTACCAGAATATTCTTCTAAATATTTAGCGCGCATCAGCGGCTGATCGAGGAGCGTACCAGTCCTCAGCTTTTAGTACGCAGCCTCACAACGTAAAGAAAATACATTAGCTTTATATCACTCGAGCTCCGTTACAGCGGCAATAAAAGTATCGGACGAAAATTGTTTGTCGTTATGGTAATACAATTATACAATTCAATGTGTCAGTCAGTTGCACATGCGGCAGCAATGGTAAGGTCATTTATTCTGTGGCAAAAAGAAAACATACAGAAATAACGGGTCAGATCACATGCAGAGATAACTGGGGCCAGATGACACGAAGATCTAAATGCGATCAGCAGTCCAATCAGAAATATATAAACATTAAAACCGTTTCTAAGGGTCAGAAAAGGAATTACTTGGTGGTTAGTCTCAATTCAATCTCGATTCTATGAAATTCGTCTGGTCCAAACTCAACAATAACCATCAAAATTAGATCCTTCGTGCTGAACCGTGAACAACGAGATAACGTGCCTGCTCCTCACAAGAGAACATAAACAATTAGTTTGTAATTTGACTTCATCCAAGTTTTCAGGATTTTTAGTTGAAGTAACTTGGAATTTCAAAAAAATATATAATTATGAACTGCAGTAGGGAAAAAATATAGTTTCCGCAATTTGTTAGGAACATCATCTTCAGATTATCAAGTTCACCCTTGGCAACACTCAAAAAATAAACAGGGTTATCAACGAATTTATGGTATTCCTATAGATGCATAGATATTGGAGCACATTTTGCGCTAAATAAGCAGTAAATTTCACTACGCCTAAGTTAGTTATTGAAGGTGCCGAGCGGGACTTTTTATGGTACTGCATATACCCAAAAAAAAACACAATATTGTTTCTGCATTATGTTACTCAAAGCTTTAATTGTTCATCAATGAACTCTGCAAATCTATGCCTTTCAAAACGCTCATTCACGATTTCTAAACATTTGAGGCGTGAAACATTCGCAGAAAGACTGAAGTCGTGGCTAAGTTCATGAATTATTTTCCTGAATAATTCGCAAACCTCTCCTTATTCAGATTCGAGCTTTCCACCATAGCAAATGAAAGACTGAAGAAAAACAACGGCGAATGTAAATACTTATATAATAACACATATATACGTATGATGCGTAATGAATGATGGAAGCTATGGTCCCTTTGGAGATAAAAATTCATCCAAAGAGAAATATGCGTGCGGAAAAAAAATAAAATTTTAAAAGCAAAACTATTCCTGCAGTTAAAAATTTGTCCAACAACACAAAATATTTCGCCATACTAAAAATTCTCCCAATGAAATTGATACGGCGCGTCAAAAAATTATCCTAAAAATTCGTCCCGGAATAAAAATTTGTCTAATGACAAAAATTGCTCCAGTGACAAAGGTTGGTCTAGCGACAAAAATTATCAAGTCATAAAATTATACTTATCACTTAAATTCGAAGACATAAATTTCTCGTTGACAAAAATTACTTAATAAGCGACAAAGATTGGTCATGTGACAAAAATTCGTCAAGTCACAAACTTACACTTATGATAAAAAATCGTCAAGTGACAAAATTACACTCGTGACAAAAATTCTTCAAGTCACAAACTTCCTCTAGTGACAAAAAATTCGAGCGACTGAGATTAGTCCAGTGACGAGGATGACCGGGTGTCGAGAGGAGCAATTTGGTGAGCAAACAGCTGAAGTGTCCAGCTCTCCGTTCTGCGGCCACCGCCTCGAGCACCTAATGGAGGCTGCGACTGCCCCGCCGAGTGATTAATGTCCTCTTGCACTTGAAATATCCAGTCTGAATATTTTTTGTTCAGTATGAGCATTATAGAATTTAGGAAATCAATTCCGAGTATCAAGGTATCAAAAAATGTATTTGGTGTATAAAGGATTAACATAAACTACCATTTGGTGTACAATAACCGAAATGAATTATTTTTTGAAATAAAGTCCTCTATGTGGTCTCCATTCCAAAGCCCACATTCATCACGGCGGCCGTGGAAAGTGTTCATGACATTGTTCAAGACATATGGGGGGCTCCTTATAACGAAGGTGTATTAGTTAAATCGTCCCGAGAGCATTCCAGCCTAGAAACAGCGAATTCGAGATGAGATTGCTGCAATTCCACTAAACACGTCAAGAGATTTCATGAACAATTTTCACGGCCGCATTGATGAATATGTGCGTCGGAATGGAGGCCACCTATGAGGGCATTATTTTCAAAAAATAATTCGTTTCGGTTATTGTGCACCAAATGGTTGTTTATGTTAATCATTTATGTAGCAAATACTTTTTTATACTTTTTTTCATTTTTTTGAGAACTTTAAAATTTACCATTTCACTGACGCACCCTGTATTATTTTTAATGAAAAGAAGAAAAGGAAAGTTGAAGAAGAGCTAAGTTGCTTGACATTGTAAAAATGAAGCAGTCTCAAAACGAGTAGTCGCCGGTGTAACCGTTTATTGGCGAGTTTATTTACCTAGAGAGGATAATCGCTCATAGCTTTATCGAGTAACAATAAATTGAAGCTGAATTTTTTGCGTTAGGAAACGAAAAATAATTTTTTTCCATCATGACGTCAAAATGGGTCAATATACGCATACGGTAGATGTGTGAGGGACGTTCACCCTAGTACAGTAATGGCTAAAAAACTTCTCGCACCTAAATCCGCTTGAACTGTTAGCTTTAAGATTAGATAGGATAGGTTAGTTTAACAATAAGCTTCCTTAACCACTACAATGGTATTCTACTGAGATGAAGGAAGAAGGCTCATTCAATGGGGAGGGAAGGGTAAGATTTAAGACATAATTGAGGACTGTTGGAATATTTTGGACACAAACCGATTGACATAAACACTCACATTTTCGTCTCCGAGAAGAAAGCGTAATTCATTCATCTTGTGCAAGTGGGAGGCGCCAAGCTGCTGGTGCAGTGCAGTGGTGCAAGACGTGCACCCCTTTATCGAACACTGAGGAAAACATTTGAAACCTCCAGCCTCGTAATGTACTGCGAAGATTTTTTAATTTAATGTATTGCGCGGAAAGTCTATGGAGTTTTTTAGGATTTCCTGCACTGTATGGTTTGGTAGACAATCACTTAGAGACGTGTAGAAATTTAATCACTCAATCATCGAAGCTTATTTGCTTAACGTGACCATTCACGATGTACTTAAGATGAGAGTGGGAAGGCGAGGGAGGGAGGGAGGAGAGAGACGCGCTGTGCATGAGGAAGTAAACAAAATTTTAATTATTAATGCTGTATAAGTTAGTTCAAAACCCCCTTATCCACTTAGATGGTGGTCTCAAGAGAACGAAGATAATGGACCATTTAGTATGGACTATAGAAAACAAAACTCCCTCTTTGAAAAATAGAAATAAAAGCGTAGTTTTTCATTTTCACCGATTTGCTATAAGTGTACCGATTTGCTATGGTACACAAATAAGTGTACCGATTTGCTATGGTACACGTACCACATACGTATTCACAATGAGTAATAATAGGTCAAATTCAGTCATTAATTATTGGCTCGATCATTTTCTGATAGAGGGGCCTAATTTTAATCGTTTGCTGAGGTATTTTGGATGCTATTGCGCCTCGATCACGGCGTTGCTATAATTTGCACTCAGCCGACGACTTCGAAGTTTTACTCATACGAGAGAATTCTTACTTCAGATGTTGAGGGGCACAAGATAGGCAATAAGTTTAGGCTAATTGAGTTTGTCTACTCTATGCCAGAAAGTTAGAAAGGAAGACAAAGGAATGGCATTGAAGAAATAGCGTGAAAACTAACAGAAATAACGTGGACACGAAAGACAAAATGGTCCTGAACGCCTGCCTGTCTATAGCCGAGGTAACTTACTAATATCCCTCTGAGGTGTGTAAGTCCCCATGGCATAGAGTAGACAAACTCAATTAGCCTAAACTTATTGCCTATCTTGTGCCCCTCAACATCTGAAGTAAGAATTCTCTCGTATGAGTAAAACTTGAGTGCAAATTATAGCAACGCCGTGATCGAGGCGCAATAGCATCCAAAATACCTCAGCAAACGATTAAAATTAAGCCCCTCTACCAGAAAATTATAGAGCCAATAATTAATGACTGAATTTGACCTCTTATTACTGATTGTGAATACATATGTGGTAAGTGTACCATAGCAATCGGTACACTTATATGTGTACCATAGCAAATCGGTACACTTATAGCAAATCGGTGAAAATTAAAACTATGCTTTCATTTCTATTTTTCAATGAGGGAGCTTTGACTGTTCCTATAGCACAAACAATGAAATAAGAATGCAACAAATGAAGGTGCAGAGCTATATGATGAATCAGACCCAGTCTGAATGTAATTATGCCCTCCCTCCCACAGCGCAGTATAACTAATCGAATGGCTTTCAAAAACTCACACGATGAGGCTATGAGGCTAAAGAGATTTTGAAGAGGAAATTAAACAACTTGCTTAACTAAAGGAAAAATGTAAATTAACATACCAACACAATCGCGCATAATATTCCTAGCAAGAACACTAAGCAGGTAACCCTCAAACAAAAACAGCTATTTTTGGCTACCGCGGTCTATCGACGTCAGAGCGAGGCACACCTATACGTATATTCGAATGCGTATCTCCATGGCGAGCTTTCTTATTCCTTCTTTCTGACCGTACGTCCCCATCCGCAGGCGTCCCTTGAGTACCATTTTCCATAGAGCTCCTCCGTGCGCTTTCAGTTGAGCGGCCCCATTGTGAAGGCAGGCCGCCGTTCTCTTGTGGCGCACATCTAACACCGGACCTCCAGCCAAAAATTATGAGAGCTAGTCCATGATCAACATTTAAGAGTAATGTCCTTGATCCTTGATCAACATAAAACACTACTCAAGAGTAATTTTTCGACATTACATATATGAGTAATTTTTTATTACTTTTATCATGAGTTAATCTTCAAATTGACGAACATTAAGTAAGGAGTAGTGGGACGTGTAATTCAGCCCTACGTTTGGTATGAGAAGCACCGTACATCGAGAGCGGGCATCCCCGCGCGTAGCTGTAGACCGATGCTGGAACGACGGGAAACCATTCACACGTTGCAGCTTTTTCAGTGCTTGACAAAAATTACTCTTATTCTCATACGTAATTGAGCGCTGGCAAAATAGTTGAGAAATTATATGGATATAAACTTTGAAGTTTTGCCCTTAATAGTTTACATGTTCTTATACACAATGATTTATGCGTGTATAGTTTCTGTAAATAAACACAAGTTATTGATTGTATATCTATACAGGTTGTTCCAAAAAAAAGCAGGCCAAACTTCGAATTGATGGAGCTCTACAGTTATTGCTGATAATTTAGTTTTGTAAAGGCCAGTATGTTATTTATCTAAATCAGTATCTATACAATACCACTTGCATGGTTAAAATATGCTTGCAAGATCAAGTTATCCTCGTAAATAAAATTAATGCCCTTTATTCTGCAGTTAACAAAAGAACAAAGAGTGTTTATAGTCACGAACTGAATTTCGACTAGAAGCACTAAACGCGTACTGGCCTTATTTGCTCAACATTTCCCAGGTCGAACATTGCCATGCATAGATATCATATCTGGAAAAATGCTTTTTCAATTCAAAGTTCGGCCTGCTTTTTTTTGGACACCCTGGATAATAAGTCAAAGATTATGTACGTTTGATTTCAATACCACTCGAGCTCTGAAATCATACAGTATTAAGTTGAATTATTTGACTTTGAAAGAGTTATAATTTCAATTGAGAACGTAAGAATATAACCTTTCAATTGAGCGTTTTTACGTTCTCAATTGAAATTATAACTCTTTCAAAGTCAAATAATTCAACTAAGAACGCTAAGAACGTAAGAACGCTCACGCTCAATTGAAAGGTTATATTCTTACGTTCTCAATTGAAATTATAACTCTTTTAAAGTCAAATAATTCAACTTAATACTGTATGATTTCAGAGCTCGAGTGGTATTGAAATCAAACGTACATAATCTTTGACTTATTATATTCAATTGAGCGTGAATGGCCAGTATGTCAATCCAAAGTGGAAATTAAAATAATGCGGAGGTTCTATTTCAAATAGTTAGTATTTTGTTTGAAGACGTTAACCACAGATTTGAGTTCATGAGGAAAAAAATGTAGCCGCAGAATAGTAAATCAACATGTTATTTTTACAAATATTTCCACTGGAACACTCCGACCCACTCGAAGGCGACATGCCATGTTTTCACTAAGACTTTACTCGTTTTCTCATCAAAGACCTAATGCATTTTTAGCTCCCACATTCCCCTTCCATTTTCCAGCCATGGTATTCATATTTTCTCCCTGCCACAACCCCTGAATTACCTCCCCTCTTTCGATCAACATCTAATTACCTCACCACCAGTGCGCTCGACAAGCTGTTCCTTTCTTCCCATCGTCCCGTACAGCGTAATTACTTGCGTCACATTGTGCACTTGTACGTGTACTGCATGCAGTGATCCAGACAGCCTGTACATGTACTGCATGCAGTGATCCAGACAGCGTGTACATGCACTGCATGCAGTGATCCAGACAGCGTGTACATGCACTGCATGCAGGGATCCAGACAGCGTGTACATGTACTGCATGCAGGGATCCAGACAGCGTGTACATGTACTGCATGCAGGGATCCAGACAGCCTGTACATGTACTGCATGCAGGGATCCAGACAGCGTGTACATGTACTGCATGCAGGGATCCAGAAAGCGTGTACATGTACTGCATGCAGGGATTCAGACAGCGTGTACATGTACTGCATGCAGGGATCCAGACAGCGTGTACATGTACTGCATGCAGGGATCCAGACAGCGTGTACATGTACTGCATGCAGGGATTCAGACAGCGTGTACATGTACTGCATGCAGGGATTCAGACAGCGTGTACATGTACTGCATGCAGGGATCCAGACAGCGTGTACATGTACTGCATGCAGGGATTCAGACAGCGTGTACATGTACTGCATTCAGGGATCCAGACAGCGTGTACATGTACTGCATGCAGGGATTCAGACAGCGTGTACATGTACTGCATGCAGGGATCCAGACAGCGTGTACATGTACTGCATGCAGGGATCCAGACAGCGTGTACATGTACTGCATGCAGGGATCCAGACAGCGTGTACATGTACTGCATGCAGGGATCCAGACAGCGTGTACATGTACTGCATGCAGGGATCCAGACAGCGTGTACATGTACTGCATGCAGGGATCCAGACAGCGTGTACATGTACTGCATGCAGGGATCCAGACAGCGTGTACATGTACTGCATGCAGGGATCCAGACAGCGTGTACATGTACTGCATGCAGGGATCCAGACAGCGTGTACATGTACTGCATGCAGGGATCCAGACAGCGTGTACATGTACTGCATGCAGGGATCCAGACAGCGTGTACATGTACTGCATGCAGGGATCCAGACAGCGTGTACATGTACTGCATGCAGGGATCCAGACAGCGTGTACATGTACTGCATGCAGGGATTCATGGACTAATTCATCGCGTATAAGAAGTTAGCATTAATTAACTTGTTTTTATTTTCGTTTTGCTGCTTGTCGTTACCTTGGTCTTTTTCTAAAACTACTCACACGCATTTTCTTTGTTTACTGTAGAGATTGTGACTAGAACATGTGAGATATATCACAATTGTATAACATCCGTTTACGTATATCCTACATGTGCACCTCAACATCTTATTCATTTCCTACGCCTTAATATCCTGGCAGTAGCTCTCCAGCAATTGCCACCAATCACATCGTCACAATTACAACAACCAAGCCACAATATACGAGTATAAACAAACACCTCAGTTCCCCACTGCCTTTTTTCACTACAAACGGACCCCTCCCCACCCACAACCTTAGTCCGCGCACCCTGCTTCCACCCTCTCCCCGTCCCTCAGTTGGTGCTAGCTCACCCCTCGTTCCATTGCCACCACCCCAGCTCCCCCCTGCCCCCTAGCCGCCATTGTGATGCTAATGTTGGGGCTTGAACCAGCGGCTCCCGGCACAACTCAGTCGCGGCTCTGCAAACACTCGTCGAGGCGCCTTCTTATTTGATGAAAAATGTTGAGCTAAGCAGCGTTCTGTCCGCACATCCACTGCACGGTCTCCATCAAAGTTTCTTAAAGATGAAACGAGAAGAATTTCTCGCTCTTCCATGCTGCAAAACGTCGACTTGCTTGCTCTTCCATGTCCCAAAATGTTGAAGATTGTTTATTTTTCCTTGCTACAAAATGCTTTTTTGCTCTTCCATGCAACAAAAACACGTGTATAAAGAGTGCAAAAGAGCGTAACTCAAACTATCAGTATCCTAACTACCATGACAACGAGTTAGGATAGGCAAATAATCGAGTATTGTCTTTGTAATTGAAAAATATTCATCACTGCTTTTATCATAAACATCCACTTTTGTCCATGAAACTCCTTCGATGAACTGTGAAGACAACCTTTCTCTACCTTCTGATTATAAAACCCTCTATGAACTACTCCTGTCTGGATGCCAATGTCAGGAGGCATGTATGCTTGCTTGCTCGTTCAAAGAATTTCAAAATAATCTTCTAGAAAGTTTCACAAGTCTGTCAATATTGAACGATTCGAAGAAGATTAAAAAACTGCTTCTCTTGAAACGCTTGTATTTTTTGAATGACTTTGGCGCAAGGATTTATATTTATTTCTTATATACATATTGAGTACAGCGTGCCAGTCTCATCATACGGGATAGATACATCGCAGCAAAGGCAACTGATGCACACAAAGAGAAAAATGTCAATATCTACAGCATATGCGAGCGTTCATGTAGCAAAACGAACACGTGCAAGCAACATTTAACAGAAAGAAGCTTGATCCAAACTTTGCAACCATTTTGTAATTTTTTATGAGGAACCTATGCGTGATTTGATCATGAAGTTAGAGTTGTGTGGAGAAAAGCAGCATGTATCTGAATATTATTTCTAACAAAAATAATGCATGGTGCAAATCTGAATTATTGCCTTGATAAACAAGGCAATGTCTCCATTCAAGTCAATGTCACAATTGGAATAATAGAAAATACGTAATTTTTGTAGAACCGTGAAAAAAAGAGTATATGACGGATTAAGATCATTCTAATTCCAGCAATGCTAGTGAAGAAAACAAAAAAGGTGCAGAAAAGCAGAGCGGAACGAGGAAGTTCTCTATATGTTTTGGAAATGCAGGCGATCAAATTTAACAAACATGTCTTCAGTGTCATCAAAATGAAACATTAACTTAACTTTGGAACTTTAACAAGACCATTGCTTTTTATGAAAATCATGCTGCGTAGGAAGGGATTTTAACTAGCCCAAGATTTCAACTGTTTAGGACCACTATAAAATATCGGCGCAAGCAAAGCTGGTAGCTTTATTTTCAAGTTCAAGTTTAAAAAAAAATCTTATTTTAAGCTTTATTATTCGTTCATTGAAAGATTTTAAAGAACCCGTTTAAATGCATGTCCATTCTTCTCTCCGCTCTCCATTTTTGGTCTGGATCACTTTTTGATGAATTTTATTGAAGGCTAGTTATTCCAACAGAGAAGTTGGCAGTCGTTATGTATGGTGGAGTTTCCAGTTTGCGGCCGGATCGAGCGGGACACACGCAAATGACAACCAACAAGGCCAAATGGTCATAATACTCGTAAAGCGACACACCGTATTCGTGTAATGGGGGATGATTTCTTGCACAACACGGACTATTAAGTAGATTTTGAACAGAGTGTCGGGGAAACTCTTCGAGTTTCATACACAAAAAGTTCAAGTTTTTATTCATAGCTGGCAGCGCAGGCTGGTTCTATAATATAAACGTCAGGGCTGTCAAGCACTCGCTGTTCGACAGCTTTCAAGCGAGGGTTCGACTCAAAGTCGGTACTTTGAACAAACATTTAATGCGCTTAGTAATGATGCAGATTATTTTGTTTCATATCACCAACTTTTTTGGAGTCATTTAATTTATTGGGGGTATGTATACAATTGTTTATTATTTCTGTGTTACAAGATGCAAATAAAAGATTTGCTTCAAGACCAAACAAATGACCTAAGTATTTTTGTAATGAACAAGAAGTAATTATAGGGACGTACCTTCTGATGTAAATTAAATACCAAACGATTGATTATGGATTTCCCATTGCCTCACGTTGGCAACTCCTATCATTGGATGTGCAAAACACCTAGCTATACCTATTCAGGTGGTGAAGGCAATCTTGATTATTCAGCAAGAATGTTTTAGTTGTACTACAATAAATTCAGCACTAATATCCACACATAGCTTAAGAATATCAATGAATATAGTACAATATTAAGCAGATTCAGCTTATCTTGCACCGTTACATGCAAAAACTGCTTTCTTTCATATAGAGACAAATGTTAAGACAAGTCAAACTCACCCAGATACTCCATGTTAATCATACTTTTGATAGCATATACAGTGAGTTTAAACTTAAAACAAAGTTGTCATGAAAAATCAGATTGAATTTAGGACATTATCGATCTCCACGTAATATTCACCCTTTTACAGGCGCTGTCTTAGTTTCGACGTCATTTCAAGCAGTGTTCTTCATACTTTGGCGTGTTGCTCCTCAAAAGTTTGAACTCGTATTCAATTCTGCTCTTTAGATCATTCAGGTCTCTCAAGCGAGTAGAGTGACATGAGCTTTACACTTCTGCATGGGGACTCTAGATGTTATTTTCGCATATCTGTCATCACGATATAGAAATATTCTTTGTTTGAAATAAGCGACGCTAAAACCGATTAGGAAACTGATCTGTGCAACTAACGTAATAAAATGTGCTAAAATTGGAATGATAGTAAGTAAATTATTATTATTTTAAAATGAGAGAACATTCTTGTGAGATCTTACGTGAAAGGCATACTATTGTACATGAAAACATTGTAGTGCATCCATTTATTTATATATTTATTTACTGACGCGTACAATTCCTGTACTGCAAGCACAAGTGCCAAGCACAAAAACGCTATTTAACTACTTACTTTGAAGAGGTATTTAACTTTATCACTTTTTACTTGCCTTTGCATGGACACAACGCACGCGTGCACGCTATATTAGCTTTTGGAATAAATCAGATCAGAGGAGACTGTGATTCCTTCATAGTTGTCGTGTGTAAATCTATTATTTTTTCACTGTATTTCATGTACTGCTAGAAGTGCTTGATTATTTTATCTGTAATACACGTTTCATCACTGAGAGGGTGAAAAATATAATGTAAAAATCGCTACTTTTATTTTTATTTAAATATTCTTTTGGTGTCCCAATGTTCAAAAATAATACAAGAAAAATTCGAGAGGTAGGAAAGCCCATGTCAGTGATGCTCTTGATTACATTATACATAGCATTGTTCAAATTTCAGATCCCGAACATATTTTATGTATTCAATAATCTACTTAAATGACTTACGAGTTTTATCAAAAATCTCCGGATGCTATTATTTTTAATAGTCCATAAACGACAGTTTATATTATTGTAACCAAATCCAAAAGATATTTTTCAAGCAAATTACGATACACACGCGCTTAATATTGTAAAAAGATAATTCAGAAAAATTCGAATGATTCGCGGGAGAATTGATAAGATTTGCGAAAGAAAGGCGTAGCTAATAAAGAGACAGAATTGAAAGCTAATTTCACCTATGATGATAATTTCTTTCGGCCTTGGAGAATTTCGTTCCTCAGAGCAAATAGTTTGAAGCTCACACTCGAAATATCTGCAACCGAAATGGTTGCAAGATATCTGCAACCGAATAACCAACGAACTTTAAAGATTCGATTAGACACTTTAGTTTAAGTCTCTCTAACTACACCAAATGTGTTCCGAAGAGAGGAGAAAAGCACCATTTAGTATGGAGTTTAGGGAATGGAGAATCTGTGCACAAGGTGTGTTACAGCACATGTCCCACGTGCACAGGGACTACAAGTTGAGAAAGAAGTTTAGGAAAGTTGAAGAAGAAAGTCAGAGATGCTGAAAAACAGGACAACAGTGTACCAAAAAGGATTTCCGAAACTAAACAAAATAAAAAAATTATTTTAACAAAAGCAAACTATACATAACGTTCAGTTCAGTATCTCGCATTTTCCCCCTATAGGAGCAATAATTCCCATAGATACCAATAGTTGTATTCCCCTTAGGGATATGAACTTGATGTGTGAGTATTATTTGAGAGAAGTGTTAAATGTGTTTAGTTGATTTGGATATCATTCTCTAGTTTTGAAAACTCAGGTGAAAAAGCTAAAAATATAATATCAAAGCGTAGCAGTTTAAGCCCGCGTAATATTGAACGTTCAGAAAACAAACAACGTGTCAGAGGTGCCAATGAGCTTTTTTCTTGCAAATCCTTTCTAGTCTGGAGTGAAAAAGGGTCATTTTAGCATATTTTAAAAAGCTACATTTGTATTTGAAGCAACATTTGCATCTGACGAAAACGCCCAGACTTGGCTAGAAAAGATGAATCTGACCACTGGGCTTGGCGGCTTTACTTATATTTTAGGAAGCTATACTTACAGTCCAGTGTAAATTTCATCTACAAATTTAAACTTACGGCGTTCTATCTCTCTTGAGCAGTTATAATTCCTGCCATACGTGCATCTATAACATATTATAGACTCCACGGACAGCTACACGCCCGGTGAAAATAAAAATCTTACAGGTTGAGCTGGGTTCGAACATATCTCTTTCTCTTCTATGCTTCATTCTGCGGCTCATCGCTTCGTGCTTACAGTCCTTTTCCCATTTCTTCACTGTCACCCATTTTCCCAGCTCTAAAGGTTTCTAACATCACACTCACCAACCCTCTCACGTCCCCTAACACGTTACATCTACCAATACTCTCTCTCCTACTTACCGATATCCTCAAGCCCTCCTATAAATACCCTCACGCCATCCCATCAATACTTTTACCCCTATATATCATCGATCAGTGCCTTCACATCCGTTACTCTCACACCGATTAATATTCTCCCACCCATTAATACCCTCCCACCCATTAATACTCTCACACCCATTAATACCCTCACACCCATTAATACCCTCGCACCCATTAATATCCTTACACCCATTATTACCCTCACACCCATTAATACTCTCACACCCATTAATACGCTCACACCCGTTAACATTCTCCCACCCAATTAATACCCTCACACCCATTAATACCCTCACACCCATTAATACCCTCGCACCCATTAATACCCTCACACCCATTAATATCCTCACACCCATTATTACCCTCACACCCATTAATACTCTCATACCCATTAATACCCTCACACCCGTTAACATTCTCCCACCCAATTAATACCCTCACACCCATTAATACCCTCACACCCAATAATACCCTCACACCCATTAATATCCTCACACTCATTACTACCCTCACACCCAATAATACCCTCACACCCATTAATACCCCCACACTCATTAATACCCTCACATTCATCAATACTCAGACACACACCGCTGCATCTCTCACTCATCAGTACTTTCACACATATTGACACTCTCTTACCCACAGCCACCATTAATATTACACAGACCTATACTCTAACACCCAAAAATACTCTTACACCACAAGTATATTATGTTTCTTACATTTCTATTCAGCTGCGCTAAAGAATAGTGCACAAAAATGAAGCTCAGTTTTTCTTCCATTTTATTATCATCCAGGCGCCCAATATACTTCCCTGAACACAGTGTGTCAAACTTCCGGTATTACATGTCATAGAAACCCTGACCGAATTACTTCTAGGAAAAATGCGTGTAAAACCTATCTTTATATGCACATAACAGAGAAGCACCTTTTTTTTATAAAAATAGCCACTATTACTTGTACCTACGCAGAAAAAAGACACGTATTGAGTGTATCATAATATGCGCATAAATATACGAGTCAATGTGCAGCCGCGTAACTTTGAGAAATTTCGACACATCTAGACGTGTAACGTACGTTGGCGCATATCCAGCTCAACCGGTTGGGAAATCAAATCAGACATTTCATGCACTGGAAATATTTTAGTTAAAAAAAAATTGCTTTAGAACTTGATAAGTTCAACTATACTCCTCATCCAGCCTTCAAGCTATTCGATTTTTAATTGAGATAAATTTTAGTCGATCTGTAAAATTGCGATCTGTGTCAACGAAATTTACAAATGAAACACCGGAGACTTACGCTAGATGTGTCATGTCATGTTTTCATACTTTGTTGTCACTTGGCGCAGAAAACCGTACCCTAATACCTTCATGATTCGCATTTGTGCATCAGTTGTAGAAAAAATATGATTAGGGTACCTTTTTTAGTATTTATCATAATTATTATTATTATTTTCAGTGATAAACATTACCATTTTATGAACGGAACGCAAACTGCAGAGTAAACATTGACCGCCTCTCTCGCTTGATGACCTGCTCGGTGTTGAGCACACTTTGCGCTGACGGACTTGGGATTATTTTTTATAAAAAAGTGAATTCAAAATTTCACGGTCTCTCTTTTAGATATATTTGTACAATATGCTTGGACGAATTTCAGAAATATTTTCCAGTTGTTAACGATATTTGTCGATGCTTATATTTAGTGTTAACTAGCATTTGTGAGACACGAAGATTGCAGCAAAATCAAAATTTTTATTCATCTCGCGTCATGATCAGATCCCTTGCCGTAATCTACTTTTTGTGGCTCCCGTCAAAACAGAAAAAATCATTTATAATCATGGATTTAATTTAACAGTAAATTTATTCTCAAATCTCACATTACCATCACATCATTACTATTCATTGAATTAATTTCTTCAGAGTTAACTAAGATTTTTAAGCCAACAGTAGTAATATTTTTTCTTTAAGTGCTGATATTTGAAATGTTTAATAAAAAAATTCAAATAAGGCGTGGTAACATGGAGCGATGACTGCAATGCTATGAAACACACGAAATATTGAGTTGGGCTCGAGCCCGAGTCTATGCAACATCAGCGTCTCTGGGTCGTTTGGCCGAGACGGTTCTGAAGGTTCGTTAGATATCGTGGCAGGTTTTGTGACAGTTACAGAGATATCATGTCAGCTACATGATCTCAGATGTATGAAGTTGCAGCCAGCCTACATCCAGGGCGCTTCAGTCATTTAGCAATGATTGGCCATGTAATCAATAGATGGGCAAGTTGATTGGGTGCTACTTTGGCTGGTTCAGTTGGTCTTGGAAGCTTATTGGCTGCTAGTTTGGTGAGGTCAGGTAAGTTAGGATGCTCATTGGCTTGTAGTGTCGCAGGGCGTGACCGAATACCGTATTATCGACCAGTCAAATCCCTCCCGCTGGTACGATACGAGCACTTTCTCAGACCATCTCAACCTCTACTAAATAATTTAACCTCCAACTGACCACCACGCACATCCTTTTGAAACCCTACTATAAAGTGGTTAGCACGTATCCTGGCTACAGCTCGAATAATAAGCTTTAATGGAGCTCAGAGAACGAGGACTTAGCAGTCGCAGGCAACCGATGTGAGACCGCGCACGCCTCGCCAGGCAATCCGCCTGTGTAAAGAGCCTGCCATTTTCTCGGTGGCAGCCCAGGCCGGGTCTCACAGACCGCCCAGGTTCAGACGTGGTTTGGTGGTCGTCCGCACCGCAGTAACGAACGCGTGGTCTCGCATGCTCATCGTCTCCGTCGCTCGCTCTCTCACCTCGTCCCTTCCGACTCGAGGCGCCGATCGTATCTATATCAGTGATAGTGCTAGAAAATGTAATGATCTACTTTTTCCGGTAAGCAGAGATCACAAAACTGAAAATTTGTCCTATTACTTTTACTCAAATTTTTTCATAAATGATGAATTTTGAAAGCTTGCAAAAACGGTTCTTAATTGAAATTCATCGTATGTGTGTTATAATTATAAAAAAATATACTGCGAGACATAACTAAATCACGGCTACGGGAACAAGTGTGATGGACAACGAGTGAAACGAAACGTTAAACCTAGAGTATAATGAAACTAAAAGCTCTGTGAACTTGAATGAACTTGTTAAAAATCATCAGCTATGACATGAACCACCAGCCTAGTACTGCAGTGACAATTCGTACAGACTTGTGTTAGAAAAATTATAAAAAAAGACTCCGACTTTATGAGAGAAAATTTCAGAAAATACATGTAAAGGTTGGAATACAAATTTTATCATTCAACACTAGTCGTGCGCAGAATTCTGAGAGCAGCATGCACGTACAAAATGTAAGATAACTGAGATATTCAAGCAACTATTTTACAAGACTTCGTTCGGTTCCTCAGCCGTGCAGCGGCCGCCCACAAGACAGCGTGCGGGACACTGCCGCGTAAACAAGCGTAAGTAGACTTTTTGTTTGCCATACACTGCACACTTTTTTGTTAACTATACATTAAAGCGCATAAAAAACACTCAGTACGTATTAAATTTGTTTCTCCTCTGCAATATTCTTGTTAAAATATTTATGAACCCAATTTCAATTTGGTTAAATTAATTAACGGAAGCCTTTTGAATTTTTGATTCCCTTTTCTGTTGCAATCAAATTCTTTCAAACAATTCTTACAATATCAAAAAATGTTGCATTTTCGTGTACTCTAACGTCACATATCTCTGATCAAATATGACAACCCAATAATACTTGATGATAGATCGTGCATACAGAAAAAATACATAACAAGTTATCTCGAACTTTCAAAGATTTTTATTTCACGAAATCAAGTCTATATTTATAATTAATCCGTTTCTCAAACGAGCGAAATTGCAAAAGTTATTTTTCGAAACATCTACCTACTGAATAACTATTTTTTAAACGATTGTTGTTGAATGAGACTTGCAGAACGAGGGGTCTAAAGTTAACGGCCGACGTTATTTCTTGTTTTTTAAGAGCCCATACTAGGAGTGTTTTAAATTGACCACTTACAGTAATTTACATTGTAAATTCGATTCATTAATTTTAATTTAATTCTAAAATACTTACTTTGATTTTCGTAGGCTCAAAAAACGTAAATAAATAAAAACTCAAATCAAAATATGAAACTAAACTTTGAGCTGTATCCGTTGAAACTCATTTTACTGATAATTATCATTCAAAAGGTGATATTCTCCATTAAAATTGATTATAACTAGGCCGGTGAGATACTTTCTCATAGGCTTAAAAATGTTTTACTGTTTTTATAACAAATCCATCAATTAATTTAAAAAATATACTGGTTATTTGAACATAGCTTTTAAGTATTATTCATTTTTTCAAATCTTCAACCTAAAAGCAAAAAGTTTACATAAATATTTAGTATTAATCGCAAAATCCATCAAACTCTCTCTAAATTGATCTAGACATAAATGTACATTCCGCAACTAAACCAAACTCTATCCATGTTTGCTTAAAATACCTTTTAAATATTAAATTTAATAGTCAATATTCAAAGTCCTTTAAATTTTCTCACTGTCCGGATTGGACATTTTTAATTTTGTATCGCTCGAAAGAATCCCCGAAGTTCCAAAAAATTGCTCACGCGGTTGAAAAACATGCAATCTATTTCCTATAGCTGCAGTACTTACTTATTCATTGCGTGTGCTGCGAATATGGAATTACTTTAAATTCGTTTCTCTATTTCCAGGTGACTCTGAAGAGGATATGCAATGTTCAACAAAGTACGATTTGCCAAAGAAAACGATGCATCTATAAAACAATTAAAATTCAAATGAAATTCGTTTTTGTTTAATATCTACAAAATTGAAAACTATGAAAATCTGGAAAGTATTATCATGTCCCGTAATCAAAATCAACATGTTTGAATGGGTTATAAGTATTTTAATTTTGGTGAATATTATTGTTTTATCAAATGAAATTTCATAGCTAGCCCTTATCTTACAAAAATTAATCACCACAATTGTCAGACTTGTATCTACGGAATAATTTCGATATCCTCAAAAACGCAGACGTATTTAATCAGAAAGACTTCAGATTCATGAAATTAGCTCTTGAGGTATGAAAAACAAACACGCAGTTAATTAAAAGTTACTTTGAGCGCCTCATTACGCCCAGTCCGCGTACCGACACAACAATTCCGACCAAGAATTACATTGAAGCATTGGACTTTTTTTCCGCAACGATGGACCGCGGAGGCCTGCACGTCTCCCCGTCTCTGCAGGCAGCTCATGCCCACATGACGGCCCTCACAGCCCCCTCTCTGCCGCAGCGCAGCCCTTTTGCCATCCAGGAACTTTTGGGCTTGAACAACCAGGGGGAATCTTGTCCACCTTCTATAAGCCAAGGCGGCTCCCTGGGTGCGGCGCCCCCTCTCATCTACTCCCGACACGCTCTGGCGGCACAGCAGGCCGCTGCCGCGCCTTTTTTCCCAGACTCCCGACACATGTGGATGAACCATGCGTTCCTTCCCAGCATGGGGGGCATCTCCCCCGTGGGGGGAGCCGTGTCAGGGGTCACGTCTATGCTGGGACTCCGACACGAACACCCGCCGCAGCCTCACAGCCCTGGTGAGTACGCTTGCCTCACTATACTTCTCTTACAATAGAGCAGTTCATGCTTTCTTGCCGAATTTCGATAAGGCAGATTTCAAATTAACGTTGAATGACTCAAGAAATTGTATTCTTCCCTCACAACTTTTATTACAATAAAGCAGTTTATGCGTTTTTACAGAATTCGTTTATTTATTTCGAAAAGCCAGGTTTCAAAATAGCGTTGAATTGTACGGACGTGGTGCTAAAAATAGCTTTGCTGTAAAATTGCTCTCACTGAACATATAGCTATTTAAACACGAACGTGGTCATATCTTTATGGTGTGAAAGGTTATCCTTGTTTTTTTAAAAGCAGCATAAAAATGCACCTAATATTTTGTAAATGCTTGAAGATTTATCTATGCTGAGTAGCTGCTTTAATGAGTGAATATATTTCACTGAATTTATTGCTGGTCATGAAAGAAGAAATCCCAACTTCAACGCTATGTGACAAATGAAATATTTTTCGGTTTCATTTCGGTACAGTTTTTTGGATTCATTTTCAATGATTCTGTGCATTTTATTCGTGAGAAAACTTCTAAATGGGTGCGAGTAAAATTTTTCGAGCATTATTGAATAGGAAAATAGGAATGAATAGTTTTCGTGTCATTGATAAGGAGAGAAGACTTGCGTAATTCCAGGTTATTATATTAAGCACGAATGTTAACCCTTTAACGCCCACATTTTTACACTCATATTACCGCTATGACAACCACTATCACTAAACCGACACGGGCATTAGGTAGTCACTGTTATCAAGATGGGGAAGGAACTGCCACTCGGCAGTGCAGTTCAAAGGACACATTAGTGAACAAATTGAATAAGAAATACGATATATTATTGTTATTTTGAAAAAGACGAAATAGTCCAGTTGGGCAGTAAAGGGTTAAAGAATTTATTCATGTTTTATGTAGAATCTCCGGCTCGTAGCAGAGGCACGTTCATATTTATAAGCAATTCAATATATTTTTCCAGAACAAATGAAATATAGTTAAACTTATTTATTTCTATCTTATAATAAATACTACAATGATGATAATTTAAAATGATTTAATAAAAAACTGGGTAAGTTTTTGTTAACACAATTACGCCATCCCATGAGCTCCTGCGTACACTGATACTTAAACGTGGCCCGTCAGGTCCGTAGACTTTCTCCTCATTTTGCAAAGCTAAATCAAGTAAGAATGATTACGATTCGCGTATCGTAAAACAGATCTGAATTATAGAAAAACAATCCCTCGAATGAAAAACGCTAACAATAAATTAATTGTAAAAATTTTTTACGCCTAAAAAATATAAGCTTTTACAGCTTTTCGATTGGAAATAAACTCGTGAAACGGTAGGACAACGCCGTGAATTTTTGTACCGAACTATGAATTCAATTGTGATTTCTCACCTCGGAAGGATAAATAAATTACTGAGATGAATTGATGAATTGTTATGATGCACAGCTGAAATGCGGGATATATCTCTGAGTGACAAATAAAAATACATTATTTTATATTAACAACATCGATGAACTAAATGAAATGAGCATTTAGCGTGAACCTTCATGTGCACGGCGCAAATGAAAAGAATTCCATACTAGCAAAAAATTTCCTAAGTATTCAATGATATTTTTTTGAAGAAAAATACATACCAAAATTATTATTTTAAGAACAAACTAGTTTTATGAGAACAAAAAACCACACATTTTAAGCAGATCTACTTCTGAAATATTTACTCTGATTGACATAACACCCAAAAAAGAGGTTCTTAGACACGTGCATGTTTTTAAGTCAGTACCATTTCAATTAAGTTGTAATTATCGCTGCTGCGAATTTTGCCAGTGCTGAAAACATTTCCGTATGTTCAAAACGGTCAGTGCGTTGAAACTGAAATGAGTTAAACTCATGGAAAATTAAAACCAAATACTGTTTCTACGCTCCAGTCTAATTTTCAAGCACAGTAAGCTAAAGGGTGATTTTTTTATGTCATAATCGATCACCCGTAAAATCTTTGTAGGCTTGAAAATTTCTGAAGTTAGCAGATGGGGAAGAAGAATTGAACTACCGTGGATATATGTAGTTAACTGAAATTATCGTCAATAACGTCTGTTTATATTCATCACTACTGTGAGTTGTGGGAACTACCAAGCATTTACGTGCACAATTTTAGGGAGACTGTCACAGGAACGCTGTTTTTACGCATACTTTAGGATATTTAAATTTTGATTCATTTACCTTTTCAGTATACTAAAAATTTATGGTAAATTTTTACTCTTTTTTCGCAATTTACATTCCTCATTTCGCTATCGCCACTTGTAAGTAATTTCACTTAACGCGTGTGATTCGCACGAGCATAGAACTATTCTTGATCGAGCAATTCATATTTAATCAAATCATGAGATAGTAATTATTGTTTTGTACAGTACTTTTGTGTGTGCGCGCATAACTGGCTGCGTAAAGTTTAGCGGTGCTTAAATGTGACGAAACTCAGCAGCTTCCAAGTTCTGAGCATAATCACTCACCCCTGCATGTTGCACTTGCGACTCGCCAGATGTTATAGTCTTTTCTGTCAAATAATTATAATTATTATCGCCGACTATTGATATTTTACATCTTTTTCTTGTCGTAGGAAATGAACAAAAAATCAAGAGAATATTTAGTTCGATAAATGGGGGTAAAAAATAATCTTTTATTCTTGCTGACTATCAACTGTACTTCAACAGGTTTTAAGAATATCCCATCCGGTTCAAAACGTAGTTTGAGATGAAAAAAATCGTCATTAGTTAAGCGTAGTTGACACCTTATAATGATTGATATGTTGACGTCGTTGACACATTATTATAACGTTCAACTCGATGGTACTTAGATTGAATAAATTTAAGATTGAAACTTAAAATCGAGCGACACGTTGCCAAGTTCTTGTCGAGATGTCATCTGAGAATGCGCTGCATAATATAATTCCGTATATTGTTGAACTAATCAATTGACCCTGTAATAAACATTTACTGAAAATTGGAAGGGAAATTATCTTTGGAACCGTTATAGTATGGTCTACCTAGGGAAAACTAGCGGAGAAAAGAACCACCTCATGAAACATTTTTTTGTGTTTTTGAACATTTTATTTTGATATATAAATGTTAAAGCAAGCAAGAGTTGAGCAATAATTGGCGATGCATTTTGCTTCTCAAAACTGTTTATTTAGGTTTTCCTTCATTCCGAGTCTCTCGATTACATTCAAGCTCATAGGATGCGCGCCTATGAAAAACTCCTTCAACCAACGATATGCTCGTATTTGCAAGTTCTATCTTGAAATAAAGTTGGTGGAAAAAAATTTATAGTGGATGCTATGCTTCTATTGGAAAAAAGAAGGCAAGCACACTGAGTTCTGAATGCAAACGTTGCCTACTACCCTCACTGTTTTAGCTTTTTGAAAATATATCTTTGATCCTTGTGCAAAGCGTTAAAAATCGTCTTTAGAGCATTATGAAAATATGGAATAAATAAATAACCGGTTAACTTTTTTTACGTGACTATACAAAGGTTTCGACAATACTTTGCGGATATTAATGGTCTTTAATAATCCTTTTCCGAACATTTGAACCATTCTTAAAAACGAATAGGTAACTACGATCAGATCACCGCAAAAGAAAGTAGTGATCGCCTGCGGTAATTGTATTATGGGGATTTACACCACATAATTTCAGCAAGAGACTGATGACACAAACATGAAATTAAAAAGGGACATGATTTTTTTTTCAGACGAAATTTTTTATCCTCGGGTGTCTTGTACTTTCCTAATTAACTGGTAATAACGCTTCATGTAACTGTTGATTATTTATTCAAATTATATTTGAATGATAATAACCTGATAAAAATGAATAATTTCTTTAGGTACTTTGAAGAAAATTCAACAACGTGTGTTGGCGTTTTTTCATTGATTGTGAATACGCGTTTAATTGCTTTATAGATATCGTTACGAATTCATTAGCAGCCTGTGCATGGCAACATATAAGATTGTAAGGAACAAAAACATTTAATGCAGAGTAATTATAATTCATTTTTAATATACATTAAACTAATTATAAAGCAGTTTTTTAAACTGATTTCATCTCAGCCTCTGTATATAAGAACACAAAACTGTAAGGCACTTTAAAATTTGAACCTTTAGTTAACTTTAAACATGTTTCTAAATTATTTTGGAATAGATCGTTAACGGATTTGTTTGCAGTCAGTGTGCAGAATTTAAGGCCCATACGAATTTAATCAATTTCAGACACACAAACAGCATATTTAAGTTAACTTCAAACATCCTTTAAAGTTATTTTAAAATAGATCGTTAATTTATTTGTTTACAGTCAGTGCTTAGAATGTAAGGCCCATCAACTTTTTTAAAATGTAATTAATTTCAAACGCACATTTTTTTTGCATTAGATGGTCGCCTGAATTAGTTACGAGGGTGCGTGTAGGAACACAAGGAACAGTTTTCCACACCGCCTGCAGTGCCGAGGTGGCGGTGCTCTCCATGACAGCTCCAGTCCCTCCCTCCCTGTTCCCGCTCCTTCTTATTCTCAACCAAACGGAATTGATTTATTGAACAAGCTACCGCTTACTCCCGCTCTAAAGTGCCCCCCTCTCCTTCGTTTCTCCCTCTCTTTCTCTCTTGAAAATCAACTCTCTCTTTCTCTCTGTCTGTCTGCTTTCTGTATAGCGCTCATGACCTCCAATGAATTACAATTAGGGTTTTATCCTTGTTTCTTTTTTTATTCTCACTTTTACATATTTTGAGAACGGAACGAGAGTAAATTTATTGATGAGTTTTGAGAATAAATCAGCATGCAGGCGTTTTTTGATCGAATTTCGTTACGTATACTCAATATATTTAATAAGCCTTCTCAGATGTTCGGGAGCGTGATGTTACAAATCTACCAAGAGAGAAGACACTCGGTAATTTTAAGATGAATAAAGATTTGAAGTTTGTAAAGAATTTCCAGTGAATCTGATATTTAATTTGCTTCTGTAAAACTTTTGACTCCAAGGTGATTTTTGAGTTTCGAGTATTGGAATGGAGTATAGCCGTCTTTGCGCAATATAAACTGTACCTGCACGTATGGTCGATTATGTATATTATACAATTTATTACTTCTATCATGGTTTTTGTTTCCAAAATAATGCAAAATTGGTATCAAAATGAGTTGAGTGTAAAAATGAAGAGTGCATAGAAAGAAAAGTATTTTTTTATGCAAATAATTATCAGCTAAATCCAATAACTTTCAACAAAATTTCAACAAATTGAAAAAATCAGTTAAAATGGCTAACACACTCGGAGTAAATCGTTTTATGACTTGTAAGCGTCAAAATCTGCAATGAAATGATGAAACAGGAGACATTACTAGGTTATTAGATAATAATGGGCAACGCCCTAAAATTATTAGTTTTTTGCTTTATTTTAGAATCGTGTGCTAAAATGAACATCGCATTGTATTCATCGTATGCTAAATGAACATTGTGTGTATGGTGTAGGTGTGGAGTATATTAGTTGAGGGCAGTATAAACAAAAAGTAATTAATAACAAAGTAAATTGTGAATTGGCGTAAAATTAGTGAATAAGAGTGTGAAATTTTTTTCAGCTCTCCAAGTATGCAGGCTTTGAAATGTTTCATTACTTAAACTCTGAAAAATTTAAACCTTCATTTGCAATTGAACATGAAAAACCACAACAATAATTCCTAGATTAAAATATTAACAATATGCCGCAATGGTTTTTGCTTCATCAAAAAGGCCTCTAGGCGGTGCGCAGTAATTTTACAACTAATTACCTATCTATTCTATCCCTGAAACTATTTTCCTTGAATAGCGCACTTACCAATGGCAAGGAAGGTTTTCAAGAAAATAAAATTCCCCGTTTGACCCACTGAAACAACGCAAGATAATTTAGAAATGTTTTGAACGTTGACATAAAACTTGCGTTGCTGTTTCTGTACGTTATTTTGCTAGTAATGGAATAAAAAACTAGTTAAATCTATGGTGAAATTTATGCATGAATTTTTCACTTTTTTATACATGAATTTTCACATTGAATATCAGAGTGATGTTCATATTTTATCAGAAAAAATTATTTAGGAAATTTTTTAAATTTCTGATCAAACTAATTTCCCCGAAGCCCACACGAATTAAACCGTTCGCTTCCTTGTCTCATCTGTAAACGACAAAACTTTGCCTGTGTGTGCTGTAATCAAACCTATAGAGGTTACAGATATTAATCAATTCTTCCTTGTATTTACGTTGGTCGTCACTTTCTGCTTGTATTTCCGATTATATTATCGACATTCTGCTTGTCTTTTTCAATTATCGACTCATTCTTATTTGTTTTTTTGATTATCAACGCCGTCTTATTTATGCCTCTGATTATGAACATATTCATGTTTTTGTTTTTGATTATTGGCTCATTTTTGTTTGTGTTTCCGATTATTGACGCATTCTCGCTTGTATTTCCGATTATCGCCATATGTTTTTTGTGTTTCCGATTATCGACGCATTCTTGCTTGTATTTCTGATTATCGACACATTCTTGCTTGTGTTTCCGAATTATCGCTACATTCTTGCTTGTGTTTCCGATTATCGGCACATTCTTGCTTAGTTTTCTCCGTTTTTATATTAGGTGAAATTTTCCCGAGGTTGCCATTTCCTGTTCCAATTAGAGAGGAGGGGAGCACGGCAGCCTCCCCCTCTGCCCCAGCGGGGGGCGCAGCGTAGCGCCGGGACGCAGCACGCAGCCAACGAGCGTCCGTGCGGCGCACCAATGCTCGCGCCGCAACCCAAACAAGAATGTTATTATAATGTATATCGTAAATTATTATTATACTTTATGTTGAAAATCGTTATTATAATTTATATTATAACTTATTTAAGAATAAAACCAGAATGTGCTGATAACCCGAAACACGAATGTATCGACAATCGGAAAGCTTGTAGGGGTGCGCCGGGAATCAATAACAGAAACTAAAATGTGTCGATGATTGTGAACAGAAGCAAGAATATGTTGGTATTAATATACCGTATTATAAAGCGCTAGCTAGATTGTGCCTCGCTTGGTGGCGATAATCGGAAACACGAGCAAGAATGTAGCGATAATTGGAAATATAAGCAAAAATGTTGCGATACTAGAAAACACAAGTAAGAAAGAATTTGTCAATAATTTGAAATACTAACTAGGCTGTGCCGATAATACAAAACAGAAGTAAGACTGTGTCGACAATTGGAAACTGTACACACCAGATCGCTCCAATAAGATCACAGGAAGGGGTAACAAGTTATGGGCACGGCAAAAAGAATAGCATCCCAGTCTAGGGTTTTCCGTTAGAGCATCTATTGGTTTAGCCGCCTCTTGCATAGACTATGCTTGGGCAACCTACATCACAGATGCCTCGATGAAAAAGTTAGACTTGGATCGTACATCTTACAATAAGTGAATGAAGGAGAGCGTAGGAAAATGAATATAACATTTGAAGTAGCAAATGAAATACAAATGGATTGAATGAATGTAGGAAGGAACTTCAAAGAACACAGACTAACATAAATAAAATGAGAACGATCTACTATTAATTGTAAGCACAGGCTATAAAAGCGTGCGAGAACGGCATTGAATTTTGAATTTAAACAAATATCGGTGAGGATCTCCTGTGTTTTAAAAATGAACGGATTTTAATACGTTTTAGAATAGTTGTGAATTCACTACATATGTGAACAAAATCGTGAGTACATTATTTCAACCAAAATTAGTAACAACCAAAATTAGTAACAACTTATTTTCCGTGCGTAAGCAATTTGAAATTCAATTCTTGATTTCCTTATCGATGAGCCGGAACTTGTCTTGAAAAAATCATGCTCGAGTGGTAAAATTTACACATTGATAGTAACCGACGGTTTCAAGCTTCTCTCATATTTTTCTTTGAAGTTCTTTTTCACATGTTCTCTCAATTTATCGACATCTAATGAATGCTCCTCTGTTTTCTTGGAGGTCGATTGTGCGATACATCTACCTATCTGATAAAGAATAAAGGTTGCATTAGCGTGAAAATGGGAAAATATAAAGTGGCAGACCATCACAATTCAAACTTTGATTATATCATACAGAGTTCAAGAAATTAAACGTTTCCTGCCAGAGAATTCCCATTTCAAAATCATCCCAATCGATTTACATTTACTCAAAGCTCAGAAGTATTTAAAGAGTCTAAACAAGAAGGTCCTCGAGAGAAGAAACCGTGTACTTTTCTTATCTCCATCAAGGCCCCATAATGACCGAAGTTTCGTTGCTCAATATATAAGGCGCAGCAGAATTAGTTTCATCAGCTGTTGATTGGCTGGCATTAGGAGGTCTCGTGGTGGTGGTGAGAGGCAGCGAAGGCTTCACTCATCTCTTAACTCTTGTTCTTGCTTGCCCGACCTGGCGCTCTTGAACGGCTGAGCTCCTTGTGCTGCTGCTGAACTGTTGTGCCACCGTGTGCTGCTGCTGGACTGTTGTGCCACTGTGTGCTGCTGCTGAACTGTTGTGCCACTGTGTGCTGCTGCTGAACTGTTGTGCCGCTGTGTGCTGCTGCTGAACTGTTGTGCCACTGTGTGCTGCTGCTGAACTGTTGTGCCACTGTGTGCTGCTGCTGGACTGTTGTGCCACCGTGTGCTGCTGCTGGACTGTTGTGAAACCGTGTGCTGCTGCTGGACTGTTGTGCCACCGTGTACTGCTGCTGGACTGTTGTGCCACCGTGTGCTGCTGCTGGACTGTTGTGCCAACGTGTGCTGCTGCTGCTAAACTCTAGCGCCACCTTGACTCAGTTGAACAGCTACGCCATCGTGGTTCAATTCAGTTGCAAACTTTGGCCTATGTGGCTTCGTACGACCGAGGTGCACACGCTTATTCAACTGAATTGCCCATGTAACTCAGTCCAACAGAGGTACCACTGGGGCTCGGTTTAACAGAAGCGTCTTATATATTTTTTGAAATACGAACTTTTAGAAGACGTTTACACTTTATCACCAGAGCGGTGATCCAGCGATGATCCAGCGATTATACACACCTAGGCCTCGCGTACGTATTATAGAGTAAGCTGTGTGCCGAATGAAAGAAAATCAGACTACTCAAAATTTTGAAAAAGTGGCATTTATATCTGTGCGTTTTATTGAGAACGGTGAATAGAATTTCTCACGTGAAACTTCATCGAGGTAGTGCGTGTGTCTATTCCATCGAGGTAGTGCGTGTGTCTATTCCATAATATATTTCGTATAATTTTGTCATAAGCGAAGAGGATCTCAAGCATTATTATGTGACTCACTTTCATCAGTTGCCTACTGTGCTGCAAACGTGAGTTCATTTTATTATTTCTAATGTTATTTATATAATGTTATTTATTTTCATATGGCGCGTCCTGGAGATTGTATTTCAAAGAGCGATCAAGGTACGACGTCTATGTGCATGAGCTACAGCAAGAGCACGATGTCTAAATAAAAATGGTGATTACGCCAACAACTCATTTATATCGCATAAAGAATAAGAAAGTTCGTGCGTAATTCTATTCTGTTTCAAGTTAATAGCATTTAAAATTCTTTTCAGCGACGTGGACTGCTTCCAAGGATTCTTTCAAATCTACGGATAGGTTCTTTTCGTACTTTCACTTGATCAAAACTTGCCTTTGTTTTCGTATAAACGCATGAATTTTTTTCGTTGCTTGTGCTTGAACCAAGCAACATTAATCCAACGCCATAATTAATGTGAATAAGGAAAATCTAGTTGACACGTTTGAAAACCTAGTATTTCGTCTACGATTAACAAACAGTATTACGACAATGGAAAATAACTGAAAGTTAGAAAACTAAAGCAAATATTTTATCTTTACATGGTTACTCTCTGAAAGCCACGTCTGTTTTACAGACTTACACTGAGACAAAGTCAACGCACCGTTTGACTCTATGAAAAGCACATAGCTTGAGCTATACCAAGTTTAAGTCTCGTATAATTTGAGTGGAGAGGTATGAATATTCATTTAATTCGTCAGAGCATTCAGTATGGAGCGCGTCACTCATCTCGTCCAAACATCTGCTTCGTCATTTCCGATGATTGACACAAGCGCAATCTGGATACGGACGCCCAACTCACACAACCGCTCGATCCGCTCTCCACAGAGTGATAACGTTCAACGCTGCAATGTAATTTTCTTTTGTTACAAAATGTGCTTGCAAGAGAAGTCGGTCAACTCGTTTGATACCGAATAATTGTCGATATTAAAGTGCAATTTTTGGTTGCTTAGATTTTTAGCGTGGTAAATACGTGTAAATGAATCTTAAATTTTTCGAAATTTTTATAAAAGCATCATAAAAACTACAGTACTACACTTACGCAGCCATAAAAACGGCTTTTCTGTGTCTCCTTAATTTTAATTCAATTGTATAAGACACACATCTTTCAATTAAGTTCGTTATGAATAAAAGAAATAATTTCTTTGAGAAAGGACATAGTGTGGAGCGTGTGTCTATGATACAGACTCGACAACCTCTTTAGCGAACGATACCGCAGTCATAGTACATTGCCCATGGTGCCTTGTTGACGTCATGAGCTGTGCATTTCAACCAAAATTTCCTTAAAGTTCATGTGGGATGTGGGGGGGGGGAGAAAACATCTCCTCTGCATCAAAAATACCAGAGTGGTGCGTATTTCTTAGCATTATTTTCTAATTTCTATGTCTGAGGAGTTTAAATTGGGTTCAACTTGAATAGTTAAGAGATTTCAACATAAGAGCTAAGACCTGTAATAGATCGAGAATAATCCAATTTGCAGGTATAAGTAATGTAATGCCTCTTGTGTGTCGTAACAGGTTTTCTGTGATGGCACGGCACTGAAATTATTTTACAAAATAAAATAAAATGCTCTGTTACAACTAAGTATACGTACATTGTCGTATGTGCAAAAAATAAGTTTTACTCTTCCTCGATCGTTCAAATAAACAGGAATTAACTGAGAAAAAGTTAGTTTTTCACTAATGCAATAATAATTACTTCATTAGTAAATGGTGTCAGTAGCGTAATTCATGAATGCCAGAGATCAACTTTACAATATGTGAATACAAAGCGGGCTTACATTCAAATTAATTATCAAGGTTTCAATGTATGATTTAGAAGATAATGTTGAGATAATGAAGATAATAATCCCTGTATATGATGTAGATATTTATCTAACGGCTGTTCTATCACGTTTGGTCTGTCTCACACGAGTAAAGAATATGTAAAAAGCACGAGAAGAGAAATAATGCTTTCATATGTGCATTTTCCTTTAAATAACGCCTACGTTGGAATGGAAGTATTCCTCATTTCATTTGCCACAAAAGCGATTGCATAAATAACACTGCACGAGTCATCCCGCGATATCATGTGTTACACTCTCAAAACATCGTCATCTTCTGCGAGAACATTGGTTTCTTACATCTGAAGATTTATATGGGGCCTTCAAACTACTGAACCTTCATCGTAAGACTCTTTTTGTTTTGTTTATTCACCATTTTTTCTATATTTTCCGCTTTTTCTTAAATTAAAAAAATAAATAAATAAAAGCATACCTCAGAAACACGTACCTAGCTCTAGATCATACTTCAATTCGAACAAAAAGAGTGATATTTGAAGTGTTCTGAAAAATGAAATCGAAATAACCAATTCTCCGAGCTGTTCTATACAGCTTCGTTCTAGACGCAGAATTGTTGTACAAAAGGAGTTATGGCACAGCGCGACACCGAACGAGGCGGGATGTTCTGATGCTGGGAAAATAATGATCTTAATATTCCAGCGCGGTGTGCCTAAGCTCTCTCAAGCTAAAAACAGAAAGACTTGGTGAATGAAATGAACACTCATTTCATAATTGCCTCCAAATAGTTGTTTTTCAACATTCTACATCACTAGGCATTGAGACATAATTTCTTCGCAAATAATGAAAACTATCCAAAATAAATATGACCACTGGTCTTTGTGAACAATAACTTAACTCTAAGCTACAGTTTTTGTTCGTCCTTTCTCATGCTGACATGTTCCCAGAATAAGGCGCTTAGTTTCCTTCTCTTTTTCTCACGCACTCTCTCTCTCTCTCGCTTGTCTCCGGCATCAGAGGGAGCTTCCTTCTCAGAGGCGTGACTTGCAGTCGCTGCTTCCTCTGCTGCTGGTGGTGCTGCTGATAGTGCTGCTGGCTGCTGGTTCTACTGCTGCTAGTCCTGTTGCTGCTGATTGTGCTACTGGTGGTGGTGGTGCTGGTGCTGTGACTTTTGCTGCTAGTCCTGCTGCTTGTGCTGCTGCTGATGCTGATGCTGATAGTGCCACTGTTGGGGCTGCTTCTACACTGATAGTGCTCCTGCTGGCCTTGCTTTTGTTGATAGATATGCTTCTGGTGTTGATGGTGATAGTGCTGTTGAGGGTACGGATAATGCTACTGGTGCTGACCGTACTGTTGCTGCTGAATCTGTAGATGGTAATAGTGCAGCTGCCAGAAGTGTTGATGTATAACTACTGATGCTGTTGGTGCTCAGAGTGCCTTTGCTGCTGGAAGGGATGGTAGTGCTGGTGCTTGTGTTGATAGTACAGCAATTCACGCTGGTAGTGAAACTGTTCGAGGTAGTATAAAGCTGCTACCGGTAGCATGGATCCTAGTACGTGCTTGCAAAAGTTGAAGTGCTGCCGAGCATATGGTGTCATCCAACGGCTGCTAGTGCTGGTGGTCATGCTGTAATTATTACTGCAGCCACATGTAATCTTGGTAGTAGAAAGGCTACTACTGGTGGCTATGTTATTCCAAAATAGTATTACGCCATGAACTAAGTGGAGGACTGCAGGTAGTTTATATGTAACGTAAAAGTATTATTCCGCCATGGACTAGGGAGAAAACTGCAGGTATTAATGCTACTGGATATTACTACATGTAGCGCAAAAGGATTATTACACCATAGACTAAGAGCAGAACCGGTGATAGCTATGATGCTATAGACATGTAGCAGAAAAGTATTGCTCCATGGACTCAGATGAGAACTGCAGGTAGCTATGCTACTAAATATAGGATAAAATCTGCTTCTTTAAGTAGATTACTCTTAACAATGTTATGTATTGAGACCAAAATGCTCGAGGTCCATGCTGTGTAGTAAATACAACAGCATACTTATAATTACACCCTGTACACCCGTATACTCGTTATGCTTTAACAAATGATACACGAACTTCAGCACGCGAAGTGTGGGTCCTTCCTTAGCTTACGTCAGAAAAATTTCGAGTCCATCCTTCTTCAATGCTTTTCTTGATGTGTATGTAAAAAATTTCTGTATTTCGAGATTTTTTCAGATATTACTAAAAAATTTCTAGATATTTTAATTAGTGAACACAGTAGTACGTAAAAACTTTTGCCGAGGCAACATAAATAAATTTTTATAGTAAGCGCACGTTAAAACATTATTACTGCTGAGGGTAAAAGCAATAAAGCATCGCCTAACAGATTAAAAGTTAAATCAATTCTTCAATACAAGAACCATAACGCAACATGCCACACTCCATATCCACCACGCAGCATCAATAGATTTTTCGTAATAAAAACCAAACATGCGTTAAAATTTAGAATCCACACAATAAGAGTCAGTCAATTGAAGTTGTTCATATAAAGTTGGTGAATGAGTTTTTCTGCACGTTAATTCTGTGAAATGAATTCTGTAAATAATTGAAATGAATTATTCCATTGAATAATTTCATACTTACTCAAAGACATTAAATCACAATTACCGACTGACAAAGCAATGAATGCGGTGATTCCCCCTTGTAGAGAAAAAAGAAAATTCATTATTAAGGGCGAAGTTTATTTAATATCTACAGTATACCGCAGCATCGAATCACAAGTACCGCCAGGCACTGAAATGAATGCAGTAATTCCATACTGTAACGAAGAAGAAAGTTTATAACCATGGTCAAAGTTTATTCTATATCTATACCGCGACACCGAGTCACAATTACCTCTGGCACTGAGGTGAATGCAGTAATTCCGTGCTGTAACGAAGAGGAGAATTCGTATTAAGAGCGTAGTTTATATCATATCTATACCGCAACATCGAGTCACAACCACCTCTGGCACTGAGGTGAATGCAGTAATTCTGTGCCGTAACGAAGAAGAAGAGAGTTCATATCATGAGCGGAGAGGTCTGGTCGCATGCGTCAGGTCCACGCTGGAGCAGCAGCGTGTCAAGTTACGGCGCTTTTGGTAGCTCCAATTAGAGGCTTGAAGCGAGGCTTCTCTCGGATCACTGCAGCTATTAGGTTTCGCTTCGCATTTCTTGAGTAACCTGGATACGATGCGAGTAAAATAAATACCTCCTGGGCTTTAATAAATCATCAAATGCGGCCGGGAAAAGTAACTCCGAGATGGCTACAGCGAAGGAGAAAAGATTGTTCCCGTTTTGGAACTAAATGTGAATAGATTAACTTACAAAAAACGGCAAAGAAATTAGCGTTAACAACCGCTTACCTTATTCCAGAACATGAAAGGACTAAAATAAAAACCCCTATGCAATCTCAACTCGTAATTCTAATGACAAGTATTTGTTATAAATGCGTCCCAACGCAGTCAAACTTTTTCGCCGGAGCATGCATATTTTTCACCGACTGAGCAATTTAATTACTTGGGCGGCAAAAAAATGCATGCAGGCGGCAAAAAAGTTAGACTGGGTATTGTCAAGCTTTGGGCCTGTTCATGAATGTTTTGAAGTTAAAGAAAGTGTTCAATTTATTGAATACTGTCTCCAGAAGACAAGTGTTTTCATTGGGTGAACATTCGCTTATGAGACAAACCTAGATCGAAACAAAGAAATTAATTTTAGTGATCGAGTTGTGAGCTGAACAACACGCCCTATATTGTTTATCTGTTGGGCATAATTTTTGTTGAAATGGGCCAAATTTCTCTAGCACAATGAATGATTTCAATGAAGCGGCTGGGGAAAAACTGACGCTAAATTAAGCGTTATTCCCAGGCTGTCACCTCATCTTAACGTGACAGCAGACTAAAGCTAATTTTATCTGAATCTTTACATGCCTGAGTAACTGAAATTCTCCAAGTAAAAACGATCTCAAATGCGCAAAACTTCGAAACATACAGTCCATGAAAATAAAATAATATGCCGTAAGCCATTCTGAATAATAAGACAAAGCCCGAAATAAGCCGAAGGCCAAAAGAGAACAGTGAAATAGTTCGTATCAGTTTCACTTTCTTTTTATCTAAAATTAGTTGCACACTTAAGTAGCAAATATTAATTTAGTATTATTGCCTCATTCTCTTCACGCTTTTCAAAATAACTGTAAAATACTATGTTAGCTGCGAAGCAAAAACAAGTACAATTCTACCAACGACTTCAGTTTGGAACGAGGAAATCTTATTCCCGCACGTATTGCAGTTTTTCTAGGCACTCCCAACTCCTAATTATACCAGAATTTTCCAGCAGTTGCCCTAAAATCTGAGGAAAAGCAGCCTGTGTTAAGATCAAAACGTCTCTCAAAGTCCATTAAGAAATATCCCTGCCGCAGACCTACCTTCGTGGCCCATCTTATAATATCAGTACTATAAGATAATCCATTGGAAATTTCTGGCTCGAATTCATGGTTTTTGTGAGCGCCTGAAGCCACAGAGACATGCCAGGAGCATCTGACCGCGCCCATTCAAGTCGGTGACAATGCCTCCTATAGACACCGAAGAAAGATGTCCTTGTCTGATTGCTATTCGATCACGCACCAGTTTACCTAAGTTTCTGCACCAGTCGTTCCAACTTTTCTTTGGGTGACATCAGATTCTTCTTTTTTATGTCTCATTGCTCAATTTTCAGCGTGGTCTTAATAGAAAATCCGTCATTAGACCACAAAAGTGTTTAGCCCTACGCCAAACTTGTGATACAGGATTTGGTTGCTCCTCATTTGTTGTCTCCCACTTGGCTAGTAATTTGGAATATATGTAGTTGACCCAGGGATACAGACTTATCAATGACATGTTTTATTTCATATAGAGCTTCATGCAATCCCTCAAAATATGCTACTTTGAAAATTCGTTCCCAGAATTAACTTTCACTCAACCCTCTACAGTCGTCCTTCACCCACATTAACTCACTTGTTTTGACAGTCGTTTTTTATCCATTACCTCTTATTTATTCCCCCCTTATATCTGTTTCACTGCATGTATGCCACAACACGACCACCTCATTTGATGCTGTCTAGGTGTGATATTCTTCTCCCCTGCAGAAACTCAGTAGTTTCCTTCAAATAGTCTTTGGTTTTTGGCGCTGCGTAAATGTGATTGTCGGAACGGGTCTGGTCGAATTAACTCAAATGTACAATCTGGTCGCTCCAAGAGGTTAAAATAACAGACTGGTTTCTTCCAGCCATTATTATTGTTTGGTTTTATCAAACATGCTCCTAGGTAAATCTCAGTAACAGGTGCCTTCCAGATCACATACAGTGACCGAGCAACGATTGAATGCGCAACACGAATAATTTTTTGAGTTTACAAGATTAGTATTTGAATTTCGCTAATTCTAGTTGCACCAATAATAATCCTCGCCATTTACCCATTTCTTGCTATACGAGCTATAGTTTAATAAATATATAAAGTATCTAGTCTATGACTACAAATCATTGTCCATCATAGGTTAAAAGAAAACCAGATAAATACAGAAAAATTTCCGCGTTCCCACAATTAATCTATAACTCATTTATAACTCAAACTCATTATAAATTTCATATGATAATCAGTTTTTTGGTATTCTGCAGGTAAATTACCTTAAGTTAATTTAGAAATGAGCGAAAACTAGAAAATATTCCAAAGATCATTAATTCGCCGTTCATCGCGGACAAAAGTTAAGGAGATCGCATGACAGAGCCATTGTAGTGCCTGCGAGACGTCAATCAAACGAGAAGATCGCATTGACAGAACAGAGCGTTTTGTGCTCCGATTCTCCTCATATTTGCACTTACTACGACCTGCAGAGTTCCGGTGAACCGCACACAGTCCTCGCCAGAAGTTCATGTTCAGTTTTTTCCTCTAGTTTTTGCGGGTTCTCCTAGTCGTAATATCTTCTAGAAGAGGTTCATTTAATTATTATTAATAGCATGAGGTTTTTTGGTAAATCACAAACTACTCACTCCTCGGCGTAAACCGGAATTTGTGATAAAAATACATTCATTTCACTCATTAAAAAGCGATAACACCTCACTTAATAACACCTCACCTCACCTCACTTAATAACGCTCGAAATGCATGTACGCTGCAAATGATCGACATCATTAACATTCTGCCCACAAACAACTCCTACTGAAATAATAGATCCTGTTAATCTAGTTTCATCTCAGGAGGACTTGAGAGCAAACAACACAAGTTGACAGTACCGCCACGATTGACTGCCTCAGGAGATAACGGATAATTAAGGGAAGACTTGCCAGGTTTCTGGGGAGATGGTGCTCAATGCAGGGCACACAAAGACCGTTTTCATAGATCGCGGCAAAGGATCTCGTAGTCAATGGATTTCTCGGCAAATTGTTAACGTCTCCATCTTTTTTTGATGCGATTCTTTCGCCTATTTAAAGTCATTGAAAATAAGAAGCGTAGTAAAGAAGATCTACGGGTTCGCGTATAAATGTGAAAGCTGTGCCTCGGGGATGTGATTCTGGTGCAGATAGAAGCAATTTTTCCGACCAGTTTTCACACAAAGGTAGTAGGTCAAGAATGACTTATTAATTAGTACTTGCTTCCGTAATGCGTAATGCGAAGCTTTTGAATGATGCTAATGATCAGTCAGTAGCAAGCAAATCATTACATTTTTCCCCTCAGTACACTTAGAGCGTTCCATTTATGTAGACATCAATGTGTGTCGCTTGCAGTTATCTTCCTCTTTTCAGAGCACTGAACTGCTATCACTATTCAAGGTTTTTAACATGAAACAAGTCCAAAATCAATAATAAAAATTATAGCTCTGTACCCTGTAGAGTTTACTCCACTAAGCCCATTTAGTCTGCAGGATTTCGTACGTATGCCGGAAAAAAACTATGATATTATTTTGGATTGATTGGCTTTCGTCTGTAAAAATTAAGGGAAGGGATAAACAAGCTTCTCCACTGCGCAGCTGACATGCGCTTCACTGACGCTGCCCTCCTGAAGGGATGGTCGTTACGTGTTCAGTTATTGAAACTTTCCTTACAAGTAAGCTAAATAAAATATGTAATTCATTTCTCAAAACTTTACACCAAAATAAATAGAAAACGTTTACTCGATGTAGCCCAGTGGCATTTTGAGGGCTTCTGAGTGGAAACCGATTATTATCCGTATGATGAATTATTATAGGCGACAATTTTAAGTTTTGACCTGAGAAAAACATAACTGAATCTTCACTCGAGAAGAGAAATTCGATTTGTACGTACCTGTCGTTAAATTTCAAAATTTTCTTTTACTTGTGCTGTCACGCATAATACAATGTATTTTTAGTGGTATTTAGATGCATATTTCAGACTTGAATATAATTTTTTATTAATCCTGAGCTCTCTTTCTCATGTTATGCGACACACTGATTAAAATATTAATGAATAACATAAGAATTAATATAAATTTTAAAGTGGCTTGTCTCTCGAATTTTTTCCATCAATTTCGGCTCGTTTCAGCACCTCTGACGTTATCATAACATGATATTAGTATTTTTCATAACAATTGTTCTTATTTTTTACCCATTCTTCTTGCTGCATTTCTTCACTGAGTTGTAGTTCTTGACCTCCAAAATTCGCTACGTTGCTCTGCTATGTTGTCCGGAATTCTCTCCGAGTCTCATTTCTAAAAGGATATATGTTTAACAATTTTAACGGCTGCGCAATATGAACGAATACACCCAATCATGAAAAGTCACTTGAATATCTCCTCTGTTTTTCAATTGTCCGCAATTATTTTGTTTTACCACCGTATTAAGCGCGCTTCTTAAATATTTTCATTTTGCTCCTTTGCACAACCATTCTTATAGCCGACTTACGCGGAGAAAATTAGTCATTTTTATACCTTTACCGAGTGCTCCTACTGAAAATGAATAAGAAATAAAATGAACGCTTTATTTTAAACTTTCTTACATGCGCAATTTCGACTGTCTCGTGATTCATGCACCCAATCCTGAGAAGCCATTTTGAATTAGAATCTGAGAACATAAATTGAAAAACATCGGAACAGTTTTATAATTTGACTTTCACACGTGCATTACTAACGCCATAAAAAGCACGCCCTCTCAACATCTTTGTTCTTAGCTCCTGTACATAACCATTCTCGTGGCGAGTAACGCGGAGAAAATCTTTTCTCGGTGCCGAAGCGGATCAATTGCGCGCAGCTGGAAGACGAAGAAGACGGTGGACGGTGGAGGTGACCGCGGCGTGTATCGGTGTCCTTAGGCCCTTTTAGAGGTATTGCTTTACACCCCACTAATGGAGGCGTCGTGCGGACACCCTCGCTCCTGGCGCGACAGCGAGATGGGCCGGCACATGCAGCGCACATGCTTCGGTGTTGTCCAACGATCGCTGTTCGCGCGTCAACATGAGAGAGCGCCTGCGTATGCTCATTCGGAGAAGCCGCCTGCGTTCAAGTGCTCTTTGATAAATAAAAAAATTTTAACCTGTGGAAAATGAAAGGAATAAATTGAATTGAAGAGATGCGCGCTAATTTTAAACAATGAATTGAATTCTTTCATGTTCCGATGTGCGTGAGTTGACGTAACGTTTCAGTGGAATTCGAACTTACAACTGCAAAAAAATCAAATATTTCGCCAGAGTTTCGATGACTACCAGAGTGAATCAAACTTTTCGCAAGTCCGACTGGGTTAAAATTTGAGCGATGATTAATGTACTAATGCACTCAAGTAAGTAATGAATCTTCAAGTCAAAGGAGAGCTTTATGGGATGGATATTAATGAGAAATATATTTTTCGGAATTGTTTTTAACAAGTTCTTTTCATTTTGCTGATTTGCATCAGTTTGATTAGTTTAGCTGCAGCGTGAGATGACCTTCCAACTTTTCAATTCATGATAGCACTTGCACGAGTAACTTTGTTTGTTCGCAACCACATTCACTAATACTAATTCAAGCCTCGTAATTTTTCCTGTGAGAAACTTTCTTCAACATGACATAAACTTTGCAAATGAGCTAAAAAATATAATGCAAAAGGTGCCCATTTTTATTATTATTTTCAAAGTTCTAATAACCATCAATTTCTTTGCTTTTAAACATGTGTTTCATTGCATTAAATGACTAATGCACAAATTTATGCATGTCTTCGGTGATATGATACCCTAAATTTCAGGAAAACGAACAGTAGTAATAAAATATTGTTGTGCTGCATTTTTCAATTAAAATTAACTCATTCTTTAAACAGACTGATCCTTTGTCTCCGAAAGTGTTTTAAAAAATTTTTAAGACATGTTTCGCAATTCAATGATTAAAGAATCTTACACACGACTAGAACTAAATATGAATAAGAGTTAAGTTAATTTGAGTGTCTATCGTCCACCCATGAGTACCAAAATTGATTTCTTCAAGAGACGGCATTCAAAATAAACTTTAAGAAAATCGCATTATTTATCTGACCTCTAACAAAAAAAACCCTAAAAGAACACTCCTCGTCCTCTATAGATGTAGCGCATAGCAACTGAACCGAATTAAATAAGCTCCGTTTAACTGTTACGAGATGATCATAAAAAGCGTAAAGCGAAACACAAGAGCAAGCTCTCTCTCTCTGCACCTCCGCCACACTCGGCTGCTGAATCTTTTAACAGGCAATTTGGTGGTGCTAATTGTGACCAGGCAGCCTGATATTGGCGGTCTCTGGTGTGCTGTGTCGTGTGCTGTGTGGCAGCATGATGATATTGGCGGTCTCTGGTGTGCTGTGTCGTGTGCTGTGTGGCAGCATGATGATATTGGCGGTCTCTGGCGAGTTGTGTCGTGTGCTGTGTGGCAGCATGATGATATTGGCGGTCTCTGGCGTGCTGTGTCGTGTGCTGTGGGGGAGCATGATGATACTGGCGTTCTCTGCATGGCGTGTTGTGCCGTATGTTGTGTGTCAGCATGATGATATTGGCGGTCTCTGGCGTGTTGTGTCGTGTGCCGTGTGGGAGCATGATGGTATTAGCGGTCTCTGGCGGGTTGTGCCGTGTGCTGTGTGGCAGCATGATGATATTGGCGGTCACTGGCGTGTTGTGCCGTGTGCTGTGTGGCAGCATGAAAATATTGGCGCCGCTTAGTGTGCTGCCACGCTGGCGGTTTGAGTCGCACATGCATCATGATGATATTGGCTTGATGGTGGGAAGGCCTCTATTATGCCTAACTACGTGCAATTTTACTGTCTTAATGTTTTATTACTATGATAGAGGAGCTAAACGTTGTACTGTAACGAAAAGCACTGGGAACGCCTTTCCATGTTCCATGGTACTAGATACTTGATTGTATGGTGACACATCACACATCGTGGTACCAGGATGAATGGCCACACAACTCACGCCTCAGTACTGTATGCATGGCCACACAACACACGCCACAGTACTGGATGCATGGCCACAACAGATTCGTTGCAGTAGGAGACGCACGCGTGCCGGTGCCTCATTATCGAACGAGATGATCGCCTTGTCGATTTTCCCTGGAATTGCTGCTGAGTCGCGCCGTCAGCCTGTGACGCTGCGGGGCTGTATCTGAAGCAGGGTTGTCTTATGCCGCTTGGAACCAAAGGCTGAAAATAGCCTAAAAAAAACGTCTTTGACGATAAACTCTTCAAAGTATTTGTTTCAGCAGAGGGAAATCGTTTTGATCACAGCATCGCTTGTAGTACGAGCGCTAATTTTATAGAACATCAACAATCCATTCCGCGTATTTTTATTTTCCAGAATAATTGGAAAAAAGACGTCTATGTTTAACCTAAAGTTTTGATGAAATCAATCAAGAATGAGGTATACAATTGTGTCAGAAATCATGATGGAGTGAGTGTTATGGCTTATTGAGGTACCAGGTTTTTTTCGTGTTTCTATTATTCCTTCACACTACAATTGGAAAAATTCCAGGGGACTTAAAACATAAATACTTTGCTTCGCTTTGAGAATTTCAGCGGCTAACATCTTGTGCAAATCATTGTGATACTCTGATAAAGTTATGTATAATTGAATTTTAAAAATAATTTCACTTCCATGATAGCATTCATGACCGGGACAAACATCGCATTATTGGAACCCAAAATTAATGCTTCTCACTGCTACTACACAATTCATTTTTCTTGGTGTTGCACGAGATCGGTGACTACACCTTCGCCATAGCTGCAAAAACGCAAGCTGCAATTCTACGTGACGGATGCTCGGCGCAGCAAATTTCTACTACGACTGCGTTGAACTGCTGAGAAATGACGCCGAGTTTAATGGCAGTGAGAAAGAGATGCACGGGGTGACCGTGAAGTGCGCCAGCGTGGCTGTGACGTTCAGGGGCGAGATCACGCCCCCGGGATGCTGCTTCACTCAGCAATTCATTGACAGCGCCGTCGCCGCATGCTCATCGCACCGATGTTCAATAATTATTACACCAAATTTTCGGGCATCTAATCCCTAAAGTACCAAACATAATTTCAACCTTGAAATGTTCTCTAGTAAGACGATCTTTCAATTCCGACGTGTGTTGTAGGAGTTAAGTAGAGACATGTCACCGAGCTGTCTGAGCAATCGATTAAAAAGGCGTCTCTAACTACGGCGTTTCTAATTGTTTTTGTAAGACGTTTGTTTGAAGTACGCTTCCTTCCGCATCACTGACGGATCTCTTGCTTCAAGCCGTTTCCTACAGGTCCCTGGTTATCTAATTTTAATTCTTAACCCGTTATTTTAAGACGTACCTAACGACATTACTATAAGCAGTTCCCAAGTAGTTCATTATTTATATAACCTCCTAACTGGTTTGTTATTATCAGAAATTTATATATTTTCAATTATTATTAGAAGGTCCGGCGTTGTCTGTTATCGTAGGAATTTTCCAATTGGTGTAGTGTTGTTCGATGTCTCTTTTAGCCTCGTTATTATCAGTCTATAATTTGTCGTTGCACAGGAAAATTTCATACATAATAAATAAGAAAATACGTTGAAACAGGTGAAATAAAAACACTGTAATTGCAGGTGAATACCTAGTAATATTTTGCAAGAAGACGTGATAGTGTATCTTCAACACTACGCCGAAATATAACAGATTAAAAACATTTCAAAATTAGGTATAAAGTCAATGAACTCGTCAAGTTAGTTTTTTCGAGTTCTTTGCTCACGTAATTTTTTTTTTGTCAGGTGAACATTACTTTTAGTCTTTGAATATAGGGCGAGATATAGTAAGTTGAAGTGAGACAGCTGAATCAGTAGAAATATTAATTAAACAAGAAATGATTTTTACTTTGTCTCATTTGAGAGTTAAATGCAAGAAAAATCAAAATAATACATACATATATAATGAACCAGAACATAGACGTAATAAAATGTTTCCGAGGTAATAAAATGTTGCCGCGAGGTGAATATTGGAGGCTAATTCTTTCATCGCAAACTAAGGTAGAAGTTTTCTCAAAGGTAGTGGATAATTGTGATTACCTCCACTCCATGATTCTATTATTGAATTACATTAGCTGCAGACACTTATAACAATATTTACTTTTAACAACAATTACGTTCCCAGAATGAAAATGAGTTAATTCCAAAAACTGCAACATCCATCGGTAAAAAAGGAATTGTGAGGGCAGTTATGAAGCGATTAAGAAGTCCTCGTTCGACACTCATGCGCTCGCAAACGCAAGCCGCAAAATGGCATAACCCGAGAACCGGTGGCCAAAGTAGCAAGAAGTGTGAACGCAAGAAAGGAAAAGTTAGCACTTAGTGCTAAGGGTTGGCAGTTCGTTGGGACCAAATAAAGCTTTTTATAACCACTTACG
Organism: Morinoia aosen; assembly: GCA_030386875.1. Lineage (NCBI taxonomy): Eukaryota > Metazoa > Arthropoda > Malacostraca > Amphipoda > Talitridae > Morinoia > Morinoia aosen. The sequence continues at coordinate 14,300,745 of CM059563.1, forward strand.
AGCGGCAATAAGCTGGTCTAGCGCTACTTTAGCGGGAGCGCCTCCTACATGCAAATCTCAAACCCGCTTTCTGTGCACCGAACTATGGCGTCTTTGAGATCGCACGCCACAGTCACTTTAGCCACACTTTGCCGCCACAGCTGATTTTGCTCTGACTTCATGCGATGCTTTGCATGCACTACACAGAGAGTACTGGGGTGACTTACTTAACATATAGTCAACAAAAACGAAGGAGCAAGTTTATGTCATGTAAAGTTCAGCCCATATGTATATAGTTCTAGTAAAGAACCTTGAATTTGGATCTCGATTAGCTTCTAATACTCGGAGCGCATGTTGCATGGTTTACTGAAACCTTAAACTTCCGGCCACATGTTTACGCATTTCGGGCGATATGCAATGGAGACTGAGTTCGTAGAGAAAACTCTGCCAGTACATTTTGTTCAGCTTAAAACCATAATTTCTCGAACTAATATTATATAATATTTAAGTATTTTACGCTCCCAGATCTCTGCTGCAGTTTTCAGGTCGACGGTATAGTTGTGACATCAAATATTTACTTAGAATCTCTTTTTAAGCTCATATTTCAGTTTTAGTGACGGTTGTAATAAATATAATGCATCTTGACTTTTTCCTTCTGAACTTCGAGAAGTTTTGAAATCCCCGGTCCTGCATTTCCGTTCTACCTAAGGACATTGTTCTGCAAGAACTCCATAGAATGGAAAAAAGATCCATAAGGCAGACTTTTTCGATCGATTTTTAAAAGCGATGGATGCGCGAGAACCATACTATTGCACAAGCTAGTACCGGTAAATAAATGCCACTGAACTGAGTGAGACATAATATGATGGCGACGTACCATCCAGCCTTCACGAGTGCGACACTCAACGGCTCAGGTCATTCACATTCGTCTTCAATTACTTCAGAAGTTTCATAAATTTTCCACAAAAAGACGAGACGAGCTCTATCAATGCGCGCTTGGAAGAAACACCGTGCGGTACTTCCTCATGAAGATATTCTGATCACATTTTCTTTGTTTCGTATTAATTCGAGCAGAGAAAGTTTTCACATTGATGAACTCCCCCTAGCAACACTGACTGACTTGCTTTAAATTCATCGACCAAGAAACGTGTTGCAGAGACAACTTTCCTACTTTTCTCTCTCTCGAAATTCGGAGTCTGCAAGAGGAGGTTGACGGTCTTCCGAACTTCAATGAAACACTCGGCGGCGGGCCTCCAAAGCGGCTTTTGTGAAGCCAGGGTAATCAGGGTGCGGAAACGAGAGCACTATTCCCATTGATTCGCGATCCCGTGTTATTCCTACGAGGCCTTTAGAAAGTGCCCGCGTCGAGTGCTTTAAATTAACATATAATTTCGTTCTTTCAAACATTCTGAAGATTCTGGAGAGCCAATCAGAAGCGGGGAGCTGAATTGAGCTGTTTGCTCATTGGCTGAATATTGCGTGGCATATTCGCCTTACGTGTTCCCTCCTCCTATATAGTAGCCCTTCTTTTGTACCCCTTCAATTGGCTCCACAATGCTAATAAAGGTTCCATCATTGAATTAAAGATAGATTAGTTTCGCCTCAAAGACCGTCTTTGTAAGGATTTATTATATTTTACCCTTCGGTTTTGAGTTCATTACTTACATACATTCGGAACTGTCTGGTTGAGAGTCCGTGTGCTTGGTAACTGCAGTTGTGTAAAATCAGGACCACGTCTCGGGAACTTCATTGCAAATGAGGGCTGATCAACTTTTAAAGCTAGTTTCTTAAATTTAATTGCGAGTTCATCGTCGAACTACTTATTTCAGCTCGGATTTCTTTTGATTTACATTGTAGATTTAAATTAATAGCACAACAAAAAAACAATATTCAAATCAATTCAGAAATTATTCAAATTGTACTTGAAAATAACTTAAATCTCTTTTTATACAAAACGGCAGAAGTTTTTTCAAGTTCGTGAGGTTTTTCGTCTCATCTTCGCCCATAATCGCTCCTCGATCCATTTCCAAACATGTCTAAATTACGCGTGGCGCTAAACACGAGCTTGGAAGCCACAGCGTTCCGCCTTGCTCGGTTCTGTCTTCACACTTCAAGCTCTCGAGTTTGGATGAGCTTGCTTTATAAGGTAAAGAAGTGCAGTTACAGCTTGTCGTGACACTGTAGCAATAATTTTTCCTCTCAAATGTAAAAAATTGACTGCTGCTATTATGAACCAAAAGAGAAATTACCGAATAAGTTTAAGGTCTTTTAAATTGAATAAGTTACTTGTTAATTACTGGTATGCAAATACGTACAGAATGAGTGCTTTTGTATGCAGTGCTTATGCTTTGCGTTAATTGATCTGGCGTGAAAAAGCTGTATATGTAATTTTATGAGGCATCATGTTAACTGAATGAAATTCATACATGACAATAGAGTACTCTTTCAACGTATTATAGAATGATAGATCAGCCTACTGAAGACTTTATATCGAATCAATGGATAAAGTAATGCTAAAATTTAACCTCAGTTAATGATTCACAATCGCCCAAATAAGAGAACTTGACGTCAAAAAATGGCTTTACTTGGTTGTACATTCCCACAAGTCGCTTGAAATCTATTCAACTGAATGTGTGTAGCAACTTTCAACAATCTTTCTCAAGATAAAAAATTCCACTATTTTAAGCTTCAATTAGCCATTCAAAATGACACCTTGATTCAATAATATCTATCATTTACTACTGTTTTTTCTTGTATTGAAACCAAACGCTAGAATCGGAAAAATTTACTTAATTTTCATTGAAAAAAATTCCCCCACAATCACAAGAACTCTGCTCTGTACCAATTGATACAACTGACTGGGTTTCCTTTGACTGTTTTCCACACTTCTTTTACTTCAGTAAATTTTAAATTCCAGTTATGCTCCCCATACATTCGTACATCGATTGCTCGGCCGCCGCTATCTTCCTTCACACTGACCCTCCATGGCGCTCTGGAATTAGCGCAGCAACAAGAAAGCCTTCAATTAAGACCACAAATAAAGGAGTAACTCTATGAGGCGCCGTAACGAATTTTTCGACACTTTATCGGCAGTTTTGGAGCGGCAAATGACGCAAAAAGCAGCACCATATTGGGAGGCCGGGGGACCGCGCCGCAATTAATTGGATAAGTGGCAGCATGCGTGTGGCCAAACTGCTCGTTTGAACTGCTTTGTAGGATGTCTCATTAGGGCAGCGATAAATGATGATTCCAGCCTGTCGTCTTGCGTGCGTCTTGCAGTTCATTAATCTCGAGTGGGTCGAAGATGTGTTGATCTTGCTCGAGTGAATTCATACGCTGGCAACATAAAAAACTTCTGCTCACAATGGAAAGTGCAACAGGCTTGTTATCTATTCAATTTTCCCTAGAAAATAGCGTCTGGATAAGAAATATCTGAAGTGCAACAAAACATCAAGATGAATTCAATATCTACGTGTAAATATTTCACAGAACTTTTTTATTGATCATGTCATCGAATGTTTTGTTGCAAGAGCTCAAATTGAGTTGAAAGTAGTAATTTTATGAAACAAAATACCATCGGAACCTCATTGAGTTTCAATAAGAATCGTACAAGACACTCTTCAGTGTGTTTCATTGAAAGTTTTAGTAAGGTCTCCAACTTTTAATGGTTAATAAAACACAAGTTTGAAATGCTATGTCTGTCCCATAAACTTTTCAGAGATCGAGTCCGTCACCAAAATTTGCGAAGTGCAGTCGATTTAGCGGCAACACGTTGACTATAATTCGGAGATTGTCAGTTGTCTTCTCTGCGAATGTTTTGGCAGAAGTTGCCACTTTTCTCCAGGACGAGAGCGGCCCATTATGTATTTTTTGGCGCCTTTTCTCCGACGAACGATTGGCGAGATGGCCTTTTATGCAGCACACTTCGAGAAATTGCCTCCGACTTCGCAGATGAAAATGTTTCATCATGTTAAATTTTCTGTATTATTTTGCGGTGCCTGAAGACAGCGAAATTTTGTCAATGCAATATTTCACATGATAAAACTAGCTTTTCTGCACGACTGCTATTAATGAAAGCAGCAATAATATAAGATATACGTAATAGTTGTGCACATTATCTTTAGGAAAACTAGCACTTTTTAAAATATCTTTTAACAATTTGAAACCAGTTTTTCTTTTGCTATCACAACGTATTGCTACTTCAAAAGTTCCTATTTGAACGAAATACATGTGAGTTATTCATCCCTAGTTATGATTAGACAACTTTACAGTGCATTACATCACTAGATGCATATGAAAACAAGACGATATCCATTACGGAAATTTCAAAAACTGCCATCTTTTTATCTTTAAATACATCCAATAATTTAAAAAATATGCCGCGCATTCACATGAAGCTCAATTAATAGGCGTTGACTAAAATTCCCGATGTAATTTTGCAGGAAAAATTGTGCGCGCGTTTTTCAGGAGGAGGAGACTTGATTGGGGCGTCGATTGCCCTGAGCAGCCGCGACCGCGGGAAATTGGCTAGCAGAGAGTGTCAGAAGTTTGAAATAAGGCAAAAGTGGCTTCATTTCCCTCGCAGCGCAAACAACCGCATCTCTGAGGCACAATACGGCACTCATGTTGCAGCTCGGTGCCTGGATTCTGCAAGCCTCCTCACGTATCGCAGAGGGCTTGTGTAATCAAACATGGACGAGATCAATTTAAGAAAGAAAAACAACGTAAAAATATTACATTAAAGTATTTTTTAATATTGAGCTGGAAGGGCAAAACAACTGAATCTGATTCCACTGACATTTGAACTTATAGGTCAAACTTTGATTCCCGTTCTTCAAAAAAATACTACGCATAACTCACATGTTCAAACTCAAACGACGACGGCTTCTTAACTTGAACTTCCGTCAATATTTAACCGAACATATGTGGGGCATAATTTCCTGGAAGCTTGCAGAACGCACGAATATTGAGGAGAATTTGCCCCTCTTGAGCAGCGATGGGAACCCGGTGAGCTGTGTGGTGTTCTGGTCGTGCGCAAAGTTCGTAAGGACGGGTGTCTCTGGGACGGGTTTTGGCTCGTACAAGTCACACAGAGTTGTTTGCGATCGATTCTTAAAGAGCTCTGTCCCTTGAGGGGCCTCTCGAGCTGTGCTGCTCAGCTCGGTGCTTGAGTGGCGGTGCACTGCACTGTGTGGGGGCTGCACTGCACAGTGCTTGAGTGGCGGTGCACTGCACTGTGTGAGGGCTGCACTGCACGGTGCTTGAGTGGCGGTGCACTGCACTCTGTGGGGGCTGCACTGCACCGTGTGAGGGCTGCACTGCACGGTGCTTGAGTGGCGGTGCACTGCACTGTGTGGGGGCTGCACTGCACGGTGCTTGAGTGGCGGTGCACTGCACTGTGTGGGGGCTGCACTGCACCGTGTGAGGGCTGCACTGCACGGTGCTTGAGTGGCGGTGCACTGCACTGTGTGGGGGCTGCACTGCACGGTGCTTGAGTGGCGGTGCACTGCACTGTGTGGGGGCTGCACTGCACCGTGTGAGGGCTGCACTGCACGGTGCTTGAGTGGCGGTGCACTGCACTGTGTGGGGGCTGCACTGCACGGTGCTTGAGTGGCGGTGCACTGCACTGTGCGGGGGCTGCAGTGCACTATGTGGGGGCTGCACTGCACTGTGTAAGGACTGCAATGTACTGTGTGGGGGCTGCACTGCACTGTGTGGGGGCTGCACTGCAATGTGTGGGGGCTGCACTGCACTGTGTGAGGGCTGCAATGCACTGTGTGGGGGCTGCACTGCACTGTGTGGGGGCTGCACTGCACTGTGTGAGGGCTGCAATGCACTGTGTGGGGGCTGCACTGCACTGTGTGGGGGCTGCACTGCACTGTGGGAGGGCTGCACTGCATTGTGTGAGGGGTGCACTGCACTGTGTGAGGGCTGCACTGTACTGTGTGAGGGGTGCAGTGCACTGTGTGGGGGCTGCACTGTGTGAGGGCTGCACTGCACTGTGTGAGGGGTGCACTGCACTGTGTGAGGGGTGCACTGCACTGTGTGGGGGCTGCACTGCACTGTGTGGGGGCTGCACTGCACTGTGTGGGGGCTGCACTGCACTGTGTGGGGTCTGCACTGCACTGTGTGAGGGGTGCACTGCACTGTGTGGGGGCTGCACTGCACTGTGTGAGGGCTGCACTGCACGGTGCTTGAATGACGGTGCACTGCACTGTGTGGGGGCTGCAGTGCACTGTGTGGGGGCTGCACTGCACTGTGTGAGGGCTGCAATGTACTCTGTGGGGGCTGCACTGCACTGTGTGGGGGCTGCACTGCACTTTGTGGGGGCTGCACTGCACTGTGTGAGGGCTGCAATGCACTGTGGGGGGGCTGCACTGCACTGTGTGGGGGCTGCACTGCACTGTGTGGGGGCTGCACTGCACTGTGTGAGGGGTGCACTGCACTGTGTGCGGGCTGCACTGCACTGTGTGAGGGCTGCACTGCACTGTGTGGGGGCTGCACTGCACTGTGTGAGGGCTGCAATGCACTGTGGGGGGGCTGCACTACACTGTGTGGGGGCTGCACTGCACTGTGTGGGGGCTGCACTGCACTGTGTGAGGGGTGCACTGCACTGTGTGCGGGCTGCACTGCACTGTGTGAGGGCTGCACTGCACTGTGTGGGGGCTGCAATGCACTGTGTGAGGAGTGCACTGCACCGTGTGAGGGCTGCACTGCACGGTGCTTGAGTGGCGGTGCACTGCAATGTGTGGGGGCTGCACTGCACGGTGCTTGAGTGACGGTGCACTGCACTGTGTGGGGGCTGCAGTGCACTGTGTGGGGGCTGCACTGCACTGTGTGAGGGCTGCAATGTACTCTGTGGGGGCTGCACTGCACTGTGTGGGGGCTGCACTGCACTTTGTGGGGGCTGCACTGCACTGTGTGAGGGCTGCAATGCACTGTGGGGGGGCTGCACTGCACTGTGTGGGGGCTGCATTGCACTGTGTGAGGGCTGCACTGCACTGTGTGAGGGGTGCACTGCACTGTGTGAGGGCTGCACTGTACTGTGTAAGGGGTGCACTGCACTGTGGGGGGGCTGCACTGTGTGGGGGCTGCACTGCACTGTGTGAGGGGTGCACTGCACTGTGTGGGGGCTGCACTGCACTGTGTGAGGGCTGCACTGCACTGTATGGGGCTGCACTGCACTGTGTGAGGGGTGCACTGCACTGTGTGAAGGGTGCACTGCACTGTTTGAGGGCTGCACTGCATTGTAAAAGAGGTGCACTGCACTGTCTCTACCTGTAAAATACAATATGAGCAATATAGAGTACATAAATTACAGTGAAAATGCAGTAAGCGCATTGTACAGTACAGCAGATACAGAGAGAAGCACAGCTCATGCTCAATTTTAGTCAGTATACCAAGTGCAGTGTTAAAATACGCCACAACTCCCTGGACACATAAATACACATCCTCGGTATAGGGTTGAAGAAAATTATTGTTAACATCTATGAGCAACTTCTGCAACTAATCATCCAAAATTTGTCACATTGTGATAACTCAATGTCCGTAATATACATACATTTTAACGAAAAAAAATCAGCTTTGATAAAAAGTATCAGTAGAACACGTGCAAACTGTTCGTATGCTTACAAATACTAAGTTAGCTAAGTTTATTCTCACGAATGTTGTAGTGCGTCAGTCAATCCAAGGTATTATAGAACGGAAGTAAAGCGACAAATATTTCAAATTCACGTTTAAAAACCGTCTTTTCAATTAAACAGAGAATAATTCGAACAGAAGCTCTTTTTGAAAGTTGTTTCATTGACTCACTGATGCTGTCTCCTGATGAGCAGGAGTTTGAATAGAGAGGCTACCTGGAACAGGTCATTAAGGCGAAGCGCAAGTAGCGATTGCGAATGAATGAATCAGCATCTGCGAGCGCATTCACATCCCTGAATAGTGACCTAAATGCTCAGATCTGAGGTGTCAGGGAAACGTATTGAAATTCGATGCACAGGTTCTCGAATGCTGTAGTGGCAATGATTACCTACTATCGCATGCAGAGTTGAACTCTTGCTATAAGGCTGGTGGCGGCGAGGTAAATCACTGGATCATAATTTGGCTGCCTAGTCAAAACGACGCGCGACTAGCGCACCAGTCCTATTTGTGGTGCGCTTCGATGACAGGCGTCCTGTTGAGCAAACACGGCTCAGCCTTCAATGGTCACAATCAGCAAACGTTCTAGTTATTCAGCTGCTCTCATCTTACATGCTAGGTAATTTTCAATTTTCGTGACATAAAAGTTTTTTATCGACAATATTGCTCCGCTAAATGTGCTTCATTTTGAATTCGACACGGATTGAATTGAGTTTCATGTTTGCCATAAAAATGCAATTAAGCTAAGTTACCTCGCTTTTGTAAATATTTTGCAGTGTTTAAATTCTTATATTTACGGATAGTAGAATACTGAAATTTGCTCACGGTACCATTAAAACATTATTTTAACCATCATGGCTAAAAAAGGATTCAATACTGTCAATTAACCTATATTGAGCGGGCGAAGAAGATCATTACTGGCGAAAGTCATGTAGAAGGCCGCATGCTAATGAACATAAATTAACAGGTTCCGGTATATTGTGCATGCAGCGTATGCTGCTCATACTGCATATGCAAAAGCATATTTTGATACAGCCTATGATTTATTTTAAATTTTAATTTTCAACACTAAATCTCGACGTTTTATTCATGAAATCGTTGATAACGACAGTTTTGATTTTGGCACGGGACATCTAATTTTATAGTCTAACGTTATACTTGTTACTAGTACAGCTCAGTTGTGCGCAGCGACTATAGGAGATGAAAGGCCTACTACATAGTTCTTGCGACTATATTTGGCATCGTAGACTGCTCTTGCTCCTTGCAGAAAATGCGCACCAAAAATAAACAGAAAAAAAAATAAAAAAGTGGCAACCGTACTGTTTTCAGCTACCCCAAAAGGGGAAGTCAGACATTCAAATCAACGTAGGATAGGAATATTTTTCACACCTTTTCAATTTCCTTAATTAGACATGGATCACAACCTAGTGAAAACTGAGGTATTTCTTCCTTTGAATATGGATCACAAGCCAGACCAGATAAAGTTTGATACGAATGGTAATTCGCACGCAGTTCACATAGAATACAAGCTCCCAGTGGAAGGCGGCCTTAACCATGAACATGAAGAAGAGTCATTTCACAAGCGAGCATCTCTAGGGCACAATTTAGTTAACTACTGCTGGCACTCACTCACATCAGTGAAGCAAGCAGGTAACGATGCGTGTGTCACACCTGAGAGTTGATAACGACTTTATGAATTGACGCTCATTACGGCAACAGGTGTCTTTTGACGCTAGTTTCCTTAACACAGGAGCCTTTTGTCGGAATGGAAGCTACTACTACGGTGCTGCAGCTGTGCTGGACGAATTGTAACGCTGGATGTTGCAACACTGGAATACTGTAACTGTGCTGAGTTAGTTGTAACACTGGATGTTGCAACACTGGGATACTGTAACTGTGCTGAGTCAGTTGTAACACTGGATGTTGCAACACTGGGATACTGTAACTGTGCTGAGTCAGTTGTAACACTGAATGTTGCGACACTGGGATACTGTAACTGTGTTGAGTCAGTTGTAACACTGAATGTTGCAACACTGGGAGGCTGTATTTGAGTTGCGTCAGTTGTAACACTGGGTGTTACAACACTGATATGCCGTATACGTGCTGGGTCAGTTGTAACACTGGATCAGTCTATTAGGTCTATTGTATCACGATATCAGTTGTAATAGTGAATGCGTATTAACACTGCAGCAGCTGGGGCTAGCATGCTGTACGAGTATCTATGTAGGTAACGAAGCAGTACAATAGTTCGTGCACAAGATCAAGTAAAGTGCTAAATCAAACGAAAATAAATAGGAAAATTATTTTAACGAATGTTTACTATTCAATTCTCCCCACTTACCTGAATTTACTACTAAATCCCACATATATAGCCTATCAGTGTTTATAATCGGTAATATAACTCAATATTTTATCTATCAGCTTTTGTGTAATTGAGTCCATTCTAAGCAGTAAATTAATGCAGTAAATGATGGAAAAAATTTATCTTCCGTCAAAGCTGAAGGTTGGTAAGTTGATACATTTCTAAGATTAAAAATACTTTGTCTTTCGTTTTTTTTATTTGACTGAGCGAAAACAGTTCACATGAAGGTATTGGTCAGCTTTACTCTGCAGCGGTAACAAAATGAGAAAAGCCACTTAATTCATATAGAGCTTACTGCATTTGCTAGAGCCTTCCCTTCGCCAGGCAGCCAGATTGCGTTAAAATTCACGTTTCCTACTTGCAATAAAGTTTAAACCTTAAGTATAATTTGCCGTCAATGTAGACTCACAAATACAGTAATTCAGAGCGAGAATGTTACTGCAAATCGTCAAAGGTCATCTTTAAAGCCTTATGAAGAGGGGGTTTTTGCTGTGGGAAACTCTACATTTGTGTATTTGGAAGGAGCCTCCTCAGCACACGGCACTAGGTCTACAAGGCAAAAAGGTGCTAGATCTTCAGACAAAAAACGGCTAGTTATTTAAAGTAAAACGCATAAGTCTCAAGGGTAAAACGCGTGTCTCTTCAGGCAAAAAATATTTGATATTCAAGGCAAACAGTGCCAGAATTTCAAAGCAAAAAATTTCTATCTTTAGGGAAAAGCTGCTTGATTTTCGGAAGAAAAGCAGCTGCACCTTCAAATAAAAATCTCATGGTCCTCAAGGAAAATTCATTAGATTTTTAAGAAAATAATACTAGATCTTTAGGGTGACCTCGCCGCTGCTGCGATATAGTCGCAGTGAAGCTGCGGCCTGACGACTGCCCCTCGGCCTACAGTTGCTAGTTTGCTGCCATGAAATCAATGTGACTTTAGAATAAAATAACGGTAGTAACTAATAGCTCCAAAATTTGGAATCTCTTATTCTAACATGTATATTTTACATGCTGGGTTCATGCGCTTGATTTGGTTATATTATGACCGTTTAGCTACGTGAAATTCATCAGATAGCTTCAAAGCAATTTGTTATTAATTCTCTGTCATCACATATTGCAGCATTACACTCGACTGATGATCGACAAAATACATTATCACAAAATTCATCATAACAGCATAAGCTGGATACTGAACTTACATCTGTGCTTAGATTCCCTAATGAAGCAACAAATATATGTTCGTGTAATCAAAATTGGCGGATTAAACTTACGCAGAATGTTTCACGAATAAGACAATTTTAATTTAGAGTTTTCATAAAATACACTCATTCTCAAGTAATCATTTTTACACATTACTTAACACTAAAATCGCTTCTCATAAAATCGCTCGACAATTTTCATCTCCTTCAACATTTTATGACTACTCATAAATGTTACGAGACATAAATTTAATGTTCAACACCGTAAAATTTGAGTCTAATTTCACAGCGCTTATTTTCAATAGAACTTTGCTTTCGTACAAATTGAACATTTTTGATGAACTTCGTCTCATGTAAATTTTTCCCAACCTTCCTCTGATAATCTTTAAAATAACTTCGAATAGCAGAAACCCATTTCTGAGCCACATCTCTCATTAGCCCGTTCCCATTTCTGAGCCACATCGCTCATTTACCCGTTCCCATTTCTGAGCCACATCGCTCATTTACCCGTTCCCATTTCTGAGCCACATCGCTCATTTACCCGTTCCCATTTCTGAGCCACATCGCTCATTTACCCGTTTTCATTTCTGAGCCACATCGCTCATTTACCCGTTCCCATTTCTGAGCCACATCGCTCATTTACCCGTTCCCATTTCTGAGCCACATCGCTCATTTACCCGTTCCCATTTCTGAACCACATCTCTCATTTACCCGTTTCCATTTCTGACCCACATCTCTCATTTACCCGTTTCCATTTCTGACCCACATCGCTCATTTACCCGTTCCCATTTCTGACCCACATCGCTCATTTACCCGTTCTCATTTCTGACCCACATCGCTCATTTACCCGTTCCCATTTCTGACCCACATCGCTCATTTACCCGTTCTCATTTCTGACCCACATCGCTCATTTACCCGTTCCCATTTCTGACCCACATCGCTCATTTACCCGTTCCCATTTCTGACCCACATCGCTCATTTACCCGTTCTCATTTCTGACCCACATCGCTCATTTACCCGTTCCCATTTCTGACCCACATCGCTCATTTACCCGTTCTCATTTCTGACCCACATCTCTCATTTACCCGTTCTCATTTCTGACCCACATCGCTCATTTACCCGTTCTCATTTCTGACCCACATCGCTCATTTACCCGTTCTCATTTCTGACCCACATCGCTCATTTACCCGTTCCCATTTCTGACCCACATCGCTCATTTACCCGTTCCCATTTCTGACCCACATCGCTCATTTACCCGTTCTCATTTCTGACCCACATCGCTCATTTACCCGTTCCCATTTCTGACCCACATCGCTCATTTACCCGTTCTCATTTCTGACCCACATCGCTCATTTACCCGTTCTCATTTCTGACCCACATCGCTCATTTACCCGTTTCCATTTCTGACCCACATCGCTCATTTACCCGTTCTCATTTCTGACCCACATCGCTCATTTACCCGTTCCCATTTCTGACCCACATCGCTCATTTACCCGTTCTCATTTCTGACCCACATCGCTCATTTACCCGTTCTCATTTCTGACCCACATCGCTCATTTACCCGTTCTCATTTCTGACCCACATCGCTCATTTACCCGTTCTCATTTCTGACCCACATCTCTCATTTACCCGTTCTCATTTCTGACCCACATCGCTCATTTACCCGTTCTCATTTCTGACCCACATCGCTCATTTACCCGTTCTCATTTCTGACCCACATCGCTCATTTACCCGTTCTCATTTCTGACCCACATCGCTCATTTACCCGTTCTCATTTCTGACCCACATCGCTCATTTACCCGTTCTCATTTCTGACCCACATCTCTCATTTACCCGTTCTCATTTCTGACCCACATCGCTCATTTACCCGTTCTCATTTCTGACCCACATCGCTCATTTACCCGTTCTCATTTCTGACCCACATCGCTCATTTACCCGTTCTCATTTCTGAGCCACATCGCTCATTTACCCGTTCTCATTTCTGACCCACATCTCTCATTTACCCGTTCCCATTTCTGACCCACATCGCTCATTTACCCGTTCCCATTTCTGACCCACATCGCTCATTTACCCGTTCTCATTTCTGAGGCACATCGCTCATTTACCCGTTCCCATTTCTGACCCACATCTCTCATTTACCCGTTCCCATTTCTGACCCACATCGCTCATTTACCCGTTCCCATTTCTGACCCACATCGCTCATTTACCCGTTCTCATTTCTGACCCACATCGCTCATTTACCCGTTCTCATTTCTGAGCCACATCGCTCATTTACCCGTTCCCATTTCTGACCCACATCGCTCATTTACCCGTTCTCATTTCTGACCCACATCGCTCATTTACCCGTTCCCATTTCTGACCCACATCGCTCATTTACCCGTTCCCATTTCTGACCCACATCGCTCATTTACCCGTTCTCATTTCTGACCCACATCTCTCATTTACCCGTTTCCATTTCTGACCCACATCGCTCATTTACCCGTTCTCATTTCTGACCCACATCGCTCATTTACCCGTTCTCATTTCTGACCCACATCGCTCATTTACCCGTTCTCATTTCTGAGCCACATCGCTCATTTACCCGTTCTCATTTCTGAGCCACATCGCTCATTTACCCGTTCTCATTTCTGACCCACATCGCTCATTTACCCGTTCTCATTTCTGACCCACATCGCTCATTTACCCGTTCTCATTTCTGACCCACATCTCTCATTTACCCGTTCTCATTTCTGACCCACATCGCTCATTTACCCGTTCCCATTTCTGAGGCACATCGCTCATTTACCCGTTCCCATTTCTGAGGCACATCGCTCATTTACCCGTTCCCATTTCTGAGGCACATCGCTCATTTACCCGTTCCCATTTCTGACCCACATCGCTCATTTACCCGTTCCCATTTCTGAGGCACATCGCTCATTTACCCGTTCCCATTTCTGAGGCACATCGCTCATTTACCCGTTCCCATTTCTGAGGCACATCGCTCATTTACCCGTTCCCATTTCTGACCCACATCGCTCATTTACCCGTTCCCATTTCTGAGGCACATCGCTCATTTACCCGTTCCCATTTCTGAGGCACATCGCTCATTTACCCGTTCCCATTTCTGAGGCACATCGCTCATTTACCCGTTCCCATTTCTGACCCACATCGCTCATTTACCCGTTCCCATTTCTGAGGCACATCGCTCATTTACCCGTTCCCATTTCTGACCCACATCGCTCATTTACCCGTTCCCATTTCTGAGGCACATCGCTCATTTACCCGTTCCCATTTCTGAGGCACATCGCTCATTTACCCGTTCCCATTTCTGAGGCACATCGCTCATTTACCCGTTCCCATTTCTGAGGCACATCGCTCATTTACCCGTTCCCATTTCTGACCCACATCGCTCATTTACCCGTTCCCATTTCTGAGGCACATCGCTCATTTACCCGTTCCCATTTCTGAGGCACATCGCTCATTTACCCGTTCCCATTTCTGAGGCACATCGCTCATTTACCCGTTCCCATTTCTGAGGCACATCGCTCATTTACCCGTTCCCATTTCTGACCCACATCGCTCATTTACCCGTTCCCATTTCTGAGGCACATCGCTCATTTACCCGTTCCCATTTCTGAGGCACATCGCTCATTTACCCGTTCCCATTTCTGACCCACATCGCTCATTTACCCGTTCCCATTTCTGAGGCACATCGCTCATTTACCCGTTCCCATTTCTGACCCACATCGCTCATTTACCCGTTCCCATTTCTGAGGCACATCGCTCATTTACCCGTTCCCATTTCTGAGGCACATCGCTCATTTACCCGTTCCCATTTCTGAGGCACATCGCTCATTTACCCGTTCCCATTTCTGACCCACATCGCTCATTTACCCGTTCCCATTTCTGAGCCACATCGCTCATTTACCCGTTCCCATTTCTGACCCACATCGCTCATTTACCCGTTCCCATTTCTGACCCACATCGCTCATTTACCCGTTCCCATTTCTGAGGCACATCGCTCATTTACCCGTTCCCATTTCTGACCCACATCGCTCATTTACCCGTTCCCATTTCTGAGCCACATCGCTCATTTACCCGTTCCCATTTCTGAGCCACATCGCTCATTTACCCGTTCCCATTTCTGACCCACATCGCTCATTTACCCGTTCCCATTTCTGAGGCACATCGCTCATTCATCGCTTCCTATTCCTCCTACCGAGGCTGCGCAGTGGCGTCTCAGAAGCGACGGCACTACGCATCATCCCGGCAGGCTCCGGTAATAGAGCCAATCACAGTCGCTAATTAGGTAACTCGACCGACCAATTAGGAAGCCGGTAACTCGTGACGTCATCCTCTGGCCTCTCCGGAGGTCAAACTCAATGCAGACCTCCAGGATTTCCTGACGTCAACTAATATCACACGAACAGTACGGCACCATATTTGTTGTCTTAGCGAATCAACAGTAACGCCTCTGCTACAAAAGTATCATAATGTCGAGAAAAACTCAGTTTATCTCGCCAAATGTTAATATTACCCTCCGAGTTTCAAGTTTTGACTAAACCTTCAATCAGGTTTGATATTTTTTCAAACTCTACGGATATTTTCCCTAACATTTAATTTAGTTTTAGTCCGGTCCACACATTGTCGTTCAAATTTGAATGTCTTAAAATAGGCACAAAATACTGCAGACCACAACGAAAATATTATAAGGAATATCAAAGCTCATCGTCATGGCTTAGTGTACTTACTGTGATAAGTATTTTCACGTCTTTGTGGAACCCACTCTCACGATAAAAAAAGAGACGAAGCTTCCGTTTTCAAGTGATCATGCACGTATCTACGGACCTATTCCGTAATCAGTGCCAGGCCTAGCGGAAAATAACTGAACTCAACACAAGGCTGCACAATATAATGCAAAAACAGTCGTAGCCTGCGCGAAACACGCATCCGGGGCGTCAGGACCACCGTGAGAACAGAGCAGTGTCGCATCTCGCAGTGTTGACGCAGCACGGCAGTGCAGTGAAATATTCGAGGAGCTCGACTCTTGGATGCTAACTTTTGTGCTCTGCTGCGCTAAATTTACCATATGACCGTGTCAATAATAATAATGGTAATGAAAACGTTGTTTACAAAATACAAAAAAACATACCTGACTTATTTCATTCATCTGTGAATCAGGAACCAAACATTTGTGTCTTTCATTCACAAGACCTTACAATTTTTTCCTCCGACGTCACTCGAATATCAAAAATGTAATGTAAGTCGAGGAACCTTAAATTTTCCGTACTGAACTTTAAACCCTTTACCAACGGTTAAAAATGAGAATTTTCTGACGCGTTCTGTACCTTACACTATCATATATTCAGAATCATGCACGTACATAGTATTATTATTTTGAACATTGTGCTATCATGATCTCGGAATTATATAGTATTCTAGACTCCGCATCATATAGCATCCTATATTGGTCTTCATATACATTAGTTTCATAAATTCTTCATCACGCAGTATAACATGATCAAAATCCAGTGTCTTTAATAAGGTGTTTCAACTATGTTATTTCGATAGCTGTAATTGCTGCCCATGTTTAACCGTGAGGTATCATGAATTAATCATCAAACAGTATCATACAATCAATTTTTAGTGTCATTATTGAAATTCTCAATTTATTATTTTGATAGCTGTAGTTGCTTTCCACTCGTAATCTTAATGTACCGTGAATTTACCATCACAAAGCATCATAAACGAATCACCACACAATATCACGCAATCCAAATCCAGTGTTTTCACTGAGAATCCCCAACGTGTTATTTAGATAGCTGTTGCAGCTTTCTACTTATAATCATAAAGTAACCTGAATTTACCATCACAAAGTATCATAAACGAATCACCACAGGATATCATACAATCTAAATCCACTGCCTTCACTGAGGCTCCCCAACCCGTTATTTAGAGAACTGTAGTTGTAGCTCCCGCTCGCAGCAGAAGCATCAACACCTCCTCATATGCAAAAAGAAACAGAAGCGCATCTTTGCTGTGCGAAATCGCAGCAAACGCTGAGCAGAATGCTGGCGCTGAGCGGTCGGTACGCGGGTGCCGGCGTCGAGACAAAGCCGCCAGTTCGATGATGGCCAATGAAAGGAAGCGGGAATGTCGCTGGGAGCGACAGGAATGAGAACTGCGACCGAGGTGGGATGAGCAGCACCGAGAGGAATGGCAAATGGGGAGCGGAGTGAAAATTGGAAATCGAGCAAGCGGTAGAAGGCACCAAAAGAAGCCTGCAAAAGGAAGTGAGCGACGCTGCACTGCCTTGAGGTCTTCGTCATTGTTTTTTTTTAAATCCTGCCTTTTTTAGTACATCGTTTTAGCAAAACGTACTTTTTTCCGTCGCTCCACTTTATTTTCAAATTTTGAAAATTATGTGAGCACTCAAAATTATCTGAACTTCTTTTATGATGTTAATATTAGCAACTGTTGTACCCAAGTTGAAAGCAGAGTATGAAACTGTTTTGTTGTGGACATAAAATTATTAAACTTGATTTTTCCCAACTGCAAAGGCACAAGGCGATTTCAAAATAAATCAGCATTTCATTACAACGGGAAATTTAGTTCACTGACTTAAAACAAGTTCGCACATGGGCGCTGAGGAAAGATAAATAAGAGGATATCTTCTAAGCACAGCGGCTGACATATCTTCAGTTTTGGGAAACACCAACGCACTGAGGTAAATTTTCCATGATTGGGGAATTGCGTTCAGAAAGCATTTGTTTTTAAAAATGAAATACTTCTCAGTTCTTACGCTTCCGAAGAATGACTCAGTATGCTAGTATCGCAGAAGAAAAAATCATATCCATATACTATTACACATCTTGGTTGGCTTAGCAAACAACAGACGAAGTTGGGGTTAATTCAAGGAGCTAATAAAAAAACATACAAGAACGCGTTGACACGTTTACTCTCTTGCCTCTTGCAGCTTATATACACGCTTGACAACCCAACCAGTAGACATAAAACTTTTGAATAACGTTTATGAACCAGGCTCTGCTGCACTCCTAATAATTAGTGACGTCGTAAATATTGAAGAACAATTCATTTTTGGAAACAACTGCATTACCTGCGTGAGTTCGTGCTATTTTCCCGTGGAATGATAAATAAATTTGATCAGAACTAAAGATATCAGAAACGTCGCAGCTGCTGAAGCAATCGAAGAGCAGGCCAAAATTAAGCCACGGCCACACGCATTCTCTGCAGGAGGGTCGTCTAATCCCATGTCTTCTCCCATTAACTTCTCATCAAAACCTCCTTCCTCAATCCTGGAAATTTCCCGAGCAAACTAACAAAGGTTCAGTTGTCGAAACCGAAACTCGGTTTTCCATTGAGTCTTTGTCGAGTCAAGCTGTCCTTTGTTGAAGTTGGGTCCTGTCGGGCGCGAGTTGGACAGTTTTAGCAGAACTCGACGCCGAGAACCGATTGGGACAGAGCTCTGGCTTTGTCGATGCGCAGAGCACGAGTGAGGTAACTCGAGGTTACTTCACTCACATAGCAAATTATCGTGCAGGAGCAGACAAAGCGCTTGGAAGATTTCGCAGGCCCGCGCGCGTTGGAAGAAGAATTTTAAGAGAGATGATGCCAAAATTAAGATAAGCCTGCATGAATAGTTTCGTCGTCTCTTTCATTATAAATGTTAAATGCGTGGTACAGTCCACTATAGGAAAATTAGAATTTACGCTTAAAAAAACAAAAAATTTTGGAAAAAGATGCCAATTGAGTTCCTTTGTAAGTCGAACTTTACTCGACTTTCATTCTAAATATTTTGCAAATTAATCAATTCTAGGATCATAACCAATTCTTGAACATACAGAATAAACGAAAGATCACAAATGAAACCTAAAGAGAGCAGCCTAATAACTTTTCTAAATGAGTCGCACTTTTCAGTCATAAATTCAAAATATTTTAGAGCTTATAAACAGGCATAAAAAACCAACGACGTTCAAAAAACGAATGCGCATCTATAAAACGTCATTTCATAATTACACATTGCATTACTCTTTTTATTCCCATATAGTATTTTGAAAACAATAGTGCAGATACGTACAAAGTATTATTCAACCGTACAAAGTCGAGCGTGGAATTGCACATACGTCTACCCTCCTTTAACGCAAACTTTTGCCTCAACTTTCAAGTACAACATTCGGGACAGACCTTGATAATAACCAATTTGTAACCCAATAACGTCATTGAAGACACTTCTATCCAATAATAAGCAACCGCATATTTCCAACATAGAGATGACAATAATGTTTTTCTCATTCATTAGGCCTGGATTTGGTAGCCCCACTTGGCGTCCGGCACTTCCATGTGAAGGAAGAGAAAGTGATGAAGCGGCCCCTTAAGTAAGGAAGGTGTCTAATAATACGGTAAGAGAGGCGTTCGCTGTCACCAGCTATTGAGGAGGCCGTGTGGGAGGCACACCAATGAAAGGCACGACAGCATTTACATGGGGACCATTGTCGTCAGGTTGGGGTGCACGGCATATCGGCAGGCGACGATTGGACCTCTTCCCCTCCGCTATTGAACGCAACGAGACATACGCTCGACAAAATTAAAACTCCAGAACTTGTGGGTCGAGTGAATGCGGCCGACCTCGCGCTTCCAGCAACCGGAGGAGCAATGCCCAAATTGAGATGTAGGGAAATGAATGCAAATTAGGCAAGTTGGGTGCTGCGCGGATATAATTGAAAGAATATTGAGAACATAAATGGGAGGAGGTATTTTCGCTACACGGTAAGCCATTTAAACTCACTTCCTCCACAAGTCACACTCAGAGAACAGGATACATATGAAATGTTTCTTTAATTTGGTAGTAATAAATTCTGTACCAAAAAAAAAGAAGCATTAATTTAACCCTTTTATTCAATCGTTTCCTAATACTTTTCACATCAAACTAATATTAAATATAACACGTAAGGAATTTGAAAACATTTATGTTAAATATTTTGAGACTGAACGTTTTACATGAGTGACATTTTAGCAGTACTTGACGCTACTCACGTTAGTTCATTTTTTATGTAGAATGTATTTTTAATTGAAATTCAAATAATTTATAATAACCTCAGTATAAATCACTATCGAATTTTAAAATCTTCCTTAGAAGTTGTTTCATTAATTTATGCGGCGTCAGCACCACAGAATCATTTCCAACCTTCCTCAATTTAAGCCCATTAAAAACTTAGCCATAAAATCAATCTTGATCAATTTTGACTTAAATTAAGCGTCACGCCTTACGCGTGTAAACGAAATTTACTTTCAATAAAATTTAGAAATACTGAACTTATTCATCCTAGCCAATCCTAACCCACACTAGCTCGACCCAATCGCATGTACCGAACGCAGCTTTAACTTAAAAACCTAGAAGTAAATCTGCCAGAAAAAGCGTGCATAGCCAAACACACAACAATTTTGGCGCAGCATTTACCGTCATCTTGTAACCGGTTGACATCAGCACGAAGCGGTAATCAAGAAATGCAAAATCCCGCAAGGAACATATACTAATGAAGCAGAGAACGAATGCGAGTATAAATGCCATCAGTATTATAATTATCAATATTATATATTTTCCTCATCATAATACTATTTCAATTATGATTATAGCTATCAAACTTAGCATAGTACATTGAATTTTAGCATCTGAAAAATACGCTTTGTCATTTTCTGATCTGGCTATACTAGAATTTTTTACAAATTTTTAATAAACTATCAAAATTAACTCATTTGATCACCTTCAGAGGATTTATAATGTTGCTTCGTTAAATTGCTAAAGTATGTCTCAGTAATATTCTGGAAGGAAAATATTTAAATCGTTTTGTATCTCAGAAAAGATAAGCGGCCTCAATCTGGTCTAAAATGAAACATTTTCTGATTGCTGGTAACTGGAACTTCCGGTAACCCAAAATTTATGACATTTATTTATACATCGGGAGCCCTGACTTTATACCCTCACAAATAAAAGGGTTTCAATACCAAGTGTGATAACAACTCTCATGTAAATGATATCTATCAAAATTATACGTTTCGGAGTTTCCTTCAATAAAATACTATAAAATATTTTGCCAGCTCAACATGACATTATACACTTTGCGACTTTACATGAGAACCGTGAGTTAAACTGCAGCCAATATTGAAACCAAAACACGCGTTGGAAAGAAGCGTAGAAATTTCAAATCGTCCTAAATATCAAACAAAGTAATTAAAATCAATGTTATGCAATGAAAATACGAGTTCAATTTTTTCAGGAAATGAGCCACAGAAATCGAACAAATGAATCTCAAACACGATGCAGAAGCTCTAAACCAAAAGCACAATACGAAGCGTCGTTTAGATTTCAGCCAGCTGGGAAACCCGCGAAAAAGCAACAATGAAGTCATCTTTCAAAACTTGGACAGCATCTCGACTAAAAAAACCTAACATCTTACTCTGCAGAAAAGGATGGATGGATTCGCTGTGAGAGGCAGCAGGAGTTTGGCGGCAGCTCGATGAGAGGGCAGGCAATCTGTGAACACGGCTCTAAAACTTAATGGCTGACGCACGCAAGGGTCAGGCCGTGTATGACCAATCAATTGCCGCTTACGACCTCCGTCCTTACGACACCTGCATGCGACCCGGCGTCTGGACGAGCTCTTGCACGGCCGCCGCTACGGTCGAGCGCAGGCAATGTCATACGGGGACGCTTTTCTTGGGCCTTAATTTCAACTAATTCATCTATTAAATTTGAGGGGTTCAACTGGCATGTTTCGCTACAATTTTGAAAATTGGCTGAAAATTCTATTTCCTGGCATATTAAACACTGTAACAGTTTCAAAAATACGTCACATCAAATTATATATTGTGTTACAAGTAGTAACACAATAAAATAGTTAGTTACAATAGTTAAATAGTTCTATACTATATACTATAATAATTACAGTAGGTTCATTAAAGTGAGTCTGGTCCCAAATTCATTTCGGGCAGCGATAGCGCGTATGCTGGATTTTTTATTGAGCGGCGTGAGACTAGCATAAAAAAACGAACAATTATCCATATCAAAAATGGTTTACAAATTTGAGTGGCATCAGGATACGACCAGAGCGGCACCAACTGGTATTCAATCAACTGCAATAAAGCTACGTGTGCTAAACGCGAAGAATCCCTAACAATGAGTGTGTTAATTAAGCTGTGGTAAAAGAATCGGTATGCAAATGCATCAAAATTAACGGAGTACAATTTGTTATCTATATATTCAGTGATAAATTTGAACACACCTTTAGTATATATGTGTATAAATCCATAAAACCCAAACTTACACTCACACAGTAAAATGTACACTGAACCATTTTTCAACATTTGAAACATTTCGTTGAAAGAGAAGCCCTTGTTTATTTAAAATTCCCACAGACAGCTAAACTTGACATTTCAAAAGCTCTTAGTTGCTTGTCAACAGTGTAATTTATTTTATGGTTGACCAGAGAGCAAACTTCTGAGAAGTTCCTAGAGCAGCGAACTTGAGGCCGGGAAGTGGTCCCAGTAAGCCACTTACGCGAGTCCATCACGACGTCCATCGCTGATTGAATGCATTAATTTCTGTTGATCCCTAGCGTTGAAAATGTAATGGCAGCACCCTTTTCATCGCGGTCCATAAAATTACTTCTGGTATCCAATAAAAAGAGACTCCCGAGGGTCCGAGGGCTTCGCGAGGGCCTCCACGACGGGCTGCAGTCGAGATCCGACTACACCCGTAAGCTCGTGCCTCTTTTTTACGCGCGAAACCAGAACATAAAATAAAAAAATTGATTAGATTAAGAACATTGCCGCATGGAAATGCCACGATATGCTTTATTGGCAAAATTATGAGTTAATAGACAAGCAAATTGGTTCTGCTTGTCTCCTGGATAACTTTCGCCTGGATTGAGCTAAGCCTGTGGATTAATGGACAACTGTCAAAGTGGTCAAACGAGCTTATACAGCTTTGATGTTTTCATTCGGACTCTTGTCACTTTGTCTTACCAGGAAGCTGAAACTTAGCGCTCATCAAAGTTATGAGGGTCTTTTTAGCATTTTGATGAATAAAACCCGTACTCCAGTTTATTTCCGTAAATTTTAGCGAAGTTCGAGTCGTTCATTGTCTGGGATGAAGATTTGTGATAGTATTTCACAGTATAAAATCGGACAATTACTTTTAATTTGATACGCAATTAAATCAGGACTTAATTAGTCACGCTGAATTTAAATATTTGGCACACATATATCACTTACGAAACATTCATAAGCTGGCCAGTTTTCTCGTTCATGTTCGAGTCTGAAGTATCAGGAAAAAATGTTGGTGGATCAGTTGTGGTGTTGTAGATCAATTGATCTACAACCTGCCTGGATTTGTAGCCACGAAAAAGCATAACCTCACAATGACATCTGAACAGTACAGCTCTCTTATCCTTTAACTGTACGCAAGCATAATGCCTGCCATAAGGTGTCGTCAAGTTATATCGCTCAGGTCTGGTTATCTGCTCGCCATGACTCCAAGGGCTCAATATCATTTGTTAGATTTCTGATCAAATTTACACGTTTTTGCTCGCCACTTTTGCAATTTTTCAGATGAAGCACACCCACAATTGATGCAGGGGCTCATCCAAATTTCATATTTTTTATAACTCTTGTAAGGCCAGGTGTTGTTGCTGCCTCGGCCTTTGAGTTCCGTTTGAGGCGAGAGAAGCAGTGGCCTTACTTTATATTCCTCCTGCGGTAGGTATCGGTGATATGCAGTGGAGGAGTTGGAACTTTTTGTTGAATTAATTTACATTGGGACATATTAAGAATACTGAAGAGTTGCATGACTAGAAATTAGATTTTAGGGGTAACTAAGGTAGGGCACTACACTCTTTTTCTCGACCTCTCTTTTATACCTCATTAATCTTTTCAAATAGCTCATTCATGATTCGTAACTCATTTTATTTTCCAAATTCCTGTTTATTATTAGCAATTTCATAATGCCAATTCCTCATTACCAATGCCTCACTGCCCACTCAGCATCCATTTCTCACTCCCCACTTAACATCCCTATTTTTCATTACACATTTCCCGCTCCTTATTCCTTACTTCCACTTCTTGTTTCTCATTCCCCAATCCTAATTCCTTATTCTTTACTGCTCATCCATCACTCCCATTATGCACTCTCCATTTCTAACTCCATATTCTCCACTTCCCAATCCGTACCCTTCATTCTTCATTCCCCATTCCATATTTTTCACACACCATTCCTTCCTATCTGTTCTTCATTTCCTTCCCCATTACTCGCTTCGTATTCCTCACTCCCCACTCCCCATACCTCACTCCCTATTCCCCACTCCCCATTCCCCACTCCCCATTCCTCACTCCCCATTCCTTTCCCCGTTCCCCACTCCCCATTCCCCACTCCTTTCCCCACTCCCCATTCCCCACTCCCCACTCCTCATTTCTCACTCCCTATTCCTCACTCCTTATTACATGCTCCTTATTCCTCACTCCCCATTCCTTTCCCTATCCCCAACTCCTCGCTCCCCACTCCCCACCCACAGCTCCCCACCGCCAATTCCCCAGCCGCGTCCATGCCCCGCAGCTCTCGTCCTTCACAATATCCAATCAGTACCAGCTTTTATCAACAGCTACTCAATCTCCCGTAATCTCCTGCAATCGGCTCTGATCGCCTCTAATCTGCTTCGACCTACCAAAACCTCTCCAGATTTGGAGACTTGTTGGCGGATTGTGCTACGTTTCGCTGCCAGTCAATCGTTTAATTTAAATCGAGAAGCATTTTTATCGAAGCTTCTTTAAAGAGATAAATTTTAAATTGAGGAGAAAATCCAATGAATGCGCTCAAACTTGTCTTAGCTACAATTGAGAGTGGTCACTCTTGAAAGAAAATAGCCCGTGCTGAATGCAGCTCTTTCAACCTGTAACGCTCGTATGTTAAAAATTTTTCTTTTATTTATTCGCATCTAATTTTATTCTCCTAATTCCAGTCTGTGAACTTAAGAAAGTTCGAATCGTGTATTTTATATTCAAATTAAGCTGTTCGGCAAGAGTCTTTGGTTTATCTTTCAAATACATTGAGCTCTTTCTTGTTACTTTTGTCAAGTACATATGTAGATCGATGCACCCTTGTAATCGTACGGTAAATCAAGTACTTCTAGCTATGAAGAACCATTTGAGTGCAAGTCTTGCACGTTGTGTTTAGTTGAAGCTATATTAAAAACTTAACAAATATAAGTACCTGGGGAATCTTGACTTTCGCCAAATAAAGTATGTTTCTTGAGGTTACATCGAAATAAACATTCAGAAGGTGTTCCAACACAACGTGTAAATATTTAAAAGCAATTACTTGCAACCTATTGTGAGAGTGCACTAATTTGAATAGTAATATTGTGGATTTTTCTCATCATTAGAATGTTACATTTTATCTATTACATTTCAATGCCCAAGCTTTCAAAAACGCATGCTGTGGCGCGGTGCTTCTTCCCCACACAGCGGCTAAGTTCTCACACGAAACCAAATTATGTGGTATTGGTAACAAAAAGAAGGAAAAATTATCCGCAGGTAAATTTAAAGTTTGGGAGTTTCCATCTCGAGGAACTGAGCGAGAGTCTTCGGCTTGCGGCAGCCAATATCTCCGGATGACCGGTCCATGACGAGCTTTTCGAGGGACACCGCTATCTGCGGCTGTCCATTGGTCAAAACTAATTGAGTTAGGGCCAAACAACCAATCAACGCCGGCCAGTTCCTGTCTCTGCAAATGTGGCGGTCATCCCACTCCCGAGGAGCATTTCTTCTTGCCGGATGAATCAAGACGCTATCGAACAAAAATAATAAGTTATAGAAAAGTGATCGTTAATAACTCGTTGTCAGTCGGGAGAGATACATTTTCAAAGTAGGAAAACCGTGAAAACTCTGAAAACACGGGAAACTATATTGGAGAAATTGACTACACTCCGTATCCGCATTTCTCTTCCCTTCGCTCACGTCCCTCAGTAAAGCCGGCAAAATTGACGGAAGGATCATGATTCGAGAATGCGCGAGCATGAAACGCCTCACGATATTAGTTGCGGCGAACCCAATTTTGGCAGGTAATATCCTGCCTCTCTAATATCATAGTAAACCTACGGTAAACTTCGCCCTGGCTCACAAAAAGAAGAGGGAATAAGTCGACGCTGGAGTTGCAGCTGTCGCAGCCGCTGCCAAAAGTAGAGCACAGATCTCAACAGTCGGTTCCGAGTTGAGTGCTGCTATAGCGTGAGGTCTACCACACTGAAGCGTGAGATCTACCTTTAGCTAGTACTATGGCGTGATGTTAGTTAGGTTACTTATGGATATTACTCATTTCCAAACAGTGTACTTCGCGATAAACATTTAATTTGTACATCTGAAAATGCACCTGGGTAGGCGATATTTGGCGGTAGACCTCTCGCTATAACAGAACCCCGAGTTTTCTGGAAAGAATAGTGAAATTAGGCAATTAGGAGGGACGAAAAGAAATGTTCTGCATCTGGAAAGATTTTTTAGCTTATCTGTCTTCGAAATGAATTCTCTACAGACCTAATTTTTTTATACGTGCCCAACAATTTGTATTACTTTACAACAGTGTTAAAATCCTCTGTATTTTGGCATAATTGCTATTTCTGTGGGGAGAACATGAAGTTAACATCTGTTATTCCGTGAACCAGCACTAAAAAGGATGAACTTCATTTCCAACACAATCGAAAAGCTTGCCATGCCTGAAGGGACATATCAAAGTGTTATGTTAAAAAGTTAGCTGGAGTGAAGAAATAAACTGAGCACAACCTTAAACTTAAAACCTGCTATACTTCAGCAAATTTGAAATAATGTGCTTGTTTATTTGTTCCAAACATTTCAATGCGAGTTATATTTACACAGACGACTCGATCACGCCCTTGCTCTCATTAACATTGTAAGCCATCATGTTTATGCAGAAAAATCGATTACTCTCTCAATTTTTTTAATTTTCTTCGGGCAGAAACACCGGTCGTGTGACCAAATTTTTTATATATTGTGACCGACTATTGTGTCCGGCTTTAATATTATTCGGTCTTGCCACCGATTATTACGAACGATTAATTCGGGTCGTGATTGATTTATAAATTTAATTATAATTATAAATATATATACATATATATTTACATATCAATCGCTAACCGAATTAAAGTCGTACGTAATAATTGGTCTCAAGACTGAATAATTTTGAAGCCGTACACAATATTCGGTGAGATGATTGAATTAAAGTCGTACGCAATAATCGGTCACAAGACTGAATTAAAGTCGTACGCAATAATCGGTCATAAGACTGAATTAAAGTCGTGCACAATAATCGGTCACAAGACTGAATTAAAGTCGTGCACAATAATCGGTCACAAGACTGAATTAAAGTCGTACGCAATAATCGGTCATAAGACTGAATTAAAGTCGTGCACAATAATCGGTCACAAGACTGAATTAAAGTCGTGCACAATAATCGGTCACAAGACTGAATTAAAGTCGTGCACAATAATCGGTCACAAGACTGAATTAAAGTCGTGCACAATAATCGGTCACAAGACTGAATTAAAGTCGTGCACAATAATCGGTCACAAGACTGAATTAAAGTCGTGCACAATAATCGGTCACAAGACTTAATTAAAGTCGTGCACAATAATCGGTCACAAGACTGAATTAAAGTCGTGCACAATAATCGGTCACAAGACTGAGTTAAAGTCGTGCACAATAATCGGTCACAAGACTGAATTAAAGTCGTGCACAATAATCGGTCACAAGACTGCATTAAGGCGGAGCACAATAATCGGTCACAAGACTTAATTAAAGTCGTGCACAATAATCGGTCACAAGACTGCATTAATATCGGTCACAAGACTGAATTAAAGTCGTGCACAATAATCGGTCACAAGACTGCATTAAGGCGGAGCACAATAATCGGTCACTTGGCTTAGCTGTGAAGATGGGAGATGAGGACCGGCCAGGCAGTCGTCACACACGCACTAAATAGAGGCAAAGTGAGCGGTTCACTTGCTCCCAATGGGTGATCTGAAACACAATGGCACTCAGCTGTCCAGTGCGGAGGTTCCCGCCTTAGTATAACTTGTGAGTTAGTGCTCACTGTGGGGCAGACGACCTGCTGAAAATGATGGTGTAGGCACATCGTGTCGTGTTAACACCCTCCCGCAATTATGCCACCAGACCGGCGTTACTGCTGACTACCACCGGATATCTCTCGTGGGTCAATGACTCTGGTCCCCCACACTCAATAATTGAATGCTATGTCAGTTTGCTTTTTATTTGCTTTAAATTGTTTCGAATATCGGTTCTGTATCTCTGGATCTATCGTACTCTATTTGCTCAGTAAGGAGTAGTAGCACTCCCAGCATTGAAATCGTTGCTGTTGCTGGGCTAATATTCAGAATACATCTCACGCTTCCCACAAGCTGTCTTAAGAAACAGTGTTTGCCGTGCACGGTGTAGAGTTAGTAAGTGACGTGACGCTATAGGTATGGCTGAAATGTGTTAGGTGCCGTTAGATTTGAGGTTTTCTTCAACTCTAAACCTTTTACGTTTGGACGTGAGATTTGAAGACCGTTTTTGAGTTTTACGTTTTAACTGGTGGCATATTTTAACGTAAAAAATTGCTACTCTAACAAATTAGTGAAAAAAATGAAGTCTTAGCTCAGAGCTAGCCGCGAGGAGTTCAACGCACTCGCGTGACTAGTTGAGCAGAAGATACTGAACAGCACGGGAACAATGGAGTTAGCGCGCTAAGCTAGCAGTGAGGGGAGTCCCGGCAGCACCTGTAGCAGGCGCTGATCCCCTCCACTCTAAGTACCGTGTAATAAAGTGGTGCCTCGGCAGGCCACCGGCAGGGAGAGGGGAAAGATCCAAGGGATGTCCGACCGGTGTGATATGAACACAAGACCGAACAAAATGTGTACAACTAAGACGTTCCTCGACTAGTGACCAAGATTTGAATGTTTCTTAGAAGCCACAAGCTGTATTTTGATAAAAGTGTGTAACCGAAAATCCTTTTGAGTTTTTTTAAGTTAGGTTGGGTCATTTACGAGGAAAACATAACGAATTTAAAGAGATTATGGGAGGAGTAACAATTCAGGCGTCTTGAAATTCGTTCGACAGTTATTTCAAATTTATAAAAACAAAATACAATAGAGCCAACGAACTGTTTCAACTGTCGTCAGATTGATGAAAGTTTTATAAACTTCGAAAGTGAAGCCGTAATGGGTCGCAATCATCAGAGATTCGCCAAACAGCTGCATTAAGCGAGGTTTCAAAGCACGAAACATGTCAACCAAAGTTCTCTCTAAATACAATAGAACAAACTGAATCGAGTGTCATTACGAAAGCAATGGCAGCAGCTCTTTGTGGAGATCAAGCATGAGTTTCAATTTTAGGGGTATGAATTTGAAAGTTTTTAATTGCAATATTTCCTAATATTCTGGCCTTATTTTGTATTATAAACACAGCTTGTTCCAAAATACTGTACTTGCCCCACTATTATTCTCGTCCTAAAACAAATATATTCTAAAGACCTAATGGACGCAACATAGAGAGACCATAATTCACATGTTCCTTAAATGACATTTCGTCACTCACTTTCTCCTCAGAAATAACACGTAACAGCCCACACAATTAATGATCACAGAACTCAGAGAAGTTTCAGACCGAGTCTCATGTGGTCGAGTTGCGAGATGAGCATTCATTTGGTAATTGTACGAACGTCACCGAGTGCAGCAATAAATAGCGTAATTAATTTTTGCGTTAAGTGGTCTTCTGGGACGAGTTTACGCGCTGAACTGGCAGTATCGAAGCACTCCCGAACAGGTGGGGGAGAGTGCTTGGGGAGTGGTAGGGGAGGACAGGCAAAGGCTTCAGAGAAATAAAGGAAGGGTAAAGGGATGGTGTAAGACAACCAGAGGCTGCTGGAATAGAGAGAGAAGTGGAAGGCCCATAGAGGGGAATTAAATGTGATGTGAACCAAAATCCCAGCCTAAAGAAACAAAGGTGATAGAAGCAAGCATTAAAACAAAAGCCTGGAGAAAAATTGACAGGAGTATAAGAAAAGAAAACGTTTTAAATTTCTAATAATTCAAAAGGATCAATAAACCGTGTTGCAAAAATAATAACCTAAAAGATAGCAGGTAGTAGTGCCGTTTCACGTAAGATTTTGACTAACATAGAGCAAACAAAGAACAAGGAACACGCAGCACTTCCCGACCCTAATATTGCCCTTTTACACCAATGTGAAATGAACAGCTTAAGATGGACATTCAAACAACCTTGGACATCACACCATCTCCAGCCACTCGCCTAAAATAATTCCTAAAAAACACAGACAGAGCAACGGTTTGGGCTCCTTGTATGTTCAAAAAGAAAGACATTTGTTTATGTTACTTTTCTAAACATGTTTTTAATTTTTGGGGGAACTTTTTCCTCTTATAATCAGCTAAATATTTCGATCATGTTAAGTATTTATTAACTTTTTGTGTAGTTGGCGAGCCAGCGCAGAGCGAGGCAGTGTCTCGTCGTATCAATTGCAGTTTATATTACATATTATGTGCACCATTTTCTCATTATAATCCACATTGCCATAAATGCCCATATTTATACTTATAACATTGGAAATCCGCAATAATTATCATAATTCCTATATTTACAGCAACTATATTGATTGCGTTCGATTTTAGAACATCATATTTCGATTTGAGGTAAATTTTCAAGTGCTAGTATGGTATCAATCAAATTTACTAGTATTAAGTATAAGTGCCATTTTTTATTAGTCTGCTGAAGAGATACCTGTTTATAAAGCCTTGATATTTTCTCTTAGCGTTGCTGAGACTTCAATAATCGACGTTTGCACTCCCGCAATATCAATTAAAACAAGAGTAGTCTCATTAATTTGAACACGCTTTGCAATGAGGTGCACAAAGAGCCCTGTACCTTCAGTCGAGTAAATTAATGGTAAACACAAAATAACTAGAGTATAATTTCGCTACCCTAGCCTGTAATGAACTCATTTGGTATAATTACACTCAAAAGAGGTAATGAGGAATAGGTAACTACGTCATCAAGTTGGTTTTTTGTTTTTTATTTTAAATTTTACTCACGCAAAGTCAGTATGGTTTGCTATAAGAGATGGTATTTTTAAACTTAGGAGGAAAAATTTACTTTACTAATCTCTAGTTTAAATAAGGTTTGGTGAGGACAATAGTCTCAATGAGTTAGGAAATTTATTTATGTAATGAGAAAAATGAGAATTAGAAAAACATTAACTTTATCATGAGCTATTTTAGACACGGTTAGGTGAGTACAGTATTCACACAGAGTTAGAACAACACTTATTTATAGACCGCAGTGTTCTTTAGGTGTAGAGAGGTGCATTTAGCAGGTTTCTTTAGAGCCATTAGAGTAATTAGGCAGTTAGCGGCCCCTGGTAATTACGTCTCGATGGCACCACGGAGGCCTGGCATGGCCTGCTCGCCTGCACCCGCTCCTGCATCTCTGCGCCTCCACCGAACTGATTTTCGTGATACACTCGATCCTTGAGGTACTCCACATCATCTCACGTCAACCTATACAGATTAAATTACTCCTAGTTAAACATAACTTGAATCAAATATCGTCAGAACTAATTTTCGTGATACACTCGAGCTTTGAGGTACCCGACATCATCTCATGTCAACCTAGTCAACCTATATATGCAGATGGTTATGACTCCCAGTTAAACATAACTTGAATTAAATATCGTCAGAACTAATTTTCGTGATACACTCGATCCTTGAGGTACTCCACATCATCTCATGTCAACCTATAGTCAACCTATATATGCAGATGATTATGACTCCCAGTTAAACATAACTTGAATCAAGTATCGTCCGAAGTGATTTTCGTAATACAATCGATTCTTGAGGTATCAGACATCATTTCATGTCAACCTAGTCAACCTATATATGCGAATGATAATGACTACCAGTTATTCATAACTTGAATCAAGTATTGAATTAGTTGAACAACCGGTATTAATTTATCCGTATAAGTTGAGGCTAAGTTGATTTCATGCAACTCGAGGACCCATGGTATCCTCATGCCGCCTTCATAAACGAACTTGTGTACCAGCGACAGTGAGTTTAAAGGCGAAGGTGGTTGGGTGAATGCGTGTAACGTGATCATGTTCGTCTATAGAATACACATTATGGGCGTTGTTGTGGGCATAATCATGTGCGAAAAATGAGTATGCACGCGTGTATGTGTTGTAAGGGATTTCAAACGCAGATCTAACGTATACTCGGTCCACAACCGTACAGACCACGAAACAAATTTGCTGAAAGAATTGAGTCAAAGATGAAATTTCGATACTCCAAAACGTGCTCATTATGGGCGAGATTTGAAGGTTAGTAAATAATGAGTTCATTTTATTCGAAAAATTCGACAAAAAATCCCCATGTATGTAAACAATCGATCATGTGCTACGTTGTTTCGACAGCATGTTTCTAAACGACACGCCAACTTAATTTGAAAATTACAACACAAGTACAATTTTTACACCGTCATACTTCATGACTATACTGATCAGAGGGTAGTTTATCTTTACTATTTGTGTGTAGAGCTCTATCACTTCTTAGTGCAAAATGTTATAAATATTCACAAAATATTCAACTTCAATTGTTATGGATAAATAAATACATACATTTATAAAATGTTTTTGAAGTTTCTGAAAAACAAATTGGACCGCCCATATGGAACCACAATGGAACCAAAAATTCGATGGAACCACACACAAATTAAATTTTCTTCGAACAGCACTCGAAGATTAGGCGCAACTTTCAATTGTGTGCAACAAAGCATCATTTCGAAGCTTCTGAAGACCAGGAGACCACCTAAGATCGAGCTAACATCAGGTAAAAGTAACATTTTGGATCAATGGCGAAGCCTCAATCTGGGTCCAGAGAAGCTGTTGGAGGAAGCTTGCTTTTTCAATCTCTCTTAATTTCGAGCTACTCGCTCTCCCTCGCCTCGCGCCGCCCCCGGAAACCAACAACTTCGCCTTCTTGAAGACTCCCCAGGGGGTGATCTCTGGCCCCGTGGCCGCTGTAAAGTGCAGTGTGGCGGCGCACACGCGCGCTGCCCTAATTTCGCCGCAGCCACGCACGGCCTCCTTAACTCACCTGCTGCACCCATGGCCGCTACATCTCACTGGATTTGGCTTTTGCAACTCAGTGAAACGTGGTCTTGGTTCACTTTACACTCCATCCCCAAGTTATGCGGCGTCATCTTATGTAAGCCTCAACACGTTCGGGTGAAAGTTTGTCCCCGTTATTCAGTTGGTGCGGTACTCGATTTAAGTTATGAGTAACCGGAAAACCCTAGGACTAATTTTTACTCGTGTAAGTTGAGGTTTGAATGAGGTGATATGTAACCCGATGGTCTATTATGACTTGAACTATTTAACAGATGGTACCTGAAGTTCAGTTTATTAAATTTGAGAAACAAACAAAAGCTTTTCACAATTATTAAGCAGTGCATGTCTGACAGGCTTTGGTTTGTAGTTGGGCCCAGCCGAGGTAGATCTGGAAGTCGCTGGTTCAATCGGATCCTCATTTTTAAGGGGAAAAGCCGAAGTGTCATTTGAAAACTAAAGTACTAGAAATCCACGGCCTTTATTGTTTGATTCAGACGCTGTTCGATGCAGTTCATCATGCACATACTCTAGCCAAGGCCAATAATCGGTGAAGAAAAACATTTTCACGTCCCTTTCATTCAAAGGAGCTATTCAATATTTTTTTTAGAAAACACCCCCTATTTCTGAAGAAGCAATCAACATAGAATAAAATGGAACGTTCACAAAACTACAAGATTTAGATGCGTACTGGTATTGTCCATGAAGTATGAATACAATTAATATCACTCATGATCTTGCAGTCAATAACAAATTAAAGTTGAACACATAGTTATTATTTTTTATCAGGTGGGAATACATGCAGTTGCATTTTCAGTTCGAAAAAAAAAGTTTTGTTTTTCCGATGATCTTCACGTAGAAACATCCCAACTAGCGTTTTTCACAAAATGAGTCAAACTATAACGATCGCGAGTATGCCTAAAGTACTGATTCATCACAGCAACAGCCAACACAAGCATCAATAATAATTTTTGAAATTTCAACGAGCAATCTATTTATTTTAACCTGAGTTCCAAAAACAGTTGGGGCCACTTAAGATGTGCCTAAGAACAATATTTCGTCGGTTAAGGTGACGTGATGGGAAGAAAGTACGCAGTGCAGATGTGCTTATTCCATAACACTGTAGAGCGCTGAAACTACAAGGATGCTTCTGAACGTACGAGACAAGCTATTCACTCTACATGCCCCCAAATTACTTCGTAAATCACATAGTTAAGACGCATAACTAGGATGCAAAAGTCTCACCAGAAGCTCTTTTAATTTACGATAAAACTTCTAGGCTTTCTCGCAAAGCGCTGCAGGGTACCTGCTCTGTAGATCACCGCTTGAGCCTTCATATCGTAACCTCGAGTAAACGAGCGCGATTTGTGCCTCCCTGCAAGATAACTACTTTTCTCCTCTAATTGTATGAGCAACTTTCAAAGCAACGATGGACGCGAGTCCCGAGTATCCTCAAAAGTGCTCGGAAGTAATAAAAATGAAAAGGCTTTTCATATTTCTCTGCGTAACCTCCCAGGCTCCTCAACAAAAGCCATCTTAAGGAGGAGGGAATGGAGTCGAGAGGCTCGGAGGCCATCTCGCGACTAACAATAAAAAATCAAACTACTTTGCTCGAGTAGGAATAAACGTGCGACGGATGGAATAAAAATGGAATGAAGTGGTCATATTGTAGGATGGCGCGGCCGATGTGTGTGCCGTTCGCAGGTGCCCCTAGAGACCTGGAAGACCACTCGTCCGCATACGCATGGCCTCATGGTTCTCAGAGGGCAAATTTTCGACACCCCTGAATAAAATGAAGCACCGCAGCCGCACTTGGCTAGCCAAAAGCGCTCCTCAACTCGCCTTGAATGTGATGAGGAGTAAAATTGTTTGAAGTCTCATTTGCATTATGTTGTTTGTGAAGTTCCCGTGAGCGACTCAAACGGAGGGTCACATGGAGTTTATACCTTGGAGAGAACAGCGACTGCGGGCGGCGTGCACTTCCCTTTATTGTGAGGTGGGTCTCTGCCGAGCTGCAAGAGATGCGCGAATTCAATCCGTAAGATTACAGTCATCGGAATCAATTGATCATTGTGGTTTCCAATTGCTCAATCCTGACGCCGGGTGACGGATAGGAGTCCCTGAGCGCGACAGCGCTACACCTTCGTTTCCAATCC
Organism: Morinoia aosen; assembly: GCA_030386875.1. NCBI lineage: Eukaryota > Metazoa > Arthropoda > Malacostraca > Amphipoda > Talitridae > Morinoia > Morinoia aosen. The sequence goes on from CM059563.1 coordinate 14,336,304, forward strand.
CGTTATGGAGGACGGACTCGGTGGTCCTCGAGTGATGGGGCACTGATCGAACTCTGATAGCGATTCCCTCGGAAACGCGGGTATCGTAAAGTGCCCCCCGCCTCACACTCACGCGCCTCGTGTCAATCTTCCTGATCAAAAACGTTACGTTTTATCATGAGCACTAAGTTGGAAAACAGTTCTATTCAGGCATTATTCAGTTACGTAATACGCCTTTAACTCAGACTAACAGAGCCGTATTGTTTTGACTAGTGACTTATTTCCTGCTGTATCAATGAAATATTGAAGTGAGTTAATGCTTTGATTGGAAAATTAAATAGGTCTTTCGAAATGCTTCGCCAGGGTTTACATGATCAAAATTTATGGCTGAAGTATCTATTTCACATTTCAAACGGAAAAAAATATAATCTGAAATATGCTAGGAGTTCTGAGAGTGGAATTTAGAAATATCTTCAACTTGAAATTTTACAAACTACTAAGAAAATTAAAAAATAAGCATTGAAAAATAATAAGATATATTCCAAAAACACTTAAAAAATAATTGAGAATAAAATATAATTTCTGGAAGCACGTGCAAAATTGAGCCAGTTCATTTTAACACCTAATAATAAATAATGAAAAGAAAACATTTCGGTTATTGAAAGTACCTGTAAAACTGAGGAATTTCATTTAAGACTCAATTACAAACAACGTAGCCATAATACTGTGGCCGTAAAGTAGTGGAAGTGGTGAGCTGACATGAACTCTTTGACGGAAGTCCTTCTCGCCGCGAGCTGGGGACATTTATGCAGGGAAGCAGGCACCTGCGGCCAGCGCGGGCTGCAGCAAGCATCATAAGCGCGAAATACTGGCGACTGTAAACGAGCTGCTCATCTGCATGAAGTGGTCACATTTCTTCGAACTTTCCCTCTGAGAAATGCGACTACCCAACAACAAGGAGTGGGGCTAGAAATATCTCGTTTTTTCTGCTGAAGCTGGACATCCAGTAAGAGACCTGTGCGAGCGTATGTACTACCACGTTTGTATCAATTTTTTTCTTCAAATCAGATTCATCTCGAACATTTTCGATGGAAACAAATTTTTAACGTAGAGTGAAAAAAATATATCTCATTTTTACAAAATGATCTGATAAAGAGCTAAAATAATTTTTTCAAGGACAATTTTGTAATCACTCAATATCAAACATTGAATAATCAAAAAAGACCTCGTGCACCACTGGCTGATGCCAATAGTAGGACCTAAAGGCAATAGTAGGACCTAAAGCATAGGTGCCCAATTTTTCACACTTGGTATTATTATTAAATATAGAAAGAAAGTCCCATATAACACCGGTCAAAGCCAACAGCGAGACCTAGAGCATACACAGGTATGGAATTTTTCAGACTTGGTTTTTATTGATGAGCCACTCTCACCAATTTCGGCGTCGATCATCGTTGTTACAGTCGTCTACGGAAAAGGCGATTTTCAAGCTCTACCTATACATTAATTTTTTTACTGTATTTTAAGTAATAAATTTGAGCTGGACAGTACAAATCAGCAACACGAGGACGTCGGAACCAATACTGTACTTGACGTGATATAAGTTTCGTTTCCCTAGCCGCCTGTAAAAACAAAAAAAAAATTTTGCACTTCTCTCGGATAGAAGTTGATCGTTCCCTCTAGTACGTCTGCATATCTGTCCACTGTGCATGGAATACAACGCGTATATAGATTAGGTATTCCCGTGGAGTAGGTGCCCCAAACGAAACACCGACTACGCATGAGGTTCATGGCGTGAGTTGAACATTTGGATTCAAACATAGTACCATGCAGATAGACGTCTGACTAACTTCACTTTGTCTAAACCAGATACATCATCCCTCGATTCATCACTCACAGCAGCTTTCCTTCACTTCCTGCTTATTCACTGATGATTCTCTCGCCCATAGCATATGGAAGTGTCGATTCTTTTCAGAGACGAATATGCTTTTAAAGAGTCATCTTTGAAAAGGCCTGCCTCAAGTATGAGTATATTTGACTCAGTTTACTTGAATTAAGGCCTTCCGAATCAAATGTTGCGATTTTTATCTTTCACGTCTTCTGACTGAGCTTTGGATTTGTTTCAGACAAGCAGTACACATTTTAATCGACAAAACGATCATGCATCCGTAATCTGAATTTTTTCTCACCTGAGCTTCTCCTCCTTGTGCCTTTCGTCGTATTAAGGTCTTTGAAACTGAAGGAATCAGTCGGTTGGAGAGCCTGGGCAAATGTACCTATAGGACATTCTAAACTTTCTTTTTAGCACAGTGGGTTTTGCTCTTATGGGAAATATTCTATACGTACTCCCAAAGGTTTCCTCATTTCCTAAAAATTTCAGTCAGGAAAAGGAATGTTAAATACTAAACGCAAAAAGACGAGAAAACAAAACAAAACATAAAAACCGCTGTTTGAATGCACTGTGAAGACAAATCTGGGAGATATACGGCTGAGTTCGAAACTATTTTTTAAATCATGTGCAGCACTGAGTAATGTCATTTATTAAATCGCCTCAATATGTAGTTCCAACCTAAAATGATTAAGACAAATTACGTAAAAAAGGGCCAAATTCAATAAAAAGAGTACGTGCCCTGTACACATAAGTTATGTTGTTATTGTGTGTTTTGAGTGAAATCGTTTAGCAAATGAAATCATAGGTCAAAAATGTTGGAATTCTCATCTTATTAAGGTTAACGGTATGGAAAATTTGCATATTCATTCATGGTGGACGGTATGAAAATGTTACATATTTTTCATAACAGCGTTTGAATATGATAGAAATGGTTCAACTTCAGTGCATGCCTACGTTTTTAAACACACGCTGATAATTACTGCACTGAGCAGCTTATGCTATACAGGCTATCGTCTTAATTTTGAACGTATTCAACATTAATTTTCACGTAAAACCCAAATTATCCTAACAACGAATAGGTTATCTTATTAGATCCGAAATTAATTTTCACGATGAAACAAGCACTGAACATTAGTTTTTTTACGCTACCAAACCCAACTTGAAAGGATAAACATTTGACCCGACCTCATTTTTTTGAAGCACCAAACATCGTCTCAGCGACTCGAGCAGCTGAGCAGATCACGGGATCTCGCTGCTCTTTAGGTTGAGTTTCGAGAAGAAAACTGAGCAAGAAAAGGAGCGGAGCGCGCGCGTCTCCGGAGAGCGAGAGCGGGTCCGCAATAACCGTACATCGCTGAGAGGAGCGGTAGCTGTCACGCTGACGCTCTACTAGCGCACCACAAGCGCCCAAGTTCCAATAGCAATTCAAACACCGCCGCTTATTAGATACCAACTTGCACTCGATAGCTCTATTGCTTAAGTCGCGTCCAACGCACCATGGAATGACGAGTGTCGCCTGCAACGAACAATACAATGTTGTTCTCCTAGTAGGAAAAATTCACCACCTTTAGTAATCAGTGTTAACTTGAATTCTGTACATCTTGAGTAAACTATAAAGTATTTTTAAATGAAAAAATTATCTACTTTCATTTTTTAAGGAATATAAACTCTTGGTTTAATTATAATTATGAAAATAGAACACGGTTTTAGCCAAACAAAAAGAGCGCTCAGTTTCGTATGTTAAATACTTATCTACACCTACGCAAATATTAGTCTCATATTAATCAGAAACTTTGTATTTCATTTCAATTAAAAGAAATATCACGAGACGGAATACATTTAGAAAAAACAAGATGAAAATGAGAGTTAGTTTCAGTGCTAATTTTACTGAAAATGGGGAAAAATGAAGGTCTAAGTGCGACTGAAATTGTTGCATTGAAATAAGAGACGTTCTACAGTCGCTCTATAACGTCAACTGTGCATGCATATTCCTACGTGGGAGATGCTAACATCGAAATCGGTTCCAATTTTCATTGAACAATACACCTAGGTTTGAGAAAACTAATTCATCAGTTTCCCATGTGTAGTAAAATGTGCCTCAAAAATCTGGCTACGCGCTTTGCACCTCAAAAGTTCGTGCTATATTTTGCGATACGTATACGAGTTTCAAAAATGGCTCAATTGTGTGTGTGTGTGTGTGGGCAGGTCATGTCTCCTGAACATTGCATTCTGTCTTTCCCAACGTGCTTGCTCACTCGTTATTTTCGTTGCAGGAATTGACTCCTCAGACTCTATGAGCAAGAACTTCGATGGCAACCCCACGGGCGTCGGAAAGAAGAAGAAGAAGAAACGGCGTCACAGGTAACGATTAAACACTGAATTTGTTAAGTAGAATTCACGTCGAACTGTTTTATTTTCGCTTGATCATATCTGTAGCACGTTGGGAATATATTTTCTGGTGGTATTTTTTTAATTTGTTTCTATACGATGTAATGAAGCATCAAATGTTTAAATTTCATGTTTAAAACTAAATAGATGTAATCAATTTATGCCTGCATTTTATATTATAACCATTTTATCCTAACAAGGCATACTTAAGCCATTTTAACTTCTATTAATGATAAAAACTTCGAAAACAGTCATATGCATATTCGAAAGCAGTCACTTTACGGATATTCAATGTTGATTTTCTCAAGCGATGTAGGCGACATTGCTGAACATGTGACTCACAATCAATACATCGACTGAAACTGATCATGTGTTAAGGTGGGTACACACATTAACATGGAAGTAGTTCCTGATGTTATGCGGGGCTTACATCAAGTGTGAGTGATACTTCTATCATGTAAGTGACCTGATGACCTCATCGAAGTTGTAGTTTGAGTCAAATTCAAGACTGCTAGCGTAGGGAAAAAGAACTAATATTGTTTTCATAGAAAGAACGGAAAAATGGAAATTACATACATTAGATGTGGAATGAATGTGGAGACGCTTCCATGTCAGATTTTCATTATGATTTGCTATTTCCCATCAACACATTACTTTACAAATAGCAATAGAGGTTTACGTTTTCTTCCGTACACTACAAAAATTAACTTTGTGTTGTCAGAGACAGGAAACATGACTTTTTACGCACAATTTAATAATCAAATTACTCCGTTATGATTCTCTCAAACGATTTCTATTTTCAATTGATTTTCAACAATTCTGATTTTTACCTGTTTTCGGTTTACGTTTTTTAACATTATTTAAAGACGTAATTGCAGCGCATGTTAAAATTTATCATTTTCCCTATTTACTCTTCCATTCCTTCACCATTCTATCCTTCCCATGACTTCTTCCAACGTGTATTTCATCACTCTCCGTTTTATTCTGCTAGCATTCATTTCCCAGTCCTATTTCCGTTACCGCATCATATTCATCGCAACACAAAAGTAATTCCAACAAATACACTCGGCCGACGCTTTCAATATTAATGCTATATGTGTAACCAGAAAAGTTATACCAACAAATACTCATAATTCACGTTTTTAATATTTACCTTGTTTGTAACTGGGAAAAATAATCCTAGCAAATACACATAATTCATCTATTTAACATTTACCCTATAAATGCAATCAGAAAAATAATCCCATCAAATACACAGGATTTCCGTTTTTCGTGTTTACCCTATACCTATTGTTGACATTTGAGTTTCGTTAGCACACGCCTCCCTGCCACCACACTTCTCCATCTTCGCTTGACCTCTCTTCCCCCTGCCCGCTCCGCCTGCACCACTCCCTCTAAGACCCACTCAATATTCCACTGTTCCTGAAAATTAAAAACCGGTCGCCTAATTGGATCCTCAAATCCTAATGGCCTTCGACCAGACTGATTCCCACTCCTAATTATCGTTTGGGAAACTAATTATATTGCATAAGCCCGCGAATGCTTAATAGCACGCTTTATTGGAGACTATTCCCTGATGACAGCGGCCTGTTCTTCGCTGAGGTAGACGGCGACGGCCAGTGCAGAATTGAAGCCTAATTTGCCTGCTCATAATTTAGCGAAATATTACGTATCGATCCAAAAACACACATTCCGACGTAAAGCTCGTAAAGTGGCTTCCCGAAGCGACTGGCGTGTTGGTTAACCCTCGCCGCGTCAAAGTAAGAAGCGATTTCTATTATAATACTATTTTTGCCCCAATACTGAATGTCATCACCATAATTATGAGAAGCCTAAACCAATTTTAACACGTTAACTGAGATGGGTTGAACTATGTAAAGTTCAATATTCAACTCAATTTTTAAAATTAATAGTTTTAAGAAATTTTGAAAAAAGCAAACATTAACCAGATCGTGCTTTCATTGAAAATTGAGTTTGTGACTACTGGTCGGTCATCAGCATTATGAACATCTCACTTCGTGCTCAAAGTGTTGAACAAAGATAAAAATTAACAACACAGACTGCATCTTTGAACGATCTTTTAACGCACTTAGCAAGAATATTGAGATAAGTTCTTGGACTGTTTCTCTGTCAGATCATTGTTAACAATGGAATTCTTTTAGGAATTCCTTATTCCGCATCAGCCAATGTTATCGCAAAAAAAATATTGCCTGTAGTTGCGTTGAATTAATGCGGTTATGAATAATAAACTCATCACGTACTACAATTAGTAAAAAAACGTACAAATTTACATACTTCCCTTAACTAGCAACTAGCTTAAAGAGAAGGTTTTTATACGCAGCCGATGTACGTAAATGTTTGCTACATTCGAAAGAGTTTGCACGATACGAGAACCGTTAAATGTTGCTCTAAACTGGAAACTAAAACTACAGTGTTTAACGTAAAACCATTAATTGGACAGGATCAAAATTTCAGCGCTTTCATGTCCTATTTAAAATTATGAATGGAAAAATTTCCTCAGAAAAGGGCATTAATATGAAGTACATAACAGCAACACGCTTTTCATTAGTGTAAAAATACCATGACAAAAATTAACTGTAGTGCTATATATTTGGTACATGGAGCACAGGCGTATAAACATAGCATTTTTATTTGGTCGAGCCATAATCTGGCGCGCGATGTAGGTAAATGTTGCAGTGCAGTAACTAATTTGCAATAGATACGCGCCCTCAACACTGAACTGAAAATTCTTCCGTTGCTTTTCGTCAGGAGGGCTCTGCCTTACAAGATTTTTGCTGCGGCTGACAGCTGAGGTCTCATTGTAGGGTGACGCTAGCTGAATATGTCAAATATTATTTTTTCACCTTTAGATACAAAAAATAGGAAGGCTGAAGACGGGTCTAAATTTTGAGAGCAGCTATGCTGACAACTGTAGACTAAAGCATTGCAATGGTTGTTGTACTTGACCAGTTTTGAACGATTGATGTTACCTTTAGTTGGCTCACAGGAAATTACAGCTAATACTGTACTAAACTCACAAACTTAACGACCAATAATTAAAATTAGAGATCCCTCACTTTAAATTTTTCCAGTTTTCACGTAGCAAACAGATCGTTAAGACTGATTTTGATGAACTCGTTTTTTTTTTATTGTGCAGCTCTAGAAACAAGAATTACGTTCAATTTATTATATCTAATGCGCTAAAACTTTGAGCGGAATTAACCATGATCACATCTTTGCCTGTGTTTTATAAAAGAACAAACAAACGTGCTTGCAAAATAATTCAAATAAAGAATTGCACGAAGTGGAAAAATCTCCAGTCTTTTGACATTCCGCCAAAAACTAACAATCACCTCTACTAAATAAATGATCAGGAACGGAGGCGAAATGTTGTACAATGTTCTGAAAGTGATCACCTGGCGTCCCTGAATGGACTACTGCTCGTGACAATAGAGCGCGCAATATCAGAAGCCCTCGGTGATTATTTTAAGTTTGGCCGCCCCTGCATCTCGCAGAGCACCATGCCCTCGGGCGCGTCATGCAGGACGGCTGCCTCCGGGCTACCTTCTGACATCATCCCGTGCCAGGGGAAAACACAAGACCTTTTCGTCTCAATAAAGTAGTTGTTTAGATGAGTAACTTGACAATTTTTAAAGACTGCAACGCCAGGACCATGCAAAAATACCAGTGTGCACGGCTGGTGCGTTTCAATGAAGTAGTTTCATGGAAGAGAAACTTACGATTGATCATAAGCCGCTACGCAGGGACAAGATGCAAACACCAGTGTGCATGATGACTGCGCTTCAATGAGAAATATCTATAAAAGAGCAATAGTCAATTTTTTACAAAATATAAAGCAAGGACGATACGAAAACACAAGCATGCACGGCTGCATGCGCTCCGCAAACGAGTCAACAAAACTCGCATGCGATTTTGACTTGGAAGAGTAACTTGCGATTTTTATAAAAATAAAATAGCGAGGAAGTGGCAGTGTACAGGGCTACACGCGGTGTCACCTGCGGGGTGAATATCACTGACGCTGAAACAGAGACTCAACACTGCAATCTGGCGGTGCAGTGACAGCCGTGACGAGCGCAGCATTATGTCGCCGTGACGGCTCCGCCTGTCCCCCATAGCGACCCTCGGCTCAGCCGGCACTTGGTAGCGGCTCGCCATTGATGGCTCTTCATATGTGGCTGTGCATAAATGGATCACGTAAACGGGTCTGCATAAGCGGCTCTAAGTGATGACTCTACGTCAACGCATTAACATTGACGGCTTTGTTTGATGGCTACACATATGTGATTTTAAATCAACGCTTCAACGTTTTTGAATAGACGGCTTTGCATAAACGGCTCTACATGATGGCTCTGCATGAACGGTGTTACTCAAACGACTTTGCATAAACGGCTCTACATGATGGCTCTGCATGAACGGTGTTACTCGAACGACTTTGCATAAACGGCCATACATGATGGCTCTGCATGAACGGTGTTACTCAAACGACTTTGCATAAACGGCTCTACATTATGGCTCTGCATGAACGGTGTTACTCAAACGACTTTGCATAAACGGCACTACATGATGGCTCTGCATGAACGGTGTTACTCAAACGACTTTGCATAAACGGCTCTACATGATGGCTCTGCATGAACGGTGTTACTCAAACGACTTTGCATAAACGGCCCTACATGATGGCTCTGCATGAACGGTGTTACTCAAACGACTTTGCATAAACGGCTCTACATGATGGCTCTGCATGAACGGTGTTACTCAAACGACTTTGCATAAACGGCTCTACATGATGGTTCTGCATAAACGGTGTTACTCAAACGACTTTGCATAAACGGCTCTACATGATGGCTCTACATGAACGGTGTTACACTAATGACTTTGCATAAACGGCTCTACATGATGGCTCTATAAAAACGGTGTTATACAAGCGACTTTGCATAAATGGCTCTACATGATGGCTATACATAAAAGGTTTCAAATAGCCGGTTTTGTATAATGATTCTACATGATGGCTATACATGAACGGTTTTACGTATATGGCTTAGTATAAACGGCTCTGCATAATGGTTCCATAAGCTGTTTTACACAGACGGTTTTACAAAAACGGTTCTACAAGATGGTTACCTAAACGGTTTTACATGGACAGCTTTGTATCCACGTCTCTGCATAAACGGTTTCAAATAGACGGCTGTCCCAACGGCTCTACATGATAGCTCTGCATGAACGGTATGCATAGACGGCTTTGTATAAACGGCTCTGCGTAAATGGCTGAACATGAACGGTTTTACACAGACGGCTTCGCTGAAATTGCTCGCACAAACAGCTTTGCACAGACGGCTCTGCAATATCAGCTCAGTACAGCGGCTCAATCAGCACGGCTCGCAATAATCATCCAAAATTTCCTGTCATTTAAGAGGGATACGATCCGCTGTTCCACTGAAAAGATTTATTCATTTCGATTTTCTATGCAACATGCGCATACATATACATATGTAGCTGCATCAAAATACACGTAAGTAGAGTTATAGAAGAAAAAATGTCATTAATTGTTCTCAGTAAAATAATTGGAACGTTAGTTGTACGATTGCTCTTTTTCAATCTTGAGATGCAGTTGGCAATACAAATTAAGACAATGGAAGGACTTGTTGCTTAATTAAATTTAACACTTTATGTGACTCATCGTTCTATTCCACACCTACAATATAAAATTGTTAAGATGAAAATGCATTCTCAGGTTATTCACTTATAACACGGAATGGGGAAACTTGAAATGAAATAACGTTCAACTGTTAAAAGAGTCGTCTTTTTGAGTTCAAAAATGCGTACACTTTTTTGAAATAACGCAGATGTTAAAACATAGCCATGTTCACGTGAACATCACTGTCCTAACTTTTCATACGCTTCGAGAAAAGTTTTCGTGCTTATTTTCAAAAAGCACATCAGAAGTGAAACAATAACGCCTCGAATGCACTTCACATTTTGAATCAGATATTCCTATTCTATTACTGTATGGGCCTGTAAATGAGGCTTCAGAACTCCGGAAATTCCTCAAGCTTTCGAATACCGACGACATTTGATACGCTAAAAATTTAAGTTCTTAGCCAGGCGAAGAGTTCGTTAGTCTAAGAACACCTGGATGACGGACCCAGATTCGTGCAATTTTCAGCACCAATTACACAATTAGGAGGCCTGTTTTAAGAACATTCGTCTTCAAATTGACAGCAAAATTTACGTGTCAACTCCTCAAGGATGTGCGATGGAGACACACGGCGTGCTACTACGTGAAATATGAGCCCTCGAACGTGTCAATTGCATGAGTGTCAGTTGGACAGATGTTCAGATTGAGACATACTACTCACTTCAGCAACGCGGATTTTTCAATTGGAAGACTCATTTTTTTACGAGAGGATGTGACGCACAGTATATCATTACTTTCTATTTTGATACACTAGAGTCCGTGGCCCGCCTCTTACGTTATAAAAAAGTAGGCAACTTAATCAGACCCGACTATAACAGTGTAAAAGTGAAGCGTATAGCAAAGGCCGGGTGAAGTATATGTTGCTTCCATGAGACCAACTCTCCAGGGAGATGAAATGTGACCATACGCGGATTACATGAAAAGATTTCATCTCATGCGAGTGCACCTTGAGCATCTTTTCTTCTCAATCATATTAGAGATCATGCATTCATTATGATCATTTCTTTTCAAACAGTAAGTAAAATGCATTGCTTCTGGCTCATCCAATAGCTCGTGAACCTCAAAAACTGAATTTTGAATCATATATGGGCAAGATATATCACTTAACTATTAGCGCTTATTAATGTACATAGCACAACGTTTCCATAGGATGCTCTACAAGTCAATAAACTAAATCCGGCGCAAAAGTAGTTATATCACAACCATTCCATTATAATAACTTAGAACAACAATTCTACTGATTTATTTACAGTGGAAAACTGCTTGAGTTGTTTAAAATCACTCCAGCTTTGTTCCATCCCAAATACTGAGCTAGTGCTCAACTAATTCCATCTTGATTTACATCCCTCCGTGTACTGCAGGTACCGCAATCTCATTTGCGTGGAAACTCGTTGCGAGTCCAATTTTTTCTCCTTTCCTTTACGAGCTGAAAAAAGTACGGAAAATAAAACCTATGGAATAAAATATAATAATGGAAGTATGAAATAAATAGTAATAAAATGACAATAGGTATTAAGCTTTACCTTTAACATAGCTTCAACGGAGACCAGCTGTTTTCACCGGAATAAGATACATGCTTCTACTTGAATTCCGAGCACGAATTAAGAACGACAATAGAAAATAAATACAATTTGTTATCTGCCGTAGACTAAGCTAAGTGTTACATGGGCCATCCCGGGTTTTTTGAAACAAAATTAGCTTTTTATCAAATTGGGCATAAAAAATAACCGTGCATAAAATACGGTATTTTCTCCTGCAGTGGAGCTGAAACTCCATTACAATAAATGGAGAAATAATCGCATAAAAAATAAGAATTCAACGAAAGTGACAGTCAAAACTTGCTCACACTGGCGAGTAGTTTCTCATATGATAGCCGTAAATCCAAGTTAACTCCATGACAAAGTGACTTTAATTCGTTAGCAGGAGCGAGACGCGGGTAGCAGCTTCTGGTGTTGGCCTGAATGTGCTGGTCATGCGCGCAGAGGCCAAATGTTCTACAAAAAATGACTTCTTCAACTCAACCTGAGCCCTTCGTGCTGCTGCTGCCGCGCGTCATGCTTTGCATCGCAGGCGGTTTCCTGCAGCCCTTAAGTGACGTTATGGTCAGAAAATCCCGATTTTATTATTTAATTCCAATCTACGGGGAAAATGTCCAAAAGAATCTAAAGGCATTTCTTTTAAATGACGTAAGATCAATATCTACTTGCATGACAATAATCTGCAATTTGATAAGAACAAGGCAACGGCAATTAATAGCTGACATACTCGAACACGTGATCACAACGATCGTGACTTCTTTAACTCTCGTCCTCCTGCAAAAGTCGGGAGGGAATGCAATGTAGTGGCATTAGTGTCAGCGAGCCTTTAAATGAACATCACCCCTTCGCGCCTGCAGAAAGACATTCATCACGCTCATTTGTAATTCAAATTAAACATGGCAGGAGTCCCACAGATGTGCGTTCATCATTTTTGGTGCCTGGACCGTGCGCTCCGTCATCTTGGTAGGTCGGTCGGCGGGCTGAACGGACGAGTGGTCGTCAAGCTTCATTTCAGTGGGTTTAGCAATGAATTATTGTGGGTGAGTCAGCAAGAAGGAGCGGGAGTGCCCCATGATTAACCCGGTCAGACATAAGCCATATCTTGTCGGGTCTTTCTTACCATCTAACCAATCTAAGGCTTATCTCTCTAGTTGAGGGACTTTTTTCGAGTGTGCCTCTGAATTAGAGACTTACGGTGACACATGAGATCGCGATACTGCAGACTTGCTCAACATTTTACGAGATGACTGCTGCTGGTCCTCGGTTTTTGTTCCGCTCTCTAAAAGTTACGAGGCTGTGAATCACTTTCAGAGTGGAAAGCGAACATATTTAAAAATGGTATACTTCTTAGATACGACGAGTGATTTTTAATGAAATTTTGCGAAAGACGATCCGGAAAAGCGTATTGAGGGAAGTTTTATCAAAATGCACCTCAAAGTAGCCGATTAGAATCCATACTAGCTCTGTTGGGTTAAATGTAGGCGTTAAATATTGCTCCAATACGATCCAAAACATTTTTTCTGAAATAGAATCTTTTATAAGTAATTATAACATATTTTCAATTTAAGTGCATTCTTGGCTTTAGAACACATTTAGGGAGGCTCAAGTTAACTTATGTAATCTAAACTAGAACAAATTAGCAATGAAAAATCATCTGTTAATTTAATTGGCAAGCTGAAAAACAAGGAAACTACTGATTGATAAAGAATTATAATTTCCATCAGCAAAATTTAAAATTTAATTCACAGTGATTAAAAGAAGTAAGAAGAATAATTACGAATAATTTTCTGACTAAAGTTCATAAATTTCATGGCGTATGAAAAATGCGTAACAAATAAAAAACGTCACCAAATCGATGGTTAAGAATTTATTCTGTAAAAAATAAATGAATAGATAAAAAACGTCATAATGATGACACAACTTTGGAAAGTTCATTTAAGCTACGAAATTAGTACCTGGAAAAATGGCGCCAAGCAAAGTGAGACATTTTTCTGCACCGAAAACTACAACAACGATTACATAAGGTGCTGCTATAGCAGTGGTGTTTATTGCGCGGCTCGCGATCCGCTGGCGGCTCGCGATGACTCAATTCACGGCTTTCGAAAAATAAATAATTAATTAATGTATAATTAATATAATATACGCTAACTTGCAGTAGCTGCGGTTCTCTCAATCAATGAGTTTAACCGAAGTGGCTCTCTTGCAAAAATTAGTGAATAACACTTAACCATAGTGCGAGGTCTACCGCCAAATATCGCCTACCCAGGTGCAGTTTGAGATATGCAAATTAAGTGTTTATCGTTAAATTAAATGTACGGAAATAAGTAATATCCATTTATAACCTAGCCAAACCTCACGCTATAGTACTAGCCAGAGGTGGATCTCATGCTATGAGGTGGTAGACCTCACGCTATAGCAGCACCATACAAAGTCTACACACCTGCTCGCGCCGACACAGCACGCGTGTTGTACCAAAAGCAATCCTGCACTCTATATTGTCAGCCCGAGACGTCAATCTAAAATAATAATACGAGTAATAATAGTAAATTAGATACATGTTTCTCATCGGAGTGTTTGAGAAATGATCATGTGTATATGAAAACTTTGGACATTAACATACAAAGTTCTGATACATAATAACAAACAAGATCGATCACTGTCCAAATTGAGTTTGAAGTAAACCATTTAGCTAAACTAACCTAACCAACTAAATAGGTGACCAACTAGACATAAAACGTATAAAATTCAATTTTAATGTGCTGACATATAACAAAAAATAACCGTTTTTCCACTCATATTTACAATGAAATCAATTTTGTGCATAATTTAAATCCTTCTAACTAAATTTGTTCTTTGAGTCAGTTAACACAAAATTAAGCGGCACTCACAGTAGCTCTATATTAGCCTGACATTAAAGGATTGATGTTATTTTAGTTGCAGACGCGAGCACCCGAAGGAATTAACGATAACCTTAACGCTGTTCGCTAGTTTAAGATACCTATATATTTTGACATCAACTCATGATGAAACCATTTTTCATATCGCCTGCACCTGAGATCACGTCATTTGTTGTAACTCTTAACAACTGATATAATGTGGGCGATATCCAGAGAGCATCCTGGTCTAAGTTTTTTTCCGGGACATCTATTGTATGATTTCAGCCACCCTAGTGTAGCCTGGGCGGCTAAACCATAGATGCCACAATGATAAAGTTAGAGAAGCATCCCTACAGAATATTTTTAGCAAAATTTTTCTGATTTTTTAATTGTTATAATTGTATAAGATGGGACCATTTGACAACGTTCCCGGAGTTCAGCCGATCGCTTTGACATGTTGAACTGCTCTAAGTTACGTAAAATTTTGACGCACTTGAAAATTCAACTGGAATTTAAAGCGTTGAAGGATGAGTCTCAAAAAGTTGAATTCATTTCAGAGCCAAAGCAGCAAAGCCGGAAGCAGTATTTTATAACGATTATCCGAGCACCATTCATAAACGGTTGTCTCTTACTTCAAAGTATGTGACCTTATCTAGTTCGCACGACTGCAACCTCACAACGTTTCCGTGAACCACGTTCGATTCACGTTGAGAATCACACCCGACCACACCTGGCACTTCCTACCCTTTGAAAGAACATCTTTAGACTGCCAATCCGAACATCCGGTGAAATGTTTTGCTCTGAGAATATATTACCACTCGTCATAAGCTGTCATAACTTGCATGTGGGTTAACCGGCGTTAAGATTGTGCAGCGTCACGGCCTGCGCAGCATAAAGCTTCATTAGGGAGACTACGCGGATGTCGCTTCCGTCTGACGCGTTTCCTGGCGTGGACTTTATTAATCTGTCTCTAATTGCGGCGGTCACTCGACAGCGCTGTGAACCTCTGCCTCTCCCAGGTGCCGGTGTAGACCGTACCTGTCATAGCTGCAAATTAAGGACCGTCCTTGTTCTGGGTAGCTGAGGGGACCAAACCTGGGCTAGGTCTCAGTATGAACCATACTTTTACAATGTAGAAATTGGGACACGTTTACGTACCAGAGATCAGTGGGAACCATATTTGTGCCAGCTACCAGTGGGAAACATGCATGTCTATGTTAGGTAACAATTGTAAGCAATACTTGTGCTAGCTACCAGTGTTAACCATTAATGCGTTAGGTAATAATTGTGAGCTATGCTTGTGCTGTTACAGTAAGAATGCCTTAACAGTAAATGGGTTGCTGTGAACTTAAGAGTTCTGTGAATATGCGGCGAATTCGATACCGAAGAAAACTTTCTGAAACCCTCGGTGCCTCAAAATACCTTAAAAATATAAATTAAAATTTTTAAAAATCCTTATGACTCTAATATTCAGAATACTGAATCGAGTTTCTCGTTCACCACATTTAGGCTTTAAAATTTATTTTGTTTTTCAATTCTTCAGTTTGCTAGCTGAGTAGTTGACGCGTGAGTTGACTCCGGTGATGCCCCAATTTTCAACGTTTTCATGTCGAATTAACACAGCTGATCTGTACACCTCAGTGTGAACCGTGTCTGTCCTTGGTAACACTACACAACTGCGACTTCCAGCCTATCCCCAAGAGCCATGTGGACTCGTGAAATTGCACTTAGATTGCAGTACAAACAAGTGGCGACATGAACTAGGCAGTATTTTGAAGCAAGTACTAGTTGCAAGATGAACTAGGAATGTAACCACATAATACAGAAATTCTGCTATACCAATGCTAAAGAGTTGGATGCAGGTGTATAATAGAAGATTGAGTGTAAAATATATTTCTCTGCCCTAATTCGCGAGCAATATTGACTTTTTTACGTATAACTGAGGTATCATAACTTGAATTTGGAGAATGAGGGCAGATTTGATGCTAATGATCTAGTTTCAGCTGGTTTCTAAATACGTACGCGTCCTTAACGACTATGTGATATGTAAGTAGCAATAGTATAAAACTTAGCAAAATGAAATCCATATTCAAACTATGCGAGCATGATCAGGTCAGCACGTGGAACTAATAATCGCAACGCCGTGTGGTATTTGCAGCCCGATAACTTCCTCATCATGAGCTCCTCTCTCCTGAGCGACACAGCACCCAAAAAACGATCTGACAAGAGCTCCAAATTTCGCAATTGTCTACAAGTGGTGAGCCCCGCAGCCCGAGGCAGCTTACAACTCAATCGTAATCTGTGCGGCGGATAAGTTTCTTGTGTGACGACGGAACATCTCGCATGGGCGCGGTGGTCCAGCAGCGCGAGCCATGAGATCGATATCCGAGATGCCGGCTTATCCAGGCTTCATTTATCGCCGCTTTGGACGTGCATCTGGAGGCCTGGGGATTGCTAATCGCCTCCTGCTTCATAATCGTCCGACCTTCTTTCAGTATGGCCGCTGTCGACGGAGCCGAGCTTCCTACTAAAACATATGGGCCTGTTAGCGATGAATGCTGCACGCTGGAGCGACTACGCGCATTTCATTGGTGCCGAGAAAAACTCTGTTTTGCCTGATGCTGCAAACTGATCACTTGAGCAGTGAGATAATTAGGAATTATTTCAATATATTGTAATGAGTAATTGTAATCAGTTGGGCCAATCACTATAGTAAACTGAGACCAACTGGCTATTTGAGCACCGTAAATGCGATCTATGATTCATCTGCATTGTATTGATTTCATTTATATGAACTCAGTCCCTAATAAGCTACGACAAATTTATTATTTCTAAAATACAAATAATTGAAATACTATAATTATATTAGACTGTTATTACTGAAATTAATTAACAACTCATTAAAAAATGTGTTTTACTGGTCGCTCCATCTTGAAATTATTACGTTATTGAACCCATCAATGAAATAAAACTTAATCCATGAAATCAACGAACGAAAATTCCAGACTCTAAGTAACCAGTGCTGTGGAACATACCATTAATATAAAAAGGAGCTCAAGAAAAAAGCTATCCAGATCAGAGGAGAAAAACCATAGCGCAACAGCGGACTGGATCACCGAGACAACCATCTGCTGTCCAGCCAGTAATGGTTCACGCACGATTCCACCGCGACGACAATAATTGCTGTAGCGACTTGAGCTCCGATTCTGCCCTCTGTCCTCGCACCTAAACAGCGCAAATACGTCGTTTTTTTCGAGAGATGAATTGTGTATATACTTTTCTCTGGAAATCAAGGTGCCAAAGCACAACTCGCGCGAATAACAACCTGCAAAATTACCTCGATTGTTTCGAGAAAAGAGTTATATGTTTATATTTTCTTTGAAAATCAGGGTGCCAAAGTACAACGCACTTAAAACCATATTTGTTTCGAGAAATTGGTTATCTCTTCACTAGTTCTTTGAAAATAATCAAGATCCCAAAGCACTCACGATAAAAACTAATAAGAAAGTATTTTACTTCTTTCTTGTTATGTTTTATTTCTTCTTAATTCAACACGTGATGAACTTGAACTGTCGTATTTATTTACTTAACCCCATTACCTCATTCTCTTTTTTTTATTCATCTGTTTATCCATCTGATTTGTGAATTTTGTGAGTCAAAATCAGCACTAGGATTCCCAGCTAACTTTGCATAATTCATGTACCAAAGATAAGGACCAGACTGAGCTGTTTAAGCTCGGCTTCTTTAATTAAGGAAGCAATTGATTGATTGATGGTAAATAAATATCAGCCTCCCTTACTACAACAAAGCTGTTCAAAGAGAGGAAGGATGAAAGTACCATTTAGTATGGAGTTAATGAAACTCGGAATCTAAGCACGAGGTATGGTCCCGCACAGGATCCCGTGCGCCTCGATAGAATAAGTTGAGAAGGAAGGCTAGGAAACAGGATAAAAGTTGAAGGAAAAAGTCAGAGGTCCTGAAAAAACAAAACTGCACTGTACTGAAAAAGATGTCTTTAACAAAACAGAAAACATTTTACCACCTCTCAGGTCGAGACCTCACATTTTTCCCCTGGGCATGCTAATTCCCATAGATACAATAGTTGTATCCTCCCTAAGGGATTAAGGAAGCAGTTCATAGCATAAAACAAGCTCAACAAATAGAAAAAAATTACAATGTTTTTCGACAACTCCTGCTCGGTTGTTGAGAGTTGTTTAGGTGCTCGTATTTTCACGTTCTTGCTAGAAAATCGACAATTACACAATTTGATTACCCATTTTAAAAGTCGTTGATGACTCAGAAGCACGAAGCTGCAACAGGAATGGTTCAACAGCAGCCGAGTCTTGCGCATATTTTTATTCCAAAAACACATTAGCCTGATGTCAGAGACAAACTTTTATCAAGATTGGGGGCTTAATAGCAATATTATTTTTCATTCCAAGTAACTGAGACCTGATGATCAGAATACAGCTGTCTTCAAGCAAGGAATCGTGAAGCTACTACAAAAGATGCTGACCGCCACGCGCTTGGTGAACGGAGAAATTAACCAACGTGGTAACGGGCAGAATTAGGCAGCATGTAACCTTGGGAAGTACAATCTCTCGAAAATGGGCAAAATCTTCCAGCTTATTAATAGGTAAATTCATTCACCTCGCTAATAGAAAAAATCATTCAGTTCGATAATTGGTAAAATCACTCATCTCTATGATGGACAGAATCCTCCAGCTCTACCTTAGGTAAAATAATCCAATTGCTAATGGGTAGACTCATCTAACGTGAGAGTGGGTAGAACTATCCAAATGATTAGGAGTGAGACTTACACTTACTCGATCATGGGTAAAACAATCCCGTTCGATAACTATTGGTAAAACCATTCAGCAGGACAATGGGTAAAACCATTCAGCAGGATAATTGAAAAAATCATCTAACGTCTAACGTTGAGGGAAACCGTACAGTTAGATTACGGTAAAATCATCCAGACCTATAATCAACTCATTGAGTAGGATAAAGCAGCGCGACAAAGGGCAGAATCAACACACTGGAAGCGCTAACATTGAGCAGCAAGCCACAGAGAGCGGACGCGCAGAGCAGCTAATGTCTTCCATTTGTCCGGGTGCCTCGTTACATTCGTACGGCTTTGTCCTTGCACATGACTAATGAGAGCCTCACTATTTCAATTGATTTCAATGACTTGGGTATTGTGATTATAGTCCATTTCCTGAACAAAATTGTGCGTTAGCTCACGGTGAGAACAGTGACGACCCACCCAATTTTATTTCTAAAGTTCAACAGAACCATTTCTTCAGAGCCACCGCTTCGTGAGAACGTTTTCTGACAATTAATGAAAAATAACACACTCGGGTCGTTTGGGAGAATAGAAGCACGCGTGTACGTCAGCCGCTCGTCAAGAGGCTTGTTATTACCCGGCAAGGAAGACAAGACAGCGGGGCAAAACAACAGGTTGTGGCGTCATTAGAGTGTTAGCAGCGGCTACCATTAGAGCAGCACGCCACGTTATAGGTTAATTGCTGTAATCACATCACCAGCCTTCATTTAGCACGAGGCAAAGACGACTTCACGCGCTCTCCTTACACTCCCTCAACTAGCTGACAGGGCTGCTCAACTGCAGAACGCTACATGGACTTCATGCCTTACAATCGAGTTCTTAATGCCATGGGAAATGTTAGCCTAATTTACGGAACATTAGCGCACAAACTACCTCTCAATCGTAACGCACACGGAAGGAACTCTCTGTGTGCCAAGAATTACATAAGAATAAATAAGGTTCATAAAATGGGACAAATGAATCCAAGTTCCCGGCACGCATCCCTGATTTTAGAGTAATGACACGCTTGTTTCACTCATGCCTTTCCTCGTGCTCCAGTCATTCAATGTTCAACTCCGTCCCTACGCGACGCGGCTAGTTGGAATGTTAGACCTACGAATTTTTAAAGTGCGGAGACTGATCTTCATAAGAACGTTTCTCTGATGAATATCAACGATGGGATTTTCCTGCACGTGTACCTGCAACGGCTCAAGTTTGACATCTTGTTTAATTTTCGTTTTCATACAATTATCCTCAAGAATTTTGGACGCCTTGAGGGCATGATCGGACAAGCATACTCAAAATTGAGTGAATTTATAAACCAAACTTTACGCTCCATTTTATTATTATCTAACAATTTTCTATTTCTTACATTGAAAACCTGAAAATTTATTCATGAAACCTTAAATTCTTAAATATTAATTACAGAGTTTCCCATCTTAATTCCCTTATTCACTATCTCCGATGGATCGTCAATATTTTCTGCCGCTGCTGTCACTGCAGAATGAAGCTTTGGGGCAACACATGTTCCTAATTTGCGAACTGAGTCACAACGTTCCAGAAAGAAAGGGAAAGTCCACAGCAAGTGAGAAATCCTAAGTAACGAAGGGTCGTCTCGGGAAGGAGACAGAAGTCCTCAAATGTGCAGAGAAATTCCTAGTATGAAGAAGATCTCTATAGGACGCGGAATTTTTCAACGAATCCCATGCAGGAAGAAAAAATTCCTCAAATGAGAAGAAAAGTCCCCGGGATGACTGAGAAGTCTATATATAGAGGGGTATAAACTGTTGGTCTAGGCAAAGTCCGAGGAAGGAGACAAAAGTCTTCAAATGAGAAGAGAAGTCGCTGGAATGAAAGAGAAATCTATAGAAATAGGATAAGTTTTAACGAAGTCCCAGAAAGGAAAAGAACGTGCCCTAGCGGAGATAGAGTCCCTGGGAGAAGAGAGGATTGCTGGGGAGGAGGCAGAAGCCTGAAAAGGAAGGCAGTTCCGCTCTGTTTCAAAAAGATGAACTAACGTTACTCTGGGCATTTGAAGCTACGATGGTTCATGAGAGTTTAGGCTCATCTTAACAGTTTATTTGGGGTTATAGGATAGTGGTCTTCTGTCCCTTATTTTCAGCGTTGTCATCTATCTTTAAAATTAAGAATCTTAGAACGTTCTGAAGAACTTACAAGCAATATACTTAGTTCATTTGATCGAATGATGGTGTATTTTTTATCTTGCTCTCATACTTCTCTGTGATCATTTCAGATTCTGGGAATTTCTTGATATTCTCCAAAAAAAATAAAGTCAAGGTCTTCATCTCGTCACTCAATTCCAGCAACCCATGAGCCAAATTAAGGACAGTTTCCAGATTTTTCTATGTTTACTACAGTGACTTCAACTGTAGCGACGATTCGAAGAAGTTGTGTATCTGGACGTGAGCAATTCTCAAAGCTCGCGCTTCTTTTTCTGCAGCGTCCAAGTCTTCCGCGATGGACTCAAGAGCATCATGAGGCTATCGGTTGTAGTCGTATGAACTGGAGTAACATTCAAGGCCTAAACTTTTCATTAAACCTTTCACGCACACGCGCAACTTTGGCAAAAACTGGTTATGATCGTGGTAGCAATTGATTTATGCTCTAAGGCCTGTTATGGTAGCCTCAGCTTGTTCGTAAGCCTCCAGAGGAACAAACGAACCATGAATTTTCGACCTTTCAATGTCAACGAGGGTTTTAGGGTCGGGACTGTCTTGAATTTGACTTTCAGAGCTAAGTATCTCTAAGTTTTCTCCAGCATCCATTCCCGAATTCTTGAACGGAATATTCCTCTGCTCGACGCATTCCTTGCCATTATGTCCAGACAACTGATATTTTAGACCAGTGTCCGAATCCTCTTATTCTGCGGTTGACACCAAATACAAGGTAGGTCTCAACCTTAATTGCAGTGGACTTGTATCCATTGGCTGCAACTGATCACTCGTGTCTTCATAGCAGTCAGAGCTTCTATCATCTTGAGCTTTCGTCACAGTTTTCTTTACTCCATACGGAACAGGAGCTACACTAGGCCTGTACTTGTGGTATATCCTCATGACAAATAGGCTGTGTTTTCTGATTATGTGCATCGACGGTACCAGACGGAACGCAATGATCGGCGGGCAGCTTATGACGATTACGTTCTGGCCCGGTATCCAGCATACTGAAGTCAGATCACATCCCTGGAATATTCGCCTTGTCCTACAAGTGACTTACATTTTCTGTGAGGCGGTATCAAATATAACAAATGTATATCCTGTAACGGGTGTCAAACTCTCGCCGTGGTTTTGTATTTCGTGTGAGTCGTTTTATGGATTGCGGTCAATATTCAATTTTCTTTGGCTTTGAGCAGACTACGAATTCTTTCAGAGTTCTAATGCTCGAATTAATCCAGATCCTTCAGAGACAATATACTCATTAAGATATTTTCCATTCCTTCTTAAACGACGTAGCAACCGCGGACACCACATACCATATATACACTCGAACATAATGACAAACAATTCTCATCCTCGAAGTAAGCATAAAAATTCTCCACATTATTACAATTCATTGCATTTTTTTACGTCAGTGCAAAAACATCATTACTGTAACGCTGTGCAAACATGTTTGGTCACACACAGCAGAACAAGGCTCAGTGCCTGCCACTGTCCACTGGAGTTGAGTGACCTGTCTAATTTTTGCATTTGTTGCAGTCGGACGATATTCACTTCGTTCCAGCTGGAAGAGCTGGAGAAAGCCTTCAAGGAGTCCCACTACCCCGATGTGTACGCCAGGGAGATGATCAGCCTCAAGACAGACCTGCCCGAGGACAGGATACAGGTAAACCTGCATGCCCTCACTTCTCTTGGGCGTCCTTTATTTCTGCTACTTGTAAGAGCTTTTATCGCTAACCCTTTCTCTCGCTCTCAATTCTTCTGCTTGCACTCATTTCTCTACTTACTCTCACTTTAACTGCTGGCCCTCAATTCTTTTCCTGCAATAAATTCTATTTTCCGCTGTAGGGAATTTGCTATCATTCCTGTTCCTCGTCGCCTTGAATTTACAATTATTCCCATTGTTCCATTGCCTATTATTTGAAACTTGCCCTCACATTTATTTATAGCTCTCGTTGACCTCCTCATTTCTAATCAATGAACAATTGTCCTTGTCATTCATTATTCGGATTCAATTTTTTCCTTAAGAATGTGTCCGGTAAAATTGTGCTGGTTTTGGAGCCAAAACTAGGGTTTTGGCTCCGCATGCATGGGAGGGTATTTCCATATTTTGCGGTATTTTCAACGAGTTACTGTAGCTTTACAAAGTTAAACTCTTGCCAAGCCATTACCATGAAAACATTTTCGAAGAATTACTCGTAATACCCGCTCATATTGATCATCTGACAATTAATTACATTAATTGATCATTGGCCAGTATTACAGTGGCATTAATTATCAGACACTGAAAAAAGAGTTCGTCTTTGTCTTAAAGCTCATGGAACTGTGTAGGGATGTACAGTTCAAGCTATCGTATAATCATGATAGGAAATTTCCTCTCAAATCATCAGGGTTCAGATTATACCTTTGAAAGTTGAATATTTCTCATCAGAAAATCTTGACAGTTTCTCGCCCTCGAAGCTAGCTTACCAATACGTGAAAGCGCCAGAACAAAGCGAGCTTTATAAGCTTAATCGAATTATCATACATTAGCTTTTGCGTAGTTATGCAACCTTGAATCCCATTCAAAGCCCGATTACTGTCAGCATTCGTTAGTGTTTGAAAACGTGCTGCCTGCGAACAACGAGTGGTGCTTACTTACAATTGTATTATTACATTATGTTTTCATTTATTATGAAAAATTATTTCTCAGCCTTGGTCCCCAAAATATGTAAGCTGGTGATGAAATAAAATGGCCCAAGCATTCACATAAAGACTACGGATCAGCACTCACAAATACGTTCTGCCAAATAAGCCACGGGTAAAATTATTCCTTCCACTCACCACTTTGTTGTGCGGTACAACGATGAATGAAGGCAAACGGAAAATTGCTAGATGATGAACCACAAGTGGCATAATAAAAAAAATAAAAAAAAATACGAAAGGATTATTCCGTTTCAAGTAAGGAATAATGTCAGAGAATACCTACTTTTTAAGTAAAAGAATAATTTTGAAGAACACATGCTCTCAGAGTAAGGAATAATATTAAAGAATACATGCGTGTAGAGTGGAGAAACATACTAGTAAAAACCTGCTTTCTGAATAAGAAACAATTGTGTTATTTACTATCCGTATTCAATTATTTCCTTAGGAAAATGCACAGTAAAACTACTGGTTAAAATCGGATTTATCTACGAACACGTGGGGAGGATATAACATATTTTTCGTCACTTTGAACGAATTGCCTTACAACCACGAACTTTTGTCCAAGCTATTATCCATGTAAACAATACTGAGGAAGAATTACTATCAGAAAGTGTGCGCAGTTTTTTAGCCTCAATTTTCTCCACGACAATCGGACAAAAATTTCTATCATATACCGAGAATGAGGAACACGTCTGCGATGGTGACGTGTGAACGGGACGTGATAGGAATGTCGACAAAAGGAACTTCAAAAGGAGTTAAACATAAAAAAATTTTGTCGCATGAGGACTGAATGTTTCAATACTAAACGTTCGATTTATATTTAGTGGGAATCTTACTCGAATGACAAGAAGAACATTCAATGAGTTCAAGAAAAGAGAAAATTGCGAACGTTTTAGACGTGGCAAAAAGTTGAAAATATTCCTAACCTAGGTTCAAGTGAATGCCTCTCTTCACTTTTGCTTTCAAGTGAAAGCCTCGCAAAACTAAATGATGCTTCGAGTCAGAACATGAACATTCTCTGTTCAAGTATTGCTTAATCTACCATAGCATTCTCAAACTTCAAATCGTATTATTTCCGTCTAAAATATCTAAAATTACTCGACTTATGAAGAAATTGTGAATTTAGAGGAAAGATGCACTTTACTTTATCTTCGCATTATTGAAAATGATCGTGCGCTGGAAGTAATTCAAGATGCTTTAAAAATTCTAAACTTCTCTCACTTACATTACTGAAGTGATCCTATGCACAGCATTTTATTGCACGCGCAAAGCGTGGTTAAGCTTTCGAGGGTGTCAAATTCTCATTTTAGAGCAGACCCAATCGTAGGAAAAGTGTTGGCGGTGTCATGGATTCATTTGCAATAAGGAGATGGACAAGATTGTCGGGTGATGGTGCGGTGCCCTCGTATACGCCTCAAAAGGAGGCTCTAACGGGCAATTGGAAGGCGCCAGGCTATTTCTCTTCATCGATCGCTATCTAATTCCGATCTAATAAGAAGAAGCAGCCAAGCGTCGGCCTATCGGCTGCTGTGTGTTGGAAGAGGCCCCTGAGAAGGCCATCTCAAAACTTGCATTGGCTTCCTCCGCTGAAATTGAGCGTGAAAACTTCTAATGAGGGGAGGGAATTTAGCAAGAAAGACTGAAGATGCAGCCTGGCTTTTAATGTGACATTAATGAAGACCAAGATTGGGTCTGATGCTGCAGTGGTTCATCCGCTGCATTGGGATGGCGTCCTCATATATGAACAAGCATTTTTACAATTGAAGGCATTGACCAATAGAGTATTTTACTAAAAATCCGACTTTGGTAGATCAGGTCTAATTATTCAAAACAAGAAACTTCGTTTGCAAGTACAATCCTAGAATACGCACTAAGTTACAACACGCTGCATATCTTGAATTTAATAACAATGCAAGCGCGCAATTCATAACTGCGTGACCACAAACAAGGGAGAAATTTGCTGATCAATAAAGCAGCGGCTCATATATTACGTCTCAAACTCGTTACGAGCTTTATTGTATCTGCTGATGCCTGCACTATGGATACATTTTGTCAGTATAAGGAAACTAGTTTTACTGAGTGAGAAGTAAAGTGTTATGAAACAAGTCATTGTCAATTGACGCGTGGTGATATATTGCAGTGACTGTGTAGTGGTGACTATGGTAGTGATGGTGCAGTGATTGTATATAGTGGTGACTGTAGTAGTGATGGTGCAGTGATTGTATATAGTGGTGACTGTGGTAGTGATGGTGCAGTGATTGTATATAATGGTGACAGTGGTAGTGATGGTGCAGTGACTGTGTGTAGTGGTTCCTGTGATAGTGATGGTGCAGTGACTGTGTGTAGTGGTGACTGTGGTAGTGATGATGCAGTGATTGTATATAATGGTGACAGTGGTAGTGATGGTGCAGTGATTGTATATAGTGGTGACTGTGGTAGTGATGGTGCAGTGATTGTATATAATGGTGACAGTGGTAGTGATGGTGCAGTGACTGTGTGTAGTGGTTCCTGTGATAGTGATGGTGCAGTGACTGTGTGTAGTGGTGACTGTGGTAGTGATGATGCAGTGATTGTATATAATGGTGACAGTGGTAGTGATGGTGCAGTGATTGTATATAGTGGTGACTGTGGTAGTGATGGTGCAGTGACTGTGTGTAGTGGTGACTGTGATAGTGATGGTGCAGTGACTGTGTGTATTGGTGACTGTGGTAGTGATGGTGCAGTGACTGTGTGTAGTGGTGACTGTGGTAGTGATGATGCAGTGATTGTATATAATGGTGACAGTGGTAGTGATGGTGCAGTGATTGTATATAGTGGTGACTGTGGTAGTGATGGTGCAGTGATTGTATATAATGGTGACTGTGGTAGTGATGATGCAGTGATTGTATATAATGGTGACAGTGGTAGTGATGGTGCAGTGATTGTATATAGTGGTGACTGTGGTAGTGATGGTGCAGTGATTGTATATAGTGGTGACTGTGGTAGTGATGGTGCAGTGATTGTATATAATGGTGACAGTGGTAGTGATGGTGCAGTGATTGTATATAATGGTGACTGTGGTAGTGATGATGCAGTGATTGTATATAATGGTGACAGTGGTAGTGATGGTGCAGTGATTGTATATAGTGGTGACTGTGGTAGTGATGGTGCAGTGATTGTATATAGTGGTGACTGTGGTAGTGATGGTGCAGTGATTGTATATAATGGTGACAGTGGTAGTGATGGTGCAGTGATTGTATATAGTGGTGACTGTGGTAGTGATGATGCAGTGATTGTATATAATGGTGACAGTGGTAGTGATGGTGCAGTGATTGTATATAGTGGTGACTGTGGTAGTGATGGTGCAGTGATTGTATATAATGGTGACTGTGGTAGTGATGGTGCAGTGATTGTATATAGTGGTGACTGTGGTAGTGATGGTGCAGTGATTGTATATAGTGGTGACTGTGGTAGTGATGATGCAGTGATTGTATATAGTGGTGACTGTGGTAGTGATGATGCAGTGATTGTATATAATGGCGAATGTCGTAGTGATGGTGCAGTGATTGTATATAATGGCGAATGTCGTAGTGATGGTGCAGTGACTGTGTGTAGAGGTGACTGTGGTAGTAATGGTGCAGTGACTGTGTGTAGTGGTGACTGTGGTAGTGATGGTGCAGTGATTGTAAAGTGGTGACTGTGGGGGTGATTGTGCAGTGACTGTGTGTAGTGGTGACTGTGGTAGTGATGGTGCAGTGACTGTATGTAGTGGTGGATGGGGTAGTGATGGTGCAGTGATTGTATATAATGGCGAATGTCGTAGTGATGGTGCAGTGACTGTGTGTAGTGGTGACTGTGGTAGTGATGGCGCAGTGACTGTGAAGTGGTGACTGTGGTAGTTATGGTGCAGTGGCTGTGTAGTGGTGACTGTGGTCTTGTTCTCAGCCAGTGTTGTGTAGCCCCATTCAAAGCACGAGTAAATCTAGAAATATTTATGACTCGAATACAAACTATCAAGTCTCCTTAGTGAATAATTATTATATAATTATTTACCAAGTATCAAACGTAACACGCTATAACACCGAGTAAATTTATTAAACAAGAGACAAAAAATATGACAAGGCCATCTTCATAGCTGCACAGATTTTGCGAAGCAAGTAAATTCAGAACAATGAAGTGCTTTAAGCTCTCTTTTCAGGATAACCATAACACGAAATTAAATCAGTGTTTTTCTGACCTTAATTAAAATTAACTTACACGGTCAGCCACAACCATCAGCCCAGTAAAAAAAATTAACCACTGGATAAACGCTACTTTCTTCATGCTTCCGAAACTTCCAACCGATTTCTCAGGTAACCGGCAAAACAATCATGGACAACTACGATACACTCGTGCGCCAAGCAAGTCGAAATTGACGTGACAACACCGCCAGCTCCGCAACACGCAGGCAGGCCGCGTGATCACACCCTCGCGTAACGATCTTCCTTGCATTTTGTGCCCAGATCTAAAGGAAATAAATGAACGCAATTTGCGCCGGAAAAATTCTCATGCACATCTGAGATGAACGTAATCATGGGTTGTACATTAAGATCGTTTGTTCTATGAGGAAGGAGCTCACTGAGGTGAGCTTGTTGTAATCGAATGATGGCGTTCAACTGGTATAAAATTCACGGCCTTGGGGCCACGTTTCATCAAGAAGAGTGAGGCCGATTAGGTGTAAAAATGATTGTATGATGTTCATCAAGAAACTTCTGACGCCTCGTTCATTAAGGAATTTATCTTCTTTCCAGCATGTCTTTAATTAAGAGTTTGTGAGAACAGTTCTCTCATTAGTTAAATTACGCGCATATCCGATACAAATAGCAATTAACAACTGCTGTGAAGAAATGAGCGAATGCCAGTTTTTTCGTTTCTCCCATATTATGGACTAAGTACACAACAATAAAGTTAATTTCAAACATTTCAAGCCTTAATGATTGATCTTTGCTCTAAAATGAAGTAGATATTTATTTGATGTGTAAGTTAATATTGTACTTCTATCAAATTTTCTCTTACTCTCTAACTACCAGTTCTTGGACGACCTCAAAAACGAATCTTCGAGACTGAACCCTTCAAATAATCTCATTAAATAAGAAAACCCTTGCATTTGAAATCACACTTCAACACTCACGTTTGAAACACCGCAAGTGTACCCAGAATACGAAGCGTCCGTCCGCCAGCACAACACGTCTGCCAGCGAAGGCGCGCGTCTTCGAAGCTCCAGTTTAGAGGCGGTAATTACGACCCAGTGTAGTGAGGCTCCTCTGAGCAGACTCTCCACGGTGCTCGAGACGCACAAGTGCGTCGTAATTAACCAGACTTTGCATGAGCAGCTGCCTCTATTAACCCCCTAAACATTTTAATTGGGAACTTTGAAGGAGGAAATTTTCACAGAAAACGATGCCAAATTTGTTGACATTTTTCTCGCTGGCGTTTTCGTCGAGGCGCGCAGCGTGTAACCTAAGGCGACCTGGTCGAGTTACAAAGACGCTGTTTCTCGATGCCTAATGAACCTTGCTAGGAAATTTTCGAGTCTACGTGCAAATGAGGACGAGTAAATAGCACGAAAACATGATCAATTTACAGTCAATATTAGTTAATTCAACAACAGCAATTGCCCTTCACATTTGGGCTGCTTCAATTCAAAATTGGACCTTTTACAGCGATGCAAAGTTCGCTGGCACTCGGCAAACTTCATTAGAATTTGCAATGAGAGAAGGCACGGCACGCTCAACATCAGCGACTAATCGAGACTGTCAAATTGGTTTAGGTGATTGCTGTCAGGCGCTACTTGGCGGCACAACGAGGGAAGCATTGCTCTCGGCGACACAGACAGGTGTGCGCGCTGCTGCTCCGAATGTGAACTCTTTATCTGAATTTCATATCTTAAAGCTCCTTATTAAAATATACCCTTTTTACTTTAAGGAAAAATACACGAAAAATAAGGGCGAAGTCCCGTTCACTAACACTCACTCAAGTGTGAAATAAAAGGGATAGTTACTGAGAAAATCTTCAAGGAAGCATCACTTGTCTAATTATCTACGTCTTCAATGGTATCTAACATTATTTTCCGTCATCAACCAACTGAAAAACTAACATGACTAGTGTTTGATACCAACACCGTTTATGCTATGAAATGATTTCTGTTCACTAAATATTATAAGCTTAGTAAACCCCTTGTTCTCATGTTCTCATGCATATAGAAATGTATTTGTGAATGCTTACGAGTTTGGTGCAAGTATGTGCGTGGGTATGTGTGTGCATGTGGATGTGTATATATTTACATGTATACGTGCACATATGTGTGTACTAGACTGACAACTAGCATTTTACAAGAGATAATGGTCCTTTTTCTGTGCACTCTCAACTTGTCACATTACCTAACTCGTCATCTCTTTATTATTGTAAAGCATTCATGTAAAAACTATACATTTGTTGTGCGATCATCCATCTATATTTAAATAAAATGCTTATTAACTAATGACCGTTATGTTAAAATTGTTGAATCAGAAATACAAAACTTATAATCTTCTTGGTCCTCATGCTTATGTGTACATATATGTATATATATGTATATGTATATGTATGTGTGTGTGCGTGTGTGTGAGTGTGTGTATGGATATATACACACATACATACGTATATGTACATATGTGTGTATATGGGTATATATATATATTTTTTTTTAAGCTTCCTTAAAATGACACTTGTGAACATTGACCGAAATAAGCGATTTCATATATTATTTCCTGGCGTCAAGAATTGCGAAGTTTTATGTCATGTACATGTAAACTGTCAAAAGTGTTTTCATCCCACACTGAAAATGCATCGTCCATGAAATTGTGTTATCTCTTATAATTATCATTACATGTATTATCAAGTGTAGATTAAGCTAGATTAGGAGTTCATTGCCCTCAATCATTTCTTTTCGACTAGTGACACGAGTTTTTCATTACTCGTGTGTGTGTATCATCTAAGTGTATTAATTTTAAGATATTTTAAAAACCAATGATGGTACTTTTGTACCATCTCTATTGGAAATAAACCGTTTTTCTTTCTTTCTTTCTTTCTTCTGTGTAAAAATTACCGCATTCACTCATCGTCTTTGAATTTTTAAACCTGCTACTTCACCTCAAATACGGGTTGTGCGATGACCATATTCATCACTTATTATCACAATAATGTGAATATTCTCAACTTATAATAGCTAATGTATTTCAATAGTTCGCATAGGAAAACACAGTTTGAGATTTAACAATAATTGAAAATACTTTATTGGGAGGATTCCTTCAAAGTTTGTTCCGATATTGCTGGCTCTCAGTGTAGGTTGCTAAGAAACAACTGCACTAGAGTCCATTGCTTTTACAATTCTATGAATTTCCCAGTCCTTTCAGTTCCTAATTTAGCTTCCTCCTTATCGATAAGTTACAAGAGGTGTCCGAAACTGCCACACCTTCCCTCGGTTTGGTGTAGACACACGTTACACTGTGCCCCACAAGTGCGGCGCTACTCTGTGTTGTTTTACCTCCCTCCACGTGATGCAAAAGCAGAGCGTTACGCTTCAAACAAGAAGGCATTGGGATCAGTGTCTGTAGCAGCACTGGCCAATGCCAAGTTATTTTTTCGTTTCCAAGATTCTGTAGGTGCGGTGCTGCTTGCCCCCACATGTAGCACCCGGTTCACGCAAAAGCAAACCCCTACATACCATTACCACCAGTATGCCTAACCACCATTTCCCTCCTCAGCTGCACGTACATACTATGCTGGCACTGCAGCCAATTTAACACACAAAACAACCGTGTGTTTCACATCATCTAAGTGCCAAAAGGAGCCCGTGCAAAGCGCTTAATACTCCGTGTGTGCGTAGCGCGATCAAGCATTGCCTCGCACCATTAGTTATTCATTGAGATAAAGAGGATTTTTGGCACTCCCCGCCCCAGTATTTGTTTGCTTTCTTGATTGGATCATTGGGGCAGGAGTTGCGCTTCTCGAGCGGAGCCTTTTGTCAACCTCACGTCTCCGAAGAGATTGCAGGATTGACTGGCAATTGAAGCAGGTCGCGGCTGCTCGCACTCATGGACATTCCGCTGCTTGTTCTCTTCTTCAAAAGAATTGCCTGGGACAAAGATTTGAATTCTAATAGTTAAATCCTTGTCGGGATTGCATTTTGTCTGTCGAGCATGTGTGTCAATCGGATGGAGAAAAATTGCTTGCAAGAATGTCCACCAATTTATATCTGCTTATCCATTGTGTCCGCCGCTGTACATCAGCTAGTCGGGACTTTTCTAAGAGAAGAAAATGGTCGGTGAAATGAATGTGGTGGACATTACACGAAATCGCAATGCGTACCTTACCTTATTTGCAATGCATAGGCTACCTTATTGTAAAATAATTCGCTAGGTGTACCGTACAAGTTTACTTTTTCATATCAAACGAAAGATCATTTCTATAATATTGAATTGGCCGATCGAAATCAATTTTCAGAACGTCATTTTGCAGCTATCATATGAGTAGCATGTTCATTATAGGCGTTAGTTCTCTGCACTTCATGTTATTTATTTAAAATGTGTTTTTTAAGTGGATTTATGTGCAATCACAGTAAACTGAGCAGAAGTATCACTTAAAAGGCGATTTTTCATTATTTTCTCAATTGGACGATCATCTTCTATCGGATTCACTCTTCCTCATATTCAGTGAAGTTTGCAGAATGCATTTGTGTCTTTCTATTTGCCCCCCTGCTTTGAAGAACAATATCTCACCACTCACTCGAACGACTGGACACACGATGTCATACCATTCAACAACACCTCACCTCTCGCCACACGCTATATCCCCACTCACCAACGTTGTCTTGTCACTCCACCACCCCAGTTGCCTCATGTTGTCTTGCCACAAGAGCGTATGAGACCGAGATGAGGACGGAAGCAACGAAGATCGAGGAGCAGTCAAAGAGAAAGAAGCGCTTAGCGATGTGATTGATGGTCAGAATCACACCCGTCCTTGGGAGTTAATTCACTTAGACCCGTGATAGCGCTTTGATAACAAGGTTTTCGGCTACATTTGCGGGGATGCCTGATGTTGTTACAGGCCCGCGCCACGTGTCCGAGGAGGACGCTCTCGGCAGGGCGAGATCTTTTCCTTGCCATTACTTGCGCACAAAACTTACATGCATGGAAGGGAGGGTGAGGGCTTTTCCTTACCACCACTTACGCACGAAACTTACTCGGAAAGGAGAATGGGGTCTTTTTCTTGTCCTTACTTGCACACAAAAGGTTTACCAATACTACTGCTCGCATTGAGGTTATGTTAGGAAGGCAATGCTGTTGGAGCGCAGAGTAGGAGTGATGGTGACTGGCAAAGGAGCTGCCGGAGGCCAGATTTTCAAGAACTTACGCTGTTCCAGCGGTCCAGTTGGTATGGAAAGATTTTCTGTCAACTTAGCGGCCTTATGTAATATTTCTTGTTGCTAATATCATTTTTCAAGCTATTCTCAAACAAAATTTGAGGATTTCAGCTATATGAAGTCGCACGTAGTGTAGCGAGGTCGACAGAAGAACATTTGCAGCTGCTGCACCGCGACGACAGCGTCAATTGTTTGAAAATCTGGCTGCTGATTTTATACCATCAAGCTTCATTAAATTTGCTGCGAAACTTTGCATTAGAAATATGTACAGAAAACCGAATAAACTCTACTTTAAGAGCATCTAAACCTTGTAGCTTTATCAGTGCAAGGGCGTGTTTATTGAGAGATTTGGGAAGTATTTTTAATACAATAAGTAAGGGCTCGATCAAGACACAGAAAATGCTCAGGTCTTGCCATTAAACTTTAAAAATTATGCCAAATAAAAGCGAGTCAAAATGTATTGCAGCAGAAAAACAGTTGCTTAGCTTTAAGCCATGGAATTCATTACAAACCAAGAGTAAATTTTATTCATGAAGATTTCGCGAGTAACTTAATGCGCAAAGTAGCACTACATTCGTTCTATCCCAGAAAGAAATAAACAGTCGAGAGTTTTTGATCTTTGACGAAATTAAACAGTGCACCAATGCGCTATGTTTTAGTAATGAACAAAACTAGCTCAAATAACAAGATGACACGCATCACAGCGCATTCATGGGAAGTTTTCGTTCTAATTGAGTGTAACAGCCGTCAAATATGCCAGGATAGAAGGGTCAGTTTCCTTTTAGCGTGCTCCAACTATAAAAAATGGGGTGAGTGGGTTTTTTCAATAAAAATTACTCGTTAAATCTTCTCGACTAAAAATATTGCTGAAATGCTAGCAACTACGCCTCTAGTTGATTCCATTTGCATGCAGTTCTCACGTTCTGTCATTTATCGACATAATTGTGCCACAAAACTTACAGTAAAAGAAAATTTGACGTAAATGTACCGAGTAAATGCTCAGTACAGGTTATATAGAACCAAGAAAAAACAATCTATTTGAGATTGCGAGCATTTATTATACATGAAAAAGTCCAATTCCTTGTTAGTCAATTTCAAATTCCAACCCTTCAGTATGCAGAAAATCATTCAATTATTTCGT
The DNA here is from genome assembly GCA_030386875.1 of Morinoia aosen. Taxonomy (NCBI): domain Eukaryota; kingdom Metazoa; phylum Arthropoda; class Malacostraca; order Amphipoda; family Talitridae; genus Morinoia; species Morinoia aosen. The sequence continues at coordinate 14,370,935 of CM059563.1, forward strand.
ACTCTTTCAGAAAATACTGTTATCTAGTATGCATAATGTCCTTTAATTCCTTGGTAATCAATAAGAAAGTCCATCCCTTTAGTATGCATAATATCATTCAATTCCTTCGTATATCCTGTGAGAAAATACGGGAATTCAGTATGCATAAAATCGTTCGATTCCTTGGTAATCTGTGAGAAAATAAGAACATGTAATAAATTCAAAATCGTTCCTTTCCTTTGATGTATAATTGATGACGAAGAAGACCAGCTGCATCGCACGTCACCTGGGAACACAGGCGCTCAATTTCGGCAGACCAGCGTGTCAATTCACAAAAAATTGAAATAAATATTTCAAAACCTAAAACACACGAGGTAATTCATACCTCATTCTGCAAACACTGACTGAAAAAAAGTTCAATATTCCCGCAAGAACACAACTTGAAAATTTGTCGCTAAATGAGAAGGTTGACGCGTGCCGTAATCCGTTGCCTTTCTCCAGCGCCCCTCACGCGCACGCTTCAAAATCGATGGTAATTCTAGTGATGTTCGTTAGAGCAACACTACGCGGCTCGTATTAATAGACGGATCCATTACTGCGTCCTTAATAGTCTAATTAATGGTGTTTGATCCCCTTTAAGCCTCAAACAGACCTGCTCCTTTGCCTCTTTTGTGTGTGGTTTGTAGTGAAAGAATGTGCGTTATTACAACGGTTAAATGAATGAAGTGTGCTCTGAAAAGTTGTGAGGCTAAATAATGTTAAATCGTAATAAATAAATAATGATTGTAGCGGAGAGCTGTGAGCTAAAATAACGTTCAATAATCATAAATAACGTTTGGAGTGAAAAGCTGTGAGGCAAAATTGCATTTAATAACTATAATAAATAAGAAAAAAATAACAGTTCCGAAAGGTGCTCTTGGTGAGCTTGGAAATTAATTCTATTCATGAAGTAACAATATAATTATTTTTGATGATTTAAAAGAACCAGAGAAAGTGAAATTGAAGACCCTCTAACAAGAACACACGCATCCCTGCTTCACTCTTTCCTCAAGCCCAGCATACATAGAAACAACTGCATGAACACCAGCTAACACGTCTTCTTCTCTCTCTCTCTCTACCATACCACGAAAAAGAAGAATCCCGGAATATAAGGAATAATGAATTTGGCAATTACATTCTCCAGCGGTCTTTTGAATTCGTTCATCTTGAAGGCGGCCATAGAGAAGCGGTGGCCGGTCCGGCCCTCCGGACTAATTAACGTCAATTTGCCTATTAGGCTTTCGAGCTCCTCTCTTGGACTCTTCAGTTCCTGTGAAGTCCACTCGCTTATTTTTGGCCGAATTTCAGGGCCGGAGCGCCGTGACCGGCACGACTCATTCTTTCTTTTGTCCTCGAGCGTGCTTTGAAATTCCGTGTTTGCGGTATATATTTTTTGGTATGCCTAACACCATTTAAAACTAATTATTCTCTGTGCTTTTAGCAATGATTTTCATATAAGTTTACGTAACTCATTATTGTTTGGTTACGTGTATTTAAATTTTCAGATCGCTTCTCCAACAAGCTTAATTACGAAACTAAGAATGTGCCAGTAATCTGCAGGCGATGTTGTTAACAAGCAGACCAATAACACTCGCTTAAAGAAGTCTCCGTTAAGAACCATCATTTCTTCGTTATTTTTTACTATAATAGAAAGAAATTTATGCAGGGGACAGAACCCTCTTGTGCTGGACAGCACATTTCGACTTATTTATGTTTTTTCCGTAGTGAAAAACTCACCGATTTTATCTATTATCAACATGCAATACAGAATCAAAACGCAGCAATTAATGTTGTTTTGCGTGCTCCAGTGCACGAGGAAATGAACTTTCAATTATACGATGCGTAGTGAAAGTTTAATTTACGAGCAATATGTGGTCTTAAGTTGAACCTGCGGGCATTATGAAATCGTTAGTTAAATCTACGTGCAGTATTCGGTTAGAGGTTAAATATCCGTGCAGTGTGTGGTCGTAAGTGAAATCTACATGCAGTATATTGTCGTAAGGGAAACCTATATGCTATAAGTGGCTGTCAGTAAAGTCTACTCACAGCGACAGGTTGTTAGTATAGTCTATGTGCAGTATGAGGGTGACAATGAAATCTGTTGAGAGTAAATGAAATCTGATATAATTGTTCGCTTTCAGTTTCATTTTCAGTTCAAATTGTTACTATTTAACCTTATTAAGGATCTGTAGATCCCAGTACAAGGAGTCGAGCCCGTGACTGCTGTGTGATACGATGGCAAACAGTTCCAGTACAGTGAGAAGATGTTTCTTCTCCAAGCAACATTCGTCGAGCATACTTGTACATGTGTGTCCTAAGAATACATTTGGAACATGTACTGTACTTGAAAGTGAGATAAATTAATTAATTTAAAATCATGATCCTTAGCAAATTTTGATCTCACTACTCGACATACGTACGACATATATACCCACGAATTAAACTACCACACACAACCTGTCATGAAGCACCGCACACATACTGTACTACACCCTTTGATTTTAAAGCACACATTCCATCTTTCATTTTGAGAGTGTTTGAAAGGAGCGAAATTAGTTTAGGCACCTACAGAATGCTACCCTAATTCACTCCACACGCCGCAACCCTTTGTCGAGTGTTTCAGGCCCTGGAGGCATGATCGACATCTCGTTCATCGAATTCAATTCGGCAGCGTGCTAGCCTGGAGCCAGCGGCGGCGCAAAACTTCGCATACATTGAGGTGTTTTGCAAGGCTTGATGACACGAGGTCTGACTCGGCGTTGTTTTGTTGCGGGAGTTGAGAGAACTGGACGGAGACACGTGCGGCGCGAGGGGGCCCGGCGCTGTCGCGACTTGGGAGCACGTGAGCCGCGCTGCGGGGGCTCTCATTTGTGCGCCGTGTGGAGCACAGCCGCGTGCAGCGTAAAAATTTGAACTGTTTCAACTCGACGTGTCTACTCTCAACATGTGCAGTATTGAAGTGTTTTCGATGACCAGCGCAAAAATGCAAACTGTTTCAACGTATATGTTTCCAACATGTGCAGAATTGCAGCGTTTCCGAATTTTGACGCGCAACTGGGTTTAAATGTTTGTTCAGATTTTTAAGTTCGAAACGAGGCAGGGTTTCATGCAGCTTTAAATTCAACATGAAACGAACTGTTTTACATATTTCTTAGAACAGGTATTCCATCGTGTACCATGTAATTTGCTCATACCGTAGAAAATCTAGTGCGTCGATTACTACGGAACAATTATTACCCAGTCGAACTTTTTCGCCGCCTGCATACATGTTTTTCGCTGCCCAAGTAATCAAATCGCTTAGGCGGCGAAAAACATGCATGCTCCGGCGAAAAAGTTTGACTGGGTACTTGGAGTTTAGCTTGAAATATTTTTAGAACTATATGTTACAATTCTTCTGCATTATCATTATATTTTCCACCTTATCTAAATATTTCTAGTAAATTTTAAACGAGTAACACTCTTAATATTGAAATTCTGAGCCAACTTGATTAAGTTTTTAAATTGACATAAATTTTTCTTTCAGCGAGCACAAAATCGTTCAAGTTGCAACGGTTCATCGTTTGAAATTAGAGAAATTTGTTTAGATAAGCAAAATTTAAAGCTTGAATTTTTTCACAAACGTTAATTCATACAATGGAGCTTCGGCAGATGACATTACGTAGAAAGAAGGCTGTTAAACAGTCAGTTTAACAGTCATTAGGCTATAATTAAGCGCACTGAAAAATTGGGTTGGTAACCACCGATGAGTCACGCCACAATATGAAAAACCATTCTGTGACCGCGGTTGGGTCACGCGACTGTCGACGTGTTAAGAACCAGATGGAAAACGAATCAAAGATGCTGTTTCGGATGGATAGGCTTTAAAAAAATTCTGGTCAAGGTTCATTGATTGTTAATTAGCATGCACATGAAAAATCATTTCTGCTTAAATAATTTAATGAGTAAATCATACTTGAAGGAACCGAACTGCTCGTCAGGTGACCAAAAATTCGAGACCATGTTGCAGAGAAGTCCATATGGTGAAAAATTCATAGATTTCACCCCAAGTTAAGGTTGTCACACATGATGTGAGGATATTATTGATTAAGGCCAGTAGACTACCCTCCTTTGAGCATGGTTTCATCGATGAGCTGCGTGAGCAGCGTTTGTCCCAGCCAGCTATTGGAGTAATGGTAAGAACAAACAGTACCGAAGGACAAGTGTGTTTTCAAGTCAAAATTCTAGATAGTTTACGCTCTACATTCCTGCCACTGCCACGTTTAATTCTGAAACCTTAACATAATGAACGATAGAAAGAGCGTAAGCAATACGCTACTTCACCGAATACAAGCTCCATACAACTGGATCTTATCAACCCTTTCTTAAAATTTTCTATTCAACTGCGCTGCCTAGTTCAATTCTGCTAGTAATACGGTCTAATGGAACCGGAGAGAAAACGCGTTTGTAAGTCAACACTTTGAGTCGATTATCACCCTGTCCCTAGGTCTATGGTAACTCATCGCACCACCATTATTCTTTGCTGAGTCACATTCGACGAGTTTGGTTCTAGAACTAGAGGGCGAAGTGGTGCAAGACGGAGAAGTCGTGCCTCGCGCAAACCGGCTAAGATCAAACAAGAATAGCTCTTTATTTTCTACTATTATTCCCGGCAGATTATTCCGTTGGGCAGGTTTGATTCCAGAACCGAAGGGCGGAATGGCGCAAGACGAAGAAGTCGTGCCTCGCGCAATGCGGCTAAGATCAAACAAGAATAGCTCTTTATTTCTACTATTATTCCCGGCAGATTATTCCGTTGGGCAGGTTTGATTCCAGAACCGAAGGGCGGAATAGCGCAAGACGAAGAAGTCGTGCCTCGCGCAATGCGGCTAAGATCAAACAAGAATAGCTCTTTATTTCTACTATTATTCCCGGCAGATTATTCCGTTGGGCAGGTTTGATTCCAGAACCGAAGGGCGGAATGGCGCAAGACGAAGAAGTCGTGCCTCGCGCAATGCGGCTAAGATCAAACAAGAATAGCTCTTTATTTCTACTATTATTCCCGACAGATTATTCCGTTGGGCAGGTGTGGTTCCAGAACCGGAGGGCGGAGTGGCGCAAAACGAAGAAGTCGTGCCTCGCGCAATGCGGCTAAGATCAAACAAGAATAGCTCTTTATTTCTACTATTATTCCCGACAGATTATTCCGTTGGGCAGGTTTGATTCCAGAACCGAAGGGCGGAATGGCGCAAGACGAAGAAGTCGTGCCTCGCGCAATGCGGCTAAGATCAAACAAGAATAGCTCTTTATTTCTACTATTATTCCCGGCAGATTATTCCGTTGGGCAGGTTTGATTCCAGAACCGAAGGGCGGAATGGCGCAAGACGAAGAAGTCGTGCCTCGCGCAATGCGGCTAAGATCAAACAAGAATAGCTCTTTATTTCTACTATTATTCCCGGCAGATTATTCCGTTGGGCAGGTTTGATTCCAGAACCAAAGGGCGGAATGGCGCAAGACGAAGAAGTCGTGCCTCGCGCAATGCGGCTAAGATCAAACAAGAATAGCTCTTTATTTCTACTATTATTCCCGGCAGATTATTCCGTTGGGCAGGTTTGATTCCAGAACCGAAGGGCGGAATGGCGCAAGACGAAGAAGTCGTGCCTCGCGCAATGCGGCTAAGATCAAACAAGAATAGCTCTTTATTTCTACTATTATTTCCGGCAGATTATTCCGTTGGGCAGGTTTGATTCCAGAACCGAAGGGCGGAATGGCGCAAGACGAAGAAGTCGTGCCTCGCGCAATGCGGCTAAGATCAAACAAGAATAGCTCTTTATTTCTACTATTATTCCCGACAGATTATTCCGTTGGGCAGGTGTGGTTCCAGAACCGGAGGGCGGAGTGGCGCAAAACGAAGAAGTCGTGCCTCGCGCAATGCGGCTAAGATCAAACAAGAATAGCTCTTTATTTCTACTATTATTCCCGACAGATTATTCCGTTGGGCAGGTGTGGTTCCAGAACCGGAGGGCGGAGTGGCGCAAAACGAAGAAGTCGTGCCTCGCCCTATGCGGATAAGATCAATCAAGAATAGCTCTGTATTATTTATTCACGATAGTTTGTTTCGCTGGGCAGGTGTGGTTCCAGAACCGGAGGGCGAAGTGGCGCAAGACAGAGAAGACGTGGGGCAAAAGCACCATCATGGCGGAGTACGGGCTGTACGGCGCTATGGTGCGGCACTCCCTCCCGCTCCCGGACGCCATCATCAAGAGCGTCGAGTCCGGCAGCGAGTGTCCAGCGCCCTGGCTGCTAGGTAGCTGGTAGACGAGGAGACTAGCGCAGAAACCAAACCTAGATCAGTGGTTCTTAACCTGGGTTCGATCGCACCCCTGGGTTCGGCATGGTACAGTTTGTACAGTAATACAGTATATAGTTAAATACATATATTTTGAATTTGAAAAAAAACACATTTTATTTTTCCAACTACAAAGGGTTTGATGAATGCATGTATGGAACTTTTGGGGTTCAGTGCTTCCAACAAGGTTAAGAACCACTGACCTAGATGGTGGCCGGGACCACTAGTGTGCATCAGATGAAGCTGGTTAACCATCTTACCAGTGTAGTCTACAGCAACGTCACTGAGAGACCAGCACTCTTCAAGAGTAACACTTGATGGGGGACTAAATGACTTAACTAGTTCTGCAATACGCTTTGATTTATAAATTAATTTTCTACAAATCGTTGAAGTCGTAACCAACATTTGGAAACGAAACTCGAAAGACAAAAATTAAAATCGAGGGGCTGTGGATAAGTAACTAAATAAATCAGCTTTCTCTGGGATTCACTTTGGATAACTACATTAGTTTTCTGTGTCTCATTTTACTATGTACAAATGAGGGATCAAATAGTGTAAAGTCGAACGCTAAATTGCGACGAACTTATTTTCCACATATTATTAAGACACTCCTAGATAAAATACCAATCATATTTTAAAACTTCCGTCTGAAAAACTTGAAAACATGTGCATTCATTTCGATAATTTTATTGGATCCATTACGTCGAGTTTTCAAGTAGATTACGAAAAACGATCTCCACAAGACGGTGCACAAAAAAATAGGCCCCTTAAAAATAGGCCCCTTTCTATGGGCCTATTTTTGAGTCACAATATCAAAAATTACAAACGCAAATGATGCTGACAATGGAATAGAAAAACTAAGCAAGAGCGGAACTTTTTTTCAGCCATCCCTGGCTGGTAGTGGGCAAAAGCAGAACAATTCAAAATAGGACTCCAATTTTATTCAATTTTAGATACTTCTAAAGTCAAAAATAACCTAAAATTGTCTGCATTTCATTCTCGATACAACAACCGTTTTAAAAACATCAACCAAAGCTACAAAAATTAAATCATGAGGTCAGCCTCATTGAATGTGAATTCCTTCACTGTGAAATTATGAGAGAACATAGCTTTTTTTTAATTTAAAAGAATGTCGATCCAGTTCTCGCGGGTAACGATATTCCTTTAAAGACGAGCATCAAGACGGCTTCGGCTGCTCTTCATTATTAAACCGTCCTTTATATGGCGCCACTTCTATCAGTTTCGAGTACGATTGAGATAAGCTCAAAAACATAATTTCGCTCGCATCACTTTCTTATATTTGCCTATCGAATTTTTTCTCGGAATCGCACGAACTAAGGACGTTTTTTTCCACAGGAATGCACAGGAAGAGCATGGAGGCGGCGAGCCACCTGCAGGACACCGACAACGACGGAGAGAATGACGACTCCAGCAGCACACAGCACGATGACGCCCACACCGAAACCAAAAAGACCAAAATCGATGATCTCAGCGAAAAAGAAACTCCGCCAGCGCAACAGCACGTCGCTGATGTGCCAATGAACGACGACGGCAAAGCGAGCAGCCTCGAGGATGATGCAAGTCCTGCATCGGACGATACTATCGGTCCTACAAACAACAATAATAATCGAGACCAGAATGAGAACCGGCAAGAACAACCCACGAACGCTGGACGTCACGAACAGGGCAAAAATATTAAAGAGGAAGCAGCAAGAGGGGATAACTTCTCCCAGAATACTTCATCTTTTACTCCTAAGAAGGTAAGGAGTGGTTAGTGTTTTGCATTTTTCTAGGGTAATAATGCCATAAAGCTTTGAATAGATTATTTCTAATGAATTGCAAATTTGTTTCTAAGTAATATCCTAAATGCAAATTTCAAACAGGATTTCGTGAAAAACAAGCTAGCCTCGATTTTTTGAGTTTATGAGTGCATCGAGCAACCCATTTCTAAAAGGACTGCAGATAGTATCTTCTACTTTTTATTAACCGTACATTCAACTGTTCAGGTTATTTTCTGGATATCTAATAAGGTTGGATTAAGTTTCATATTCCATGCCTTAATAGCCCCCACCGTGCGATCAAATGTGGCCCGCCTGAAATTTAGCACTGCCTTGGTTCTGCTGCTTCTCATTAAAATGCCATCATTTTACCACGAAATACTTCCAACGAATATGTGATCACCAAGTAAATTTATCAGATGAACATTAATTAATTCCACATATTAAGATCCCATCTGCTTTTTAAGTAAACTGTCACAAAATGAATTTCTCCAACACAGCGGCATCACAGCTGGTGTGACATTATCTGAACATTCCAACAGAAACATACCAAGGCAGATATGATGTTTCATGGATATTTTAACATGAAAACACCATGGCAAATGACATTTTATGAATATTCTAACAGGAAAACAACACGGCAGATATGAAATTTTCTGAATATTTCAACCTCAAAACATACCCCGGTAGATGTGACATATTCTGAATATTTCAAAATGAAAATATACCACGGCGGATATGACATTTTCTCACCACTTTAACAGAACATATCACGACCGACGGATGTGACATTTTCTGAAAATTTCAACAAGAAAACACACCACGGCGGATATGACATTTTATAATATTCCAACAGGAGAACCTACCGGGAAGCTACCCAGGGGGAGGCCACCGTTCCAGCCACCACAGCCCGGCCTCGTTATCGTCGTCTTCACCGACGAGCTCAATAGCATCTCCCGGCAGCACGAGCAGCAGCGTCGCAGCAACACTTGCCAACAGCAACATGTCGCTGCAACACCCGGCCAACCCTCTGAGCATCATCAGCACGGCGGCCTCCATCATGGCGAGCGCCAACTCGATGCTGGGCGCCAACAACCCGACGCTCATGTCGCTGCCCAACTCCACAGGGTCGTCAGTGGTCCAGTCGCTGCTGGGCCCCGGCATGGGGAACGCTTTAGTGGGTGCCAACAACGGTCCTCCGTTACTGCACGGGGCGCTGGGAGCGGCTTCCGGCTTAGGGCTGCAAGACGTGCCGGTCGACGACTTGAGAAGTTCGAGCATCGCGACGCTGCGACAGAAGGCACAAGAACACGCCGCAAGACTTGGTCTCAACTCCAACCTGGCTGCCCTCCACCAGTCCGCTGAGGCCATGCATCACCACCATCATCATCACCACCACTTAGGTCACTTCTAACCTCGTGGTCTTCTTTTGTATATTATTGTTACTGTAAATACTACCATAATTTTATCTTACTTTTTCAGTCTCTGCTTGTTATGTAAAACAAATTTCATGGTTATTGCTTTTCAATTCACTTTTGCAAGAAGGGCTTAATTCCCGTCGCTTAATTACAGCTGCAACAGCACATGATAAGATTTTCAAGCGGAGAAGTACTGTTGAGTTGACTGCTAGGCAAAATTCAAGTTCTTTAACCCATTTAACGAATTTTACCCAGGCTTCAGCATGCAGAAGGAGAAATCTTCAACCTTCACAATAATAACTCTACAATAAAGAACACTTTTTTAATTCTCGAGCAGCTTCATTCTCAGGCGCATTTCACGCTACTTTGCTTCGATTTGTGTCATCTAAATATCTTGTTTCACTAAAAGCTCGCGCACATATTATTAAACTGTCACAGCAAGTACGACCATTTAATCGAAAAGCCCATTACCCGCATTCGCATTACTCGGATGCGTCCAGCACTGACTTATTTTTGTAAACTATTCAGTATTTTATATGTACATAAATCATTAGTGTGGGTGAACAATGCTTGCTCAGTTGAGATTGTTACCATCAGGTCCATAAACTTGATTATTCCTCGACTACCTTAGAGACTTCAACGCCATCAATTGTTCTGTCTAAATGAAAAAGCGCAAAGAAAATATTGAACTATTACATGATATTATTTAGTTGGGAATGAACGTTCATTTCCATGCACTGTGTTCCGTGACAACGAATTGCGTTCAGCAAACTTGACTTACTTTGCATTCAAGAAACATTTGTAAATCCCGATAATATTCACGAACGTGTGGAAAACCAGCGGGACTAACAAGCTAGCCAAAGGTCGGATTTTCAAAAGATTTGTGTCATTAATGCCGGAAAACTGGTATAGTGAAAATTTTAGTGGCGATTTGGGTTCGCTGTGTCCTGTTTTTCAGGGTCAAAAACTTCAAATTGCACAAATAAAAGCTCAAACTAAGAAATGATTTCGAAAAAAAGCGTGTAGCATCATGTTGTCAGTCGAACTTTCGAATCCAGTGGCACCGCAGCAACAATGGGAAATGTTTGAAAATCCGACCCCACGACAGCGGAAACTGTTTTGCGAGATGAGTCGTGCGACGGTAACCTTGACGCTGTTCAATAGCGCTCTGTGTAGGTAAAGCCACAAAGCTTATGCGTGTAGCCATCACATAAAGACAGTTAATTAAGGCGCGCCTGCCCTCTTCTTCTCATGTCCTTCTATGCATTTGCTCAGCGAAACTCCTTACAGATGCAACTCTTGCTCAGAAACGATACAACGCGCAGATAAAAGTTGCAACCGTAGCTCAGAAACGATACAGCACGCTGAGTACAGTTGCAACTCTCGTAAACGATGCAGCACTCTGAATACAGATGCAACTTTTGCTCAGAAACGAAGCTCCAATTCCTCTCCTCACTGATATCATTAAGTTCCTCCACAACGAAACTCATTAACAAATAGTGAACTATAATGATAAGCTATTTGTATTAAACAACGTGAAGTATCGACTATTTATCGTAAGGTTTGGAGCTACGATGATATAATACAATGTCAGGCTCGAGATCATGTGATCGAATTCCGACAGGATTTTTTTAAGGCTGGTGAACAATCACACATTCAAGCAGGCCTGCTAAACTTCATAAACTAGGTCGAACGTTGCGGGCAGCAAGACTAATGTAACGTGATATAGAAAGGGGGAGAGTCTTAACAACTTGTTACTGATATGACAAAATAGACCATGTTTATATGTTTCTACGTTTTTTCTCATATTTTTGTGATTTTGTCAACATCATTATATTACTTGAAAGGAAGAGATACTTATTAGCGACTGACGCGATGAAAAAAAATAGCAATTTGCTGAACATCCCAGATGTGTTGGCAATACTCGATAGGTCTCTTCTGGCGTCTACTTTTGCTCTCTCTATAATGAAAATATTTTTCGTTTGAATACATTGGTATCAAATGTTGATTTTTTTCTAAATTTAGCATTTTTCACGGCCTTTGCCATCTTATGTAATGCTTAAAATATCATTTTCACAGCCAACGCAACTTTTTTTGAACTATTAAGCAATAACTTGCGGGCTGCTGTGTTTTACATTCGGCAGGGTAGACGAAACCAAGTTAAGATTAAGTTGCTGAAAGATCTGAGAAAATCGCACGCATCCAAGGAGTCCTTAGAACAAATGAGAATTTCAATACTGCAGTTGGGCTCTGTATTTCAGTAGTAACTAAAACCATCTTATTGAACTGAAATTTTAATTGTAATTCACTTGAATTCATGATTTTTATATGTATGCTTTATTGATAAATTGCTGTTTTATGCACTCATATTTGCAGACTCCTTCGAACGAAACAATCTTTGATTTTTAAGAATAATCTTCTTAGGTCACTAAGACAATCTGCGATCTCGATTTTGCCAAACCAGAGACAGTTCCAGTTATGCTTGTGTCTGACATTCCCTCTCAGTCGATGCGGCGTCGTTTTGCTTGCATTCATCGTGGATCCAATTATTTTTTCAAGTTACTCACATCTTAAAACTATTTCTTTAATCATTTTGGTCTATAACAGTTCCAATAAATTGTAAAGATTTTCATCACCCGCGAATTGGATCACGAATAAATTTACATAAAATTGACGTACTTTTCCCTAGAAGATTCAAGTTTTTGCATTTCAAGGCTCCAAGATTGGGTTATTGCCTACAAACTTTCACATCAACCGAAATCGATTTTCATTTATGCAGGGCGTTATTTCCATGACTCACGAATCACACGCAAGTAAAAATGCATAAACATGTTAACATATTCTTTCCAATTCTGACGCTATCGCTTCAGAAAACTATGTAAATATGATAAATGGTAACATGACACGTGATGCAAACTGCATGAGCTTTGCACTGGTGACGAAGAACATAACGAACGTACCCGCGCATGTCGGATGTGCGTGACAAGCAAGGTTACATGTACGCTCGTGCTCTGGAAAATGTACACAAGTACGCGCATGTGTGTGCTTCGTTCTCTCACTAACGATGTAAATTTATGTACGACAGTCTACCAACTGTAAGCACAGATTGTCAACCTAAGCTTATGTGCAATACTAGACTCTTTTTATTAAGGCTGAACTTCAAGAATTGTGGATAGCTCACTCATAGAGTGGCATTCCTTTTGCCCAAGTGCACTCAAATTTATAAGTAATGTCAATGACCCAATATTCTTTAATTCACGATATAATCTATGCTACAATTATGTTTGTTATTAAACTATGTATTTTTCTTTCAAATTAGCGTATAATAAATAACAATTCTCGGATACCATATCCAATTACGACGATTTTGCATACATTGTGTACGCTCGTTTTCTCATTGACAACCCTGCGTTTTAGAAATCTGGAACATCAATCCAGTAAAATATAAGAAAGATTTCAAGCCTTCAGATTGCATTGAAAATTTTGGTTTTATAACTCCCTCCGTTAATTTACTAATCGTGTTTTGAAACGAAATTGAGCCTCTCGAGTTCTCACATCTTGCACTAGGCTTCATTATAGCGTGAGTTCTAACCGAATTCACAAAACAAGAGATCAAAATAATAATGTAAAGAAACTGCTCGAGACTCACAATAACACTGCCAGGAAAAAAATTCAAAACAATTTTAAAATGCAACTCGATGGTCAAGCGGATTTTCACGTGCAGATAAACTTAGGCTCAGGTTCCCAGAGCCAAATGCAAGTTTAAAAAAAATTAAATCGAGTGATTTTTAAGGAATTACTTCGATTCTTGGCGCCCTCGTGCATAAATCCGTACCCTCGCACACACATTAATACGTAAGTATAACCAAACGAGCGCGCCGTGTAACATAAACTGCCTAACGTCGTACGACATGCGTAAACTGTTTTCGAAGACTGAGGTGATGGGATCTATTGGCTGCGTGCTTAGAAACGATAATTAACCAAATGTGGTTAATAACCAGGGACTAGAGTAGCGTCCTCGTCAATGTCCGTGTAAGTTATAGTCTCTCCATTTTCCAGTGTTCCTGTTTTTATGTGCTTAAAATACACTATAGAACTCATAAAGCTCGTGTCATTTCCTGTGAGTTTACTCAAGTAGATCGACCATGTTAGAATTTTAACCTAACGGCTTTGAACACTCCGTGTCATAAACAGCACGATACATAATCTCTAATTTGCCGAGGGCAGATTTTGCGCAGCACCCCGACTACAAGGTTGTCAAGTTTACCTTTTTGGAGCTTAAGTTTTCGACTTTGGCATTTTGAATGTAAAATTTGACAATAAAGCCCTCCAAACAATATGCTACGGAGATACTGCATGGCTTATTTAGTCGAATATTATTTGAAGAAAGCCTGAACTTGAGGATTATGACTCGAATGAAGACCCAATAAAATAACCCTGCGAGAACATGTTTAGCACACGGCGAAAGTGCATTGGACAACGCTAGCATTTTCTCTGCTGATAATCTACCCTGTTACGGTACTACGCACCTGAAACAAACATGGCTCTAAGTGATGTGCAATAATGAAAAGCGTTCGGTTGCTGCCGTCGTGTTAAAAAATTCGTTAGTTGACCAACTTCAGAAATGGAAGTTCACGAGGCGTGAAATAACTCTTCATCATATTAGGCTATGCCATGTCATGACAGCTATAGTGGCTGTTCGGTAAAACCATCGTGAGGTGAGTCCACCGATATGAAGCGTTCCATTTAAAAACTTTATACATTAGTGCTAACATAAATAAGTAAAGAACATAAATAAATAAGAACATAAATGAATATATGAGTATTTCATCGAAATCATGTGAAAATCTCGTCTGTATAAACTAAAGAGCATACAATTCAAATATAAAGCATAAAACAAGCTTATTTCGAATTTAATCATTACATTAGGTTTTGAAAACGACGCAGAGCTTTTCGCAAAAATGAAGAAGCCGAGAGGAAGTGATGATCAGCAACGAGAGCAATCATTTAGCGGTAGCCACTAGAGCAGAAAGTTTTTATATCAAAAGAAGTAAAGACAGGCAGGAAATTCGCCAGATGAGCTGATTGGTGATAGTGTGAACCGGTGAATATGTGATGCGGCGTAAGCCTCGCATCAGCGACTTCTTTTCTTTCATTACTCGTATATTATCACGTGTAACACCATGGGATGAATGTTATCTATGCCACCATGATTAGTTATTCATTGCTCGTGAGACTTTAGAAAATATTGTCCACTCATTTAAAAGAATAGAGTACGTTCGAGAGCTCTTATCTCGTCGACACACGTGGTCATTCACTGCAGTACGACTGAAAAAGCACAAATACTCTCCGCAGTTACGTGAACCTTTTCTTTCAGAATAATTTTAGGAATGGTCTTTTGTCAAATTAATCTTCATTTTCCACTTGTGTACACGGAAAAACTTGTGGGAAATGATGCGGTTTGGACTTTCTTTTACTCTATTATCGCACCGCAGTATACAAATCTAGCTCTGTTCACTCACTTGTGACACCGCGCGCTATCTCAGAAATGCTATATTCGAGATGAAGCTTATCATATTAATTAGAGTGGGCGTACGCATTGTAAATTACTGCTCGAGAGCTGATGCCACGAGCGTGGGAGAAAGGGAGGGAGAGATATCCTATCCAAGACTTAAGACAATTTCTCTTCAGAATTGGGTGCATTTCTAAAGAATTTTAAAAATGCCTTAGAGCTAAAATATTTGCGATCTACTGCGGCTTATTCGTTATCGTACAGCAGCTACACTTGAAATTATGAGAATAATTTTGACTCAGTTCACCTTCCCACCAGGACATAATCAACGAGTTATAATTACCTCAAACCAACGTAAATTGGGCTCAAAGACCGATTACAGACCATCATGAAGGTAAAAAATTCAACGACCATAAATACTTAGTTATTTTTTACGAATTTTTCTTTTCCTACAGAACCTCACTTCGTCTGTTGAAGCGCTAATGTTCGCCCCGGATGCATTCATTCGTTTTTGTTCGAAATACGAGTCGAACTTCTTTCGAACCGATGCTGTAAACAGTCTGGAAAACAAAATTTTGGAGACCGTCGTTAAATGTTGGAGACAGTCATTAAATATTGGAAACAGTCAGGTGAGGGTTGTGAATTTATTGAATCGAACTGGTAACAGATGAAGGGACCCACCCTCGCCTGGTCAGTGCTGCCATGGTGAGCTGGACCAGCGCGTCTCCCACATCGGAGCCCCGCTTGACGTCAAACATACACCCCGGGTCCTAATTCAACGCGGAAGTCTCTACAAATGCCACTCAGATTGACGACTTGAGACCATACCAATGATAACGCAGGTCGCGGAACAATTGGTATTAAACTAGTATTCAGAAGATATGGAGAGTCAGGCAAACGCAGAGACGGTACTATTTTTCCTTCTTGAGTATTTCTGCGAAACTTATTGAGCTGTTAAGAGAGGTGTCATCGATGACGAGCTTTCTGCGAAAGGAGAGTCGCTTTCGGATCAGATCAAGAGGCGTTTAGAATGTGAAATTAACTGTGGTAGAGATTTACAGGGATATTTCAAGTAGTGTATTGATTCGTTTTTTTTTTCACTTTACAACAAAGCGGTAGAGATTAGCACTAAGCGTTAAACTAATGTACAATAATTCTTAAAGGACAATTTCTCCACTCTACCAGCGGTAGAGATTAGCACTAAGCGTTAAACTATTCTAAAATAATTCTTAATGGACAATTTCTACACTTTATCAGCGGTATAAGTTAGCAGTGAGTGTTAAACTTTTGTACAATGATTACTCGTGGACAATTTGTTCACTCTACCACCCCGTATCAAATAACATCTTTCAATTAAATCATGTTTATTAAAGATCTGGTCTATACTTCCTCGACTGATACCATATCACTGCGGGCGGCGTTGAATGTTAAGGTTTAAGATACCCTTGTGATTAGTTGGAAGCCTGCTCATATATGATGCCTTGTAGAATATTTTCATACAGTGAGACATATTCAATGTTATTTTAGGGCGAGACGAAACTGTAAGGCCGTGTAATAATGATAAAACGAAGGGATGAACGATGGTAATACGTACATATTCATCACGAATTATATTTTACTTAATGGATAAAAACTTTTGTAATAAATCATATCGAAACGAACACGAAATCAACTATATACTTCAATTGATGCGGCCTAGCATTTTGTTCAAGAGAATAGAACACAGCTCTCATCTTGATCCTAATGTCAATGGCACTTATTTGAGTACCTGCTGATTTGTTATCTCAAAATCCGAGCCATGCGAGCGGTCACACATGTTCTCTGCACCCAATACGCTTAAGTATATTAGAAAGCTGGTGGCCGAGACAGAAGCAGGAGCAGATAAGCCGAGGTGTAGTCACAGTACGGTGGAAATAATGCCCTATCGAGAGGCTGTGTGCGAAATGAGCCGATTAGACCGAACTGAATGCCCAAGTGTTCAGGCGTGTGGTGTAGGGCGCTAAAGCCGGTACTTCTCAAATTTGAATTTTACGATTAAGTCCAAATATTTGAGCCGAATAGACCGAACTGAACGCCCGAGTGGTCAGGCGTGTGGTGTAGGACGCTTAAGCCGGTTCTTCTAAAAGTCGAACTTTAAGATCGAGTCCAAATATTAACATTTCAGTGAGTGTGTCCAGCGCCCGGTCGCAGTAGCTGTAAAATTTTGTCGATTGTAGACTTCTGAAGTGAATGTGAGTACAATTTGTTCGTAAAGTAGTTTTTATACTGGTCTTGAGAGTGTTAAGGGAGTCTTTCGACAGATTTCGCAGCATGTTATTTGAACCACAGATTTATTTCTAGCATTGGATGTTTTTGTTCCCAAGGTTTAGCAAAAAAATCAGTTTTAACATCTCCGACCGTTTTCACCAAGAAGTCAACATGAGAAGCTGCAACCTAAGGAGATAATAAGATGATATTTACGCAGAGAATGTTCATTTCGCCCAGAACTTCCACGTCCGTATGTTCTACAAATAATGTGTACACGATACGAATCCATTCATAGCATAATATTCAGACACCAAATTCAACATGTGGTAAACTTGGCAATCCTTTTCTTCTGCCATGAAGTTAAGCTTAAGGAACCTAAAAACGAGGAAAATTCCAAGGAAATTAATTATATTTGATAGGAAAACGTTTCAGAGTCCAGCTCCACCATCAGTTCAAAAACGTACAAATCTTAATGTCTGAAATAAAATAAAAAACAAAACGTTGGAGACTGTCAATAAATGTTGGAGACAGTCAGGGAAGCAAAATGTTAGAGAGAGTTATTAAATGTTGGAGACAGTCATTAATTGTTGGAGACAGTCATTAAATTTTGGAAACAGTCATTAAATTTTGGAAACAGTCATTAAATGTTGGAGACAGTCATTAAATGCTGGAGACAGTCATTAAATGTTGGAGACAGTCTGATGAGGGCTGTGAATTGATTAAATCTAACCGATTACAGATGGAGAGACCCGCCCTCGCCTGGTCAGTGCTGTCATGCCTCCTGGTGGTGAGCTGGACCAGCGCGTCTCCCACAGCGGAACCCCGTATGACGTCAAACCTACACCTCAAGTCCCAATTGAACACGGAAGTCTCTAAAAATGCAACAATAATTGACGTGACGGAGACCACCACTTCTGAAAACGACCTCATTGGAGAAAGTCAGTGGCCTCAGTGGAAGAAAGATTTGGATTTCGCCACAACGATCATCTTGACGTCAAACACCATAAATTTGATGTTAGGTATGGGGTGCGCCACCTATTGGAGAGAGGTGAGTGTTTACCTTATTGATACTAGCGTGCCCCTGCTGTCAATAATGCCACCGTTTTTCTAAGTTCGAGCTCTATTTCTTTCATGAAATTATTTCTAAATCAGCACCTTAAAGTTCTTCTTTCCATTAATCTATTTCAGCGTAAGGATAACATTAGAATGAATATCGATTCCTATGACAAAATTGCATCAAAAAGCGGTCATTGCTTAGTATGTTCATGTGCCCAGTTTACGTGGTGAAAGTAGGGACAGACACACCAAGAGAATAAAACACAAACGCTTCTGCCAGACGCAGAAAAGCAGGCACAACTTCGGTTAAACGTACATTATAGATGATGGCTCAGGAATATATTTTTGATTTGCCAGCAGCGATGCAACAGTAGAATCATTAACTAGTTCTATTGCAATGCAATACAACACATAACATACGGAAACGCCCAAACAAATGCGGTAACTTCTACGGCATCTTTGATCTTATGCATAAACTTCTATTTAATATAGAGTACAAAGACGGAACATACACAACACTGTTGAATAGATTTTAAACTTGAGAGAACAGAAAATGATGTTTCATACAACAGTTGTAAGTAAAATATTCTATCAAGTACTTCATATTCTATAAATAACTTTTTGTTTCAGTTCTAATTTAAAGCATTTGGCGTATTTCAAGTTATCTAGGGAATAGAAAATTACTATTTTTCAATAGCTAGCTACATCTAGTTAAGAAATGATATCTAAACTTTTTTGATGCCCAAAAGATACTTCCTCTTAAATAGTAAAGGGCGTCGAGTCGTAAGCCTTAATTCCAATGAATTGGAACTCCACTAAGTAGCGAAAAAAGTCGCGCACAGCATTTTTGCCTGCTCTAAATATTTTGCTGTATTTTATTCCAAAGTTCATTTGTTTCAGTACAAGTACACAAGCCAACATTTAAGATATGTTTATTGTAAGCTAAAGACATGTTTTGAGCGCATATAAACCTCTAAGTTTCCATTTACATCGGAGAAATGATGACCCGCGGAAAGGATCCGTCAGCATTTGATAGAGGACTCTTCATTGAGTTTCACCTAAGTAAAAATTGACTCGAGAGATCATAACATCTCCGGTACATTTCCTGTATCGTTATGTACAGTAATGGAAGAACGATACAGGGAACAAGAGCAAACTGGAAAAAAAGATGACGAACTCGATTCATAACGTGGAAATTGTATAGGCCTAACATTCTGGATGACAGAGATAAACACTCTTTGAAGAGATTGGTGATTAAAAATCGGCGTCCTCCAACGCAAATGATAGCTTGCGAGTTGCGTGAAGGCCCAAAAATAATTTCTCAGAGGACTGTGCTTCAAAACTTGAAAAAAATATGTAGTTTAGGCAAATGCAAATCAACCGGAAAGCCATTAGTGTCAGCCCACAAATAGGCAAAAACGTTAGTTATTTACTCAAGAACACCGAGATTGGATTGATAAGGATTGAAAGCATGTAATGTGGTTCGATGAGTCCAGTTTCGCCTTATTTTAGATCTTTTGTTGTGTTCGGGTATGGCGACAGCCACATGAAGCTACGGATTAATCTTGCATTGTCCCAACTGTCCAGGCAATTGGAGGTAGTGTAACGCTTTGAGGCCATTTTTGCCGGGGATGAGAAAAATTTGCAAATAATTATTTGCGTACGGTATATGTAAGTAATGATACTCGATAATTCTTTCTATGCGTATGTGTTGCACTCATGTTTAAAATCGTCTAAATGAAATGTGTACTTAGAAAATAGGATGATGGAATAAGAAAGTCTTATAAAATATGTATAACATCATAAAAGTTGTATACTGCGAGTTACAAAAAAGTTTTACTCTGAGTTGTGTGAAGTTGATTCAACAACATCATGATAGTAGTAAAGGTATTTCGGTATGATTGAACTTTTCCGCAGAAGGAGCTGACAGAGACATGAAGTATCAGAACCTTGCAGACACTGGAAGATATACAAAAACATTTTAGGCTTGTTAACTTTGGCAAGTAGAGAAAGTGGCAAAGGCTAGCAGACCCGGCAAGCAACATTTCTTATATAGAAATAGCAGATGTAGAAAGTAGCAAATGTTAACGCACCCAGCAAGGAACATTTCTAATAAAGAAACATCGTCACAATGTAACGGTACTCAGGTGGTGGGGCACATGTGGCCCCCCATGGAGATCCTGATCGGCATGGTGGGCCAGTTCGTGCTGCTGCCAGCATGCGGGAGCTTCCTCAGCTGGGCCTTCAAGTTCACCCCGTACGAGGCCATGGGGGTCCTCATGGTGACCTGCAGCCCCGGGGGGTCATTTTCCAACTTCTTCACGTACTGGGTGGACGGCGACCTCGCACTCAGGTACGCCAAGTGTGTGTGTGTGTGTGTGTGTGTGTGTGTCTTGTGCATAGTGGCTCATAGCTCCACGCGGTCCTTATCGTAATGATCTGTTGTGACCAGCGTCATTTTATATGTTATGCAACTAGAGAATAATGATGTGAGCTGCCACTGCACGGATTTTTGTTCATTTATACTGTTGAGCGTTTACAAAGTAACGCTTGATTATTATCTATCCGCACAAAATAGGCTGTACAAAACATGATGATGACCATACTTCTCTCACATAGAAACGTCTTAGACCCCACGGTGCAAATTCAAAGCAAGCAATGCGATAGCAACACACAACTCTGTCACATTGACAAAGGGGCCTTCGCTGTGCCGTTGACCTATCCACAGCGACCATAGTTATCACCTCTACGCGCAGTATCGTGATGACCACGGTTTCTTCCACGCTGGCTTTCATCGGGATGCCTGTGAACCTCTGGCTTTACTCGAAGCTGTGGATCCAGCCTGACGAGGCTACGTCTCTCATCATCCCGTACGGCAGCATCATGACGGCGCTGGTGTTTGTGACCGTGCCGGTCGCCGTCGGCATGGTCATCAGGCACTTCAGCCCCAGAGTGGCTGGCATCATCACAAAGGTTATGCTCAGTCGAGTTAACTTCAGGTCCTCATAGCAGATAAGCGAATGATTGTGTTCTCAGAAGAGCTGAGATTTTGGGTGTGTATCACTCAAATGCTTTCATGTGGGAAATTTCACTGTTCCCTTTACCAATTTTACTGGTACCAAGTGTATTTGTTTATATGTGTGAAGGGAACATTGCTGAATATTGACAAGGATTTGATAGAAGGTACATTCTAACTAGAGTGTATCTAGTCGACCTGCACCTTTACGTGGTGGTACTATTAGTATACCTACTTGTCTTTGGTATACATTAGATAATTAATGTAAAATAACAGGCTGACCTCATATAATTACTGTAGTATGTAGATTATTAAACCAATATCATCTGAGGAGCTTGTAAGCAGTTACAAGGTGCCCCCTAGCGATTGTGCTAGGGGGAGCCAACCGGGGTCTCCCCAGTACGCGATGGAAACCCATCAATCCCTACCTGCCGCTGACGACCTGGAAACTCAAATGGATACTGTTAGTTCTGCTCTAATGCAGACTAACGATTTGCCTCCTCTAAGTGTGGACCCCACACAAGGAGCGAGTGCCGAGACTGAGTTGAATAATGGAAAAAATCAGACGAATGAGAGTGGAAGCTGAGGCAACCCGAGAGCCTAACAATGATGAGGAAGCTGTGACCGGAGATGAACAGAGCATCTGGAAAACGATGAACCGTCGACACGTGAAGAGGAGACGACGAGATGACCGGCGAGCGCGTCAGATGCTGAGACTGGAAGGAATGTTCGAGAACTCCATACCATACTATGTCAAATATTATACTGTACGATTCCCTGGGGTCAATATCTCCAGAGATTTGAACGTGTTGCTGGCAGAACGCGACATTACTAAGACGATTGGTACTCCAAAGAAAATTGTAAAATCTGGCTATAACAGTCTCCTCATAGGGACAAATAGTGTGACCCAATCAGATAAACTGATGAAACTGGACCGCATTGGCGGAAAGGGAGTAGTAATAGAGCCCCACCGGTCACTCAACACTGTTCGTGGTGTAGTCCGAAGTAAGACTTTCGGACAGTGTTCTATGGAAGAACTGAAGGACCACCTAGCTGACCAGGGAGTGATTGACCTGCGGCGAATAGAGCTGAGGAGAGATGGAGAGAAAGTTGTTACCGACACATACATCCTGACATTCCAAAAGCACACGGTGCCAAGAGCTGTGAAATTGTCATCTTGGCACAGTGAGCTCGTAGAAGAATATAAAGAAAGACCGCAACAATGCTTTAAATGCCAACGCTTTAGCCACGTTGCAAAATACTGCCTCAGAGAAGCAGACACGTGCTCCCGATGTGGGCAGGAAGGGCATCAAAAGAGCTCCTGTCCTAATGCCGTCCGATGCTATCATTGCGGGCGGCCGCATTACTCAAATGATAAACAATGCCCAAAATATCAAATTGAAAGTGAAATTTTAGCCACTCAACAGAGATTGAAGACCTCTCGCTCAGAAGCCATGGACCTCGTTTTGGAGAAACATCCGGAGCATGAGCGGATGTATAGCGCGGTAGTTAGGGGAGATACAAGTACCCCTGCGGAAGAACCCAACCCTGCTGCTCCTCAGGAATATATGCCACAACAGCCGACTCACATTGAACAAGAACCTGCAAAACCAGAAATAAGGCCAGTTCAGGCAAAAAACAACAATGAACAACCTCCTAACCAAACCACTGCGTGCACTGATTCTACTCCTCGCAACGCTAAATCCACTCCAGCTACAGCTGATGTAAAACCGAAGGCCACCGATTCAATTAGTACAAGCTCAGGAACTCCAACAGTTGCCGTATCCCAACCCATCATTTTACCTAAGAGGACGACGCAAAAAGAAATAAATAACGCCACACTCTCTAAGCCCAAGGTGCCTACAGTCTACAATTGACAACGAAAACAACTGGAGCCAGACGGAGAACCCCCTAAAACAGTGAAAGGCCAAAAACCTACGCCAGCTTCTCTCACCAAATACTCTTTCAAGCGGAGGGAGGCAACTTCCAGCCTTACAAACCTCCAAGGCTATTGAAGCGACGAGGACGATGGCAACTCCAGTAGAAACTCAATGACCTACAAACCAAAGCCTACTGCACCAACCAAGAAACAGCGGACGACATCGCCACCATCAAGAAGCCGAGACCGAGCATCGAGATCAGCAGAAAGCCAAAAAATTCAAGTGATCGGAACCTGAAGGAAAACAAACCAGTACCTCTATTTGTAAATGAATTTTGATTCATTTATTCAATGGAATTTGGAATCGTACCGAACCAAATTCTGTGAACTTAAACAACTCCTCAATCTATACCACCCTGCATGTGTCTGCCTTCAAGAGAGCATGCTCCGGGACAGAACGGTGACACCACCCACTCAGTACTCTCTCTATACCTCTGGTGTGACCCGCGCTGATGATCACGAGCGGGGCGCTGCAATATTGATCCACAGGACAATACCGCATCACCGGATTGACTTGCGTACCACATTGCAAGCAGTAGCACTACGTATTAATCTGCACCGGACATACACCATATGCTCGGTCTACTTGCCGCACATCAATATACTCGTACAACACCAAGAAGTTGAAAATTTGATTTCCCAGCTGCCTAACCCGTATATTATAATGGGGGACTTCAATGCTCGAAACCAACTATGGAATGACAACGTGGTAAATGATAAAGGACAACTCATGGAAAGAATAGTAAGAGAAAATAACATCTGTATCATGAACGACGGACAACCTACACATTTTCACAGGCAGACGGGATCCCTCTCTGTCATCGATTTAACACTATGCTCTCCTGACTGCTATCTGGATTTTAACTACCATGTTAATGCAAACCTTTATGACAGCGATCACTACCCTATCCATCTCGATCCTGTCCATCCTCAAAATATGCAAGCCAGATATGAACGGTATGACCTAAACAAAGGAAATTGGACTCTGTTTAGCAGACTGACCCAGTTGTCAAGTGAGGATATCGACCAGCTAAATGGAAAGAATGTTGAGGGTCACACAGCTACTTTGACCAACATCTTACAGCAAGCTGCTGATACATCCATACCTCGCAAGAGCGGCTCTCTACCGCGACCTCCGGTACCGTGGTGGAACTCTGAGTGCGAAATTGCAAAACGAGAGCGTACGCGAGCTGAAAGAGCCTTGGAAAGATGTAACAACGCGTATAACAGGATCCGATACAATAGAGCAAAGGCAATCTGCCGGATGACCTTCCTGACAAGTAAACAAACATCCTGGAAAGCTTTCATCAGTAGTATAAATACTAAAACCAGCCTAAACTTAGTATGGAAAAAAGTTCAAAAGCTGTCCGGAAAATTTAAATTGACTCCAACCCCAAAATTGAGAGATCCCCGTACGAACAACCTGACTGAAACATTGCTGGAAGCTGCGGAGATGCTGGCGGGACACTTCTCATCAGTGAGTGATAACGCAACCGTCGACGCGTCCTTCACGCGATATAGGAAAGGTGGGAAGGAAGACCGCTGCGCTTGGGGGGAGACAAAGAAGCATACAATAGCCCCTTAACCATGTCAGAACTTAAAACTGCCTTACGCACAACCAGCGATAGCGCTGCTGGCCATGATGACATCTCGTACAGCATGATTAAAAAAGCCCACGAAACCTTCCTCCCTGCAGTACTCTCTCTCTTCAACAAAATATGGTCCCAGCAGGTATTTCCAGCAACTTGGTCACTGACGATAATAATAGCAATTTTAAAAACCGGTAAAGATCCGACATCTCCAAATAGTTACCGTCCAATTGCTCTCACCTCATGCTTAAGCAAACTGTTTGAAAAAATTGTTAACAGGAGACTAGTCTGGTTTTTGGAATCAACTAGGAAAATAGTAAATATCCAATCTGGTTTCGGGACGAACCGAAGTACCACCGACCATTTGGTGACGCTGTCATCACACATCGCTTCGAGTATTACTTCAAAGAATCATCTTATTGCCGTCTTCTTTGATCTACAGAAAGCATATGACACCGCATAAACACACGGAATCCTACTGAAACTTCAGAAATATGGTATACATGGGCATCTTCTTGCTTTCCTAAGCAACTTCATGAATAATAGAAAAATTAGAGTCCGTCTCCAGAATGTCCACTCGTCAACCAAAAGCCTCCAAGGAGGAGTCCCTCAAGGAAGTATCCTCAGCTGCGTGTGTTTCCTTATTGCCATAAATGATATCGCTGATGAAATTCCGCAGAGTGTCCAGCGGCTTCTGTACGTAAATGACTTTGTCATCTATGTGTCGGGCAAAAAACCGGAGTGCCTAAAACGACAATTGCAGATCGCTATTAACCACCTCACGCAATGGACAGCAACCGCTGGATTTCAATTCTCCCCATCCAAAACAGTGACTATGCATTTCTGCCGTACTCGTGGCTGTCTGAAAGCCTCTCCCGAACTTCATCTAAACAATGCAGTGTTACCACATGTTGAGTAATTCAAGTATCTAGGATTAATCTTTGACTCAAGCCTTACCTGGCGGCCCCACATCCAATCCCTCAAACGAGCATGTTCACAACACATAAACCTAATGAAAGTCATATCCCATACCCAGTATGGAGCAGATCGGCAAACCTTGCTCCGTCTTTATATGGGTCTACTAAAGCCAAAATTGGACTATGGCTCAGAAGCTTATAGCTCTGCATGTGCTACCCTAATGAAATCATTGCACACTGTGCAGAATTCTGCCCTTCGTGTGGCCACTGGTGCGTTCAAAAGTTTACCTATCTTATCACTCCATGCAGAAACCGGAATAAAAGCTTTAGCGTATTACCTGGAAATAAAGATCGTAAACTACTACCTTAGGCTGCTCACTGATCCTGCTCAACAAATTCTCTCAAAAATTCGCTGTGCTTCGGGACGCCTGCATGCAAACGAAAGAAACCCCAAGCCATTTTATGTTCGCCTGCAAACTATACTAAGGAACTATGACATCTCACTGGAGTGCGTGGCTCCGGAGAGCGTCTCCCCCATCGCGCCGTGGGTCTCTCCCCCAGTAGCTGTGTGCAGTGAACTGGCTGACCTGCGTAAGCGACTGCTTGGAGCGGCCCCATCCAGAGCCCTCTTCCTCGATCACTTCGTACGTCACTCTGAAACAGCTGTCTTTTTTACCGATGGATCTAAAACTGAACATGGCACAGCATATGCAGCCGTCCATGGGTTAAACATACTAGCGGTCAAACTCTCATCAGTGGCTTCGGTGTTCACAGCAGAGTTGTGTGCAATACTGTCCGCGGTGCGCGCAGCTCGAGCGGTGGATACGAGTATGATCACAATCGTCTAAGACTGTCGTAGCGCCCTACAAAGTATCATAAAACCCTGCAACACCCATCCTATAATAACGCAGATCTTAACGCTGATGACTGAGATCGGAAAAAATTATACATTGTGCTGGGTGCCTAGCCATGTGGGTGTGGCGGGAAACGAGAGAGCTGACGAGGCTGCACAGTCTGCCACCCAACGAGAGCGCCAGATACGCAAAGGAATGCCTCTTGGAGACTTCGCATGTGCCTTTAAAAGACTCGTCCATCAAAATTGGAATCATGACTGGCGTGAAGTGACTGAGAACAAACTCCGGGAAATTAAGGACACGACACAACCCCTCCGGACAAGCTGCTGGACCAACCTGGAGTGGGAGATAAAGCTGTGTCGCCTCCGTATTGGACATACACTTCTAACGCATGAGTATTTGATGAACAGGACTGCGCCGCCGCAATGTCACCAGTGTCAAGTTACTGTGAGTGTAAAACACATTCTCACAGAGTGCCAACGATATGCTGCACTAAGACGCCGTTACTTCGGTCAGAGCGAGGTGGTGATGAGCGAGTTACTGGGAGACTCTGGCCCGGTTGAATTGGGGGGAGCCCTCTATAGGTTTCTCCAAGAAGCTGACTTATTCTATGTAATCTAATCTCCCATGAGTTGTAAATTATAAAGACCATGTAAATTAATAGAGATGCCAGTTACAATTTTAGTTTAAATTGTGCTTGAAATGTAATATGCTACTGCGACTCACTGTGCGGATCACTTGTTGGTGGTAACGGTGGTTAAACAATTACAATAATAATAATAATAATAATGCGTTCATGTGTCAAGAATTCAAGACAAAAATTCGCAGTCAAAGAGCTGATACATTTGACGAACAGCATGAATCATTTTAATCACTTTTTTAAAGTAAATGAAAGGAAGAATTTCAGAGCTGAAACTAAAAATTCGTGAAACACGACAAGGCTCTCAGCATCATTCAAATTTCGATGTAAGTTTCATCAATCAAAGGAATCATACATACTGCAATCCTCGGCAGTGACAACATCCCTTCACGTTAAAAAAATTAGCACCCAAAACAAATCAGAAACACTTTCGATCTGAACTTTCCCGATCTGAAATATCCAAATCCAATACAATTGGAACATTTCAGATCGCCAGTGTGGTCGGATGGCTGGGTGCGACATCAGTGATGGTGATCTGGATGCTGCTGTACTGGCGTGCGTTCGCCAGCGCCACACCTCTCCTGTACTTGAGTTCCTTCCTGCTGCCTGTGATGGGCATGTCCTTTGCCTATGGCTTCGCTCGGCTCGCGCGCAGGGTGCGTGTGCAGTAAATGAAAGTTCCAGGCACTCTCAGTTGGGAGTTCATGTTTGGAAAATCCGGTCGGCATTATGAAGGCTAAATGTCTCTACTGGTTATCGGGAGCCCTCGATGGGTGCATTAGATTTGTTACCGACGTTGTTTCTTGATTGGTCAAAACACCGCTTTTTAATTTTTGCAGTCTGCTCACTTCAAGCGAAAATAAAAATCACGCTTCCGATAAAATTGCTGCAACAAAATATATATGTACAAGATTAGATTAATATTCGAAGGTCTTTGGTCTTCATCGAACTCACTCATGCAGTCATGTTAAACAGCAAAATATTTTTGTTTCGAAAGATTTTAGAATTATTGTCAGCTCACACAGTGAATTTGATCTCAGAATTTTATGATCGCAGCATATTTTTAGCTACACAACAACTTTAAACAACAGTCAATTCATATCCTATTCAAGTCGTAAGAGAGTATGTGATTTTTTTTTTTTTATTATTTGTTGAGTAGCATGCGGCAATTTTGAATTCAGTTGCATTCATACTTCCACGTTGGCTAAGTTTACCCTACGTTGTGTATTTTATAGAGGTGATGATGGACTTCGTTTTCTACACATTTCGAGAGGAAAATAACTAATTTTTGCTTTTAAATCCTTATTATATCTGTGATTTAGGCAGAGTAATAACATGGTTATGTATATTGATTACATCTCTTCATACCTGATTAGCAGTGTTCGATGTCTGTTGTAGGGGCATGGCACTATTGTTGGTGGCCAAATAAGTTTAAGAGAGGTTTCCCAATTTTTTAAATAGTTGAACTGTTTCTTTTCCAGACGCATAAAATTTGCAGGACGATTGGTATCGAGACAGGGTCACAGAACATGGTGGTGGCGCTGAGCATCATCCTTCTCTCATTCAAAGAACCAGCAGTAAGTCACAATTTTGGCGCTCAGGCAGGTAAACTACTTGGTGGCAGTCGATGCTAGGATAGAAGGTATAATCATAGGAGAACCAACTAGTATATTGCGCGCTGGGAAGAGAATTAATTAAGTAAAAGTGAATGGCAATATAGAGTGAAAGG
Organism: Morinoia aosen; assembly: GCA_030386875.1. Classification (NCBI taxonomy): domain Eukaryota; kingdom Metazoa; phylum Arthropoda; class Malacostraca; order Amphipoda; family Talitridae; genus Morinoia; species Morinoia aosen. The sequence continues at coordinate 14,399,973 of CM059563.1, forward strand.
AGTAAAGTAAAGGACGAAGAACGGCCATGAATATGATGAAAGAAATGGGCGTGACGGGTGTAATCGATTTTAATAAAAATTTGCTGGGGGGAGGGGGGGGGTGCGTCCTATTTATACTCTCTCCTGCTATGAACAGTTTGGCTTGTGACACTTCTGTTCCTTCAAATTCGCGCGCGCATTGAAGTAAAATGGTGTTTCTTAGCCGTAAAACATTGAGAACTTTTAAACTGCTATAGTAAAAATTCAATATTTTCCGTGTAAAACTCATCAAACATTAAATACAACCGAAAAACAGCTACTAATTTTTTAATTAATGCACACCGGTCAATAAAATTTTAAAATAGCCATTGTGTAATCTGCCATTCAGCACTACATCAAATCCTATATAAAAATCTGTTTCAAGTTTTAACGCTGCAAGCTTTACACATACGAGGAGTACGGCAGTGTGCTTGCCATAATTTACACGACATTTAATGCATGGGCATTTTTGTTGCAGGTGAAGTCCAGCATGCTTCTGTTCCCTACTCTCTACTGCTGGACGCTGGTCATGGAAATGTTCATGGGGATCGGCGCGTACCACGCATGGAAGAAGTGCAAGTCAAAGAAATCAGACGATAGCTACCTGCCTGTTGCGCAAACTGCAGCTGTCACGAAAGCAGCGGCTGCTGGAGGAGAGTCCATTCAGGCAAAGGAACTGACGACTGAAGAGTGACGTGGAGTAAATTTAAGCTATCTCCGAATTCCTACATTTTAAGCTTAAATAATAACGATGTTTTGAAACACTTATTTATCTTTAAGGAGCATTTACCGTCAAAATCGAGGGATAAATTGTTTAAATTGTTTAAATTGTTTAATTTAGGTCCCATAAGTACATTATTGAGTAAATATTTATCTATTAAACATTCACCTCTCCCCGATTTCACATCATTTATTAATCAACCGAAATGGAACTCAGTAAAATGTAATAACGTATGATAGCAGATGGGATCATATCTTTTTCCTAATATTTAATGCGTCATAATTTCAATTTACACATAGCTCTACTTATTGTCCAGTCGATAACTTAGTTTATACAATTGATACATTTTTTCACGCAGCAACTATTAGTGTAGCAATATGAGTAGAAAGCAGCTTCGTTAATGAAAAAAAGCTTTAATATCGTTATGGAACAAAAATCATGCACACGGAGAGCAATAAATATAGCCAGAAGTGTAATCACCGTAGTTACACAACAGCAAAATGATCGAAAATTGAACGTCTAATGCATTTATGTACGTTTAATATAAATTCGGTATCAGAATAAACAACTATTAAAACAATACTATGCTTACGGCAAGTAATTCAAATTACCCTCTCAAAAAGTATCTAATAGATCTCTGAAAAGTATATTTGAGTTCAGTTACATGACTGATAGTCGCTAGCACAGGTCTTAACCGTTTGGAGTATTGACTCATAAGGTTCTTGTGAATTTGTGTGTGTAGGTGTCTTCGTCTATTCTTCGTAGCACAATCTCTTTCAATCTAATAGATTTCTTTGATCCTTTTTCTGAAATGTAAGTTCTAAATCTTGCCTCAGGTTCTCGATAGCTTCAAGTATGGAGACTAGAACTAAGCCATCCCATTATCCTTTATAGCTACTGAAATCACACTACAGCACCCTTTGCAGAGATGTTGTTGAACTTTTGTCGATTCTTTTCGCTGAAGTTACAGGATTTGGAAGTCATCATTAATTAGTTTAGAGATCACGATTTTGCTGAACAATAGACAACTTTTGGTATCGACCGTCAATTTTTGCAGTCCAATCTCGCCCACGCAACTTAAAGGCTGCAGTACTTTGGACTTTTTATCTCGAGTTGCAGAAAGATTTTCTTCGCTGTCAATGAATCGAGAACGAGAATACACAAACAAATCAGAAGAATCAAACGAATTTCAATTTTTTCGTGACGCAAGCTAAGAACGACAATTTGTAAAGATGGATTAGATTAAATTCTTGCTAACGAAGCGGTTGAATGAGAGAATGTCATACGATGAAAGTTTTGTACATACGTTTTCCTTTGACAGCAGAAAAAAAACTGCCGTTCGAGATCTTACAGAGCGACATCGGCAGTTCATTTTGACGTGAAACTCGTTTTCCATTTTTTGCATAATTTCCGGGCTTGCTCATTTCATCTCTCCTCACGCCAAGGTAATTTGGCAGACTCTATAAATGCAGGGACATTTATCATACTTTACCGAGGAAGTTCCGGCGCACGGATCGGTTGTGTTCACGAAAAGCCAGTACTCAGTGCACATTGTTTCCGATATTACGAGTCTCAAGCTGTGTGGGGCCTTTCCACGACCCTCTTATAACAGTACTTTTATTAGAATATCACTATGGAAAAATATATTTGATACCCTAAAAAATCTAAATGATACAAACAATTTATTAACACACCTTGGTCCCTTGAAGATCAGCTGTCGAGCCGCAGATTATATATAGAAATTAATTTTGATACGGCAACTGTGTTGATTCATACCATTGTAAAAACTATACAAATAAAGCGATGGCAACTACATCGTTACGGGTGTATCATTCTCACTCAATTATATCACCCGGCATAGGTAAGAGACAATCGCCCCTCAACTTGGACATCTTGTGCAAAACTTCAACTTAAACGAATGACAACAAAGTCAAGTTGACCAACTGATACTCAAGATGCCTAATGTGGTACGCATTACTGGAAATTATTCGTACCCGAACAACTTGAAGTAACAATAACTGATACAAAAATTCTCATCTGACAAACGTAGCACGAATTACGACCAATACATGTAGCATTGTATTTAAACTGAACCCGATTTTTCCCTTTAAACCTAGTAAGGCCTCAGAGAATTCTCTCCCGCATGAAAACACAGCAGTTTGGGGGTTGTAATTTGTTTATGAAACAAATAGAACAACGTATGCATTCAGAATACCACGTTTAATTATGATCTTCTTACATCACCTACACACATGCGCCAAAGAAGCTCACTGACAAGTGAAGTGCATGTCCCTTTATTCATGTTTCCATGGTTTACTCAGCAACGTAAGTGTACAAACGCTGCAGTTAAAGCATTAAATAGCTCTTCTGTCGAGAAATCCTCACTAAGTTGAGAACTAGAACTACTTACCAGCACACGAGCAGCCATCCGTACAAAATTCGAATAATCTGAGTACAAAAAAACTATCCAGCATCGCACACATCAAATACCTATTTACATACACATGTTTACATCTATAGGCTACATATGCACCTAAATATTTATATACATATTTTTATACAAATAAAAACATAGCACTTTACCTTGGATGTAGACAGTCGTTCGCATAAGTAAAGAAGGCACGTCCCTGAAGACTTCGCTGATAAGAGAATTTGCCGCGGTGCCCGGTCAAGCAGCATCGACGCCTTTTCAAGTTCCGCGTTAATATCCTTCGTAAAATACACACCAATTAAATTTTTGCAACTTTTTTTTTCATGGCTCTCACGTATAATATAATGGCCAAATTATGTCAACGAAACCAAAAATACCGAAAAAATAAAGTTTCGCACACCGCACTTGAGCGAACACAATTCCCCGCAACCACAAAACTCAACTGAATGAGCGTCGCCCGATCAGGAGAATTTTCCCGATGGTCTAATTACTTCATTCACTCATGTGTACAAATAATAGCAGAAAAAACGTAAGCCCAATTATATTAATTTATTTCAGTCATAAACCTCTTATACGAAAAAAGAAAGGTTGCATAAAATTTCAAAATTAGACCTATTTTCACGAATATATTGTATATATTATATATATTATTACCTATTTCACGGATCATTTGTAGAAAAGTGTTTGTCTTCAGGCTGAAGTATTTTACGTTTCTGTTTCTTCTCATTATCAAACAATATACAACTTCCCATTAAACTGTAATCATTATGAATGCATAATATTAGAGCTAAGGAAAAAACATGCAATATAGAAATTTAATCATTCATTTAGGTTTCCATACATGAATGCATGTTTCGATTTAGTTTTGAGTTTCACACTTCAACTTATGAGATGAAATATGAGATGAAAGTAGGGTGTTATGATCACCCTACGCAGAATAATTTTGTTATACTATTTCTACCCATTGAAGCATCCATTAAAGCATCCAATTGTAAAGCATCCATGTAAAAAAAGCAATAAATTCGTTGTGTGATCATCCATTTATACTGCAGTATTACGCTTATAGTTATATGCTTATAATAATGTGATACCTATGTTTGTTTATCAATTGCCGACAATTTGCGCCATATTTCAAAGATAATGTGATTTTTTTTTCTAATATGAAACCTTTATAGGACATTAATGTTTTCTTTCTTATTCACGTCCCACAATCGTTTTCATGTTTCAGACTTAGGTATACTGTTTTGTGCCACTATTTTTAGTACGAAATTTTATAAAATTCATGCCATAATAAAAGATATTTTCTCCGTTTCCCTCGATTGGAATTTCTGGTTTATACTGACTGGTTTACGCTGATATTCGCGCACATGCTTACTTGCATATATGTGTACGTGTGCACGCTATGCGTATGACACTAAATAGAATGCGTATGTATTGCCTCGATGCATAGAAATGCATTTGTGTATCCTTACGAGTTTGGTGTAAGTATGTGCGTGCATGTGTATGTGTATATATTTGCGTGTATATGTGCACACATGTGTGTACTACACTGACAACTAGCATTTTACTAGAGATAATAGTCTTTTTTCTGTTCACTCTCAACTTGTAACATTACCGAACTCGTCACCTCTTTATTATTGTAAAGCATTCACGTAAAAACTATACATTTGTTGTGCGATCATCCACTTTTTGTATAAATAAAATGCTTATTAACTAATGACCGCTATTTTAAAATTGTTGGATTAGAAATACAAAACTTATAATCTTCTTGGCCCTCATGCTTATGTGTACGTGTATACATGTATATGTATGTGTGTATATGTACATGTATATATATGTATGAATATATATATGTATATATGTACGGATATATATTTATATATATTTTTTTTCATGCTTCCTTAAAATGACACTTTTGACCATTGGCCGAAACAAGCGATTCATGTATTATTTCCTGGCGTCAAGAATTGCGAAGTTTTATGCCATGTACATGTAAACTGTCAAAAGTGTTTTCACCTCACAATGAAAATGCATCGTCCATGAAATTGTGTTGTCTCTTATAATTATCATTACATGTATTTTCAAATGTAGATTAAGCAAGATTAGGAGTACAATGCCCTCAATCATTTCTTTTCGACTAGTGACACGAGTTTTACAACACTCGTGTGTGTGTATCATCTAAGTGTATTAATTTTAAGAGATTTTAAAAACCAATGATGTTACTTTTGTACCATCTATATTGGAAATATACTGTTTTTCTTTTTTTCTTTCTTTTTTTCTTTCTTTAAAGGTCTTTGTTCAAACAATTTTGAAAATATTATTACGTGCACTATAGATACAACTATATTATTAGTTATCCACAAAGTCCTTCGGTAATCAAGTTAATTGTAATACAGCGTAATGAGTTTTAGCTTTTTCTTTCGTGGAATAGCGATTAAAAGAATGAATATAGCGTACGTGGATTTGATAGGTGCAAGTACTTTGACTTTCAGGAGTGAAAAAAATGGGCCCCTCCTTTAAATGTAAAGCTGTGTTCCTGGTTAAAAAAAATATATTCAGCTATGTAAGTCGTTCTGTCTCATATTATCAAACTACTTACTTGGTTTAGATTGGGCGCATATCCGTCCTTGGGAATTAGCGCCCTTATTATCAAACTGCTCCAAAAAACTTAATTAAACAATGAAAAATATTTTCAATTAGAGAAGAGCAATTTTTATCTCGTTTCTTCACAAATAAAACAAAATATTCACATGGTGCTTTCGGAATCGAGTCGCAGTTATTTGGATGTAAAAGTTAAAAAAGACCCATAAAATTTTTACAAGGAAACTGCTTTCGTACACCTTTTACTGAAAAACAAATGCCTTTTTTGCTTATAATTTCAAGGCACAATGTGGTTTCAACGTCATTTTTTAATTTGTGAGAGCGCTTTCGAATGCAGTTGCCGACCTGTATAAATTAGTTGTTATATAATGATACTGAAAATTGACTTAATATTCAAAATTAATTTTGTTCATTATTGATTATCAACTCTTCTTCTTTTCAGGAGTCTACCAAATTGTAGAATTTTGCTGAAATTGTTACCAGTGGGACTTTAGCTTGCACTGCAATTTAATTCAGCAAATTTCAAATGAATGTAACTGAATTTTGTCATGTGGCCCCTGTTATTTTTGGCAGTGAGTTAGAGATACAAAGTTACACAAAGGCCATATGTCAATTAAATTAACACAACGAATCAGCGTGTTTTAAATCATAATTTGAGAGTAGGCCTGGCAATGTAAAGCTTTCAAATCCTTCATTAACGAAGTAGCTCCCAAATGATCGAGTTAGGAAATACCGTGTTTAATTTAAAGATGAATACTTTAAAATAAAAAGAGAACGTTTTAAGCGCTTATTAAGTAACTAAGTTTAGCAATAAATGTTAGAGTAAATTTTGAAAATGTGTTTGAAAATATTTAGTGGACAATTTTCGAACAATAAAGTTTTTGTACGAATGGTAAATGGCATTATTTAATGGCAAATTTTAATTCGTCTTACTCAGTGCTGACAAAAATTTGAAAGTAAAATGATTACTGATGAATAAGAATATAATTGCTTATCATAAAATTTAGATCTTCTCATTTGAAGTAAAATTAAAAAATTCTATGTTATTCGAAGATTGCATTTGCAATAAATTTTTAAAGTAAAAAATACACCAACAATTGAACCCCCTTGATCTCAGTTATCTTTTTAATAGTTATTACAGGACAGTTGAAAGATAAATGCCGATCATATTACACAACACTGCCATTAGAATTAAATTTTTCGAAGAAAAAACACAATTCAGATCTTCGATAGCAGACACGAAGAAACAGTTAGAAACCTATGTAAACCGGTGATATTTTTTTGGCTCAATCTGTATGAAAACTTTTAGATGTATCTAATGGGTACATAAATGAAAAAAAACTTAGTTACCTTTAACTGTTATGAATACTATTGGCATGTACGTTTTTCTATAGCAGCGCTTTCAGCCTTTGTCTGAAGCAGTCAAGGCTGACTCCTTGGTGCGAGGTTGGTGTTTCTTTCAGTTGAGAATATCACTCGCTACATATTATTTCTAATTCGACCGTGGTGTATGAAATTAGTGCTAGCCAAAACGTGAGAGGATACTGTACCAAACAAGATACTGTATATCTGCCTAAATGAAATATAACAATTATTGTTCAATGTTCATTCATGTTCACCGAATAGAAGTAAATTTTAATTGCCAAATACATTTTCATTTTACACTAATTGATAATTAATTTATTATTAAATTAATATTCCTAGGAACCATCACATTTTGACATCATCATGCTTTAGGGCGATTTTGAAAAAATATCCTATTCAATTTATTTAACCTTGAAAAATTTTCTTGTCAATTGTGTCATTAAAATTTAATAAACCTAGTTGATGATACTACCATGAAATATTTGTATATAATGACGTTCTCGTATTTCTTGGGTGTAAATTTTTGTTGCAAAAATTTGAAAAAATGACGTTTTACAATTTCGGGTGCGGATTGGGCTGCGGTACCGAACTACTTGTATTTTTTCCTGTGAATTAGGTGTTCTCAAATAAACAAACTTTAGGGTAGTTCATTGACTCGTGAGAGCCTCAGTTTGAGACCATGCGCGCACTCGGCACTCGGAGAGGGTCACGTATGTGCTAAATATTATATGAGTCGATTATTTCAAACTACGGAGTTGTACTTCCGACTTCTGTTCCGAGCGGTGTGCACGTGTTTCTGGGTCCTCCGACGAATATTGTGGTGAATTAAAGTGAAGTTGCTAAAAACTGGTATAGTTTGTATATTCACGTGAGTAAAGTGTGTGACTTTGTATGGAGTGCTCGTGAGAGTAGTTTTTTTGTTGCGTGAGAGTTGAGACTGAGCATTGGACTTTGGTGTGGTGACTTGCAATTTTTGACTGAGGTGTTTTGACTGGTAGTTAAGCTTTCTTTGCATATAAAGAGTATAGTGTTTGACATTGTAGAGAGTGACTGTGAGTAGTAGGAAACGTTTTTGTTTCTTTTTTTTTGATAACTTGATTTTCAGTAGATTTGGTGAGTGAAGACTCCTTCTGCCTGTGAAATTTGTACTGAGATAGAAGTCTGTGTCTGAGGATGGCAAGAAATAGGACTGGTCGTAGGAAGGGAGGTGCAAGTGGAATGGATGAGGAGATTGAGTGCATGACTTGTAAAGAGTGGGTAGATATAGATGCATGCAAAGGTTTGAGAGAGATGAGTCGGAGGAAGTTGAATGATCTTGTGTTTACGTGCTGGAAATGTTTGAATGACGAGAGAAAGAAGTTGGAAGAGGAGGTTGAGAGATTGACAATTCTGATGGTTGCTTTAGAGGCTGATTTGAAGGATGAAAGGAAGTTGAATGAAGGAAAGAATGAGAATGGTGCAAATGCAGTGAATGAAGAGGTAAATGGTGGTGGTGCAAGGAGTACAAATGAAGTGGATGATGGTGCAAGGAGTGCAAATGAAGTGGATGATGGTGCAAGGAGTGCAAATGAAGTGGATGATGGTGCAAGGAGTGTGAATGCAATAAATGAAGTGAATGGTGGTGCAAATGTGCCAGATGAGAGTAGAAGGATGAATGAGCATGATGAAAGAAGTACGAATGGGAAGAGAGTGAAGGAGCAACCTGTTGATATGCCACATGAGGTGCAGGCGCCTGTAGTGGAAGTGAATGTAAGGAAGATGGATGGAAAGAGTGATGTGAGTGGAAGAGATGAAAGGGAGAGTGAGACCTACGATTAGAATATGTGGTGACAGCATGGTGAAGAATGTGGATAGGTTTGTGAGTATGACTGACCGTAGTGGATGTACGAGCATGAGAGGAAAGGGAGTGAATGAGATTTGTAAGCATGCTGAGGAAGTGATAGATGGAATGGATGAAGGGATGGTTGTACTGCAAGGAGGTGGCAATGGATTGCTTGAATGTGGGAGAGAGCGTACGGTGAATGCAATTATGAATGTTGTTGAAAGGGCGCGAAAGAAGAATGTAAGAGTGGCTGTGACCAGTCTGCTGAGAAGGCCTGCATGTGGTGAGGAGTATGAAAGGGTGCGAAAGGAGGTGAATAGGGAAGTGCATAAAAGGATCATGAGTATGAAAGCTGAGAGTATGAGAAAGCGTGAAATGGGTTCCAGCTTCCTTGATATGGATAACCTGATCCAGAGTGGGTGTTTTCGTGGAGATGGAGTCCACCTTACTCAAGAAGGTGAGATGAAACTCTCCAGGAGATACATCCAGTGGATTGGGTGTACTCATATTGTAATGGAAGGTGGAACTGGATGAATGGAAAGCTGTCAGAGCAAAAATGAAAAATGTTGTGAATTGTCCAATAATGTTGTAAGGTTTGGATGTATAAATGTGCGTGGATGGAATGCAGGAAAGTTAAATGACCTTGTAGCAGAATTTGAGAATGGAGATTTGGATTGTGTTGGTGTAGTAGAGACCCAAATGCGTGATAGAGTCAGTTTAAAGTGTAAGGAGAGTAAGTACTACATGATTGGAAAAGGGCGTGTAAGTTGGCAAAAAAGAGGTGGTGGAGTTGGTCTCATTGTAAAAAATGCTCTAAATTGGAAATTAGAAGAAATTCCTGTTGGAAATGAACCTGAGAGTGAAGATCTGTTAGTAATAAAGTGTGAAAGAATGCATGCCAGAGAATGTGTTATTGTGGTTGTATGCTATATGACAACTGATGGTTTTTTAGCTCATCAAGAGAATGTAAAAAAGTATGAAATATTAACAAGAATTGTGCAAGAGCATTGCAGATGCCCTCTGATTTTAATGGGTGATATGAATGGCCATGTTGGTATACTGGGTGAGCCTGTGAATGCAAATGGACAAAAATTGATTGATTTCTGTGATGAGAATGAACTTGAGAACCTAAATGTAACAATAGGAAATGGCTTGCATACATGGCAAAGCAGGGAATGTAAAACTGCAATTGACTATATGATAGTGAATAGTAGAGCAAGAGAGTGTGTCAAAGAAATGTTTGTAGATGAAGATGATTTTGATATTGATAGTGACCATAAAATGCTTGTACTAGAATATAATTGGGGTGGAAAGGAGCCGATGCAGAAGGCCAGCAGAGTAAGAGAAAATTGGCGTATTAAAATGGCAAACTGGGAAGAATTTAGAAATGAATTGAGTAGATGTAACTGGAACAGGTGTGGAAATGTAAATGACCTAAATAAGGAGATTGCAAGAACCTTGTATGATGTGGCAGAGCAAAAGATCGGTAGAATGAAATGCAGGAAAAGTACAGGGAATGCTAGGTGGTTTACGAGTGAGATAAAGGAAGAACGAACGAGAAGGAAGACTTTAAATAAAAAACAACGCAGTATGAGGAAAATGTATGAAAGACGCAGAATTACTGAGGATGAATGGCAGAGTGTATGGAATGAGTACAAGGACCAGCAGAAGAAAGTAAAGAGAATGATCAATGAGGCTAGGGTTAAAGAAGAGAGACACCAAGTTGAAAATCTAAGAAAGAAAGGTCTAGATGGAATAAAAGATTGGTATAGGTTTATACAAGGTAATGATAGAGGTAGTGAAGTTCAAGTTGATGAATTAGTAGTCAATGGTTGCAGTGTACAAGATAGGATGCAAATGGTGAAAGCAGTTGAAGAATACTGGGAGGACATTGGTGGAATGAATGAGCAGGTTACAGATGATGAACCAATAAATTTTCTGATAGATGAACATGAACTGCAAATGGAAGACGAAATCACTTGTGAAGAGATTGTAAGTTTTTTGAAGAAAGTGAAAAATGGAAAGGCATGTGGCCCTGATAAGATACCATATGAGTTCTATAAATGTGGAGGAGAGAGTGTAGTCAGTATGTTGAAATGTTTATTTGATGAGATATGGAAGAGTGAAAGAGTACCGGATGACTGGAACAAGTGTAATGTAGTTCTGTTGCATAAGGGTGGACATAAGAGTATGAAAGAACTTAAAAATTACAGACCAATTGCACTGGGTGACACCGTATGTAAGATCTTTTGTGGTATTTTGAATGAGAGAATGAAAAATTTAGTTGAGGAATTAGGAGTCCTGGGAGAAGAACAGAATGGTTTTAGGCAAGATAGACGGGGGGAGGATAATCTGTTTGTAGTGAGTGAAATAATTGAGCGAATGAAGAAGGATAACAAGAAGGTATATTTAGCATTCCTGGATATTGAAAAGGCGTATGACAGAGTGGATCGGGTTAGGCTGTTTGAAATTTTGAGAAAAGTTGGTTTTAGCAGAAAAATAGTGAACATTGTACAGAGTCTGTATGAGAACACAAGTGCTATCTACAGGTTAGGAAATTTGGAAACAGGGCAAGTGAGGAGTGTTAGAGGAGTGAGACAGGGCTGTACTCTGTCCCCCCTGTTGTTTGGATTGTACACAGAAGAATTAGCAGTTCGACTGAGAGGGAGTGGTTTAGGACTGAAAGTTGGTAATGAGAGACTGAGCTGTTTGTTGTATGCTGATGATGTGGTTGTGGTTAGTGAATGTGGTCATGAACTACAAAGGATGCTTGACATTGTGAATGGATATAGTACAGATTTCAAGATGAACTTTGGTGCCGATAAAAGTAAGGTCATGGTTATAAATAGTGATGAGACTGATAGAGACAGACTGTGGAATATTGGAGAAATCAGAATAGGTAGAACAAAAGAATACAAATATCTAGGTTGTATGATGAGTGAAGATGGATGTACTAGAACTAAAGGTGAGAAAGTGGCTAAAGCAATGCAGTGGAGTGGACGGTTAGGTAGTGTGGCCAGATACAGAGCAAACAAGTACGAATGTGTGAGAGGAATGTGGAAGTATGTTGCTGTACCTAGTGTCATGTATGGTATGAGTGCTCTTGCCTGGAATGGAAGTGATCTTGAAAAGCTGGATGTGATACAAAATAAGGTAGGACGTGTAGCATTGGGTGCTCCGAAATGGACAGCTAAAGAAGCCATTAGAGGTGACCTAGGGTGGAGCCTATTTTCAGAAAGAATGATGAAAGCTGTGCTGAATTATAAGGTGAGAATTGAAAGAATGCAGAATAGCAGGTGGGTAAGGCGAATCTTTGAATGGAATCTGAGTGTAAGCTATTGGGAGAAAGTATGTTGGGGGCATGCAAGGAAACTCAGTATGCAAAAGATTATTCATGTTAGAATTGGGAGACCTGTGGATGACTGGAGTTTAATAAATGTAGGAGGTGTAGGGCCTGAGTGGGACTGCAAGAGGTGGAAGAAAGAGATTGAGAGACGAACAAAAGAGTATGGATTGAATAAGTGGAAGCTTAGCATGATGCGCAAGCCTACACTTAACTGGTATATGAAAAAGAAAGCACCTAAGTTTGAGCTGTTCTATGATGGTAGTTTTGGAAGTCAACTCTTGTTTGCTGTGAGATGTAAGTCATTGAGTGTGAACAGACGTACATGGAGATGGAATGAGAATAATAACAGATTATGTCAGCAGTGTAATAGTGGAGTAGAGGAAACAATTGAGCATTTAGTGCTGGAATGTAGTAAGTATGAGCAAGAGAGAGAGAGTTTTATGAATGTGGTGTCTGAGCAGTATGGAGAGAATGAGTGGAATGCCAGATGTGCTGAAGATGATTGCGGTATGAGCTGTCTTGCTGGATTGGATCAGGAGTGCAATTTGAGTATCATCGAAGCTATGAAATTGTTTCTTGTGCGTGCCTGGAGTAAGAGACAGTGACTGGAATGAGCCAGTCAGGTAGAATGGTCAGTAATGACCCAATATGCCTGGGGATGGTGTTTTGACGCACTGGCTATCCCAGTGACGCCATCCAATGGCAGCTTGTGACGAGGATTGGTAAATCCTGAGTAGTTTAGTGGACAAGTCTGGTACCAGGCGCTGAACTCTTTGTGTGATAACTGTGGAGGGAATTGTAGGCCGTTACAAAGGCCCCGACGCTGTCGGCCCTCAATTTCAAGTTCAAGTTCAAGTATCAAGTTCGACGCTTGGATAAGTCTGGTACACAGGCGCTGGATTTTTGCGTGAATATTGTGATTCGTAAGTATTGGCTAGGAAATTGTAGGCCGGTCCAAAAGCCCTTACATTGTTGGCCCTCGTTTTCAAGTGTTTCTGTCTTCGGACGTATTTCGGTAATATTTTGACAGCATAATGCCTTTACCTCCTGCTTTGGCTGCAAAACTTGCTAAACGAGGCATCATCAAAAATGCTGAGTTACCGACATCAAAGAAAGCGACAGAGCCCAATGTCGAAACTGAAGCTCAAATAGGTAAGTTTTTCAGCATTAGAAGTAAGTAAGTAGCAATTCACAATAAGATTTCAATTCATAATGGCATAAGATAACTGAATTTCTAACTCATGTTCTTGTGTATGTGTGTGTGCTTATTTTACTGGCTCTATTGATACATAAGTGTAATCAAGTATTTTTGGTAAATGTGCAGACTTGTTCAGTAATGAATTTTCCACTTTTTGATGGCTTAACATAGTTAATTAGATCGAAATGAACAAGTTTTCTTGGTAAATCTGAAGGAGGTGACAGTTGTTGATTTTGTAAATTTTGATGCCTTAGAATAGTTAATTAGATCGAAATAAACAAGTTTTCTTCCATGCACTTTTTGTCTCAAATGAGTATGTTATTAGTTATAGCGGTAAATGACTTACCGCAACTCCAGTCTTTGAAGCGGAAAGAAATTCTTTGATCGAGTTGTATGGCAATACTGCAATGGCGTCTCGCTTCCAGCGCTCTGTCTTGCTCTGTCCAAACCTACCGCTATACCTCGTTAAATACTCATTTGACGAAAAAAGTGTATAGAATAAAAGTTGTTTATTTCGATGTTATTACCATGTTTCAAGCAACAAAAATTCGAAAATCGATAAGTAGCTGTTTATTCCAGCGCATTCGTCATCAATGACGAAACTAAACTTACCGCTATAAATCGTAAAATACTCATTTGAGATGAAAAGTACATAGAAGAAAACTTGTTTATTTTGGGTAAATCTGAAGGAGATGACAGTTGTCGATTTTCTACTTTTTGGTGCCTGAACCTAATTAATTGAATCGAAATAAACAAGTTTTCTTCTATGCACTTTTCGTCTCAAATGAGTATTTTACGATTTATAGCGGTAAGTTTAGTTTCGTCATTGATGACGAATGCGCTCGAATAAACAGCTACTCATCGATTTTCGAATTTTTGTTGCTTGAAACATGGCAATAACATCGAAATAAACAACTTTTCTTCTATACACTTTTTTCGTCAAATGAGTATTTAACGAGGTATAACGGTAGGTTTGGTTTCGTCTTTCAAGACAGAGCGCTGGAAGCGAGACGCCATTGCAGTATTGCCATACAACTCGATCAAGGAATTTCTTTCCGCTTCAAAGACTGGAGTTGCGGTAAGTCATTTACCGCTATAACTAACAAAATACTCACTTGAGACGAAAAGTGCATTGAAAAAAACTTGTTTATTTTGGTGTCATTAACCATGTTTAGCCATTACAATTTGCAAAATCGACAACTGTCATCTCCTTCAGATTTACCGTTTTCTTCTATGCACTTTCCCTCCAAAATGAGTATTTTACGAAATATAGCAGGGTCAAGCGCGTCGGAAGGGAGAGTCCATTGCAGTGTTGCCATACGACACGCTCGATAAATTACTTCCCGCTTCAAACAATAGAGTTGCGGTAAGTCATTTAATTACTGCTATAACTTGTAAACTAATCATTTATGACGGAAAGTGCATAGAAGAAAACTGGTTTATTTTGTTTGAATTATGTTTAGGCAACAAAAGGTAGAAAATCAATTACTGACCAACGCTACACATTTACCAATTTTTTTAGTAGTTGAATTTCTATCAAAATTTTGGCTTAAGTCTCGCTGAGCGGCGAAGCCGCTCAGCGAGAATGAAAATATCGATTATAACTGTAATTTGATGCTGATTCCGAATATGCAATTTGTTTTGACCGCTCTCAATTTTTTCGATTTTTTTTTTTTTGGAAAGGCGGCTAGCAACAACTGAGGTGCTGCCCAAAGAATGCCATGTCCGTACAGGTTGGGTGGAACCCGGCCCTATCCGGTACTGGGGTCTTCAAGGCACGGTCTGACCATGTTGGGTCGAGAATGGCCGAGTTTGGATCATGAGGTGGTGCTGGCCAAAGTATGCCAAGTCTGACCAGGTTGGGTCGAGAATGACAGAGTTCGAATCATGGGGTGGTGCAGGCCATAAAAAACATTAAAAATGTATAAAAATTTAAAATTAAAAAAAATCACAAAAAATCGAAAAGATTGAGAGCGGTCAAAACAAATTGCAGATTCGGAATCAGCATCAAATTCCAGTTATAATCGATATTTTCATTCTCGCTGAGCGGCTTCGCCGCTCAGCAAGACTTGTTCCAAATTTTTAAAGCTGTACTGTTTACAACCTATTGTGAAGTTAGAAAAGTTAGCATATAGATTGTAAAAAAAGTTGGTAAATGTTGAGGAGTTGACCATAATTGATTTTTCACTTTTGGGTGCCTAAACCTAGTTAATTATATGTAAATGAACAACTTTTCTTCTATGCACTTTCCGTCGGAAATAACTACTGAACAAGTTATAGGAATGAATTACTTACCGCAACTGTAGTGTTTGGAGCGGGAAGTAATTAAGTATTAAACTTTGAAGTTGCCTTTTGCAGCGATCGCGTCAAATTAAATGAATAACGGAAGCTAACATCCTATCACAAACGTAAAGAGGTTGGGTTGTGAGGGGTAGCCACAGTTCTTCTAGTGAAAATAATAAATAAAGGTAACCAACCCATTATGTTGAATGATCAAGCGTGTGCAATCGCCGAAAAAAGAGGAAGACCCCAAAATGGACTCAACTACATGGGGAAAGAGTAAAGACCCCAAAATGGACTCAAAAACATGGGAAAAGATCCCAAAATGGACTCAACAACAAGGGGAAGACTCGAATGGCCTCGCCCGATAACGGAATGACCGCAGGTCCGTAACTTCAACCCCGGTATATTGTGGGTTTGACGTATCAGGTGTAATGGTTTCTTGGTGGTGATCGCAACATTTATCGGTTTTCTCATTATCGTCTTTTCATGTCTTTTAATTACTGCCGATGTTTTCGTGACTTTAATATCGTGACATTCGTAAACACATTATTCGTCACAATTCTTCTATTTTCTAGTCTTTATAAGTCACGGTAGCTTTTTGACGCTGCCACCAGCCACTTGGGCAAAGAATATTTATATTTATTAGACATGTTAATTTAAGATAACGGTTAAGCGTTTTTGGCAACGTAGCGGAAGGCATATTAATAAGTACATAGCCGTATTTCTTGGCTTCGTGAATCAATCATTTCCTCTTTATCATCGTCATCTCTTCCTCCTAATTACGGGGGGAAATCAAGGACACGAAAGATCTAAACATTTCACTATTGACAATAAAAGTAATCAAAAGTTATGAGCTTCATATATAATTTGAGCTTCCTATCCTACACACTTGAAGACCTGACGGAGGGGACATTAGTACATGGTGGACATGGATTGACACTTAGCTGTGGTTCGACTGCTTTGTAGAGTGGCCCGGACTCTAGGCGACGAGCTGCCGTTCTTGCATCGCCCGAATCGACCGTTATGGCGATGGTTAACTGACATTAAAGCAAAGTTTGCGGGTCACTTAATGGAATTTGAAAGCAAGGCACAATCACGTTCGCTATGAGGTGGTTATGTTGAGGTCATTAATATGTTTAGATAAAGGCACGCACCCGGTCCGCAAGGACCGACGCAATTCGTTTCGTCGCAGCTCACACCTCTGTCAATGGCTTTCGGAGTCTCCCACCTAACTGACTCCCGTCCTCAAAGGCAACCCTCGCGGTGGCGTTGCCGCCGCTTCTCCCTAGATGCCGACTAGCAATTATGATTTAACCAGGTTAATATATGAATGGAAAAAGAACCTAAAGCAATTTAAATACGTTGTTACTTACTCTCGTTGACATATTTCTATTAATAATCCCCACAAAATATTATTAGTATGAAGTAAACATTACAAAGGGTTATAGTTATGAAGTTCCTGGCATCTCCTGTGGGCTGTCGTTGTTCTCGAAGTCCAAGCGATGAACCTTCTAGCAGGTATAGACGATCTGAATGTATAGGCGATTTGAAGTGCTCCCACGTTGATACTCAGACTTATTATTATTTGGTCTTTTAGAATCATTTAGGAATACGTTATTGGCCAGATAACGCTTATCCAGATTCTTAGCGATGTTCCTTACACAGATATGCGGAGAAGCATAACACAGGAAACATTCGAATTAAGTCTTCAGCATCGACAATATAACTTGTCATCTCATTAACAACGTTTATGCATGGTAGAATTTCATTTTAATTATAATTTTCACTAAAAGAACTTTGGCTACCCCTAGAGATGTGACTCAAAAAAACCATGCCATTTTTTATAAAAAACACATTTTTAAAAAAAAAACATTTTTTTTTACAAAAAAAAACCGTGGCCAAAAAAAACGTGGATATTTTATTTTTTTTTAAATGTTTGGTCTGAAAATAACTCAGCAAGAAAAAGAACCACATTACATTATTTGTTTTCATGTCAAATTACAAAATAAAATAGCATTCTTCTAAATTGATGGTTTTCCATGGTTTTATGAAATTTTTCATTTTCTGCGGTTTCATGCTTTGATATTTCATTTATTTTACAATACATGTGAATTACCTTCAACTCCCAAAATGGTGTGTTATAAATACTTATAATAACATATCTTTACTTATGGTCATTGATAGAGATGTGACCAAAAACCATGCTGTTTTTTAAAAAAAATCATGTTATTTATACAAAATTATGAATAAAAACCATGGATATTAATATATTTATGTGACCTTAAAAATCCAATGCTGTTTTTTTCAAACATTGTTTTTTAACAGAAAAATCTTGACTAACAAAACATGGCTATTATATTTTATGGGACCAAAAAAATTGTTTTTTTTTTTAAATTTTAAAAAAATCATGACTAAAAAAACACAGATATAAATATCAGGAAAGTTATTTTTCTTTAATCGAATTGTCTTTAGTAACTTATAAACAAAGACTGCTGTTAATATTGAAATCATGTTTATTAGAACTGTACTAGGTCTTAGAATAAAATATCTACAAAGAATCTATTCACTCCATAAAACCTTTTGAAGACCAGCTCCACCCACAGTCATTCAGTAAAATTTGGTGAAATGGATAATAAATTTTCACTGTTCCTTTGTAAAACATTTGACTGAATGACTGACAGAGGATGGAGCTAGTCTCCTAAAGGTTTTATAGAGAATAGATTCTTTGTGGATATTTTATTCTAAGACCTGGTACGGTTCTAATGGATATTAATATATCTTATGTGACCAAAAAATCCATGCTGTTTTTTGAATGTTTTTGTTACAAAAGTCATGACTAAAAAACACGGATATTAATAAACTCTTTTTTACCATAAACAACCATGCTGTTTTTTTGAAAAACATCTTTTTTACAGAAAAATCATGATTAAAAAATGTGGATATTAATATATTTTATGTGCCAAAAAAACCTTGCTGTTTTTTTTAAATCATGTTTTCTTTACCAAAAAAATCATGACTATAAAACATGGATATTAATGACTTTTTGTGAAAAAAAACATGGTTTTTATAAGTTCTTTTTTTTTTTTTGGTCAGATAATATTTAATAACACTCATGTTTTTTGTAAAAATTCTTTTTTTCAAAAAGCATGGTTTTGTGGTCACATAAAATAAATTAATATCCATGTTTTTTTTACAGATTAGATTAGTCATTAGTTTTAGCCTCCCTACCCAGCAACAAATGCAATCCAAAGAGAGGAAGGAAGATTATGAAACAAGATCAAAGTTGAAGAAGACAGTAGTAGGTGCTGTAAAACAGGACAGCAGTGAACTGAAAAAAGGTGGTCCTCAACATAACAAAAACATTTTATTTCAACAAAAAGGAGGCCTACCTAACTCTCAGCTTGGGCCCTCACATTGTCCCCCTGGGAGCGCTAGTTCCCATAGATACAATAATTGTATCCCCCTGAGGGGGTGTTTTGTTTTTTTACAAAGAAGTCGTGACCAAAAAAAGAATAATAATAACTTTTTAATAAAAAAAACATGTTTTAAAAAAAACAATGATTTTTTGGTAACCTAAAATATGTTAATATCCATGATTTTAAGGCACAATTTTGATGAAAAAACATAAAATATAACAGCATGGTTTTTTGTTTGCATAAAATATATTCATATCCATGTTTTCTTATACATCATTTGTTTGTAAAAAAAACATATTTTTTAAAAAACATCATGGGGTTTTTTAGGTCTCATATATATATATTCATGTTTTTCTTAGTCATGATTTTTTAGTACAAAAACATTTTTTTGGTCTCATAATTATATTATTCTTGTTTTTTCTGTCATGATTTTTTAGTAAAAAAAACATGTTTTTTTAAAAAACTGCATGGGGCTTTTTAGGTCACATAAAATATATTGTTTTTTAGTCATGATTCTTTGTAAAAAAAACAGCATGGTTATATTTGATACCAGAAAATATATTAATATTCATTTTTATTAGTCAGAATTTTTTGTAAAAAAACAACATATATTTTTGGTCACCTAAAAACATATCAATATCTATGGTTTTTAGTCATTTTTTTGTAATGAAAACATAAAAAAGAAACCATACAGTAAAAGTGGTGGCAGATAACCCACAATTACCTAGAGGAGTCTAAGAGGTACAGCAGGAGCCACAGAACTTACCACAGAATTTATATTGATGGAGTCAAAATTCAGAGCTTATTATCTCTGCAAAGTCTGATTTTTTTGGTCACATAAAAATAAAATCAGACATAGTAGAGATAGTAAGCTCTGAATTTTGACTCCATCAATATAAGTTCTGTGGCTCGTAATGTTCCTCTTAGACGCCTCTAGGTAATTGTGGGTTATCTGCCACCACTTTTACTGTATGGTTTTGTTTTGATGTTTTTATAACAATAAAATGACTGAAAAACATGGATATTAATATATTTTAGGTGTCCAAAAAAAAACAGACATATACTTAACAAAATTTAGCTGTGCAAAAAAAAACAAAATAAAACAAAAAAACACATAAAAAACATGTTTTTTTTGCAAAAAAAAACGCAATCAAATAAAACCGTTTTTTTTTGCATCACTAGCTACCCCTCACGACCCAACCTCTTTACGTTTGTAATAGGGTGTTTGCTTCCCTTATTTATTTTTCCCCGCCTAAAACACTGGAGTTCCAGTAACTCATTTACCGCTATAACTTGTAAAACACTCGATTTTCGATGGAAAGTGCATTGAAGAAAACTTGTTTATCTTGATCTCATTAACAATATTTTTTGGCATCCAAAAGTGGAAAATTAATTATGGTCAACTCCTCAACATTTACCAAAAAGTCTTTTAACCTTGGTCTGAGTTTTTGCTTTTTAGATGCATGCTATTTGTAAACTTGAATTTGCTTCATTGGGAAAGATATGTTATTAATAGTATAATAAAACTATTTATAGGTGGTTCAATTTTTTAAAATTGGCCTATTTCTCTAGTAGTTTTTGATCCAGACTTAGAGCAAAGATGTGGAAATATATTGATAAGCCTAATCTAAGTAAAGATTTGACAGCAGTCAAACTGTATATTTCTTTAATCTAATAACATATTTCTGTATGTATGCATTCATTTTTCTGCGTATATAAAGCTTCTATGAGTAAATATGTGGTAAATCTGAAGGAAAGGATAGTAATGGATTTTGTAAATTTTGATGCCTGAACATAGTTAATTAGATCGAAATAAACAAGTTTTCTTCTATGCACCTTCCGTCTGAAATGTATATTTTTTAGTTATGGCGGTAAATTACTGACCCCAACTCTAGTGTTTGAAGCAGCAAGTAATTCAAGGAGCGCATCAGACGGCAACACTGCAATGGAGTCTCGCTTTCAGCGCGCTCGTCATCAAAGACTAAACCAAATCTACCGCTATACCGCGTTAAATATTCATTTGGCGAAAAAAGTGTATAGAAGAAAAGTTGTTTATTTTGATGTTATTACCATGATTAAAGCAACAAAAATTTGAAAACCTATGAGTAGCTGTTTATTCGAGTGCATTTGTCATCAAAGACAAAACTAAACCTACCGCTATAACTCGTAATATAATCAAAATCAGACGGAAAGTGCATAGAAGAAAACTTGTTGTTTTCGATTAAATCCTACATGTTATGGCACTGAAAAGTGGGAAATCAATTACTGTCCTTTTCTTCAGATTTACCAAATGTGTAGTTGAATGTGCTTGTGCAAGTAAGCTGATAAGGGTACTTGTTGGTTCTACTGTCATTATGGAGTTTACTGCGCTAACAGAAATTAAAAATGTTGTTTCAAAGAATCACTAAAGGATTACGTTGAAAAACGTTTTACAAGAATAGCATTCTGCTTGTTGATGCGTTATTTCAGAGATATATCAATAATTACGTTCAGACAGGAATAACATTATATAGTCGGTTACTTAGTCACTGCATTGTTTGGTCATGCCCACTTTTTTGGCGGTAGAAAAAACAGCTTCGGTTTGGGTAAGTTAAGGTAAGCTATTTTAGATTGATTTATGTTATTTCAGGTTGGCTAACCTAACATGACTTAACCTTACCTGACCCATCATTATGTCAATACCGTATTACAGCATACTTACGTGTCTGTTCCTTCACTTTTATATACAAGGTTCCTATAACTTCAAAGTTGAATTATTCAAAATTTTCACTAGGTCATTTATGTAAAACTTTCATGAATGTATTCCTTTAGTGATTCTTTGGAACACAATTTTTAATTTCAGTGAGTGCATTAAACTTAATAACGACTGGTTCTACTTCTCTCAACAAGGGCTAGAATCTAGGTTTTTTACTATGAATGTATGTTTATTTATTTTATGATCTTTTCTGTGCTCTAAGTTTGACTTTCTTATTGTTCCATGTTTTGTCACTAAAGATGAAATATAATACTCTGAAATGTATGCAATAAACAATATATATTTTAACACTTTGGCTACAACTACTAAATATTAAGTTAAACACCAAACTCAAATTTAAAGTCAAATGTAGTAAATTATTTTGAAAATACCAAACATGAACTAGATCTTGTCTGCATTTATTTTTTATAAGTATTTATGAAAATTGAGTTTGCGACCACTGGTCAGTCAGCAGCATTATGAAAATTACCTCCGTGTACCACTGGTGGTGCACGTCGCAGTCAAAGTGTTAAAGTTGTTACTCCTTCTCTTTGTCTATGAAAAATCCTGTTGGAAACATAAACCTGACATCTTTGTACATTTATTGATAAATTACAAGCACAATGGTGTAAAGTAATAAATCAGTAGTGTATGATGATAGCAGTTGCCCCCTTGGGAAAGATGCATTTTATCAACAAGTTAAGTGTGCATGGAAGTGAATCAAAGAAGAATGAATGTGAGTTACCAGCCTGTCATTCAAACACCATAAAATGAAAAATTAAGGGGAACGTCTACCCAAAGTCCGGAAAATTTCTGATTTTTTATTGCTCTATTTGCTTCTTGTTTGGCAACACAGTGAGTGAGGTTAGGGAGGCCCAAACTAATGTATAATCTAATTTAATTTTAAGATCAGCCAACTGTGAACCTTCCTTCCTTTTGGAACACCTTTGTTATGGCTAAGGAGGTGTAACCTACCTCATCTAACCTAATATATCTTTGGTTGGGACTGAACTATTTTGGTGTTGCTTATACAATGACCACAAATTGCTTTTTGCTATTAGGATGATATTTTTATGACTTTGAATACCTTTGTGAAGAAACTTTGGTAGTTTGATGCCTTAAGAGATTTAACTTGAAAATGGTTAGGATATCCCATCCATTATGACTGTTTATTTTCAAGTGTAGTATTTTACCAATTGTTTTGTAGGCTGTAAATGCAATTAAAGACATGTTTTTCAAAAACTTGAATGTGTTTATTTAAACCGAGTTGACAAATGTAAGATTAACATTTCAAATGACTCAATATGATGCGAGTATGCAATGAAAGTATATACTCCCAAATTCAGTTTGTCACTCAAATATCTTGGTGAGGTGCCTAGCTATTGCCACCCCTCAGGGGGATACAACTATTGTATCTATGGGAATTAGCGCTCCCAGGGGAAAAATGTGAGGGCCCGAGCTGAGAGTTAGGTAGGCCTTCTTTTTTTTTTTTTAAATAAAATGTTTTTTGTTATGTTAAGGACCACCTTTTTTCGGTTCACTACTGTCCTGTTATTCAGCACCTCTGACTTTCTTCTTCAACTTTTATCTTATTTCATGAACTTCTTTCCCATCTTACTGTTTCTATGCCCTTTCTGCATAGATTCCTCATTTTCTTATCTCCATACTAAATGGTGCCTTCCTCCTTCCTCTCTTCGATACGCTCTATTTTTGTAGCGGTTAGGGAGGCTTAAACTAACTTATAATCTAATCTAATCTAGCTATTGCCAAATTCCTGTCCCAAAGGGAGACATGTAAGATTGTCTTGGGTTTGACTCATGACCTCCCATACTGATGGCATGCAGTTCTATCCTGAACCACAATGTTTACCCATTTCACGTCTAATCATTTAGTACTGTATGTTGAGGTTAAGCTGTGCTTAATGCAAGAATGGGATTTTAAGATTATACTAAGCATCATTAAAATTAGGATATATTCTGCTAGAAAGCTGGTATATTGTTACTATTAAATTTCATCATGTTTTCAATATGTAACTGAACTGACAAAGGAAAAAGGTAAACAAAATGACATATTTTATAACCCTAAATCACTTTATTCCTAATATAACTAATTTTAGCATGTTTATTTTCTTGTTTTTTAGTCTAAAGTGCTGTAAATGATGCATTTAATGCAAACAGTCATTTGTTGTTCACTCTAGGTGAATATTTTGTGTGAAGGACACTTATTTCCCTCAGATAGTTCTGAAATATTTTGTTGCCTGCCAGGCTCATGATCATTGGAAGTCTGCCAACCCATGCATGTTGCAGTTTTTATATTTTCCATCATTGCCTTTAATTAAAATACCGTATAGATAAATTGGAACTTTTTTTAGTGATGATATCAATAACATTATCAAAAATTTTCAATTTTTTTTTCTGAGAACCCAAAATGTTGGCCATGATTACCACTGCTGTAAACCTTTACAGTGCTTTTTCCTAGATAATGGGTGGGACCATGCAATGAACTAGTAGTTATCAAAATTCTAAATTGCCTGTCATTTATTAGACAAATAGTAGCTCATCAGGGGACTTACAATCAAAGTTTCTAGGAATTTATCTTTATTTGTATTTTTTTATTTTTCAAAATTATAGAAGGATTAACTAGATATTTCATTTCAGATGGAGGTCCTACTGAAGAAATCATTGCTGAAAGTTATGACGATGGCACTGCTCAGCATGAAGATGGCCAAGTCTTGCCTGACACACCACTGCCTCCTGAAGCTCTCGAGCAAGTTATTCCGCCTTATTTAGTGAGTTCCGTTGGTTTGGGTGCAGACCGCATCCTGTTTTATTTTTACTTTCAATTTTTATTTGCAAGAAAATGGATGAAATCAATTATGTGTTGTATTTTGTCAACTATTGATTGTAGATCATGTCTTGGACAAATAATAAAAAGTAAATATGTAATGAATTATTTGGGTAAATTTAAATATTGAATGTTAGATTATAAATGTTGAATGAAACACATTTTTCTCAATTACCATTTTTTCAATTCACTATGATTAGTTGAAGAGCAACAAGGATTTGAAACTGGAAGCTAGTGTGGGTTATTCATTTGCCTGGGGGTTGAATTACTTCAAAGAGTAATTTCTATCTCAGTCTATCTGCTACAGAGGTATCAATGACAATGGATGAGGTATCCAGTGCTGAGTTTGTAGGCTTACACCCAGCTTGTGGTGCAGCATGTCATAATTGTAGGAAGACTGTTATTATTCATGCAACAAGATCTTCACACAGTCATATTCTAGCATATGAAACATTTAAAACCATTCATTGGAGATTGTGTGAAAATGGATCAATTTGTATGAAGGCCTGGTGCAAGCCATGCTAGGAAAGTAAGAGGTGTAGAGATCCACAAGAATTATTGATTTTTTTTCTTTTCAGAATAATCCACATGCAAGTCCAAGTCTGCTTCTCATTTCAGTGTAGGAATTGATGTGTTGGCAAAACACTAAGAGCGTTTTGAATAAAACACTCATCCAAGTTTTTCAGGATGTATAATTGTATATGTATTTTTATTCTGAAATTATTTCACTATCTTCATTACATAACTGACCCTTGTTATGTAGGTGTGTAGAATCTGAACTAATAGAAAATAAGATGCATTTAAAAATTTAAAGCTACATAAAAGTATTTTATTTTGGGATTGATTCTCATCAAAAGAGACTTTCTAACAAGCATCAGTAACATAGGAAGAAATAGTTTAAATGTATCATCTGCTTGAGCATTCTCATATCAATCCACGGGACACACACACTAATGTAGGCATTAGGTTTGACTCTCTGAAAATTTTGGGTTGAATTTACGTTGCCATAATCTGATAAGTTAGAAATTGCAGTAGGTCACAAAATGACTGGACTCATTGATTGAAATTTCCTGAATGAAGTATAGCTGGAGATGTTAAAAAATGTTTCTGATGCCAGCTGCCAAGGCATATAGTTCCAACTTGAAGGTGTGCTTGCACACTTTGCTGTTGAAGCTTAGATACATAAAATGCTAATTCAGATCTAAGAAAATATCAGGCAGAATTGTTGAAGCCTCTGCGCAGTCAAAAGAAATTCATGATGTTTTTGAGTAGGTGCATCTGGCAATCAATGCCTTTATTTGAATGTGGTTGAATGCCTTTATTGAAATAGTTGGATATAAATTGTAAACAACTTTTGCTAAAGTCCCTAACCAAATTTAAACTGTTTCTTGTGTTCATGAACTTGATGATGTTCTGACATCAGCTCCTTATTTTTTTTAACTCCTTGAAAATAAATTTCCTCATAATACTTTTTAATTTCAAATATTTGTGTTCAGGTCTTTAAGTGTCTTGGCCTATTGTTGACTACAGTTTCCCATTCTCATCATTAAAATAATTTTATTCACCGTGTATGTACAGAGTTAGGCTTTCTCTTCTTGGTATATGATTGATGGTTGAATAGAGCATTTATTTCTGCTATGAAAATTATGCTGGTGTCTATTGCCAATATGTCCCGTGTGTTATCAAGCAATTGTTTCCCAAGTTTCGTTTTATATCTTTCTTCCTAATGGCATGTAAAGGCAGCATGCTTCTTTTATTCTTCTCTTTGCCCTAATATGAAGACTTCTTCAGTAAGCAATCCATTTTGTTTGAGAAAAAATGTTGAATAATGTTTACGATAGACCATAAAATTATTTTTTCATTCTTTTACTACTTACTTTATGAAATGTTGGCAGTTAAAGCTAACACAGGCTGCTGTCTCAATTACTGTACAGTTATAGGCCAGTTTTGTCTGACCATGGACTTGTGTGGCAGAGTTTATTTCCTTTCTTAATTACTGTACAATAATAGGGCTGTTTGTCTGACTGTGGAATTTTGTGGCAGAGTTTCTTAAGTGAGTTTTCTTTTGCAGGGCTACAGCCTCTGCCCCAACAAGTGGAACGTCTACCATGACTGCACACCAGGATGCATGGAGATATGGGGCAGGACACCTAAGCCACTAGATCCTGAATATGAGAGGTACGTCAATGTACCTTTCATATGCTGTGAAATTTAACGACTTGTGTGGTTTACTGTTTAGTTTTCTCCTTTATGTGCCCTTGTGCGATTAAATTTCTATTGGAAATATCTACATTTTCAGTTGTAGGGATACAGAATTTCAATATCAAAGTTCATAGCTAATTTTTTAAATAATTATTTGTTGCATTTGCCAAGTTTGAGTGAGAAAATTGATTGTTTGTCTCAATTCCTAGAATATTTGGATCAGCAAATGTTAATCTTAGCATCTTAGCTACATCATCTTAGCTACAGTATCTGAGCCACAGCATATATTCACTATAAAATCTTTGCTACGGCATTGTAGCTATGGATATTAATTGGTTTGTCTTGATATGATTGTATTTTGTCCATATAGAATACCAAATAGCTTACTTGGAAATTATTTTTGAACTACTTCAAAGCTAGTCCCCAGCTTGTGGTCGTGTGGCTTTAGCAGAAAACTGCTTATAAGTGGTAGTAGCTTTTCATTCTAAGCCCATCAAGAGAATCACGTATTGTTGATCGGGAGCTTTTTCTCTGTCTCCTCTGTGACAATTGACAAAGCGGCACTTGGTTTCAGGAAGTCGAACCTCTGAAAACCATGTGGATTTATTTGAGTTTTGAGTATTCTTCTAAAGTGATTTGCAGCTTGAAATTCTTTCCTTGATATGGTTTTTATCACCACTGAAACTTGTGGTGTTTTAGGTGGAATTCCCCTCAGGGAGATACAACTATTGTATCTATGGGATTAGTGCTCCCAGGGGGACAATGTGTGGGCCTGAGCTAAAGGTTAGGTAGGCTTTTTTTTTTGTTAAAATAACATAGGTTTTTGTTTTGTTACGGACCATCTTTTTTCGGTTCACTGCTGTCCTGTTTTTTCAGCACCTACTACTTTCTTCTTCATCTTTGATCTTGTTTCATGAACTTCTTTCTCATTTTACTGTTTCTATGCCCTTTCTGCATGGGTTCCGCGTTCCCTTAACTTCATACTAAATAGTGCTTTCTTCCTTCCTCTCTTTGGATCTCATTTGTTCAGGATAGGGAGGCTTAAACTAACTAATAATCTAATCTTTAGGGGGAATCAGGCCATGTCAGGTTTCATTTTTAAACTTGATTCATGCTGATACATTTGACTATGATGTGCATTAATTATATTGCTTTTTAATGTATATACAGAGGTGCTTCAAGACAACAAAGAAATAAAACAAGCAGCGTCCTGTTTTCCTTTCACAAAAACTCTCTACGATTCGAGTCGGTCGAATTTTCGGACATCTCACTACCTCCAGAGTGAAATAAAATTGTACTAATTGAAAGAAAGCCTTGAACTGAAGGGTTTTCCAATTCTAAGTAGATAATTATTTTGAATAGGAACACACTTCACTTAATTCGCACATGCACCTGTGTTTAAATTCAGAGAAACCCAGAAGAACTTGAGTGAGATTGATTATGAAGTTTTATAGCTCAGTGTTCTAAAATGAGAAATTCATTTAATTTTAGTTTATAACTTAGGGTCAATGACAGTGTCTTAAGTATAAATAAAATGAAATTCAGGGGTGAATACTGGTACCTGTTTGTGTGGAATTTTTGTCGTTTTTACTTGGTTGTCATTTATATTGCTGTATCACAGTAGGTTTACTAATGATAAACTTGGAATACATATCGTTCATACAATGGCTCCAGAGGGAGGCGGATGCTTTTTGAAATGCTTCATATTTACCTTAGGGAATTGTGCTGCTATGAAGTATCCCCTCAGGGAGATACAACTATTGTATCTATAGGAATTAGCGCTTCCAGGGGGAAATGTGTGAGGGCCCGAGCTGAGAGTTAGGTAGGTTTTATTTTTGGTGAAATAATTTTTTCTTGTCATATTAAGGGCCATCTTTTCTCGGTTCACCGCTGTCCTGTTTTTCAGCACCTACTACTTTATTCTTCAACTTATATCTTGGTTCATAATCTTCTTTCTCTACATACCGTTTCTATGCCCTTTCTGCATAGATTCCACGTTCCCTTAACTCCTTTCCAAATGGTGCCTTCCTCTCTTTGGATCTCCTTTGTGGCGGATAGGGAGGCTTAAACTAACTAATAACCTCTAATCTTGCTCTCTCGTCACGTCCCGTTGTTTATCGTCTTCTTTGTCATCTTGCCTTCCTGTTTGTCAGCTTGCTGTGGTGATGTTTTTGCCTCAGCCCTAAAATGATATTGACATGATGGTGGAAATAACCATGCAAGCCAGTCTTACTGTATTTTCCACGTTATCGCTCTTCTTGCCGATGTTTTTTGTTCCAAATGTCTGATTGTGAAAATTTGTATGTTAAATATGATTTTTTTAAATTTTATCATCAATAAGGATTGAGTTCCATACAAGTTTTCACTATGGTGGAAAGTATAGTTTTATACATTTATGTATTTATTTGCCTTTGTGAAATTTCTATTTGTTTTTTGTTAGTATATATTTTAGTTAGAAGCTAATGTACTAAAATTTTATAACTCAACAGGAGACGCATCAAAATGCTGAGCAAATACCCGCTTCCGGCCAACTGGATGGAGGTGCTCGACCCTGGCTTGTAAGTGGACTTGGCTCAATTGCAAGGACAAAGTTATAACATCACCTTTTATGTTATGTCCTTGCCTTTTTTGCCTTCAGTATTATAACCCTGATGTTATACGTTGCCTTTTTTGCTCTTATGTTCTGACCTTGCCTTTTTTGCTCTTGATGTTCTGACCTTGCCTTTTTTGCTTTTGATGTTCTGACCTTGCCTTTTTTGCTCTTATGTTCTGACCTTGCCTTTTTTGCTCTGATGTTCTGACCTGCCTTTTTTGCTCTTGATGTTCTGACCTTGCCTTTTTTGCTCCTGATGTTCTGACCTTGCCTTTTTTGCTCCTGATGTTCTGACCTTACCTTTGTTGTCTTCAATGTTATAGCCTTGTTTTTGTTACAATTTTTTATCTATCTGTGGTATAAAAGTAGCAGCGGTATCTAAAAAAGTAAATCATTCAACAGGATAAGTTTCCCTCGTTTTGTGCTCCCTGTTTTAGTTCGACGTCTATGACTTAACTATCATTTTAGATGTATTTAATTGTCGTTTAGGATTTAAATTGTGATAATTTCCAAGCTGATAAGATATAGTCCGATTTTGTGTAGGTTCATGTTGCACCTCATCATCAGAATATTTACGATGTGCCGTAAGTGTTTTGAGCTGCTGGGTGAGTCACCACGCCGCCAGTGTACATTCATTGGAAGCCACCAGGACACAAAACGTTCAGAATTACTTCTGCGTTCTACACAGGTGCTTTTCTCTAGGTATGATGTGTTATGTGCCTTATCGGTCCATTGCTGGCTTTTTTTTTGCTCCTACTACTTTCTTCTTCAACTTTATCTGGCTTTGTATACTTCTTTCATTTTTACTGTTTTGTGCTCATGGTGTGGGAACACATCTTGTGCATAGATTTCATAGATCATGGATAGATTTCACGTTTTGTAAATTCCCTACTAAGTGATGCCTTTTTCTTTGTTCCCTTGGGAAAACTCTTTTAGTGGTTAGGAAGGCGCAAACTAATTTATATGCAAATAACCCTATCTCATGCGTCGTTCCTGCTATTTTTCACTTGATTGCGCTTCATTTTTTTATTTTTTCACCTGTTACCCTCCTACTTTACATCCTGCTACTTTATTTGCTGTTATGCATATCGTGGTACAAAATCACCATAGCCGTATCGTGAACAGTTTAGTTACGTTATTGTGCATCAATATTCATTTTGCATAAGTCGTGGTTTGCTTCTTTGAGAGCCATTAAATCGAGAGCTTTATCAAACAGTACACTAGTGTCGTGCTAAATATTTTAATAACTGATAATAGTTTTGAGAGTCAAAACAGAATTAATTGTTGAAACAAAAGCGCTCATTACGAGTCAAATACAGTTGGCTACGACTATTTTTAATCCATGCCCAATTGAAATATTTTTTCCCTAACAAAAATTTACTTCTGCAGTTATACTCTTATAGAAACATTCAAATCTATATAGGTTTTGATAACAGCAATAATACGCATACTAATATCAGCGCAAGTAGCTGGTAAAGAATTACCTACTACATAACTTGACTCCTGCAGACGGCGGTATTACTACTGGAACTGCGACAACGAGTTCGTATCGTGGCTACCTCCTGGCCACCCAAAGTGCAGCGTGTCCCGGAGTGCGGCGGACTTGCGTCGCGTCCTGCACACCGAGCGGGCGCAGCGCTTGGCTGCTGAGGCCCAGGAGAGGGCCAACGCCAGCGACGACAGCGATAACGAGTCAACCTCGAGCAGCAGCAGTAGCAGTAGTGACTCAGAAGACGAACATGCCCATGAGAAAAAGAAACTTAAAAGGAAGAGGTCACATAGCGTCGAAGGCAGTGAAGAAGACTCTGATGTAAGTTTTCTAGTCGTTTTTGAATTGTGTGTGTTCTTAATGGTATTGTCCATTTAAGATCAGTAAGAACGAGACTTGTCAGCTGTCTCACAGTGAAAACGAAAGATCACTGTGTAGCATCTTGAATCTGGCTTTTATTACCAAGTCATTACGGTCGTGGATGTCGTTACATTTACTAGATGTGCTCCTGCTCTTTAATTTTCCAGGCTTTTGGAAACATGGATCTGGCTTTTATATAGAGAAATGGTGTGAGATGTAGTGTATAAAGAAGATATGTAGAGAGAGAAATGGTGCCGTTGGAATAGATTGAGACAGGTACGTAAAATTCTTTACCTGAGTTATTCCACCTTTGTCACGTTAGTGAAATTTAAACGGTGTTCTTGTAAACACAGAATTGTCAGTAATGATTCACTCTATTATTCCTCCTCAGGAGGATACAACTATTATATCTATGGGAATTAGCATTCCCAGGGGGAAAATGTGTGAGGGCCTAAGCTGAGAGTTAGGTAGGCGTTCTTTTTGTTGAAATTTTTTTTTTTGTAATGTTAAGGACCACCTTTTTTTGGTTCAGTGCTATTCTGTTTTTCAGCCTCTTCTACTTTATTCTTCAACTTTTATCTTGTTTCATGAACTTCTTTCTCAACCTTCTGTTTCTATGCCCCATATGCATAGATTCCACGTTCCCTTATCTCCATAATAGTGCGTTCTTCCTTCCTCTCTTCGATACGCTCTTTTTTTTGTAGCGGTTACGGAGGCTTAAACTAACATATAATCTAATCTAATCTTCACTCTATTATTCATTTTTCATCTCTCAGGAAGGTTTTCATGGTAAATTTCATGGACCCATTTTATTTATTAGTTGAATGTGTTTTTCAGTAGTCTGAACACAAGGTTGGAACATTTTTCTCCTTGTGGGGTTAAATACTTTCTTTGATAAAGAGCATGAAAGAAAATATATTTAGCTTATGCCAAGGAGGAATGCATATTCAATTCTTGCTGTAGGTTTACGCAAAATTTAAAGTGTTATTCTACGCAACTGAAATAAATATTAAAATTAGGTTACCTAGGAAATATTTTTAACCGTGAGCTAGATAGAAACATAAATATTTATTCCAAGCTGATTTTTCAGTTTTGTCAGTACCATCCCTAGTGTTATGACAATATGATTTCAAATCGTATATGGATTACATATCACATATTTAATATTCGTTGTTACTATTGATTATGTTACTCTAAGAATGGAAGTCTGTGCCATCAGGCTAGCTTCCGTAAAACAAGCCTGGTGCTCTGCTCTACTCATTTATAGTCTTTCTTTGAGAATGCACTGTTTGAAAGTTTACCATCAAGGCAGGTTATTCTTCTCATTTTCAACCTATATGTGCTTCATAAATATATTATTTTACAAATTCATATCTCGTTATATTGCCAAATTCACGTATTTATTTTTCAGAATATTTCAATAAATTTTGGCATTAATGTCATTCACTTTATTGAAATGAAAGTGCGTCTGCACTTACCTGTTTATATAGTGAAATAATTATTTCTAACAAACTACTGGTGCTTCCTTAGCGCTGTTGGGAGCAAAATGCTCTTACGTTAGCAACAATGATTAATGAGTGTGCGAAAACGGAAACGATTCTTAAAATCTATCATTTATTAAAATTGGACTGAAACCTCGCTCTTTTTTTATCAGCGATTCATAGGTTCTTAATAGGATGTTACATGTTTCACTTCAGGTGAATTCACGAAATAAAACTCACTAGTTGCTCGCATCATTACCACTCCTCAGGGTCATGCAACTATTGTATCTATGGGAATAAGCGCTCCCAGGGGGAAAATGTGTAAGGGCCCGAGCTAAGAGTTAGGTAGGCCTTTTTATGTTGAAATACAATGTTTTTTGTTACGTTAAGGACCACCTTTTTCCGTAAACTGCTTTCCTGTTTTTCAGCACCTATCACTTACTTCCTCATCTTTTATCTTGTGTCATGAACTTCTTTTTCAACTTACTGTTTCTATGCCCCTTCTGCATAGATTCCGCATTTCCATATCTCCATACTAAATGGCACCTTCCTCCTTCCTCTCTTCGATACACTATTTTTTTGTAGCGGTCAGGGAGGCTTAAACTGACATAATCTTATCAGATCTTATCATTACCGTGACTGCCCGGTCTTCGACAGGATTCGGACGGTTCAATGTCGCCATCATCGCGCCTCACTCCTCCACCTCCCCCACCTTCGTCCAGTCCCCCACCTCTCCCTCCCCCTGAGCGTGTCATGCCGCCGCCTCCCACACGTGATCTCCCAAGCAATCGTGGGGCTCGGAAGGAGCGGCAGAGACGTGGAGGAAGGCCTGGAGGCCGACAGCGGCCCCCACCAAAAGATGACTTGGATCCCATGGACCCTGCTTCTTACGGCGAGTGTCCGAGGTGCGTTTCAAATTATTTCTTTGCGTTAAATTTATGTTGATTTTTTGTTAAAATGTTCGTCAAAAGAAAATAAGTTTTCATGTTTACTTGCACACTGTGTCGTACTAACCACATGAAGTGGGGAAGAAATGTGTATCGGTTATTCAAGAGATCTATTTGACGTACGTCATTCTGAGGCATAGGGAGTTTAGAGATTACAACGTACGTATTTGAAATGAATGAATTATATAAAATTAAATTTTCTGTTATCCTTTTCGTACATAGCCTCTTAAGAAGCATAAGATTGGTAATAGTTTTGGGTTAGCTGGTTTTTATCTATGGTAATTTATGAGGACTGGGATTCTCAGAGGGAATAATGGAAGGTTACCTAAGATATAGACAGGCTTTAGGGATTTCTATCTTCCATGCCCACTTAGCTTCTTTCGGTTTTCAATGCTTCTTCACTTTTTTTCGTCTTTTCTACCTGTTACTCCATAATTTGCTGTTCTTGTGCGCAGGGTATCCTGTTTGGAAATAAACTTTGTGTATAGGTTCCTCGTTTTCCACTGTCCCTGCTAATAGTCTGTTCTCTTCATAGCCCTGAGATTGATTTTGAGGCAATTAAAAAACGAGAAAACTTCCGAGGAAATTAATCATATATATAGGAAACGTTTCGGAGTCCAGCTCCATCATCAATTCAAAAACTAGAAATCAATGTCTGAAATATAACATAGAAAAAATTGTTAATAACAGCCATTAAAAGATACCACGAAAACAAAATGTCAAATAAAAATAAAATTGAAAAACTGCTATCTATTTACTATTTGCAACGAGTATGAACTGTCGGTAGGGTTAATGGGAAGACTAAAATCCTAAGGTCATAAGGGCAGAGTCTTTAGATTTTAAAGTCGGCAGAAGTTATAGGTACATCGTACTTTTCGGCGTGATTGCGTATTGCGGAGTGAAAGAGGTTTGCTAATTGAGCCCCAGTACAGAAGCTACTATCCCGATACTCTGCCACCCAGATATAAAAATTCCGTGACGTCATGCAAACGAGATTGCTTTTGTTGTAGCTAGGGAGTTTTAACTTAATATATTACTAGAAATCTTGCAATAAAGCTACAACATATTTTTGTTTATGAAACATATACATGCGAAAATTAATCAAAATGAAGCTTGTGTTCAGGGATGTGGTAATTGATATCTCGTTGGTAGAGGTATTTTTTTCTCTCATGCAAAAAATTTTACTAGCGTAATTTAATTTCTTTCACACTCTCTTTCTATTACAATGTTTGTTGTTCGTCGCCTCTTCTTGGGTAAGCCCAGTTAGTGTGTACAGTTAGAAGCAGAATTAGTCCCGTCCCGTACATCACATACGTCAATTTTTGATATTCATTTTGTATAAGTCAGTTGTAACTAGTTGTTTCCAATACCTCATTCGAAACTACGATTCGTCGCTGTGTTGCGGGGATGTGATAGAGACCAAGCGGCGAATATCATCGATGTCAGTCTTTTATTGTGTATTTTGATTGCCTTGAATAACGCGGTTTTCGCGCTTCGCAGGGGCACATGGTCGAGCGGACTACCTGACCGCACGGAGGCTAAAACGGGTGTGGATACCACTGCTGGAGGACAACTGTTCCAGCAGCGGCCGTACCCGTCTCCGGGAGCAGTGCTGCGGGTGAACGCTTCCACGGCGGCGGGGCCGACATTGCCGGACAAGGACTAAATGCTGCGGTAATCGTCGATGAGGGGAGGGGTATAACGTAGTGTATCGCGGGATAGCAATCTGCGATTTATAACTTATTCTCTTTAGGCAAAAGCATAAAATATAGTTTCAATTTAAATTCATCGCCACCAGGCATCTAATGGTGGCTCTTGAACTCGTACAAGTTTTGTCGCGTGTGGTGTGCAGAATGCTCTCAAATGAAATTTTTACTTCACTTCTTATTTTATAATGTATTCTGAATATACATATACCTAAAATGCTTTTATTTTACCGTTATTTCCGAATTATTTCGTGTAATAAACCTTAAACATAGTTGGCAAATTGAGTTTGAAGTATACAACGGTGAATTTGTCTTCGATATTGTATTAAAAGTGATCCGTTATTATGTTCGTCGACGTTGTGAATTTCTATTCCTGTCCTTCACTGCTAGTCAAGTGCAGATTGTCAAGTTTTGCGCTATAAGTATTGTAGTTTTTCGGCTTTCGTGCTTTTCAATTTGAAGGTATTTGTTTTTGCTTTTTGCTCGCATTGGTGAGGGTATGAACTTTTTTTCGAGTTTACTTATGAATCAAGGATAAATTATAAAAGGTAATTTCGGAAGACTACTTTATTTTAAATGAACTTGAACTAAAGTAGTTCAATTCTATTACAACCCTGCTGAAGGAAGCATCTTAGCAATAGTTATAGATATTAAGTTCTTATGTACACGACGATAAATAATGCACTTTAGTCATTTATCCTCTTAACAATAGGTGTGAGCTAAAAGTAGTCGAGAAAAATAAAATTCTTGTTATAAGTCTATCAATCTATTCTTAAAGCTTTAATGACTTAGGACTGCGACTGTTTTACAGATTGTAATGAGCA
This sequence comes from Morinoia aosen, assembly GCA_030386875.1. Lineage (NCBI taxonomy): Eukaryota > Metazoa > Arthropoda > Malacostraca > Amphipoda > Talitridae > Morinoia > Morinoia aosen. The sequence goes on from CM059563.1 coordinate 14,436,354, forward strand.
TCTAATTAAAGGCAAACGCATCTATGCACATTTATTGCTGGAGCGTAGAAACTTGTCTTGGGGAAACTCATGGAATTAAAAGAAACCTTCTCGATGCGAAAGAAAGGATTAAAAGTAGAGCATAATTGCTATTATCAAACTTAAAAAAAAAAGAACCAAGAATCGCATCATGCTTTCGAACATTTAGAATGATACCAGGCTATACATCTCATGTCAACATTTGTATGTTCATGAACAATAAAAGACAATTTTTTGTAGCTACTGTACTAATTTTTACATAAGATTTTCCCCGCTCAAAACAAATCTGACATCATATTGATGTATTTACTATTAATTTCATTGAAGTGAACGTTCACACTCACAGAAGCTAGAAAAGAAATAACTACGATATTGCCAACGTAAAGATTTGAGCAATCTGATAGCATGATCTAGGTACTAATTGGAATAAGTAACTTTTTCCAGCAGAGCAATTAGACTCAGGTGTGAATAATTATAATTCAAATCGTACATTGTAACAAAACTCTAACACACAGCGCAACATGTTATTGAGAAAACGTTTGCTTTGTTTTCAGAGATAGTTAGACAAGAACCAAGTATTGAATGGTACAAACCATTGAGAAAGTGAATCCAAAAACTAAAGCTTGTTTAAACTGAATATTTTTTCTACTCAAATACCTACTAGAGTTAAATTTAGGTATTACTTTTCCTAATTCTAATGGAATCATAAGATCAATACTTCCAATGCATAATATAGAGGTAAGTTTTTTACGAATTCTTAAAATTAAGAATAATTAGACTTTGCATGAACTGTGGCACAGTATTAAAGTGATCTTCTAGGGCTGCTCGACATTCCTTGGATTAAAATAAATAGGATGAACCTGACGTAGGAGAGAAACAGAAAACATACAGGGTGTTTCAAAAATACACGGCATAATTTCAGGTATGTATTTCCCACATGTAGACAATCAAAATAGTTCATTACAACATATGTCCGGAAATGCTTCATTTCCGAGTTATGGCCTTCACAACATTGAAATTCACCGGAACGTTTTTCTTTCCGCAGGTCGTTGCCATTACAGAAGATGTTCAAAATGACCACCTCCTGCTTGAATACAGACCTCACATCGATGTCTCATTGACCTGCGAACACGATCCCACACTCCAGGAATGTTGCGTATGTCCTCAGAGCGTGCCACAATTCGATTCCGAAGGGATTCCAAATCAGGCACCGGAGACGAATAAACCAATGATTTTAAATGGCCCCACAAGTAGAAATCGAGAGGGTTCAGATCAGGTGAGCGTGGAGGCCAAGCAATTGGGCCACCTCTACCTATCCATCGATCAGGAAATCTTCGATCCAAGTACCGGCGAGCCGTACGACTGAAGTGTGCAGGAGCGCCGTCATGCAAGAAGTGAGCGTGCTGACGATCGATCAGTGGAGTGTCGTCATAAACATCAGGTATGATGTTTTCCAGGAAGTTTGTGTACGCCTGCCCCGTAAGTCTGTTTACAAGTACATGGGGTCCAACTAACCGATCACCAATGATACCGGCCCACATGTTGAGGGAGAACCGCACCTGGTGATGAGATACAACAGTTGCATTTGGGTTTTCATACGCCCATACATGCTGATTGTGGAGATTTGTTATGCCATCTCGTGTGAACTGTGCTTCATCTGTAAATAATACTAAGGCAGGAAAGTTCGGATTTGCAGCACATTGCTGCAAGAACCACTGACAGTACCTAACTCGTGCAGGGTAATCTGCTGGTGACAGCGCCTGTACACGTTGCAAATGGTAAGGATACAATTGATACTCTTTCAGCAGTCTCCAGACAGTCGTATGGGGAACATTCACTTGCAACGCTAACCTTCGTGTGCTGATAGAAGGAGTTCTGTTCACAATCTCCAGAATCTCCTCCTGTTCTTCTGGAGTTGTAGATCTTGGTCGTCCCCTTCCCAATCCAGGAGAGTCAAATTTTCCATACTCGCACAGACGCTGATGGAGACTTACAAATGTCTTCCGATCTGGACATTGTCGCTGTGGGTACCTCTCCTGGTACAAACGACGAGCCAGCGCAGCATTGCCGTCTGCCTTACCGTAGATCAAGTGCATCTCTGCCAGCTCCTGATTTGTGTACATGACACACAGTCGAACGCCAAACACAACACTGAATTTAACCTTCGCCTAGGAATGATCTGTCAGAGTGCCCTCTTAATGTGTCCTTTGACGGCAACGACCTGCGGAAAGAAAAACGTTCCGGTGAATTTCAATGTTGTGAAGGCCATAACTCGGAAATGAAGCATTTCCGGACATATGTTGTAATGAACTATTTTGATTGTCTACATGTGGGAAATACATACCTGAAATTATGCCGTGTATTTTTGAAACACCCTGTATTTTCACAATCAAGGCTTTAGTTGTGAAAATAAAACTTAGGCTTTCAACATGGCATTTGAACTAAAGGAAAATTGAATGTGTTCATTCATTGTGCAAAATGTTTCCGCCTTACATTCGTTCACTGTTAATGTGATATATCTATTATGATCCTCTCCACGAGTTCTGACTGAACTATGGCTGGATATATCTGCGTCCAGTTCCTGTGCGTCTTAAAAGGTTCCTCAGAAGTAATATTCAACCTCAAGGTTTTCCGAATTCATGAACGTGGACGGCTAAGTAAATGTGTACAGCTACTAAGCAACATATTCCTAATCAGAAATGAAAGTTATCAAATCTACATATACAGGAATGAGCTTAGAGAACAAAGCGTGGTACAATTTGTGACTGGTTGAAGTATATGAGGCATACCCACTTGTAGACTAAATTAAATTCTTTCATACTTTGTTGTACATCTAACGAAACAAATGCATTTGGCTACGTTTGCGACGAAGTTTGCATTTTATTTAAACTAAGCCTTAAGTAACTACGTATTTTCGATAGAAATTTTTTTCAAAACATGAAAGACTTTTCTGGCAAGGATTCGAACTGTGTTATCTAACGCTGAAAGTTGGATCCGATTGCATGAAAAACAAGTGCTCTTACGATAAACACGAAGAATACCCAAAGATGTCAACCACACTTGAGCACTACCCAAGTATGGGAAAGATACACTTATGGAAATTCATTAACCAAAACATAAGTTCGACGCAATAGTGAGGAAGAAACGATCGCAAATTAGAACACAGTTTAGCAAGAAACATGTTCATAGCGAAGATGAGAACAATTCATCTAATGTTTCAATAAATACATCGTTATAAATCGGAAGGAGTTGACAGAAATTTTATGTACTCGGTAATCTAGGACGGATAAAAAGCTGCTCTGTTTCCGCTACCATGTCAAATTCGCGTAGTCTGCCTCCAAAAATACTGTTCAGTTACAACCCATAAGTTTAACAATAGAAACCTAATGAATAATCTTAAAGGTCGCTAAGAAACTAAGAACTTGCAAGACAAAGTTCTCAGCATCATTAACAATCCCTCTTACAATGCAGCTGACCTTGACACGACATCGACTAAAAATTCAGAAGGATAGAATGTGATTTTGATTCAATTTGTGACGGAAATTGCCTCTTGCGAAGAAAAAAGTGCGTGTTCGTAGAGAAGTAGAAATGTTTTTGCGACTGACATTCCCTCACTTGATGCTGAAGATGAAATTCAAATGCGATTCTTAAAATGAAGTTAGTGATTAGTAGCAAAAGAAGCGTTATCGGGTAACGTCAACTTAAACTTCATTGAATAAGAAGAAAAAATTGCATTTCTGACAGCACGAAGATGTTGAATTTCTGACTAGGAAGAACAAAACGGCTAACGAGTAAAAGACTTGGTGGTCCGCTCAGCTGCAAGCTAATGTGCTTTTTCCAGTTTCGAAAAACTAGAAACAATTTACTTGCGCTTTACATACTTTTCTCCTATAAACAATCACTTGGGTTCGAAGAGATCTCTCTTCGCGCGAACAATTCCTTCCGTTATGTACATCTTGGGTCTATCTTTGATTCTGAAAGTATCTCGCCGAGAGCTGACACACCTGGGTGCTATTTTAGAACTAGGTCTACTGCTAGCGCTCCTGCCATGAAGGTGAGGAGGGCTGGCCGGAGATCGAGGGGACAGCCGCGAGGAGCGGCGACCTATTAAAGGGCCGGACCTCAAAGACCCGTATCCATTTTCAAAAAATTCAACGATGGCTTTGATGTCAGGTTCGTGAGTATCTGGTTCCTCCTGCCCACACAGATCCTCGGAGCTGTCTGTGACCCACGAGCGCTCCTCATCTTCATAAGCAAGGGAAGTTGAGCTTAATTCAGAGTAGCTGAGCCATTGGTCGGGAGTACCTGTTCTCTCCATGTCACCAACGCTGAAGAAGCCACTTTCACCAGACCCTCTTCTTTTGATGGCTCCCACAAGGTGTTGCCCGTGGGCTCCACCGCCCCCTCCTCCACTCCCGCCCTCCTGCCTCAGCAACAACGAAGAACGACCTGAAGGATCGTGCGTGTGGTGGGAAAGGCTTGTGTGGGACCCGTGGTGGTGAGGGAGAGGTCCTCTAGTAGAGGTGGCAGCCACAGCGGCTCGTGTCAAATGTGAAGAGGAAGAATGTTGTCCGTTATGTGCACTTGGCTTGCTAGGCAGAGGGTCAGGCAGGGAATGACAGAATCGTGCGCCATCACCGACAGTGAGCCGCGATGGAGCTGGCAATTTAACGCGAGTGAATGGGTTCACCGTGGCTGTGGACGGACTGAAGTAAGGGTCAGCAGCGCCCATGCGCTCCACGACCTCCTGTGGAGTGCGGCCCATCTCGGCCGCCGCAGTAGAAGACGGCGCGGCGGACGAGCCTCCGCTACCGTGGCTGCCCGAGCTGCTGCCGCAACTGACTTCGTCGCCGCTGCTGTTAGAGCGCCCTAGCATCAAGCAGTCGTCCGATAATGAGCGTCGATGACAAACTGGAATCGTAACACAAACACAATGTGATTACTTCTGTGAAGAACAGTTTAAACGTGACTTAATAAGTGCTGAGCGGACTAACGCAAGACGCTAAGAATCTTTGTTAAAAATGCAATGAAAACGGCTACCAAAGTCAAATTGAGAGAGGCATATGCGTGGATAAATCCTTGCGTGATTACATATATTTATCAATCTATTAAAGAACTATCAGACAGAAACGTATCTAAGTATTGAAGAGCATTCCAGTAGTCCTAGTCCTCTTCACGAAACTCAAAATTCCATGCCACTTTTGTATTTAAAAGTCTAAAAAAAACCTTCCAACAAAGTTGACACGTTCTCCGCGTTTCCGCGGCTGTTAACGGTTGGTTTGGTTAGGTTGTAAGTAGCAGAATAGGGCAATCGATTTTACAGCTTGAATAAATTTCAATTCTTCCTAGTGAATATGAATAATAATATTGCACGATAACATTTTTCCGCGTATGATACCAATTATTTTTGAAAAACAGCACGAAATTTATAAAATGTCCTGCATTTATACCGGCACGTGAATGGGCAATTTACCCGTTGGTACACATGTGGCCCAATACGGGGAGAATGTTAAGATAACGAAATTCGGTATAAGTTTAAGAATACTTAACAGACGAAAATTTACATCAACGTAATCAAAATATGTATTCAATATCAGATTAGATAATTAGTTAGTTTAAGCCTCCCTATCCGCAACTAAGGCTATCCAAAGAGAGGAAGGAAGAAGGCACCATTTAGTATGGAGTTAAGGAAACGCGGAATCTATGCAGAAAGGGAACAGAAAGCTAAGAAAGAAGATCATGAAACAAGAAAAAGTTGAAGAAGAAAGTAGTAGGTGCTGAAAAACAGGACAGCAGTGAACCGAAAAAAGATGGTCCGTAACAAAACAAAAACCTATATTATTTTAACAAAAAGAAAGCCCACCTAACCTTTAGCTCGGGCCCTCACATTGTCCTCCTGGGAGCGCTAATTCCCATAGATACAATAGTTGTATCCCCCTGAGGGGGTATTCAATATCAACACTTTCTGTCATACATTTTGTTACCAATTTTTTTCAACAGGTAATAACATTTGCAGATTTATATATTTCTGTACCCCAACGCTCATCGCAATTTTGTCCGTTTTTTGTACATAACAATGCAGATGCAACAATAAAACTTGATCGTACCTTTCTGTTTCCTCATTGCGGAAGATGCTCGGTGTCCCATAAACTTATTGAGCAACCATTCAAAATTCTTTGTGAGCTCTTCAAAGCTGAATCGAGTACTTGGATCGATCTGAAAAAAGGCAAAAAAATTAGTTCACTAGACTACAGCTTGAAAAGCTTCAGAAAAGCTAGATAGGTGGTTGACCTACAAATGAATTATATCATTAAAAGAAATACAGGAGAACTGAGGAGGAATAAGACGTTTTTGGTGGACTTTACTCGTCAGTGAAAGGTGGGAGATTTGACGTCATGGAGCTCGCAAAAGTAATTCCATTTCAGTCACGATGGAGCAGTGGACATTACAACGACGAGTTTGCGTTCGATACTTTCGCGACTTTGAAAGTCAGCGAAAGTAACCATACGTCTTTTTCGGCGTCATTTCAACACTGAGTGCCATCCCAAAGTGGGGAATGATTTTGAGCAACTTAACAGAATCGTAGGCGACAAAAACACATGTGCCCACTCGAACGGTTAGGACGCCTGAAAATGAGAAGGGGCAATAGCACGCTACTACAGAGTTCAGGCCACTCAGCTCGGCGGCACTTTGATTGTTTTACGAATGGGGGGTGTAGATTGGTCAGTAAAATTTTAAAAACCGAGTTACACTTCCACCTATATAAATTAGAATTGTGGTCAAATGGAATGAAAAGCATGAAGAGTTCGCTCTACAGATGAAGCAACTAGTTGGAGTTAAATGATGCCCTTTACTTTCATAATGGGTACAGCCCACTTAATTTGGGTGGGGAAGTTAACTAGAACTGTCGGTAAAGAATCCTAGACAGGTCCAACGCCGGCAGCACTCACGAGTCTCAGTGTGGAGACCATACACCCGCGACTACGTCATCGGTCGCTACTTTTTTGAATATGGTGGACGAACAGTTACAGTGAATGCTTGACGATACATTAAAGTGATGCTGACATCCTCAGATATACGTAGGAGGAACCTAAACATGGAAGAAATTTGGTTAAACAAGACGAAGCAACAGCCTAGGCGGTAAGAATGTCCAAGGACTTGCTTCGACGTTCTTTCCCTACTCGCACCGTTTCGTGGTTTAGATATGTCCTTTGGCCTCTGCTTTCTCCATCAGGCTTCAGCATGTCCGATTTCTTCCTCAATGATAATCCAAAATCTCACGTGTACGCGGCTAAACCGCCTATATTGAATAAAATACTGAAGGTCGCCTTCGTTCTGGCGCGAGAGTCTTTAACTAATATAACAATGAATTGAAAGGCGTGATTCGTCGTGAGATAACCTAATTGATCAGCAAACAAAGGAAAGCATGTGGGGGGTTATCAAAGCCAAAGCGAAGACATGCAGCAACAAAGGCGGTCACCTCCAAGGTATTGTATTTCAAACATCACTTGTATGTCATGCAATTCACAACTATTTGAAGTCGCTAGATAATTTTTCACTTGAAAATTGAGCACCATCCTTGCATAAAACGCTCTATCACTCACAAGTAGATTATTAATCTAAAGAAAGCATGAAAGTTTACAAAGGACACAAAAATGAAAATACATACTGGGAGAGTTAAATTTTCTTGAACCACGAAGAAGTTCAACCTTAAACTAATATTTAAGAAATATTAATGCTGAATGACAGCTTACCTGACAACACTGAAATGCCATCTGTAGGAAGTAAGGAGGGCAGTCGTTTTGGCACATACGCGAAAAAGCTAAATAGTGGACACCGAAGTTATTGGTCCGGGGTAAAACATCAGGGTCTGCTTCGCACCTGTAATAGGTTTCGAAAATAAACATGGAAATTGCTCTCAATCAATAGGAAATAATTTTTTTATACAAATTATTTCATCGAACAGAAATTTATGTTAGGGATTAATGTAAAATTAAGTTATTTCCCCCTATGGCATGGCTCCATGAAAATAATTAAATTCATTGTGATGCATGAGATCTTAATTCAGAACAAATTTAAGGAAAATATTAATGCAAAATTAAGTGATTTTTCCGCCAAGACAACATGAAAATGATTGAATTCGTAGCAGGTTTCCAATAAGGCGTATGTTCGGACTGGTATATTTTATATTTGAGAGCCGTTGTAGAAGAGAAGAAACCTCACTCACCGCGCGATCATTTCGCAGAGAATAATGCCAAAACTGAAAACGTCGGCCCTGTGGTCGTACCATTCGCCTCGGACGACTTCGGGCGCCATCCAGTACGGGGAACCTACTTGACTCATACGTACGCTTCTGAAAAAATGAAAAACGTCAGTTTGATTAAAATTGCAATCAGTTAAATGAAGGTAAAATTTTGGCAATAATTAATATAATGCCAAATTCGTTTTAGAATCAACATGCATAATCGGGATATTTTTTAACTCTGTCACATCCGATTTATTTTATTCCTTTCAGCGTAATAGCAACCATCGATATTAGGCTGACACAGGCATCAGAATGGGAAACAACCACCGGGCAGTGAACTTCAAAAAATTCATTAGCGTACAAATCGCCTAAAAATAAAAGTTGAAGATCGTTTTTGAGAGTGGACACCAATATTCTCATGGTTGTTAAAAGGTCACATAGAAATAAGATTACGACTAAATAATCAATGGAACGTAGACAAATTAAAGTATTGGTTATTTGATAACTGCCATAAACAGATCTATCTTTTACATTCTCTCATATAACTCCATTATTCAACAAAATGGGTGTACAGCACGAAGCAATTGGCTATAGGGTGCGAATAAGACAAAATCAAAAGATCGTTAAGTTGCAAAAGGTGCAAAAATCACACGCGTGAGTTCGACGAACTTATAACAAACGAACATCGTCCTAGAAGCACCAGCCCTCGAACTGCTACAACCTCAAAATTAGCAAAAACCAAAACGTCAAAAAGTCTGATGATATCCAAAGACATCATTGCGAAATTTCGCCGGAGACATTGATAAGAGTGAAAAACCCACGAGGAGCATCGTTGAAAAAATTTAATTGAAAAAGCGTCAGCAACTTCCCGAGCTTCAAAAGGGAAACCGACCGGCTATAACATTATGAACAAGTTCAAGGACGGAATTAACTCGAATACTGTTTTAGAACATAGGTGACTTTAACACTATTTTTTTAAGATGAGAAAGTTTTCACAATTGAGGCAGCGCTGGGAAAGAACCAGACTTCCTAGATTAGATTAGATTATTAGTTCGTTCAAGCCTCCCTATCCGCAACAAAGGCGATCCAAAGAAAGGAAAGAAGAAGGCACAATTTAGTATGGAGTTAAGGGAACGTGGAATCTATGCAGAAAGGGCACAGAAACAGTAAGATGAGAAAGAAGTTCATGAAACAAGATCAAAGTTGAAGAAGAAAGTCGGAGGTGCTGAAAAACAGGACAGCAGTGAACCGAAAAAAGATGGTCCGTAACAAAATAAAAACCTATTCTATTTCAACAAAAATAAAGCCTACCTAACCTTTAGCTCAGGCCCTTACATAGTCCCCCAGGAAGCGCATATTCCCATAGATACAATAGTTGTATCCCCCCGAGGGGACCAGACTTCCTAAGAACAATCATCAGATGTTAAAACCCCGCCTTGGATTTTGTGTGGGCTGTTATTTCTTAAACGCAGAAACCTATCATTTTTTTCAATGACGTGCGAAAGTGAACACAAATTCATATATTGAATGAATTTACACTTATGCGCTCAAAGAAGCAAAAAGTATTTGAAAAACGAGCAGTTCCCATTTTAACCGTACATAAAGCACGCCTTCTCGTATTTCTAGCAAAATACAAAGAAGGTTTCAGGACCATTTTCCACGGTTTCCAAGAAGAAAAATGCGACCTTCTCATAACTTAATCTCAGTACGATAAATTTTTCTGCTGCGCCAATTCTGGAGGAGTCTTTAGCCTGCGTTTCCGGTCATACAACAATGTGAACTGAGGATGTGAATTATAGGCGCTTCCTCAAAACGTCTGGGTGAAACTCAAGACACGCTGCGTTATGTGGTAAAGTTTTTGAAGCAGGTTCGAGCTTGTGATTTATGTAAGAGATGGCATATTGAATAATAAATGGACAGAATACAAATACACAGTTTGCAATATATAGTAATTGGTCACAATGTACATATGATTAAATATCATTAGTTATTCGCTTTTTCATCTGAAAAATATATTTACTATTCTGAACTTTTTCCCCATCGTGTAGCTCACATGCTCATAACAAATGAATTTGCTCAGGGAAAACTAAATAGACACTTACATATCACACTAACCCAGTAAAATAACTTATAAAAATGATTTAGAAATAAATGAGAACATTCAAAATTCTTAAACCATCGCCAGAACGACATTAGCAAACCTAATGCACAAAGTATTATTCTGTCAGGATAAGGTGATATCTCACTTGTCACGAGGTATGGGTGCAGCGAGCCCGAAATCCGCTACCACGGCTTCTCTCTTCTTACGGACGCCGGCGCCCAGTTCTTTTATCAACACGTTCTGTAAGAAAATATCCTTAACAACAGGTCCTGAACGAAAGTGAATGTAAGACAATACATCATTCAGTGATGAGAAACTCAACTCGTTCAGGTGCTGTTATGACAGCATCTTTCTAAGTATATGATTACTTTCAACAATAGTTTAAATTGCATCGACATCAGTCACTTAACATGGAGTAAAATTCAGTTGAAGTATCACTGTCAAATTCAGGGTAGGGGAGAAAGTCTCCAGACTCTTTTTCAATTTGAAAAAAAAGTTACAAATATTTGTCTCTACCAAGAAGAAATTCACACTTATTCCTGATGTTTTGCTTACATATTTCGTTTTAGGCAGAATTTGTAGTGAAAAACTTTTGCAATATTCTGAAAATGTTCGAACGTCAAGCCGTTATTGATGTTCATCATTCATATGTATCAAAGAGAGAGATCTTTTCTGATGAAAATATGTTGACCGTGGAAACAAAGCACGATCCTCAGAATGATAGAGCACTGACAAAACAGGCTACAGACGTCCCTGGAAAAAAAACTGTCTGTCGCCAACAAAAGTCCGCAAGAGAAACCGCGTATCTCTGCTGAAAGTTTTAGACGAAGACTTCATAGGGTAATCAAAGCAAAAGGAGAGCGCATTGAAAATTGACCTATTTGGTTTCATGGTAATTGGTATATTAATATGAGGGTGATTTTTGTTCCATTACACTATCCTACTGCAGGTATATTACCAATTAACTTAGTCAGGGACCTTTTTCCTCCCCTGTACTCGTGTTCATAGGGTTACGGTAAAATTCCCTCATCATTCACTAAATATTCAAGAAAAATTTTCCTTGATGCGAGTCTGAGGATTGAAAAATGATTGCACTAGCTTCATTCGGGCGTATTCTACATATTTAGACAAAATTTCGTTCATCTTCTCCAAAATTGACTACACATTCTTAACAACGCTCACACCAACCAACTGGATGAAATGTTTAGCGTACTCGAATTTGCCATAACTTCAAATTTCACACAACCCCTTCCTGGAAACACGAGCTGAGGCAGATACCTTGGAAGTAAGATCCCTGTGAAAAACGCCTTGCGAGTGTAGGTAAGTCATGCCCCTCGCTATGTCGGCAGCCAGAGACACCCTCGCCACCCAGCTGATCTCCACCGAGCGGTCTTGCAGCATCACGTCCAGGGAACCTCCGCTGATATACTGCAAATTTATAAATGCACCTCATTACTGTACAACATACGAGAAACCACCATTTTACCAAGAAGTAATTTTATTCTCTGAATATAACTACCGAAGGACATTGTGTAAAACATTCCGATCAAGACTTGGCCGCGCAGAGCAAGTCAGCACTGCGGACGGTTAGTTTAAAGGTTACACCACAGTAACAGTACGAGACTCCGCTGATAGCAGACGCATCGAGAAGCCGAGCTTTTATAAATATAAAAACCTTCCGTACAGTTCATGTAAATGCACAGTTTGTAAATCTTGACGAATAATGCAAGCGAATTCTTAACGAAGTCAAACGAAAATCGTAATGCAAAATGAAGCATAAGAATAAAGACGAATCCATATGCTTGTCATTATGTGAATGGCAGTTTAAAGCTTCTTGTATAGTCAAGCCAAAATCCAAATGAAATTTTCTTCGTACATTCCGAATTTCATCTTACGTATTCCAGCGTTACATTTTATAGAAAGTAAACCCAAAACAAATACGCTAATACAGAAATCCAACTCAAAGTATACCATCAGATTCAGTAGCTATCATTCACGTAGAGGAATTGAAAAAAAGTATAACCAATCATCGCGAGTATCCGTTATACGAGTTTCTTACAAATCAGAGTTCTCAATTTTCCGCTCCCGAGGTTTAGCTATTGATTACACAATATCAATACGCATCAACATATTGCGAAGTAATAGTAGTTTTAGCGTAAGCACATGCTTTCCATCTACCTCACTAATTTGGCCACTGGCGGTTGTACACTTGCTTGACCGATATGATTCAGAAAGAGGATGTCAAAATATCATGCAAAAATCGCATGAATATATACTACGAAGGCATCAAAAAATCATTCGTATAAAAGAATTGAATATATTCTGAATAACTGTGTAAGTAACAGAATTCATTAATTCGTTTACGTATTTCTTATGTGTGCTTTCATTTCATAAAATTAAGTACATTTACCACAATAGTTTACGAAGATGTACCTATTAACTTACTTCAGTAAGAGCGTGGACTTGTCCTTCGTGGATACAAACACCGTGATACCTGAAACAAGCATAGATAATGAATGAGACGCGCACACTTTGACTAGTAGGTGGTACTGTTTTTATGCACACGAACGTAAGCCCACTATTACCAAATGCGGAAACTTAAACGATTCGCCACCCAAATTCAAACCTATTTAGTAATTTATTGTTCAGAGCTTTTCGTACAAGTAATCTGTTCCTCATCAATTCTTTGACATGTACGAAAATATCATAATGGGTATTACCACTTTCTGTTGTTTAATTATTCAGTTGCAGTTTATTTAAGTTTTCGTCGTACCACAAATTGCAATTGAATTTCGTTAAGTACACCGTTATTTATTATAATATATAAAAGAAAACAAACCTTTTATGATTTCAAAATTAAGGTTAATAATTTTTATGTTATTATTACTGAAAATTAGCAGTAAGATCCAGTAGCAACAGCTATTGAGCGCGAATAAACTAGACAAGAAGAAAAGAAAATTATCACAGCTGAAGTCCTTAAAAAATTTGTTGTCCACATGAAAAAGTATAAAAATAAGAAATTTTAAAAACAACCAATAACCTGAAACATTTCTAGTAGACCAGCGTACATTAGCTTAGGACGTACTTGAGCATTCAATTAGTTCTGCCACTTGAGGAACACAATTTCGTGAAAAATGAAATCCATCCTTGAGAGTATTTGACTTCTTCTGCCATGAGAATGCTATCAATGCTGAATATTGACATTCGGTAACAATGGGTACAAAGAATTCACTGAAATTACATTCCTACAAGGGTTCATGCACTTTCACAATAACTTTTGCAATTAAAAAAATATACAAAACGTAGAATAGTTGATAGCATCAAATCATTTACAACTCAAAATCAGTACAGACAATTTCAATCTAATACTAAACTCGCGCAGCCAAGGTGAGCTGCACATCCTAATCTTTAATTACAGCCTTCCCCAAGCCTGGTCAGCCTTCCCCAAGCCAGGGTGAGACGCGAGGCAGCCACCTAGGTAGGACAAATGCACTGAAGGTCATCAAGTACAACGTTAAGGGCGAGAACTGAACCCAGGTACCTACCGCAGCGTTGAATTGGCAGCTGTGAAAACGTTCAAATTCTGCTCTTGCAGGACGTCAAAACACGGCGAGATTCTTACATTGTAAAAGTATTGCATGATGACTGACTTTTTGTAATCATTGTTATATGATAAGATCATTGTGCCATGACGCGCTCAAGACTCACGCTAAAATATTGGGGTGGTGCAACCTGTTCATGAGCTGCACCTCCTTGAGCATGTTGTGGCGGTTGCTCACCAGCTTGTTCATCTTGAGAACCATGACGTCGCCCGTAACGCGGTGCCGCACCTAGAAATAGGGAATTCAGGTTATTTCAGTTCATACTTCTTTCATACTAGATAAAAACTTACGCCTTCAATTAAAAAGTATAAGTTAAAAATAAAACCTCAAATTCCTCAGACTATCTGAAGTTCTTGGAGGTATTAAAAATTGTAATCGTCTAAGGTTGTTTGCTACGAGCAAAACAAAAATGATGAAGTGAATGAAATTGCGAAAAAACAGCGATAATAATAAATTTGAGCTAAAATAACTGATGATTATCGATAATTAGCAACTGCAGAACAAATAATCACTTAAACTTAGAAAACTACGAACTTCACACTGTTAGTCTAAGAAAAAATGAGAACAGTACATGTTTTATCATTCTCGCTCTCGTTCTTCATCATCATTGAAAATAATGGATATAGGAGAATGTTAACGTCTTAAAAATAGAAAAATATAATGAATCACTATTTTATCCATAAATCTATTGAACACAAAAGAAACTTGATGAAAAGTATCTTGCCCAACGTATGCTGAAATCAAGCCCACGAGTATAAGCGACATTGAAGGGCACCAGCACACATGAGTTGTCTGTTTCAACTTGCTTGCCAACAAGAAAGCCTGGGAAAATGGCTGTTTGCTGTATAAAGCCACTACCCTCGAGTAAATTTATCCCCAGCAGCTGAGTAAACTCCCGTTTAAACTGAATTGTTGGGTTGGGGTCATCGGAAGTGAGTCTGGCAGACCAACGCACACGTCTGCTCTCATTCAATAAGAGCACGCGATTGAAGCCCGATAGTTGTCATTTCCATTTAGCGTATTGAGAGCTACGGTCTTCAATTGCACTCAGCCTTCTCTTGTTCATGCTACCTGCACGTTTATACGAAAGTTTTTTTCAAAGCTTTGCAATATTTATGAACAAAATTTTCGTTTTCGTTTACGAATGAAGCGAATGGAAAGGTTTATACAAATTATTCATAAGAAATAATCAAAGAGAATAATTTTTGACTAAAAATCAGAATATATTAAGCATGACAGACGCTTTAATTTTCCAACGGCTACCAAAAATTTTCACGTTATCTCGATTGCGTATGAATCTATTGTGCAGCTGTTGGGTGGTAGATGTGACGATAGTGGTACAAAAAAGGACGATTCTGGCAACGATGTAGAAAACGCGAATAGAGTTGGCAGGTGGCGCAGGTATGAGCATTCAACTTAAACTTGCGACGATCTTGAACGAACTTTGAACGTGATAAAATACACACACGTTGAGAAACGAGAAAAGATGGTTTTGCAGATTAAACGCATTTGTAGTCAGGTCGATTAAGCACAGATTTCATTAGAAACATCGAACAAGCTAGGCGAATATGCTTACTCCCTGACAGCTGGGAACATTTTTTCATGGTAACGAAACTTGAGCAAACATCCAACATATTCATGGTAATACTAAGATTTTACTTTTGGGTAGGGATTCAAGTTATGTTCGTGCAGAGATACTTCTTAGTAGAATTGACTGCCTTACTAGTTGATGAGATCAAAATCATTCTGTTGCTGGAGCACTATTGAACAAATTCACAAAAAAGGAACACAATTTTTCTGGTAAGGACAGCCGCAGCCACTATTCACGCTGTTATAAATACTGGCAATGCAAAAACAATCACTATCTTTCAAAACACACACACGATCCAGCCTCGATCCATTACACTGCGTCCTCAAGGACCTACAATTACATTAGTTGAACTTTTCCTCTGTCTGAGAATTCACTGAAATAAATCTGTAGTGGAAATATCGTCGTAGGAGGCATCTCTTATTTCGAAGAATTTTCCCCCCGACTTGAGTTCAAAATTCTACGAATTAGAACAGTCAGATGACACATTCGCCAGTGATATATATACATTTATCTCAATAAATCAATGTACATTATACAAGGAAAAAACACACAGAAAAGCGGTCACGACACAGCACACAAGGGAAACAAGAGCATCGATCTCAAGTACAAATCAGCGATATGACAGCAGGAGCCGCAGGGAATGCTCGGGTTGCTTTGTGATGGACGTCTCGCCCAACAAAAATAAACGAAATCACAACTGGTCGAGGGTAACTCTACACAGCAGTCGTCGCGGTGTGTGTATACGCTCATGATTTCAGTCAACGTTGGCTCACACGGTATCGCGTTCTGACGCCTCCCATCTCATTTTCAAAACGAGCTTACACGCCAAGTATTCGAGTTGGCCCTTAATACATTAAAATAAAAATACTCATCACAAAAGAGAATGAAATATGATGGTATAAAAAGCATTTAGAAAATTATAAAGGAATTCAGTCGCCCTAATACGTACGCTTTCATATCAGCATTCGGAAACGTACAGAGCAGCATTTGTACGTTAACCTATAATTATATGAAGCAAAAAATAAGTCAAGAATTGGAACATTTCATTAGAAGACAGGTAGAGTACACACGCAAAAAATTTATGACCGCAGGTTTCCAGCCCAGATACAAAGTCGTTAGAGCATCGACCGAGCCAAGCTACTTCCGCCTTCCGTTTGCCCTATTTTGGCCAGGTCAGTTTTGCTGCGCCCACACCCACTCACTTTATTGCCCCTTAGCAAGAGCAACGAGCGATGGCTATGGTCAGAGGCAAATAGAGAAACTAAAGGTAAGGGAAAAAATAGGCATGACTCGATGCCGCCAGAGCTAAGCCCAAGAAAATATTTCCTTACAGAACTTTTTTGCTCTAAGCTTTTCCCTTCTCTCATTAATTATGAATAGTATAAAAATTGAAACGGTTTGTAAGCGAAAGATGTGTATTATAGAAAATTATAGAAAAATTCAGCGCCAAAAAATCTTCCGCCAAATAACGAAACAGTGCGCATGCTTAAACACCACATGAGACCAGTGACCAGAACGCAGAAGGCAAACCGTTCAGTAAATCAAGTTCAACCCACATCTTCGTCTCCTAATAACCATTCTACATCAAACTTATTGATGGTGTTAAATATAACACTCTAATGTTTACATTAACGAACATGTCAGAAAATTTTCCAGGACAACACAAGACTTGAGCAAGCTACACGACAACCGATATTTCTCCATCGCCTGTCCCAGTCTTGAGCGCTCAGAGAAGCCTTTCACGTCAAATCCAGATTACATTCCCACATTTATTTATTTATCCTATTCTCATTGCAGTCACTTAATCAAAAACTGTAATGAGTACAAAGATCAAGAGGGAGTCGATACTAAACAAGTTCACAAAACGCTAAGAAAAAAACACCATCCGTCCTACCAGAAAGAGGTGAATGGACTCGATCCATTGCTTAACTTCGGGAGATAAGGCATAACATAAATGAATCATCAGGCTAGCTGGAGAGATACCCAATAAAAGAAAGAGTTAGAGAATTAACATAAACAAGAGTCTGTTTCAAGATATTTGATCGACTGAAAAGAAAATTTAACAAATCACGAGAACAGTTTGAATGAAAAATCCATTTCGGATACACGACAACAATTTTTCAAGATGAACCCGCAGTACATTTCTTTTGAACTGGTTTGATTGACTCCCTATTTCAGTTATAATTTAAAAGTGCTCTCACGATTTAATAGTAGAATGTGGCATTACAGCAAAAATCATCGGACTCGTTTTCCCACAAGAGGAAAATTTAAGCAAATAATCACTTCCAGAGCTACATTAGTCTTCCTCAGCTGGAACATGTAAGCCTCAGGGAGGATTTAAGGACTTGAACATTTATTTTGCTAACTTCAGGCACGGAATTTGTTTCGTGGAACTTTTCAGCAGCGCCGGAGGCAATGGCACGCTGCTATAGCGAGAGGCAATAATGTCGTTGCAACATTGAGAGCTTTACAAGCCTTCCGCTGTACTAAGGTTATAAAATAATTACCCATAAAACTAAAATAAATCACTAAAATCTATTTTATATAGTTCTTTCTTTGTAGATAAAAAGCTAAAAATTCCTTCCAGATTCAAACTTCAAATTGAACATTCGGTAATGTCACAAGAAAACTGACTCATGCAAATATGAAGGGACGGAGAATAAGACAGTCAGTAAACAATATCCTCCTAAAAGATGAAGTGCAAGTGAAGTATGTGGATACTATACAACGTAAAAAATTCATATAATCTTTTGATTCACGCTGAGAAAATTAACTGCCAATCTCGAAGTCATCGTGAAGTTCTTACAGCAAGATGGTTCAATACCTCGTTTTTAATGAGTATTTCACCACGTACATGATTTTTTGTCAAAAATTTTGTTGAGCAAGGTGAATCGCAACACTATACAGTGTTCTTATTTTTTCTGGCAATATGACCATTACAATTCTCTGATTCAAGCTCTATACGTAAATCATACTTAGTAATGAAAATTTTGCAACTACAAAAACCAACGCAGATAGAAGCAATACCGCAAAGAGTCGAATCAGTGCACAATATAAAAAATAAATTCATGTCGAACATGAAGGTTGACGGTCGTTACCGAGTGTATCAACACTACTGTTACGCTGTACGAAATACCACCAACAAACAGAAGTGAGACAGGCGGCCCAAGGAGCGGCAGCACCAAGTGTGAGCACAGATCGTCGCGAGCATGCACCAGCCGGACACACAACGGTTCTGCCATACATGCAACTCGCCAAATACACCGCTAGCACGGGTAAGACCCTTGTGAGCAATCTGAACGAATCACACAAGGTCGTCGCAGACCTGAATTCCACCACACCGCGATAGCAGCTGCACAGCAAGGAGCGCGATGTTTCGATAAAGATTGAATTGCTAACTAGAGGCCGTTATTTGCATTTCTAATAACACAGCGAGAGACGAGTGCTACATTGTTTATTGTTTTACTGTTGTTTATGGCGAGTATCATTAGAGTTGTACTAAAAGATGTACACAGAATTCAATACTTGGAACACATTTAATACTAAATACTCCTGAAAATTTTTTTTTCCTGGAAAAGAAAAAGCAGTAAGTCCTATGCTTTGAATGCTAGCATATATTTCAGTACATTGCATCTTCCTGCAGCTCGCATAAATAATTTTATGGCCTAACAGCACAAAGCCAAACCTTATCGGACGCACGAAAGAATGGGAAAAACCAGTCAACAATTGCCCGGAACCATTGTTGATGATATAAGGAACTGTGTTGGAGGAAACAAAGCGCGATTGTGTGGGCGGTAAAAAGCAATAAAAAGTCGCAATGTCACCTAAGAGTGGGACTGCGCAGCGTAACCGGCATGCCGAGGGAGGGGCGGCTGCACGAAGCAACCCGCATTAGGACCTCCGCTCAGCACCACTCCCTCAGGCTAGCTTTGCTGGGGAGCTCCGTGGCCTTCCTTCATGAGCAGGGTGCCCGATGTGCGCCATCTTCAATATGTTGTCTGTCCCCTGCGTCGTGTTCCACGGGATAAATTTTGGTAACCTCTAGTCGTCCGTACGACGCTCCTCGCAATTAATACAGCTCTCCTTTGTCCTCCGCATTGTACTCCTTAGAGAAATATCGTAATCTATTGTTCTTCACACCGTTCTGCATGAAAAATCAATCTTGATTTGGGTAAAAAACCTCTGATGCACATCTGAATAACGAGCGATATTTTGCATCCTGCACCGTAAAAAGCTAAGGGCACAACCATATGCATCTCCCTGTAAATGTAGGTAGGTATAAATGCTCACGCAACGCAAGTTGTATACAGCCACGTAGTAGTGATGAGTCTGCTAATAGAGAAATACGCAGGGCGTTGCTTTGAAATTGTTTAATTTCTTCAAACTCTCATTCATCATGAACAGACCCGACCTACAAAAATTGTTACTAAGTTCACAAGTAAAATGAACAATACAAAAAGAATACCGCATTGAAAATATAACGCAGATTTTTAATCAAGCTCAAATCTTGTGACAATCAAGTCGCAAAAAAATGTTTTAATTGTTTGCTCGTTAATCTAAAACTACGGAACTGTACTTCTTAGTTCAGGAAACAGGAAATTCAACAGAAATGCTAAACTCAAAAATAATGAATAACGACAAAATACCGGTTTATAAGATATAATAGATATATTGCGTGTGCGAACCACGGATAAAAATTCTGTCGCAACTAAGGCTTCCGACGCAGACGAAGAGACAAAGGAAACGCTTTTACACGGAAATCAAAAAAGGTGCAATTAAATAGAATCATCGGTTACCTCAGACTGAGTTCAATCCCGCCCGAACACTGAACGAAGTATAAAAAGAGGGACAAGCACAACAGCGTGTCGAGCCCAGAGCGTGCATCCCAGCTGGGGAACGAACATAAGCAGGACTTCGAATCCGTGGCCTTTTGTGATCACTAAATGAATTCAACGGGTCTCATTAAGCCCGATTTGATTCTCGAATGTGAGATTTCGTGCCTCGTTTTGACATCAACGACCCAAGTACATACCTCGGGGTGTGCTGACACGCACACCCTTACAACAAGCAGTTCATTCGGTGAACTCAAAAAGTGTCACGCAGCATACTTTAAATACCAAAAGCGCAGCGTAAAATATTTAAGAGTACAGTTATACACTAACTCATGCAACACAGATTATATTAGATGTTAGTTAAAGCCTCTCTAACCGCAACAAAGGCGTTCCAAAGAGAGGAAGGAGGAGAAAGTACCATTTAGTATGGAGGTAAGGGAACGCGGAACCTATGCACAAGGAGCACAGAAACAGTTAATTGAGGCAGAAGTCATGAAACAAGGTAGAAGTTGAAAAAGAAAGTAGTGGGTGATGAAAAAAGGACAGTAGTGAACCTAAAAAGATGGTTCTTAACATAAAAAAATATTCCATTTGACAAAAAGAAGGGCTACCTAACTCTCAGCTCGGGCCCTTATACTTTCCTTGGGAGTGCTTAATTCCCATAAATTGAATAGTCTTATCCCTCTAAAGTAATGCACGCTACACAAGTAGTGAGTAAAAACATAAGTACAAAACTAGCAACAAACGTATCCAAAGCAAACTAATACCAGCACAAGCAAATCAAACAACAGCACCTGGCACAAAAATGAAGCCATCACGAGGAAGTAACAACAGTATCACCAACAATCCAATACGAGCATAAGCAAGTTATAGAAGTATCGCGAGCAAGCACCGTCAGCACTCCAAATAAGCACGAGCAACAGCGACACCACCGCCGACAAACATGAAGACTAGCAGCAAGAACAGCAGCAGCGCGAGCGTGACGGTGACCTTGCCAGTCATATTCCAGCAGCAGCAACGAGACTGAAGACGGCAGAGCGCACCCCGGTGACAAGCCACAAATCCTGCCGCTTGCATGTGCACACCTGCCACCAGTGAAAGTCATCCAACGAGTGAGAGAGAGCGAGATCAGTTCCAGACTGCAGGCTATTCACGTAATGCTCAAGTGACGAGTTCACTTCACAGTCCCGCTCTCCTACATCTGCAATTGCAGGAGCTTCCTGTAAAATACGTGAAGGAAATTCAGCCTTTAAGTTTAAATAACAAATTTAGCAAAATTTGTTGCTGGTTCGATTGAATTTGCGCACACGATAAAATTGTGTACTCAAACAAAACATCCGAATGCTTTTCAAGTATCCCTATGCGCACTTTTCGCGAAGCTGGCCATACGTATTTGATCGAAGTGAACGAAGAAAAAAAATATACTGTACAACTTAAAGAACTCAATCCACCAACATATTCCACTTCCTGGTCCACGGGACAGAGTTGAATACCTTTAGTATCGCGTATGTTAGTGTTTTTCAGTGACATTCCAACGCACTTGGATGATCAAGAAGAGAGCCTGAATAGTTAACAGTTACACAGAATGCCCCGATTACGTGACGCGGAACCTTGGAAGGTCGTGTCGAAGATTGCAGATGCCGAACGCGTTACCCAGCGAGCTGCGTGTGCTAGCTGAGCCACGTTGTGTCTGCTTCAATACGCCAATGCGCTGACCCAACTTTCCCCATCCCCTAGACTGAAGGTTACATTTAAAAAGTTCAAAGATCAACAATTAGCGCCACTAAAACAAGACCTCATCTGAGATAAAGGCACCAGCGAGCTCTCAGACGTATGGCATGCCCTCGCAATCGGGGCTCATGGAGCAAAGAGTGCGCAGTTCGTCTTTAGAGAGCAGCAAATTTCACGATGAATATGCATCCTCGCTTCTCCATCTGTAGCCTGGAGGCACCGAAATCATTAGAAAAAATGAGGGAAGGCACAATTGACGTGGATGATGGTATTTAATGCGAAAAAAGTAACAAACATAACTGTGAACAGCACAACTCGGCTAAACAATACCAGAAAAAGGCCTGACTCAAGAATATTGAGCATTAAAAGGCAAACGGGAGTGATAGGAACAATGCAAACATACGAACGTCGGAATTTTTTTCGAGGAACCCTGAATATTAATTGTCCAATCAAGTAACAAATAGAAAGATAGAAGTAAAACTCACGATATATGTCATGCACTAATGCTTGAGATATACCTAAAATTTTCTAGTTCAGCTTTCACCTTGATCAAGTGAAGTATTTATTTTTAGTCAAAAAACACTACTTTTGATTGATGTTCATCTATCACATACACCTTCTCGAAAAGTGAATGATCATGTTAAAGTTCAATCTGCTCAATAGCTAATTTTATTCCCTTGGCGGTCGACTGCATATAATTTGTTCTCGTTTTCAAGTTTCGATAACTTAGAAATTACTAATTGGATACTCAGGCATCATTTCATATTAGCTAGGCAAGACATCACAATGGGAGGAAGTCATGACTCAAGTAAAAGTAGTACAAAAATTGAAGAAATAAGTGTCGAGAATATGTTCAGAATGATCAAATTTTGCGAATTAAAAATGAAAATTCTTGTAAGTGTGTGTAATGTAACAAATTTGTGCTTACGTAAAAAGTTGTGTCTTGAAATGTCTCAGATAATCCCAGCAGCCAGAGGGGTCGCTTCAACATGAATGTTTTATGTCGCTTCAACATGTATGTTTTTACGCCTGTATGTTTTCTTTCAACTCAGCAATGTTAGGAGGCTGTGATAAGGTGCGAGAGCCAAACGATGTATGTTTACAGTGTGTCTTGTTTCTGGAGGGGCCTATGTTGTGGTTATGCGAGCGAGCCTTGGGAAACTCGATACGGTCGAAAAACGCCTACCCAAGCGCGAACAAAGTCGCCTTGTAGTCAAAGATAAATCGAGACACTCAGACCGAGAGAGTCGGCAAACCAACGGTCGGTTCGAAGGAGCTGAGCGTGAGAAGAAAAATGATGCTAAGAAAGAAATAAGGCAAGCGGCGGCACTACCAATTAAAAAAGAGGTAGGCGGGCACTCCGAGGCTCCTAAGATTCTCATAGGCCGAAGGTGAGAGTTCTCAACCCTCGAAGAGAATGCGCCAGGGCTCAAGGCGTCGGAGGAACAATGGACAGTTCGACCGGCGTAACCGTAACGTGAGGTGCAACCAAGAAACGCGGGTGTGTTCACAATAACAAGCGTGCTTAATGCAATAATAAGAAAAGTGGCTATATTGAAAATTATACTAAGTTTCACGCTATAATGTAATCCAGAAAGTAACACATTCTCGTTTCACTTGCAGAAATTTTACGTGTTCCCGTCACCACGTTCACAAAGGGGAAATTTATCAAAACATAACCCACCGTGGGAGTTATTGATGGAACATGGAGATGCTGCACTAGAAGGGAGGGTAAGAGATGCATTTAAAAAAAAAAAAAAAAGAAAGAGTAAAGATAGTGTTGAGATAAATATTGCGATAATTCATTGTCATTCACACACTGATGCGCTTAAAAAGTAACAAGTTAAATTTTTATCTTTGACAGGCGGGACGGTAATTCAGTCATACATCTGAGGATTGATCAGCTCGAATGAAGGGAATCGACGTGTGAACATGCTGAAACGTAATGAGCGAGATGACGTCATCACTAGACATTTTCTGAACAGTGCACAAGACAGGCCTTTGAACTGAAGCGAGTCGCGGACGAATTTTGTGGTTGAAGTGACCTTCGCCTACTGGGCTGCTGGGGGCGCTGAGACATTGTAGGCATTATTTGTGTTGTGTTTGGATGCATAAGCAATCTGCGGTTAAAGGCTGGCCAGCCAAATTTCTGTGTAATTATGTGCAGTAGGTCATTTGACGTATGCTATTTGCCTTCATTACTTAATTGGAATTGTTCCTAACACCAATCATTGTGTGTGCGCTCATTGATGTTTGTATCACGTATAGCTGGGAATTATAAATGTTAAGCATAATTCACCCTGTGTATCATGCCCCACAATATTAGAAGCAATCGATCGTAATGCAACGGAGGGCGCCCAGAAATGCGCTGCGTAAGTGGGTCAGCGATCCCCGGTGAGTACCTTTATTTTAGTATATGTGCTGTAATTGCCGATGATAATTCATTTAATTTGTGTTGTGTATATAGCCTGGAGGTGTGCCATTCCTCTATTCCGAGAACCTGATCTTCTTGTTAATGAATTGTTAACAAGGAGGTGAAGGGACGACTTCTCGTGACATAAGCATAAGATATTTATAAAATTTTAATCAGTGAATTGTCCATTTAACGACATCATTTATGTGAACATTCCAGATACTATCTAAGATAAGACTGTTACAAGACACAATCGATTTTCTGACACAAGCTTCAAATATTTGATCTTGTGATGGTTCCTTTCTCATTAAGAAAATTTAGAAATACAAATTTTGACCGTTCAAATGTTATACTATTGCATTCGGGACTCACTCATAAAATTTGACAGAAATATGGTGACTGCATACACAAAGTAAAAGAAAACACACTAGTCGAGATGAAGAAAATCCTAAAGTATTGAGCTTGTAAAGTTGTGAACATTAGATGGAAAACTGAGCATTTCGAAAAAATCCTACATTCTCTTTCACTGACATTAGATACCCTCCTGATCAAACGCAAAGCGATAAAGCACATAGTTCGTGACTCATACGAAGTGGAGTTGAAGTGGCTGTATTTGTAAACACGCTCGATAGTACGTTCGACGCAAGTGCTAAATAGAGGCATGATGAGCCCAGCAGCTTCCGCTAACGGCGTGCTGGTGTCACAGCCACGATGACCCTCCGTTTGACATCGCGCTGCAGAAGTGCATTCTATTGTATTGTGAGTCAGACAGCTGCACTTTACGGGACATTCGTTCGCATACTGAAGGAAAACAAAGGACATCTGCTTGTAGCGGAGCTTCCATGGCAGATAAATCTGAGCAAGGGACGTGCTGTGTTAGCCGGATATAACGTGGTATTTCTTAAATTAAACTGTTGCGCATAATTTAACGGGTAGGTGAGTCATGTGTGACATTTTAAAAAGAACTCGGCGTGTTTGCTGGGTAACGAGAATTATCATCAGCAGCTACATGATTGTTTTGCTAAATCTAGCGTGTCTCTTTTGCATTAAAATCGTAAAAATTACCAGGATAAATCAAAGAGATACAGAATCAGAGGTAAAGATGCTGTATTACACCAGTTAATTAATATGTTGCGAACAGGACGTCCACTTTTCAGTATACACACTAAGTAAACATTTTAGTAGCCTGTGTTGAACTACAGGTGAAAACAGACTAAGAAGACACTACAAGAAAATTCATTATGTTACCAGTAGGAAAAACTGAGGTAAGGAAGTCCTAAAAGGGGCTCGCAAAATTTCTAAAGGAGCTTTCTGCTGATCAAATGAATATAATTGACAAAAATGAAGTTCTATGTTACGTTTGCGGTATTATAGAAACGTCGCTTCTACTTTCAGCCCGTTATTAGATATTTATCTGAAGTATCATAAACCGTAAACACCATTTTTAGCATTTAGATAGCTTATATACCGTTAAAACTCTTATAGAGTAGTCATGTGATAACCAACGTCAGCTTGTTCCCCAAATGAGCTGCCAAGCTTCTCTGCTAATTTTTCACTCGCAGATCGAGACGAGTTTGACCCACAGCCATATGGTACATGAGAAGATCATACATCATCGCCTGTGATAGAAGCTGTGGATGTCACTGCAACGCAGAGGGCACTTCCTTAATCGAACAGACGCCCAACACTGGAAAACGAATTTTAAGTGAAGGCTAATATAAGGAAAAAAGGAAGGAGACACGTGCAATAGCCGGTCATGCATAAGAGGAAATGTCGGTAACGGGGATCCGAAGTCTTAACAAAAGGATTAAGGACAGGAGAACTCTAAAGCACAGCAGATAGCTGAAGGGCATCGATTGATCGACCTTCATGAATATTAAATTACAGGCTGCCGAAAATTCGAACAAATGAAGTCGGTCGAAAATTAGATGTGGTTATAATTTAGTTGAAGCTTCCATGACCTCACAGAAGGTAATCCGAAGAGAAGAAAGATGAAAGCACCATAGTCTGAAATTAAGAGAACAACAATCTACACACACGCGAGGTGTGTCCCCATGTCCTATACATCGAAACATCAAGATTGAAAGTTCATGGGACAAGATGAAAGTTTAAGGAAAAGATGCTGAATTGAAAAGGTCAGCTGTGAACCGAAAAAAATTACGTAACACAGAAAACTTTTTCTATTTAAAAAAATACCTTCCTAAATTTCAGCTCAGTAAACAGGTCGACATAAATAAATTGTAGATTAAGTCAGTAACCCTTAAGCAAGGATATCTATGCATAGAAACATGAGAATATTTATATATTTTGACATGACAGCAGTTTTAGGATACCTAATCGAATGCGAGAACCAAAATTATGTAGCAGCACGAACATCGAAGCACACAAGCGAACCAGAGCGGTGACAATAATTTTCAAAAATTAATTTCAACGACCTCCAATGCGTAAAATATTCCATTTCATCGAAGGAATCCAAGCATAAACTGCGAAACAAGGCCCAGTTCAAAGAGACTGACTACAGCAATAGACGTGGTCCAATTAATTGTTTCGATGAAAAGTCGTTGGAATCTCACTTCTGCTCCACGCCTTTGCTATGCTACAGGACGTTAACCTTTTCAACGAGAGTTCCAGTGTTCCAAGGAAATGTCCATATTTTACCCAGAAACCTGCAGTCGGCCACTGAGAGTGAGCGGAAAGCTTCAAGGTCGAGAGCAAAATTCGAGAGCAAAATTAAGAGAAAAAATATATAGCGACTCGTTTGACACTAATCTGATCATTAAGACAACCACTGAAACGCGTAAATACAGCTTTCTAATGTCTGCTAATTTCCATTGTTTTTAACGACCGTTCTTGATTGCGAGGATTTGGAAATAAGGTCATCAAAATAACCGTTACATTTTATAATTATAACTTTCTACACGTTCGAATGCGCTTCAAATTTTCCAACGACTCTAGCGACTTGATATCAAATAAAAATTACGAGAACTATTCAGAGAAATGTTTTTCTATTACATGACATAAAACTTATAACTGACACTTTTTGCCGAAATTCGATTTTCTTAGATCAACCAGTGAATAAATCTGTAAAAATGCACAGAAAAATAATCCCCTTTAACTTAGGGCATTTCGCAACTACACCTGCGGACATAGTTATGAATAAAGCTTGAAAGTGCCTCTCCCTAATTAGTTCCAAGGTAAAGTGCTCCTAAGGCGAAAAAAAAAATTATGGAAGTAATCTTAAGAAAGCTAAGCAATGAGTCACCTCCCTCACGCGCAAGCAAAATGATATTAGGGTGAGTCAGCCGTCAGGCAGAAAGAATTAACATGGCTTATAATCTTCACGCCCTGAGCCAAGAAAACGCAAATAAACCCCTTGGGAGTCCCCGGTGCGATGAACACGTAGCCTCCCATGTTGGGTACAAGCAGCCCTCGCACGTGTATTATGCAGGCATCACTTGCATTAAATGCACGTCTGCACTATTCATCGATTATCAACATTGTCAAGCGTGCATCCGGCATTTTGACAGGCCACTTCACCACGGTAGGAAATAATGAGTATCAGCCCACTAACTGCTCGCAAACCTGCAGCGCTTCAGCCCAATACCATTTCTACGTGAACATAACACACAATATGAGGCCTCTACAACTACACATAGACATAGCCGCATTTTTCCACTCATCGAATACAGCCACGTTGAATTCACAGTTGAACATTTTGCTACATTTTCATAGCTTCGCCTAGGTTAATTGTTTACCTTCCTTTTACACAATTGAACAAGAAAAATGCGAAGGGAGAAATCTGATAATAAAAGTGAAAACAAAAATACGTCGTATTCCTGCAATTCAATAGAAATCTTCGATGCACAATCGTTTTCTAACAAGCATGATTGGATCTGTAGAAGGTGGAACTTTCTTCACGAGATGATGACGGACGGTTGTTAGAAGTGACTACGGGCCGAGCTTGCGTAACGCCTCAGGCACTTGACAGAACAGCTGGCAACGATTCTTAACAGGGAAAGTTTGTTGGAGTGAAAATTTCAAAAACAGCACTCGTCGTAAACTTGACAAACTGCGCATAAGTGACGGACAGTTGAAACCCGCAGGAAACGCGAACATATATGCGAAGCTATTACATACAACCAAGAAGCCCTTCTAGTGACAGCATACTGATCTTCATAGATATTGCACGCTTTGATCAAGTTATGCTGTTTTCTTTCCTTAAAATTCAGTGCACAGTGCGTGAATTTAATTGAAATAATTCAAGCGTTTTACAAGCCGAAGCTATTTGGAAATGTTTGAATGGCAGTGCATGAACAATGGAGAACAAGTTAAAAAAACAATGATACGCGAATATGGAGTAATATCAATGAACTGCAATGATAATGCACGTACATCAGCGTACGCAAAATCGTCAGATACATTTCCATTACGTGTAAAACTTCACATTCTATACATACACAACACAGTTATTACAGTTTAATTTCACAAACATCTATTGTCATGTGAAATAGTACGATTTTTTGCAAACCATGTTGTCGTTCGTACATGAATCTGAACTTGCTGCGCTATCGTAAGCTTGTTAAGTGAAATTGTGCGAACTCTAAAAGACTGCATGGTCTAATGCAATTGTCTAATGCCGGTGCGATAAATTATTTGTAAACTTGCAATGTTGGGTAAAAAAGTTTATTTCAACTTTGATCAGGTACTCCATTAAACAGAACAAAGGAAAGAAAATTAAACATCTAGAGCATAAATGCTGAGTACGTCAGAGCACAGGTAAAATATGCGCACTTGATGCATAATGAATTTGATCAATAAAATAAAAGCCAAACAATGTAAAATGGTTATAAGAGCATATAGATGAATAAACATTCAAGATAGTTTTCATAAAAATAAGAATGCCTGAAAGAAAAAAGCAAACAAAAAAAACCTCCCGGCAGCTCGATGAGATAATAGAAGCAAAAAAATAAAATGAAGTTCAAACTCAATCTCTTTAAAAAGTAAAAGATTCAACTGAACGGTCAATTCGAAATTACATTCAACAACAGCGCAAAGTTATATTTAGTCCATGTCAACAAACCAATACCAGAAAATAAGCAGAAGTGATAGCCCCCACGACTAGATGGATGAGGGATTATAATCAATGAGCGCTGGGATCGTCCCCTCAGCCCTGCCAAGACTTCCCGCATTAGTTATCAGCTAATTTGCTGCCGCAATAAAATAGAGATAATCCCAATACACGATAAGTCTAAATGAGAATGCGCTTCGGGGTATCCAACGGAGAAATAATTATTAGTGGAGGTATCGCATGTTCTAAAAAGAATGAGAATCTTTACGCGCGCGTATTTACTCCAAGCGATTATAGTTCCGTCAAAACAACTGTCAACTTCGTATTTTTTTCATAATGTAAAGTTGTATATAATTAAATCCGTGAGAAATGATCCCATGAAAAAGCACGCCTTATTTTCAGAAGGAAAATAATTTCAATCTGTTTCAAAATAAATTGCCAACCAGTTCAAAGCGATAACAGCATTTAAAAAAAAAACAAGAATAATGACGAAGTCGACTATTTCATCTGTAAGTATATTCGCGCAGCGAGTCGTCCGCTGCACATCTATCTTGCCACCGAACAAATGATAGGCCAAAAACGAGATAACGTACAGCCTGAATA
Organism: Morinoia aosen; assembly: GCA_030386875.1. Classification (NCBI taxonomy): domain Eukaryota; kingdom Metazoa; phylum Arthropoda; class Malacostraca; order Amphipoda; family Talitridae; genus Morinoia; species Morinoia aosen. The sequence goes on from CM059563.1 coordinate 14,466,558, forward strand.
AATATTTATTTTTTTTTCAAGCTAAGAATTACGCACCTTGCACTTCATTCTCAATGGCATGATTGAAATACAGTACCTTGAAATAACTTACAGAGAAGAATTGATTGCACTGCACGCACGATTGAATGTTGTTAAAGCTTCAATTTGGCAAAAAATCATTCAGGGAATGAAATTTATCTATCGCTTAGAGACGATAATCGCTTGACAAGGATATGTGGAATGCTAAACATACTTGGCATATCTGGAACAATGCGCTGTGCGATAGGGAGATTATATCCAGCTAAAACAAACGACAGCTGAAATTTCAACGCACAGAACTTGGTAGGTTTAGTAGCATCAAAACAGACACGTTGCGAAATGTTATCCATACCGTTTGAGTATACCGACTAAACTGGCAGCCAAAACGCCGAACGATCGTGCTTTAATATTTACTGAGAATAAATAAGATATACTCTACAAGATCACTGCCAACAAGATCGCTGGGCAGACATCTCGATCTCAGAGGGGGCAATAGAATAAACAATTTGATGTTTAGCAGCAGCAACAGCAGTTGGAAATAGCACGAAACTAAACAGGCTAATCGAGGATCGGAAGCTTAATTTACAGAAGAGTCATGAAGCGGAGGAGTGGTGCTTATTGACAGCCAGGCTGCAGCGGGGCGACCTACCGGCTGCTGGCACGATGCCACACTTGGCAACCACCGCCACACTTAGCATATTCCCACCTACTCTACACTAATTAACGCGATCAGTAGCCATTTCACGGTGAGCGGTAATTATACCATGAACTACATTAATGTGACACGACTTCGGCACTCAACTACTGTACACTACTTCGGCACTCATAAGCATGAAACCAACTTGGTACTCATAAGCATGAAACCAACTTGGTACTCTAAAGTATGACACCAACTCTGCAGTCAACGGCATGGCACCAACTCTGCAGTCAACGGCATGGCACCAACTCTGCAGTCAACGGCATGGTACCAACTCTGCAGTCAACGGCATGGCACCAACTCTGCAGTCAACGGCATGGCACCAACTCTGCAGTCAACGGCATGGCACCAACTCTGCAGTCAACGGCATGGCACCAACTCTGCAGTCAACGGCATGGCACCAACTCTGCAGTTAACGGCATGGCACCAACTCTGCAGTCAACGGCATGGCACCAACTCTGCAGTCAACGGCATGGCACCAACTCTGCAGTCAACGGCATGGCACCAACTCTGCAGTCAACGGCATGGCACTAACTCTGCAGTCAACGGCATGGCACCAACTCTGCAGTCAAAAGCATGGCACCAACTCTGCAGTCAACAGCATGGTACTAACTCTGCAGTCAACAGCATGGCACTAACTCTGCAGTCGACGGCATGATGACACTAGTATACATACTAGTCACATGACACGAGTCAAACACTAAAGATAGCAACACCAATGCAAGACTGAACATGGTGGTGTTGACACCCCATTAAACGAACCCAAAATAGGGTAAAACAATTCAGTATTTACAGAACACTGAAAATCATGATGTACCTTGCATGACATCAATGCCCCTACCCTATAAATAACATATCGGTAACTAAGCACAGTTCTTGAACTATGGAATGCTAGAAAATATCTTCCTAGCTCATTTAGTACCTGACTATATAGAGAAATGAAATATAACGATGTACGTACATCAAACATGGATCTTAGTATCGGAAGAAAAACTGAAATTAACTTTAGCCCTACCCACTACTCGGCTGAAATATCACTCACAGTCTCAATGCGATGAACCGCCAGTCTACCAGAAAAACACAAACCAAAAATCCACAGGTACCAAAGGGCAAAGATTGAAATGTAGAATTTTAAAATATGAAGATCCAGGATAGCAGATGACTAAGTTATAATCCAAAGACGTTCAGTCGAACTCGTTATGATCAGCATGATGAAATAGGCCATTGCGCGAAAGTAGCTGCATTTTAATTTTTAATCAGGCTTCTGGTAAAAATTCTTCAATTAAAATCAGAACTTCTATGATCGAAACTGCAGCCATTTGCCTGAGAAATACGGCACAGTAGATGCAACGCTAGTCGTTCCACCGGTTTAGTCGCAACGATACGGAACTTTTTTTGCTAACGAAGAATAATGTTGGCAAGTTGGGGCAGTATCCAGGAAATCTCTGCTCTCGAAGACACTCTCCCTTTGACGCGCGGAGAAGCATACGACTCTCTCAGCCTCGTACAACACGTTTTGTGTCTTGTTCCATATAGCTAGGTATTATTGAACTCCAGAGGTATGTTTTATTGAACGAACCGTTAACTCACATTTTAGCCTCACTGATCACGGTATTTAATAGAATGCAAATTTCACTTCATATAAGCCTGCTCGTCATACCTGTCGTTTCGGAAAGCGAAATTTATAGAGCATGTCTGTTAGAGGAGGCCAGTTTTTCAACATGATCTTAACATGTGGAAACTTTGATTACAGCCAGCATGCCTCGTAGAGCAGTTTTTTCTATACTCCTAACACGTCGAAACTTTAAATAATGACACATTGCGTCCTGACAACCTCATTTTCCATCTCAATAATAAATTGAAAGCGCAGCGGAGCAAAACGAGAAAAAGGCTGCGAAAAATGAGAATAAAAATAAAACGTTAAGAAAATACCACTCAACTCATTTAACGTTGCCTGAGCGAAAATAAATTTAAGCTTCATTCATACATACGAACAAATTTGAAATATATATACGTATGTTCACTTTTAATGAGATATCACCAAGGGCAAGTACCTTGCTTCATCGTGCATTCTGGTCAGCGTATAAAACTTAAGACGAATTTTTCCACATGATTATTTGATTATTAATGAAAACTTGCACCTTGTTGCCGACGAGCACATGAGGGAGAGAGTGGGTCAATTGACTTTTTTGGAGTGAAATTTCCCTCCGCCTACTTCCGGCAATTTTTTCTACGCAATAAATATTCAAAATAATGTCATAAGTCAGACTACACGACCGCACGTTAATCCACCTACATTTACGAAGGAAGAATAGGCAAGACCTGTACATAAATAGTAAGACTACTTTCAACAATTAATAATTTTTATACTTCTGCGAAGCACGAAATGCACGTGCATCTGTAATGGTTAAGCACTTCAATTTTATACAATAAAACACAGGTCACGTGAGGGTTTGCGATCCTATGTTTTAAAGCTTAATTTAAGCGATTGGGTAATTTCATTTTGTTCTTTCTACCGATCCGAATCTCATCTACCGATCAACCGGGCAAATGACTACGATTAGGCTTAATATGCAAGATTATTTTGAATAAATGGCTCTCACATCAATTATATGGCTATAAGACCTTTAAAAATATACCTGTACATGTTGAGAGATGTTTATAACAGCGCTAGATTTAAAGTATGAACTCCTATGAAAATAATAGCAATTTACAATTCTAGACATTCATGTGTTCAATTCCCACTCCACACGCAATATTATAAAACGTACCTCGTATATAAGCTAAATATCCCATTACAAACGAATGATATAAAATATTCAAGTGCAAAAAAATAAAGAGGATCGGAAAAAAATCATGTCTAACTGAATCGAATGACCCTTTTTCGCTTTACTGAAAGAGGGTCATAGGGTGAGTAGCATTCAACTTAATAATTATAATTCGCAGCCGGCCGAGTTGACGTTAGGCTCGAGCAGCAAGCCAACTCTTCCTTGCATCGTTGCGATATTTATTGCCTTTAAAATCTACATAGCAATTTATTCCCACGCAATATGAATGGCATGGTCTTTTCCACACAAGCATGAGGATTAACAATAGTAGAACCTTCACTATTCATGGTAAGAACCTCTTACAATGGTGGGTTAATTTTTTGACCGCAAAGTGCGCCCCCGGTTGCCACGGAGGAGATTTTCATAATGCTGCAGACCAACCCGTAGTCGCAAACTGAATTTTTATGAATACTTAATTTAAGCCAAATGAAGGCACGATCCAGTTGATGTTAACTATTTTCTAAAATCCCTCACTACAATTGATATAAAATTTGAATTGAATATTGAACTTCAGCTAAACCAATTGCGGTCAAAGTGTTAAAGGTGGTGCTCCACAGGAGCAAATATCACAATACGTAAGTAGAACACAGCGCTGGCAACCGCACACAGCAGCCGGGCCGCGGTCAACAAGGCCTGAACAAGCCTGGTTGGATTGGCCGCGACAGTCGTGTAAGCGCAGCAAGCGCGTCGAGTGCTGTCACTTCACTCAAGTTTGCTGCGCTTATCACTTGTCTGATCTTGCCCCACGCGATCTGTCAAAGTTTTCTGGTACGGTATTTCTTTGTGCCTCTAAGTTTCTCATACGCATTATTAGATGGAATTCCATATCGCACGTGTCATAAGTTTTTGCCAATAACCGTCACGGTAATGAAATACCTTGAACGGGAAAGATCTTAATGTAATTTCAGCATGAAAGCCTTCGATATTCAAATATAACTCGACAATCTCATGCACCCGATATTCAAACACATCATAAATTCCATGTAGCGACACAAGTATACCAACGTAGGACAACGAATTCTTACGACAAATTCTTAAATATATAAAAATAATGAAGAATGAGTACAACAAAGAGCTAAAAAAAACAGAATCCGGCAGAGGAAATGGCAAGTGATGCGACAGAACATAGGAGGAGAGGAAGCGTCTACACCTGTCAGGCGCTCAACGTTCACACCGCAGCTCGAAACAGAGATGTAGAGCAACTCAATTTACGGCTGTTTATGCGGTCTGCACTCAATGCTGGGTCATAGGGAAGGTGTGACACTGTTGCGAGACCAAATCAGAAGTTTTAAACAACAGTAGTGTTGCCTATCACCTAAAATTGTGTTCACATGAAAATTCCATCTAAATTAACTTCTGGAATTTGATCGGAATAAAATGCTATTTGGGTGAACCAATATAAGAAAGTAAAGCACTCTTAAAACTCCTTCTCAGTCTATCATTTGCTGCGATTTCAAAAAATGTTATTTTTGTTAAAGAAGAGAACTTCAATGTTTTAGCCACAGTTTATAACCATGTCGATCTTCGCAATGTGCAGTCTCTTTTTAATCTAGATCGCAAACTTCAGTTGAATGACCCTAGCACATCGTAAGTTGTTACTGATCACACAAAATTTTGCGCATGCGTACTAAAAATTTGTGTCTAATAACGTCATTTTTCAATCGCCAAATGCACAAATTGCTTTAGCTCAAACATGAAATGTATGCACACATGAATACGTGCATATGTATTAAAAGTAAATCCAGATATTTTAAAATTTTTATAATAACATGTCGTTTGCAAAACGGAGTCAACGTAAAGGCCAAACGCTCTAAAAGTTCAAACGACTCAAAAATATGCACTACCCATAGCAAACGAGCACACAGACACTGATAGATGGTACCACTACTCAAAAGAAGAAAATCTTTGCCCAATACATTAAGATTCAGGGCACAAGGACAATACGTTGCTCGCCGTAGCTGTTTTGTAGAAAGTAGAATGGTCTTAATCACTATACATCAATTTCATAGTAACTTTTACGTAAAAACACAAAACACACAAAACGATTTGTCCCAATCATAATTATGATTCTTCTTCCAATCGAAGAGCTGGTGATGCTTAATTTATTATTAAAATAGCAAAAATTAGACAAATTTCAAGTAGAACTTCTTACCTTGAAATATTTTGAGATTGTAACTGCACTAGAATTGCTACAATAATGACAGCAGCTGGACGAGAGAAAAAATTACAAAACCTCAACAACATGGAACTTTAACATGGTGTGTATGGCTTGTGGCTTTGCCACAGACAGAATCGAAGAAAAAAATCAAGAACAATCACAAAAAAAAGGACAGAACGTAATTATGAAACCATTAACAAAATCAAAACTTAAACTGAAGAAATAGCGTAGCTGGTTCAGAGTTTCACGAGCCATTACAATTACTATAACTCACCGAGAATTATAATTACTATAACTCCCAGCTCTTCTTCGACACACATTATAGGCTTACAAAACCCGAATTTTCCCAGCGACAAAGAACATCAATTGGAATCAACGCTCATCTCATTAAATGAAGATTTAGAAAAATTTAGAGAAAAGTTTGCTAGGCCCCAATATTGCGCAGGACCAGAATACAAATTCCACGCTGCCTGATTTCTGTCGGCTGAGCGTGAGCGCGCACGCACACAGCTATCAGGGTTGCAAGACTGAATTTCTCCGAGCGAAAACGTAAAATTATGGAAATCTTAGTATAAAATGTCCTCATCGTCAGACACTGAGTGGTCTTTATGGTTAAATTTTGTTCGCATAAATTCCAAACGTGAGGATTTTCAGCAGAAAAAGGATGGGCCTGGCTACCCTGAGAGCGATGAGAGTACACACACTCAATGGCGGTCACGCTGGCGTGCTACACGTGACCTTCTTCCCTCGACAGGGCCGTCAACACGCGGCTCAGAATATTAAATAGGGTTCAGGAAAGTAGTCTTCATATTATGAAATGGAGCCAGTCACGAAAGGACTGCAGAGAGTCAGGTAAAAAACGAAAACATCGTGAGGAATGAGCGATGCTTTTGATGGACAATTAGTACACGAAACGAAAATTGAATTTTACATGGGAAGGCACGAAAAATATACACTAAAAACCCTTTTGAGGAAACATCAACGACCAGAATGACTGTGATATGAATTATTTAAGGTAAACTAAGTACCGTTTTAGCAATGTCACCAACACTAAGTGCATGACAGCCGCAGACAGATAAGATAATGAATGTCACATAAAAGCGAAACATTCAATTCAAAGTGCAAAATTAGATATTTGGAAGGTACAGATACTGAAAACTGGCTTACCGTGCAAGAGCAGAGAAAGTAATCAAGAATTAAATAACGCAAAGAACAAACTCACCGTTGAAGATCAAAGACACTATGTACTGCCTAAGGACACCTGATATCAGTGAAGTTTCACCATAAACCGCTATCGCAACGCGTGGTAGATATTACGACAGCTTATCGCTACCGGTATCGATTGAAACCTCCGACAGCGATTTGAGCTATGGAGAGTGGTTTTAGCAGCAGTCTGACAGCAACACGTAGGTAAGGCAAAAAAATTAATCGAAAGTGAGAGCAAGCATCTACTCTCTCCAAGCAGCCCGATCAAACGTGTAGTAATGAAAACAGGAACTAGCTATTGAGAGAGCAATTCAAACCGAAGTTCCTGCTCAAGCACCATATCGCACGTACAAATTTCATATCGGCATGAGAACAGGAATGAATTCAGAGCGCGACTAGTCAAGGAATTTACTAGCAGTACTGCACTCGCCAATATCAGCTGACAACCGTCACTACCTTGCACTTCAGCGACGGGGATTATCTCAAGTTAGTTTCATAGCTGTGTAGCTCATGAAATTATGCGACATTTTTTACTGCGGCCCACCCTGTAGAGAGCAATTTATGGCTCACCCTATACAGGGTGGGCTACAAAAACCAGAACTCTTACGTTAGATAGCAGAAATTTAGTATCACTGATACATGCACTCTTCCTTCTAATTGAAGAAACCGGACGAAAATAATTTCGTTTGTCGTATTTGAGTTATTGCCATTGAATTAGAGAATTTGGGTTTTCTGGCCCCCTCTGTATATATTGCACCACGTCAGCTAGAGGCACAAATGGCAATTTGATAAGCATCTAAGGTGGCAAGTCACGCATTAACGCTCTGTTGAAAAGCTCAACTTGCCCCCAGTTACGGCTCGATGCAAAACAAGAAATTCCCTCTGATCATCATAAGGTGATACTACTTCAAACCGCCGGAGAAGTTTCGGTAAGTCTTTGGTAAACCACAAAAGATAGGTAGAAAAGGGAGAAACAGGAAAATAACTTGGCCTTCAAGGGGTTAAAAATAAAAACAAAAAATGAGTAGCCCGAGATTGGACGGTTTATTTCAACCGGAATTAATTGAAAGAGTTTCAACCAATCAGTATTCACATAGTTGTTATAGTAGGAAAAGAGTAAAATGGATCTTTCGAGATTTGAAGCAGTAAGCAATAAGCAACGCACCTGCAATCGACAGCAATGAGAAACACATTATTGCCAAAGTATGAGACTTGAGGCAAAATAACTATGTAAGTCAACCTCAATACTAGCAAATACGACCGTTTTACGAAAGCAAAAAAAATCAGGTGTCCTCATAAACGAATCCTCTATAAAAAAAATGACAAGGATGATGTACGCTCACAATTCACGTACGCAACAGTCTGTAAATAACGAAGAGCACAACCTCAAGTGCTTGCAACTATAGTAGGAAAACAGGCACATGTGTGACAACTGCGAATAATCCTCTCACACATGTTTGAGTCTCGCAAAAGTGCCTTAGATTAGATTAGTCGTTAGTTTTAGCCTCCCTACCTAGCAACAAATGCGATCCAAAGAGAGGAAGGAGGAAGGCACCATTTAGTATGGAGTTAAGGAAACGCGGAATCTACACAGAAAGGCATAGAAACAGTAAGTTGTGAAAGAATTTCATGAAACAAGAAACAAGAAAAAGTTGAAGAGGAAAGTAGTAGGTGATGAAGAACAGAACAGCAGTGGACCGAAAAAAGGTGGTCCTTAACACCACAAAAACATTTTATTTCAACAAAAAAGAAGGCCTACCTAACTCTTAGCTCGGGCCCTCACATTGTCCCCCTGGGAGCGCTAGTTCCCATAGATACAATAATTGTATCCACCTGAGGGGTGCAAAAGTGCGTTAGAGATCTCCGAAGTTTCCTCCACGCAGATCATGGCAGGTGTTGCCGAGTTTCCCCAGACAAAGTCATTAGTGAAGGCCACGAGAAGGACAAGCACACGTGCTAAATATCCCAGTTTGTTACGTTGTGCACACGTTAAGTTTGCAAGTAATCTTATTCACTTATAGATATTGTTCTATCGGGGAGCCAGTCATGTCAATTTTTTGTATTTAGAACCACAAATTTAAAACATTAATTGAACAACATGGACTAAATTAGTACTCTAACTTAACTAAATTAGTAATCTTAACTACTTAAATGAGTAATCAAGACTTTGTTGTGAATAAACTTCACAGCTAAGTCATGATGTGACCTGACATGCAAAAACAAGAATTTTTTTCGCAAATAGGTCACGAACTTCAATGAACACAAACCTAGAAATATTTTCACATCGCATAGAACAAATATCCAATTAGAAAGAAGGCAATCTAAAGACATTATTACTGTAACAATTTGTGCACATCATATTAAAAATGAAGCATCAACGATGAATTCTCAATAAAAACGATAAAATCAAACATAGATCCAAGGCAGAAGATTAACTCTAAAGCAGAGAAGCTCCTCGTAAACTCAAAAACAGGTGCAGCGTTAGCTCGAAATGAAAAACTACACAAACGAATGCAACAGTAAGTTGACAAGTGGAATAGAATGAGCTATTGAGGAGAAAATCTAAGTAGGGGAGTGTTATGGGGCCTAAAAGAAATCCACGACAGCTGGCACACGAAGAAGCTCGACCGAAGGAACGGCGGCGGCAGCAGGGCAGCGGCGACATGTTCACGACATGCACACACGCGCTCGCTCCGGTGCTGCACCGTAAGAAACATCACTCATTTCCAGCGACGCTGTTCCCAGAAACCACCACAGAAATTCAAGGAGAATCAGCAACGTGGTGTGAATATATCTCAGGATTGAAGGGAGGGAGAGACAATGTTTTTTTCATAGATTTCACGAGAGAAATTATATTAACTAAATACATATACAAAAATAAACGTTGAAGAGCTTGTACTAATTTTCTGAGCAAGTTTTGACAAACACGTTGAAAAGGATTAAGATGAAGAAACAAAAAAAATACGCTGAAATCAGCTTTTATATGGGGATGAAATTACAGCACACCATTGTGTTGTAGAAACCCATGCGCAGACAAAGCCTTGCATGAGGTCTCCGTTCGGTCTTCCACAGGAGAGGCGCAGCAACTCTTAAGTTCAAGGATAAGTTTCACAAGCACCAGCATTGAGACAAGCGACTTTACTATATTACAGACACGAGCGCAGATTTTTTTTCAGATATATGCATAAAGAGCTCGCAAGAGCTTACTATTTACACTGTCCATACTAACAGGATCACAAAAAGCAGTGTCAAATTTGTCTTCAGCTCGAGGAGAAATTGAAGCCCTCGAGTAGGTGATGAATACATCCAAAGCGATCCATTTCCAGGGAAGGAATAGCGCGAGAATTCACCTAATTACGATAGTACGGACTCCCTGGTGCGTTTCTGCGGCTTGCAAATCGGTGGGGCGGAGTGAGTGGACATCTGTTGAACGCTTTCCTCTTATGGCTTTGCCATACGGCGACCTCAACGGGACCGTTATTATTAAACGAGATCATTTTCAAATGAAAAAATGAATCAATGAAAAGAACTATTAAAATTAAAAACTATTGATAGCTATGAGAGTTTGAGCCACGTTGGCTGTCTGTGAAAAAAGAAAAATGATAAACTAGAGTAAAAAATAGACGCTATTGTATCACAGGTCACAGCATAATCAAAATTGATAAGAAAATAAAAGTATGGTAATACACAGCACAAATTTACAGAAATACATGAATAGCAAACAGGAGAATAAATAACTATCATAAGGCGAGAAGAAAGATAAGGCAATAGAAGCTCAAATGAAAATACGAACTAAAGACTCTGTGCTGCTCCACAAGTAGGTTATAGCCAACGGATAACAATAACGAATGCAGAGAATTATAAACCTCCCTCACGATTGTCAGGAGGGACGTGCAAAGGCACGCATTAAGGCTGCACTCAACTTTCTGAACACGCAAGGACACTCGACAAGTATATACGTGACGCACTAACTCCTGGGTACAGTGAACGTAATTAGGTTCATATCAATCAAACGGTTCGTAACTTTTCACGTTTAAAAAATATTTGATGCAATTTCAAGCATGGAGGCCAGTCAAGTAGCTTGAGTTACGTGATAAACACTCGCCCTACAACGACCCAGAAACCGAAGTCTGTGTCCATGGCATGTCGACACATGGGCGCTGGACAACCTCCTGCTCTTAACGGTATCTGTAAAAGTACTTAAGAGTTGGTCGGTGTTTCCACTTCGGGAACAGGAGCAATTCGATCATAAAGGAAGCATAGAAGGAAGAATAATTAAATTTACGGTAATCTGCAGCATTAGCGAAAAAATTACACTATAATACCAGAAGCACTTGATCAGAATTTTTGTTCTATTAGCCTTAATTTTACGTCGCATGATGCGTGACAAGTATTTGATATTTTATTTTTGCAAGGCCAAACTGAGTTTTCCTTGCATTCATTTACAGGTTAGTTAACATTAAAACTTCACTCACAGAGCATAATTTGAGACATCATTTTGCTCGTCAAAAGGTATTCATTCTGCCGCTCACCAAACCGTTCTAGGTGACGTACAATTTTTTCTAACTGAAAATGAACAAGCACCTTCATTAACAAAAAAATTATCCACGTTATGGCAACTTCAATTTTATTGCAGAGTGCTGATGTTAATCTCTTAATTCTTATCCATAAGTAACGAAGTTCTCTCAGTGAAAGCGCTATTAAGGAACAGTATAAGAGACGCTCGGAGCACGATGCCTTACATTCTCTAGCACTCAGAGAAGTCACTCGATGTAGTTTCAACAAATTCATGTTATCGCCGTATGTAAGAAGTTACAGTAACAAGGTTCAGATGAATATAACGCATCTCTTTAATTACACAAAACAAGTAAATATTTTTTCTACAAAATAATCACACTTTTTTATTAGAACTTACTGAAAGATTATCATCGCTAACATTAGAGTTTATGATGCAATATAAAGTTGTGTCTCTAACTATTTTTTAACGTCAAAATGACATGGCAAGTCTTCTACGTAAAATAACTAAGACTATAAACTAAAGCGTAAACCCAAATACGATGAATAACTAACCATGATTTACTTTACTCTACTACTCAGCTAGGACGATGTATAAAGGCTTGCTCAAGAAAAATAAGTTAAGGATACGGCGACTGGGTACAAAACAAGCGCACACAAACATGCAGTTCGTAATTCGTGCAGGCATAATACTGGAGAAACCAGCATCCATGACTGCAGCGCTCTATTTAGACCGGTCCCAACGCAGGCATGACGTGAAATTGCTAAACATCTCTACTGACATCACTCACGTAGCTGCAGATATGTCACAAGAATGAAGAATCTAAACCGCATCCCAGGTTAGTACAAGGTACTCGCATTGTGTTTGCTTGTGTTATTGACTCGATTCCGATACAGTTTGCAGTATCTCGAGGGTCTAGGTTATGAGACAGCAAGAATCCTCACTTGCTTGAAAAGTAAATATGCTTCGATTCACTTCATTCCAACGTAGCTGACACTACATTAATTACCTATGCAGCGTTAGCGTCCCGCTTGTGTTTATTCTTAGCTTTGGATAGTTTGTGAAGACAAGACGCTATAAAACTGATTATCACACACCAGAATCAGAACCGAAAGAGAAGTATAAACTGATGTTCGCTTTGCTTAAATCGTCAAAGAAATCAGCCAGCGACGATGTGGACAAAACACTGAGAAAGTTTACAGCCCAATCGAAAGACACGCTAAAGAAAATCGAAGTGGCAGGTAACTCTCGCAAGAATCACCTTGACTCCATCGGATAGCTACACGCAAGCTTCTCCATCCGAGTGCAAGCACCCCAGACAAACTGGCGGCGGAGGAAGCAAGCGGTGAGAGAACCAGTCTTCTTCACCCTAACAAGCCCCCCCCCTGCCGGGCCACTTGCCCTCTCGCTGTCGAACACAAAGCACTCGAGATCATAAACGAATTTTGGACCCTAATACAAAACGTAAATGAACTACAGAATAACACGTTACTCTATTCGAGAGACAACGTGAGTGGAATAAATGCGAGCTTGTTTAACACAGAATCAGAGATGTGTTAATCGTCACCAGGGCGCACTCGTGGTCACACCGCAGCCGTAGCATGATTACGCGCGTAGCCTCGTGAAGGCATGCAAGAAGATACTTTCAAGGAGCGCTAACAACCCGTCACATTTTGAGATATCAGCACATAAACTGCAGCTACACTCGCGTCAAGTAATTAAAAACAAAGTTGCCGATCACGAGGCCGTCGTGAGTGAGAGGAAAATACATTGTATACAAATACGTGCTAATTCGCTCACACACCTTACACTTCGGACATAAAAAATACATTACGCAACACGATGTTCAATATAATCAGAGTATGAATCAAGTTAACGACCGACACATTCGTTCAATGGCGCTAGCGACACAGTAGAGGAATATGAAAGATGTGAACAAGTGTACCTGATCAAGTGCACTGAGTACGAAGTCATAAAAAAGTTTTCCGCGACAAAACTAAAAGAAATACGAGTAAAGTGATACTACACGCGTGACTGGAACGAGAGTGACTGGAATTTGACTGAGCTTACTAAACACAGACTCGAGGAGCAGTGGCTGACCAGGATGTACAAGTGAACATCTTCCACAAGTAGAGTGGCAATAATAACGGTCAACACAACATTACCGGTGGCAGCACGCCGATACTGAATGTGTGGAAACATTAAATAGATTTTAATGCCATTTGTTAAACAAGTCCGTTCAAGTCTCCTAGCCACAACAAAGGCGGTCTCAAGAGAACGAAGAGAAGGGACTAATTCATTCGTTCGTACTGTAGAAAACGGTGAATTTATGCAAGAGGCATGTATGTTCACAGACCATTTAACCTGCGTTTCCAGACTATACGAGCTTCGCATCAAAACAGCAAGGAAGAGGAAGAAAAAACATAGAAGAGATAGCAGAGAAGGTATAAAGATTGAAAGAAGCAAAATGAACACAAAAGATAGAAGTCCCAAAGACCTGCCTCTGCAGCTGAGGTAGCTTAGCAGTACCTCTCTCCTTCCTCGAGTGCCCATAACAGAGACATTTTAACTAACCTGAATCTATTGCCCATCATGTGCCCTTTTGCACAAAACGAGGCTTTAAGTAAGATAAAGCATTGTTTTAAAGATAAACATCGTAATAAAGCGATAATTTCACCACTCAACATGCACAGAAATTCTGTCAAGGTAAACGCTTTTTATGCAAAGCTATCAGCAGCGGAAAAATAAAACTATGACACTGACTCACTAAGTCGTCGGAGCAAGCAGGTGTGAAGTGCACCTGAACATCTTTGGCCTTAAAATATAATAATTCCACATCGACGAGTTTTTTCACCGAATACTAGTGTTATAAAAAATGGAATGTAGAAAACTAGCAAAAATTTCAAGTAGCAACCTACAGAGGAAATCACCCTAAGAATAAAACGAGGTTGCATAGCAAATATCCTCGACAAGCATTAGCCTTTGGGACCATTGAAGTGTTTAGGCAGGCAGAAAAACAAGAATTTGCTCAACGTCGTATCAGATATCTCGGTCAGAGCATAGATGCGACTCAGCACGTAATACATGTAGTAAAAGACGATCGAGGGACCGGTTTATTCAGCTGCTAAGGGCACCGTCACTTGAACTCGTATATTTCACCTAAAATTTAGCAGAACAAGATAGCTGATTTCATGTAGCCCTACATAAAATGTACTCCTAGGTTGAAATATGAAAGTTAGCTATTTTTTATTGGTTGTAAGATGCGGTCATTTCCCGGAGAAACTCACTCCACCAAACAGTTTGAAGAGCGAAAGCAGTTCCGAATATACATACAAACACGTCTTAACCTAAAACATAACGAATAAAACGCTAAACCAAAATGAACTAAAAATCAGCGTGAATAACATTTACGTAAACAATGCGTAAGGAATCAGCAGAAAATGATCGGGATATAGTGATACATTGGTAATAAATACGCGTCAGAACGCGGTTACCATCAGGAAACTGAGGGGTGGGGAAAGACAGGTCACCTACACTACGTACGGGAAAGCGTTGACGGAACAGCACCTGAGTCATGCAGCGAGACGTTGGAAATGTAGCTTAACGTTAACATGAGGACTGAATGATAAGCTTGAAAGTGGAGAACAGTAGTCAGAAAAATGCACCTGAACTGCTCAGTCACAAAAATGCCATCAAAGGGGCAAGTGATGATGAGCATGAAAAGAAGACTTCAGGTAACTCCAGCACGCTTTTGATTTTCGTGAGGTACAATTTAGAACCTAACCCAACCTTATCGTTATAAAAATAACGTCTTTAGCGCTAAAGAAGCAAGTCGGGCCCCTCTTCCAATCCTTTCTATCACTAGTTATTGACAAATGGTGTCGAAAATGAACCTTGATTCTCTTCCAGAACAAAAAATAAAACATTTAATTGTTCTGTACATAACATTCAAACTGAGAGGTCACACACTTCTTCTCACCGTTATTCACCCCGTGATAATATCGATAAATGAGGACACTCATTACATAATGTGTCATTGTTACCGTGTAATTAAGTTGTACCATACTCAACCCAATGTCAAGCTAACCAGAAAGGAACGAGTGCCTACAGGCGCGTAGAATTTGAACTGTCTAGCACTTTCAAGTTCATTTAATTTTATTAACCTCGATGGCCTTTAATACACTATTCATTTTGAAGAACGCAACTGTTCGCCATTTGAGCTACACGACTGTTCATGTACCTCAAACATGTCTTCGACGCATTAGAAGCCTAAGAAATTCTAAACGGATAAATTATACCATTAGTTTTAGCCTCCTTAAACGTTAACAAGTGCATTACAATAGGTTATAAACGAAACTCATTTTCAATATTATGAACAATGACCACATTAACCACAACAAAGATGTTTCCATGAATGAAAAGAGAAAGCACTATTTAGTTTGGAAACAAGAGAACGGAGATTCTATACACAAGCAGTGTTTTCATACCCTGCTCATAGAAACAGCAGGATTGAAAGAAGTTTGTGAAAGAAAATAAAAGTTGATGAAAAATTAATAACTGCTGTACAGCAGTGAACCGGAAACGGATGGTCCGTAACAATACAAAAAACCTATTATATTTCAACAAAAGGAAAGCCTCCAACTCCAATAGATACAACAGTTGCATCCCCCTGAGAGGAAGTAGTTCTCAGAAACCCATTCAACTTTTATACGTAGCACTGTGGTGTAACTCGAAAATAGGGATCATGATTCATTTATAATAGAACGGTTTAATGCCTAGACTATTGCGCGCTCCAGAAAAAAAATATTTCAGTATCAATCAAGAGCCGTAGCATGATTACATGTTTCGAAGAGCTACGAGTTGAGGAATGAATGGAATTTTACCGTGAGGCTAGGCCGCGTAGTGTGGATACAACAGCCAGCTTTGAAAAGGACCGCATCGGCGGCAAGAGGCGGATGTGATGAGCTTCAGTGCTTCACACACGCGACGTTGGCATGTGATGGACAAACTATGGAACGCTCGAGCAGATCATGCTGATTAGTGCAGTCATTACTCCCACAGTGTGATGGCGCAATAACCGATAGAAGAGGCTCACTACACAACGATGCAATGAAGAGTGCCGTACTCAAAAACAGGTGAAGTCTTAAGTGCACTAAACCATAAAGAGTAAGGACACAATTCTGCAACCTATGATGATTAAATTGAAGAAGTACTAATTGTGATGCTATACAATGATGAGTCTACTCACGTATGACTTGGCACGGTACAGACTTTTTAATAGGTCTAACGCTTCTAACTTGCCTAGCATCCAATTTGTTTTCCGTTGGCATAGGCTTTTCAAATGACGTGTTTTAGTTTCACTAGCTTTTTTAAAGTAACATGCTTCCAAGAATGACTCATACATTATTAATCATTTATTAATTATACACAATAAGAAAATAAATTGGACTTTAACCAACCACAACAGTCTTCCCATAGCGTTAGCTATTAGCAGGTAACTCAACAGTAGACTTCTTCATAGCGGTCATCAACCAGAAATTCTAAGAATGAATGAAAACACCTTCCTCAATACTTTTCACGGCATGAAGAGTTACACAAGCAGCATGACAGTCACCGACTTCCAAAGGCTTGGTCAAACGCACAAACTTATGACACGGAAAAACATGCATCGCCAAACAATGTCCTCACAATGGAAACAAGTGGGCGGGTTGAGACAAAAGTCGGCTTTTCGGCGAATGCGCTCGTGAGAAAACTGAGACTGAACCCATTCACAGCAATGCAGCATTGCACCAAACTTAAACCTAACAACTGACAGCGGGCTCCTTTGACGGCAAACTCACACGTGCAGAGAAAAGGCATTGACTCTCATTCTAAAAAGATCGTGTGATGTTCGACTACTACGCTGTAACTAACGCATATACATATGTCGAGCAACATTATCATAAACAAACGGACACCTGAATTACACGAAACATGTAGTAAAAATGCTTTCAAAATACGATAGGCTCACAAAAACGCGTGAGGAGATACATCGAAGACAGACTTTGATCTTTACAAGAAGGGAAGACTGAGCTTAGGACTACAAGTGTATCGGACGTCGCACAGAATACGATAACAATTAATGATATGTCAAGCATGTGTGTGCGGCGTACGCGCCCGGCACGCATGAGGAATCCTACACATGTGCGCGCGTGAATGTGCGTGACTTGCAGGCTAGAGGTAGCCTACTTGTGGGCTTCGAGTGTGTGTACACGGAGCTTCTTCAGAAGCTGCTCGCATTATACTGCCCTGAATTTTGTCTCCGTGAGGATGGAAGGCCACGGCGTTCCTCAAAGGCCTTAGACGGCCACGCGGCAGTGGTTGCGAGGCAAAACACCAAGTTTTAGACGACTTCCAGGACATAAGAAGTCCCGTAACAAAACAAATCACTTTAATGGCATAGCGTGACTTGACAAAGAAGCAGCGCTCCTCCAGAAAACAAGAGCACGGATCAGCTAAACGCTTCAATTCCCCAGGACACGATATTCCATCGACCTCTTCACGATTTCTTCGAACTCATTCCAGTTGCAGCTAAAATGAGTCGTAGAATTTTATATCTGGCGTTTTATAGCAGCTAGAAATTCTGAATATAAGCTCAGCCATGAACCTGAAAGGAGAATTCACCGAGAGACCAGATTTCAAAATTAGGAAAAATCCAAGATAGAGATGATCGACCTCAGTTGACCAATTTTAACGCTAATACTAAAACCGACGTACGTAACGAATGCCACATCTCGTATACAACTGCAACCTAATGTAATGAAATGACCTCATCTGATGATGTCAACACATACAGAGCACTCAAACTTTCCAGTGACATTCGGTAAGAATTGAGTTCGGCGCAACCTGGCATTGTTGACACGGCACTCGCATCACGAGGGATAGATACATCGAACTAGGGCACGAGACAGAGACCGTAGCACTGACTCTATCCTCCTCAGACAGCCTCTTGACGACAGAGGCGACCGTCACACACGGGCATGTCCACATGACGAGAACAAACCTCAATGTCTCATCAATGTAAAGGACACACAAACGCATACGAATGTGTACTTCACTCAACCCCGGACTCAATTCTACTCACCGTGTCGAGGTATTCAATAATGTGATTTACTATTAATTGCGTTATACGTCATGATTAATACTAGTTTAGTCTGGACCCACTCGTGTGAAAGAAGAGGATATATTTATATTTAGTTAGATGTTAGTTTCAGCCTCCCTCACCGCAAAAAAAAGACGTTTCAAAGAGATGAAGGAGGAAGGCACCATTTAGTATGGACTTGAGGGAAGGCGGAATCTACCCACGAGGTGCATAGAAACAGTAAGTTGGGAAAGAAGTTATGAAACATGATACAAGTTGAAGAAGAAAGTAGTAAATGCAGGAAAAAAAGGACAACAGTGAACCGATAAAAAGATAGTCCGTAACAACACAAAAAATCTTGCTCAATTTCAACAAAAGGAAGGCCTACACCTAACCTTAAGCTCAGGACCTCACATATTTCCTATCGAAGTGCTAATTCCCACGAATACTATAGTTGAGTTGGAATTGAGAGGCTCAAAGAGGACAATACTGCGCCAACACATCCACTATTGACACGGTGTTGAAGTGTTTTTTTATCATGCTGGTCGAGAGCTAAATCAGACGTCATGTCAATGTTGCTATTTTTACCAAGTACAATGACTTGGAAAACTCCTACGAGAATGGCTCGACATCATTCAGAGTTACTCGATTAAAAACCACAATATTCAGCACAACACAATCAAGCAACCTTCACGAATTGTTTTCGTTTGTAGGCATCCGCCTTAATCACATCCGAATGTCACGAACTATGGGCTAACATTTAGCACTATTAACTGGAGCGTAAGCTTCTCTTTAAAACATTTTTCCGCTTATAACACCTTAGGAAAGCACATATGAATAACAAAAACTACCAAAGGAAATAATATTTCAAGCCGATAGATGCAAAAAAGTACTCAATAGGGTAAGTGCCGGGCAGGAATTGCCATGATCACAAAAATAAATGTAAGCTGGAAAAAAACTCCAGCGTCTACTTAGGGAGCCAGTGGTGCAGATTGCAGCGGCTACCGTCGTCCATTTCACGGCAACTTCACTGGTCTTCATAGAGAGCAAGCCTTAGTAGCACGGATACCATTTTTCTAGGAAATTTGGAAGCAGTGCTTCAACGTTCTTGGGCACGGTGATCCTCTGGTTGAGCAAAATCCAGGAGATCATGCTTAGTGCATGTAATTGCATTGTTTAACAACATTTTAAGACTTGCAATATTATCTATTGTAGTTGTTATTTTATTGAGCCTCGAGTGTTGTTCATCAGGATGATTCCCACATCGAGTGATAACAAACTAAGTTTTAAGCTCTTTGCTTATTTAAGTTTTACATCGGAAAACAGTAGAGCAATCTTAAAAAAATCCAAATAAATCGGAGGAGAACCATGACCTGCTTTATTTGTCTTCAGACGGACGTTTTATCAAACGTTCAAGTTTTCAGGCCCAGGTACTTGAATAAAAACCCGGGAAGGTTGTTCAAAAAACAGAAGCAAACGATCAGGTAACCCACTTTATCTCAGCGCACAAAAAGGCGAATGCTAGGTATCTGTATTTTTTCTTCAGAGTTCATCAACAGGGTAGACGATTCGTAAAGTGAAAAATAATTTGAATGAAATATTCGCAATAAAATTCATCTTGGAATGAAAGTTACATTGCAGATGAACATAAAAAATTAGAAACCGGAGGAAAAACAGTGCACTGAGCTCAATTTACTTGGAAAATTGCGCATCAGAAAATCAAATGAATTAAAATGACTCGTGTATCCAAGCTCATGTGAAGCACACTAGCGAGAAAAAATATATAAACCGAAGTCATAGAAAAGAAAATTCAGTACGATGCGCGAATTAAGAAAGAATACCAGCTTCACGAGACCGTGAAAAACTCTAAATGGGGCAATAAAATGTTTCCACCGACGACAAAAATACGAGATTGAAAGGGCAGGCTGGCAGCGTTATTTCCGGCAGAGCGTAAAAAAATCCGGTATGTAGAGCAAGGATAGAGCGTGAACGATGCGACCGCTTTCACTAGGCACGCTCCCTGAGGCTGGTGCCAGAGCAATAACGCCATTGACGGACCCGCATGCGTGCGTAGCGACGAGAATTACCGTCTGTGTCACAGGATGTGTTACAGGCAGAGTTTGATTAGTGAGCAACTAAGCCTGAATGTCTGGCCAGCGGCTCGTGGGTACTGCACTCACGGTCACGATGGGGTTTTCAGGTTGGCTGTGGCCAGACATACAAATGCACAAGAGTTCAAGTGCTTAAACAGCAACCAAATTTCTCACAGCGGGGGTCACACGGTCAAAACCGTGCCAAGCAGAACCTAATAGCACACGCCCTGATGTAAATAAAAAACAGGTGCGCAATGCTTTAAAAATTTTGTGAGACTTTGC
Organism: Morinoia aosen; assembly: GCA_030386875.1. NCBI lineage: Eukaryota > Metazoa > Arthropoda > Malacostraca > Amphipoda > Talitridae > Morinoia > Morinoia aosen. The sequence continues at coordinate 14,487,476 of CM059563.1, forward strand.
TCAGCGTGCGAAGGGAAAAGAGGAGTCGCTGTTTTGAAGTTCAAAGTCTTTACCTGGCAATGCTCCAACTTTTATGTTTACCGCGCTCATTAGTTGGTCACCCAATGACAGCAAAGCGTAGGAAGTTCATCATTAACCAATTTGTAGGCAAAAAATCACTTAGCATGCCATTAATATAGCTTTATTGAGGTTTACTCAGGAACTCCGCACATCACGTTAAACTGCAACGAACGAATAAAGCTCGAAAATACATGGACTTCTAAGCAAAACTAAATACAAAAGAACACAGAAAAGAAACTAATTCTTTCACTATTTTCAAAAAGAATAAATTTAATACGGAACCTGATATGAAAAATCTGCTATTCAGGTCCTCGTGGTACAATTTTCCTGAACTTTTAAATACAATCAAAAACTATTCGCATGCCTCCACAAGTTGACGACAAATTTAATGCACACTAACTCTTTTGAACGAGTTTCACGTTCAACTGCATAACTTACAAGGGTTTCAATTCATAAAAAAAACAGAACCTAACCAGGATGCGGGTCATTTTCACTTGCGACATCTGAATTTTTAACTCGTCCGAAAAACGCCGCAAAACAAACGGCCACACCCGTTCGTCAAAAGCACATGCGCTGCGTGCAAGCCATTTTTATCTCGCTCATAAGGTTGCGACATTAAATTATTCATTTTTCGTCTCCATTACCATGCTCTTGCTTGCGCCTAACAAAAAACACAATTATATCAAAGCTCACTCGCGACCAAACGCAGATTAACGGAATAGAATTCTTACGAGCCTCCAAGCACGTATCCCCCCACAACTCCAGCCTTAGTGGCACGTAGCAAATTAAGAAACAATTCTTAAATACGAGTGAGCGGCTCTTTATTAGGGCGCAGCTAATTCATACTGAATGTGACTGAAAGAGAATACAATACTCTTGATTTTGATTCCGCGTTTCAAGCTTCAGCTTGATATAAAAAACGACACAAAGTATATGCGTTTTCTTCCATGGCATCATACGGATGTTTTGCTTCAAAATTAACTCAGGCCGAACAATTTCCAACTGAATACTTCAAATGACAATTTTTATTCAACCCTTTAACGTCAGTATTTTTCTACTCAAAGCTGCCACTCGGCAGTGAACTCCAAAGGAGACACTAGGGAACAAATTCAACAAGATATACAATATATTGAGGCTATTTTCAAAAGTGGACCGAAAAGTCCTCCTGAGCGTTAAAGGGTTAATTAAAACTTATTGTGAGCAATGAACATGCCATCCTCCCACCAGGCTGAACAATGCAAGTAAATGGGATAATAACAAGAAAAAAGGAATGACAAGTTCACACGTCAATAGCTTGGATGCCCGCCGGTGATAACTGAGATTTCCATTATGCGGGTGACCAACCGTTGGTCATCACCTATATTTATGTTACCTTAAACCACAGCGAGGTGGTGGCGTTTTAAAATCATTTCTTAACCATTTGAAAGTTGAATGTTGAAATTAAGTTCAATCGTGATTGAATCTTTGAATTTCAGTTTGAGTTGGCGCAGTTAAGGTGTTAAACAAGACAAGCGAAATAAGATACAGCAAAAGATACAGGATTAACACGTTTCCGCGGTTGCTACTGTTATTTAAGTTAGTTTGTACGTAGCTAAGTTGAGAAACCGACTTCATACCGCGAATACATTTTTATCTGGCTAAGAGGTGTGAAAAATGTAAGAGCAGGATGACACCTAGCCTCGTACACTATCTAAAGAAAAGGTAGAGAAATAATTGGAATGCTGTTCATTTATTCCGATACGGATATGAGAAATTGAGCTAGTGGTACACATATGTCCCAATACGTAGTCGATGTGTTTATATATAGAGAAATAAAACAAAAAGGAGGAGAGAGTGGAGGGCTAGGAAGATAGAGCCTGATGAGCGCACCAGACGCCGGACCGTCCCCACTCTGGCTGTTAGCTTGTCTCGCTTTAATTGATTTTACGAAATTGGCCTATTTATAAAACTTACGAATCATGAGGCCTAAAATTGCCGACATAATGTGGCAGCTCAGAACTTTATTTATTAAAAGTTGCCAATGTAAAAAATCGAAAGCATGATATTTCATCGAGTTTAGTTCGACTCAAAAACGCGTTTATGTGAAGTGTCTCATCGTTATTACGTTAGAGAAACAAAGTGTGAACGAAAATTCATCCTTTGGCAACTTACAAAATGTAATAATATGGTATATTCATGATACCGCGAAACAAAGTTTTAACATTTTGATCCATTCACGCATCGCATGCCGCAGATGACACAAACCAAAATGCGCAAACCAAAGCAAACAACAAACTTTTAGGCTTGCGCACTATGCCATAGATAGCACACATTTCAAGTTTTTCCATTATATTTGCCAACCAAGGCAAGGCACATTGCGGCTGTGTTCTTCACATCAATGCAATTTAAGAGGGTAATTGTTTTATTTCCCATTTTAAACAGTGCAGGAGAAAAATGAGGGACTGCGTACATTTTGTGGAAGTATAGTTGGAATGTTGCAGAGAGGAGTTGATCTACGGCGATTCTAAGATGCTTAAATCTCAATGGGAATCCCGGTTTATTGCATTGTGTCTTCCCGGTTAATCGGTAACGATACCTGCAATCTCAAATGACTAAGCAAACGCAGCGCATCTTGAGTATCTGATTATTAACAAAAGTTAATCACTTAATGCACAGCACTTAAGCAAGAATTAGACAATAAGTTCAAGCCTCCCTAACCACAACGAAGATGTTCAGAAGAGAAGAAGGACGAAGGCATTATTTGGTATTGATATTACATACAATTCAGCTAAACTACCAGTTTCAAGTACTTAACTACACTGGCACTGTAACATGCAGTAAAACATTATGGCAAATGGACAATTGAATACCATAAATGAACCGAATAGAAAAAAGCTCGAAAGACCAACAAATGCAAGCCTTTACACTTTTATTTTCAAGTGTGCTATAAAGCCGCACTAAAACCCAAAAAGAATCTCATCGTGTAACCAATATCAGTCCATCAAATCCCAGGCATTGGGGTTACGTCATGAGCGAAGTATGAATAGCCAGCGTTTCGAACCCCCACGAAGATAACTCACGACACACGTCGTGATAATTTATCGCAAATCTACTCATAACGAGGAAAGACAAAAGAAGGTTGCGAGCTGGCCGACTGGAAGAGCACAGCAAGCGAAGCAACAATTGGATTAGCTCGGGCAGTAGAAGTGACTGGGTCACCGGAACTCACAAAGGACAGGAAGCTTCACTCTCAGCAGAGTTGCCAGATTGGCCTTCTTCAGGCCAAAATACTTGGTTTTAGAAGCTTAACACGTTGACTGCGAGGGGTTAAGCTGAAGTTCAATATTCAACTCACAATTAAAGTTAAAAGGTAGTTGAAATTTTTATAAATACTTACATTAACTGGGTATATTGAATACCATTAATTTTAAAAGATTGTAAAAAATTTTCAAACGATCCATCGATGGGTCGTTTCATAGCTGGAAAAACCTAAGCACGACCCACCGATGGGTCGTATCGCAAGCAACGTGTTAAAAACGATCTGCTCTCTTCATTAGACAACCCTACAAAGTCACCAGAAGCTGAGTACTCCTTAACACCAAATTTTTGCTCTAAAAGAACCAAAAGATGAAATTTTACCGGGGAAAAAAGGGGCGATCTGGCTACACTGCTGACAGGAAGCAGGGCCAGCACTGCGGTGGACAGCATGAATGAGGGCACAGCGAGGGCAGGAAGTGAGGGAGGCCTCGCACGCCACCCTCAGGTGAGCGGGGTCACAGGAGGCGGGGCTTCAGATCAGATTTGTAACCGATTGGAGCCTTCCTAACCCAGCAACGGGGTTTTCAATGGAGGAAGGAGGGAGACATGTTTTGGTATGAAATTGTGGGAAGGAGGAATCTATACAGAAGGCATCCCCACCACAAGCAGCTAATAAAAACATCAAAATTGAAGGATATTGTGACTGCATTGGATTAGATGAGTTAGTTTCAGTCTCCCTAACCACAAAAACGGTGTTTCAAGTAAAAGAAAATAAAAGCTAAACACCATTTAGTACGGAGTTCTGGGAATGAGGAATTTACGCAAAAGTGAGGTCCCACAGAAGACCCCAGCGCATACAACCCGTAAGTTGAGAAATAAGTTTTTGGAACAAGATAGAAGTTGAAGAAAAAACTAATGGGTGCTGAAAAACCAAACAGCTTCAACCCCAAAAATTGTTCGTTACAAAACACAAATTAAGTTTGGTTTTATTTCAAACAAACGGCCAGCCTACCTTACCTTCTGCTCAGGAACTGACTTTCCCCTCCTGGTAACTAATTCCCCAAGATATTTTAGTTGTAACCACATGGGGAATACTTAATAAACACCAACTAAAATGTACGGTAGGAAATGGAGCATGGTGCAATGGTGTGCGTTTCTACATCTGTAGTGTCGTCCCCATTGTTCCGAAGAAAATAGAATTGCAGTCGGCAAGAAAGTAGCTGTCACTCAGAGCGATCCCAGCAATGAGTTTTCTCTCCAAGGACTGCCTTCATTACTTTCTGCTGCCCGGAGGATTCAGAAATAGTAGTAAGCCTTTAAATTCTCAACACCTAGATTTATTGTTTTTCAGAACACTGAACATGGATTTTTCACAATCGGAAAAGTTTTTTATCATGAAATTCTGAGCTACGTTGGTTTTCCTTATCATACAAGTTCATATTTTATATAAGTTGAAATATACATCGTAACAGTTTATACAAATAGGCCAATCTCCCAGAAATCGGCCTATTTCATTACTTTCTGTTGCCTGTGACGCGTGAGGCGCACCAGGGAGATGCGTGTCGGCTGCGCTCTTCAGCAACAAACTTTTCGTTCCACCCATGGTCACTAAAGACTGTAATTTAACATTGATCGATAAACGTTTTTCTCAGAATAGTATCAGAATACCCAACAGTCTAAAGGTACTAAATGAAAATCTAAATTAACCGCAAATCAGTTAAACAAGTCTTGGTAAAACAAACTTGTTTCTCAACTCGTTTCTATCATCTATGCCCCTTGAACATAGATTCCGCGTTCCCTCAAGTCCATACTAAATGGTGCCTTACTCCTTCCTCTCTTTGGAATGCCTTTGTTGCAGTTCGAAGGTTTAACTTAGAAGCCGAGCAGGCGCTCTTAGCCAATATCTATGAAAAATCTTATCCTTATTGAAAAATTCCAACGCTACTCAACTAACATCTAATCTTCATTACTATAATAACACGACTATCAAATATCTAAAAAACACTGACAGTCACCAATTATTTACATCGTAAACTGAGTATCAACCTTAATCAAGCCACTTCATACATTGATATTACTTCATAATAATTTCCAGTATACTTACAAATTGATATCAACAAAATACTGGAGTCGTATGCATAAGTCATAACAATGAGCCAATTAGAATTTGTGGAGTCAAGCTCTGAGCACTTGAACAACCATAACAAGGCAGAATGATATGCAAAATACAGGCTTGAACCGCTTGTATTCAAAAGGTGCCTCAATACAACGAAGCACTAGAATAAAAACTGGTCACAATATAGTGAGACATGTTCGTTAACATCAACTGATGCCGGAATACCAAACTTCAGCAAAATAATTCACTTAACCTTTCGACTGTTGCTCACAAATGCTTTTTTCGACGGATCTAAATTATCATTACTATTATTTTTTGTTTTTTAGATGCACATAAGACTGGCGTAACCTTCTGCACAACCGAAAGACAATTCAATTTAATTTCTTTCTTACTCGTAATTTCTTCGTATCCTTGTACCACCAGGACACACGTGACTGTGAACCCAATATTTCGCTCATTGGGAAGGACAGCGTCATAACTCAGAATTTTGGAAAATTGACTTATCCACACTGTTAAATTCGCCATTTCATTCTACGTACTTTGGTAAAACCGTCATAACTGTGCCTTCAAAATTGACCGAGAGGGAGAATTCCTTTTTTCGATCTAAGCTAATTCCGTAAAGCAGTTTGCAAAGTTAAAATCACTTTCTCCTGAAAAATCAAAAAATTTCGACTTAAGACGTTTTTCCTATTGAGCGATAGTTTTTTCACGTTTCTCCTAGAATCAGCTGCCACCGCATCGGAAGATAGAGAGCCACGACTCTCTCATGAACACAGCTGACCCGCACTGCACGTAGCCTGAAGAAGAGTTGTCCGGCATGAAGGCACCCTCCTTTAATCCGAGTTTTAAAACTCGGTCAATATCTTAACTGTGTTCAGAGAGAAGCTCGCGCAAAACTGGAAGTATGTCATACGAGCAAGGCTTGGAGGCGAAGTTTACTATTTTCCAGTTCTTGTCAGATACCCCCTGGATGTCGAGTTTTCATGGAGTTTTCGGAAGTAAAAATTCAGAATGGAACAGAAAACGAACAAAAATGTGTTTTTGTCCCTGTTTTTCTCGGTTTGGCCTGAATTCAAGGTAACTTGAGTTTTGCTAGTAAAATAAATTTAATGCAAAGGAATAACGCAAACCGTTTCACATAATATTAACAATCCACTCGATACTATGAATTATGTAACGAAATATGACCACATTTATTTATTCTATGCACTAGCATAAATTCTATGAACGATTATAATGCAGTAATGCATAATCGAAAATTTCGATTTGATTTCATCTTAAAAAATTCCAAACAAATTCAAAGTTACACTGGAGAAAACAAGACCTCATTGCCGTGGTGCAACAACTTCCCCTAGCTTAATTAAACAAGCGGTGATTCGTTTCCTACACGTGAATTATCGGCCCTCAAGTTCTGGCACTCTACTGACAGTAATTCTCAAGTGCACATCATTCGCACATCACTGTATAGAAACAACACCAGCAACAGGGTCATCTAGCATAACAATGACAGATCTTTTCGGTAAATGGAGCAAATGTGCATGAAACTCGTTTCCTCACAGCAACGCATTCTCCCAACTTCCTCAAGCGATTTATAGCATTTTACAATGAAAAAAAAACTTAAAATCGACGTCTAGACTCTTGGCCATACATTTTTGATAAAATATACAGCCTCGCTAGATTACCTGATAGCTAAAGAAGATGATAGAACACATGATCGACAAAATGAAGAGCATGAGCCTGCATTCGTATCCCTGATGCAGAGCTTTGATTACCATTCAGCATCTCAATGAATGAGGCGCATTCATGTCACACTACACATACATCTCAGACACGTTCACTGCAAGCTCTGCTCCATGTAGTGAATAGCCTTGTAAAGAAGTCAGAGCTGCAAGATTGCGTAACAAAGCTCGCCATGAAAAAAAAGATAGAAAAACGATCAAGCACCAACGTACAGTTGGATCAACTTCGCCTGTAAGTAAATAAATTTAATGGACAATTTTTCAGAACGATTATCAATTCCTACATTTTAGAATTCCATGAATTCGGAATAAGGTGAAGTAAAGAAAACTGCATACCTTCAAGGAGGCCAGACATCGTGTGACAGCGCGCCTTCCTTAACGTCTGTCTCGTTACAGCATAGACAGGAAGGAAAACGGTCTCAACGAGAACAGCAAACCTGACCAAATGATGGTGCCACAGTAACGACCATACATACTCTCGCGTACAACTGACTGAGAAGATGCAAACAACGCCCTCGTTCCTAGCGAATATAGAGCAGGACGGAAGTAGCAAACTGTTTCGAAATTGAGCAGGCGTGGTCCAACGAGAGTACTCAACGACTGGGGATCGATGGTCGCTACCAAATGGGACCCATGCAAGAACAAACAAATAGCAACTTTGGACAAATACCAACTCACTTGCTCTCGATTCTGGTAATTTCAGCAATAGGAAGTACATAATTTGCCGCAAATTGCTTCGTTAGCGCTCCCGAATCTTTCTACAGGAAAGAATTTTACACCGCTGAATTCCAGTAGAAGATGCTACTTGAAACGCTTCAAGTGAAGAAACTTTTAGAGTTGAAGACTGCGAAATTTGTCAGCTAGCACGGTCAATTGTAAAATATATTACGCTTGACAGGTGGAGGGCTCACAAGATGACAATATTTATCGATTTAACGAGTAAGTTTTTTGCAGTTTTAATCCAACAACTCAAAATTAACACAAAAAATTTGAAATAAACCAATATTGGCTTACCACATTGTGTTTGGCCGCTTTAGGATCGGAATTTACAAGAAGCGTGGCAGCACGAACACAAGCAATAGAGCGCGCCCAGTTCAAACCTTGCAGGTGAACTTCCGAAAGTTCAACTCGCATATCAGTTTCTTCAAAAATGTTTAAACGCACAAGAAACTCGACACTTCCGCACATTACATTCATAGAACTCCATTATTTTAAGTTCAATTTACGCTGACTAAAATGTTCCAAAATCTTGAATTGGGAACTTGAACTCGTTACCGCTTTGCGACACGGCATTTCAACGTACGCGTATTGTATGTCCTTGCACGAGCGCAAAACTCCAATACGTTTAACGTTTGACAGGCACGCGAAGGCAACGAAGGAACTGCGAAATGTTTCTTTCTTACATGCACTCACAGGGCACTGTTAGTGCATTAAATCCTCCACCTTGCGCAGCTTTGCAATCGAAAGCCACGCGAAGCTCACGAATTAATTTATTTTATTCCGCAAACAGGAAGCGCAAGGACTTGGGTATACATGACGCGAGAAGCCAAAAAACTCGAGATTCCCAAGTCCGTGTCCTCGCCAGCATCCAAATGTCACGAAAATTGAATTAGAACTTACAGGTGAAACTCTTGAAACGCACACTCACGGAACCGAAAATCAAATTCAGGAGATTTTGTCTCGAAGCCAAGACAAAAAACGACCAGGCATATAGATAGCCTTGATATTTTATTGTCGTGCCCGAGATCACGAAGCACGCCAAGACGGCGCTCAATAGGCATGAGTGTGGACTTTGGGCTTAGGGACTTGAGCACGGTAATTGTCCACGCTTTCATAAAAGGCTTGCGATCGTTGGATCTTTTTCTTAAGGAACTTCTGAGGGTTAATCGCCGTCTCTTCTTTAATTGGCTTTTGAGTGCTCGACTTTCAGCGAAGAGACAACGGTACACTAGCTGCAGTGTGTGCTCCGTATCGTCCTATAAACTTAGCATAGAATCTAGCAGTGAACGTATTCATGACAATTGTCAAAACCTAGCAATCCATAACAAAGAATTCTGGTCATTTGTACGGAGCTTGGCAATCACAAGACTGCATAATGAACAATCACATTCACGGGATGACGCGTTTGGAGTCCGAAGAACTTCTCGAAGCGGTTAGAAAAAAGTGGCGAGTCTGGTAAAAAAAAAAGCAAGGCCGCTTTAAGGCCCAGGAGACGAGGAGTCTTTGCGCCTCGCACGAAGGAAACAGTTACACAAACAATTGTCCGTGCTTCCGTCTAAACTGAGCTCTGTAATGTTTTGATCGAGTGCACTTCTTAAATAACAAACCCATTTTAGCGGCAGCGCAATAAAAAAAATTTTGAACCTATAACGTGAATTCAGAGAAAACCGTGAGGCCAGAATACGTTCCTGGAGGTAATAGTAGCACGATATCCCTAGATCAGAAGGAATCGTGAAGAAATTTCAGCAATGATAAGCAGACACCGCAACGCACCAACACCCGAGATACCCCCCGATGTTTCAAGACCCGAGTACTTCCGACTTGCCCTTCCCCAGAGAATGCAGATAGGATTTTGTGACAAGGACGCGCATAAATCTTCCCGACAGCTCAGACTTACGAGGGTTGATGAGGCTTTTCATCGAGCGCCAAAGCTCCAATATATTTACTTGCATTTTGTGCGATTTGAGCGGGTTTCCCGAAACAATCTAGATATAAAAGCTTCCATGCAAAAAAGCTTCAACGGTCATCTTAGAGACAAGATAGTTTTGTGACACGCAAAGAATAAAAAGTTCATCTGGTGGATTCGAATCCCCAATTTGATGTGAATGGACGTAAAGAAAACAAACAAATTGAGTAAACTAAAGTCTGACTTTATAATGATGCTGGCTTACTTCACGAGGTTACGCAACATGGCTTTTTCTACACTATGCAACTGTTTATAATATTACTAAAAAAACATACTATATGCGAAGACTAGTCCACACACTACAAATCTCAACTTCAACATTCAAGATAAATTGATGCAACTAAAATCTCATAAAAAAATACCAGAAAACATAAAACGATGAACCACAATGAACGCCAGCACAAGAGATGCAAAACAAAGCGCAGAGAGATAACGACAGGGCAAATTTCACACAAGCCGCAAGTTGCCAGTCGTCAGAGGCGTCCTCTAGAGAAGCAGCCGTTCGTGTCCTAATGAAGAGCGCTAAAAATTTCCGTAGAAGGCAGGAGCGCTTATCGGCGGCTGGCGGGGCACTGGGACTGGTAGCGAGGATACAAGTGAGCGGCGCAATGAGATGCAGGATCCAAGTAACGGAACATGTGGGAAGCGCTGCCAGCATGGTCACCATGGGCTTCAGCGCGGTGGCCGGCGAATAACGTCCGCAAACACTTCCAAGTCAGTGCAGACGCTTTTAGGACAAGGCATAGACGCTGTTGTAAACACACTTTTTAGAGTATGTACGTAGGAACTCTCATTAATAAATGGGGAAAGTTATTAATGCATCGATTAGTTATAAATTAATGAAGCCATGGGCTAGAAACGAAATTTACATTTATCAATTCATAAGCCCACCTCTAAATGGATGATGAAAACAGCAAAATAAAGGAGGAGTCTCACCGGACATGACAAACGCATAAGCATTGTTCTTACAAAAAGCTCTCGCACCATAATATAATTTTTCGGAAAAATAACATTAAAACACTATAAAGGATTATTATTATTATTATATAAGAAAGTTTTAGCCTACCTTAACCACGACAAAGATGTTCCAAGAGAGGAAAGAGGAAGGCACCATTTAGTATGGAGTTGAGGGAACGCGGAATCTATGTACAAGGTGCACAGAAACAGTAAGCTAGGAAAGAAGCTCATGAAACAAGAAAAAAGTTGAAGAAGAAAGTAGTAGGTGCTGAAAAACAGGACAGCAGTGAACCGAAAAAAGATGGTCCGTAACGAAACAAAAACCTATTTTATTACAACAAAAAGGAAGCCTACCTAACCTTTAGCTCGGGCCCTCACATGGTTCCCCTGGGAGCGCTAATTCCCATAGTTACAATAGTTGTATCCCCCTGAGGGGTACACACTACAAAGGAAAGGAAAACTTCTCTGAAGATGCTGTACATACAGGATTATTAGAATTTTTGCCTCAAGCAGAATGTAAAAACTGAGGTTGACATTGTCTTCAATATAATACCGAAAACTGCTAAGTAAGCTAAGATCTCTTACATATGAAGGTCGCTAAGATGAAATGTCCAATTTTGTTCATGACAAAAAGAACAAAATCGGACGTTTCATTCTCAACAACCTGATAATACGATACACTGTAGCTCTTAAAAAAAAGAAACGCAAGTCATAATAGAGTAGAATGTCTATTTCACCACGCAAATTGGACAGAAAAGAATAGTGTTCGGATAAAACCTCGACAACCACACCTCGGAGTGCGCACTACGTAGCAAACCTCGCAATGAACGTTCGGTCAAAAACCGCACACATCGAAAAGTTTAACCATGTTCTTCTACTGATTTACAAGAAAAAATCAATTTCATATAACACCCTGAAAATAACATTAAATTAGAAACTACACGGAGAACAAGTTTGATGTGAAATGGCAAGAAATCAATAAAAATTTATTGGATATTACGAAGTCCAAAAGGTTAATGCATCAGGCTTGCGTTTTTGACTGACAAGAAACAGAATTCCAGGCCACATCGACATACGTGGCAATAGGCCGAAAGCTAAAATCAAAATGTTTCGATAAAAGGGAACACAAAGGTTCAAATAACATTATCTGATGCACATGCTTCTTGGATCATGGTCTGAAACAAGCGGTTGGATGCAGTTTGCAGTAGATCAGCATAACGCACAATTAAAGACCTATAAATATAAATGGTTTCACGATTGCAAGGAAATATCGGGAGAAAAATAACAGCAAATATAATATTGAAGGAAACGAGCTCACTTCCACTTCCGAAGCTATGAAGCGATTCATTCCAACAACAAAAATCCTTTGTTTAAATTAATGTCTTGCCTTACTTGGGCTATGACTGGGGAATATTTTTAAAATAAAGCCTTACCATCTTCAAAAACCTGATCAAGCCTTTGATTTCAAATCGTACTCAATATAACGTAAATAATTTTACTCGTCTCCCGCGAAAAATTTTCTTTATTGAACACGAATTGGAGCAGCACCAAGAACCTGCGAGTGTCGCTCGTCAAGAGGTGGCTCCAGTACGATCACAGGGAGACGCACGATAGCGTCACAGGGTAAAAGTTGCGAACACAAACAACCGGGACTCGAGCGCACATCTCAACCCTGGCACCCTCGGAGGAAGCTCGAGCGTGACGAGGCTCAGTTTCGTAAGAGCGCCATCAGGACGGGAGGCATTGGTGTGCTCGCGAGACTGAGATCAAAGGTGAAAACGGAAACTTTGCAATGGAAGGAACAGGAACATTCGGAACGTGAAAATAATTGAAATCGTGCGCCTAAAAGCTGTTGCCCAACAGCTTTGGATTTCATAACCTGCGGAGAACGCGAACTGGGACACATGGACACTGAAAACGTACAAGCAATTTTGAAGAAAACCAGAGACGAACCATTCTGAAGAAATTTTTTTGCCAATTCTAAGAACATTTATCAAAAAAAGAAAAGCCAAAGTAGGTCAACAGTAACTAATCTTTGTTCAGAAAAACACAAAGATAAGCACTGATATCGACCTTCGTTGAGAGGATTGCTTCAACACACAGAAATTGTCACCGGTGCCGAGTGTTCTCTCACATATAGGTTACAATAGGAAAAAGAGCGAATAGTGAGTTTTGCAGCAAAGTATTTAACAACGCTAAAGCAATGGGTTCTGGCCAACTGCAATACAATTTGATCACACGCCTGGGATTTGGAGATTAAAAACGACATCTATCCGGGAGAACTAAAAATCAATCACATAACTCTCCGGGTCATCAGAGAGTGGACGAGAGTCAGTAAGACAATATATGAGGGTCGACATAAGAGTATATGAGGGTTATAAGGATAAATGATGTCCAGTAAGATAGTACATATACGAGGGTCAAAATGAGAGTATACAGGGTGCGGTGTAATTCGATGCACATATTTTATCCTTATCCAGAAAAACGGTAAATAAAATGATTTTCCGTATATGGTTAAAATATGTGCATCGAATTACCCAACACCCGGTATAAAGGTAGATGAGAACAAGCAAGACAGAAGTTGACGGTCAGCACGAGAGTATACTAGGATTAAAAGGGTAGATGAGGGCCAGTAAGAGGAGCTCAGCAGGTCAGCTTAGCCCGCCCGGAGCCGCAGAAGTTTAACGAATGTTTATCGTGCTTTTAAAGTTAAATCCGTGAGCTGTTCTGGTACAGGAAATATTCGTGAAGAAACATCGCTCCATGATTTCGCAGGATGATTTCGAAATATTATGTCGGATACGGCAATATTTATTCTTAGATTTTGCTCGTACAAAATATGACACTTCGTAACGATCAATGAAAATACCTTAAAGAAAGATTCATTGACTCTTCAAAACCGAAAGTTTTGTAACATTTCAATAAAAAATTCACATACTGAGCAATTTATTTGTAATTCAGGTGTAGATGTTCAAAATTTTCGATATGCTCTTCGTTGTACAACTTGTGAATTTCAAAATTACACAAAAGCATTCGAGAGCTTTGAAGAGTGATCAAGCAAGACCAAAAATAAATTTCACATCAAAGTGCCAGATCGGGAAGACTGAGAAAAACAAGCGTAGCAGCAGCAAGCAGCCGTCACTAATACGCCGCAGATTTGGTGAGCATTTCGTCCTGCTTTCGAAGCACAGGAGCGATCACGCCTCCGCAAACGCGCTGTGAAAGAAGACATTCACTCCCTCGCCGGTTTGTCAGCCGACGCGCACAAGATCGTTAGTGAGAGATCGACTCAAGCACGATGGTGACACAAGAATGACCAAGATTGATGTGTGGTGAAAGGACATGACCAAAAATCCGACACCCCTGGTACAGTGAGCTACACGCAGTGGTAGAGAAGACAATCGAACGTTGCGTCACGTTGAAGTCATATTTCGGGTTTGATCTGCAATCAATAAGAGGTGCGTTTGCTAAAGTGAAGTTCAGAGTTGCAGACTAGTTTCTGAAGAAGCTGTCAATAATGTATTCATTGGGATTGAATTCCTACAGTAGGTACTTCTGTGTAACAACACCCAGATTACGAGGTGTGACAATTGGTTGTACGTGTCACCATAGCGGGCTGACGGCACAAAACTCTACACCATAGAGTGTATTTTCACTTGAGCAGCAATTGTTCGACCAACCAGGGCTGAGACATTGCTGACATTTTGAAAATTTAGGAGGCAGCCATAGCGCTTAAAGTTTAAATCATAGCGCTTAAAAATTGTAAGCTGGTTAATACATTAGGTCAGGGTAAAGAACACTAAGAAGTATAAATATTCAACAAGAGACAAACGATACAAATTGAAGAGAATTGGAGAACACAATGTTTTGGACCGCAATGACCAGGCTACGAACTGAAACGTGTAATTTGTTTCATTTCTTTCGCAAGAGACGTAATTTAAATATGAACAGATATTGATAAAATGGAAATATAACCCAACTGGTAGTAATAACGCTTAGCAAATTAAAAATATATTATAGAAATGAATTACTTTGATTGTTGTAAGTAGGTAAGCCAAAAAGCAATTTAATCAACAAACTTGTGAGAGGAAATGAGATTTAAATATCACTCACAAACGAACTTAGTGCTTCTATTTTGGGTATTCACTAAAAATAACAGTTCCAAAAGAACCTTATCAGGCTACCCTTATTTTGACAACTAGTGTCCAAAGAAAAAACTTCAGATTTGCTCTATCTAAGAATACACTATCTTGAATGTATCGGTATCAGTCACATACGAAGCACAGCCGATCTTTGAATTATATCCTAACGACAACTTCAACTAAAACGAATAACCAGTCCGCCATTCATAATTTGAATCAAACACCGCACAAGTTGAAAAACCGGGACCAATTTTCATCTAGAGATGGTTCGCACTGGAGGATGGACTGTCTTGTCACCGAAGACCATTTATGACCACATCCCTACTCCAACATTGGCGTTGTAGCGACGCGGCAGTGCAGACGCGTGACACCGTGTTCAGTTAAACAAGCGGGCGCGAGCACTACCCAGAACGCGGTGGTCAATCAAGCACGTCTGCAGTAATGACGCCTCTCAATACGAGGGATTTGCTTCAGAGATTCCACAGCTAAGCAAATGACGGGCCTGTAAAGCACACAATTTCTCGCTCCCGTTCAACCAAAGCTCAAGAAAGGCGTTACAAGGAAGCTGTCAATTACGGAGAATTGCAGGCGCATTCTCTTAAATGAGTGTCTAGTGGAAAAAAATTGAGCTTTTAACGCTAAGGTTCTTCATTTGAATGCTCTCTGAACGCGCGATTTGTGGAGAAAGACGGTAACGGTCACATAAAAAATAAAATGCCACGATAACCGTAACTTAACCCTTTGCCATCTCAACTTTTTCCTCATATTACTGTTTTTGCAACCACAGTTATTAGACAGGCACTGGCATCACGTTGTCACCGACATCAGAATGAGGAAGGAACTGTTACTGAGCAGTTAACTTCAAAGAGCACGTTAGGATGCAAATTCGACAACGAATAAAATATATTCGATCTGTTAATAGAAGTTAACCATAAAAAACAACGCAATAGTGAAGACTAACTTTCGCAAATGAGGCTGCAGCTTTGAACCCTAACTAACAAGTTAGTGGAGACTAAAGAAATAGCACAAAGTACACGGATGAGCCACGGAAGCCAATTCGTGAGGACAACGCTGTTAGAAGAAACACGAGAACTTCCTGGTCAGGCGCATGAAATTACTCGAGATGGTATCCCTTAATTAAGCTACGGAGTATGTTATGTTATGAATATAGCCCAAGCTTTTATAAACAAGAGTAGCGCAGGCTCCTGAGGTTCCGTGTTGATGCGGGAAGCAAGTCGCGTGGTGACACGCAAACCTTCCAATTACATAATTTGTGTGTCGGCATTACCAAATCAAAGCAACCCGTTAAAAACAAAGAAAACTCCAAAACAAAAACATCGCTAATTGATCACGCACAGCGGTATGTATGGAGTCCTTGAATTCCTCCCAGTTAAATACAGTCTAGAGCTGCAAGAGAATCAGACCCAATGAATGGTGTATGAATGAAACCTTGTGCAATTTGTAGAACCCTTCGGTGTAATTCAGTGGCAAGCAATTAGTTTTACAAGAAAATTCTAGAGCACAGCAACAGAATTGACAACTGAATCTGGTTGCCTATTCAAAGAATTGTTTAAATCCTATTTTTTCACAATGCATGTGTACTTGTAAATATTAAGATTAGATTAGTCGTTAGTTTTAGCCTCCCTACCCAGCAACAAATGCGATCCTAAGAGAGGAAGGAGGGAGGCACCATTTAGTATGGAGTTAAGGGAACGCGGAATCTACGCAGAAAGGCATGGAAACAGAAAGTTGTGGAAGAAGATCATGAAAAAAGACCAAAGTTGAAGAGGAAAGTAGTAGGTGCTGAAGAACAGGACAGCAGTGAACCGAAAAAAGGTGGTCCTTAACATAACAAAAACATTTTATTTCAACAAAAAATAAGGCCTACCTAACTTTCAGCTCGGGCCCTGACATTGTGTAAATATTAAATTATAGAAGTTTATTCAAGCTGAAAAAATGTCCACAGTTATAGAATTCTAACGACACATCCACTGGGGGCAAGTTCAGAATGAAATCTGCAGTGAAGAACTAGTTTCAGTCTAACGAGACAAACACACGTGAGTCAGTATTAAAGACGGCCCTCTGTGACGTTACTCCACTCTTGAGTGAATGAATTCATTTTTACGAAGAATCACCGAGTTCATTTCTCCAGCAACACGATATTTAGCGTGGAAATCCAAACTCGATTGAATGAACATCTTCCAATAGAATATTCTCTCAGTGTGACAGAACGGCCCGAATGAACTTGAAAACTTCTCACACTACGCAAAGGTACAAAAGAAACATAGCTGGCAAAGTGCTTAACACGCATGTTACCACAGAGCGTAGACCCGCCGCAACGAAACAAGAGCAGGATGAAGCGTAAGTATGAAGAATGCGTCTCTCAGCCATTGCAAGATAGCGCCACTTGAGCAACATGAAACAGACTCGCACCGCTCAAGTGGGCAACCTCCTGCGGACACGTGCACGTCGTGTGCATTTACCGTACGTGCGCTAGGACAGGGGTTCTCTAACTTTTCCCAAACAATGGCCACTTTTATTTTAGAAAAAAAGCTGAGGATCCCCGCACTTGTGTTCCCCTCAGAAGAAAAAAAAATATATATATATATACTGTACCTGCATCTACTGTTAAATTTGTTAAATTTTGCGGTTCCCCTATCAAAGTGTCACGGACTCCAATTTGAGAACCCCAGCGCTAGGATATTATTCAGTGCGTCGTGAACATAATATTCGATGCATCGTGAATATGACATTTGGTCTATAGCGTGAAAGATAGGCAATGTGAGTGGCGTTCGGGCAATTGAGTGAGAAGCATGTGTGAGCGGCCTTCGACAAATCGTTTGAGTGGATTCAATTTCTCCGTAAAATGACATTCGGTGCATCATTTGAAACAATTTAACTCACTATGAAAATCAGTTAATTACGCACAAGCTCCGACTCCTCAACTGCAATATAATTTTCCAAGTAAAATGGGCCAAATTCAATCAATAATAGGCCCACCTAGAAAACACACAAAACTTCGAGACCAACAACCACTACAACCTAGAACCTTAAGTTATTTCCAGTGCAACGCCAACACTAAACATGGGCACATTAGCAAAAACGATGATGTACTAGAATGATCGGTAACACACTGAACTATGTAAGAGCATCTTGCGACGATTCAAACCTGTAACTGTTTACTAATTACAGTACATGATACAAAAATTCATTTGAGTTATCGCCGAGCATGAAACACAGACCGGATCAGTATTGCCTCAGTCCGCACAGAGTACATGACAGATTAGATGTTAGTTTAAGCTTCCATAACTGCAACGAAAAAGAATCGTTCCGAAGAGAAGAAGGAGAAAGAGACCCTTAAATGTGGAGATAAGGAAACGCGAAATCTAGGCAGGATGGACATGGAAACAGTAAGTCAAGAAAGAAGTTTACGAAATAAGATAAAAGTAGAAGAAGAAAGTAGAAGCTGAAAAGAGGACAGCAGTGAACTCAAAAAAGGTGATCCTTAACATATCAAAAAACATTTTATTTCAACGAAGAGAAGGCCTACCTAACTCTCAGCTCGGGCCCTCGCAGATTTTCCCCCCGAGAGTGCTAATTCCCATCCATACAATAGTTGTATCTCCCTGAGGGGGGCAGAGTATATGACATCCAAATTCAGCTTACAGCATAAAAATAGCTCAAATAACCATATGCGAACACGACTCACACTTCCGCATGCTTTAGTGGCTGGGTCTGTCCCACACGGCGCTAAAATTTCCCTCATCGAAAGCCGCAGTTCGTGAGCCACGTCTCCCATTTTGCGTTCTTCGTCTGCCCTGTTTTTAACCACACTTGAGTGGAGACCGCTAATGAGGTTCCTTCAAATCCACGAGTATGTATAAGAAAACTGGCATTTCAGTTCAAGGAAACACGCTCAACTGCGCACTAAAAGCTTAGTACTTCTTTTTCAAACGTCACCGAGTTGATGTCAAGGGAATTTACGCATTCCAAAAACAATTGGCCTGAAAACTATCACTCTGGTGTGCGCGTCCGTATGAACGAGGAACGTAGTAGGCTTAAAATGAAGGCATAAAAAATAAAGCACCGTAATGCAAAAGTTAAATCAAAAAACATGGAGCCGAATTAATCACTGTTTCCTACATTTTTTTGCACACTTTTTCTGTATCAAGTGATCCTCTCTTGGGGGAAACCGCTGAGGTTTGGGAGGCCTGAACTTTCAATGATATTATCTACCCACTAAAGTGATGCAGCAAGCTGACTTGAATCATATGGATGCAGATTCAACAACCTCAAAATCAGGAAATTAATGAATACTGCTTCAAAATACCCATACAGACGCTTAGGAAAGCAACAATCACGATTATATAATCATTACAATTAGTTCAAACGACAGAGAAATTCTATAATTTATTGATTGATAAGTTAGTTTTGGCCTCCCTTGACACAACAAAGATGTTCAAAGAGAGGAAAGATGAAGGCGCCATTTAGTACGAAGTCAAGAGAATGCGGAATCTTTGCACTAGGTGTG
The DNA here is from genome assembly GCA_030386875.1 of Morinoia aosen. Taxonomy (NCBI): domain Eukaryota; kingdom Metazoa; phylum Arthropoda; class Malacostraca; order Amphipoda; family Talitridae; genus Morinoia; species Morinoia aosen. The sequence continues at coordinate 14,506,944 of CM059563.1, forward strand.
TTCCCACACATGATCCCCTGCGAATATAAACAGTACGTTGATAAGGAAGGTTAGGAAACGAGACAAAATTTGAAGAAGAAAATCATGGGTACTGAAAAACAGGACCGCAATGAACTCAAAAAATGGCATTAACAAAGCAAAAATCATTTTATTTCAACAAAAAAAAGGCCTATCTAAACTCTCAGTTCGGGACCTCACATATTCCCCCTGGGAACGCTAATCACCACAATTAATTTTCCGATCAACCCCAGCGCCACGACCTATAAAAATCCCTACACATTGGATGTGTTATGTGTAAAACAATCTATTTCACAAGATCCTAGTATTCTATTCTGTGCAGGGTTATACTTGTGACTCCACGTTTTTCACTATTAAGAACAATTTAAGCAATTTATAATACGCAAACTGAAAACTAAATTAAAATACCTTGACGTACGTGAAGCCCTCATTCGAAGCGCTACGCGAAGCCACAGGCACAAATTTGCAAAGAATAAGTGAGAATACGAGGACAGCTCGTGAGAGCGACTGCCAGGCTGCACGTGGGAAGAGAAGCTCTAGAGAGCTTATTTAGAAAGGCGGCACGTGAGTTGTCACCCGCTGTCTCCCTGCCAGAAATTCCCAGATCCACACCTAAACTTTATTCGACCATTTTAAGCAATCAACTTCTCATAATTGGGCACTGTCATAATCAGTTTTCTTAGACTCTTATGCATTAACAAACAATGAAATTGTTTTGGTAGGGCCTTAATTCATAGTGGAGTATAAATCAACTGCACAACATTCTTTTATAGAATCAATTTATGATGTATACTAGGGGAATTATTCCTTATTCAACACAAGATAATAATTCACCTTTCAAGTCGCAGTTAATCCAAACCCATCTAAATAAAATAATGCAATTTAAGACCAAGATACATAACAGGCACAAAAGGCAGAAATCTTGGAAACAAATCGTAGCACTTGAATGAACGAACATAAAAAATAGGGAAGTCTAAAGAATTCATGTAGATTCCCATTCAGTGAGTAGAACTGGAAGCAGGCTTCGAAACCAGAGGTATTCAAGCTACGGATTCCATAGAGCCAGCAACAAGCTAGGAGCCATAGAACTGGAACAAGGCAACGAAACCACCGAAGAGTGGATTTCAAGAAGTCACGGTTGCGGTGAAATGAAGGAAGGTGTTGGCTCAGAGGAGCGGGCCTAAATTAGCCGTGACGGGGAGCGCGCGACCGCAATGTTGTTGTTTACACGCCGTCGCTGGGCACGCGCGCTCCTCATACGCATGCCAACGGAGCTGGTAGACAGCCGCAAAACGTGTGCCCTCAGTAATGCGAGATACGACACACACGTGCATGTCACGCCCGATCGAATGTAGGTGGGGTAAAGGCGGGCCCAACTTTATGAATTGTTGTGTTATTAAATTGAAGTATGCAAAAAACATTAAAATGTTCACCAAAAAATTGAAAAATGAGTAGCGATAAATCTCTATTGAGTTGTGTACTGATGTATATAACGTTACGATTGACTTTCGTCGTAGGATTTTCAAGTTCAAAAACAGTTAACAATAAAATGGTACTAGATGTAGCAGAGAAATAGTGAATTTACAACGGAAGATGAATAAGAAAAAGGAAAGAAAAACAAGACTTGCGCTGACCAAGTATTGGTGCAGATTAAGTAAAAAACAAATGGCAAGCAACGTGAAATGAATAAGTGAAGTATACCAAAGAATGTGCTTTCACTAAACTTTGGGGGAAAAACAAGCGCAAAAGAGCAAATAAAATAAGAGGGAAATAAATAGTAAGAACGCGTGTGAAGATAACTAGAACGCACGAAAAGTGACAAAAACACAAGGCCGAATGAAAACAGAGCAAGGGCGACTGAAGGAAAAGGAATGACAGAACAAGAACAGCACCGAGTGCGTGCTTGGTTCCTTAGATACAGCATTTTCATCCAACATTCTCAAACATATTTGAAAAAAATATTCAACTTTAACTTAACCAGAAAAAAAAGTCGCCAATCTATCCTCTGGCGACTTCTCGTATAAATTCCTAAATTTCACATGAAAAACAATCCGAGTTTCAAAAGCGTATCTAGCCTTCAGCCACTTCTCGTAAAAATTCCCAAATTTCACTCGAAAACAAAAATATGGGTTTCAAAAGCGCGCCCCAGAATGTAAGGCTAATTTGGCAGGCCTGCAGGCTGAAGTGCAGCGGGCAGAGCGCGCGGGACCCAGCGAGCGCTGCAGCGGCGGCGGCGCCAAGCAGAGCCGGTCGGGGGACGTGCCTGTGCCAAGGGGAAGTGTGGCAAGCAGTTCGTTGACCTCCAGTGTCCGTGACCTCGTATACCAGTCCGCACGTGACTTCGTGTACAGACTTGGTGCCCTTGCTGGAATAGGCAGCAGGCAGTTCCACGACCTCTCGTTACAGACAAAGATCAGAAATTTCAAGTACTTAGTTCTGACCTACACATCAATACAGCGTATGTTTTCAAACATCAGTGAGCTCATAAATTGGTTCACACACGCTTGTGAACATTGTTGTAGAATTAGCCTTCAACAAAGTAAGGGCCAGTTTACAAAAGTTCCTAAACACGAGTGATCGCATAAATCAATTCACTAACAGCATCGAACAATAGATTACAATTTGCCTTCTACAAAGAGTGGATGCTTCACCAGAACAGTAGCGGAATGGCAGCCCACAAACAGCCTTAGTGGGCAATGCCATTCCTCGCGTTTGTACTTCGCTCACAGGTACTGTCCCAAGTATCAACTGTTCTTGGCAAAAATATTCACCTCACTGAAGCCGCGCAACCAACACTATAGGACGAACGTGAAAATGATGGGTCTTAAGTATAAAAATAAAAATAAATAGACCAAAAATAACCTAGAAGCACTCGCACGAAATGCGAGTGCAATTGAAGTAATTCTTCAAATCTACCGTACACTGAACATTAATTTAAAGATTTTCAGGCACGTAAATCAAGTGGACAATACTAGAACCGGAGGCATAGAAAAATGAATTAAAAATCAGTAAACTAGATGGTAGTGGTAAAAGCTCATTCCTACAATAACGAGGGCATTATTCCACAATCTTTCAACGACGATCAGCAACGCTCAAGCGTGAGCACCACTATGTTCTGGAACTACAGTACCATGACGTGATATAAAAAAAATCTTCATCAAAATTACCACGAGCAAACCGAACACGATGAAAGTTAGAAACTGCCAAGCTCATTGGAGAAAACGGAATATTTCTGAGAAAAGATGGCAGGACGAGACCTTGAGAGAAAGACGCAGTTGTCGGTCGTCCGAGAAAAGGCACCAACCAGTAACGTTTCTGGTCGCGATCACAACTTTTGTAAGAATGGTGAAGGCAGGAAGCTTGCAAAACTGGCTCAATCGCGCCGCACGTGCGCCTCACGAGACTTTGTTCGGAAGCAGAGCGCAATCTCGGGAAGATCGCCGTCGCCGACGGTGTGCAGAAAGCGTTGCGATAACGGAGACCTACGTGCCGTACAGCCGCAGCGCTCCCAGCTGTATCTAAACACACTGCCCGCCTGCCTATCTGCTCCTCCTCTAACAATTACACTAGGTCTACGAGTTATACATCATACGCGAATCTTAGGTTTCTAGGATATACACTAGTCCTATTTATTTCAGTAATAATAAAATTTCAATTCAAGTAATGAATGACTGACACAAATTTTTATTATCATAAACTGAGGTTGACATCAGATGATTATGTCAACGAAGACCGACTACGCACTGATGGAACGCGCAAGGGAGCTCACGACAGCAAGATGTTACCAATTTATTCCAAACGCTGAGTGTCAGGAACACTACCATAGGCGCAAACATTTTGTAATGCATGCAAAGAAAATTTCAGAACACGTCAGAATATCAACTAATGCTTAGTGGAAAACGAGGAGCACTTCCAAATGTTGAACGCTGTAACTCACACAACGCACGTAGTTGAGAGCTGGAACAAAGAATTTCCAGAACAAGTTTTAATCTAGCCATCTTAAAACTTCAGCCCAATGCTTGGAAAAACAAATCTGCTACATGGCATCCACGAGCTTCTTTTCAAAAAATAAGTTCGACATTCCTTTTCCCCTGTTACGGCCAGTCGCACCCAATCAGAAACGCTTTGGCAGGAACATCCAAATGAAAGATATTGGACTAGACAGGAAAATTGCATCGCACATGGTGCCGTCAGCTCCGCTGGCAGCCTCCCGCCAAACATCCAAAATTCTGGTTCTGTCGACCCAACTCGATAAATGTCAATGGAGAAACGAGGAAAGCGTCTTCCCCATAAAGCAACTGCTATGGGTTTGCATGGTCATTGTTCGTATTCAAGAGCGTGGGCTGAAAGCATGAGAAGTACAGAGGAGAAATCTACTCATTGAGTGAAGCATACAGGAGCCTCAGAGATCGACTCTCGAGCCGGCGACTCTAATAGAAAATACTTCCTAACTCAAGAAATAAGAGCAAATTGACGCGGGAAATTTTAGCCGTCTCGAAGACCTCTTGCAGCTATTCAACAGGAACAATAGCTGTCCGAAACTAACGACTTTTACAAGTCTCTCATTACGATATTACCAGATCGAGTCATGTCGAATACCGATGAAAAAACATGACAATAGAAACTCGAATAAAAGAGGGATAAAAAGAAGCATGGAAATAATTCTGACAGAACTAAACTTTCACGTCTCTTCAGACGTCTAATCTCATTTTAATATAGCTGCTTTCTAACGAAGCTTTCAACAAAGAAATTAATTTATGAAACATAAAGACTATCAGTCCATTAATAGCAACTCCTGAAAACAAAAACGAAATTGCCTCCATACAGGACAATAATCGAAGCATTATCGTACTGGCGGAGGAGCGCGCCCCAGCACTCGTAAATCTGCACCAACATTTGTACGGGCGGAAGGAACCCAATGGCGGGCCAATGCCGCCAATTAAGCGGACGTGGACGAACCCAAGGCAACACGGACAGCAAGCGGTCCGTAAAAATGTCATTCATGCACGGCAAATGTCATACCTTAACGCGTGTTATTCGCGCCACCATACCAAAGAATGAACGCTATAAAAAGAAGTCCGTCAAAAGGCCATTGTACACGAGGGCTGGTGGTACACCGACGATATTTCAGATACAATGTGTGGGGGACTTTACCTTTTGATCTTTAAGTTAATAGGAAAAATAGAAAATTAGCCTCATAACTGACCGTTTATTCAGGTAAAGGAACAATAGTTTAGCTCATCATGAGCAATGTTAAACGCATGTCTATTTGAAACAAATTCAACAATTAAAAGAATTAAAAGGGTATATTCTAGCTTTGAGCTTATACACAACATCGGACAACGCCTCAGGAAATCCACAGCCAAAATTTTGCGATCGGAATTAAAATTAGACACGAATAATTTCTTGGACTAAAGGTGAAGTATAGAAATTCAATCCGTACAATTTCAGAATGTGAATTAAACTGCGGAATGAAGAATTTCTCACCTTATCTGAAAGAAAGTTCAACATTACACACATCTAGGTTTTCACAGATCTAAAAGGAAACGTAAACAAGTTCAAGCGTGACAAAGGTTATCTCAACTCTCAGCTCACACGTAATGACAACTCAAAACAGCGCCTGCAAAGCTCACGTAAACAACAATGCGAAGTCTGAACATTCACGTCCTGTGAAAGCCGCGACGGCGTCACGAAGTTACACACGATTTATAAATGAACCTCTCAGCCCCCGAGATTGCATCACGTCTTTCCGTCACATCACCCGTATCCGGCATCGGACACAATAGCTTCTCGTTAAGTATCTTATTTTTTATACTTATTTTTTGTTTACATAATGATCCGCAATATCCCCGCTTTCCTCCACCAAACAATCGATCCTAGCTTTCTACTCACAAGAGCCAACTGAGAGGCAGCGCATTATAGAACGCCCAGGCGTGTTGACGCGCTAATGCACATATGCGCTGCAACCAGCAGTCAATAAAATCAATCACGGTTTATATTATTCGTGGCTCGTATTTTGTGAATTCTCATAAAATTGAAAACAAATTCTTGCTCACGATTGGATTCGTGATGCGAATTTAATGTATGGTTTTTAATTACGAATATTGGCATGCAATCATGACGCGCGATACCAAGTCGCCTCAGTGATTAAGGTGAGACGACAGTAAAGCGTTGCAAAATCATTGATAATTTGAAATGACTGAATATGTACGTCCGCAACCTTAGTGGCTGAAAATCAAGCTCCTTTTAAATTAAAAAATTGTCTTCAAAAATTTGCATTGTTATTGCAAACAGTTCTGGCGTTGATTAAAAAAATTCTCTTCAGAAATTTGCGATGTTATTACGAACAGTCCTTGCGTTGGTGATATTTCTAACAGGAAAGCTCTTAATTTAAGAGAATAATTTTCATCAATTTATCACGAGTGTGATAAACGCTACCATTTCAAAAGGTAACTAGTAACCGGCACACATTAAAACGATAGTAAAACAGATCAGGAAGCAGTTTATACAGGGTCCGAACAAACGTGCGAGATGCACACACAGCGAAACTTTCTTCAAAGTGAGCGAACAAGTCACGCAATGACGCTCATCACACACAAGAGGCACGTCACTGACACCCTGGTTCAGGCTGCTTACGTAAGAACGCGAATTAAGAAAGCGAGCGTAGCAACGGCACTTGCGGCTTTTCTTTCCACTTCGACAGCCTACTTTCGGACGTACTAAAACCACTTCCTCATCGCCGCACGTCTCTTTCTCTGTCTGTCACCTGGCCCGACGAGGCACCGGTAGCACGGATACAGGTGCTGCTAAAAGCAGCAAGGCTCTTAATTATTACTAATCCATCCCCCTTTATTTGAAATAAGAAAGAAGGCGATATGGAAGAAAGGCCGTAAGAAATAAAAAACTTAAATCTCTCGAGAGTTGATGAGGTCGAGCTTGCATCACAGATACGCTCATCACGCACTTTCGGCTGGCTTCGGACAAACGGACGCGGCTCTTATTATAGTAGAGATTGACAGAGTAAGTGATACTCGACGTCCAAAAAAGCGTCAAAAAAATGTTATGAACTGTAATTCTCGTAAAAATATTGACTTAAAAATAACTACTCTCAATATTGCTGTGTCCTGTCAGTCAGTCGCGGCTCATTTGTCCCTTCAGTGGAAGTTTAATTTCCGAGTACTTGAATGAGCAATTTTCTCTTCCCTCAAAGAACTCTGATAAAACAGGCCATTTAATTAACGTCTAATCTCTCTTCGAATTTTAATCATTTTACTAACTAATTAGGGATGGCATGAATGAGTGAGTCACATAGCACAACTGTAATATGTACTTTAAACTTAAAAGGAATAACATTTTCCTTCATGTAGGAATATAAGCGAATAACTCTTGTATTATTACTAGTACCAAAAAATACCAAGCAGGAAATAAAGTCATATTTGAAATTGAACTACAAACGCACTTCACATAACATTTGAAACCTATGAACCAGCGAAGACAATTTTATTTCACTTAATAAAGGAGGTTCAAAATCGATAGTCCCTTATACAAGATTAGATGAATTTACGCCTCCTTAACCACAATATTTATAGGCGTTCCGATAAACAGAAAAGCTGTTTAATTTCAACAAAAAGGCCTACCTAAACATCAGCTAGGGACCTCATATCTAGTTCTATCTACGAACTTTTCACTGTATCCTAAATCCACTGAAAAGCAATCCTCATAACCGAGTCGACCTGTCCCAGGTGATGGTGAAAAGCGCCAAAGTAAATTACCGCATGCTGTCTTCAGCGAGGGAATCAAGGATAAACCTGCAGGTAATGCTCCGTAAGAAGAGTCAACAGCACAGATGCTTCCCAAAAGTTTTTGCCGAAGAAAACATTTCGCATTATTTTGTAACATGTAACAGAAAGGCGAGGACAATGAAAGTAATTTAAATTCTTCAACTAGCAATACCTGATGCCGTGAAGCAAGTCTCATACTGAAACCGATACATTGAAAACGACTAACACGTTTACCGCGTGTCCGCGGTTGTTAACGGTTGGTTTGGTTAGGTTGTAAGTTGCAAAATAGGGAAAGCGACTTTACTGCTCGAATGTATGCTTATCCTTCCTAATAAATATGAAAAATATAATTCTACGATAACATTCCACCTCATATTATACTATTTTTTTAAAAAAGCCCAAAAAACTAATCAAATATTCATTAACACCGGTACGTGAATGGGCAATTTACCTAGTGGTACACATATGGCCCAATACGCAAAGAACGTGATGAACAACCCAAATCCCATTATCAAACAGCCAACGTTAAACAATGACAACGAAGACTACACCACCGCATGAGCAGCCGCCAGAAGCGGCACATCGTCCGAACGCAGCTTCCTCCTACCACCACGCTCCCCCATGCAGGTGTGTCTCGCCAAGACGAGGCCTGTCGGTACTGCGGAAATGATACAACCGCCACACCGGGGCACACCGCCCGGACACGCGTGCTGGTCGTGCGTATAGCAGCTGCTGCCGCTCGCCTCTACGTGCACTGACACCTAGTTTTATTATCAAATTACGTGGATGCGTTCATCGAAATGGTGAATTTATTGATATCCAACATGGCTGAGATATTGTGAAAATGGTAGTCACCTCATGGATATCTGGGCTCGTTTTTAGGATTCCGAATTTCATTTTTTTTTTAACATTAACGAGCGCAATATACCACAATGCATCCCAAAGCGTAAATGTACACATATGAAACTCGGAATCTATGCACAAGAGATTTTTCTATGTATATGTACAAAATTCCTGCGCATAGAAACTGTGAATTACGATGCAAGTTCAAGAAACGAGACCAAAGTTGATGAAGACGGTGTTAGATAATATAAAAATAAATCAGTAATGAAGTTAAAAAAAGATCCATCAAAAACAAAAACAAAACCTTTCATTTCAACCGAATTATATTAGATTATAAGTTAGTGTTAACCTCCACAGCAAAGGTATCCAAAAGAAAGGGAGGATGAAGGCACCATTTGGCATGGAGTTGATGGAAAGCAGAATCTAGGCACAAGATGTCTTCCTTGCACAAGATCGCCAGGGTATAGAAACAGTGAGGCTGGGAGGAAGTTTACGGAACAAGATCAGAAGTGCTGAAAAAAGGATAGCAACCAACTGGAAAAAGAGGGTCTTTCACAATTCTAAAAAAACTTTTATTTCACACAAAAAAAAAGGCATACGTAACCTTCAGCTCGAGACCTCACATCCTCCTCCTAAGAGTGATAATTCTCATAGATCCAACAGGCGTATCTCTCTGAGGAGATACACATGAATCAGAATCGGTATACTATTGAGCGCTCCTACACATTTTCATACTTCTAAACGAACGCGTGTCACGGAAAAAATTGAAGAAGCCATTGTATAAAAGCTCTTTTAAAAATTGGTAATAAATGATTACAATCGAGTAGTAGAAGAGGCCCCACATGTGAACAAGAAGGTATAAATAAAGTGCATTTAATGTTGTTCGCCTGCGACGAACGTTTGCAAGCTGAACACAAAAACTGCATTCTTCTAGTTGACGCTTCATGCGCCAAGCAACTAGCGGAAGGCTCGAGAGTATAGCATTTCAGGTGGAACGCTCCGAAAGCAGATACCCAGCGCCTGCCTCTTCTTTCGCAGCTGACTCAACTGGCATCTGACTTGTATAAACTCAATAACTTAGTGTTTTTAAGTTATTATTTCGTGAATTCAAATAATAATTCACTGATTTTGTTTTATTCGTGTTTTTTCGTGAATTTCAATGATGATTTTGTCTTTTATGAGCTGTTTTTTCCACAAATTTTAACTGTGCCTTCTATTCGCTCTTTGTCCTACCCCACGAAAAAATTTCTCCTCGCTGGAGGAACGCTTCCTCGTTTGCCGCTATCAACACCAGCAGCTTTACCGCAAGTTCCAAGTCGCTTCAGAAACGAAAGGGAAACTAAATACAGCACATTTGTCAGCGCAACGCCAGCAGCCACAAAATTACCATCGCAAGCCGCCTCAGGACTGAATGGCAGGCAATCGCCTCCAATACAATCGATTCATATTTAACTGCGTCTCCGTAGTTCACAATCACCGTTCCACCTCGCCGGTGAAGTTAACTTCCTCGTTCTTGAGGCAAGCAGTAGACGACTATAGAAAACTTAGTCATTACACAACAAATATGAGGCAGGCTTCCATATAGAACTTATTTGTTATCCGCACGGCTGAAACAGAATTTGCTGTGTCTTGATATTTTTTTAACAAAATACGATCTACTAAGGGAAAAAAATAATATCCTCTTGAACGTCGAAAAAGCTTTACGGCAACCTGATAACTATCTTCAACTCCTAGACTAACGTCATTTCAAATGAGACAAAATTAGTTGTCAATAATCTAAGAGAGCTAGACACTCATTGATAACCAAACCTAAGTTACTTGAGATTAAGTCAATCCCTTCACAAAGCCCAGCGCTCAGGAGCGGCATAAACTGAATTAAAATATTGTCGTAGTATGACGCGCTTACACAATCGAACGATAAGAGCGGAATGCGCCGTATTAACACGTTAACTGCGATGAGTTAAACTGAAGTTCAATATTCAATTCAAATTTAAAGTCAATGGAGGTAATCAACTTTGAAAACAGCAAACATCAACTGGATCGGGTCTTCATTAGCTTTCATTAAGTATTAATAAAAAATGAGTTTAGTGATTGCAGGTGGGTTAGCAGCACTATGAAAATCACCTAAGTGACCACCGGTGGGTCACTTCGCAAGAAATGTGGTAAGTATTCGTAGTCCGAGACAGTCTTCCGTGCGACTGCGCACGAGCCTAAGACCGGACGGTTTTCTAAGTCGCATGAAAACGCAGTTGCATGAAAACGAACTTGCTGCTTTCTCTCACTCCCCTCCAGGCGTATATTTAAAGTTGTAAAAAGTAAAAGTGAGCAACTATCATGCTTAACGCAGATGAAGATTGCTCATAAGTTTTCAGCCTCTCTTAGCACAACAGAGATGTCCAAAGAGAGCAGCGATGAAAGCACCATTTATCATGGAGTTGACGGAACGCAAAATCTATGCAAAAGGTGTCTTCCCGCAAGTATTCCCTGCGCATAGAAACAGTAAGTCGAGAAGGAAGGATAGAAAACAAGATAAAAGTCAAAGAAGAATGTCAGAAGTGTTGTAAGACAAGACAGCCGAAAAAGATGATTTTTAACAAAACAAGAAACCTTTAATTTCAACAAAAAGGAGGCCTACTTAACTCTCAGCTCGGGACCTCAAATTTTCTCCCCTGAGAGTACCGATTCCCATAGATACAATGGTTGCATTTCCTGAGGAGGCTCATATGAAGATATACAATAAATATACAGTAGGGTAGAAAGCTTGAATAATACAAGGACGTAAAGGATTCAATTGGTTTTTAAGCCAAAGGCTGTGATAAACAGGCGCTCAAACAACGGCAACAACGGTCAGCAAGACAAGACAACAAAAGATACAAGAATCTTACAGGCATTACTCAGGTGTCTATGAAACAAAACGACTTCGGCAACAATGACTTAACAACTTCAAAATTAGACGAGCGCTGAAATGATCCCATCTAAATTAAGCTTTAGGAGCATCCGTGGAGTACCATACTCGTCCCTCAAATTATGTATGAGCTACAATTAAAGTTAATATTGGTGCAGTGTTATGCGACAGAAGGCTTCATAACTGAAAGGACTAACATAATTTTTCTAAAAATAAAGACCCAATTACCACCGCGACAAATGACTGTTTCACACACATTGGTTAATTCCTCTCTTCAGGTGGGTCATGCAAATGGGTTATCGATGAGTGCCTCAAAATCTGTCACCACTATACCTGTACGATCGATGAACGTGCTGCATTAGTATTACTTGAAAGTTAACCAGTATCAGTGACCATTTCAGAAGATCGCCCAACTCAAGCCTTGGAATGTGAATCCAACGTCTTAACTTCATGGTCTCAAATAGCTCCACGTAGCAAAGTGTCATTCATGAACATCTATGAGAACTATCACTATAAAGCCAATAAAATTGAACTGGAGTGGAGTTGTCGAGGCTCCGGAGCTCGTGTTTCAGGGATGTTTGAGGTCCCAGAACCCAGGGCCAGTCCTTGACAACACAGTGAAAAGTCATTGATAGATAAACGGCCATCAAAAGGGGAGATTTGGACTGATTGTTTAGAGGGAATCATACACTATCGCGCTGAGCAATGAGCCCCAATATGCGTTATAAACAAGATTACGCGAGAACGCGCGCACATGAGCAACTTTTTACCACCAAAATGAGTCCTGGGAAAACAAGTTCACGGCCACACCTCAAAGAAGAAAGGAGTGACGGTGCTTTGACACCTTAGAGAATAAAATAGTGAAATACCATAAAACTGTTAGCCATTAAAACAAGGACGGAACGAATGTAAGATATCTTCTAGTGTATCATCGTACGACATGAAACTGAATAAAACACGAGAAAACGAATGAATTTTGGAAAAAAGTGAGGAAAGCAAGCGCATAATGTGCCAATAAACAATGCATAATTACTAAGCATGATCCAAAGAGCAATAACAAAATACGACTAAAATTAACATAGAAGCCCGGCAATTATTGATCCCCCTGAATGAGAGTATATTCTGACTGCCCTCACTCACTCTTATATAAACCGTACAAGAAAAAACACTATTTCCAATGTAGATGAAACAAAAACTCATCTTTGGCGAGATATGCTCATACAAATACATTCACTCAAAAAAAACTACAAGTTGAAGAATAAAAATCAAGTTTAATATCGGAAGAACTTCCTAACATTGAACTTAATTTCAAAATAAATGGGTTCAAAGAATCTCTTCGCTTGGCGCTAGGAATCCAATGAACAAAGTGTAACGAAATACCGTGTTTGAGAAAGATATGCACCAAAGAAGCGTCATGCTTACATGATCCAGTCTAACTATCCGGTGAGATGAACACAAATTACAATATTTTTCTGTTAACTTTCGTATTACACCACAACAGGCTGAAATAATTGTTCATTCGACCGCTAAATTAAACTGGAGAAAGCGGCGGCAATTCTTACGAGCGACTTCGTACCGCACTGCAGAGCTCGACTTGCTGTTGAAAGCAAGGCGATCATCCAGCACTGTAGGTCCAGTCAGTCTTGATCTACAGATCGTGCAGGCAAGCTAAGGATCGATGTAAATCATCTTGCAGTAGATAAAAAAAGCAAATAGATTCTATGTGAACGTTTTCGGTACAAAACCGTTTTTATAGAATGAGAAAAATAAATCAACATACAAGAAACCAAGATTTCCTCAACATACAAACGTAATACTGCAAGCTTCAAAAAAAAAAGCTTTTGAGCCAGACTAAAAGCAGTACAGGAACAAGAAAATCGAGCACCTAAAAACACAACGATTAATGATTTTGAACATAAATACAAAAAACATCAATGGATTTTTCGTTACTAAAAACACTCAAAAGTGACCCAAAAAAACAAGCAAAATAAATTAGGAAATCTGATTTTCCTGGCAACCCAACTCCATCAAAGGTGGCAGAAATTTTTTTTATTCATAGGTACCACAGTCCTTTATAACAAACAAGGTACAATAGTCCTTTATAACAAACAAGGTACAATAGTCCTTTATAACAAACAAGGTACAATAGTCCTTTAAATCAAACAATCAATCCCAAATACTCAGATAGCTAAGTTCACAAAGAATACAAATATTTATTTTACCAACAACCGTACGAGTGAAACATTTATCACAGTATTGGACTCGCAATCAAAAATGGTGTCGATTGGTATGGGCTGAGACTTCGACGTAAACACGACGAAGAGTTCTATAATTAAAGAGCCAGTCGTCCACTTAAGGGAGCTTTCTGGAGAGAGACAGGCGATAAACGCCGCGTGATAAGCGTGAGATCTGCGACCTGGGGAATTCGAGATAAAAAAATAATGTGATGATTAGATGACAAGCGCGTCAGCGTTGGCTGAAGCGTTCCTTGGAAGTCGGCCTTTTCCGCGCCTATAATTAACCCTTAAATAAAATGCTACACAACTCAATGCGAATAAATACTGCGTGCGACAATTTTGGTGCTGAATTATTTCAATTACTCGATATACCTCTCGATATACCATAAAGGATACCTTGTAATTTTTAAACTCTTTCATGAACCATAATGGATTCCGAAGTAATTCACATGAATTCAAAAATCCTCAAAATCGAATTTCATTTCCCCCAAGAAAAAACTGAAAATTCGAATTTCAATAGCCAGAGCCAGTAAAACTATACGACGAGGCAAATATTTAATCTAAATAATCTAAGCAAACACACCTGGCATAGGCCCTGCACACTCAACTCGTAAGAAGAAGACAAAGAAGTGCCTGGTATGTCACGTGAATCAAGTGCGACGTCGTCCACCTACTTGTCCAAGAAACCTGGTATTTTTCAAACTGCTCCACAGAGCTCGATTTTAACGGCGGAGATTTTACCATGTGGTAACGGCAGAAACTCAGCGTGAAGGGAAATTTTTCGTAGGAATTCTACCACTCGTAAATAGTACACAAGATTGGCAAGCAGCGCCACGCGCATGCATCCGTAGCAAAACTGAAATATGCGGCACGCACACGAGTAGAAGAAGAGGCACAGATTCATATTTCATTAGCATAGAGTCAGATTCAACAAGAACACTCGCCGTGAAGTCTCACAAACCTACGGTGCTATGCCAACGAATTTGCAAATGTTTTGTGCAGTTAATTGAAGAGGAAGCCAATAATTTGTATAGCATCTGAATCAAATAGCAGCAAAATTTCTTGAACATGTTTTTCACCTAGATCTAGACTGATTCTGTACTGTGTTCAATGTTAACGGCAAGTTAGTAAACAAAATCTAGCGAAAATTCGCAGTACGAACACGAGGTAACCGAAGCTTAATAAACATCAGCTCATCTTAAACACAGAAAAAAGTAAAAGAAAAATTAAAAGTACTGTTGAGCTAAGAGTTTTTAAAAACAGTTATTGCGATCTGTATTACTTGGATTTTTCAGGCACCAGCAAGACCGAATGTGAACGAAAGCAACACCTATTTGGAACAACGCCTAAATTGACATACAATAAAATATACATTGTATAACTATTGCAATCAAGGAGGCAATGGAATACAGCGTACACTAACCATTCTACACAGATGATTTTATTTTAAAAGATTTACATTCACAAAAAATATCAACCGAAACGTTGCACCGGCAATGAACAGCACGCGAAATCAGTGCGTAATTATGGATACAACTGCAACAGGGAAATAAATGATTTCTCCATTGTATCATAGTTCGCGTCATTTTTTTGACAACACAAAACGGAAGTTCCAGTAATTGGAAAGGACTTGTATACACACTGTATACGCAGCAGTATTCCACGAATAATTTCACGGTGAGAGGTAGAAAAGTGAAGGGGGAAACTTAAAGAGGGAAAATTTAAAATTTTAGCGACAGAATGGCAAAGTTTCAAGAAAAAAGGACAACAACTTTGCTGCAAATCTAAACAGGCCAAGGGTTAGTGGCTTAAAATTTGCTTCACGCTTTACTGGTAGTAAAGATTATACTACACTGCACAATAAACACACCAAACTCCGTTCAATTGGTGCTTTCAACGATGAAGGTCTCACTGGAGGTCCTTTCATTATGCACAATTCAAAGCGAGAATAAACTGAAGAAAGATCCCAACATAATACTAACACGCAGTACGTCGGTTGTTAGTTTGGCTTCTCTCCCGTTCCCAGTCACGCAATGTATTGTGGATACCCGAATTCCCAGTTTTTGAATTTTGGTATATAAATATTGCAATTCATTTCAGCGTTATCTCAAAGTAAGAATGCAAAGAATATATGACACACTTTTGAACATATTTCAAAACCATTGCCAAGCATGAATTACCGCTGACATTTACGACGGCGCGGACACTTGCTAATTAAAACTCCACGCAGTTTCCTTGCTACGAGTAGAAAAGAAGCAAAATTTATAACAAAGCACAATCACATGCTCTAAGATATAACAGTAGTTAACAAGAAGAATTAGTTTATTAGTTAGTTTAAGCCTCCCTATCCTCAACAATGAGATGTAAAGAGAGGAAGGAAGAAGGCACCATTTAGTATGGAGTTAAGGGAACGTGGAATCTATGCAGAAAGGGCACAGAAACAGAAAGCTAAGAAAGAAGTTCATGAAACAAGAAAAAGTTGAAGAAAAAAGTAGTAGGCGGTGAAAAACAGGACAGCAGTGAACCGAAAAAAGATGGTCCGTAACACAACAAAACCCTATTCTATTTTAACAAAAGAAAGCCTACCTAACCTTTAGCTCGGGCCCTCCATTGTCCCCCTGGGAGCGCTAGTTCCCATAGATACAATAATTGTATCCCCCTGAGGGGTAACAAGAAGAAAGATCACAAGAAGCGGATTGAGAAAGGTATAAAGGAGCGGTTATTAATTCTATAGTTTCTTAAGAATTTTATTTGTAAAAGGCATCAAAGAAAATAAAAATTTAAACACCTCATTAGCAAAAATTGTGGCAAGCGTACTCGATGACCAGGCGAGCAAGGTAAGACATCATGACACGATACACAAAGAACCAAAGAAGTATTTTTGGTAACAATTGACCAAAGCGACTTCGTCAACAACGACGCAAAAACTTGAAAAAAATCGAAGGATTTGCTTTCTAAAGCCGACTTGAGGTCTCATCATGAGGCCGGAGGCGGAAGAGCGGAACTGGACAAACCAGGCCGGGGCTGTTAAAAGAGTCAGATGCACGATCGGTTTGAACAAACGAGATGTTCAACCGAACAAACGCACACGTCAGAAGAAAAGGATTCTGAATCTTTGAGAAGCGAGAGGGAAAGTGGCAAAGTAAAGTTTATCGGTTCAATAAAGGCAAGCAACTCTCACTACCACCGCAGCTGCTTGCTAGCGTAGCGAGTACGAGCATCAAGCTAACTAAGTTGCCCGAGCGCGTGAACCAGATTCCAGAATGATATTTTGAATTACGCGACGTCATTTTTGTGGCATTGGAAACTGGTTATTTTTGTTAATATTGTCGTGATAATTCTGCCTAAAAATCAAAACAGCAGCGAACAAAACAAGTCGGCAGTGAACCGAAAAATGAAGGTCCTTAACACATAAAAAACATTTTATTTCGAGTTCTCGAGCCCACACATTTTCCTATTGGGAGTGCAAATTCCCATAGATACATTAGTTGTGTACCCACCCTAAAGGCTCCACCACAAAACTCGTGTTTGAGAAAATAGGTCATATGCGTTAAAAAAAAGTTTGAATCGCGTTTGAAGAAAAGTTCATCAAATTTTGGTTGGAAGTTTCAATTATTTGAAGAATTTTCCAATATTACTCGAAAATAAAAATAAAAATAAAAAAATGAAAAAAATAAAAACAAAATAATAAAATGAACTTTCTTAGACAAGATGCCTAACTTTGTTAGAAAAAGGCAAAAAAGTCAACAAGGTTAGAAAAGGTCTTTGGAGAAAAAAATTTTCCTTACAAGCAGACCAAATCCTGGGCCCCCCAGCAAGTAGCGCACCAAGGGCAGATCGTGCCCTTGCTGTCAACAAACGAGACCCTGTTGAGATCGCGTGCACTGTACACAGACAAAACAATCAAGACGCGGGTGTTGCTGTTCCTCGTGCACGCCAACCTTCATACGTAAGGATATAAAATGAGAGAGTTTAGAAAATAATGTACTTTGATATACTCACAAATTTTCATTGACAGTGCGTGGAAAAAATTTGAAAATTTCAAATAACTCCGGATCGAAGAAACTCGCAAAAGGTGCGTAAATTTCAGTATTAACAGAAAGAGCGTCTCGTTTCCGCCACGGTGCAGTCGGGATAAATTTCTGTCTACTTTTCTTACATCATAAACATACCTACCGGTTTCCGTATGATCAATCATTATTCTGGCAAAATAAAATCATGAACATCAAAGCCCCTTCAAAATGAAATTAGAATCATGATTCCTTTGTTTTCAGAAGTGAATATAGTGTACATAGAAACTGGGTAACTCATCAAACTATTCGCATTAACGTCGTTCAATGGAACGAATTTTCCGATCAGAGGAGACAGATGAGCTATGACCGGGTATGTTCGAAAAGAAGTTTTTGCCAACGGCATGAGAGATGATGAGCGTATCCCGCGCATGTACGATATAATGCTCGTGACCTGTACGAGTTGGTAAGTGCATGGTATTCGTGCATAACATAATTCATAGCGCGGAAATGTTGTAGATCTTATATAGTAATAGCCATCGTGTATTTATTTAAAACGTTGCTACCATTTTTTTTATTAACAGCTAAAAGTGCTAGATCGGGGTAATTGGGAAACGCGTTTCGCCATCGCATGAGAACAAAAATATTTTAATCGTGGGTATTATTAAGATAGATTATTTTTTAGCGCACACACAGGGTGTTCATGAAAAACGTAATTACATTATATGTTGGTTTAAGCTTCTCTAACCACAACATAGGTGTTCCCAAGAGTGGAAGAAGAAATGTACTTTACAGTATGGAATTCAGGAAACGTTGAATCTATGTGCAAAATGTGCCCCCACACCCTGCGCATAGAAACACCAAGATTGGAAGAGAGAAGTTTATGAAACAAGACTAAGTTGAAGAAAAGAGTACTAGGTGCTGAAAAAAGGACAGCAGTGAACTGAAGCAAGAAAAGCCTACCTGTTCTGAGAAAAATCTATTAGTGTTATCAAACGTGAAATCAGTTCACAGCACAGCGACAATTAATGATCCCCAACGTAACGCTATCATTAGGAGCATCATTAATTTAGATGCACTAGCACTCCCTGCCATCAGCAGCTCTCGCCTCTTTAATTGATCTCTTATAACAAGTCTGCATCAATTCTCTCGCACGGCAGCTTAACCTAAATAAAGAGGAACATCTCAGCGCCGCACGTGCGTTCACAGCATAAAGTTCAACGTTCGCAATAAAAATATTAAGCTTTATCACGACTTCAGCCCAGTTCTACGCACGTTCAAACTTAAAAGTCCATGAAATTGTCTGGTTCACGGGAAGTTCATTTCCTAGACAATATTTCATATTCATGTGCTACAACTTACTTCTGAGTAACTTGGTATGACGGCACTCTTAAAAAGAATGCGACTGTATTGAATCGTTTAGTATTATGTTTCAATGTAAGATTTTTCGATCGTTTGGTATGTCAATGCCAAATTTTCATTATTAGTGTGATAATTATAATGTAAAAAGATAAAGCAGAATTTCACCATCACTCTAAATTGCAAATACCAAAAATCTTTACGTATTTCCAACAAAAACCAACACAAACTACATTGCTAATATCAAGAAACGTTACTAACCGCCACCGCAAGCCTCGCACGATGCTGCGGCCGCATGCATGCTACACCACACACAGGCAGCTCTCAGCACACCATCACAAAACCGACCAGAAAAGACGAGTTATTCGTGTAACGAACAAGTGGTGCACTGCAAAGAATGAACCACGCGGCCCACATAATGCCGACACACGAGAATCTTCTTCTCAAACACTAGAATTTTATGCGTGAATATTAACAATGAATTTCTCTCGCATGATTAAAGTAATAAAAGAAAAAACGACGTCTACCTAAAGATGAAATAATTGTTATTCCCTTTGACGATTGTAATCTTCATTTTTACAGAGCATTTTTTTTAAATAATCTATCATCGTTGGAAGCTAACTTGAAATTGCAAGAAACACGGCATTAAAGTAGCAAATAGTAGCAGATTAAAGTAATAGCAGATACGGATGAATACATCTTACACTAACCTCCGAATTCAATTCCATGCGGTATGGTTACTACGATTACCTACTGAGAATCACTGCTGAAATCAAGGCTTGTGTGACTGCGGTGGTAAAACTAGAAATATTATAATACAGCGATTACCCCACAGGGTGCAAGTAAGCATACGTTGAATAGCATGATCATAAAACCCCTCATATATACACACCCAGTAGAAATAAAATTTGCCTCAATATTGTCGAAACTAAAACGAAAATCAAACTTAGTTTCCAACGTAAAACGTTTCGATGTTCGACAAAATATTCATGAGCGGCTTGGTCCCTATTAAGGACACCATGCTCAGGGCATCTGCAGTCCAAAAGTCGATTCTCCCGATTTTTTTTATTGCTTTAAACGAGTTTGAGATATGTCCCCGAATGTCTGTAAAAATATCAGGAACGTATCCCAGAGCTAACGTCCCCCCCCCCCCCCGGGAGGGGGAGAGCATCCCCCTTACGGACCTTTTTTTTCATTTTTGAACCTAGAGCAATGAAATTTGGTATACTGATAGGAAATGCAATTTAGAATCATTTATCATTCATGACAAAATGAGATTTTCTTGAAAAGAAAATGGGAAATCATAGAAAACGACATTTTTGGGGGGGGGGGGGGGGTTTCTAAATGCTTCTTCTCCTACAGTTTTTGAGCTACAGTAATGATTTTGGTATCATTGGATGCAGAATAACGTGGACATTCATAAAAAAATAAAATTCTCAAAATTTCAATTTTACTTCATTTTTTTATATATTTCATCATTCATATTCCTCAAGGTAAGCATCCCCCTTCCGAATATTTTTTTTTAATTATTGAATTTAGAGCAATGAAATTTGGTATACTGATAAGAAATGCAATTTAGAGTCATTTATCATTTCTGACAAAATGCGATTTTCTTGAAAAGAAAATGGGAAATCATGGAAAACGACATTTTTTTTGGGGGGGGGGGGTTCTAAATGCTTCTTCTCTGATAGTTTTTGAGCTACAGTAATGATTTTGGTATCATTGGATGCAGAATAACGTGTACATTCCACAAACTTGAATGCTTTTCCTCAAATTTCCAATATAAAAATTAAAAAAAAAGAAAAAAATCAAAATATTCAAGAAAATTCAAATTTATGACGTCATAACTTTGAAACAGGAATGAATTTTGAAGAACTTCTTAATGCATTGTGAAGCCCTTGTTTTTCTGCATTCAATGATACCAAATTAATCACTGAAGCTCAAAAACTGTAGGAGGAGAAGCATTTTTTTCTTAAATCGTCGATATTAAACAATCACGATTTTCAATACATTCGTTATAATACGGCCGAAGTTTACAAAACTAGAGCAATGTGGTTTGCTGCATTTGGAAGTCACATGTGTAATCTACAATTGCTATTTAGTTGATTTTCAAAAATTTGTACGTGAAATTTTTTCCGTAGACTTTTTACCCTAAATTTAAACTCTGACTATAGCTTTTTCAAAAAAATTCTATAAATTCAAAATGAATTCAAATTCAAAAACCGGTAAATAACATTTTTGGAGAACACGTTGTACTTTCGCATGCAACAAACCGTATTGCTCTAGCTTTCTAAATTTCGGCCCCATTATAACGAATGTTATATATATATTTTTTTAATTTATCATGAATAACTCATTTTCTATGTCCCAATGCAAAAAAACTTATAGAAGAAAAGTTGTTGGGAATCTAGAGATCTAGTAGTCTGCAAATTTTCATAGACGTAAGTCCGATAGAAAAGAATCTACGGATGGAAAATCAAATTTTGGCCGACCGGTGAGCATGGTCCCCTTAAGAAAAAGCGCTTGATAAAGCTGATCAAAACAGCGAGTAAAATTCAAAATGACAAAATGTAATAAAACACAAAATATAAAGACCACTATAGTCAAGTTCACTGTGTAAACAGGAGAGCGCAAACGAAGAAAAGAAAACGAGTGATTGAATGAAGGCTCTTATCTACCGTTCGATACATGAATCGGATTTGAAAATTATTAGATAACGTTTTGTTCAGGTGTTCACAGCAAGTGTTCAATCTATTTGGGCTCAACCGCTTCCGCTTGGATTAAGACGATTATCAAAGTGAGATTCAGTTAGCTTTTTACATAAAACAACGCACCACAATGATGTAAGCTTTGCATCTTCGTCTGTCTTCTGCGGGCAAGAAAAGTAGCGCAATATCTAGAATAACAAAGGTAATGCGAAAAAAGAAACAGAGAGAAAGATGCCGCAGTGGAAGAGGTCAGTCGACCTGTGTGCTCGCCTCCCTGGTCCGGGATGGAGCTAGAAGAGCACCGGAAAAGTAAACCGAAAACTGGTTATTTTAACACGAGTATTCACTTTACTGCACTTAGGAAGGAATACTGGGAAGAAGTGTTAATTTCCTAAGGACGGAAACACACCCACTCAAGTGAAGCCCACTACTACATAACTTCCTCTTCAAGAAATGTGTTGTTTCGCTGCAAGACCATTACATGCAGCACAATGAAACTAATAATTTCCAGCGTTAAAATGAAGATATAAATGCTTCAATTACGAAGTAAAACCCGAGTAGAAACTAACTTTTAAAAACCTGACGACAAAGGAACTCAAAGACAGCTAATACATCAAAGTGACATGGATTATCATATTTGGCTTGTTATGCCCGAACCAAATCCGTCGACAGCATTCCATCAAAAGGGCAACATACTCAATTAACACGTTGACTGCGACACGACCCACCGGTGGGTCGTGCTTAGGTTTTTCCTGCTGCGAAACGACCCATCGATGGGTCGTTTTGAAAAATTCTAACAACCTTTCTAAATTAGTGGTATTTAACAGGCCCAGTTAATGTTTGATATTTACAAATTTGCTTATCACTTTTGACTTTAAATTCAAGTTGAATATTGAACTTCGGTTTAACCCATCGCAACTAACGTGTTAAAATAAATTCAAATTAATTAACAGCTCAATTAAATATTGGAAGACATCCATAGTCGGGAGTTGGGAAAAGTTCACCCAATCCAACCGTCTAAACGGAGCGCTTTGAGCACGGGCGCATATCCTTCAGCACACCCACTCAAGATGGACCGTAAACTTGAGACGCAATTCCGGCCTGCACCGCCGGACAAAAACACGTCAATGACAGCCATACCATCGTACCGAATAGAGATGTAAAACTTTCAAAATGGACCTGTGCAGGAATGCCGCGGCACCCACGACAAATGCGGCTGACCTGACGGTCACACCGGTCACTCGAGCTTCGAGTTATATGCATTTTATGCGAACCTCAGATGTCACAGATAAAAATTAGTCGAACCAAAAGCTCAATCAAGCATCGTACTAGTTGATTAACTGGGGCTAATTTTCAGAAGCATAATTGGAGGTTCGCCAAAGATGATACATAACTCAATGATCAACTGTAATCACCGCCCTTGAAAACACCAAAGAAACTTGATGGGGAAAATTCGAGAACTAGCTAGACGATGATGGATCTGCGGGCAAATCTGGTCCACACCGGATCTTCATTTTGGAGATGCCGTGGGAGGTCGTTTTAGAGCAGATGTAAACAGATGTCGTAGTGAGCCGTTAAGGAAGAACTTCTTAAACGGATATGCCCGCATTTAAATCACACTACAAATGACCCCTGCCTTTGCCGTCTACTTTAATGATTTGGAAGCATCTTGATATTGAGAACAAATCTGCTTATAATATTCCTTCTTATTAACAGGAAACGAAGTTCTTTCCTTAACCGTTCGCGGAATAATGGAAGGTCAATTTATAACATCCAACTAAATAGGTAAGAACGAAATTGAAAATTGCTCGAACATCATTCTGAATGTATCAAACCATCAATTTTATGTGCTATGCTGAATTCGTTCCTGCGAGGGTTGGACAATCGCAAAATATTTCAGGAAGTTACAACTATATAAATAAAAAAATTTAAATAAATATCCGGGTTCAATTTGAGTGTAGAATATGAATAACAAAAGAGATGGGTAAAATTCAAAATAAAGCGTCCCGTATGAAGGCCCGTAGAGCGTTGAATTATATTGCATTGTATTATTATTATATAAGAAAGTTTTAGCCTCCCTTAACCACGACAAAGATGTTCCAAGAGAGGAAAAAAGAAGGCACCATTTAGTATGGAGTTGAGGGAACGTGGAATCTATGCACAAGGTGCACAGAAACAGTAAGCTAGGAAAGAAGTTCATGAAACAAGAAAGAGTTGAAGAAGAAAGTAGTAGGTGCTGAAAAACAGGACAGCAGTGAACCGAAAAAAGATGGTCCGTAACAAAACAAAAACCTATTTAATTACAACAAAAAGGAAGCCCACCTAACCTTTAGCTCGGGCCCTCACATGGTTCCCCTATATTGCATTGTATTAATACTTCATCTGAAATTTACACATAAACGTCGTAAACAGCACGTACAGATCAGATAAACGAGGATATTCATCTCCTTGGGCAGAGGACTTAATTGAGAAAATGCCTGAAGAACATCTTAACACATTTCCTGCGAAGTGACCCCTCCGGTGGTCCCTTAGATGATTTTCATAGTGCTGCTGACCCCCCTGCAGTCACTAACACATTTTTTATTAATACTTAATGAGAGCTAAATAAACGCCTGATATAGTTAATGTTTGCTATTTTCGACGTTGATTACCACAATTGACTTTAAATTTGAATTTAATATTGAACTTCAGTTTAACCTATCGCAGTTAACGTGTTAATCTTGAATCGAGGAGCAGTACACGGCGCTTTGTCGGGTGTGAATGTTGCAGCATCTCTTTGTCCACTTTAATCAAAAACGCAAGCTTTTAAAAAGATCAAAAGCTGAACGAGCGCCACTCACTACAATAGAATTCACCGAATTCTCTTTACTCTTAACTGATATCAAGTTGAAGAACCGAAAATACATTTACTTGGCAAATATCAGAGAAATCAGAACATCCGAGAAATTCGAAAAAGATATACTAGAATCGTAGCGGTCTGGATTTCGACATCCGAGAATCGGAGGAGTAAATTGGTGGTTGAGATCGAATAGGTTGATAGTGGAGAGAATTGGATCCACAATAATAGCGCAACAAACAAGTACGGTTCGTACCTTAAAAAAAAAAGATTTTAAACCCATGGGTTGCGTAAAAGTATTCAGTTAATTTCAGAATAAACTAGCTGTACATAGAAGTTAGAATATGCATTCAAGGCTAAAAAAAAAACGTTTTAATTAGAACAATTTTCAATAATTATTTCCCCAATTATAAGCACGAGAGGCTACCTGATTTGCATACGCCTTTCTTTGGAGTGACGAACAAAGCTGTGACGCCCTCTAAAATGCGCACGCAAAAAATGGGGCACCTCCAGCCGGACAGGTTACTGACAGCAGACGCCTGCAAAATAAACAGCTCTAGATGTACCTACGAGGCGTACAAGAATGGAACCCAAATAGAGAGATTAATTAGGACTAGCCAAGCCCGAACTCAAGTGCCCGTAAGTAAACACAAAGTAAAAGCGAGCCACAAGAGCACGGCCTTACAAGGCATAACCCGGAGATGCGGTGCCCCACAACACCGCTTTGAGCAGAGGCAGCAGGACCGCCGGCGCCGGACGATACCAAAAAGGAAAGACTCGTGATCACAGCCGGTATCTCGAGAGCTCTGCTCCTCACGACCCAAGTTCTCAATTTCAAGTTTGATGAAGAGCCATCCAAACACCACCATAAATGGGCTGTAATTTCAAGAGCGTTTCCAGCGGGTGGGAAGTAAGGAAACGTTTAAAATATGGTCTCCAGAGGTCACCTATAAATACGCACATAGAGTGACAAAACCAGTTTAACTTGACGAAAACTGGTTCGTCAATCGATTTTTTCTTTTATTTTTGATAACCTTTCAAGTAAAAATATGGATGTTTCGTAAAACTGTAAGGCAAGACAGGCCTCGACTAGGCAAATCAACGATTATAATGAACAATTGACCTCAACAACTTGTTGTGACCCGAATCCCGCCATAACAGGAGTTATCAAAAACCGGATTCTGACGATTGGAAGAAAGGATGATTTTTTTTCTCATGACAATTTATGATTTTGATTTTTCATAATTTACGGCAGGAACAAGTATGTGGATATTAATGTCTAAACAATTTTTTATACAAGATTGTTCGTTCTGTTTGAATAACTAAAACTGGTATATTAAAGCTTTGATGAGTGGGCTCAGTCATTCTATAACTGACCTGGGTCAATAGCTTCGTATTTCTTCAACTTACGGTCGGTGTCCTCGTGAACACATCCGTTTTAGACCACCTCACGTTCAATTGGAAGGACAGAAAGGCGTCATTACATGAGAAGGATCTGTTAACTATTCATTTTCCTTCAAAGTATTGGCTTTTGCATCACTTTAATAATATAAAAACAAAAATAGCATTATCGAAGTGTTCATACGCCTTTCTTTGGAGTGACGAACAAAGATGTAACGCCCTCATTTTATATGAACAACAAAAAAGGGACATTTAGTTCAAGAGGGACAGTTCAGTCGCACCGAGGCTACCTCTTCATATATTTTACTTTCATCTCAAAAATATCTGAGCAACAACGAACAGCAGAAACAAACATTTAAGTTACTGATTCTAAAAATTTCCCTCGTCAAATCGTCACTGCAGTATCACCGGGAAAAAAAATTTCGGAGGCAGCGAAGACATCCAGGAGGAGTTCTCGTAAGTTGTGATTGCAGCACGGCAGTGACATCACGAGTGCCCATAAACGGACAAGATGTTCGTGGAGTGCAGGCCCAGGCGAGCGCGTGTGTTCTCGTATACCCCGCACTAGTGCTCTCGAGTCCTTATTAAAGTGTATGACTCAAGGGCCGTCATCAATAAGCAGGAGGCATGCAGTCGCCGGCTCACCGCAAAATCTCTTCTACGTGGATTTCTTCAGTTATAAAAATGTTTCGCAAGAGAGATGTATAACAAAGTTTATATTGAGTTCAACTTGAAGGTTGAGTGACGACAATGAGCGAAGGCTTGAATAAGATGAGGCGAGGTAGATCGAATTCAATACATGGATGATTGAAATTTCATAGAAAATTCAATCTTTTTTAGTATGAACGTACACTCCGCAGTTTGGATGTGCAACATAGAAAACACATAGTTGTGAAAAGAAAAGTGCAATTAGGAAACCATATAATGATGAGGATGATGACCAACCATTCCACCCTCAATATAAAGCGCACTTGCTGCAACATATATCAACTTAAACTTCATTTTAAAGCGCACGCGCAGCAATATTAACCACAAATTTAACTCCAGAAGCTGAGATTTGCTAGATTTAGATAACGCGATTTCGCTGATTCGAGTTCCACCATAAACTACGTACAATTTTCGAACACAATTTTGTAAGCGAGTGTTCAAATTATGGTTTATGACTTAATTTTGCTGGCTACAACTAACTGCTCCATTCTTTAGTCCAGCAACAATGAAAATTTCAAGGTCGAGGCATTTACTCATATCATGCCAGTTATCTAACAACTTCGGCGCCCACAAAGGGATTTACAGAACAAAGCTCTAAATCCAGGCTACCTATATCCCTGCAACGTAATACAACATAATCGCGCTGGTTCATACCAATCTCAACAAGAATATAATTCACAAGCCAATATATTTCTTTTCTGTAAAACTACGAATGAGACAGACATATTAATTAAGGGACCGCAATGCTGGTTAACAAATTCGAGCAAGGATATCTCAATAATCATAACTCGATTTGATTAAACCAATGTTGTAAGCATAGCATCTCAATAACCGTCACACGAGAGAGCTCCATTAGTCGAAAAGCTCATTGCACAACCCACACGGACTCTTTGACCCCACAACCCACACACGTCCATTAGCTGACAGGCCATCAATAGCGGAGACGGAGAAGAGCTCATTACATAGTAACTAGCTAGCACCGGAAAGACGGCCTCCACAACCGGGCTCTAGGGAGCCAGATATTTCAAGATCCTGTCATTAAGATCTTTGTTCAGATGGAAATTAGCAGCCAACACTATCTGAACGTCGAACGAGTTGTTATGCGGAAAAAACGTAGACAAATTCCACACAGGGATCGATTAATGAAGAATGAAGTTATATTAACTTCTCCCTCTTCAGATGAAATTAGACTGGATGAGTTAGTTCAAGTCTCCCCAACAGAAGGGTTCCAAAGAGAGGAAAGATGAAGGCACCATTTAGCACAGAGGGAACGTAAAATCTACGTACAAGGTGTGTTCCCACACAATATTCCCTAGCGCAGAAACAGTGAAGACGAAGAAAGTTATAGATGCTGAAAAACAGGACATAATGAACCGAAAAAATATGGTCCTTAACCAAATAAAAATAATTTCTCTCAACAAAAAATGCCTAACTCTTAGGTCGAGACCTCTCACCTTCCCCCTAGGAGCACTAATTTCCATAGATACAATAGTGGTATTCCCCGAGGAATAACTTCTTTCAAGGTGAGCTATAGTTTCTTTGTTTGTGAGTAGAAGAATAGATTGAATTTGAAACATTTTAACGACACATGTTACGATCGATAGATTTAGAAGCATAGCCGAGATGGTAGTTTTTCGCAACACATTTCACATGCACCCAAATCCAACGGTCGACTGGGCAAAATCCTAAACAATGTATTATACGGGAACCAATAAAATTCATCATAGAACTTGTGGCACGATGCTGCACCACCAGAAAGAGTCCATTTCAAATTCTATTAAATATTTACCTGATTTTCTTATCAAAGAAGAAATCAATTAACTATCAAAACATTCAGCCAATCATTAGACTCGTAAAACTGGCTGAAGATGCTTAAAGAAGAAAGCGTCCGCCGCGTGCATCTGCAACACAAAAATCACAAGGAAGTGCGAGTGTCCACTCCGAGCTGGAACGGGTCGGGCGATCATAGCGGTACGGCGGTGACAAATGAACCTTAGCTCACACCTACTATTACTCTAGATCGGTGTGGGCACTGGCGCCGGGCAGACGGAGACTTTAACGGATACTGATGGCTCTACCTAGGAAACGATGGAGTGATGGATCAGCGCCTCCAAATCTGAAAATGACTACGAAAAGTTGGATCAACCATATTTTTGCGCGCGGATATTGGTCACCACTTACCGGGATGCCGTGCATCACGTGGATGAAAAGCTGCATGTAAAGAGGTCAATCTAAGCAAGATCCAAAGTTATTAATTTGATCAACAGTATATTATATACACACACCGGGAGGACTATTTTGTTTCGTAAAATTATGAAAAATGAAAGACACACAAATCCATAAATACATATGAAGAAATGCAAAAAAAATGAAGAGTTTAAAAATAAGTGCAATTTACAAGAGTCAGAAAGGCAGTCTTCTTATGTAGAAGCAAATTTGTTGGTTTTACTACGTGCGCGAACTGCCAACACTTGATACCTGGCTTAGGGTCATATTTCTAAAAAAGTTTAAACATTTAACCCACATACAATCTACATAAATTTTCCTTGAACGCAAAACACACTGGCACTGACCAATTTAAGTAATTGTTGTCACACAAAATATTTTGCGAGAGGTGAAGCAAGCAGACAAGCACTGAAGAGTCTTTGAGGGAAGCATTTCCGGGGGCTTTTTGGGGCATCTGAGTCCAAAGGTCGATTCTCCCGATTTTTGTTTTTATTGCTTTAAATGAGTTAGAGACATGTCCCCGAATGTCTGTAAAAATATCAGGAACCTACCCCAGAGCTAACGTCCCTCCCGGGGGGGGGAGGGCATCCCTCTTACGGACCTTTTTTTTCATTTTTGAACCTAAAGCAATGAAATTTGGTATACTGATAGGAAATGCAATTTTGAATCATTTATCATCAATGACAAAATGCGATTTTCTTGAAAAGAAAACGGGAAATCATAGAAAACGACATTTTTGGGGGGGTTTTCTAAATGCTTCTCCTCCTACAGTTTTTGAGCTACAGTAATGATTTTGGTATCATTGAATGCAGAATAACGTGGACAAAAAAAAAAATCTGAAATTTTCAATTTTTTTCCATTTCATTTTTTTATATATTTCATCATTCATATTCCTCATCCCCATCCGAATATTTTTTTTATTATTGAATTTAGAGCAATGAAATTTGGTATACTGATAGGAAATACAATTTAGAATCATTTATCATTCATGACAAAATGCGATTTTCTTGAAAAGAAAATGGGAAATCATAGAAAACGACATTTGGGGGGGGGGGGGTTTCTAAATGCTTTTTCTCTGATAGTTTTTGAGCTACAGTAATGATTTTGGTATCATTGGATGCAGAATAACGTGGACATTCCAAAAACTTGAATGCTTTTCCTCAAATTTCCAATATAAAAATTTAAAAAATTAAAAAGAAAAAAATCAAAATATTCTCAAGAAAATTCAAATTTATGACGTCATAACTTTGAAACAAGAATGAATTTTGAAAAACTTCTCAATACATTGTAAAGCCCTTGTTTTTCTGCATCCAATGATACCAAAATCATCACTGTAGCTCAAAAAATGTAGGAGGAGAAGCATTTTGTTTCTTAAAAATAGGTTTTATAAAAAAAGTAACTTATCAACACGTTTGTCGTTATAACTCCGAAGTTTACAAAGCTAGAGCAATGCGGTTTGTTGCATTTGAAAGTGACATGTTTGCTCTATCGAACTTATGGGGGCATTTCCAAATTTTTTCTGTGAAGCTTTCCGTGGACTTTTTTACCCTAAAAGTATAACTTTTGCTCTGACCCTTACAAAAAAATTCATATAAATTCTGAAAAAAAAAAATCAAAAATCCCCCCATAATTTTGATAGAGCATAAGTTTGACTTTCAAATGCAACAAACCGCATTGCTCTAGCTTTGTAAATTTCGAAGATGTAATGAATAATATATGTATATATATAATTTCATTTTTTTCAAATAAAAAATTTTCTATGGCCTTATGAAAAATTTTTGTTTAAGATAAGTTGTTACAGATGTAGAGATCTAGTAATCTGCAAATTTTCATAGACGTAGGTCCAATAGAACAAAAGTTGACCATTTTGTCAAAATGCTTCCCTTGAGAAGAGATGCTTGAGTTCTGAGGTCACCTAGTTCAGTTCCTTGTTTTCGCGTAGCGATAGAAGGCACAAGACCTCCCCACTCGCACAACACAGCATCTCACAAAAATTAATTTTTGTACTCGGTAAGAATAATAGAAGACTCAGGAGTTTGGCCCTCAGCGAAACCGACATCTTGGCACAATTTTTAGGAGCTACGATGATTAGAGCCACGCATATTAGATAAGTCGATTTAAGACTCTCTAACCACAACAAAGGCGTTCAAAAGAGAAGAAGGAAGAAGCCACCATCTAAGTATGGACTTGACAAACGGGGAATTAATACACAAGGTGTTTCTCCTCACAAGATCTCAGTGCATAGAAATAGTGAGTTTGAAAACAAATTTATGAAATAAGATTTAGGTCAGAGGAAAAAGTGGTAGATGCTGGAAAGCACCGAAAAAAGGTGGTCGGTGACAACAAAACCCTTTTCTATTTTAAACAACGCCAACATCACCATTAGCTCGGAACCTCGTATCTTCCTCCTGGGAATTGTGTGAATAGCTTCCAATATCGAGTCACTCGTATTTCTTATTGCGATACAGTTTGTCCTCCAAAATCAGTAGGGAATAAAGTGTCTCAACCTTTAAAAAATTGCCAAATCGCAGCTGGAACAGCATATTAGGCTTTTACCGCCAATGTTGAAATGGATTCAACAAGAGAATATAGCACAACCTTAACATCAACTTCAGTAAGGTAGCCCGTAACAAATGTTACGCGCATTTTTGTTAAACTAGAGCGGTCGAGTTGCGAGTTGTACACATGGGAAAAAAATTTTAGATCACACAAAACGATAACATACCTCATATATCAAATGTTGAATGGCTGAACTACTTGACCTGCTGGCAAATTAAAATTAAAGGCGCAAGCTTCAAACCAAGACTTACCTTTCTGGTTTCTACTGCGATATATATTACCGCACAAGTTAATTTCAAAGACTGCTCGCAAATCATGACTGTTAATTTAAGCTTGCAATAAATGTTTTTCTAACTTTCATTGCGACTTTTTCGCTGCACAAGCTAATTCGTGAGACCATTCCATAGTCTGAGTTAAAATCGATGTGATATTTAATTACTTTTCCGTGGGAACTGGCGCGTCATTGAGGAAAATGAAAAGACCAAACCACTCACAGAACGTAAAAACGCGCACTAAGAAAAGCGCGCAACCCAGATCACCCTCATGACTAACTAATTTTACGGTCTGACTAATAGGGGGAAAAGCAATAAATTAAAGCATTTGCTGCAAGTAAAAGACTAAACGAGAAGAATTTTTTACCGCACGAACAACACGGATTGGCTAAAGCGTTGGTGGGCGAACAGGAATGCTGACTCAGTGAAAAAATTAACTAATTACTCCGGCTCGTGAAAAAGAGAATTAGAAACTAAACTATTCAATGCCAGCTACTCCTGCTCATGAAAAAAAACTAAACTACTCATGCCAGCTATTCCGGCTCATGAAAAGAAAAAAAGGAACTATAAACTGTTCAATGCTACTCCGGCTCATGTAAAAGAAACTAAAGTATCCAACGCTATTCATAGGACGCCGAGTCAGAAGGGACGCACGAAGCTGCGTAGAACGCAGGTCGGCAGCAGCTGCAGTGCCCGACGACAGCAATGCTTGGAAGTAGAAGTAAGCACAAGAGGCAGGCACTTGGCGGAGGTGCAAGCGCTCACTAAGCGCAGAAATCGTTGCCAAGACCAAGCTATTAGTGCCGGCACCCCACAACACAACCTCCCGCAATGAAGAGGCTGGCGGGAAATTCGGGGGAAATTCACACTCATCACCAGCCTTTGGTGGGAACTCACAGTCATCACCACCGGCCTTTGGTGGAAATTCACAGCCATCACCGGCCTTTGGTGGGAATTTACAGTCAACACCGGCCTTTGGTGGAAATTCACAGTCATCACCAGCCTTTGGTCGGAATTTACAGTCAACACCGGCCTTTGGTGGAAATTCACAGTTATCACCGGCCTTTGGTGGGAATTTACAGTCAACACCAGCCTTTCGGCACAAAAGAACAGTTCAGCTTAAAACAACCGTGGCTTTGAACACAACCAGCCAGCCACAAGGGATGCTTCGTGCGGGTATTAGACTCACAGTTTTCCACTCCGAACGATGCAAAACATGAAACACAAAAATGCACTTAAGGAAACATTTACAGCCAATATGACATGTGCATAACAACAAACTTTTCTAAAGCAAGATCCCAGCTTATTTTGCTACAAGAAAATTCATACTCGATAACACCGACTCGTCAAGACGGGTGAGCATTGCACACACACGAATTTTCCGGACGCTATCAGTGTAGGTAGCATGTGATGCGCGCGGTGTCGCAGATAAAGTACAGCTCACTGATTGACAACTGGTTTACACTCCTGCTATCAGTCTGGCAGTCAGTCAGCTTCGCTATGCATACGCAATGGTATATGTAAGTGTCATTTGAAAGAAAATAACGGGCTCAGTTTAGTCTCTTCTACCCGCCAATCGATCTGATTCAAGAATAATTTATACACGTATTTCGCTTTATTTTTCAGTGTCGAACGCAATTTGTAGACCTCCAAGAAATTTATACCCTGAAAACTTGCACATTGGGTCATAAGCACGCATCGTTTGAATTGTAATACTACAAAAACACTATAAATATTCCTTTAATCGTACGCACTATTCGTATTTCAAATTTTTAAATATTTACCCAAGGATTTTTAGGAGAAACAAAGACTGTATCAATTTTTTTACTACCAGTATGTACCAAAAACAAACAATGAGGAATCGGTACCCCACTTCGCAAACATCGAGAGCATAGTCCCAGCAGCGCCATCGATGAAACCAGCAACTGAAGTTAGGCTGCGGTACAAGCAACTCTGCTTTAAGAATTTCCCATGAAGCCGCAAGAAAATTCCATGATTTACTCCATACTAAAATGGAGTAAATTTCCGTGGCAACATTAGCACGGTGACTAGATAAATGCATATCCCAACTCAGCGTGTCGTCAGACTGCGATGCTGACGCCTTGTTCACACTAACACAAGCAATAACTCATATCTGATACTAATTTTATCAGCTTCACATTGATGCAATAACTATCGCTTACGACCTAGAACTCACCTTGAAAACGTCCGGTTAACACAATAAGTAGCGCTAAAAATTTCGTAATGAGTAAAATAAAAATTCACACAATTAGAAGCGCTAAAAACCTCGAACTCACTTCAAACTTCACAATGTGATAACTGCTCCCGTGATAAATTTTAAATAGATACAACAACCAGTGGAAAATCTAGCTCTCAATTTATGAATTTCACATAAGTACAATAACAAGCCCCAAAAATCTTGTACTCGCCTTTTCAACTTCAGATTCAAATAAAAATCCCATATTCACTAGGCGAACATGGGATTGATACAATTATTTACCCTATAAATCTCGTTCTCACTTTTGATTAACACAATACAATACAATACAATACAATAACGGGCCCTTCGACGCTCCAACTCGGTAAACTTCAGACTGACACAATCACTAGCGCTAAAATTCTCGTACTCGCTTGGTAAACTTCAGATTGACACAATAACTAGCGCTAAAATTTCCGTACTCAGTAAATTTCAGATAGACACAATTACAAGGGGTAAAACTGCCGTGCTCACCTTGTAAACTTCCGAGAAGAAGCCCTGTCCGAGCCGCTCGGTGGCGAAGTCGTCGAGGCGATAGAGCCTGGCGAGGGCGGAGTGGAGGGCCTGGTAAGACGAGGACCGCGCCAAGGCAGTCCGTGGCACTCCGGTGCCCCGCAACCTGCACGCGGGACCCTCACTCCCCACACCCCCAGGTGTCCGTGATATCACATCACTACGAGTAAAATTGTCACCATCAAAAAATCCGTCAGCGGCACTATTTCTCACAGTCTCATCAAGGCTGACTTTAGCTTTGAGCCTGCTTTTGGATTCACTAGACGCAGTTCTAGTCGGAGCCTTCGAGTCCGAATTCTTTGTTGGTATATGGCTACTATTGTCAGGACATCCATCATTTTCGGCGGAAACTTCTTCTTCACACGAGGATTCGATGAGACTGGAGTTGTGTGACGGGAACTTGGCCGTCCCAGCGTCGGTAGCAACAAGCGCGTTGCCGCACAGGGGCAACGGCACTCGCCACGATGAGGCAGTGGACCAGGACATTGGTCTGCCACACATGCCGCGTTCCCCCACTGTCACAGCCACTTTGCCGCAGGAGCCACCACGCCGCATAACATGAATAAAACGCCGCAACTCCCGATAGGAAGGCTAGCAGTTTGCACAACGAAGCGAGTCGATCGTTTTGTCTTTTAGTTTCTTTCACTCACAGATGCACAACGAAAGTTAATATTTTTTGTAAGAAAAGGCAAACTGAACTTCGTAGTTCAACTCATTAGCATAGCACTAAAGAATTACCAAAGCAGTATGTTCACAGTAGCAGTTACACCAAACTCAAGTAATGTTCCACCTTTGCAAACGCAGAAAGGCTTTCCATGTTTGCTAGACATGAAACAAAAAACTCAAGAATTCACAGAAAAATCTTCACGATTCTCATTCACGACTTAACACTTGTATCCTATTTACCTATTATATCGAATAGCGAGCGCAAATATCGATACGAACACCTGCCTGAAGTAGCTGCCAGTCTGAAAAGATTAACACAGGTAAGCATCCAGTCCTTCTCAAAGTGCACAGGGAAGGACGAAATCAGGAAATAATGACATGACAATTTCATCAACCAAGGAAGAAGAGAAAATATGTAATACACAGTTAATGCTTGCTTGGTTTGTCTCACTGTCACGCTCTTAGAGATACTTAATGACCATATCTGTGATGCGAGTTTTACCAGTGAACAAGTATAAGAATATTTTACTTGTGGACACTATTAGAATGGATATTTGTGTGTCATCCTTATCTGGAAGATTTATTGGAGGAAAATATTGAATCCTGTCATTTTTGACAGCTTCTGTACACTGGTACTATTAAGAGGTTGGTTCTGCCTTGGGTGTGCTCATTGACATTTGCATCATACAGTGACAAACAGAAGCTGGTCTATGTCATGTACCTGTGTTGCACACAATGACAAGTATAAAAGTTACAAGATAAGAAGTATCTCTTATGAAATACTGGACAAAGAGAGAATGAAACACTGGTATTAGAAGAAATTTAGCTTTACAGGGTGACATACAAACTAGTTTCCGTGTTGTAAAATAACTAGGGTCCATGTTACAAAGTAAGTAAGGAGGGGAATAAAAATTTGCTAAAAATCCTTTCATTTGGTCTGGGCCTAACCTCGACGATTCATTTTAAATTCAAATTATTATTTTCATTAGTTGTCTGCGAAAAACTCTAATGCCTCATGAATGACCCGAGTCAACAAGTAGGATGGCTTCACTTCATATGATGCAGAAAAAATTGAGACGTTGAAAAAATCAATTTTACTTCACAGCAAATTAAAGCCATCATTTAAACATAAAATGCTGACTCTTTCTAAATAGACATCTGAGTTCAATTAAGGCCATTCTTTCTACTACTAGAGAATTGACCCATTAAGCTATCTTTGAGTCTAGCTAAAAACCCTCATCAAAAACCTATGAAATCTATAATTAAATCTGCAAACATGATACAATTCTTCTGCTTTAAAAGTCATGTTTTATCAATACTTTTAACAACTCCAAAATGCAGGCAATTGATATTTTTGGTTTTCATTTCTAGTTTGACACATCCCAAAATTGAAACTGAGCAGATCCACTGGAGGCCTCTAATAGAATGCAAACTAAGCAGTAGAAACAGCCAGAGGATGATCATGACACAAAAAATGGTAAATCTGAAGGATATGTCAGTTATCGATTTTCCACTTTTTGGTGCCTGAACCTAATTAATTGAATCAAAATAAACAAGATTTCTTCTATGCACTTTCCGTCTCAAATGAGTATTTTACGATATATAGCGGTAAGTTTAGTTTCGTCTGTGATGACGAATGCGCTCGAATAAACAGCTACTCATCGATTTTTGAATTTTTGTTACTTGAATCATGGTAATAACATCAAAATAAACAACTTTTCTTCTATGCACTTTTTTCGTCAAATGAGTATTTAACGAGGTATAGCGGTAGGTTTGGTTTCGTCTTTGATGACGATCGCGCTGGAAGCGAGTGCGCTTTGCAGTGTTGCTGTCTGACGTGCTCCTTGAATTATTTGCCGCTTCAAACACTGGAGTTGCGGTAAGTCATTTACCACTATAACTAATAAAATACTCATTTGAGACGGAAAGTGCATAGAAGAAAACTTGTTCATTTCGATCCAATTAACTATGCTTAGGCATTCAAATTTACAAAATCGATAACTGACATATCCTTCAGATTTACCCAAAAAATGTTCAACAACCTGAGGTATTCTAGCCATATTAATGATTTATTCAAGCTATAATCATAGAAGTATAAGAAGCGCATTCAGTTATTCATTGTCTTCAATAAATATTCGTTATATCTCTCAACAAACGCTAATATATTTTTAAGATTAAAAAAAAAGCTTCTCTGGGTAGTTCCTGTGCAGTGCAGATTCTGGGTAGAACAGGAAACAATTGGGTAAATCTGAAGGATATGACAGTAATCGATTTTGTAAATTTTAACGCTTAAACATAGTTAATTTAATCAAAATAAACAAGTTTTCTTCTATGCACTTTCCATCTGAACTGAGTATTTTATTAGTTATAGCGGTAAATGACTTACCGCAACTCCAGTGTTTGAAGCGGAAAAAAATTCATTGATCGCGTGATATGGCAGTCTCACTTTTGACACGTTCATCATCAAAGACGAAACTAAACCTACCGCTATACCTCGTTAAATAATCATTTGACGAAAAAAGTGTATAGAAGAAAAGTTGTTTATTTAGATGTTATTACCATGATCCAAGTAACAAAAATTTGAAAATCGATAAGTAGCTGTTTATTCAAGCGCATTTGTCATCGAAGACGAAATAAACCTACCGCTATAACTCGTGATATAATCATTTCAGACGGAAAGTGCATAAAAGCAACTTGTTTATTTTGATTTAATTAATTATGTTTAGGCACCGAGAAGTGGGAAATTGATTACTGTCATATCCTTCAGATTTACCAACAATTGCAAAGGCAACTTATATAATCTAGCAGAAAGAAAATATATGAATGCCTAAAAGTAGTATATACATCATAAAATAATGTCATTGTTTGTGTTAAGAGCATCAAAATAATTATTTGAAAGAAAGAATCTCTACACAAAATTAGGTAAGATGGACAATATTTATTTTTTGTCAGGCAAGGAAATTAATAATTTGGGGGCAAATAATCAATAAAGGAACACATTTAATAACCTTTTACACGAATGACATTCTGCTCGCTGATGCGTTATTTTTGAATAATTGTACTTTGAAGTTGGCGCCGGCGCCGTTATTTAGTTAATAAAGGTAGTTAACCCCCTATTACAAACGTAAAGAGGTTGGGTCGTGAGGGTTGGCCACAGTTCTTATAGCGAAAATTATAAATAAAGCTTCTAACCCACCCATTACGGTGACGACCGCAATGTTGTTTACATCGGATCCAAGATGGCGGCGCCCATGGTGGTCGCCTGCCTGACCTAAAGTAAATATTGACCGGTAAGATTTCTTAATTCTCTTGCTGCTTAGTTTCTCCTACATCAGAGTAGTTCCCTAACTCACTATTTCAGTGAGCAAAGAACTAATCGCTCAGCCACAACATTTTTTCTCATGAACAACTAACATGGTCAACTGAAAATTAATTTTTAATAAAGAAAATTCCAGAATGACCATTTACAGTTGAAAACATGGCATACCTAAAGTGGCTTTTCTAAAAATCAACTTCTCATCACCAGTTTCAATTTAAACTATTCACTTGAAAAATAATACTCATCACAGGAAAGGATAGTTACAACAATATCTTCTCAATTGATCATACTTTATTGAATTACTTTTAAAAAATTGGTAATTATAAATTTAAGGTTCAAATCCAGACAATCTAATGCTATAAACTTGGTATACTTAAAGTAAGTATAATTAGTTTCAGAATTCTAAAACTCTCTCACCTATACTGGTTGATGTTTCAATTCACTTACACCAAATAAACTGGTCATTTATACAATCATTTGTATTGTAATGTAAGACTTAGAGCAAATTAGAACATGATCTATATCTTTAAGAAATTTCTCAAAAATTTATGGCCCTTCAGTCATAAAAAAACCTACCACTGCAGTTAATTGAAAAATATTACAGTGATTTACAGGGCACATAGTACTTATATTACCAATAAATCTGCAAAATAATCCTGATGCCATATGAAGTGTAAAATGTCACAAATAATTTTGATAGACAAAATTCAAAATTTAATTTGAGTATAAATACTATGGATATTCAATACGTACAATTCCTACTGCTCTAAATTATTCAACCTTAATAGTTTATTTTTTTTTTAAATTTGATTAATTGTACATCAAGTCATTTTAAATGAAATGCGAGTTGTATACTTTTACACATTCTCATCCAATACAAATTGACAATGTTATTTTAATAAAATTAATAAATGCTATCATTGTGACACAGGTTATTAATTTTTAACATTTATCTAAACATTTTATCTCTTGGGGGTCAATGCTGATGCAGTGAATCAATTCCTTAAAATCCCAAATTGATATTTCCAATTTAGTAGCACTTGTATAAGCTTAGCTCTACAACTTTTTTATGTTCAACTAAATAACTTTGAGCTCATACCTTTCCATTAGATTAGTTAGCTCAAGCTTTCCTAATTCCAACAAAAGTGTTCCAAAGGGAAGAAGGCCTATTTTGTAAGGAGTATTGAGAACAGGGAATCTATGACCACAGTATGTTCACATATGATACCTCATATGCATAGAAACACTAAGTTGAAGAAAAAAGTTTATGAAAGATAAATATTGAAGAAAGTAATAGCTCCTGGAAACAAGTTAGTACTGAACTAAAAATATATCTATAATCAGACACGTAACCTATTTCATTTTAATTTAAAAAAGCCTAACTAACCTTTAACTCAGAACCTCACATTCTCCCCCTAGGCTAACTCCTATATATACAATAGTTTGTATCACCCTAAAAGGGCTGACAGCTGTAAATTAGCAAGCACAATGACAAGTAAAGATTATTCCAGTTTTAGATAAAGAAGACGATAACTTTGAGAAGAGCACATTTTATTCACAAAAATAGTAAAATCTGCAAATGGAAAATTTGAACAGAAAGTATCCCCCAGCTGTACCAAGAGTGAGGAAGCCATCCCGTACTAATTTATTTACATATTTACTAAAGTTATCGTACTAATACACAAATTAGGCATAAAAAAGGGTAAGCCTAACGAGTTACAAATTTTTTTAAAACATTTTCAGTGAGAAAATAGAAGTTCTTGCCAATAAAACGACCAAGACTAACTAGAACAAACATAGTTTGTTTACGTTTTGAAGTAGCCCAGGAACTTGAAATTCGGTCAACTGCGCACTCATGACAAAGCAATAATAATTAGGGGAAAACGACATACTACTGAAACACTTATTAAATTTACGTCGTGAATAATGAAAATAACAGCCTGAACAGAAAACCAGAATCATCAGCTTTCAAAGACGAGACTGACGCACCAACACGTTGTACGATAGTCCACTGACAACTGAGGCTTACTGAGCTTGACAGTTCTCGGTTCCTAGTTCTTACTCGCTATTTCTCAGGCAACGACATTGAAAAAACGTTCCTTCTCTGCAGCAATGAAAGCTCTGAGTACTATTATTTTTTTTTACAATTCTCACCTTTTTTAAACCTTCAATATTAACAAGGACACATCTTAAATCATCTTATTTCAGGAGTGAAGTTGGAGTAGAAATGTTTTCTCTCCATTATTTCTTCATTTTTTCTTCTTTGTAATTTGTTCTTACGTGCAGCACCAAGTGAAGGTTTCTTCCTCAAGTATGATTCACTTAAAGTATATGCCTCTGACTTTTTCTGAATCAAGCTATGATTCCAACTAAACCAGTGGGATATAGATAAGAGGAACTGGCACTTAGCTTTTAGAACTTACATCCGTTATCAAAATTCTAATTGCTGCGGATGTATATTGGGCAATGAAAACATTAACGCAACGTATGTGCGATAATTTACGAAAACTTTCTGTTAGTCTGCTGAACAAATAAACTACACGTAATTTTTGGAGAGCCAGGAAAAACTATTATTGATTAATAGCGATTGTCGTTCAATTTGATAGAAATGAAACTCACTACGATAAAACAAAGACCTCGGTCAGAAGTAAACTTTTCTCAACACAATCATTTCAGAATGAAGTAGACATTTTTATCAGTGCTGAGGAAAAATTCCATCTTGAACCATACCAAAGATAAAAACAGGGAAACATATTACATTTGTAAGTTGAATATAAGTTTGTGTGAAATGTACATTGTCTGATTCACTAGGTTTATCGTCCCACGAGTCCATTTAGACTTCGAATTTTCACTTAATTTCAGGCGGAGTTTAAAATCTTCGTCTTCTGAAAGTCTTCCCTTTAAAATGCGCTCTCTCACAATGGTTGTTCTTTCGGTTTCTAATTTAGATCTTTCTGCAAGTAGAACCGATGAGTTCAGAACGTCGTTCGTTCCCAGCTCTCTAAAATTTCATTTCCCATCCCATAGATTCTCACTAGCATTTCAATTCACTGCATGAGAAAACAGAGTTTTCAGGGGATTTTCCCAACATCTTTTGAGTTGAATACACACGGTCATTGATGTTCATCAGCTCTCTGAGTTTTTCTTTCAATATTTATTTAGGGCTATTTTAATTCGTGAAAAGACGCTCGATTCTTGACATCAAACACTGCGTGTTTGTAGTTTCTCCCAGCACAATATTATGGAAATAATAATAATAAAAACAATAAACTCATTTAATGACAGCTTCGGTCATATACTCTTTAGCTGTCGCTTTGGCGATTTTGCCAAAGTTAATAAGGCATTTGGAGTTTTTAAGATTTTAGAAGTTTTGCGAATGTTAAGCAGTGAGCGTCATGTTCTAGAGATTCGTTTACTTCTTTTACTTTACGAGATACTATAAATGAGCTGATAAATATCACAATACACGAGCGAGTTCAGGGTTTTTCAGTATTGTAGCCCCATACGTGACACAGGTTTGTCGTTGATTCAACTACCAAGACCACACTGCACGGCGAGTCTCAAAATCTCAATATCAACCTTCACATACCCTCGTCAAAGAAAGATAATTTATAGTTACATTGGTGACACGCGCAGATTTAATTCAAAATTAGGCCCTAGCCACCATAGAACTTTATTCAACCCTCACACCATCACTATTTTCATAAGCGTCACAAATAATCCCACCTTTAATATCCGCCAAACCAGGCA
Organism: Morinoia aosen; assembly: GCA_030386875.1. Taxonomy (NCBI): domain Eukaryota; kingdom Metazoa; phylum Arthropoda; class Malacostraca; order Amphipoda; family Talitridae; genus Morinoia; species Morinoia aosen. The sequence continues at coordinate 14,549,312 of CM059563.1, forward strand.
ACATTCGGACATTTCGGGCAGCCAGACCCCTTGGGGGTTTCAGCTCCCCACCCATTTATGGCCGAGCGCCTTACCCACGCCAAAACCCCCCAAGGTACCAACGCAGTGCGCCCGGCCATATTGCGATTTGATCGTTAACATCTAAATAGAAATGCTGATTCCTATATTAACAAAATATGTCTCGCATGATTCCAGGCACATAACTTAACCGAATGGTGAGATTTACAGGTTTGCATACACACTGATAGCCTTAACATATTCTAGCACTGTTCGTACTGGGCCACCATCCTTCAACAAATCACCGACGCTCCTGCCACCGACATTTCCGCAGAGGATACTTCTTGGTTGCTGCAGACCAGGACACGTTTCAATTATATGTTTTATCGTCAGCACCGCATCTCCGCACCATCCGCATATGGGTCTCTGGCCTAGAGCTTTCTGGGTTCAACAAATAGTTATGGGTCAGGGCGGTATGTTGCAACCGAAGTTTATTTATTATGACCTCTTCTTGGCGGTTCAACTTCTGCCGGCTCATTTTCCACCTTCCAGGACTGCTCTTCAACTCTCTCAAAACGCTTCGGTCTTGCTGCCACTCCTCATTCCAAATTTCATACGTCCTCCCTCTTATCAACGGGAACCAATCTTTGTAAAGAATGAGGGCAAATTCAGACGGTCTCGTTGCTGCTTCTTTTGCTGCTCTGTCCGCACACTCGTTCCCGCTGATCCCCACATGAGCGGGCACCCAGCTGATGGTGATGTGCTTCCTTCCAAGATGATTCGATACATATCCAATAAATTTCTATTGAGAAGTTGGTTGTCATCAGTATTATTGTCGATAGCCTGTATACAGCTCAAAGAATCGCTAAAGACTACAAAGTTGTCGAATTGTGTTTCGTTTATTATGCTGACTGCCAGTTTTATCGCATGAAGTTCTGCTGTCATGACACTCGCGACCATCGGTAGTGATACCCTTTTTATGATGTTGTCCATCACTGCTGCTGCACCAACCCCCATCTGAGACTTCGAGCCGCCCGTGAAGATGAACTTGCAGTTACCGTATTTACTCGCTGTATCCTCATGCACGTGTCTCATGAGTGCCGGGGTTACCTCATCCTTCCTCAGCTTCACTATATATATATATTTTCCACGATGGTAGGCCGCTTCTGAACCTATGAATACGTTCCTGGAGTGGCTGGACTGGTTGTGTTGGAATATTGTATTGGTTTGTGGCTTGGCGTAGTTTCATGATAACAGATTTTGATGAGCGCTCACAGTTGCTAAAGAATAATTCCAATGGAAAATAATATGGAAAAATTATTCTTTCAGCCGCTGTATAAAGAAACTGACCAGATGCATTCTGGTTAACTTTAAGCCCTTAAGCAACTTGAATATAGCATTTCAGAGTGAATGCGAACATTCATGCAGCTTTATTTTGATCGTTATATATGAGACTCTTTATCTAACAATGACTAACTGCCGGAAAGAAGAGAAAATTCTAAAGAGCTTTACACTGCCATCACGTTGGACTCCTAAATTTTCTTCTAGATTTTTAGTGCATTTTATTAGTCAAACTCAGCAGCTTTCTGTGAACACATAACACGGCATGCAACGCACTGCGGTTCCTACCGTGGAGGCATAAATTATAATGAGGACAACTACAAACGCACAGATCCATAGCGACTCGATAAACTTGCTTTGAGATTTCAGAGTCCAGAAAGTGTGCTTTGATCGTACGATAGTGCCTTCTCAATCGGAGAAAAATCAATCAGGTTTGCTGTAAGGGATTTTGTCTGAACAAACTTTTTTTCAGCCCAATCTTTGCTCATAGAAGTTCTCACGGCTTTATTTTAAAAAACCAAAGAAATAGACTACAACGTAAAATTATCCAAACCGTGGAAATTTCAAAATATGTTAAAGCATCATAGCACCTCCGAAAGTGGAGGAAGAAACGAAGAAAAAAAACACTCATTTTCATACAATACACACTCGGTGTGCTGCCATATTAGTTCAGATTAGATCAGATAATATGTTCAAGCCTACCTTAATGCAGCAAAAGCGTTTCAAAGAGAAGACAGAAGAAAGTACCATTTAGTATGGAATTAAGAGAACGCGGATTTTCTACATAAGATGCATAGAAACAGTAGAGAGAAGTACATGAAACAAGATATAAGTTGAAGAAGAAAGTAGTAGATGCTGCAAAACAGGACAGCCGTGAATCGAAAAAAGATGGTCCGTAACAAAAACCTCTTCGATTTTAACAAAAGGAAGGCCTACCTAACCTCTAGCTAGGGACCTCACATAATCCGCATGGGAGCGCTAATTCCCATGGATACAATAATTATATCTCCGTGAGAGCCGAGGCATGCAACCAATAGGGTTTCGAAAGCTAGAGAAAATTTTTTAGGGCATTTATGCAGGGTTCAGCGTTTAGTGAGGTCATATTTCTTCTTTCATTATAGTTAGCCTAGCATGAACTAAACGGATTCTAAATGCGATATGGAAAGCTCACGCAAACTCAACACGCGCTATCTGATGGGGAACCAACTACGAAACAATTCGAATTCCTTCGACCTAGCAGAACTTGCTTAAACGACTGCATTAACTGGTCTAATGCGTATCTCTATAGACATACGATACAACCAATGGAGTAACAGCAAACAAAATAAAGTGTTCCACAGTATAGTGCTCTAGTTTAACTTTACTCGCATAGACCTTCTGCACTCGTGTAAATGACTCCCACTTCGTATACTCGGGGTTGAGAGATTGGCTTTTTTCTGGCCGAAATGATTAGATTTCGCATGTTTCCAAGACTATATCTGACAAATGCTGAAGCCTTTGATACTGGATTTTATATGAACAAAGCCTAAATTAGAGGACTTGAGCAGAAAGAAAGCCGATGCTGTCACCCAGCTCCTCATCTCTATACTGCCTCCTCACTTACCTTTCGATGATTGGCGGTTATTTCCATTCACAAGCCATAATCACCCTTATTGAATCTATACGCACAATTATTTAATAACTCACTTAAGACCTGTAAATGATCTGAACCGCTGAGATACACTTTATCTATGTATTTTCCCCTACGTTATTACTGTAGCTTTTGAATTGTCAATTTTTCGAGTATTTTTGCATTTCTTCACGCACCGGATAAAACAGATGAGTTGCTTTCGAGATTTTCCACTGATTGGGTGTACTGCCTAACTTAAACTCAGTCAAGTGACCGCATTAACATAAATCTCATTACAATATAAGAAGTTTACATTGAGGTCCGTGAATGAGACAAAAATGAATTAAATCAGAAGGACCGATCGCAATTATAGATATACAAAAGTAACAGGGCAACTTTGACAACACTTTGACTATCAAGTGAGCCACCGGTGGCCACGGAGGGGATTTTCACAATGCTGCTGGCTGACCAGCAGACACAAACTCAATTTTCATGAGAACTCAATTAAAGCTTAATGAGGGCACGGTAGTTAACGTTTGCTGTTTTCAAAATTGTTTGCAACAATTGACTTTAAATTTGAGTTGAATATTGAACTTGAGTTTAACCAATTACGGTCAAAGTGTTGAATTACTAGCAAATCAAGAACTATATTTCCCTGTGGCGATGGCGGCTTCTGCGCGCTCTAGCTCCACCTTGGATACAATTTTGTAAAGATTATAGTGTTTTTTTTAGTTCAGCACAACTGCCGCCTTCTATCATTAGACTCCTGTATTCTGAACAATCAATTTGAAGCAGAAAGTAAAAAAAATATTTAACTAACAAAGCCTTCAAGCTCTCAGGAGAAACGCTACAAAAACTGCACTTATTGAACACGGGAGGAGTTTCACTCTATCTGGAGTGTCAATGAATCGATTAGAAAAGTCAATAACTGGACCACGAGTGAGTACAACGTACGAAGAAGCAAACACGTGCCCTTTCACCCGTCATCCCAATGCTGATCCAAAGAATGACATTGTGCCATTTTCGTTGCTGATGGTTAAAATTATTAAAAACGTCCGGCTCATGTGTCTAAGGTATTGAGCTGTGCAATTCGTTGAAGAATTAATTATGGTGAAGAAAATTTGTTCCGCTGCCGTGTGTTTCCTGTCAGTGGGGTTGTTTCACTATTGGACGGACTTTTTCACTATTGGGCAGATTTATCTAAAATTTGCAATACGCTTGTAAATTAAGATTTTGAAATGTTTCTGCTCCTACACATTTTTCAAATTTTTGCTCAGAATACGAGCTATTCTGAAAAGAAATATTTTTGGGGGCACTTTTCAAAGCAACTTTCAAGTTAAACCAATTGATTTCGAAAGTTGCTTTTAGTGTCATCGCTGTCAGAAAAAAAATATTCCACGATTTTTTTGAGTCAAAATTTATTTGCTGGTGACATTAAGAATTTTCCAGAAAAAATTTCTAAAAATCATTTTTTTACGATAAAAAATTATGAAAGAAATAAAAACCTATGTTGAATATGTACTCAGAATCAATCGTAGTAAATCTAATTGCAAATAAATCGAGCCCTATAAGCCAAGGCGCTACGTCAATAAATATGAGCCAAAAGTTTCCTAGAAAAATGAAAACTTGTATATTACACGATAGCCAATTGAATGAAAATATATGGACCTACAGCATATACTTACGTTTTTCAGAGACATAAGTAGTTAATGTTGATGCAGTACTTTATAGAACAGTCAATTACCAATAGAGTGCGCTTTGAACCAAGTCGCTACGTCAATAAACCTCGAAAGATATGCTAAATTGAACTGCAATTTATTATTTATTGGTATAACTATGAAAGTAAAATATTGACTTATCGGCTACACTTATGTTTACAAAATTATAGTACATAAACATATTACATGAAGCACAACGAAGCCTTTGCGCACGTATTTGAACAAAAAAAGCTATTTTTTTCAATGGAATGACCGAAACAAGCCCCTTTATGGGTATCATGGTAAAGAATGTTGGTGTCTCGGAATGTCTCAGAAAAAATTATGTTTTATTATATTTGTATCGACCTAGGTCGTTCTCCCGCCGTCGACATTGCTCTTTATGTTCTCTGGAATAAACTATAGCTTTATAGAACTAGTGTGATTTATCCTGATTTTCAAACGAAGGGTATACGCTCATACTAGGGTTATGCTTCCAGGAAAATGTCAAGTCTAGAAGCCTACTGTGGACGCTTTGAAAAAGTAAAGCCATTTTCCGATTCAAACGTTCCTGAGCAACAGAGAAGCGAACGATGGTGTAATCGTTAGTAATGAAATCAGTTGTGTAATTCTTCTTAATGATGGAAATATTCCGACAAAGAAGGTGCACCTGAAAGTGCATCTTTTTAAGGATAATTTATGGAGAATAGTCCCGGCACGTGAACTGTACCATTACAAGCAGATGAGTGCCCCAGAATCATACATTGATAATCATTTTTTCTTTTGTATTAGACTTGGATATGACAACATCTTATGTGATTTGATTTGACCATTTGACCGTTAGATATAAACTCTAGAAAAAAGTTTTATACGCAAGGTGTCCACACGTGATACCCTGCGTGAAGAAACAGCATGTTAAAAATGAAGAAAAGAAAAGATAGCTACGAAAACTGAAAGAAGAAAAGTGAGCTCAAAAACGGGTCAGGAAAGCCAATCTATCGCTAAAGTAACCTGACAGCAACTCTCCTGAGGGCGCCAGTCCCCGTAGCATAGGATAGACAATCCTAACTTACATGAACCTGTTCTCTATATCCTATGCTTCCTGAGGAGACTGCAATCCGTTTACTCACATAACTGTTATAATATTGGATTAAAAGTTAGCTTAAGCCTCCCTAATCACAACAAAGGCATTCCCAAGATTTAAAGGAGGGAGCATTTAGAATGGAGTACAAGGAACGGAGAATCTACGCACAAGGTGTCCACACACCCTGCGCATAGAAACAACAAGATTGAAAGCACTTTATGAAACAACATAAATGTTAAAAAAAGTAATAGGCTATAGAAAAAGGATTGCATTAATCCTGGAACGAAGGTCTGTCACTAAACATAAAACATTCTATTTCAACCTACCTAGCCCTCAACTTGGTACCTCACATCTTCGTGGGAATGGAGGCTTCCTCTGTTACAACAGTTGTATCCTTCTTAGAGGATTGTTTTACGAATCTGTTAAAAAGTACGCTAAAATTCAAATCGCAGGGTGTAACTTCAAAATATACCTACTAAAATTATTGAAATAGTTCACCAAATTTGACAATTTACACTGAAAATACATCGAACATGGTATTATGAAGATAAACTTCATATGAACTTATGAAAGTAAACTTCATAAAACCAATGAGCTCCTACATGTAGCTCAACATTCTTGTGTCTGGACATGAAACAACCTCCTATATCCTTCTCTGCCGTAACCATCTCATGCGTGACGGAAGGACAGAAAAACGCGTTTGTGGCGCTTTAAACTCAGGTGAAAGTCTTTAGTACAAGAAAATGAAAAGCTTATGAAATGTCTTCAACGTGGTTTAATGACCAGGTACTGCTAATTAACAAGAAAAATCAAGAACAAATGAGAAGTCATTTGTAAATAGAGCTGCAGAACAGTGCAGCTTACACTCAGGTCAAACTTCTCAGTTAGCTTATGCTTCTAGGGCAGCCAACACGTTTAAGTGAGGCGGGGTAAAGTTGAATTCAATCTACAACTCAACTTTATAGCGCCAATTTTAGATTTTAGAATTAATTTTGGTAAATCTGAAGGAGATGACAGTTGTCGATTTTCCGCTTTTTGGTGCCTGAACCTAATTAATTGAATCAAAATAAACAAGTTTTCTTCTATTCTTTTTTCGTCTCAAATGAGTATTTTACGATTTATAGCGGTAAGTTTAGTTTCGTCATTGATGACGAATGCGCTCGAATAAACAGCTACTCATCGATTTTCGAATTTTTGTTGCTTGAAACATGGTAATAACATCGAAATAAACAACTTTTATTCTATACACTTTTTTCGTCAAATGAGTATTCAACGAGGTATAGCGGTAGGTTTGGTTTCGTCTTTCAAGACGGAGCGCTGGAAGCGAGACGCCATTGCAGTATTGCCATACAACTCGATCAAAGAATTTCTTTCCGCTTCAAAGACTGGAGTTGCGGTAAGTCATTTACCGCTATAACTAATAAAATAGTCATTTGAGACAAAAAGTGCATAGAAGAAAACTTGTTTATTTCGATCTAATTAACTATGCTAAGGCATCGAAATTTACAAAATCGACAACTGTCATCTCCTTCAGATTTACCTTAATTTTCAAGGTCAAAATATAATTATCTTGAAAATAATGAACATGAAATGGATAGCGCCTTCATTTAGTTTCCATCAAGTATTTCTGCAGATGGAGTTTGTGACTGCTGATCGGTCCGCAGCATTACGGAAATCCCCTCAGTGACCACCGGTGTGTCACGTCGCCGTCAAAATGTCAGTTGGTAGATTGAGGTGATACCGAGCTGCTGCCACATGTCGTTTTTCATATTCTGAAATACTAAATCCAGTAAAAGCTGAAGTTTACGACTGTAAATGTTTGACAGGCTTCATATATGGCTATGTTGATCTTCAAATAAAGTTAGTCAGAAGTTCAATAATTGTTTCGGAGGAAAAATTGTTTTGGTTTGTGCCATAGCAGGCGTATAATTTGGCATCATTTTTAGGTCTTAGAAAGGTACCTTATTTTAATGTAAGTTCATGCAGGATTTTAAATATAAATGAGTTAATAGCTGGTGACGGTTTGGTAGACACGCTTTATAAATTCGACTCTTCTTATCGTGTGACAGCAAAACGCTTATCTTTAAATAAATATAGGAATGGGAACGAATAAACTGTAATGGAGTGAGAGATCTTATCGCATACCTATGAAAAATTACAATAAATTAAGTTCGATGAATTTTACTAGGTATGATGGTGAGGTAGGAAAAAATGACAATTTTTGCACAAACTTTGATGATAAAGTGCATAAACTTCCATCTCCGCAGTAGAGAAAAACGACCACTAAAACTAAGCATTAAAGATGCAAGTGGGGAAAATCAATTCTTTAGGAGACAGAAACTAATTGACCACATTCATTGAAGATCGTTTTCGGAATGCATGGGCATTCGTGTTCATTACTTCTTGTCGGACTTGTTTTTCCGGTTAAATGGGAGGCTAATTCTGTTTTCCATCAACTGTTTTCCAATCATTGAAATCAAGTAATCAATACTTTCAATTTCAATAATCAGTAACAGGCTCGAATAATTATGTATTAAATTGAATTCGTTACCAGGCTCGAGCACTAGATATCCTGTGGCAAGTTTAGTACTTCAGGAAAATCTATATTTTGCGTTAGGGTAATTCATCAAATATCGAACTGAACTAATTATCGAACAACGTTGGAAATATGCGCGTAATAAATTTAGTAAGCATCCAAACTTGCTCAGTGCCAGTGATCTTACATCTAAAACTCCTATTTTAGTGAAAAAAACTCATTTCTGTGAGCTGCAAACTGCTACCAGCGGTTGCGAACGCATTTTTTGTACGACCCTTACAAATTGGTCGAATTTTTTCACTCGAAAAATCTTACGCACCTCGGGAAAATTGCGACGGTTTAATTGTTGTTGGGTCACCGTCAACCTCCCGTCATAACTAGAGAGTAGTGTTGTCATATGATGTTCTGTTGCTGTATTTTTTTCTTTTCCGCCAAAAACTTGATAATTATTCCATGTTCGACATTCAGTTCCTTTTTCATGTCAGTATTAAATACTGAACAAAGGTGTTCGAATCAAAATTCCTTAAAAATCATGAATTTATACCTCGAACAAGGCTTTTCGATTCTTAATTCTTTTAAATAACTGAATCGATCTATTGGACGCCTGTTTTATTTCATTAAAATATTGTATTAACGCTTGATAATAACATTGAATAGTTGAAGATGGGAATTCTGGTGAGGGGCTACCAATCAGCTGCTGGTGTTCCAAGGCCCTCAAGATCATCAATGATTCGTCTGGCTACATTTACTGATGATCAATCCCTTGCCAAGAAAATTGATGCAAGCATCAATAATAATTCATTGACGAGTGCTTCACACTCTACTCCAAAAAAGGTCACACAGGTTGATGATCACAATTATGGTTCAACAAACACTGCAAATGAAACATCGACATCATATTCAAATTTTGATAACTCTCCATTCAAATGCATCTTTAAAATAAGTAATTAGACAGTTATTTCAAACAAACAAACAAAACAAACATCGGCATTTTTGGGATGCTTTATTTCCAATCAAGCCTGATACAAATGATCCTAAGCATTGGTTTTTCAAATATCTTATAACTAACACTATATATAGGACACCATGACGGTTCCCCGGTAAAGCCGGTACCCATTTCCGACACCTGGGTCGAGTGGGGTATTGTGCTTGAGCTTTCCCTTATACCCAACGGGGAAAATCGCAGCGCCAGCGCCAGAATACGAACCCGCGACTCCAACATACAAGTCCGATCCCTTAACCGCTGTGCCACAGCGAGCATTTCCAAGAAAAGCCAGTGCACCAAAGAAGAAAAAGAATGAAAGAAAAACGTTTATTTTTCAAGTGGCCACATGAGATACATGTCAACATATTGGTTTTAAAAAGTTTCTTAATATAGGACGTCCTAAAACAAAAGTTCCATACGAGGAGTACTAATTGACAAACTATCAGAGGTGTACAAATAGATAGACCATACGAGGCATATTAATAGACAAAATATACGAGGCGTACTAATAGACAAACCATACGTGGCGTGCTAATAGTGTAACAAATGTTCCATACGAGGAGAACCAATTGACAAACCATCCTGTTCGAATTAAAATTCTTGTTCGATTCATGTTCGATATTGATGAAATTATGTTATTAAAGAATTCGATTTTTAGAACAATAAATAAATTCCAACAATCTACGTTGTCTTTAAAGCGACATCACAGAACAAGAAAGCAACTGTTCAAGAATAATCTTGAGGCCCGCAACAGTTATTCAGAGCAAAAGTTACCGATTTATGAAGGTTGTTTCTAGACACACGTGGTTTCTGTTCGATATTTGATGAATTACCCTAGTTTGCTATGGGATCAAGGAGCGTGATGTTTCGAATTTGATCTTCGAAGAAATGTGAAGAAGTGCTCACAAAGAATTCAAGTAAAACTAATTTTCTGTAACGAAGACCAATATCATTCAAACAAAATTAATTTCTTACGAAGAAAGCTAATTTTCTACAAACAGAACTAATTTTATGAAAGAAATTATTCAATATAGACTAATTTTATTCAAACTAAATAATTTATTTTCAAACAAAACAACTTTAATAAAAAAATTAATTTCATTCAAACAAACTCATTTTATTGAAAGACCTCTAATTTTGCCTAGTTTAGAGAACTTGTTAGCGCTGCGGCCCTGGTTAGCATGTCAGCAACCTTATCACTCGCAGGGCAACACCCGGGATCACTTTCGTTGCTACGATCACTAACACTGTGAAACTTAATATCAATATGCGGGTTTCAACCATAGTATTTTTTTAGTTTTTTAAACATAATTAACGCACTGAAACTTCACTAATTCCTATAGCTTTAAAAAACAGTGGCACAGATTTTGATCTTTATTCATCATCTAAATTCTCATTATATGCCTACCACTTTCGGACGGAGCATCTGAAGCCGAAGAAAAACCTTGGAAACAACTAATAAAACACGCAATGCTAAATGGAGGATTGCCGTTGTTCAGACTGGTTCCGAGGCTACCATCGTATTCCAAGGCTTTTCTTGGTCCCAGCGTTCCTTCAAGTTCCAAAATTTTGCTTTCTTCTCTTTGGACTTTGTCTTAAGCGGCCCATAGACGATCAATTTTATTGTCAATATAATTGACAATGATAGAATATTGACAATTTGATTGATCGTCTGTGGGCTTGATTGACGCACGTCAAATAATTGACTTAGTGGGAAAAAATAATTTCATCAATATCTTGAGTCAATGATATTGACAATTATATTGACAATAAAATTGATCGTCTATGGGCCGCTTTACTTCGAGGGAGAGCGTTGAACCATCACTTTTAGTTACATGGCTTTATATGTTTGAACAGTCTATGTAGGGATAGATAAGGCGTTTACTGCCTGTGTGAAATTCACTGACGAGAGATAACTGTAACGTTACACAAAAAAGAGCCTCTAGTGAATTGTACTTGAACCGTCGTGAATTTTTTTATCCAAATGAGACAAGCATGATCCGTGTTCGAAACTGAATATTTCTACGTTAGTTTTTCGATTTTACTTCAGCATACCCACCTACTAATCAAAAGACAATGAAACTATGTAAATTCTATGATGTATTTGTTTTATGCTACGAATTGTAAACATAAGTTTACGGAACGCAACGCAAGCTTTCTCTCAATTGAATGGTATTCTGGAGGCAGTTTCTACATTATATCCGGTATATTTACGAAGCATCAAAAGAGGCCTTCACAGTAGCGGTTCGGAGTGTCAAGATTCTCTTTAATTAACCACACTCGCTGGGGAGGGCAATAGATAAATCATGCTTTCATGAGCCGAAAGGAGCTTATCTCTCAAATTGGTTGACATTTTGACCGGAATGTATAATTATTCACTCAAATACGTACGTTTTTCTTAAGCAGTTAGAAAAGGTGCGAAAATTTTGTTAAGTTTTGATGGAATCAAATGACAAGCTAATAAGAAACAACCAGTTGTGAACGGCGAAAAAATTCCATGAGTATTGAATGGTATCACGATTTATCCGCAATGAAAAGCGGTATTTTATTTTAGTGCACTATTAGGCCTCGAGTGCCGTTTTTTAAAAGCGTGAATCCAAGATGTTAACACACTGTCTTAAAATTCAATCGTTTATGATCAGATCCAAGGAACGTCCTTCATAAATCGCGTCAGCTGTGCTATCTATATGGTACAGTGATTTAGATACGGTGAAAAAGCCACGAAATCCGAGTTACTCGATGTTCGGAAACGCAGCTGTGTAGCGCCAAATGTTTGCAAGCCAAAGAATTATTTCATTGGAGCTTGATTCAAGAAGCAACCTGAAGAGACGGGCTGAGTAGAGTGAAGAAAGTGAATAATGATAATTTTACAGAAACGTTTCTACCGGGGTCGCCAGCGTAACGCCAATGTGGACCCCCCCCCCCCCCCCAGCGCTGGCCGGGAAACCTCATAGACTATGACGAAGGCAGAATACAGCAAGATACTAGAGGCTCACACATTACTCACATCGTATTGAACATACAAGAGAGGCAATTAGCTGGTAAATTTTGGTGGTGCATGGCTTGTGAAGAATCGCAATTTTAGGAGTTTGAATAGTTCCCTGTATCAAATCACGTCGTAAGCTTTTATTTTTTGAAGGAAGGTGACCAGCTGATCTATGGGCGTATTGTGGTCAAGTATATTGTTTACTGAAGGTGGACGGCTATTGTCGGAGAAGACATCGAAGCATTGTCGTCGCGTGTTGCGCAGCGCGGCGCAGTCGATGAGTATGTGGTGCACTGTGAGGCGCCTCCAGGCACAGAGGGCAGCCAGGCGGAGGCTCCTGTACCTCACTGTTCATGAGGTGGCTGTGGGTGAGATAGGTGTGGCCGCTTCTGAGTCGATTTAATTTGACTTCCACTCGGCGTGGCAGCCTTCTTTTGGGCCATGCTCCCGGTTCCAGCTGGGCTTCGTGCATGAGGCTTCTCCGCTGGTGCCAGTCCTCCATCCATTTGCCGTGGATCTTCTTCTCAAGTACCGAGAACCAGTCCCTATAAAATGTTGGGACTCGCTCGTGCAGCCGAAGTGCAGCTGCTTTCGCTAGGATATCGACGGTTTCGTTACCTCGAATCCCCACGTGGCTGGGGATCCAGCAAAATTTTGTGATTTTGCTGTTCTGGGCAAGGTCATGAATTTGATGCTGAAGAAAGCGAGCATGAGGGTGGTCCGTTCGTTTGTTGAGGATCACTCGCATAACACTCAGGGAGTCACAAAAAATAATAAACTGGTTTTCAGAACGGCCACAAATGATCTGTAGTGCTAAATCAATAGCATACAGTTCTGCAGTGAAGATAGCGGATGTCTGGGGAAGTGATATCTGTTTATGAATGGTGCTACAGAATGCAGCCGCGCCAACGCCGTCGTTACTTTTGGAACCATCTGTGAAGATTGCAATGCAGCCTTGGTAGTTTTCGTTTTCTAGTCGGCGGTATTCTTGGATGTATTTGGTTGGATGGGTAGTTTCCTTTTTTAGGCTGTTAGGTCCATGTTTATGTCAACGGTGACCGTGTTCCATGTTGGGACGTCAATGTCCAGTAGCCGGTATGAGAAGGCGGGTTTGATAGAAGGGGGTTCGAAATTTAGGGATTCCATGATTTGAGGGTGCGGATGGCAAATGAAGGCATAACTTTCTTATTTATGAACAATCTTCTGTCAGTAGGTGAGATAACAGAGTTAAATGCTGGGTTACCTTAGTGGCTCATTTTAAAATAATATTTTAAGGAAAGCAATTGCCTTCGCAGATTCAGCGGCATTTCATCGGTTAGAACTTGGAGGCTTGCGACAGGTGTGGACTTGAAGGCTCCGGTAGCCAGACGCAGACAGTCGTTTGCGACGGGATCCAAGAGCTTAAGGGTGGTGTTGGAAGCTGATGCGTAGACAATGCATCCGTAGTATAATATTGATCGAAAAAAAAGTTGGTACATGTGGAGGAGAATGTGTTGGTCCCCTCCCCAATCGTGTGAGGATATGCATTTGATCATAGCACATCCCTTCTTACATTTTGTTCTAATTTCGTCTATGTGCTTTTTCCATGTGAGCTTTGTGTCCCAGGTAAGTCCAAGAAATTTAATTTCCTCTACTAACTCGATATGTTCATTTGCGATTTTTAGGGGTGAGGGCATCTGGATACCGGGCAGCGAGGTGAAATGTACGGCTTTGGACTTTTCTGATGAGAAGGTGAAACCATTCGTCTGGGTCCATCGTACTGCATGATCATTACATTCCTGGAGTTTAGTTTTGATGATATTTACGACACTTTGTTGATAGCCGAGCTGGAAGTCGTCAAAAAACAGTGAGGCATGAAATCGCGGATCCTGAGGGATCAGAGAGGCGATACCGTTGATTTTGATGGCGAACAGGGTGACCGACAGCACTGAGCCCTGCGGGACGCCTTCTTCTTGAGGGAAGGGGTCGGACAAGTAATTATTTATTCGGACCCTAAAAGTCCGATCGCGCAAGAATTCTTGGATGAACGAGGGGAGTCTTCCTCGTAGTTTCATTTGATGGAGATCCCGCATTATCCCGAATTTCCATGTTGTGTCATACGCTTTTGTTATGTCGAAGAACACACTCACGAAGTGTTCATTGTGTACGAAGGCTCTCCTGATCGTAGTTTCAAGGCGCACTAGGTGGTCAGTTGTTGATCTGCTTCGCCTACCGCCGCACTGGATGTTGGTGAAGCAACCGTGCATGTCGCAGAAGTCCACGAGTCTATTGCTGACAAGACGTTCCATTGTTTTGCAGAGGTAACTGGTTAGTGCGATGGGTCTGTAATTTTGGGGTGACTGGAGATTTATGCGGTTTTGGAAAGGGGATTATAATGGCCTCCCGCCAGCTTGGAGGGAAATATCCGTTGAGCCAAAATTTGTTCATCATCGATAGTAGGTGGTGCTCGGCGGCTTCAGGTAGGTGCTTTAACACATTCATTGCGGTACGACCCACCGGTGGGTCGTAGTTAGGTTTTTCCTGCTGCGAAATGACCCATCGATGAGTCGTTTTGAAAAACTCTAACAACCTTTCTGAATTAATGGTGTTTAACAAGCCCAGCTAATGTTTGATATTTACAAATTGGCTTGTCACTTTTGACTTTAAATTTATGTTGAATATTGAACTTCAGTTTAACCCATCGCAACTAACGTGTTAACATTTGGTAGGAGATTTGGTCGGCTCCAGGAAAGGTGTCTTCGGTGTTGCAAAGGGCAGCTTCTAGCTCAGCTGCTGTGAACAATATATTGTATACTTCAGATTTTGTAGATGAAAAATTTAAACCTTCGTTTTGGACCTTTTCTCTCCCGTTGAAATTCGGCTGGGTAGTTAGTGGCTCTACTTGCATTGCTGAAGGTCATCGCTAGCTTGTTTGCTCTTTGGGGTACGGTGACATACGTAGTATTGTTTTCTTGTAAGATGGATATTTTTCGTTGGGGTTGGCCTTTTATTTTGCGAATATTTGCATAAACTGTTGTTAGAGGCGTATTTCTGGTGAATGTATTTGCAAACCTTATCCACGTTTTCCGCTTTTCGTCACGTAGGAGGTTGCTGTGGACTGCTCGAGCTCTTTTCCAACGAAGGATGGTGCATGATCAATGCTGGTAAAGAATTACATTAATCAAAACATTACGGAATACTTCAGCATCCTGTATTCTACAGCCTCTACTAGCGAAGTACTTCTCAAGCAAACAGAGATTTTGCGGACGCTAATTCGAGTTGACGCAAAGGCATGTTAAATTTTTGCACCCATTTCAACGCCGAATTAATCTCCCGATTAGTGGTTCCTAAACTATTTTTTGTGGGTTGAGAACATCGGTGGTTAATCATTAGTTCCGAAAATTATCTCATACGGGGGCTCACTTACTCTCTTGTTGAGAGACTCGGGTAGAGAAGAGTCGCAGCGTCTTCATCACGTTTGCACATGCCGAAGCACAGGACTAGAAATCTTCACATGCAATATTTCTTCAAGAATGGCCACCATGAACGGGGTTAAACACTTGAGCGTCTAAAATGTAATTCCGCTACAAATCATGAAATTGTACTTCATTGTTATTTCTAAAGGTCAACAAATGCATTGCTTTCACTGTTGGAAAGGCTTACAGCAGTTTGTCTAATCGGTTTCACCTCGACCATCTCCATTACTGCCATTACAGCTAAGCCATAACTTATGCAAAACTTGGAGGAAAATTTCACAATTTCAAAAATTATACATTATGACTACAATGCGCGTTACACTTGACATGCCCAAAGCTGATACAGTATTTCACGCCCATTTTTCAACAGCAGGTTCAAGAACTCTCCATTTCTGCCAATGGTGATAGTCATTCCGTCAAGTTCACCATTTTCGCTTAACATTTCGAGTGAAATCTGTCAATCATTCTCGCCTCATGGAATTATTCAACGCGTCTAAAGAGTGAGTAGTGCATTAGACAATCATATAAAAAATTTCATGACGATATAACTGCCACGTCAGAGCAATCGAAATGCTCGAACAATGATCACATTGGTTCACCTGGCAATGAGAACACTCTGCATAAGCCTAATAATACAGAAGCTCTTCAATTTTAATTTGGATCGGAACAATAAACTGGCGAGACTTCATAGCATTCTTCCGACCTGTAACCCATCACCCCGTGCGCTAACTCTAGTTCGATAGCATACCAAAAAGTGAAATGCACTACCCTTGATCTGCGAGCATTTTCGAAGTCCGATGATACCTTGAAATTATAAATTATCCAGATGTTGAAGGAAATTGAAAGTGCATGTGAACAAAACTCAATATATATGCTCTCTTAAGATATTCTCATGACTGATTCGTTGAACTACCAGCCACATACAACATGCAGCACGAAATAAAGCACTTTGGTAACTAGATAAAGAGGAAAAACTACTAAAATGATGGAACAGTGTTCAAGGGAGGGGTAATGAGGTGTGTATCTTCAAGAAACAAGGTGAATAAATATTTTGATTAGAATATTACTGGTGGGATGCACTATGCGTGCATCATGGCTAAATATGGTCACTATTAATTCGCCTTTTCGAAGTAGGCTTTGCTCTCGTCAACACTGGGCTTCATGGTGTCAGCACCAGGCTTCCAGCCGGCAGGGCACACTGCGCAAGAAAACAAAAATAAAAACCTATGACAAACAAAAGCCCTAAAGCGCCACGATACATTAACGTTAACACTTCCATTGTAGGCGTTTTAACAATAGACATCTTGTGGAAATCCATTACGTCCCAGCTGCAGCAAATGAGCAAGTGGACCAAGAACTACACCCCTCACCGTACCAAAACTGATCTTATAAGAGGAAATATGACGAGTGATATTTCAGGTATTTTTTCATATATTTATATATGTAAATATACGTATATAGCTCATTAGAAAGAACAACGTCATAAGTCGAAATTCTTCATTTTTCAGGGGGAAGTGATTTTAACTTTGCCAACTGCTACACGGAATTAGTTTTGATCGAAAACCGAAATCCTTCCTCTCGGTCAATTTTGAAGGTACAGTTATGACGGTTTTACCGAATTGCGTAAAATGAAATGGCAAATTTATAGCGAATGGCACAGTGTGGATAAGTCAATTTTCCAAAACTTTGAGTTATGACGCTGTTCTTCCCAATAAGCGATACATAGTTTCAACAGGTGAATCTTGCCATACCATCGCGGCTGATAAGCTTTTTCTCAATTGACAGATAAATAAATTTCCACCAAACTGTTGAGAACAAGTAATGGAGATAATTTCATACAGATAACAACTAGAAATCAATCTTCGTTTGCAGCAAATTGGTTATTTTTCACTGATGTGTGTAGTAGGTACAAATAGTTATCCGAAAATTCTAATGAAAATAATGTGATAGCTAAAAGAATTCAATACTAAATTTACCTTCTCCATGTTTATCGGTGAACTGGAACGCTTCAACGAGACGAATAGTTTCTTCCACACTTCGGCCGACAGGGAGGTCGTTCACTGTAATCTGAATGAGGGACAGCCAATTATTACATTACAAGCCAAACCTCGTTGTTCTGAGCATCAGTATCATTATTCGCATTTCGTAGCCAATTTTCGGAGAAATCCATCATTATTTCGAGCTTTGCAAAGTCAGTTTTGTTCACGTTTTGCCACATAATTACGCCTTGTGATTATAATTTCGCTCAATATTTATGAATAGACATCGGTTTTCACAGAACTTTATACAATGATAAACATTAAAAATTCAGACTAATTTTCCGTTTAAAATAGTGTTGCTCATGAAATATTACCTTTTTAACTCGTCTCGGTTTAATGCAACTTCTACCATGGTTTACCAGAAAATTAAATTTTTTACAAACTTTGCGTGGAAAGCATTACTAAATATTCCGCTCTTTTCACTGCATCGTTTATTTCTGTCATCGGTAGGATCGCATCAACTACGAACAACTGGGCTCCTGTGTCTCCCATTTAGACCGATCACTCACAGATTCACTCATCTCTCAAGAAGAAAACCACTCCTATAACGAAGGAAAAGACTGGAGTAAACAGTAAAAGAATACAACGAAGCTGTCAATTTTAAGGATTGTCATCAATGAAATGAAATACCTATATCATTGTTATTGTTAACCAAAGTTAATCCAGAAAAAAACAAAAAACAGATGGGAATCTCTCCTCATTTGATGCAGAACGAGGCACTCAGGTCGCTGGAAATTTCACTCTACTGGGTTTCAAAAGAAGTATTAGTCATAGTATCTAGGTACGTGGCTACACTATGAACAAATAAGAGCACAGAAGAAATTAAAAATAAAACAAGTTGAAGCTTTATCACACTGATGTGAGGTGATAATTCTACACTGATGCGAGGCGATAGTTCTACACTGATGTGAGGCGATAATTCTAAGTATTACTTCAATTTTAAAACCAGGCAGTCCAGTTTACTTGTAAAATAAGAACCCACCATACAACATTTTCACACAGCGGAGGAAACTGACAATTACCACACGGAGTACCATAACACGGGCAGCGCTCAAGAGTAATGCATAGGTAAACATGGCAATTGTACACTTAATTTAGAAAGCCATGCATCAACGCCCCATGGAATTAGGAAAATTTGCTCGCTGCACCAGCGAAAATTTATGGAGAATTATGAATTGTACATGGACATTGGACAGAGAAAGAAGAAACACACTGGAGTTCAGCAACCTCATAGAACACCATTGCCTTGCAAAATAGCATGCAGGATGCCAACACCTGTGGCTCTAGCGCCAGTTCTGATGCAGTAACACTTGTGTCTAACGTACTGTACATGCAAATACCGCTGGAATTTGTCAACGCGCAATGAAAATAATGCATGTTCGTTACACGAAAAGTTGTATTCCACTAGAGTTAAGAGCTGAAGATGCAACAATCTAAGCAGATTGCATGGACAAATAGTAATTATGAAAAGTAAATGCCTACCCACAAAAAATAAAGCTTTGCATCTTTAGAACCGTTACCACCAAAACCACCGCAGCAACTTAGCAATGAAAGCAAATCAAACTCAACAAGGAGTTTGATGATTGATCACAAATTAGCTTTAGCCTCTCTTTACCACAACAATGAAGTTCAAAGAGAGGAAGGATGAAGGCACCATTTAATATTGTTAAGGAAACGTGGAATCTATGTACAAAGGGCGTTCTCGCATGGGATCCCGTGTGCATAGAAACAGCAAGATAAGAAAGAAGGTCATGAAACAATGTAAAAGTAAAAGAAGAAAGTCAGAGGTGCTGCAAAACAGGACAGCAGAGAACAGAGAAAAGATGGTCCTTAACAAAAAACCTTCTATTTCAACATAAAGGCCTACCTGACTCTCAGCTCAGGACCTCACATTTTCTCCCTGGGAGTGACTCAACAAGGAGGCAAGACTTCAAAGCGAGAAAACCAGCGCCTTACCTGTCGCAATTTTTGGTCCCCGTCGATGATGAAGAGACCCCTGAAGGCGACTCCTTCTTCATTGAGCACGCCATAAGCGCGTGAGATTTCCAAGTTCTTATCGGCCAACAGAGGGATGTTCATTTCGCCAAGGCCTCCCTCGCGGCGCGGGGTGTTGATCCTGTTAGTTTTGGTCTCATTAGCGCAAAAAATTAAGGTACCAAAATGTTGAGAAAATTAGCCACGTTCAACTGAGACAGAGGGCGACGAGCAAACCCCCGAATCAAGGTAATCGAGATATACTTTCAAAAATGAGTGAAAACCCCACTTGTCGAACAACTCGTGAATAGAACCATGCACCAGCATTCGTAGTCACGTACACACCTGAGGGGAACTTACAATCAACTAAGGTATTCGTTCTGGCATGTTGTTCAAATAGAAGAACACTTGTCGAGATTTGAACAACCGATATCAATCATTTAAAAACCAGCCCATCAGTTTATTTCCACGAGTGTTTGGTTTGTTTTCATTTTCAGCTCTTATTACTTTCTCGTAAAGGATACGTGTTGGTATCAATATTATGTTAACAGATTAAGAGATTATAAGTTAGTTTAAGCCTCCCTAACCGCTACAAAAATAGAGCGTATCGAAGAGAGGAAGGAGAAAGGCACCATTTAGTATGGAGATAAGAAAATGAGGAATCAATGCTGAAGGGGCATAGAAACAGTAAGATGAGAAAGAAGATTATGAAACAAGATCAAAGTTGAAGAAGAAAGTAGTAGGAGCTGAAGAACAGGACAGCAGTAAACCAAAAAAAAAAGGGGTCCTTAACATAACAAAAACATTTTATTTCAACAAAAAGAAGGCCTACCTAACTCAGCTCGGGCCCTCACATTGTCCCCCAGGGAGCGCTAATTTCCATAGATACAATAATTGTATCCCCCTGAGGGGATATTGTGTTAACAATGAATAACACAACAAAGAAAACTGCTTTGATTGGAAACGCATTCGTTAGAAAGGAGGAGAAGCAGTTAAAAATCAACATTTCGAATTCAAAGGAGTCATTCTCAACAAAACCTGATCTGAAAAAAGGAGAGATATACCTCAAACGAATTCAATAAGTTTAAAAAAAGGAGCAAAATTTAAAAAAAATACCAAACTCCTTGTAATAGATTAACTACCTGGATGCTGGATGTCGCATAACCAAGGTTTACGTCGTAAAGAAAAAGATACTGCATAATTCGAAGGTCAACAGGGTTGGGAAACGGAGACGGGTATTTTTGAAATATTCTAGTTTTACAGAGCAATAACATTTTTCAGCATGAGAGCGGATGGCTGACGGAAGAGGTCTAGGGAGGTAACCGGAGGTTAAATTGGATAAGTTGGTAGATAGGAGGGGGGGGATAGCGTGGGGAGGTTCGGAAGCTCTGGCATGCGCGCTCTGCAACGACTGCATCGGCGTCTTGTGGTAGGGCCCACGTATTCAGGCGCACACTGTGCGCAACTATATTTGCATGTACCGACAGAGAGGCTTTTCGGGGTTTTATCTTTGTTGTTGAGAAGATGTTAGTTTAAGCCTCCTTAGCCGCAACAAAGTTCTAAAGGAGAAAAAATCAAGGCACCATATAAGACTGCGTTTAAGGAACGTGGAATCTATGCACAAAATATGTTCCCATAAAAGATTCCCTACGCATAAAAAAGTTATGGAAGAACGCCACGAAACAAGATAAAAATTTAAGAAAACAGTTTAAAGTTGCTGAAGAACAGGACAACAGAGAAACGAGGAAAAAATTTCAGTAATGAAACAAAAAACATTTCACTTTACCAAAAAGAATGCATATTCAACTCTTAGCTCGGGACATCACTTTTCCCCTGGGAGTGTCGCTTCTTATAGACAACAGTAGTATACCCCTGATGGGATTTGAAAAGAAAAAGCCTAATCCTACTTTTATCCATAAGAATAATAGGAAAGTTAACGTGCATGAAATACTCTTATCGAAGAAAAACGATCTTTCTTCATTTTTCCGATTGCTCACGGAAATGAAGGAAAACACAAAAATATTCCTTTCTAGCAAGACCAAGCTCAGATGGAGAAGTATAAAAAATTCGAGTTCAGAGAATTCTTCACAACTTCTTTGAAAGATTAGATTAGAATTTAGTTTAACACGCTCATATTGGGGCATATGTGTGCCAACAGGTATATAGCTCAATCACGCACCTGTTCGCATAAATAAAAAGCATTTCATCGGTTTCGCGACCTTTTTAAAAAATATATCTATTATCACACGAGGTGTAATGTTACCATGCAATTGTATTTTTCACACTTCCTATGAACAATCAAACTGTATTCGAGCAGCAAAATTGATTTCCCAATTCTGCTATTCACAAACTAACCAAACCAATTGTTGACAACGCAGAAACGCAATGAATGCGTTAAGCCTCCCTAAACGCTACAAAGGTGTTCCTAAGAGGAAGGCACTATTTAGTTCCTTCGAATGCCCGAGCAGTAAATCATAGGAGTAAAAAGACCGCTACGTGGCACTAACCAGGCGAGATGGGAGAAGTGGGAATCGGTGGAGCAGCCGATCACTTCGCACCCCAGTTTTTGAAACTTGTCAACATTGTC
Source organism: Morinoia aosen (assembly GCA_030386875.1). Taxonomy (NCBI): domain Eukaryota; kingdom Metazoa; phylum Arthropoda; class Malacostraca; order Amphipoda; family Talitridae; genus Morinoia; species Morinoia aosen. Next base: position 14,571,599 of record CM059563.1, read on the forward strand.
AGAGAAGGCGATGATTTCAGTCGGACAGACGAAAGTGAAGTCGAGAGGGTAGAAGAAGAGAACGAGGTACTTTCCTTTGTAATCTTCTAGAGAAATTTCCTTGAATTCTCCATTGACGACAGCGGTTCCCTTGAACGAAGGGGCAGGTTTGGTGAGTGCAGGCAGAGGGGAGGTTCCACTCATGATGATGACTTTCGGAGGCGACGTAATACAAAAGGTACACTCGTGAACACACGTACACAAACCTGTAATAACAGTCAAGATTAATACACATTCAAAAATTGCTCATACGCTTATTTCAAAATAAAAACTTTGCTCCACGTAATACACGACAAGTTTCAGCTTGCATGCAGGTTAATGTACACAAAACAAGTTCAGATGCATTCTAGAATGACTCAAACGTAAGAAACGGGGCATTCCAGAAAGTAAGCGCACTGCTCAATAAACATGCTACGACCCTCTTTATCCTCGACATCATTAAAATGCAGATAGCTAAAGTAGGCTTCGCACAGGTCTATTTCAGAACAATTTGGTAAGCCAGTTGCAAATAACTTGACGCAACATCACGTAGAGGAATCATTAACGGCTGTTATCGAAGTGCCATCAGTGATAAGCGCACCAGATACTGCAACACCGGCACATAAAAGAACCGCTTTGCGGTAGAAAATAAAATCAGGCATAAGTACACTGAAAAGTTCTCTGCAAGGATATTAAATCCCAAAAAGAGTTCGTCATCAAATAAAATTTCTAAGGCAAGGAGAATTCACTATCTGAGCGAGGAATCAAATTCCCCTGCCAAGGATAGCGAGATATTCATTTCAACAGGTCCCTAAAAACTAAAATCATAAAAGAATTAACAGTCCGTCAATTCAATGTTAGTTATCTTAGTAATCAAGCTGGTTACGAGTCCAACACGCCTGAACGATCATTCAGGCGAAATATTATTATTGATGTGCAATTTATCATAAACTCAGTGACAAACAACATTAATTAAATTACCAAAAAACGAACAGCACACCAAAAACCAAGTTTAAGTAGAGAAAATTTCAATTGTTTTACTTAGAATCTATTGATAAATGATAGAATTTTCAATTTGCACCCTAAGGATTAATGAAAAATCACAATCATTCGAAAATGCAAGCGTAAATTCAGGGCTGCTTAGGAAATAACATATTAACCTCAACTTCATCGTTGAGGGTTAGTAACTTCATTCATAGATTTCAGATTTCAACTCGTGCTGAGCACAACGTAACCACAAGCAATGTTACCGTTTTTTTCGGGGCAGCTATTATACTAGTTTACGACTCGATATCTGGAGAGCGCGAAGAGAAGGGACTATTTAGTAGCATTATTATTATATAAGAAAGTTTTAGCCTCCCTTAACCACGACAAAGATGTTCTAAGAGAGGAAAGAGGAAGGCACCATTTAGTACGATGTTGAGGAAAGGCGGAATCTATGCACAAGGACTATTTAGTAGCAACTGTAGAAAATTGGAAACCTCAGTGTGCTCAAAGTTTACCATGCACATAGGAACATTGGGCTTAGAAAGTACGAGGAAGAAATGAAAGATATGGCGAAGAAGACTAGAAAACTTAAAATAAAATAGCCCCAAGCGATAGGAGTTTCTAAGATGAGGTACCTACCCTAACGATATCCTCCATGTCCTCATAGTACACGATAAACATACCTTACCAGGCTAACCTAAACCAATTTACTATCCTATGCCCCCTGAGAGGGTCATCGAAATTTCAATACAGCGAATAGATAAGCAGAATCAAGTTATCATGTTAACCTCTGTAATACTGAAGCCAGCGAGCTTCTAGATTGTAGATAGTGAGATTTATTCGTTGAACAAATATTTCAACATGTCTTTACTCATAATACTTGCGCAGTGTTTGCTTGAGTTTTCCACCAGATTAAATTAGTTAAAGCCTCTCTAACTCCAACAAAGGAGTTCCAAAGAGAAAATGGATGGAGGGAGGAAGGCCCCATTTAGTATGTCGTTAAAAGAACGAAGAATCTATGCACAAGGTGTGTTCCAACAACCCCTGCGCAGAGAAACAATAATTTGGGAAATGTTAGTTTATGACACCATAAAAGCTGAAGCAGAAAGTCAAGAAGTACTAAAAAAACTGGAACAACAGTGGACCGAAAAAGGATGGTCTGTAATAAAAAATTATTCCGTCACAACAAAAAGTAGGCCTCCCATACACTCAGCTCAGGACCTCTCTCTTTCCCCCTGAGAGTGCTAACTCCAACAGAATTAACAGTTGTATCACCCTGAAGTGAGTTTTCTACCAACTGTGGATCAACATGTGGATCAAGGAATGTTTCACAAATTAGACGCGTTAAAAGTAGAAAACGAGGCGAATCGAAACACTGTTATGTTCACTAGTTTGAACTGTAACCAAGCTGAACAAATTTAAGCAGATCAGCAGGCTCAACCTGAGTCCTAGAGCAGTCACCTGTAGTAGTCTCAGCTGATCAATAAGCAAGAAAAGAGGCCAGCACGCAACGCAAGTGGCGCACATTTATGACCAAGATAATGCAGACAGCTACCGAGACTCACTGAGGAACGACGTCCTTTTCTGTCAGCTAGGTACTGCGTGATAGGACCAACACTCAATAGTCGTATGAACACTAAGTTTCATGGTCTGCAACTCATGTAGCTACTCTCGGCGATGTTAAAACAATGATTTCCCACTGATTTTCCTAGTGTAGTAACGTTTGTTAACTACATGTGAGAATGGTAATTTTGATAGTGAAATAAATTCTTCCATCGTAGTTTCGATTCAGTTCCAAAATAAGGTACAATTTTCAGAGCCCCTATCTTACCAAATGGGTGAACATCTCAAGACAGAGAGTAATGATTTCGATTTATACGTAATGCACAAGAGAGAGCTTGCGCACTATAATGAAAGCAATTTACCAGTATAAGCCAACATAATTCAACGAATCAATTTTATTTAATCAGAAAGAACCTTCCGATAACTTCAAAATGGTGGGCACACCATCACTGCAATACCAATTTCCATTAAAATCATAAAAGCAGCAGAAACTAACCTTAACTATTTCAACATCACTACAAATAGAGTTAAGAAAGTTCAGAAAGCGGTGCGACCTTCAGCCTTTCTTAGGTTTTTCTTCCGCACGGGCGCAACGGGAACTTGGACGTCGATTGAGCCGAGACCGGAATCTTGCGTTTCTGATAAGTCGCTCCTTGAGTCTTGATCGATTGACCCTCGAGCATCGACTGAACCCGTCATAGACGAGTTGGGCGAATAGGCATTCGATACAGCAGATGAAATGCTGCTTCCAATCGACTTATTAGATTCCGAGTTCGTGTGTTGGCGAAGACCAGGTTCGTCAATTTGGGTAATTTGTATTTTGTTGGTAGAGTTTTCTCGAACGAGAACTTCCGTGTCACTGGCAGCTTGAACCCACGTAATAACAGAGGAAGCTGATTTGGCCTCGCTTTGCTTGCAACGGTCAACTGAATTTTCAGAACCGAGAGAATCTAGTTGCTTTCCCTCACTACATCCGCTGACACCGTGATCCAGTCCCTCAGACGTGGGACCGTCACGACCAGTCGCGCTTGAATGCACTTCACTAGATACAACTGATGAAGCTGCTACGTTCGTCTGGTTTAATCCACTTTGTGAAAGAGGTTCTTTTTCCTGCTTCGCTAGATCCGAAGAAATTCCGGATTCAACCTCTTTCGTGGAAGCTCCGTCAGTGTTCTGTACCTCATTTGTCGAAGCTCCGATCGTCCCTTCTACCTCCGTAGAAGCTTCGTTCGTCTTCTGTACTTCCTTTGTCGAAGCTCCGATCGTCCCTTCTACCTCCGTAGAAACTTCGTTCGTCTTCTGTACTTCCTTTGTCGAAGCTCCGATCGTCCCTTCTACCTCCGTAGAAACTTCGTTCGTCTTCTGTACTTCCTTTGTCGAAACTTCGTTCGCCTTCTCTACCACATTTGTCGAAACTTCGTTCGTCTTCTCTACAACATTTGTCGAAACCCCGTTCGTCTTCTCTACAACATTTGTCGAAACCCCGTTCGTCTTCTCTACAACATTTGTCGAAACCCCGTTCGTCTTCTCTACAACATTTGTCGAAACCCCGTTCGTCTTCTCTACAACATTTGTCGAAACCCCGTTCGTCTTCTCTACAACATTTGTCGAAACCCCGTTCGTCTTCTCTACAACATTTGTCGAAACCCCGTTCGTCTTCTCTACAACATTCGTCGAAACCCCGTTCGTCTTCTCTACCACATTCGTCGAAACCCCGTTCGTCTTCTCTACCACATTCGTCGAAACCCCGTTCGTCTTCTCTACCACATTCGTCGAAACCCCGTTCGTCTTCTCTACCACATTTGTCGAAACCCCGTTCGTCTTCTCTACCACATTTGTCGAAACCCCGTTCGTCTTCTCTACCACATTTGTCGAAACTTCGTTCGTCTTCTCTACCACATTTGTCGAAACTTCGTTCGTCTTCTCTACCACATTTGTCGAAACTTCGTTCGTCTTCTCTACCACATTTGTCGAAACTTCGTTCGTCTTCTCTACCACATTTGTCGAAACTTCGTTCGTCTTCTCTACCACATTTGTCGAAACTTCGCTCGTCTTCTCTACCACATTTGTCGAAACCCCGTTCGTCTTCTCTACCACATTTATCGAACCTTCGTTCGTCTTCACTACCACATTTATCGAAACTTCGTTCGTCTTCTCTACATTTCTTGAAACTGCAGTCGTCTTCTGTAACCCCTTTAGAGTACCGTTCAGCGCTTTAAGTTCAGACGCTTCATTAAGCCCTTCTAAATTTGTAGCACCTTTGATAGCCGTACCGTTTTGTAGATTTGTTATTTCATCAAGAATATCTTCATTCGTGGATTCCTCTTCTTCATTCAGGTCAACTCTGTAGATTGTTGGAGTGGGACCGATACGTCCAACACTCTCTAAACGCTGCAGAAGATCTCGATCGTATTTACTCTCTCGAATAGATTGCTTCTTGGCTAACTCCCTTATGATAACGCCCCACTGGTCTTCTTCACCTTTTTCTGAGCACTGTACGGCTTCTTCCTCGAGCACTGGCTCTGGAATTTCTGGTTCTTGATTCTCGATAGAGCTGTAGAAATCTTCCGTTTGTACCTCGATTTCCACTCCTATTTTCTTCTGTTCAGGAATCGATGGTGGAACGTAAATAGGAAGTGGTGGAGTTTTAGGTTCTTTTTTCTTCTTTAGACAACAGCAGCAGCAAAACATCTCGCACCAACTACAATGCATAACTATTCGGGTTCTGAACTCACAAGACGACGAGAAGCATCTTGAGGAGAGAACATCGACTACTCGATGTAATCAGATGAGATATCGTACGCAAGATAGCGTATCTCCGCGCCGGAGCCCTCAAGCGAAAATGATAAAATGCCTGAAAACGTCAAGAGGCCTCTGGAAGTTCACAGAATACTGAACCAATTTAGGGACCCGTCCCATAAACCGGAAATACCAAAGCATCAACAGGGTAATCAACACCAATTTCTATCAATACCTGTATAAAACATACCAAACCGATTGTTCAAGTCAACTTCAGTACAAGACTTGAATCGTAAACACGATTTCACGACAGGAAAATCATCAACGAACAACGTAAGAACTAAAGTAATAGAGCTCTTTTTATATAAACGCTGTATCATCACCATCACCTCCATTCAGGCCGACATTGTTGTTTGTGTGTACACGGGCATGACGTGAACGGTCACGGGGAATTTGTGTGAAATCGCGCAGATGGCACCACTTGAGGCGAAATGGCGACCTCTACAGACTCGACTATAGCGACGTAAAATGGCCTCTAATTGTGGAACATGAATGACCTATGAGTGGAAAAATCGAGCACTATTTCAGGTCATCGACAGTACAAGGAAAAATATGTGTGAACACTTTTTCATTAACTTGATATCTATACCATTGGATTTTCATGAGCATACAAAACACTGTGTACAGAAGTACTACATTATGAATAATTAAGAGACATTTCAGTAGAATGACCATTGTACTTCTTATGGTAGCTGCTTAAATCAATTGAAGCATTTCTTTTTTCATCATTATCGGTTAGTTTCAACCTCACTGACAAAGGTGTCCCCAGAGAGGAAGTAAGGAATTAAGGGAATGAAGAACGAACATGGGGGGTACTGCCACACCCGTATGATTGTAAGTCAATTAATTAAACAGGACAAATATAGACATAAAAGTAATAGGCAAACAGTGAACCAAAGATTGTCCATAAAAAAAATCTGATCAACCAAAGAAACTCACCCTCACTTTCAACTTGAGACTACATCTTTTCAGGAAAGCTAACTCCTTGCATAATGAATTTTTCTGTATATTTAGGTTTGTACTTTACTCTATTGAAATACATACTTCAAAATAACCTGAATATTGATTTGGTAAAACTCCAGAAATATTTACGATTTGGATATAAAAAATCCAGTAAATGTTTATTTTATTTTACAGAACGGTGAATAGAAATTCTACTAGCTCAACATTACCACTTTTTTCATCATATCAAAATTGCTTAATGTTTCTCCCATGAGCTACACATACTGAATCACATTGGTGAAATGTGATTGCATCACTCTGTTATGAACTACATATTTACGTCGACCAAAGAACCAACTAATTATTGAAGACAAGTATTTGCCATCCAATAAGTAAAATATTCAAGACGAATCTGCAACCATGATCATAGTGAATGGCTTATGCCCAAAAATGCAATTACAGTAAAAAGTAAACTATGTTACAATACAAAAATTTTCACAGGTAAATTACATTGGTAGGGTAGAGGTACATAGTTAAAGTTAGCTCTTGTTTGTAGCTCTTGTCTGCTTCAGCATCCACATCATAGATTAAAGCTTAGTTTAAGCCTTCCTAACCGATAAAAAAAAGGCGCTCCAAAGAGAGGAAGAAGCAAGGCACCATTTAGTATGGAGATAAGGGAATGCAGAATTTATACAGAAGGGGCACAGAAACAGTAAGTTGAGAAAGAAGTTTATGAAACAAGATGAAGGTTGAAGCAGAAACTAGTATGTACTGAAAAACAGGACAGCAATGAATCAAAAACCAGTGGTCGTTAAACATAATAAAAAAATTATTTCAACAAAAAGAAGGCCTACACAATTCTCAGCTTGGGTCCTCACCCAAGGCATAATGTATCAGAATTTAGATATGTTTACATTACAAACCCAATGTGAAGTAACAGCTTAAAATAAATACATATCGACTTGGCTACATTGAAGGTTTTTGTTAATGCTTTAAGGATACCATCCCAGGCCCTTGCCAGATTCTGTCGATTCCATGGTCATTTTGCATGTTTTTGTTGTAAAAGGACCCTTAGGTGGTAGACTATTCGTTCCTAAAATTTTATGGCGCTACGGACAATATTCCCCCCCCCCCCCCCCCGAGGGGGGGGGGGGTAACGCGACCAAACTTTTTCAATTTTTCCGATTTTGACCCCACATAAAAAGAGAACAAATAGGAAATAGAAAAAAAGCTTAATGTGAGTTTGTTAAAAATGTTCCAAGAATTCTAAAACTGTCTTTGCTTTTGTTCTAGCATCAAAACTGAAGGAGTTACATTTTGAAATATCAATATAAATGAAAAGCACCCAAAATTTTCCATTTTTTCACGATTTTGACCCCATATAAAAAGAGAACAAATGGGAAATGGAAAAAAAGCCGAACGTGAGTGTGTTAGAAATGTTCCAGGGATTCTAAAACTGCATTTTTTTTGTTCTAGCATCAAAACTGAAGGAGGAGTCCCATTTTGAAATATCAATATTAGTGAAATATCAATACCTAAAAACCAATATGTCAAATTTTTGCAAAATCTAAGGCCTGAATCAAAAAAATGAATAGAATCAATTGTGTTTCTTTTCAAAGGTTACATATCATAGTCAAATTTCATAAGAATCAGACTGAAAAAAGAAAAAAATTATTTTTTTGATAAAAGAGTAAAAATTTTTATAATTTTTTTTATGAAATCACAATTCACAGTTTGAATATGAAGTTATGTATGGAAAGTATCAAAATAAAAATTAAAACTGCATTCAATTACATCAATTGTTCATTATATTACACTTCAACACAAAATTTTATTTTTTGCTTATACCCAACACTTTGAATTTTCAACATTCATCCTGGGACTAGTTCTCGAGTTTTGATGCTAGAACAAATCCAAAGACAGTTTTAGAATCCTTGAAACATTTCTAACAAACGCTCGTTCGGCTTTTTTCAAATTCGAATTCTTTGAAAAAATATATAGCTCTAAACCCAAAAAATTGTTGCTGATTTTTGAAATTTTAAAAATGTTTGAAAAAATAGAAAAAATTTGAATTTGAAAAAAACTGAACGAGTGTTTGTTAGAAATGTTCCAAGGGTTCTAAAACTGTCTTTGTTTTTGTTCTAGCATCAAAACTGAAGGAGGAGTTCCAATCTGAAATTTCAATAAAAATAAACCAAAAACACATTTTTCGTCAACAAAAAAAAAAGTAAGGCCTAAATCGAAAAAATGACATGAGTAAAAAAGGTTTACTTTTACAAAATACATATACTGGCCAACTTTCAAACGAATCGGACTAAAAAAGTTGAACAAGTGGGATGGTTTCCTTAAATGGCTATTTCATACCTTCAATTTTTATAATCCATAAGCAAATAAAAAACAATGTCTCAGCACATCACCATTTGGAAGAGAATAAGTTCCATAAAATATTACACTCAAGAGCAATTAAAATACGATCTGAGATAAGATATCCATTTTCCCCAAAAGCTCACAATGGAGTCCCATAAAATTGTTTTACACCAACTGCCTTACAGCCACTTGACATTCAAATTGATAAAGCTCCACAGAATTTGTCCTAGTCAATAACTTAACACGTTAAGTGTGGCGTGACCCACCAGTGGTCACTGAGGGGATTTTCATAATACTGCTGACCGACCAGCATTCACTGACTCAATTTTTAAAAATACTAAATGAAAGCTAAATGAACGCATGATCCAGTTAATGTTAGCCATTTTCAAAATTTCTTACTACCAATTGACTCTAAATTTGAGTTGGATATTGAACTTCAGTTTAACCCACCGCACTTAATGTGTTAAAGATGGGAATTTTATTGCATAGTTTGATTGGCACACTAAGCTCTTTGTTCTGTTGTTGGAACAGATTATTTTGTTCTTCAGGAGCAAATGGTACCCCAGATGAAGAAAGGAGTGCTAGCTATGTGATCATTTTTCACCTTCAAACAGAATAGAACTTGGGATTTTTTTTAAGTCATAAAAATTTTAAATTTCACAGAATATACAAAAAAATTAGCTAAGCAAATATCACTTGTTAAAATACAGGGAGATTATTTATGAACAATGATTGCAGTAATTGGTAACAGCACTAACATGGAATTTGGGAAAGGCGCACCATTTTTTCATATTTACAATCAAATCTATGAGTTGCTACACTGCCTCTTATTCATCTGATACAAATAAATTCAAATTAATGAAACAAGAAACAAATGTGAGCTATCAGACAGATAAGTAAAAATTGTATTTAAAAATAGTAATCAGTAGTTAGTGTGTGCTTGAAGTTCACCCACTTCATATCATTACGTGCATAATATCCCACATGCTTCCAGCATCACTACACAATTATATATTTAGCATTTAAAAAGGTTAAAGTTTTCACATCAAAAACACCAGATACACTACTACTGCAACCCCTCTAACAAAACAAGATTAGTGAACATATGTAGAGAATTTCAATTAAAATTATTTTGGACACAAAATGAACTAATTTTGAGGAAAAGAGAAAAACTGAAATGAATTTTCTATGTCTAAGAGTATCAAGAAAAGAAGTTAACATAGAAGGGGAACATAACCCAAGCAAAGGAAAGGTCAATCCAACCAGAGGATATAGCAGAGAAAAATAAAAATACAGATCTTAAACATTTGGTACTACCAAACAATAAAACAAATATATATGGACCAGATAACAGTTGGACTTAACAACTAAAAGATACAAAGCAAATAAGCTGTCCCATAGGTGAACACTTAAGCTTTTCCAAAAATGAATTGTCCAACACTGCTATCATTCATGCTAGCAAGTTTCATTTAAAACTTTTCAAAAAAGTGTCTCAGTGTTCCAAATCCTTGAACAGAGATCTGTCTTTGCACAAGAAGCATCTATACTAGTCTAGATAGAATATCAAGAACTTCATATGTATATTTTGTTTAAGAAACATAGAGACATTCTTAGGTCATCAGCATTCATAGCAGTTATCAGTTATTTTCATAATTATAATTATATTAGCTCAAGACTTCCCAGCCACAACAAAAGCAACCTCAATCTTGAATGGTCATCAAAGAGAAAAAATCAATCAAGACTGACAGAAGCTAGTTAGAAATCAATACACAAAGTGTGTCCTCACACAAGATACCCAGCACATAAAAAAAGTTGAGGAGGGAGAGAGATAAAACCCAAAATAGTTAACAAAAAAAACCTGAAATAAAGAAGCTAAGTGGAGACAACAGATTGAAGTCACAAACACCTACCTACAGCTCAGGTGAACAGTATCCCTCTGGAAGCAGCTGTTCCAATGGCACTTAGACAAACCTAACTAACCTATGCCCCTTTGGAAGCAAAGGCATCAGCATATTGACTATAGGATTCAAGTGTAGTAGAAAGTAAAATAAAAATTCAAACTCCTGAAGCTTATGTATTTAATATCAATACTAATATTTCTTGCCCGATCAAAAGTAAAAGAGATAAGTGCCCTTTTATTTAGTCTTGTTTAAGGACAACGTCCCCCATACGGACTTTTTTCTTTATTATTGAACATAGAACAATAAAATTTGGTGTACTGATAGGAAATTGAATTTGGAATCGTTTTTGCTTAGAGCAAAAGTTCGATTTTCTTGAAAAGAAAATGGGAAATTGAAGAAAACAAATTTTATGGGGGGTTTCAAAAATCTTCTCCTACAGTTTTTGAGCTACAGTGATGGTTTTGGTATCATTGGATGCAGGAAGACACGGGCTTTTATGGAAGCTAAAATTCATTTCAAAATTATTTATTGTTCATAAGTTATGACGTCATAAAGCTGCACATTTTCAAAAAATAACTTTTTTTTCCAGTTTTGACATTTTTTCATATTAAAAATGGAAATTTGAGGAAACAAATTTTAGCTTACATAAAAGCCCGCGTCTTTCCGCATCCAATGATCTCAAAATCATCACTGTAGCTTAAAAACTGTAGGAGGAGAAGCATTTTGAAACCCCCAAAAACCTTTGTTTACATTATAAGCAAAACAAAGAAACATAAACAATTCAAAAAAAATTTTTTTTAATTTTTGGTTCAAGTTAGACCCCTGAAATCATTATAGAATAATCCAGAGACATAGGAGATGACATAGCAACTTTGCGCCGTGACGAAAGTGCCATGGGGGAGGTGTAACATGATAAAATACCACTTCCCCCTCCCCTCCCCCCGAGTCTTTTAACACCCGTAGCGGGCGAACGAGTGAACGTACAAGTCTCATTTTTTCACAGGATGTACCTGACCCTTACACTTCTTATAGCGGTTAAAATCCCAGTTTTGCAAGAAATCTTGACAACATGGGGGTCACATGCAAGACGCTCTCCTTAAATTAAAGTAATAAAAAACTGTAGCAGCTAAATATCTATTGCTTTTTCCAAAATTTCCAAGAACTGCAAATATATCAAAAGGATTTCTAATATTAAAGCTTAGCTACCCATCAAATTTATTTATGATGTAGGAAAAATAACATAGGTATTGAAAAACAGGACAGCAATTATTACAGACATCAAAATGTGTTAGTGATTCTTAGCACACTACAGGTTTTAAATTCTTAGTAGCAACTACTGCATTATCAATGATAATCATTAACCTCTTTCTTTAACTGTGAAAGAATATTGTTAGAAGCTGAAACAAATAAAAAATTAGAAAGATTTTACTCAAAGAATGTTTTAACATTACACTTATTTAAATAAAATTCAACAACACAATCATAAGAAACCTTTACGCATTCACATAGCCATGATGATTAAACTAGGAATAAAGTAACATTAAGATAAGTAACGGAGATGGCTAAAATAACTCAATAGTAACAAATAGTAACTCCAAAATTGGTAGACCAAAAAATTGAATGATCACCAAATGTGGCAACATATTTTCACAGATTTCAAACCTGGCATTATTTGACTTTGCTAAACTGGAAAATAGTTAATTACAAACAAGTTAGGAATATTTATTGTGTCTCAGCAAAACAAAATCTCTCCATCATCTTCCATGTTTCACTGTTTTACAATAATCAAACATCAAAGACATTATTAAAGAAGAAAGATAACCATGCAGTAAAGAAGGCTTTAAAACATTTATAAAAGAAATGATGAAATTTTAATACATTTTTTTTGGTAAATCTGAAGATGACAGTTGTCGATTTTGTAAATTTTGATGCCTTAGCATAGTTAAATAGATCGAAATAAACAAGTTTTCTTCTATGCACTTTTTGTCTCAAATGAGTATTTTATTAGTTATAACGGTAAATGACTTACCGCAACTCCAGTCTTTGAAGCGGAAAGAAATTCTTTGATCGACTTGTATGGCAATACTGCAATGGCGTCTCGCTTCCAGCGCTCTGTCTTGAAAGACGAAACCAAACCTACCGCTGTACCTCGTTAAATACTCATTTGACGAAAAAAGTGTATAGAATAAAAGTTGTTTATTTTGATGTTATTACCATGTTTCAAGCAACAAAAATTTGAAAACCGATGAGTAGCTGTTTATTCGAGCGCATTCGTCATCAATGACGAAACTAAACATACCGCTATAAATCGTAAAATACTCATTTGAGACGAAAAAAGGGTCAATATTTATTTTAGGTGCGGCAAGGAAATTAATAATTTGGGGGCAAATAATCAATAAAGGAACACATTTAATAACCTTTTACACGAATGACATTCTGCTCGCTGATGCGTTATTTTTGAATAATTGTACTTTGAAGTTGGTGCCGGCGCGCGTGCGCCGGCACCGTTATTTACTTAATAAGGGTAGTTAACCCCCTATTACAAACGTAAAGAGGTTGGGTCGTGAGGGTTAGCCACAGTTCTAATAGCGAAAATTATAAATAAAGCTTCTAACCCACCCATTACGGTGACGACTGCAATCTTGTTTACATCGGATCCAAGATGGCGGCGCCCATGGTGGTCGCCTGCCGCACCTAAAGTAAATATTGACCGAAAAAAGAATAGAAGAAAACTTGTTTATTTTGATTCAATTAATTAGGTTCAGGCACCAAAAAGTGGAAAATCGACAACTGTCATCTCCTTCAGATTTACCTTTTTTTTACACAAAAGTAAGCCACCAGATATATAGGCCTAGCTGCTCTAACTGCTCAAACAGAAAAAAAATTACTTCTTTACAATACACAAAAAAAATATGGATATTATGTAACATACAGGAGTTGGTTATTTTTTCCTGAACTGTATCTAGATAAAGATACTAAATATGATGGTATGTGAAATTTGAAGGTGGGGTAACAATTTCATTATTTTTTTTCATCTGCCAAAACTTAAATATACACACTACTGTGGCATTAAATTCAACCAAATGAATCACGGGTAAAAACTAACAAACGCAAACCTTTACTCCTTTTGGTAAAAGTTATCATAGCAATAATTTTCAAGTATTGAATGTTTACAACAATTAACTACAACCAGGTAAATTATTACGTAAACGTATTACACAAATGCATTCTTCAAAGGGATTTTCGGACGACAATGTATTGCATAGACTTTATTTTAACTATGCAAGCATATTAATACAAAGATGCCACTCATGCACACTGTAGTTGAGGGTTGCGACAGCGCCAGGGCCAACCGCCGACCGCATGGTACTTCGTAGCATCACCGGCCATCAGGTAACAATTGCGTTGCGACACTTTAGCAGCTGCATTTAAATTTGCGCGCGCACGAAATTTCCCCTTATAATAAATGAGTTGCTTTGCTAGACAATAAATATCTCAGGCGAATCCCGTGATTAACCTAAACGCTAATTTAAATTTCTAGAAATCATCTTTTATGGCTCTGTTACATAACCAGATCATAAACTGACCAGGGATGAATTACATAGCGCCCTCGACACACAAAAGCAACAAATTATACTTCCCGGTATACTGCACTAACGATCAGCTGACGGTGAACTCAGAGTAGAAATTATTCAAGTGAAAACAAATTTAAAAAAGAGAAAGAAGACCCGCAAGTTATGCAATAGGACTGAATACGATGGCTAATTCAATAATAAAATTAATTTTAACAACCAGCAGCACTGAATTGCTTGACCTTACCTCACTCACGAACAGGCGGCAACTGATGCGATGCGATGGCGATGCCCGCCAAGGCGGCAACTTACGAGTGATGACGTAATGAGACCAGCAACGGGAAATTGCTTATTGATTTCATGAACGCAACTGACGTCAATCCATAGTCTCCATACATTTTGAGTTCTTAATTGGTATTACAAATTTAAAAACAGTGTTATGCTATGTGTGAAATAGTTAAATTACTTCCAATTAGATATCAGAGACTTGTGTATAATTTTCAACCTACCTGTCCTCTGATGCCATATACTCTTTTATTTTCCCTTGGATCAGCTACCGGAAAACATGGTCTACGATGCTATTCTGCCTAAATGTTGAAAAGCAGAAATACGTTTACAATCTATGAGAATTTCTCCTAAGGAAGATTTATAAACGTCGTATTTTCTGTTTTATCGTAATGTTTCAACGGGGTTTTAATAAGGAAATAATTTCCATTCATATTAGGATAAGGCTTTTGGTCTTTCTGTTTTCCGGTCTTTTAAATATTATAAAGCATAAATTCTCAAAAAAATTGTTATATTCTTCTTCCAATTTAATATTGTTTTGCGTCTTTCTTCAATTATGTTGTACATCTCTTGGGAACCGTTGTAGAACAATCGTTTTTCCGTTTCTGACGCAGGCAGACTGTTTTGTGTCATTATTATTAGCACGGAAATTTCATATATTCGTGGCAAGATAAAAGATATTTTCTCCGAGTCCCTTTGTTCGGAATACTAGTTTACGCTGATATTTGCACACATGCTTATTTATGTTTATGTATGCATGTTATGCATGCGTACATGGGTGTATGTGTCACTACCTAACATCATTTCACTTCATTATTGTAAAGCATTTATTTAAAAAATATATTTTTTCAGTTACTATCCACATATGTTACATACGATGGTTATTAACCAATGATCTTTTTGTTATAACATTTAGTTAGAAATTGTAAGCCGCACCATATACTGAAAAGGTAGTTACGAACTTCCTTCGCTCAACATTCTATATTTCAGTTCATTGCACAGCATTTCTGCAGAACGCATATGTATTATAATTGCCCAGATGCATATGCATGTACATATATGTGTATGTATGCATGTTAGGTGTATGTATGTATTTATATGTGTATGTATGTGCATGTATATGTGTACATGTATGTATGCACATATGTATGTACTAAACTAGCAACTAACATTTGTACTTGAGATACCGCTCATTTTTTGTTCACTCTCAACTTGTAACATTACCTCATCATCTTTTTATTATTGTAGAGCATTCACATAAAAAATATAATTTTGATATGTGATTACCCATTTATGTTTAAATAAGATGCTTTTCATCTAATGACCGCTATGTTAAAAGGCTTTAATTAGAAAAACAAAACTTGCAATTTTCGTAGTTCTCATGCTTGTATTTTTTTCATGCTCGCTCAAACAAACAAAACAAACATCGGCATCTTTGGGATGCTTTATTTCCAATCAAGCCTGATACATATGATCTTAAGCATTGGTTTTTCAAATGTCTTAAAACTAACACTATATATGAGACACCATGACGGTTCCCCCGTAAAGCCGGTACCCATTTCCGACACCTGGGTCGAGTGGGGTATTGTGCTTGAGCTTTCCCTTATACCCAACGGGGAAAATCGCAGCGCCAGCGCCGGGATACGAACCCGCGACTCCAACATACAAGTCCGATCCCTTAACCGCTGTGCCACCGCGAGCACCTAAAAATGATATTTGTGAACATCTGCCGAAACAAACAATTCTAACATTATTTCCTGATATCGAGAAATCTAAAGCTTTGTGTCTTGTACATGTAAACTGTCAAAAGTGTTTTCACCCCACAATGAAAATGAATCGTCAATGAAATTGTGTCGTGTCTTAAAATTTTAGTTAAATATATCAACAAATCTAGAATAAGCAACATTAGGGATACACTGCTCTCAATCATTTGTTTTCGACTAGTGACATGGGTATTACAATACTCATGTGTATATATCATATAAGTGTATTTGCTTCAAGATATTTTAAAAACAAATGATGTACCATCTATTCTGTACCATCTTTATTGAAAATAAACTGTTTTTCTTTTTTTTCTTTTTCATGTGCATTTGTTACTGCGTAGACGTTGGTTTTTACGTCAGGAGCTTTACGTGGTTTTCAAAATACATAGTCTAAAATTAGCTACATAATAACGTGAAGAAAATTGAACATTTGTTTAGGAACTTAGCTTATTTTCAACCGTTTTACAGATAAATAAAACGCCTTTTTTCTGCCCTGAAGCCTTTCATGGACAATTTATTGTAAATAATTCATCAGCCCAAATTCCTGCAAGGTTTTGCGGCGTAACTGTAATGTTTCTGTCTCTTTGCTAGTGTTAATAAACGTATACAGGGTGTTTAAAAAATACACGGCATAATTTCAGGTATGTATTTCCCACATGTAGACAATCAAAATAGTTCATTACAACATATGTCCGGAAATGCTTCATTTCCGAGTTATGGTCTCACAACATTGAAATTCACCGGAACGTTTTTCTTTCCGCAGGTCGTTGCCGTCAAAGGACACATTAAGAGGGCACTCTGACAGATCATTCCTAGGCGAAGGTTAAATTCAGTGTTGTGTTTGGCGTTCGATTGTGTGTCATGTACACAAATCAGGAGCTGGCAGAGATGCACTTGATCTACGGTAAGGCAGACGGCAATGCTGCGCTGGCTCGTCGTTTGTACCAGGAGAGGTACCCACAGCGACAATGTCCAGATCGGAAGACATTTGTAAGTCTCCATCAGCGTCTGTGCGAGTATGGAAAATTTGACTCTCCTGGATTGGGAAGGGGACGACCAAGATCTACAACTCCAGAAGAACAGGAGGAGATTCTGGAGATTGTGAACAGAACTCCTTCTATCAGCACACGAAGGTTAGCGTTGCAAGTGAATGTTCCCCATACGACTGTCTGGAGACTGCTGAAAGAGTATCAATTGTATCCTTACCATTTGCAACGTGTACAGGCGCTGTCACCAGCAGATTACCCTGCACGAGTTAGGTACTGTCAGTGGTTCTTGCAGCAATGTGCTGCAAATCCGAACTTTCCTGCCTTAGTATTATTTACAGATGAAGCACAGTTCACACGAGATGGCATAACAAATCTCCACAATCGGCATGTATGGGCGTATGAAAACCCAAATGCAACTGTTGTATCTCATCACCAGGTGCGGTTCTCCCTCAACATGTGGGCCGGTATCATTGGTGATCGGTTAGTTGGACCCCATGTACTTGTAAACAGACTTACGGGGCAGGCGTACACAAACTTCCTGGAAAACATCATACCTGATGTTTATGACGACACTCCACTGATCGATCGTCAGCACGCTCACTTCTTGCATGACGGCGCTCCTGCACACTTCAGTCGTACGGCTCGCCGGTACTTGGATCGAAGATTTCCTGATCGATGGATAGGTAGAGGTGGCCCAATTGCTTGGCCTCCACGCTCACCTGATTTGAACCCTCTCGATTTCTACTTGTGGGGCCATTTAAAATCATTGGTTTATTCGTCTCCGGTGCCTGATTTGGAATCCCTTCGGAATCGAATTGTGGCACGCTCTGAGGACATACGCAACATTCCTGGAGTGTGGGATCGTGTTCGCAGGTCAATGAGACATCGATGTGAGGTCTGTATTCAAGCAGGAGGTGGTCATTTTGAACATCTTCTGTAATGGCAACGACCTGCGGAAAGAAAAACGTTCCGGTGAATTTCAATGTTGTGAAGGCCATAACTCGGAAATGAAGCATTTCCGGACATATGTTGTAATGAACTATTTTGATTGTCTACATGTGGGAAATACATACCTGAAATTATGCCGTGTATTTTTGAAACACCCTGTATATTTCAATACCTACAATTAAAAGTAGAGAAATACTCTAGCTTGCAAAGAAATCCGGTAGTACTTGTAAGCGACGTTTAGATGAAACTGAGGTGAAAGTGTAAGTATTTCACACCGGTAGGCTTGTATCGGAAGCAAGAAGGATAGGAGGAAACTCGTGCTTTGCGAGAATGATGCAACCGGCCTTTGCATAATGTGTGCGCCATAGAAGGCTGTGTATTGGGCTATGAAGCATACGGCATGTTAGAATGTGCAAGTGTACCCGTGTTTAACGGTTGTTATGTGTGGGGCGAATTAACGAGGTTTTTTAGCTTGTATGTGCATTCCTAACCCAACTGCGTATAAATGTGTCCTCAGGAAAAATGTGTAATGTGTGAGGAAGTTAGACGTTCTCTTACGGGAACGGTAATTGAGTAAAAGACGTTCTAGTAAAGTAAAATTGAATAACGGTTAGGGCGCTAAAGCAGAGATAACGGCGTTATTGAATCATTTGGTGGGACTAATTAAAGGGTATTATGGGTCCTCTAAGTTTTAAAGTTCATGGTTTAACATTCTTTTGCATAAATTGTTTATGCGAAAGTGCGCATGTTTCCGTTAACGTAATTCAGTTTTATTACTGCGTGGGTATCTGAACCGAGTAACGTAATGGACATCTCAACCTCGTACCTTATCGTTATACCGATAAAGATGAAAGGCATATACTTGACACACAGCGTATCTTCAGGTTAAAATAGATTCGAAAGGGGAGCTTGATTTTTGTTTTTCAAACTATTGAATAGTACATATATTCAGACTCCCATGCTAGGTGCGACTTGTCGCTCACGGTAATTGAATTGTCTGTCCAGTCAGAAGAGCTATGAAGGTAAATGCAGCGCAAATAAGGGTATAATGATACGCGTCTTTAATCGTCCAAATGTGTATTTTTACACCTCAAAAAAATCTTGCTGTGATCTTGAAAGGCTGGGGAGTCTGTGCGTATTCACTATTCTATCATCTGGGTCTTGTAGACCTAGTCTGAGGATCTTTAGACCTCGGAGCCTTAACGCTAGAAGGACTCTGTATATTAAGGCTTTGAAGCGAGTGTTGGTCAAATTCGTATTTAGTGCCATGCATACTATTCGGTTGGTTGCAATTCGATAGAAGTATCCCTAAGATTGTGGCATTGGACAAATTCAGACTTGCGCCCTGATTTCGACCTGATATAATAGTCGGCAAATTTCAATGTATCTTTTTTTTTATTGAGTAAACCTGTGCGGACGTACGAGGAAGCCTGGAAGTATTGAAGAGGTGCATAGTAAAGTCAATAAAACCCGTGATGGTAGGTGACGCTGAGTGTTTTTCCAGTGACATCTTTTAAATTCCAGATACTCTCCATTTGTACAAATTATACAAAGATATTTTATCAATCTTATCCGTGATGGCTGAGTTGGCAAAAAAGGGAAGATCAACTTCGAAGAAACTTGTCCCAACCGTCGCGGCACCGACGAAATCGGCAGATGAAACTGCACCCAAAAGAGGGCGTGGTAGTTCCAAACAAACTGAAAAACTTGAGACAAAGGCTCCGAAACCTTCATTGAAAATTACGCTGAAAATGCCAAAGAATAAAGAAGCGATAGCTGATAAAAAATCTGCTTCGAAGCCAGCAGTAAAGAAGTCGAAGCCTGCAGTAGCTACAAAGGTTTGTAAGAACTAAATATGTTGTCGTGAGCATCCTCGTTATGGGGCTTAGGGGTTGTCCTCGTTATGGGGTTGTCCTCGTTATGGGGCTTAGGTGTACCAATAGCTAATACTGCAATTATTTACGAATCGGTGTAAAAAACGGAATTTTAATTATGAAGTTGTTTTTTCAGAAAATGTATTCGCATTATAGGTTGGACGGCTATAGTTTTATCGGCTTCTTGAAAAGTTTGAATACTAGTTAAATTTGTACCATGGTTGACACTTTGACCTCAACACGCGCCACCGCTGGCCGCGGAGGGGATGGGCGAACATTTTCAAATTGTTGCCGACCTTGCCCACTAGTAGTTATGGACTAAATTTTCAAAAATTCTCGTTTAAAGCTGAATGAAAGATCCAGTATACCTGTTATTCTCATTTCTTGCTAAAATTGGCTTTGAATTACAATTTAATATTGAACTTCAGTTTAAGTACAGTCACTGTTTAAACTTCAACTGAATTTAATCAAAGTTGATCAGATAAAAAAATTCAGAGTAGAGCTTAACAAAAAAGAAAGTTTAGAGTAGCTTTCACTTGTATCAGAGCCGTCATTTACGATAATTGAGGAAGATTTTCAAAAGGAACCGTTGCCGACTGGCTAAAAGTTTCATAACATGATTGTTACTCTGAATGCTAAACATATTTAAAATCTTGCATTACAACTTGAAGTCGGGGAAATTGCTCCAGCTTTCGACAGCCGTCGGGACATTTTCTGGCGACAGAATTTTGTATCTGCACTAAAATTTTAGTCTTTCAGCCTTCTAGAACTATGCTTGAAGCAATTTGCTTCTAGGTTTTGGCTTTACGCCCCGTAATCCGCTCTTCCAAATTGTTTAGGAAACTTTTCCTCTAGTGGAAACTGGCTATTGAAAACAAGTTTGAGCCACACTGAGCATCTTGATCGACGCTGTAATGAAGGTTCAAATCACAACTCCTTAAATTTTGCCCCAATGAAGTTACTCTAATTGCAAGTAGTATCTATGAAAGGACTCGGATAATATTTCGATCAGGTAAATGGATGAGTTTGTCTTGAATAAACCTTGGCTCGCGACCTTTCACTTCCTTCAGGAATGTGTGTACTATATTAACCAAGTTCCAACATATTAGGTGTATTCGTTCCAACTGTCTTTCTCTCGTGAAAGAGCTTCCTCCTGCTAAAGCTGGGACTGAAATGTTTTATCAAGTGCTGTTAATAATTACAGATACTAACTTCCTCAGGAAACGGCGCTGCGAAAGCCTGATCGGCGTCGTAAGAATCCTGAAGAATCCGATTCTGAAGCAAAATCTGGCGAAGCTTCAGATTCCGCACCTAGAGATGCAGAAAAATCGAATCCAACTGATAAAAGCAGTGATGAAGACTCTGAAGCGGTACAAGATTCTGACGAGTGAGCGTAATTAGTTTGGCGACCATTTGCAGTGAAATATCGATCGTTGGAGCTTGAAGGTAAAATAGTTCAAACCAATTTTTAGTCCCGAATTCCTCAATGAAAGAGGAATTCGGGAAATTGCTCGTATTCTCCATTTTTTTAGGAAACTGCAGTAATGTTAATACCACTGGAATTTTTTACTTACGGCTGCAACTGGGGAAATTTAATAAATTTTCGGTTGGTCCTAAATTCTCTATTCTGGCCTTCCATAAGTTCTAGATTTAGACGGTTTACGTAGAATGTTTTTAAGCCTATTACGGTTATGGTTGCGACTAAGCGTGCACTATAAATGGCCTTCATGAATTTTAAGTGTATAAATTTCGGTCTCAAATGTGTACGCAAGATCAGAACAATATTAGGTCGTATCGTCAACTTGTAAGCGTGTAAAATATATGTGGGAATTTTGTGCTTCGTTGTCAATTTAATTTACCAACTCCTGAACGTAGCTTCTTTCGTGAATAGAACATGAAAAAGCTTCAGATAGTAGAATTAAGCCTTCAATGGCGGCAGATGCGGGCTTAAGTTTCTCGTGCAAAGTTCTCAAAAACAAATGCTTGTTGGCTACGCTTTGACAATGCTATAGTCGCCTACACGATAGGGACATTCCTTGGCACTATGAAACGCAGCGAAATTAATGCCGTCACGAAGAGAACCTACGTCTCTTTTTAGTTTGCAGAGCAGCAATATAGGCCTTTTATAATGAAACTTGAAACGCAAACACGTGGAGCGACCGCACCTTTGAATTAAAACTCGCTGCGAAAGTGGCAGAACCCAGGTTATTGTTTTCCTCGTTTGTTTTCGAAATATGTTAATTATCGGATCGGATACTAAATATAATCATCCAGAGAGCAGCTTACACGCTCGAAGGACCTAGACTACCTATAATCGGAACTACTGAGCCCGTGGATCCTTCAAAAAGAAAAAAACTGGAATTAAATTCACGTACGCTCGGAGAACTTGGCAGCAGGTCACGTTTTAGAAGCTGAATGACTGGCACTAGGTTATTGTAGCTTTCCTACACGCGATCGTTTTCAGGCAAGAATACTAGGCTTTGTATTTAGGGTTAGGTCATGAATTTCAGGAAGTCGACAGTAAGAAGTTGTGCGTGTCCAGTCGCCAGGCAGAGCACAACCTAGATGTGCGTGAGCGCAGACGAGTTGCTGGAAGTGCGCCTCGTCCCCTTTTTGAGAATCTTAAGCGGGATAACGTTTACGAAAGTGGTGGAAGGAAAGAAGCGAGACGCTTTTGAAAGACGCTCCAGTTCTGAAATAAATTCTGTTAAAAGAGTGAGGCTTAAAACGGGAATTGTGCATTCAAAACTTAAGATTGCTGTTCATTGGCCAGATATTGGCAACTTCCGGAGACGAAACTTGTTATTAGGCACATGCTTATATTGTATTCTGGTAGATTGCAGCTCTGGGATTCACTATGTAATTGCATTATACGTCACGTTTCCACAAGTTTTCCCTTTCAGTCGGCAGAAAAACATGTTAAAAACAATGTTCACATTCGCTAACTAATCGATCTATGGTATTGTGCCATCTAGTTCGTAATTCTATTTGACGAGTCGAGATACCCTGCGTAGAGACGTGGACCCTAGAGATCTTGTCTGAGGTAGCACGCGGGTTCGTTGAATTAGACCATTTCATTCAGGGATTCCCAGTTTATGATGAAAGAACCCGCGGATGTCCAGTTTCCCAAGTTCAGAGAATTGTTTTGGAGTGGGTCGTCTCGCGAGACAGAAATATCTAGTTCTTTTCAAGGTAAACGCTTGCGTACGTTATACATACCTATCATTGCCCCACATTTCCGGCTTCGAAAATCTGTGCTCGACTCCTGAAGGCTTCCATGCGTATGATTCAAATGGTATTGTTTGAGGCGATTTAAACTTCTGATATTATGCATAAACGACCAGTTTCTTAAAATCGACAGCAGTAATATTTTCTCGAGCAGAATAAGATGAACGCGAGAACAATGCTCCTCGCAAACGTATGGAAGAACTCCCACTCGCTGTTCTCATCTATGGATTAATTTGATAATTAAAACGGGACAAGTGTTTTCGAATTGGTTTACATGCTGGTTTGAAAATCATTTTAGTTTGACGTAGGGGAGAAACATAATGTACGAATCTGACTAACCGGTAACTAACGTTCTATTTCAGATCGATATTGTTGAAAAATCAGAAGTTTCTCACGATCCAGAAATTCCAACACCTCCGGGTGGGTAGCTGCAGAAACATAGTCTGTCTGTTGAATATAATCCGAAAAGTATCCCTTTTCAGCCTCACGTGCTCTGACTTGACAGCTTTTAATTAGTTTTAAATTGCTATTGAATTTACGACGTAATAAATATCTAAGGCGTGTCTCTGGTTCTGCAACTTTGCCTTTGAATCTCATTTTGCTTTTTTCGCAAGAATTTAAAAGCAGTAAGCCAACGATCGCTCACAGTTGAAGTTGCATGACAATCGTTTTTTTTTTGAACTTGTAGCACAGAATCATATCTACGGCATAGATGTAAATAAATTTGCGTAGTTGATATGGCCATGCAATTTATGCTTTGGTTTTATCTATTCACTGATATGCTAGGTAGATTATTTCGGAAAGGAAACAAAGAAAAACGGTGTGCTTCTAACAATATAAGAACGTCAAATGCGAAAAAACGTTGATTTTCAATGTCCTGATGTGAAGGTGTTTAGCTAGTTGTTATAGTAATGTCTGTCACTGGCTGAACGACCAAAAAAGCAATCCCTAATCTGTACTTTATTTCAACTATTGTAATCCCTGAATTTTGCTGAACACAACCAGAAATACACACGATCGCGTTTGTTGAGCAGAAAGTCGACTGCTGAGCAATTTCAAAACTACAATTAATACATAAAACGTGCTACCGCTTGTGCAAGAATAGAGCCTGCACGACCGGTTACAAAACTTGCCTTTGTACAGAATGCTGACATAAACAAAAACATCGGACAAAACACTCGCTAGCAAATAAAATACTGAGCACTCAAACTGAAACTATTTCCGAAGCTCTGTCGAGATTCAGTGGGAGATTTAGAAAGCGAAATGGTTCATAAGTCCTAGGCCCAAAATCACGCTAGTTTTGTGGTAGTGTTAAAATATAACGAAATTCAGAGCATGCGATCCCTGATAGAGCTTACGGTGCGCCTATTTAACAAAAAAAATGAACCTCGGTCCTAATATTACAAATGCATTAATATAATTTTTTGCTGATATCCTAATGCTGGCTGGTGTTTTTACTTCAAGAGATTCTAATCGTCAAAATTTACAACCGTCCTGTAAATAAATGGAAACTATGTTTCACTTTGAAATGTATGATTATTCGTGCATTTAAAAAATACGGCGAAAAGTGGTTAGGGTATTTAATTTAAAACTTTAATTCAAAATTTCACCTGTGCAACAGAAGCTTAGGAAATTCATGATGATTAGCTGGAAAAATAAAAACCTAATTCTAATGATGGTAAACTTTGACACGGAAAAGAACGAAGTTCGATATCATAGGCACCACCTAATTTATAACGCCGTAGTCAGTGAAAGAACATTAGGCGATCTGTATTAGCGGCAATATTTCTACAACGTTGTTATTTCTTAGAGGTGACAGCGTGAGTATTTGGAGAAGTATGCCGAGCTGAAGAATACATTTGAAAACAGGTAATTATAAACTTGCTGAGAAACGTAAAATCTGGAACATATGAGATTTCATGCTGATCTGTGCTGTATGAGCTGAACATATGAGGCCTGCGTAGGAGGTATAATTTTTAGCGACATAGAAATGCAAAACTGACAGGAAATGAAAACGCTTCCACATCGCTGAAAATATGGATTAACCATTGCATGAAACTTTCAGCATCACAGAAATTTAAATGCTGACGTTAAAAGAACACCGAACGGTTTCCATGCATGAATTGCGTTGTCATGACCGATAATATAATTACGCTGCATGTGAAAAATATCAATTGAGTTATTCAAGTGCACTCTGCAAGTATTTCAGCGTGTATTTCAAATTTCATCCTTTACGAACATGTAAAGGTTGAATCTATGGAAATTATCGTCCTGAGGAGAAAAAAAAGGCTCTAAGCTAAAGGTTTGGTTGACATTCCTTATTTTGCATCAATACAATAGGTACAACAATACGAAAACAAAGATTTTTGTTTCGTACGAACCACTTTTTTTCGCCTCACAGCTGCCATTGTTAGGCGAGCTTTATTACTTACTTCTTCAACTTTTACCTTGTTTAATGCTGCTTAGATGCACAGGGTGTAAAGAGGCTATTAGTTGGGTCGTTTTAAAACTTCATTTTGATCGAACCCTTCACCCAAGTTTTGTTATTTCTTACCTAAGGTGGCATTTTGTTTTATCAGCGCTTAGTTTTTGGTGAAAAGGCCATTGGAACCACTGGCATTGGAACCACTGCACGTTTACTCTTAGGTTTGAGATATTTTGCAGAAGTTCCTCGAGCTCCGCATGAAAGAAGACAGTGAGACGGTTTTGTCCTATAATCGATGGCATTGTATTTTTCAAGTGATATTCAGTAGAGCGTTTTGCCATGTAGTGTTCCTTGTTCGTATTTTAATCTTGGTGTTCGCCATGTGTGCTGAAGAGTAAATTATAATCGTGTCAGTACAACAACTACATTCAACAAATACTGCTGACTCTTCGTGCAGCAGGAAATTGCCTAAGACAAAGTAAAACACGCGTTCCAATCGCAAGAAGACAAATTGCATCGACAGCGAATCTCCCACCAGTTATCATGGCGTCAAAGACTGTCATCAATGAAGCCTCGGAAACGTTTCTTGGCTTGCTCTATTTATAAGTTGTAAATTTCTCCATAACTTTATCCCATGTGTGTGTATCGATATCAATCTTCTTATATGAATGCTGTGCCTTCTGATCGAAAGTAGTTCAACAGTCAGCTCGATACACTTGGAACCTTCTCAGGGACACGCACTTGTGTTCAAGGATGAGGTGGCGACGTTCAAGGTCACCAAATTCAGTCCCCATTGTGCTTCTTCTGCATGAGGAGCGGCATGAGTCTCGACTGAGTTATCTACCGTGTTCGTGATAGGAGTAATGACGACGAAAGGAAGAATAGACAGACAGCCAGTTCATTAAAAGGCTGAACAAAAGAGTGAGGGCTTCAGTTTAAAGTGTTTTAACTTCTTTCGTAATTCGGTTAAATTACTGTTCTTGTACATCAACGACACTTCTAGAATGTGTTCAATATTCTTTCCAAAAGCTGACTACGAGTCACGGTCTTTGGGTCTGCTTGCATTCTTCACCTCGTTGAGAAATGCGTTGCAATAATTAGTATACGGGAAGCACCGCTTGGAAATGAAAATCAATTGACATCTGAATGACCCCCTTCCAATCTGATTTTATACAAGAGAGCTATATGATGTACAATTAATCAGTATCTATCTGCATGATAAGATTATGGAATAACAATATTCCCTGCTGCAGCCACGTGAAATAAATGCATTTATCTAGGTTGATTTATAGCATCTTCGGTAGCAGCCGTATGGTATAATTATGAAACGTACGTGCACTGTACTCAATTTTGATTTATCTTTTTCATCTGCAAGTTTATTCGAAAGTTAACGAGTGTGCTCGTAGGTCAATTGTATTGGTATTGAAGACTCACGCAAGACCAAATATCCTCAATGTTTTAGCCTGAGCCGTGAAAAAATTCACGATGTTAGTTTCAACCTACATCATCCATGAATTTTTTCAAGTCGACTTTCTTTCTAAGGCGAAACAATTCCTTCTCCAAAAAATTGATGGTAGCGTAATTTTTGCGTGTCGTTACTGACAACGTAACACGCACGGTAAGTAGAGAGGCACGTAGTACGTACAAGCGTGTGCAAAATTTAGTTTCTTCGCGTGCAAGTCCAAACCATTTTCTAGCACTTTTCTGACGTGGGTCAGTTGGATACAGCTTGTCCTTCAGTCATAACGCGAATTGAAGTACGGCTGAACTCGTCATTCCAAGACAGGCCGGGTGCTGTCACTCACAAGGATTGGTGCTTTTATTTCGCATAAAAGCCTCGCGTTGCTCCCATTCACATCGTGCTGTAACGATCTACTGCTTTGATAACCGTTGATATTATGTAAGTGGAGGATGTATTGATCCTAGGTGTCCGTCAGGTGTAGACACTCATCCTGTGGTGTTCAGAACAGGGTCCTGGAGATAGTTTTTCACACATCAACGTAACAAGAAGTTCTTGTTCCAGTGTTCTATCTTTTTATTAATTTTTTCGATGAACGCGTACCAAAGGATTATTTCTAGAAATCTGGGATTACATCTAATTAAAATAATATAATGTTGTGGTAATTCACACTCGCCTATAAGGCTTTTCTGAATACGTCCACGTTGTATTTGATTCACGCTCAGATATCTGCTCTCAGCAGCAGCAATGAAATCCTGTTTGCAATATCATTGGACGATTTATCTCAACTTTTTACCGGATTAATCAGATCGATTCGTGATTTATCGATGAAATGTATGAAATAGGGTTTGTAGCCAGTTAACAATACTTGAACTACCTCATTCAGTTTTGAAAGCTTCAAATACAACACTGGTTGGTAGACATAAAATTGAAGTACAAGGAGACAAAAATGAATGCGAAACGAGCAATTTTTTATTCATTAGAAGACCACTATCGCTGAAAAGTACAATACTAATAAATGACGAATGAGATTACCTTTGTTCAGTCGGACCCTCACCACGTTTACTGCGTAGGCTGTGCAGCAGTGATGGCGACACGTAGCTTAGGTTACACCAGCGGTTCTGTGACACTGATTTTAAACTAAAATGACAATTACTTTTAAAATCACTGTGTTATTGAAATGGAATATCGCAGGTTGAAATGAATTAAGGAATTGAAAAATTCAATAACGTAATTTTATAATTCGATTTTAATTCCTTGTACCTACTACTCGTTTCTCGCATTCTTAGCTCTGATGCTACACTAATTAGGTTACAGCCCACACTTACACCCCTGTACCTGAGAGTGCTGGGAACCACTGGGTTGCACAAACCATAAACTGCCAGAGCTAAGAGTCTACATAATTTGTACTGTAAGAAGAAACCACGAACTATGGCAACTATTCAGTACCTCTCTCTTTCTCCTTCCCCAAGAACTCCACAAAACTTCCGGTATCATGATACGTTAAAACCGAGGTCCTTGCATCCTCTAACAGTATAAAAATATGTCTGAAAAACTTTGCTGCATCGAGGAAACGTCCATTTTAGCCCCCACGCATACGGTACAACAAATTCAATACCATAATTCAAAGCCAAAATTGTCCAGCGACTTGAGCTCTCGTGAACACCTAAACGACGACAATTGCATACGACAGCCAAAGACAACCACCATTGGCCAACTATGGTTTATCTAGTACAAAAGGTTGGTTCTGCAACAGAAAATCATGACGAAAATTATTGAAGTTGAGCACAAGTACTCCATGACTGATGGCATGACGAGGTACTGCTAAGTTACTCTTGTTCCTCTTCAGTTTTGGACTCCTCCGCGTCGGCTTTCTTGGGGCGGCCTCGCTTGCCAGTGCCTCCCTGGAAACCAAAAAAAAAAAAAACAGAGTTACACATTTGCTCCTCTAATATTAATCAAATTCGAATGAATACTGGGAAAAAATGCTCGCTGAATTGGAAAATTTGTTACAAAGTTTATCTTCACTCACATTTAATTATAAATTGATGAGAAATAAAGGTGAGTGTACTGATCGCGGCTCAAGATTCGACCGATTTGCCTCAATTGGCACTATTTTTTTGGGGAAAGTGATTTAAACACTCGAATTCAATTGGAAAAAATCAAGTGATCAGATAAAATAATAATCACTTGAAGTAACCCGCCGTCAAAAACAACCAGCTGACGTCCTTCCGTCAAAAATACACATTAAATGCTTCTATCACTTTAGGTTAACATATATCTAAACTGTGCTTAAGTGAACAAACTACTAGCATTCATTGCCTTATCGTGGTGCATATTAAAAAAAAAGTATAATTGCAGCGAATGATGCATAGCATTCATTACTTTATCGTGGTGACATATTAAAAAAAACAAGCATAATTGCAGCGAATGATGCAATCATTTTAGGTGTCGAGTTATTGCCGCACACGGGCACAGTTGCTGTCTGACAAGAAGAAAAAGAACAAAAGCGACAATAGCAAAACTCCGACGGTAATATTAGTACAGCGGGTTGTCACCCCTTGCGTAGTCGTCAGAAAATCCGTCAGGGGTTTACCAACACATTGCAGTGAAGTGCACATTTCTCACCATTCCTGTTTTTAAATTTAATCTATGGATCGTGTAGTTATAACATAATTCGGTGACAAAGTATTTGAAAAAACAGCGTTCAATAGAGAAGCATAAACTTTGTAAAGATGGTAATTAAGGGCTAAGCTTGTAAAAAGTGAACCATTTTCTCTATAGTGTGCCTCAGACGCAGTGCATGGTTACTCATAACTACTTTAGTAGAATTAATGTAAGAATAAATCTCATAGAAGAATTCGATCTGAGCATACGAGTCCACTTTGAACAAATGATTTTTCCCCAAAATCCTTTAATTGATTAATTAATTAATTTGCTTCAAAAACCTGAATCAAATCATCCTAACACCCAAGCAAATAAATATTTTAATATAAAATACAGGGTTATCAAACAAGACAGCAACATTTTCCATGCATCCGGTATCATATCTACGGAAATGTGGAGAGCAGGAAAAACGTTGGTGATGTTAGCTTTCTATTGTTTAGTTCACTAGATTCTGTACGATTCGAAATTGTCTCTCATGTTTGACCACCCTGTACCTACTATAAAATCACAAAATTATTCAACTGAAATACACTTTCCTAGGAACGTAAAGCATGACGGGCAGAGGCCCACAATTCTTACGTATGAAGCCTAACACGTGAATTCTCACATGGGTAACTCGCAAATGTAATTTCAAGTACTACACTTACAACAACAGCATCATTACGCGTTTACTTATTTCATTCTCATTACATTTATTTAGTCCTCACCTTCTTGGGTGAAGTTTTCTCGGCAGCCCTACACGTTTCAGAGTCAGTTATTTCATTCTCACCTTCTTGGGTGAAGTTTTCTCGGCAGCCCTACACGTTTCAGAGTCAGTTATTTAATTCTCACCTTCTTGGGTGAAGTTTTTTCGGCAGCCCTACACGTTTCAGAGTCAGTTATTTCATTCTCACCTTCTTGGGCGAAGTTTTCTTGGCAGCCTTCTTCCCAGACCCCTTGGGGCGCCCTCTTCCTCTCTTGGGAGCGTTTCCTGCCTCGTCAGCAGCCTTCCTCTTGGGGGTGCCGCTGCCGGCGGGGCGTCCACGCTTCTTGGGTTCCTCTGCAGCTGTCTCGCCCATTGCTGATGTGCTTCTTGGATCTCTGCAATAAGTAATGGTGTAAGACAACAGCAATTGTACCATTAGATTGCCAAGAAACGATATGCTGTGATGGTCACCAAGCAGTACATTCTGGTCATTTTGATTTGTGCATTTGGCGTTGTACTTTGAACACTTTGAATAGTCATTTAAAAAATAGTTTAACACTGTGAATGCTGAAGTCATTCATGAATATAGTCATTTAAAAATATACTCAAGCTCTTTGGTTCGTCAGTTAGCATTATGAGTCAAACACTTCGATAACTCAATCAGCAATTTACATTCAACCTGTTCATGGTCCTTGATTTTTACAAATTAGTTCACTCGAATAAAATATATCACTAAAAACGCTGCAATAGCTTATGGATCAAATAAGCATTGAAAGAAACCACCAAATGACTACCGACTTAATTGTAAACTTGATCTATGAAGTACTTCAGTACAACATCAGAAGATTTCACTGTTGCGGAAAAAATCTTCTCTTAAACATATCTTAAAATAAAGAAATTGAAATTTGAGCAGTCATTTATTAAATTTTACGAAGACGGGCTGTTATCGCATAATCATCATTGGGAAAATAGAATTATATAAATTCATATTTGCTATCAAATGAGGTCGCATATGTGGTAGAAGTATATCTTTCCGGAGATTTGCGTCTCATCAGTTAAAGATATCCTACTCGTTATAAAATTTTTTGATGAAACGAACAATAAATCTGTGCACCTCGTCAAATAAAACATCCCGCGTTCAAAAATTTCAATTGAGACCACAATAGGAACGGGCGATTTCATCGAGCACGAAGGTCAGCGACCTGATCAGTCAGCCTCGATCTAGTTCCCAGGTAGGAAGGTAGCAACAGTGAGAGAGAGATATACACAACTCAACAAATTCAGTTTAACTTTCTATACTTTAGAGCACGTTTGAGAAAAACTGCGATTCATAGGGACGCAAAAAGAATTGACGTTATTTGTTTATATTTTATCATAGAAATTTTACTCACTCCAGAGGAGAACGAAGTGAACATTAGCTGAATAATTCATTCAAACCTAGAAATTTACCAGTGAGGAACTTCTGTTGCATTGGATTAAAATTTGAAATGCTACCAAGTTTCTACGTAGTTTCACTTCAAAATTAAACAATTTACTCTTGCAGTAAATAGAAATAAATCAGCAGCACTTGACCTCATTTCGCGAACTAAAATGCAGGGAATATTGAAAAGTAAGTATTAATCAATAGCACGTCGGTGTTATCAAGAACAAAATAGATTTGATGCTTGCGTTGCCGCACACAACTGACGCGAAGAATTAAAATCCTATAATTAAAATCTTGTCACATAATTAAAATCATAAACTACATAATTATTTAGTGCATAAAAATACGCGCGCGTAGAAAGCGCACAAGCAAACAAGCACGGGATGCAAGGGCGTTCATTTTGAACGCAGCAGCGACGCTCTCGCGCTCACTCCTTCCCTTCTCACTCAGTCCCGCCCACCCCAGCTCCCTGTCCCGCCAGAATCCATAACGGTCGATAGGGTATCCTCTCCTATGCAACGACCTTCAAAGTTCTTTTAATGAAGCGCAGTCAACATAACCAGTACACGTAAAAAAGTATTTTAAGCTTTCATTTTTTGGTAAATATTAAAGCTAGTATTTGAAATCGCAATCCTTGGTGTTTATAACATAATCGAAGATGTGGAAGACAATGGCAACTGCACCTTTAAATCATATAATCAGCGTCCACAAAGAGTGTACTAATAATTTTATGTGAAAGATATTTGCAGTTAAACATATCTTCATTGTAGTACACACAGAAAAAGTTAAACTTTCCCTAGCGGGAATTTTAAAGCTGCAAGCTTCACTGCGAAGCTCTTAGAATGTCTTGTGATGCCGGTCGCCCACCGCGCGCGAACTATTTTTAGATTCTAAATAAAATTTCAACCTTAGCAACAACGTCAGAAGTGAACAATATTTTTAACATTCAGTATAATCATCACAGACATTTATAAAAATACAAATAAACACAGAGACTATACGATGTACTTACAATAAATGGAGCAAAGGTGCGAACGACTCGGAAGCTGGCAAGCCTGTGACGCCGCAGCCCAACGCAACCCTGGTGCGCTGGTGCATACGCGACCAAATGGCTATTATTCAAACAATATTTATTAAACGTTCGCAATGAATTATACCTTGAAATTATTTTTATATTAATCTTAAAACACTGTTTAACTCATGGAATTTTTTCTGAATTTCTAGGAGGTATTATTAAGTGTAAAACAATTAAGAACCGCTAGCTTCCGACGCTGTACTCAAACCTTACGACAGGCAGCCATGCCATTTTTAAGTGCAAAGCTTACCAGGGGGCAATCTTTGTTTAATGTTGAATAGAATCCTGCATAGGTCTTAGGTTTTGCATTCATATTTACTTATTTAACTATAAAAGCATTTTTTAAATTTCTAAGCTTTTTAGTCATCGCACTGAGAGACTTTCTGATTTTTCGTACGACTTTATTTTACGGCGCAGCAAAAGGAAACCTTAATGTGATGCACATTTTGCAATTCTTATCACACTTTATTGAAGATTTTTTCAATGTATTAAGTTGTATTTTTTACCACTGAAAATTATTTGAAGCTAAGAATCATTAAATTGAAATAATTCATTCGGCCGGAAGGCTGACTATCGCTGACAATCGTTTTCAAAACGTACGCATTACTCGATGCAACGATGAAATAGTAGTCCGTTTCAAGCCTGAAATAAATTATACAAATTTTGCATATAAATTAGTTTAAATGCTTCAAAATAATAAAAATTAGATATTATTTTTATCCTACTCTGTTTTATAAATGAAAAACATCAAGTAGACATCTCTTACGGCACTAAGCGCTTTTTAGGGGATTTTTTTTCAACCATGGGTCACGTAGTGTTGCCTTGCCGATATTTAGCTCGTGCAAGCTGGTTGCTAGAGTTTGTCATTCCGGCTTCGGCTTCGTCGCAACTTCTGTTCAGACTGTTTACTCGATGCCCGATGCAACTTTGGGACGCCGTTGAAAGCTTGAATTGAGTTCAAAGCAATTGGGAAATTGAACATGTGAGAATTGGAAATTTCAATTTTATACCCTGGGTTTGATAGAGATCAAATTTATGTTTTAAATATATACTGCGCAATTGTTTTCATAAACTGCTTAGCTTTCCCAAAAATATAAAAAATTAAGAAAATATATCATACTGAATGATGAGTAGGTACATAACTTAATGCAGGCCATATTCGTTACATAAAAAAAATTTGATTGATTTTTACACGCAATAAAGACTGTTTTGTAGTTATTGCGTGTTGAATTTTAGTACACGGCATCTTGCACTTGAAGGAGAGCTATGAACATGGCTATGAAAGAACTTATATGAGTCAGATTGTAGTTCACAGAGAACGTAGCACCGCGTACGTCACGGTATACCGTGGCCTACGTCATGGCGTACGTCGCCCGCAGTGAAATGCTGCGACGCTAATAACTCTCTCCTGTCTCGCGATCATACGAAAAAAAAAGAAAACCCGTTAATTTAAAAAAGCGGATGTATCACATCCCATTGGATTTTACGGATAGAAATCTTTGTATCATGAATCAAAATTGAGAACTGACTTCTTATAAATATGTCTTCGGTACTGGCATTTATGAATTAAACAACCACGTTTAAGAATTTCACCTATGAAGAGCACAACTATTTCTTTCAGCGTCGCCAGTGACGCAGATGTATTAGTGTTAGTCAATACCAATCATTCCGTTAGGAAATTATTTACAAAGTCTCATGTTTAAATTTTTAAGGTATAATACCACAATATTAAGGTTGTAATTGTCGGTAATGCTAAACAACTAAGCATTAATCACACTCAAGTACTATAATAAAATGTTTCCAAAAGTAAATGCCTTTAATATTGGCTAATATGCTGAAAAATCTTATGAATAGAATATTTATTTTCTCTTCCTCTGACTCTATTGCTTGAAGTGCTAAAATAACCCGCAAAAAATGTTATTTAGCCTAGCTCTCCTAAGTTTTTCGTTGCTCACATTTTATGCGCGACAGGATAGATGTTATGTTTGCATAGCTCGTATTCCCTGTTTATAATTTTTCATCTCGCAGTACTGTTTCTCGGTTGATGAACACAGGCAATATAGCAGCAGTTTCAATCAATACTATTTGATCTCGTAAAACCTTAATAATAAGACTTTTCCTGACGCGTGTTGATGTTTATGTTTACGGGAACTTGATTTTTAGCTTATAATTTTCCCCTTTCTCTTTATTCTTTCTCCATCCATTACATATGATAACCCCTCAATTCAATTTTGTTGTGTTCTAGAGCACAGATTTAATTCTTTCATGAAAACTTGGAAAATCCTGTTTTGTAAGGTAAAGTTAGAAAATGGGAGACGATGTACGTGGAGGTATAGCTGTTTTCTGAACCCATGGGTAACACAATAACACTTATATTTAGGGAACATTTTTCTTATTATTCGTTTTACTATTAGTATTACTAAACACTTTTTCATTATTATTTTATTTTACGTATAAATT
This sequence comes from Morinoia aosen, assembly GCA_030386875.1. Classification (NCBI taxonomy): domain Eukaryota; kingdom Metazoa; phylum Arthropoda; class Malacostraca; order Amphipoda; family Talitridae; genus Morinoia; species Morinoia aosen. The sequence goes on from CM059563.1 coordinate 14,607,029, forward strand.
TCATATTTTTATTTAATTCCGTAATCATCACTCTATTTTATGAATTGAGGAATTTTCACTATTTGAGTTACATTTTTTCTTGTACAAAACGCCAAAAAGGTAATGTTTAATAACACGATCATTGATGTCTTGAGAAATACATGGAACATATCTAGGAATGGATTTAACTCCCTCAGTTTCTAAATGAGATTAGGCAAACTCCCCAGTTCTACTGGTGTGTTAATTAATCATATTGTAAAATAGTTGAAGAAAATTAAAGGGATCTTTTTCTTTTTCTTGAAAAATGTGTTGTATACAAGAAATACATTAAAATAATTTATTCCATTTCAGTTCCAGTAACTAATAATAAACGGAAGATAAGGTGAAACTTGAAATAAATCTGTGTGTAAATCATAATTCCCTGCTCACCGTTGGTAATTACTCCTGAGTAAACTTGAATTTGGTGCAAACTCAATTGATAATGAGGAGACTCGATAGGCTTTAACTTTTTGCCGTGTCTTAACAATAGGCTTAGATAACCTATTAGAAGTGACACTTTATAAATATTTCTGATCAAGATTTATAAGAATTCAAGATAAGAAATGGAATAATAAGAGACAGCAGAAGCGTATATCATCTTACGACCGGTACAGTAAATACGGGTATACTGTAAACAGTCAGGTGTTTTCAATTTTACCATTTTAAAATATGCGCCTAAGCTCCAAATAAAGATGCTCTTGATATTTACTTTGCCAAAAAAAGCAGTGTTGAAAGCACTTCGATAAGATTAAATGCTGTAGTAACCTTTCCAACGTATGTTCTGTATTTTAACATACTATTTAAATTGACGATATCAATGACCTTGCCGTGATCACGTGGTTGAGACTGCGATTCTCGATTGAGATTCGATTCATGGCAGTGCCAATGCCTGGTAAAGCTTCCATTGGGAAAAGAAAGAACTTAGCCAAGATACCCTACTCCATCAAGGTGTCGGAAATTGCTATCGGCACGACCCGCATGTAACTGTCATTACGTCCTGGTTTTAGTTATATCGCACTCTAATTAAAAACCAGGCACAAGAGGATTTGTATCAGATTTGATAGAAATAAAACGTTCTTCATCTTGTACTACAGGTTGCACTGTGTAAAGAAAAAATACTAGGAAATGCGTAGAAATTTATTGTAAATCAAATTGAAACGGTATTTGAATATTATTCAAAAGAAGAATTCAAATGAATACATTGTGGAAAAATACGAGGATCATCTGGTGCATAAGTTACGAAAAAACAGATGACTTCCCTTCTATTATCTTTTAACTAAAACTTGCCTGTAAATTTCAAATCACATGCCATGGAGAGGAAAATTAGATATTCCACTTTTTGGAACAGAAGAAACTAGTTCATTTTTTGAAAAGTTTTTAGAGCATTAATTAACCCTTTACGGCCGGGACTATGTGTTCGTGCAGAAAAAAAAATTTTCACACGGTATCTCGATGTTTCGGACAGATGTGAGTTGGACTCCAGTCATTAAATTTTAAAAATTATATTATTCTTGAATTTACATATACTGAACTAATTCGTTCAGTTAGGGCCACAAGTGGGTATTTTGCTATCATGGGAAAATATGAACATCTACATAAATGGTTAAAAAAAATAGTAATAATTTGTGACAATTTATTATAAAACACAGTTCTTATATTTCCCAAAAATACCAATTCGGCTAGAGATAAAAATTAATTAATTCCTATTTTAGAAGTGTTTATTTTGTTTATAATAATCCATGAACTAGGGCTGGGAAATAACGACCACAGTAAAAGGCTTTGTAATTGGTTTCAAATTACTTATTGCTTGTGAATATGGCAATTCCATCCACCTAAACAAATGTATTGAAATAAACCGTATTGTTATCAAAGTCAGTAAAAATGTATAATAACCAAAAAATATACTCCACGTAAATCTGGTGAAAAATACGCTAAATTAATTTTTTCTGTAAACATCAATGCTAAAGCTAGATCAATATGTTTTAGCTAGAGTAAAGCTTCAATTTTCCAATCCTTCAGTACAGGAAATTCATACAGAGCTTGCAGAGTATGATAATTGGCAAAATGGTTACTTTTTCCATAGAAACAGATAGATGCACGTTGCATTTACGACAGACAACATTTGTTGCCCCAGTGCATCCTTCAAGTCTGCAAATGCGTCGTGCTTCAGCCACACATGCCCAGTGGCCTGTCTGATACCCTCACATGAGTTTCAAATTGAGCTGAAGGGACAGGGAATCTTTTCTTTTTGTGAGCTGACTTTTCAGAAATTCAATTGTAGATGGATAATCATTGGGCGCACCTTACTGAACCTGTCTTCAGTCATGGGCTTGGTGTGGTCATGGGGGAGGTATAATCCACCTAATGTAGGTTGGGCTTTATTTCAAGCCATCTTTCTGCTCACGCCTTACAGGCACCTCTCAAAGACCAGGCAACTGGGTGCTCCAATGCATCCTAACACTGTTACTTTGATCCAAGAAAAGTAATAAATTAGGCAAATCTATTGCTCAATTTCTTTGCAATCAGTACTGCGAACTTTTGTTTGAGCCGAGTATAAGTTGCTTTGGTTCACAGGGAGATAAAAAAAAATTCAAACAAAAATTCTTTTACGTAGGCGATAGGACTGGCGAGACTAAGCTCCTGGTAGCTTTCACCAGTACTGAATGCGGGAGCTTGTATTGAATCAGCCAAATCATTCAGAGCCCTGAATTTGTTGTCTTCCTTTCCAGAGCATGTTGGTCTCCAGAATCAGTTGATATAGTATTATTATTAACTTCAATGACAACGGGATTGCCACCAAATTCAGTTGTTTTACCAGAAGGAACCTCCACATAGAAGTTTTCGGGCTCTGCCACTGCATCTGAAATAACGAAAAGCAGTGAAATGATTATATAAAATGCTACGAAATAATGATATTACAGAAATTTACCATATGTATCCCTGTTTTCGTAACCTATTATTTTACCTTCCCCATAAAAATGAATTTCGTCCGGAACATACGCAGGGTCTACAACACTATTACCACTGTCATATTCTTCCATATCGCTGTCGGCAGCAGCCAAAAACGGACTAATGGTACCGCTGAGATGATTAGATCTCTTACTATAGTACAGATTTGTTTCTATTCCTGTAAATTAAGAACAAATTTGAATATATTATAACTTTTCGGCTGACAATAGCCGAACTGAACTATTTCGTACAGCCCAAAACAGAAAGCCCATAATCCTAACTGAACAAATTAGTTCACTGAACTTATCAAGGTTTAGTAAACGTGCATTATGACATACAAACAAAAACATCATTCCATGCCGTTATTGAAGATGTATATTCATTAGTCAATATTTTTTATTTCAGTGCTACTCACCTTCTTATGATCCATGAGTGTAATAAAGTGAAGTGTCGGGGAAGTTCACAACACCGACCGCACCTAGCTACAAACAGCGCCGCACTGACTAGTTCTCGTGCGTAATTACCATCTTGCGATATTCGGCATGCAGATCGGAGCTGTACGAATGCGTCTAGTTAGGCCATGAAACAACTAGCGTAAAATATCTCTCGCATTTCTTTCATACATTCCACTGTACGAATTCGTTCACGTAGGCCGTAAAGGGTTAATATCTAGAGTATGAACAGCAGATACTTTGTGTATCATAAATATAATTTTTCGAAAGTTTCAACGGCTTAGGTACTTCTAACGGCAATTTCCGTAGACGGTTATAGAGTTACATATATATTTCTTCACAAATTTAGAACTATCGCTTCACATTTTGATATAACAGTGAAAATGGGACCAAGATTTCATGTGTTCACGTTACCATAAGCTGAGTTACTATAGACAGCTTTTATATGCATGCTAGCGCACACGGCCGGTGAAAAATGACGGGATTCGATATTTTATTTAAATAAATTTTCCTAATGCGCATGGTAAAAAAATATCTCCATCATTATAGTACCAGCGATTAAAATATTCTTGTGCTTGTGCACTAGTGATATTCGTTTAATAAGATCATCACGCATCTTTAAGAAAGCGACAGCGAGACGCAGCAGCAACCAAGCAAGAAATAACTATGTATTTTTATTTATTATTGGCTAAAAAGTTGTTGGAAAAAATTTCTATATATCTTCGCTCGGGATAAATTGCATTTTCTCGAACATTAGATTCAAATTTCATCGGTAAAATATTTTTTGGCTTGTAAACAAAATTGAGCGGATGCAAGATTTTATACAACATATGAATGGTATTTATGATACCGTTCGAATACATATGAATTATTGGTTTTTAAATTAATGAGTGAATAAAATGTAAGTTATTTCATTCAAAAATTGAGCCGTGCAGCTTTATGCTGAAATGAGTATTGCGTTTGCACATGCTGGTTAGCCTGATTAATGAATTATGGTGGTAAGCTCTGTAGAAAGAAAAGAAAGAAAGAAAAGCATTTTATTTTCCAATGTAGTACAAACATGAAATGTCGATACATTAGTTTTTAAAACACCTTAACATTAACAACCTTAACTGATTATAACATATTGGTATTGTAATACCCGTGTAAAATGTTGAAACGAAAAATGATTGACAGAAAAGCACAACAAAAATGAGTTCCTTTCCTTGCCTAATCCGATTTTGAACATAGAGAACACAATCCTCGCGACGCTCATTGAAAAACACTTTCATTAGTGCGCACATTCGATTCGATTATAGTCAACAATATGTGACTTTCGGTAATAATTTCAATCAGTTTGGACTTGAACTCGAACTTGAAGGTGAGGGCCGAAACTGTCGAGGTCTTTGTAACTGCTTACAATTCCTTCTTCAATACTCATAATATTCACGCAAGAATTCGGCGCCAGGATCATAGGTTTAGAGACAAGCAGGTTTGATAAACATCGGATACCGGATGAGCTCAAGCGTAGAAGGTTTTCTACTCAGCTGAATAGAAAGGAGGTGAATAGGGAAGTGCATAAAAGGATTATGAGTATGAAAGCTGAGAGTATGAGGAAGCGTGAAATAGGTTCCAGCTTCCTTGATATGGATAACCTGATCCAGAGTGGGTGTTTTCGTGGAGATGGAGTCCACCTTACTCAAGAAGGTGAGATGAAACTCTCCAGGAGATACATCCAGTGGATTGGGTGTACTCATATTGTAATGGAAGGTGGAACTGGATGAATGGAAAGCTGTCAGAGCAAAAATGAAAAATGTTGTGAATTGTCCAATAGTGTTGTAAGGTTTGGATGTATAAATGTGCGTGGATGGAATGCAGGAAAGTTAAATGACCTTGTAGCAGAATTTGAGAATGGAGATTTGGATTGTGTTGGTGTAGTAGAGACCCAAATGCGTGATAGAGTCAGTTTAAAATGTAAGGAGAGTAAGTACTACATGATTGGAAAAGGGCGTGTAAGTTGGCAAAAAAGAGGTGGTGGAGTTGGTCTCATTGTAAAAAATGCTCTAAATTGGAAATTAGAAGAAATTCCTGTTGGAAATGAACCTGAGAGTGAAGATCTGTTAGTAATAAAGTGTGAAAGAATGCATGCCAGAGAATGTGTTATTGTGGTTGTATGCTATATGACAACTGATGGTATTTTAGCTCATCAAGAGAATGTAAAAAAGTATGAAATATTAACAAGAATTGTGCAAGAGCATTGCAGATGCCCTCTGATTTTGATGGGTGATATGAATGGCCATGTTGGTATACTTGGTGAGCCTGTGAATGCAAATGGACAAAAATTGATTGATTTCTGTGATGAGAATGAACTTGAGAACCTAAATGTAACAATAGGAAATGGCTTGCATACATGGCAAAGCAGGGAATGTAAAACTGCAATTGACTATATGATAGTGAATAGTAGAGCAAGAGAGTGTGTCAAAGAAATGTTTGTAGATGAAGATGATTTTGATATTGATAGTGACCATAAAATGCTTGTACTAGAATATAATTGGGGTGGAAAGGAGCCGATGCAGAAGGCCAGCAGAGTAAGAGAAAATTGGCGTATTAAAATGGCAAACTGGGAAGAATTTAGAAATGAATTGAGTAGATGTAACTGGAACAGGTGTGGAAATGTAAATGACCTAAATAAGGAGATTGCAAGAACCTTGTATGATGTGGCAGAGCAAAAGATCGGTAGAATGAAATGCAGGAAAAGTACAGGGAATGCTAGGTGGTTTACGAGTGAGATAAAGGAAGAACGAACGAGAAGGAAGACTTTAAATAAAAAACAACGCAGTATGAGGAAAATGTATGAAAGACGCAGAATTACTGAGGATGAATGGCAGAGTGTATGGAATGAGTACAAGGACCAGCAAAAGAAAGTAAAGAGAATGATCAATGAGGCTAGGGTTAAAGAAGAGAGACACCAAGTTGAAAATCTAAGAAAGAAAGGTCCAGATGGAATAAAAGATTGGTATAGGTTTATACAAGGTAATGATAGAGGTAGTGAAGTTCAAGTTGATGAATTAGTAGTCAATGGTTGCAGTGTGCAAGATAGGATGCAAATGGTGAAAGCAGTTGAAGAATACTGGGAGGACATTGGTGGAATGAATGAGCAGGTTACAGATGATGAACCAATAAATTTTCTGATAGATGAACATGAACTGCAAATGGAAGACGAAATCACTTGTGAAGAGATTGTAAGTTTTTTGAAGAAAGTGAAAAATGGAAAGGCATGTGGTCCTGATAAGATACCATATGAGTTCTATAAATGTGGAGGAGAGAGTGTAGTCAGTATGTTGAAATGTTTATTTGATGAGATATGGAAGAGTGAAAGAGTACCTGATGACTGGAACAAGTGTAATGTAGTTCTGTTGCATAAGGGTGGACATAAGAGTATGAAAGAACTTAAAAATTACAGACCAATTGCACTGGGTGACACCGTATGTAAGATCTTTTGTGGTATTTTGAATGAGAGAATGAAAAATTTAGTTGAGGAATTAGGAGTCCTGGGAGAAGAACAGAATGGTTTTAGGCAAGATAGACGGGGGGAGGATAATCTGTTTGTAGTGAGTGAAATAATTGAGCGAATGAAGAAGGATAACAAGAAGGTATATTTAGCATTCCTGGATATTGAAAAGGCGTATGACAGAGTGGATCGGGTTAGGCTGTTTGAAATTTTGAGAAAAGTTGGTTTTAGCAGAAAAATAGTGAACATTGTACAGAGTCTGTATGAGAACACAAGTGCTATCTACAGGTTAGGAAATTTGGAAACAGGGCAAGTGAGGAGTGTTAGAGGAGTGAGACAGGGCTGTACTCTGTCCCCCCTGTTGTTTGGATTGTACACAGAAGAATTAGCAGTTCGACTGAGAGGGAGTAGTTTAGGACTGAAAGTTGGTAATGAGAGACTGAGCTGTTTGTTGTATGCTGATGATGTGGTTGTGGTTAGTGAATGTGGTCATGAACTACAAAGGATGCTTGACATTGTGAATGGATATAGTACAGATTTCAAGATGAACTTTGGTGCCGATAAAAGTAAGGTCATGGTTATAAATAGTGATGAGACTGATAGAGACAGACTGTGGAATATTGGAGAAATCAGAATAGGTAGAACAAAAGAATACAAATATCTAGGTTGTATGATGAGTGAAGATGGATGTACTAGAACTAAAGGTGAGAAAGTGGCTAAAGCAATGCAGTGGAGTGGACGGTTAGGTAGTGTGGCCAGATACAGAGCAAACAAGTATGAATGTGTGAGAGGAATGTGGAAGTATGTTGCTGTACCTAGTGTCATGTATGGTATGAGTGCTCTTGCTTGGAATGGAAGTGATCTTGAAAAGCTGGATGTGATACAAAATAAGGTAGGACGTGTAGCATTGGGTGCTCCGAAATGGACAGCTATAGAAGCCATTAGAGGTGACCTAGGGTGGAGCCTATTTTCAGAAAGAATGATGAAAGCTGTGCTGAATTATAAGGTGAGGATTGAAAGAATGCAGAATAGCAGGTGGGTAAGGCGAATCTTTGAATGGAATCTTAGTGTAAGCTATTGGGAGAAAGTATGTTGGGGGCATGCAAGGAAACTCAGTATGCAAAAGATTATTCATGTTAGAATTGGGAGACCTGTGGATGACTGGAGTTTAATAAATGCAGGAGGTGTAGGGCCTGAGTGGGACTGCAAGAGGTGGAAGAAAGAGATTGAGAGACAAACAAAAGAGTATGGATTGAATAAGTGGAAGCTTAGCATGATGCGGAAGCCTACACTTAACTGGTATATGAAAAAGAAAGCACCTAAGTTTGAGCTGTTCTATGATGGTAGTTTTGGAAGTCAACTCTTGTTTGCTGTGAGGTGTAAGTCATTAAGTGTGAACAGACGTACTTGGAGATGGAATGAGAATAATAACAGATTATGTCAGCAGTGTAATAGTGGAGTAGAGGAAACAATTGAGCATTTTGTGCTGGAATGTAGTAAGTATGAGCAAGAGAGAGAGAGTTTTATGAATGTGGTGTCTGAGCAGTATGGAGAGAATGAGTGGAATGCCAGATGTGCTGAAGATGATTGCGGTATGAGCTGTCTTGCTGGATTGGATCGGGAGTGTAATGCGAGTATCACTGAGGCTATGAAATTGTTTCTTGTGCGTGCCTGGAGTAAGAGACAGTGACTGGAATGAGCCAGTCAGGTAGAATAGGCTGTAATGACCCAATGTGCCTGGGGATGGTGTTTTGACACACTGGCTATCCCAGTGACGCCATCCAAAGGCAGCTTGTGACAAGGATTGGTAGATCCTGAGTAGTTTAGTGGACAAGTCTGGTACCAGGCGCTGAACTCTTTGTGTGATAACTGTGGAGGGAATTGTAGGCCGTTACAAAGGCCCCGACGCTATCGGCCCTCAATTTCAAGTTCAAGTTCAAGTAGAAGTAGTGAAGTTCAAGTTGATGAATTAGTAGTTAATGGTTGCAGTGTGCAAGATAGGATGCAACTGGTGAAAGCAGTTGAAGAATACTGGGAGGACATTGGTGGAATGAATGAGCAGGTTACAGATAATGCACCCATAAATTTTCTGATTGATGAACGTGAACTGCAAATGGAAGACGAAATCACTTGTGAAGAGATTGTAAGTTTTTTGAAGAAAGTGAAAAATGGAAAGGCATGTGGCCCTGATAAGATCCCATATGAGTTCTATAAATTTGGAGGAGAGAGTGTGGTCAGTATGTTGAAATGTTTATTTGATGAGATATGGAAGAGTGAAAGAGTACCGGATGACTGGAACAAGTGTAATGTAGTTCTGTTGCATAAGGGTGGACATAAGAGTATGAAAGAACTTAAAAATTACAGACCAATTGCACTGGGTGACACTGTATGTAAGATATTTTGTGGTATTTTGAATGAGAGAATGAAAAATTTAGTTGAGAAATTAGGAGTCCTAGGTGAAGAACAGAATGGTTTTAGGCAGGATAGACGTGGGGAAGATAATCTGTTTGTAGTGAGTGAAATAATTGAGCGAATGAGGAAGGATGATAAGAAGGTGTATTTAGCATTCCTGGATATTGAAAAAGCATATGACAGAGTGGATTGGGTTAGGCTCTTTGAAGTTCTGAGAAAAGTTGGGTTTAGCAGAAAAATAGTAAAAATTGTACAAAGTCTGGGTCAATGTGAAGTTTAATGCAATCACGGAAAATAATAATGCCGATCCCAGGAATCACTAAAGGAACACATTTCAGAACGTTTTACACGAATGACATTCTGCTCGCTGATGCGTTATTTTCGAATAATTGAACTTTGAAGTTGGCCTTGGCGCCAAAGGAAGCGAGCGCATGAAACGGAATTTAATTAATAACGGAAGCTATTACAAACGTAAAGAGGTTGGGTCGTGAGGGGGAGGCACAGTTCTTCTAGTGAAAATTATAAATAAAGCTTCTAACCCACCCATTAGGGTGACGACCGCAATCTTGTTGACATCGGGTCCAAAATGGCGGCGCCCATGGTGGTCGCCATGTTAGACCCGATGTAAACAAGATTGCGGTCGTCACCCTAATGGGTGGTTTAGAAGCTTTATTTATACTTTTCACTAAAAGAACTGTGGCTACCCCTCACGACCCAACCTCTTCACGTTTGTAATAGGGGGTTAGCTTCCGTTTTTAATTAAATTACGCTCGCTTCCTTGGGCGCGCGACGGCCAACTTCAAAGTTCAATAACTCGAAAATAACGCATCAGCGAGCAGAATGTCGTTCTGGAAAACCGTTCTTAAATGGGTTCCTTTAGTGATTGTTTGGAATATAATTATCAATTTCCGTGATTGCATTAAACTTCACATTGACCAAAGTCTGTATGAGAACACAAGCGCTATATACAGGTTAGGAAATTTGGAAACGGGGCAAGTGAGGAGTGTTAGAGGAGCGAGACAGGGCTGTACTCTGTCTCCCCTGTTGTTTGGATTGTACACAGAAGAATTAGCAGTTCGACTGAGAAGGAGTGGCTTAGGACTGAAAGTTGGTAATGAGAGACTGAGCTGTTTGTTGTATGCTGATGATGTGGTTGTGGTTAGTGGATGTGGACATGAACTGCAAAGGATGCTTGACATTGTGAACGGATATAGTACAGATTTCAAGATGAACTTCGGGGCCGACAAAAGCAAGGTTATGGTTATAAATAGTGATGAGACTGATAGAGACAGACTGTGGAATATTGGAGAAATCAGAATAGGTAGAACAAAAGAATACAAATATCTAGGTTGTATGATAAGTGAAGATGGATGCACTAGAACTAAGGGTGAGAAAGTGGCAAAAGCTATGCAGTGGAGTGGACGATTAAGTAGCGTGGCCAGATACAGAGCAAACAAGTATGAATGTGTGAGAGGAATGTGGAAGTATGTTGCTGTACCTAGTGTCATGTATGGTATGAGTGCTGTTGCCTGGAATGGAAGTGATCTTGAAAAGCTGGATGTAATACAAAATAAGGTAGGACGGTTAGCATTGGGTGCTCCAAAATGGACAGCTACAGAAGCCATTAGAGGTGACCTTGGGTGGAGCCTATTTTCAGAAAGAATGATGAAGGCGGTGCTGAATTATAAGGTGAGAATTGAAAGAATGTAGAATAGCAGATGGGTAAAGCGAATTTTTGAATGGAATCTGAGTGTAAGCTATTGGGAGAAAGTGTGTTGGGGGCATGCAAGGAAGCTTAGTATGCAAAAGATTATTCATGTTAGAATTGGGAGACCTGTGGATGACTGGAGTTTAATAAATCCTGGAGGTGTAGGGCCTGAGTGGGACTGCAAGAGGTGGAAGAAAGAGATTGAGAGGAAAACAAAAGAGTATGGATTGAATAAGTGGAGGCTTAGCATGGTGCGGAAGCCTACACTTGACTGGTATATGAAAAAAGAAGCACCTAAGTTTGAGATGTTCTATGATAGTAGTTTTGGAAGTCAACTCCTGTTTGCTGTGAGATGTAAGTCATTGAGTGTGAACAGACGTACATGGAGGTGGAATGAGAATAATAACAGATTATGTCGGCAGTGTATTAGTGGAGTGGAGGAAACAATTGAGCATTTTGTGCTGGAATGTAGTAAGTATGAGCAAGAGAGAGAAAGTTTTATGAATGTGGTGCTTGAGCAGTATGGAGAGAATGAGTGGTATGCCAGATGTGCTGAAGATGATTGCGGTATGAGCTGTCTTGCTGGATTGGATCAGGAGTGCAATTTGAGTATCATTGAAGCTATGAAATTGTTTCTTGTGCGTGCCTGGAGTAAGAGACAGTGACTGGAATGAGCCAGTCAGGTAGAATGGTCAGTAATGACCCAATATGCCTGGGGATGGTGTTTTGACGCACTGGCTATCCCAGTGACGCCATCCAATGGCAGCTTGTGACAAGGATTGGTAAATCCTGAGTAGTTTAGTGGACAAGTCTGGTACCAGGCGCTGAACTCTTTGTGTGATAACTGTGGAGGGAATTGTAGGCCGTTACAAAGGCCCCGACGCTGTCGGCCCTCAATTTCAAGTTCAAGTTCAAGTTCAAGGGAAGCAAGTGTTAGAAGATTTAACACCATGGAAAATTGGTCTCTGCTTCCTGATCATATAATTGAAGTTATATTTTCATATTTGGAAGTTCACGAGTTAAGACAATGTTCTCTTGTATGTAAAAATTGGCACCGATATTTAAATGATGAAAACAATGAAGTTTGGAGAATGCATTGTCTAAATTTGCTCGCTGAAGAAGCTCTAAAATCGGATTTACTTTCATCTGTGCCGACGTATATGGCAAAGTTGCGAGCTTTTTATCATGCGTGGAACCCAAATGATTGCTCAAGAAATGTGTATATAAAACCAAATAAATTTACATTACATCGTAATCCTGTGGCTCAAAGCACCGATGGAGCAAGAAGTAAAATTGGATTCAAAGGTGGTCGACATGCATGGGAGGTCGTTTGGGAAGGACCTTTGGGAACTGTGGCTGTTGTAGGCATTGCAACTGAAGAGAGTCCCATGCAATGTCCTGGCTATGTTGCTCTTCTTGGATCGGATGAACATTCTTGGGGGTGGAATTTAGTAGATAACCACCTGCTACACAATGGTGATTCTTTGGGTTGTTACCCATTGCTCAACAATGCTCCAAAATATCAAGTGAGTTTTTCATTCCTAACTAGGTTATATTTCATCATGATTTGAAATATCATTTATAATTTGTTTATAAAAGTCCTGATGTCATTGCCAATCATAAGTATGCCTAATTTGTAAGTGATTTTCAATTAATGTAGTTAATACTGCACTGCTGACAACATCTCATGATTCTGAAGTCTGGGATGCTAGTGCTCAGTACTTTATGAAATATGAATGCAATTATTATAGGTCAATATTTACTTGAATGTTAACGATTTTCATAATTTGGTTGCAAAGAATCAATAAAGGAACACATTTAGGAATGTTTTAATGAATGACATTCTGCTTGCTGATGCGCTATTTTTGAATTATTCAACTTCGAAGTTGGCTTGTGTGCGCCAGGGAAGCGCACGCGCCTAGTGTAATTGGTCAATATTGAATATAATGTTGTCAACGAATTTCATAATTTCGTAGGTATAGATGGCTAATATAGTCGATTATAAGACGTTTTACATGAATGACATTCTGCCCGGTGATGCGTTATTTTTGAATTATTCAACTTTGAAGCTGGCTTGTGGCGCCATGGAAGCACACGGGGCTAGCGTAATTTAATTAATAACGGAAGCTAACCCCCTATTACAAACGTAAAGAGGTTGGGTTGTGAGGGGTAGGCACAGTTCTTTTAGTGAAAATTATAAATAAAGGTTTCGAGTGACGTTTGTTTACATCGACGCCAAGGTGGCTGCCGCCATGGCGCCAACCGGCTGAAGATGGCGGCAGCCATCTTCGAGTCGATGTAAACAAACGTCACTAGAAAGCTTTATTTATAATTTTCACTAAAAGAACTGTTGCTACCCCTCACGACCCAACCTCTTTACGTTTGTAATAGGGGTTAGCTTCCATTTTCATTGCTAAAACAATGACTGTTTTTGCGTTGAAAGGGCTATTCAGGAGCGCCGTTCGTATAACTTCAAACTTAAATTACTCAAAAACTAAGCATTTCCGGGCACATTGTCATTCGTGTAAAACGTCTTAAAATCATCTATATTGCCCATCTATATCTACAAAATTATGAAATTCGTTGACAACATTATATTCAATATTGACCGTGTAATTTAATTAATAACGGAATCTAACCCCCTATTACAAACGTAAAGAGGTTGGGTCGTGAGGAGTAGCCACAGTTCTTCTAGTAAAAATTATAAATGAAGGTTTCTAGTGACATCCGTTTACATCGACTCCAAGGAGCTGCCGCCACGGCGCCACCCGGTACCCAAGATGGCGGCATCCATCTTGGAGTTGATGTAAGCAAACGTCACTAGAAACCTTTATTTATAATTTTCACTAGAAGAACTATGGCTACTCCTCACGATCCAACCTCTTTACGTTTGTAATAGGGGGTTAGCTTCCGTTTCTATTGCAACAACAATAACTGCTTTTGTGCAAAAAAACATTCAGGAGCGCTGTTTGTATAGCTTCAAATTTAAATAACTCAAAAACTAAGCATTTGCCAGCATATTGTCATTCCCGTAAAACGTCTTAAAATTGACTGTATTACCTATCTATAAGTTAGCAACAATATTATAAAATCATTAACAACAATAAACTCAATATTGACCTTATTATAGTGAAACAATGCTAATTTTTGAAATTTTCTGAATAACCTACAAGGTTTGCTAATTTTTCTTTTAATTGAAAAAATGTTTGCAATAAAGTACTATGTCATAGTAGCTTAAATTAGTTTAGAGTAATGATAAATTGGTAAATGGAGAGCATTAACCGGGAATCAATTTTCCACTTTTCGATGCCTAAACATAGTTAATTAGATCAAAATAAACAAGTTTTCTTTCATGTACTTTCCGTCGTAAATGAGTTTTACGAATTATAGCGGTAGGTTTAGTGGTCATTATTGAGTTTAGATGATCCACCAAAATTAAACATTCCGTTTCAAACAATCGGTAGAGGAGCTCATTTAAAAACGTTTTACGAGAATGACATTCATGGCGCTGATGCATTATTTTTGAATTATTCAACTTAGAAGTTGGCTATTACGTGCCAGGGAAGCGAGCATGCCAAGCGTAATTTAATTAATAACGGAAGCTAACGTCCTATTACAAACGTAAAGAGGTTGGGTTGTTGGGGGGAGCCACAGTTCTTCTAGTGAAAATTATAAATAAAGGTTTCTAGTGACGTCCGTTTACATCATCTCCAATGGCGGCGACCTGGTACTCAAGATGGTGGCCGCCATTGGAGATGGTGTAAACGGACGTCACTAGAAACCTTTATTTATAATTTTCACTAGAAAAACTGTGGCTCCCCCTCACAACCCAACCTCTTTACGTTTGTAATAGGACATTAGCTTCCGTTATTAATTAAATTACGCTTGGCGCGCTCGCTTCCTTTGGCGCGCGAATGCCTACTTCATAGTTGAATAATTAAAAAATAACGCATCAGCGCCCAAAATGCCATTCATGTAAAACATTTTTAAATGGGCTCCTGTACTGATTATTTGAAACGGAATGTTTAATTTCAGTGGGTCACCTTAACTCAATATTGACCGACGACCGCGTTGAAAGCGAGACTCCATTGCAGTGTGGCCATTGATGAATTCCTTCCCGCTTCATACACCTAAATTGCGGTAACTAATTCACAATGAATTGATCTACAAAGTTAAGACCCAGTTTTTTGATATTGCTTCAAGAAAAATTTAAGATGTGTTTGAATTATTGAAACATAATAAATGTATTTTTTAGTGATTACTTTAAATGGCAACAAAAAATTTTCTAATCAACTTATCAAAATACTACTCCTCAGATTTATAGTACACAATTTGATCTTTACAATGCAAAAAGATCTCCTCCATAAGTAAAAAACTGTTGGAGAAATAATTGAAAAACTGGAACACTTTTTTCTCATAACATTGTTTTTTGGCTGTGCGGCTCAATTTCTCCTACAGTTTTTCATTTATGAAGGAGATCTTTTCAGCATCATAAAGATCAAGGTGATTACTAAAAATCTAAGAGGTTGTTTTTTGATAAGTTGAATAGAAATTTTTTCATTACCATGTAAAGAAATAAAAGTAAATTTTTTCTGCTTTAAATTCAAACTTTGAAAAAATTTTTTCGAAGCGATATCAAAAACTGAATCTGAAATTTGTAGACCAATTCATTGCGAATCAAACAAAAAGAACTAATCGTCTCTATGTACAATATTGACTAAGAAATTAGATTTTTTAGCAATTTCCCTTTGAGAAGGCAAAGGGGGAGCAAATTTTATCATTGGCATCATTGAGGGGTAGTATAGGCAAATTTTAAAGATTTTAGGGCTCGGAACGTCCATTCGAATGTTCTAAACATGTTGTATATCCCTCCAAGCTTATTTCTCTCCTGAATTATTTTTTATTGAGTTTTGAAATTTCAAGAGAAAAAACCCTTCGGTGGCCATTAAATGTGTTCGTCTACTGATTCTTAGATATTAAATTTTTAATTTCAGTGAGTGCATTAAAATCAATATCAACCGATTAGGTAAATAAAATAACCTAAACTATCCTAAGTACACCTAAAAAAAATAACTTAACTTAACTTTGCCATACTGACACTGATGGTTTTTAGCCAAAATGACAGCATGTGTTCCGTATAAGCCTTACACCAGAAGATTCATATCAAAACTGCTGTGAATGCTATTCCTACCTGAACATAATTTATGCTATTTCTCAAAAACTAAACATTTGCTGGCTCAATATCATTTGTGTAAAATGTCTTGAAATATCTTCAATTGCCTAAATGTGGTAACAAAATTTTGAAAATTGACAACAGTAAAATCAATATTGGCTGTAGATTTTACCTATCTTTATATATTCCAAATTAAGTATTAAAATTTTCCAAACCCCTCAGGGGGATGCAACTAATGTATCTATAGGAATTTACACTCCCAGGGGGAAGATGTGAGGACCTGAGATAGGCTTTCCTTCTGGTGAAATAAAACTTTTATTTTTGTTTAGTTAAGGACCATCTTTTTTTGTTCACTGCTGTCCTGTTTTCAGCACCTCTGACTTTTGACTTCAAAATCTTGTTTCACACCCTTCCTTCTTACCTTACTGTTCCTTTGTGCATGGGATCCTTTATG
Source organism: Morinoia aosen (assembly GCA_030386875.1). NCBI lineage: Eukaryota > Metazoa > Arthropoda > Malacostraca > Amphipoda > Talitridae > Morinoia > Morinoia aosen. The sequence continues at coordinate 14,623,685 of CM059563.1, forward strand.
CATAGATTCCACGTTCCCTACTCCATACCAAATGGTGCCTTCATCCTTCCTCTCTTTATACATCTTTATTGGGTCATAATGGAGTTCAATGCACTCACGGGAATGAAAAATTCTGTGTAAAGAATCACTAAAAGAATTCATTTAAAAACGTTTTACAAGAATGACATTCTGCTTGCTGATGCATTATTTTCGAGATATAACAATAATTACGTTCAGATAGGAATAACATATCGGTTTGGATAAGTTAAAGGCAAGCTATTTTAGGTTGATTTATGTTATTTTAGGTTAGTTTATTTAATTAACCTAACCTCGCCCGTCGTTACATCAACACTGTATAACAGCATATTTACGTGTCTGTTCCTTCACTTCTATGTACGACGTTCCTATAACTTCAAAGTTGTATAATTCAAAAATTACACATCAGTGAGCAGAATGTCATTCTTGTAAAATGTTTTAAATGTGTTCCTTTAGTGATTCTTTCGAATGGAATTTTTAATTTCTGTGAAAGGATTAAACACAATATTGACCACATCAATTTCCTTCCATAATTTTCATTACCTTGGTACAGAACCAACAGCAGATATATGCTTGATCCAGCTGATTTTTTTATTTGATTAAAATTTGTCTAACTGAAATGAAAAAATTGTTTGAATTATGTTCTTGGGTATTTTAAGATGTTGGTTACAGTTGAATTTTATACTTCAGCTTGAAAAAACAAGCTATTTTCCATCTTACTCATTGTATTCTTATGGGTTCTTTTAGACTTCAGAAAGAATTGAAAGGTAGAAGTATGATACATAATCTGACAAAAATCTAATTATATAATTAACAACTCGGTCATTTATGAGGTTTATTTAACACTTTGATGGCGATGTGCGCCACCGGTGGTACGCAGGGCAATTTTCATAATGCTGCTGACCAATTAGTAGGAGGGATGGAAAAAACCCTGGGTTTTTCAAAAAACCCAACCCATCTGGGTTTTTTGGGGTAATTTTTTTTGGGTTAAATTCGTTTTTTGGGGTTATATTGTTTTTTGGGGGCTTTATTGGGTTTTTCGTAATACCTGTTTTTGTTTAATAAAGTTATTCACACAGCTCCAGTTGCCTCTATTTCAAATTCATATAGTGGTACCTCGGTACTCGACCGCCTCTATACTCGACCAAATCGGTTTTCGACCAAAAAATTCGAGTAGAAAATGCTTCGGATCGCAAACAGATTTTTGGTACTCGACTAGCCGAGTCGACCCGATCGCGCTCCTCGGCCAGCGGGTAAGCGTCAGTTCGACTCTGACAGTGAGCGGAGTAAGACGTGCGCAGTTTGTTCGAGTACTGTATTTCTTTCCAGATTTAAACTTTTTGTGTTGTTCTAGCCCTTAATTATGGGTACAAAGAAAGACAGTGATAAGGGGAAGGCAAAGAGGAAAATAGTGAGGAGCACTATTGAACTGAAGAAGGAAATTATTGTAAAATATGAAAGTGGTGTACGAGTGTCCGACCTCGCGTCGCAGTACGAAATGGCAAAATCAACCATTTCCACAATCTTGAAGCATAAGGAAGTGTTAAAGAAAGCTGATGTTGCAATGGGAGTGACAGGAATTAGTAAGCAAAGGCCTCAGATAATGGAAGAAATGGAGAAGTTGCTTCTTATCTTCATCAAGGAAAAGATGTTGGCAGGGGACAGCATTAGTGAAGCTTTCATCTGCGAAAAGCTCTTCAAATTTACGAAGAGCTTTTGTTATCAGGTACTGCTTGTGCAAATTTACGTCTTCATTGTTGTTTAGATACACGTTCTTATAATATTTTAGGTATTTTTCCTAATGGTAAGAACAGATTAAATTACTTTCCATTATTTCTTATGGGAAAATTGGTTTTGTGTTCGAACAAATCAGTTCTCGACCACCACCTCAGAACGGATTATGGTCGAGTACCGAGGTACCACTGTATATACACTAATTGAGTAAATATTGTTATTTGATTACTTTATTTCCAAGAATGTATTACATTATTATATAAATTATTGCATTATGTGAACATTTTATGAATTAAGTTTGACCATCACTATTACCATTTATCAATTACCAATAAGTTTAAAAACAAGTCAAATTTAAATAACAATAATAAAACCCTCAAAAAAAAACAAAAAACACGTTATTTAGTGTTTTTTTTTTGGGTGGGTTTTTTGTATGCCAACCCTGACCAGTAGTAACAAACTCAATTTTCATAAATACTTGATCAAAACAAAATGAAGGCATGATCCAGTTCATGTTTGCTATTTTCAACATTGTTTACTACCATTAACTTTGAATTTGAGTTGAATATTGAACTCGAGTTTCACCTGCCACATTCTAAGTGTTAATATAAGTTGAGAAAATTTGATTATCGCAGTGTAAAATTTGGTGCTCACATGTGTTGAATTAACAAAAGATGAATTATTTGCTAGAGGAATTCAAAACTTGAGATATTGTTATAATGTTTATTTTGAAGGATTATGTACTAAACTTGGATTTGATTTCATTAATCTTGAAAACTTTATCCACTTAATATATTTTGATTCATCTTTTTACTATTTTGATGCATAATACTGTCTATATAACACATTTTTTCCTATTCATTTTCTTGTTTGTTATCTCCTCATGGGTTATAAACTGATGTATGTAGGGGAATTAGCATTTTTTGGAGAAAATATGTGAAATTCTGAGCTAAAGGTTGGGTAGGCCTTTTTTTGTATGTAGTAGAATATGATTTTGTTTAGTTATGGACCATCTTTCTTGGTCCATTGCTGTCCTGTATGTTGGCAACAACTACTTTCTCGTTGAACTTTTACTTTGTTTCAAGCACTTTGTTAAGGAGATCGTCCCACTTTTTCAACTTTTTTCGTCCGATTCGTTTGAAAATTGGCCAGTATATGTATTTTGTAAAAGTAAACCTTTTTTACTCCTGTCACTTTTTCGATTTAAGGCTTAGTTTTTTTTTTTGAAAAATTAGTTTTTTGGTATATTTTATGGATATTTCAAAATGCTACTCGTCTTCGAGTTTTGATGCTAGAATGAAACCAAAGACAGTTTTAGAATACTTGGAACATTCCTAACACACTCAGATGGGCTTTTTTTCAAATTCAATTTTTTTTTAAATTTTTCAAAATTTCTAGAAACAACAGTAATTTTTTGGGTTTAGAGCTATGTATTTTTTCGAAAAATTTGTATTTGGTAAAAAGCCCATTTGAGTGTGTTAGGAATGTTCCAAGGATTCTTAAACTGTCTTTGGTTTTGTTCTAGCATCAAAACTCGAAGACGAGTAGCATTTTGAATGTTGAAAGTTAGAAGTGTTGGGTATAAGCATAAAACGAAATTTTTGTCAAAGTGTAATATAATGAAGAATTTATGTAATTGAATGCAGTTTTAATTTTATTTCGATAATTTCCATACATAACTTCATATTCACACTGTGAATTGTGATTTCCTAACCAAAAAAATGAAAAATTTTTTTTTCTTTTTTCACATAAATGACATTTTCTTATTTTCAGTCTGATTCTTATGAAATTTGACTATGATATGTAACTTTTGAAAAGAAACACAGTTTCATCAATTCATTTTTTTGATTTAGGCCTTAGTTTTTGAAAAAAAATTGACATATTGGTTTTTAGGTAGTGATATTTCACTGATATTGATATTTCAAGACATATCTTCTCATTCAGTTTTGATGCTAGAACAAAACCAAAGACAGTTTTAGAATCCATGGAACATTCCTAACAAGCTCAAATGAGCTTTTTTCCATTTCTCATTTGTTCTCTTTTTATATGGGGTTGAAATGGGCTCAAAAATTAAAGACTTAGGTGCTTTTTCACTGATATTGATATTTCAAAATGCTACTCGTCATCGAGTTTTGATGCTAGAACAAAAACAAAGACAGTTTTAGAATCCTTGGAACATTCCAAACAAGCTCAAATGTTTTTTTTCTATTTCTCATTTGTTCTCTTTTTATATGGGGTTGAAATAGGCTCAAAGTTGAAGATTTTGGTCCCCTTACCCTCCCCCTGGGGGGGGGGGGGAAACTATTGTCCGTAGCGCCATAAAATTTTAGGACCGAATAGTCCACCACCTAAGGGTTTTTTTCCAACAAAAACATGAAAAATTACCACCTGAGTGACAGGGGCCTGGGCCGGCCTGGGACGATCTCCTTAAGTCAACATTTCTATGCATCTTGTGCATAGATTTTGCATTCCCTTGGTCCATACTAAATGGTGCCTTCTTCCTTCCTTCCATTTGAATGCCTCTGTTGTGGTAGATGATGCTTGGACTAGCTTCTAATCTTGTGTTTGTCCTCATTTTGTATAATTTGATAGCAAAAATAACACATTAGATAATTTTATTGGTAAAAACTTGTTTTTGTTGTGAAAGCATGTAATATGTGCAATAATCAAACATATTGTATTGCACTGATCATATTTCCTTCATTCATTTGATACATTGTCTTTCAGAAAGAGTTGAACTTGCAAGTGACTGTCTGGCTGAATTTTGAAAAATTTTTCTTTAATTTTTTATCTTACATGCAAGGTTTCTTATTTCTAACCAAATTATCTACCAAAAAGTTTCATCAATCATTCACCAGTTGGACTTATTGTTAGTGTTTGGTAAAGATGGTGCTTGTGAATTTATTTTTCATTAGCTGTTCTTAATTTTATAATTTAATCAGTTGTGTTAAAAGCATTAAGTACTATCATATAAATAATTTGTTACTAATTTGCTAAATCATGCATGAATTTTGTTCCACTTGATGTTTCATTGTTTGTTTCCTTAATGCATTTCACAAATACAGTGCTGATATGTTCTCTTATTTTTTTTTTTGGAAAAATTAGTTTTTTGATATATTTTATGGACATTTCAAAATGCTACTCGTCTTTGAGTTTTGATGCTAGAACAAAACCAAAGACAGTTTTAGAATACTTGGAACATTCCTAACACACTCAGATGTGTGCATTTTCTCTCTTGTTATAGATCTTGGTTGTAGAATATACTATTAAAGAATTAAATTCCATTTTTATATGTTAGCCTTTTTTTCCAATTTTTTAAGTATGCAAGCACAATTAACTATTGCACAAAAAGCCTAGAATTTTCCCTAGCCCTTCACTTTTCTTGTGCCAATAAATTAAGCACCTAAGTAGTCATAAATCAAAGAGGTAAATGTGTTTGCTCACCATGCTGTGGGGAATATTGATTTCATTCCATTGTATTGGAAAATAGATCATCTGGGATGTGTGCTGGGTTTAAAGTCATGTTTGTTTTACTGGTTTTACAAGGAGCAGTGAGCAGCTTAATGAAAGAGTGATTAAAATAGAAAATGGTTATTGCAACCTTGAACATATTGTTTTTAATTGTTTAAGTGTTGTTGAATGTCTTATGAAGATTTTCTATGTAAGAATTATTCAGAGGCAAAATGACTGTCCACTAATAAGCATAATGAATGTATTTTAAATTGTATAATTGTGTTGAAAAGCAGTGTACATGTTTGTGACCTAGATTTTGCTTTTGACATTAACCAATTGAAACATGCTATTATGGAATGAATTTCATTTGATAAAGCATAGTGATCAATGTGGTGATTCAAAAGTATAAGATTGTTGATATTTGTACATGTTGTTTTAAAATAAGCTTTAAAATATTGGCTATGCATTTGATATAGGTACTACTTCAATCATGTTAACACAAGAAATTTGTTAACATGATTGGATTGGAAAAGTAATTGTAAATTGGAAGATAGACACTGTAATGCACTTTGTACCTACTTGGCACTTTAAACTAGTAATGTTCAACTTTAAACTAGTAATGCATTTGCATGTGTTTCAAATGTGTTTCCATCATTCCATGTTTCAAATGAAACATGGAATGATGGGTGCTGTAATTTTATTTTTTTTAGATTATCAAAAAATGACAATCATTAATTGATCATGTGAATTTAAACATTACATGTTCTTTACAGAAGGTTTTCTGACACCTGTTTCACATGGTTGAACATTGCACACATGATATTTTTAGGGCTTTAGTGTGCAAAAATGATACAAGAATGATACAAGTTATGCATTGTCATATTGTCATATTCCAGATAAACATTGTTGGATATGTTTGTGATATATCTTGAAAATACTAAATTGTTGTTTGAAATTTTGTAAAACCTTCTTAAAATTTTTTAGTGGAAATTATAATGACTGAGCTGGAAAATAGAGGGTTAGGGGCTTAGAATGAACAAAAAAAAATGTTATTAGATAGAATATATTTTGATTAACAGGTTTTTGATCTATTCATCTTGGAATTGAAACACTTTAAAAATGAGTAATCCCATGTTTTGTGTTGTATATAAGTGCTACATTGATAACTTACGAGAAATACACATGTCTTTGAAGGTATACAAGTATGTACTTTATTGGATATGCCCTTTATAAGAAAATATGATCACTTATCCCTAGTGTAATCTCCAACAGTTAAAAAAAAAAGAAGTGGCATACTGGGTCCATATTAATGAGTTGAATACTATTGAACATGTGAGTTTTTAAAATGGCCAATGCAATTGGCCAATGTATTGGTAAAACGTTACTTTTTTCAATAATCTCTGTTGGAGGACGTGCTGCTGCTTTGAAGAGCCTCAAGTAAAATATAATCAGTTGAACAATGTGTCATGCCACTATTCCATTTCAGGTTGGTGAGAGAATACGAGTAATTTTGGACTGTGATGACAACACCCTCTCGTTTGAGAAGAATTACGAATTTCTTGGTGTTGCATTTCGAGGTAAGATGTTTTTGTGTGGCAGTTAGATGTTGTATTAAATGCTGTAAGTGCTATTGGGTTGAATTGTAAGGAACTTCAAAATTTCAATTTAAGAAAAGCCTGATGTAATGAAACATTTCAAGTCTTTTAACCTCAGCCTGAAATTATTTTGTTAGTACAATTGCTTGATGGTAATTTTTGCATCAATAGTTTATAGTATGCATTCCTGTTTGAAGCAAATGTTTGTTCAGTTATCCATGAATGAAGTTATCTCGTTATGACTAAAATTACTCATGACCCGACACACCTCAGGGCAATATAGCTATCGTATCTAGGGGAATTAGCTCACCCAGAGGGAAAATGTGAGGTCTCTAGCTGAGAGTTAGGTAGGCCTTTTTTTTATTGATGTGGAATGGGTTCTTGTTTCATTGTACTGTTCAAATCCTGTTCAAAGAAAGATTAATCTCCCAATAGTCAAGCAACATGCATAAATGTTTATTTTTTAAGAAAAATATTTAGCCCTAATTTGGTGTGTCTATTATTGTTATGAGTGGTGTATTGATGTTTGTTTATATTTGGGTAGTTTTGCCATGTTGGCAGAATTAGATTTTTTACATTGTCAGTCTTCACTTGCCAGCATACCATGAGACTGTGGATCTTGTCTGGATTTATAGCTGTGCTTTTGAAAATCAGCATGCCAAAGAAAAGGGGCTTATCAGGATTTACAGCTGCAATTTTAGCCTTCAGCATGTCAAAAAAAGGGGGGGGGGGGTTCTTGTCTGGATTTATAGCTGGTGATAAGTAAGCTTAAGAGAATGTGAGTCTTATTTGGATCTACGTCTGTGTTTTTGGGAACTTGTTGCATTGAATTTCGTTTTTCCTTTTGTGTTCTGTCAGTGAGAAAGAAGAGGGCTACTGGTTATGAGCAGGTTCCATCTGTTCAGGTGTGTGCATTTTCTCTCCATGTCATATCTTTCTGTGGGTGAATTAGGTGGCATTTTTTATAGTCCAAATGAAAATATGAGAGTGAAAGTAAATAAGTAAAAATTAGTTGTAACAATGTTTGTTATGGGTTTCTACCCATCATCAGCAAAGAAATAAGTTCATATTTTTTGTAACTTCAAGGCTCACAGAAACAATGCATTATAAAAAGTGGAACTAAGGCTTTAAAGAAAATTAAATCTAAGTATGTTTTGACACAACGCTGTTTAGGGGATAGCAATACAGCAATCTGATTTTTAAGTAGTTTGGGTTTAAATAAGAGGTTCTAAAATTCTAAGTTTCAAAGTGTTCAATGCATGCTTCAATATTCCAAATTGACATGAATCAGGTGAGATGTCACAAAAAATGAACTGTTGAATGACGTGGGTGTATTATTTGGGTCCCCTCATAGGGATACAACTATTGTATCAATGGGAATTAGCACTCCCAGGGGGAAAATGCGAGGGCCCGAGCTGAGAGTTAGGTACGACTTCTTTTTGTTGAAAAAAGATTTTTTTGTTATGTTAAGGACCACCTTTTTGGTTTACTGCTGTCCTGTTTTTCAGCACCTACTACTTTCTTTTTCAACTCTTATATTGTTTCATAAACTTCTTTCTCAACGTACTGTTTCTTTGCCCCTTCTACATAGATTCTGCATTGCCTTATCTCCGTACTAAATAGTCATATTTTGCAAGTTTCATTTAGGGGATATTAGTAAAAAGATTTTCAGAGTAAAAAACTAAGGAACAATTTCCCATGTTTGTGACGCTGCTGAACCATGTTTGGGACATTGATGTTGAAAACTATGAAACAATTTTCCATGTTATTACTCTCTGGGATATATAACTATTGTATCTGTTGGAATAAGTGCTCTCGGGGGAAGATGTGAAATGCTTAGCTGTTAGAATAATTATTTGTTATGTTACGGACTACCTTTTTTATTCAATGTTGTCCGGTTTTTCATCACTTAATGCTTTCTTATTCAACCCTTTTTGTGTTTAGTTAGAAATATTTATTAACAATAGATTTTCATCCATGTGGATCTTGTGTGGGAACACCTATAGTGTATAGATTCCTTGTTCCCTTAACTCCATACTGAATGGTGCCTTCCTCCTTCCTCTGGTTAGAACACCTTTGTTGTGGTTAGTGAGGCTTAAACTAACTTATCTTATCTAACCTTAAATCTCAGTTATTAGTACAGTAAACTTGTAAACTGTTTTTGTGAGCATCCCATTCCTTGAAAATCAAACCATCTATAGGGAGTTAAGGTTCTCTAAATATTATGGACTCAAAGTATTTTTAAATTATATAATTTCTATGGTTTTTTACGTTTTCCATATTTTTGTAGTTAATTGGAAATTTAATTTTACTAAGGTTCACTCAAACTTTGTATGTAACTAATGATGTTATGAAACTCTATATGTTTCTGCTCACTTCGTATGAGCAGAAAATTGGAAGTCATTTGAAAAAAGGTTACTAGGAGTGTAAAAAATTAATTCCATTATTTTTTTAAATCGATATTTGATGCAATTCTTTTGTGAAGATTTTTCATGTTCAATACTTCACAAAAGCAAGAAGGTTACAGAGTGTCGATCCTTCAGAGGGCCAAGAATAGGCAATAGGTTTGGGTTGGTTAAGTTTGTCTACCCATTGCTGAGGAGACTGGCACTAACAGCAAAATACTATCATTTGGTTCTCTCAGCTATAGAAAGGTCTTTGGGATCTCAGTCTTCTGTAGCCTCTAGTGTTCAGGCCTTCTTTGTCATCTCTTCTTTGTTTTTTTTATTCCTTTTTCTTCTTAAGTTGCTTTTCTTATGCGCTGGGGATCCAGTGCGGAAACAAACCTTGAGCATATACACATACTTTGTTTTCTAGTCCATAGGTACTTGGTAGTCTCTTCTTTTTTGCTCCTCTGAGACTGATTTTGTTGTGGTTAGGGAGTCTTAAACTAATAAATATAAAAATTACAACTGTCGAACATGAAGTGTTGATGCCAACTATCAGTGAGTCTGGAATTGTGCATGGAGTTTTAATTGTCCTTTATATAACGTGAAGTAACTCTCATGCTCTCTTCAGTTATCAAGTTAGAAGTATTTAAATTCAATTGCAGGTAAGTTTTAATCATTTATGCTGATAAATATTGTCAAGCAAACCCTTCTAATTGTGATTTTTTACCAGGTCTTCCTACAAAAATGTCGCTGTACCCTTCAGTGTCGGCAGTGTACGGCAACACGGAAGTTTCGATGGTGTATTTAGGACCTCCATTTGACGGGTGACGCCCTCAGTGATAGCTTAGTATCCTAGATGCTGGCGTGCGTCCTCTATCGCTCTTGTGTGCTGCCCGCCTGTTGTTTTTCATGTGAAGTGGGGACAGCGCCGTGATCACGGTAAAGAAAACAAGGTAGGGCCAAACCAGTTTTTTTTCTTCGACTGAGTCTCAGTCTAACTTTTTTGCCGCCTGCATGCATGGCTTTTGCCCCCCAAGTAATTAAATCACTTAGGCGGTGAAAAACATGCATGTTCCGGCAAAAAAGTTAGACTGGGGTGGCAATGCTACCGGTTCGTTGCTGTGACGTCAGCATTGCTACACGGCCAACAAAAAAAGACTTGTTTGACCCTACTTTGTTTTTTCAACCATGCTGATTACCTACACCCAGAAAAGGAAGTTGTAAGCCAGGTGATGGTGTCCAGTGCTATCTACGTATTGCTACTTAGGGGAACTTTAGTGTGTTCCTTTTACTACTCTCAACGTGAAAATATCTGAATGATAACTCTGAGATTTTCCGTTTTTTACTAGCTGTTAACTGAATTTTGTGGGTCATTTTGGCAGTAGCTTTTATAAGTGATTATTTTAAAGAACTACACGACTTATTAGTACATCGCGTTCAATGTTATTTTTGTTTATGATTTACTATTGTTCCTGATCCTTGAAAATGACGGCTAAATCCGTCTCATTGAGTTATTTTTATTTCATTTTTCTGACTTAAATTACCGATTAAATTGGTCATTTTATTCTTTTGGACAAAAATTACTCTATAAATTGGCTAAATATATGAGATATAGAGGCAGTGTGATGTGAATTAAAAGCATTCTCTCTCATAACCGAAAAGATGAAAATGGGTGCTGAGCGTATCTGTGATACAGGCTCCACTACTTTTCAAATTACCAATTGTTACAAAATAACATATCATAAATTCATCAATTAGAAATAATTATGAATCCGAATCATAAGGTAGTTAAAATTGATTTACTTCTCAAACGTATTTTATGGTGCTTACTGCCTGCAATTGTAGTCAAACATGATAATATATAATCCGTACCATATTGATTCGCTTATTTTTGTTTTCTTGCGAGGGGCTGAAGCCACATCTGCACCGAGTCATATAGTGTTTCATTCACTTGAATCTTCTATCTTGTTTCCAATCTGATCACTCAGAAATTCACTCAATCTAGAGTAGCTTCCTAGTGTCACAATCATTACTGCTAAAGAGCTTCTGTGTCACTCAGCATTGGATGGTGCGTGTCGAGAAACGCCAGGCAAAATCACAGGGTGTACCGAGAAGTTTGTGTAATGTACTGCAAACGGGCGGCACGAAAGAGCGATAGGGAAGGTAGACCTGTTGTACCTTTCATTTACTTGCCTCTACGGCAAAATTTCCTTAGCTTAATGGTGTCACAATGTCATAAAAACTTGCCTTAAGTTTCTGTTAATGTTATTTATTTTTACATTTTAAAGCTGGCATTCCAATTTAGGAATATGTAGTTTTAACGGTCACGTCATTTACACCGAGTTATTTTTTAGATATCATTAAAGCTGTTGCTTGCGTCACGTTTTTGTGGTGGGCGGTTGCTCTTCTCGTCCCAGAACATACGTAAGGCTTCATGATGAGGGTGTTCTTGTTATTCTTGCAACCCTTCTTTTCTTCTGTAGCACCAACTTTATTTATTCTGATTTTACTCTCGTGGACTGTGAACCCTTTTCCATGGACTATGAACCCTTTTCTGTGGACTATGAACCTCTTTTCCGTGGACTATGAACCCTTTTCCATGCATGGACTATGAAGCCTTTTCCATTCCATGCATGGACTATGAATCCTTTTCCATTCTATGTATGGACACTATGAATCCTTTTCCATGCATGGACTATGAATCCTTTTCCATGCATGGACTATGAATCCTTTTCCATGCATGGACTATGAATCCTTTTACATGCATGAACCATGAACACTTTTCCATGAAGCGTTTTGGTTGAAATCGTCTCATTTATTTCTTCATGTTATCGCGACAGTTGACGTAATTCCCTGTTTGAACGTAGCATAGGTGATGTTGGAGTGAAACAACGTCATGTCGGTGTTGTAATTTTAAATTTACTGCGTAGATGCGAACACCTTTGGATACTTCTCTCAACTCACGGTAATTCATCATATTAGTTAGGCTAAGATGCCGGATGAAGGCAGAGCTAGCATATTTTCGCCACCTTTTATACATACTAGTCAGTAGTCTTTCTAATAAAAGAGCAGTGAACCTTTCCTGAAGCAATGTTAATCTGTGGACTTACGAAACCACGCGTTTAACATTAGTTTATGGTATTTTAATTTGACTAATTTTGATACGTAGCTCCTATTGACAATAGGATCAAGTTTGTATGGCTCTAACATTGATCCTAACTCACGCAATTTCACTTGTGGAAGCGCTATGCTCTCTGCAACAAATTCCTTCACCTTCCTTGTACGCTCTAACATTTCAATACTGCATTCCCCCCAAGTGGCGTTCTACTATTGTATCTATGGAAATTAGCACCCTCGGGAGAAAAATGTGTGGTCCCGAGCTGCACGTTAGGTAGGCCATCGTTTTGCTAAAATAGAATATTTATTTTTGTTTTTCATGCAGACCATCTTCTTTCGGTTCAGTGTTGTCTTTTTTCAGCTCCTATCACGTTTTTCGTAAACTTTTATCTCATATCACAAGCTTCATTCAATTCTGCTGTTTATGTGCAGGATGTGAGGACACATTTAACGGATAGATTTCTCGTTTCCTTCATACTATACTAAATGGCGCCTTTCTTCTACCTTTATTTGGAACGCCTTATTGTGGTTAGGGAAGTTCTAACTACCTTGAATTCAAACCATAATCTTCAACACTGCTGTATATTTTCAAATGCATTACATATATCATAGGGACATTACTGTTGTATATATATTAACTGAAAAATACTCGTTTTTCGATTCTACGTTATGCACAAAAGAAGTTCATCAATTGCTTCTTTAGCTTGTGCATTATTTCTTGACTTGAGTTCAACTGAAATTTTGTGTTGTGGCTTGGTCAAATGTGGGTTCAAGTGCGCTTTGATCGAAGCTCTTAGATCTGCGTACTTCTTCTGCTCAAATTTTTTGGTTGGAAGTCATAAAATGCATCCGAAGGCGGCTTTGCTGTGAGGGCGCTGTTGAAACCCTATTTATCTAGTAAACCTACTTATCAGGTTTACTCATATCTTACATTCGAAGTCTGAGCAAACTGATACTTATTGGTGTGTTTGTGTGATGGACTATTGACTATTATTGACCGAGTGCTATAATTGATCTAATCTTGAGAAAAATTAACGTTTCTTTTAACGTCAAATAGTGATTTTAAACTTTGTTATTTTGAAAGGTTTTTAGTCGTCAACGTGTGTATGTGATGAGCTGCTGATGCCCAAGTTTGTCGTCTGTTGTTTGTCTGAATGTATCTTTTTTTATTATCGGTACGATTCGCAGGTTAATGAATAATTTTCAATTATACTACTCGTTATTCAAGTGTTATTTGGCGGTTTAGCTTTCAGGAGAGCATTCGATGCGGGCCATCAAGCTCATATTAGGAGTCGATCCTGCTGAGATGAGGTGAAACTTCTTTTTTAAAAAGTCAAAAATTTGAGACTGTGTTGAGTTTCATAAATTATCTAACCATTGCTTTGGAATTCGTCGGGAGTGAGGGGAGAATTTCTTTGTGTAAGCCATGTGTTTTTTTTTGTATGAGTACTCGAGCTATGGAAATAAATGGAGGATAGAACGAGCGGACAATGTATTTCACAACTCAATAACTTATATGATTATTCCAATTCGATAATAATTTGTAGTTCGAAAACTGTGGCTTAACTGTACAACATTACCCAAAGTTTTATGCGGTTAAAAGTTTGAAAATTACTCGTTTATTTCTTTTACTGAGAATTTCTGAATTTATGATCATTAATCTGCCCTGGCAAACACTGGAGAGTGAAATTGGGCTTGTGTAATGAGCATACTTTCTATTCATATTATTTTTTCGAAGAGACATAAATTTTGAGTGGTCTCAGTGGAGGTGGTAAATCTATTGCGCCTCGAGGACTGATGAATAACAATGAATTTTGCTACTTATTGATGATATTCAATAATATTGGCAAAAAGTAAAATCCACTTCAACCCAGTTAATTTGGCAGTCAGAATTTATTTAGTTTTGCTGCTTTGGGATAAATGGTCGGTCCTTAACGGCTTAAAACGTTGACTCGTCTTTCTCTTACTCACTCAATTTTTTTTTCGTGTTGGCATACATTTGATTGTTCACCACCATGTGTTCATTCGTACCTCTAGTCAGGGTATTACTTTTAGCTGTTGTTACTGTTGATACACATTTGATTTATACGTGCACGTTTTACCAGATTTATTCCCAGTCTTTCTTGTTTTGTAACCGGTTTTAAAAGAGAGGCCTACAGTCCTATTGCCTGACATGCCATCAACCGTGCTACTCCAATTGCTACCTCACTAGCATCTTTTATTCTACCAAGTACGCGTATTGATATATATAATTACGCGCACACAGAATTGTTGAACTTTTGCGGGAATTCTTAGTTTAGTTGCATTGTGGAAGGGAACTCATGCTCTCTGACGTGTGTGTATACCTTCACTACTTCACAAGAAAAATGTTTTGTTTCTTCACGCTTGACGTGCACGGGACAATTCACGGAGATGTGCTGGAGAGGAGTGCCCTTCACTCACACTGGAGACGAGGCATACTTCCGGGATGCATGTGGGATTACTGTGCTGCAATGCGGCGAGATGAATGCTGAGGGTGTCTGACCTCGTTTCTGAATCTCGAGGAGAGTAACACTTTTCTGTTGTAATCTTAACCCTTTTTCGCTCCGCAGGACTTTTCGGCCCTCTTCCGAAAATAGCCTCAATATATCGTAGATATTGTAGTTCTTGTTAAATTTGTTCCCTGGTGTGTCCTTAGAAATTCTCTGCTGAGTGGCAGTTCCTTCCTCATTCCTATATCGGTGACTGCCTGATGCCAGTGCCAGTTTAGTGGCGGTGGTTGTAAGGGCGTTAGTATGAGTTGAAAAACACTGACGTTAAAGAGTTGAACACTTCTAACTGAAGCTGTTGCGAGTTTTTTTTTCGGTAGTGTAAATTAACGTATTTTTTTCATTTTTTCCTTTTTGTTGTAATAAAATTTAGGCTTTCTTTTTGTTGTAATAAAATAGGTTTTTGTTTTGTTACGGACCATCTTTTTCGGTTCACTGCTGTCCTGTTTTTCAGCACCTACTACTTTCTTCTTCAACTTTTTTCTTGTTTCATGAACTTCTTTCCTAGCATACTGTTTCTGTGCACCTTGTGCATAGATTCCGCGTTCTCTCAACTCCATACTAAATGGTGCCTTCCTCTTTCCTCTCTTGGAACATCTTAGTCGTGGTTAAGGGAGGCTAAAACTTTCTTATATAATAATATTAATAATTTTATTTTTCAATGGTAGTCATCTGGGTTTAGAACACTCGTGTGCATGTAACGATATTCTCTGTTGATACTCGTCTACGACGTTCACCTCACCTGAGAGAACCCTAGTTGATTATAATACTGATGCAAGTGGTAGAAAGCTATTATGAATTTGTGTCAATGGACTTTCAAGTCATAGGTGTAATTCTATTTGCAAACGGTGCGAGGATGATGCCTGTCAGGCTAATATTCCGCACAGTTGAAAATTGGGTAAGAATGTTTTGAAAGTCAAGCCATCCACCCCTGGTTACTGATTGGGCAATAATAATAAACATGAGGTGAAATTAGTAAAATCTAAGTGACTGTTTTCTTTTACATTTATTAACGTATAGTTCTTGAAAGTGTCGTGGCTTTCTGAATTTCATTGAACTAATCTTTTTGAATTGGTTATTTGAAAAGGATAACTTGTTATTACCTAATTTATCTCAGCAATTTTCAAAGTTATATAAGAGAAATTAAGGGAAAAAATTTCTTAGCAAGGCTTTACAAAACAAGAGATTTTATCATATATGATATGTATGTGAAGCGGAATTCTACAAAGTCTTTTGACTGACTGTGAATGCTCAAAAATTTTAGATTGGAAACTCTTAATTATGTAATTCATAGATTTTCTGTTTCGGTATGTTTTCATCAAAAAGTTATACTTCAGCTATGCACTTGTGCATATCTTGTCAATAAGGTATGGTTGTGATCGTGGAATAACAGAATTTGGTACCATTTAATGCGTACACTATTATTTGTTTAGCATTGTCGTCTATAATCGAAAACTTGGGCATTTCTTGCGTTAAAATATTTGGGATTTAGATTTACATTTTCTTTGGTCTGGAACGATTGAGAACATTAGGAATTCTTTGCATAGTCGTTTTGATATTCGAGGTTTTACTCTTGCAATATCTTTTGTCTCGACTGATTGATTTAATCTTATCTTAAAATGCAGGTCGTTTAATTTGTCAGCGATACAGAATCAAATATGGGTAAAATTGCTAATCATAAAATTAATGAATAACGATTTTTAATTGACGGTGCAACTTGCACTGTATTCAGTGACGTCATGTCATTTTTGAAGGCAAGCTTACCTTAAAGAAAAAACTTATCCTGTACGGTTTGGACTCAACGTTCATTGTTTGGTTATGGACCATCTTTTCTCAGTTCACTACTGTCCATTTTTCAAACTTCTCAAAATCTTGCTTCCTTTATGCGCAGAGAATAGGGACATACCGTGTGCATAGATTTCTCGGGCCCTTAACTCCATACTAGATGTATAACACATTTCGTGCATAGATTCCACTTTTCAGCAACTCCACACTAATTGGTCCCTTCCCTTTTGAACACCTTTGTTAAGGTTAGGGAGGCTTAAACCAACTTTTTTAATCAAAAAATATGAATTAATTATGAATTCTTGGTGGAACCATGACTTTTCTAACTTATTTTACTATTGCTCATTTAGCCTGTGTGAACTAATTCCCTATTTAATCCTTTAACGCCTACATTTTTATACTCATATTACCGCTATCACAACCACTATCACTAAACCGATACTGGCATTAGGTAGTTACTGTTATCAAGATGTGGAAGGAACTGCCACTCGGCAGTGAAGTTCAAAGAATACATTATTGAACAAATTGAATAAGAAACACAATATATTGTTATTTTTGAAAGAGGACCGTACAGTCCACTTGGGCGTTAAAGGGTATACTTCAACTTGAGTCTTGAAATAGTCACTAGTTCTTGGGTCACATTTGGGAGGGATTGTTTGAGACGAAAATTGTTATTAAGTTTTTAATGCTATGTTTAATTTCGTTTCTAGTTGACTCGTCGAGATCTCTTCTTGGTTTAAAATGTATGATTTTAATCGATATTCTTTAGTATGAATTGCCTTGTACATTCCCGATATCTTTAGGTGTGATGTACTAGTATGTTTGAACGAGATTGGCCATGATATTTTAATTTGTGACATGAAGTAAATATACACTATAAGCGAAACCTTTTTGTGAAGACAATGTTGTAGTACGAAGTTAGCTTCTTCATTGAAGCGAGCCTATTTAAATACAATTTCCTTCGATGTGGTTTTTGTAAAATTTCTGATTCCTGTCTTTCTTGTGTTCGTTGGATATTTTTTAAATTAATTATTCATGTGATAAGTAAATATGTTGTTATCCAATCATGTATTTGCGCTCAAACCTCATTAGCTTCAAGAAGTTCTAGTCGGACATTCAAAAGTAAGTGGAGGCGACAAGGATTTGGAACGCTACTTCTGCCTCGTGATATCTTCGTCCGCCGATTGCTTCCCGTGTGCTGGTGCTGCTGCTATGAGCCTCGGCATCTCGGTGTTCAATGAGAGGTCAGTGGAAATAGTTGGCATTCGCTTCCTTATTAACAGCATCTGGAGTTGATGTAGTAATATCATGCATTTTAATAGGATATAGTCTACTTTAAAATTTGTGCTGAACTTTAATTACATAAGCTTGAGCAGACAGCACGTTTAGGAAGCAGCTTCAACTGTGGCTAATGCAACTCTAATCACAATGGGGGACGGCTGTTGAGCATTTCCCTTCATATTTCGGGCCAGTGATTTCGTTATGTGAATCATGACTACCTTTGTACGTCACCAATGCCGTATAACTTTGTCTTGAACTCATTTTTACTCTCCGCGTATCGGCAAATTTGCAAAAATATTTACAAAATATAATTCCACAATCAAAGTCTAACGTGATATTAATTCTAAAAACTAATTTAATCTGGAACGTTTGAAACAAAATTAAATTAATGTAATGGAAACTAATTTTACAATAATACCGTACGAATTACTTTCGCTGGGGAATAAACCTCTTTGACTCGTAAATAGGTCCTCTTAGCCACAGTTGATCTGTTCCCTTCTGGCCGATTTGCACGTGTTGGGGCAAACCCTTGCGATAGAGATGAGACGCCTATTGAGCGACTTGGGTTTTCTCAGCTTAATACATTGACTGCGATGGGTTAAACTCAAGTTCAGTATTCCACTCGAATTCAAATTCTAAAGTTGTTGGAAATTTTATAAATGCCAAACATTAACTGTGTCCATCAAATACCATTAATTATAAAAGATTGTTAAAACTTTTTCAAACGACCTATCGATGGGTCGATCGCAGTAGGAAACACTTGAGCACGACTCACCGGTGGGTCGCATCGCAGACAAGGTGTTGAATAGGCTTAATGCGCGACCATCTGTCTCCGTGTAAACAATAATTGATACGAAAAGGTAATTTTGGGGTTTAGGCTATTTTCGTTGGCTCGCCAGCGAACGTGTCAACTTTTGGTCATCGTTTGAATTTTTTTCACGTTGAAAACTTATAATTTCAATGGAGAATTACGTTTATGTTAGGTGGGGGTTCAGTAATTAACCAAAGAATAACATGTGTTTATTAAGAACTCATGCATCATAGCGCCAAATACCAGAACAAACTAAGAAAGTGATGTAACTTGCCATTACACATGCTAAACTTGTTTTAAGCTCCAAATAGAGCAGTTTATTTACTTATCAATAAAGATAACAATGCTGCGAATATATTTATACTCAAATAGTGATAAAAATTTTAAGCCAAGTTCCTTATATTGATGGTACAAGTCAGAAAAACTTTTCAATAACCGCAGCGCATTTCCATAGTAGGAGAGAATCAAACAGAAATGTCCCTTGCTTAATACTCCACAATAACTAAAAATATTTCTCTCAATGATCAACGAACACAACACATTGCACTTCAGAGTTAAGAACATGTACGTCGAAGAATAATGGTCTCAAAATATTGCAACAATTTACATAAAAACGTTATCATTTACAGGCAGTGACGTGACGAACGAACAAGCTTTATCCCAAGATTCAACGTGATGTCTATCATCCGTCGAGTTAAAGTCTTCCATTCGTTAAAAGCTTATGGCTTCACAAGTATGCCCAAACACGTCTGACACTAAAAACCTCTAAAATTCTAAATCGAATGTGTTAGCCAGTCGCCCCACAAAGAGTAATCTTACTCTGATGTAGCTGATTTACAATTACTATTTCAAAACTCGAAACCCAACCTATAACAAATTACAGAAAATCCCTACACTTCCTAGAATTTTCTGACAGAAAATGCCCAAATTACTTAGCTGCCATGCCAGGCTTTTACAGTTGCAAGCTAAGAGAGTCCTGCAGAAAACGGTGTCCTTCGATTCTAATTGCTCTCGCCGATCTTCACATGCTTCAGGTCAAAGTTGCAACTGAAAAGAGAAGAATTAAGTTAAGAAACACGGTAGTTATTACTGATATAACATCGTTTACGTCATTTAAATATCATAAATTGGCATATTTAAGCCAACTCATTTCATATTTCAACTATGAGTCACATTTATCGCAACAAAATTGAAAGTCGTGGAAGAGAAATGACTTTCCACGTGAAACGTACACACTAAGTGCAGGTAAATAGGTAGGTCATAAATACGACGATAAGCATGACCAGTATAGTTAAAAAGAGTATGTTCGAACAAGAGGTGCCCATCACACGGTTGTCATGGAAGTGGAGGGAGAAAATTTCTATGCAAACTGTGAAAGAAAATTGAGCAAAGGAAATGCATGCGGACGAGTCACCGAACACACTCGCCACCGTTTAACAAATAATACCATCTGCTCTACGTTAATACAAACTAAAATTACGAAAATCGGTTAATAAAAGTTTATGAAGGTGAATTGCATAGTAACCACTTACCAATCTTCTGTCTTCACTACAGTTTCGACCTCAAACGTCTTCGGAGCATGAAGAGAAAACAAAGGAATGAATGGATGTAACAGAGGGTGCCATGAGCAACGAGCTTCTCAGACTAAATGCTATTCTTGACGGTAACCTACAGATGATGGGTTACGGTTTAGCCACTGCACCAAAGGAGAAGGGGGGGCGGCCTCAATATACATCGTTGCATATGAAAAAACGAAGTTTACACTAATGCATCATACACTACACTTCCATTTCCCCATTACATTTGAAACATTCATCTTCGAGAATAATGAAGGTCTCGCACTTCTCTAGCTTCCGAAATTTCGATGTCAAAAGTGAAAGCCATTAACTATATATATGCTATCACTATTTGTTGCATATAAAAATTATTTTGATAACTTCCAATATTCAACACAAAGCAATCACAAGTCACACACGCGGAGTTTCGAAATCCTCTATTAACATCAACAAAACAATGATGTTTAATTAGCGTTTGACTTGAGTATAAGTCGTAAGCAAAGTGATCGCGCAATCGTTTACCCTAGTTAAACGAATAATTTATCGGAAAGCATGAGGCAAAATAGTTAATTAAATTGAAAATGAAATAGCGTGCCTTGACAAGCAAGCCCAATTTGCAGCCCTCAATATTTTGCTCGCTACTTCAACGACGTCTAAAACAATGAAGTCTGTAAACGTTTGAAAAATGAGAACCATACAATTCCAAGAAGCAACTATATTGCTAAACTGCACCAGTAAGCATTATTTCTACTTGCAAATTATCTATAAGTTATTGATAATTTACGGAGTTCCTCAACAGAAAAATCACTCATGCAATGACCGTGTAAAGCGGCGTAATACTTCTGAGGATCTTCGCCTACATCCAATGCTGACAATTATAGAAGGAACTTGGATCTGTGAGGAAAATGAAATTTATCGAACCCTTATCACAGAAGCATACGAACTAGGCACAGTAACTCCTTACTTGCCAACAGATGCAATTACACAAGATGCGTTCAGAATAAATTTTATCAAGTAAACAACATTAATGAAGGTTTAGAATCGAAAGTGCGAATGTACAAGACGTTATCTTCGATGTGCGGCCCCTGACAGGAGGGAGCCGATTGATTAAAAACGCAAGTAACAAAAAAAATGTCCACAAAGAAAACTACGAGACAACAGATTTTGATCAGGTGTTGAAAAATAAATCGTTTCAATTCATGACCTGCTGAACTCATTAACGAGCATTCATTGAAGCCAATGGGCAAAAATTTGACATTAACTTTTTCCAATCACTATCAGTCTGGATAATGAACATTAAAATAGAAAAACAGCCTATCAAAATTTAGGATCAATACGGACTTCCGAACCGAAGGCTTCGTACGAAAAAAAACATTGGTCAAGGAAAGAAATCAGGTTTAGGAATTTAGACGATTTCAGTCTCTCAACATACAAAACCACAAAACGTAGTGGTGAGATATCGCATACAAACACTATCAAAAGCGTAAATGCTTGAACAGGAAGGTAAATAGGGCGTTGGATAACGATTTACAGTGATTGGTTTACTATCACAAGGAAAAACGTGAACAAAGAGCAGAAAATCAAAGACAAGCATGAGACAACACTAAAGTAAGACAAAACAGCGTTTCATGTCAAAATTGAAGCAAGGGATTAAAGGCGCTTAACTAATTTAAATAGAAGGTAAAAGTGAGCGGTAACTAAGACGAGTGGTTGTAATACAACTGGAATGCGTTGTACCGGGGCTCCAATAGCTGCGCTCCGGGCTGAACTGCTCTCACTTTTAAAATTAACAATCAATGAATAAATATCCCAAACTAAATTTTCGTATTTAGCTAAAAGTGTTAACACTGAAATTAAATCACGCCAATTGCATCTTCAACGAATTGACTGGAAAAACGTTAATCGCATCTTGAGTGGAATGAAAGAAAGACCATTAATGAGTTGAATCAGACGAATCGTGTAAATCTCACAGCGTCAATCGGAAGGTAGAAAGCTGATCTCAATTGAATACGAATAAAATGCGACAACCCATTTAAAGCTTAAAAACAGATATAGTTTTACCGCGTTCCAGCTTGCTCGAGTCTGGAACTAGAAAAAAAATTTTCAAGGTTAATCTGAATGGAACAAAATATCACAAGTGCGAATACTGAGCATTCGTGAACACTGAAGCCGTGGAGCGGAGTTAGGCAAGCACGTCCTCGATACAAGGCAACCACAGGCACGAACGATCAGGAGAGTGGAGAAGCAAAAGTAGAAAAGAGAAATGAAAAGACAGACGTACCAGCGAGGCAGTCCAGCCCAAGAGCGATACGCTCTAAGGAGCAGCCGTGTATTTAAAGCAGTTTGGTATCCTATAGAACAAAGAGAACCAGTGCGTGATTCATCGGATGAAGGAGTTTCACTTCTACTTTTGGCACTGAAAATATTAGAACTTCAGTCCAGGTGTTTCAACATTTTGTACGAAGGAAAGACCTGACTGAAAAAACATCACTTGAATATCATACGCAAACACAGTTACCTGAACATCGGATCATCCACGAGGAATAATTTTTATGCTTCACAGGTTGTACACATACTTCAGATAGAAAAAGATCGTAAGAGAAAAAGAATTTCATGGAAGAAATGAAAGAATTTCATGTCCTCACACACGCAGTATATATCGCTTGCAGAGGGTCGATGTCAGACTTCACATTTCGATGAATAGAAAATATCGTAAAAAACGCACCTAATTCTGCGCGTTTCACTCAATGCAGTCAATATCCGAGCTTAAAACAATGATAACAGTACAAATGGTAACTGTGGAAAATTAAGGCTCTCGTAGGTATTAAGTCCCAAAGAAACAAATACTACAACTCGACCGCTTCTGGCGTGCGCTTGAATCGCATTGCGATCTCATTATGAAAAAAAAGGTAGTGAAACCCGAAAGAACATTCGCGCGTAAGTGCTTAGAGCTGATCACCGAAAAAACTCATCCCCCAGGCTGAAAAAAAGTAAGAAATAAAGAATAATTTCATGATTTGCCAGACAGTGAAACTAAACCTATAAGGTTGGAAGCTTTTTGGCATGAATTTAAGCATACCATCCCAGACGAAGCTCAGAAATTAAGCCTACTCGTATCAAAGTGAATGAATGAGTGTCATGGCATACAATAAACATCAAGTGATGCTATCCAAAGCTGACGAGAAAAGACTTCGGATTAACACTACAAAAAGGGATAGAAATTTTCACTGGTAAAATGATGGAGTTGGATTTTTGGCGATAGGCACACTAGTACTTCGAGGGTTTGTTAAGAGCTAAATGAGAGTTCTTAGGAACATGTGACAAAGATCTCTCAGCACATTGTCTCCGTAACATTTTCTTGGGCTTCTCATAGATAATGCTGCTTTGATAAAAGACAAAAAGAGAGTCTTGATGGTGGCCTAAAAAAACTTAATCCTCAACAAGTAACGAAATTTAAATTTTGTAAAGTGACATTGAATATCTATTAAATTTATCATTCTGAAAGCCAGATACGCCAACACAAATAAAATAGCGAATATATTTTATCCATCTATCAAACTGTACTTCAATATCCACTTTTGGCAATATTTTCCATTACTGTGATTTTTAGAGCAAGCTCTGTTTTCGACCTCAACTCCATACAATTTTAACACGACTAACTTTCAGGTTTACCTTTCTATTACCAATTCATGCATATTAAGAACGATCAAGAAATTAAAAACCATTGACCACTACGTGAAAACATCCAGAAGCACCTAATTACTTGTTGCTATACCTGTTAAGATTATAAATTAGCTTGCACCTCCCTAACCACAACAAAGGTGTTCTAAAGAAAGGAAGGATAAAGGCACCATGTAGGATGGAGTCATGGGAACAAGGAAACTATGCAAGAGGTGTGTTCCCACACAAGATCCCATGCGCATTGAAACAGAACGAAAAAAAAACCGCCGTAACAAAGCAAAAGTTCTTTTTTCAAGAAAAGGAAGGCCTATTTTACTCTCAGCTCGAGACCTCACATCTTACCCTTGGGAGCGCTCATTCCCGTAGATATAATACCAGTATCTGCCTGATTGGGACTTCGTCAGATTTCGAGGTGATTAAAGCGGAGTCAAAATATATGGCGGCTCGAAACTTGAAGTAAATATTCGGAAACCCATACATTCAAACTGCCCTATTGAATTTACTTTGCTCTGCGGTGTGGCCTGCGGGAAAAAATTCACACATTTGGATGGATCCACGTAGCATAATGAAAGCATGGCATATGGCTGCCCCAGCTAACAACAACCCAGAAATTTAAAAACACCAAAGAGGAATAATATTATAGTAAAAGGCAAAAAAGGAGAGGGTGACACAGCTCCCCAATAGGCTGTAGAACAACTCTGTAAAAACAATAATTAAAAATCCCACTCTTAGGATAAATCGTAACCCTGCAATTCTTCGAAATCCACAAATTCATAGTACAAACAATAACACAAACGAGTTATAGAGTTATAGCGCAGTCCTCAATCAAATCCAAACTGAATTTTCATTCCCGGAAACGTGTGATCTAAATAAAACCTGTGAGGGATGGTCGCACTTTCAATTATTTTTCAAAATTCAATAGAACAACAAAAGCAAAATAAATCTACAAAAGAGGGAATGCCTCAAACTTACATGTGCTCAGGGTGGTTGCGTATGCACTCAATCATTTGGTCGGGGGTGAGCTC
The DNA here is from genome assembly GCA_030386875.1 of Morinoia aosen. Classification (NCBI taxonomy): domain Eukaryota; kingdom Metazoa; phylum Arthropoda; class Malacostraca; order Amphipoda; family Talitridae; genus Morinoia; species Morinoia aosen. Next base: position 14,648,656 of record CM059563.1, read on the forward strand.
TCCTTTGCAGATCCGGTCGATGGCAGTGAACAGCGGGAACCTGAACATTACGACACAAAGTTTTAGGGGACAGTGTAGGCTCTAAAAACCGAGATTACACGCAAATTCTTTTCTAACGATTGAGCTGCATCTCTCGAGTATGCCGGCAGTGCCGCCCGGAGTGAGAACTCAGCTACAATTTCCCACTCTACCTACACTGTAGGTGTCGGAAAAAGGTACCAGCTTGTCTAGGGCTAGGTGTAACCGCCATTGCGTCCACATGTTAGTTATAAGGCATTTGAAAAACCAATGTACAAGATGATATGTATCAGGCTAGATTAGAGTTAAACATCTTTTTTTGTGAGCAAAGTGCGCGGGTATTGTTGCTTTACGTCCGAGAAGTAATAGTTATCGAGAGATCAAAGTCTAGTCACCCCCAGAAACAGTTAATGAATCTGGTACGGGAAGCTACTGCTTCCACAAGGTTTTTCAAATGAAATAAATGTACGAGGAGTTCGCGTGACTCGAACTCAGGACTAGAAATAACCGCGCCGGCACGCTATCGACCGCGCTATCGATCACCCTAAAAGATGATCGAAGCCCAACGAAAGCAATGCTTGGCACAGTGAAAGCAGGCGCGCACTGTCCCGACAGATATATTTTATTCCCTTATGTATCGAGAGTCCAAAGTCTAGTCACCCCCAGAAACAGTTAATGAATCTGGTACGGGAAGCTACTGCTTCCATAAGGTTTTTCAAATGAAATAAATTCATGATAAATAATGGGCTATAACCTGCCACTTAGAAGTGAACTTAAAAAAAAACAAAACGAAAGCGAGGAAAATAGGGCATCATACGTCGTGGAAACGCAACGAGAATTATCAAATGATTTATTGAATACGTATACGCGTGAAAAAGTAATCAGCCGTAAAATACGAGGAGGAAATACCTTTCTTCCATGTCCTTGGACTTGAGCATGAAGTTAACCTCCGCAGCAGTGTGTGGTCCCTGGAGTTTCTGGCCGTTGAGCATTTCCTTCTCAAGCTCTTCAATTGACTGGAATAAATAAATAGGGTAAGACTAAGCAAAAATTAGATCCATTTTGTACATCCTCGTGTCGGGTTAATGGAATCTGACCAAGCAGTCAATCTGTTTTATGAAGATACAAAGAAGACGATTAGAACGAGCAATTTGATCAACAATCATTTGCTAAAAGCGTAAGTACGAATATCGATAGGCGAGGCGACCATGCTCTGACTATAAAAAGCAACTTTTCAACATCTCAAAATGAATAGAAGGAAAATAAATATAGATTAACTACACGTGCGACAAAAACGTTAAGTGATTCTTACATCATTATAAGTTTTAAATTAACAAAATCTCCCTAGGGTGTCAGTTCCGATAGAACAGGATACATTGCAAATTATTAGTTAGGTTAGGCCTCCCTAACCACAACGAAGGCGTTTTTAAGAGAGAAAGAATGAAAGCACAATTTATTAGTTTGGAATTAAAGGAACAAGGAATTTATGCACCAGGTATGTCCCCATACCATACACAGAGAAACAGCAAGATTGAAAGAAGATTAAACAAGACAGAAATTGAAAATTAAAGCAATACGTGATGATTAACATAACAAACAACATTTATTTCAATAAAAAGAAGGCATACCTAACTCTCAGCTCCGGACCTCACATTTTCCCCCTGAAAGTGACAATTCCCATAGAAGCAGTTGTATTGGGGACTGAGAAAACGTACCAAAAAAATTTGCTTCGTAGCAGAACAAAAATCCTTTCTATTACAACCAAAGGAAGGCCTACTTAACTTTCGGAACGGGACCTCACAGCTTCCTTCTGGGAGCGCTTATTCCCATGGAAAAAATTATTATATCCCTCAGAGGGGATATCATAGGATAAACAAACCTAACTAGCATAAACCCATTACTTATCGTGTGCTCCTCGAGGGGATAGATTATTGCAATTAGCCTGTTTAAAGTAGCTTAAGATACGTGGAAAAACTTCAAGGAGCGCGCTGCAGTTCAACTCAAAATCTTATCTAAAATCAAAGAGTTAAAAAGTCTTCATTGAACCTCCAAAACGATAAAGTTTATTTTACTTTAGCCCCTTAAACCGAACCGAAAATCTATGTAATTAGGAGATGTGCTTGTGCGCTCAAAATAAAGTGAAAATCTAAACGATTCAATAGGAAAATGACTCAGTATGCCTAAGAAGAACACTGAGCATTGTAACAGTATATGTCCGCACACATCATCGCATTTAACTTTAGCTTGTACGCTCAAAAAGACACCAAAGAATTCGTAAGCGATTTGACAGGGAAATGAATCAGCTAGCCAAAAGAGAACACTGAAACAGCAGCACAAATGCAATTCATCGCATGGAACGGGACGACAGCAGCCCTTCCGTATTGCTGCTGCTGCTGCTGCTGCTGCATCACGCCCTAATGCTGTGTAACCAGAGCTATGCACACAATATTGCAAAAGCAACCTTGCCAGTGGTGACGAAGGCCTCGGCCACTTTTCTGTTTCTGCCGCCGTAGCAGGTCGTGATGAGGTCGGCTATGCCGCAGCTCTCGAAAAATGTGCCCAGTTGAGATCCTGCATAAAACACCTGGAAATTTGAAAAAAATATGGTGAAACCAGTGTCACATACACATTGAGGAAAAGTTGTATGGTTTAAATTAAACTTTGAAGATTTTGATGTGGTACTGCGTGGAATGATGTAGGGCAAGTTCATTGCAAAAGTGCACAAATAATAGGAACGCAGCTAGCCGTTAAATTTTCCCAATACCTGTATCAAATGAATCATCGAGCAACAAGAAAAGGAGAGTAAAATTTCTAAAATAAAAAATACATAGGATACCAGAAGTAAGCAGCCAGAAATACTCGTACACTTGACCCAAACATTGAAAATGCACAGGATATAACTAAAATTTCGTCATAAAAATTAACAATAAATTGTACTGCCTGATGCTGCTGAATCTGAAAAAAGTGTGGACGAAATACCAAGTATCGAAAAACCCAAGTAAGACTACACTAATTTTTTCATCCAAACTCATAGCTACACGCTTCTCAGTTAAATGACTAACATATTATATTAGCTTATAAAAACTTCTAAAAATTATTATCACCGCATTATAACTGCTCCTTGCTTTAACCCTTTAACGCCCCAGAGGACACCAGTGTCCTCTTTCAAAAATACCTTCAATATATTGTATTTCTTGCTCAATTAGTTCCCTAATGTGTTCTTTGAAGTTCTCTGCCGGGTGGCAGTTCCTATCCCATCCTGATATCGGCGACTGCCTGATGCCAGCGCCAGTTTAGTGACGGTGGTTGTGTTAACGGCAATATGAGTACAAAAATTCGGACGTTAAAGGGTTAAAAGTTACCCGGAACCCGGAAATAGATATTTAAGAGCCCTAAACTTAATAGAAACGAACATAAACGAACCTAAAGACTGAATAAATAACATAAGAAAGTGCTAGTAGCTGGACCGATTGCTAACGTATGGAAGCGACTAAAATTTCGCGCTAGCAAATAATCTTATTATAGCATCATGAATTCATGATCCTAGCCTAACCCCTGCAGTCCCAACGTAAGTGATTTCAGCAGTGATGTATAGCATTGTTAGATTTAATACGATTTCTGGGCCTTTCATCAGGTCGAGACTATGGTTGGTTGATTAGTTATCTAGTAAGCAACGATAACATCACAAGCAAGAGCCGAATTACCTCACAGAATTTAATGATCTCCATCATGCCGAGTCTGATGATGGCTGCCTTGGTGTTGTCTCCGTAGCCCAGTCCGTCTACGAAGCCTGCGCCCGTAGCTACGATGTTCTGCGGAGTAAAATTCATGGTTGCAACACGGGAAAGTTATGAAGTTCACAATATCAATTATTTTAGGAACATAAACACAAACAATGGCGGGTAAAAAATAAAGAATTTATGATAGTTGTGAAGAAACTTCGAATGTAGGCATCTCACCCAGTTTTTCACACGGGGTGTGAATGCAACGCAATTGTAAGCGACAGCATGTAATTCTAAATTACTTATTCATTTACAACACGAATTTGTGAGCTTCATTTTATGCTTGAATGATTAGCTCATCTAAAAAACACCCTATGTGTGAGACTAGCTTGAGAGACCACTTCTTTTGATGATGTTATCGGTAAAGTACGCAGTTGTTAAGATGACTTTTTTCAACATTTGCAATTGAATGTTCTCGAAAATAACATGTTTACTACATAAGGCATTTTTATTTATCAAAACTAACGTCATCTGAATGTTCATTCATTGATTTCTTTTTTAAATCTAGCAATAAAAAGCGCCAACGAACAAAATGAATCCGATTGTAAGTCTGTGTGCGTGAGTCAATCTTTTAAGAAACGCAAAATGTCGGCATACGGGCCAGAACTGTCACAAACGAAGGAAAGGACAAGGATTCGGCTAATTTAAATACGGACATTTAAAGCCGTGATGACCAGCATTAGCACAAAGAAAAGGAAGCAAACGAGTTCAGCAAAGTGAAATGCAGACATACAAAGAGTAATTGACCAGCATGAACAAAAAAGAATGAAACCACAACAGTCCAGCGTAGTACAACGCGGACATATGAAGAGTATTGGCCATCATGAACACCAAAGACCGGTAGGCGGTAGCACACGTTACCTTGAGCGCGCCGCACACCTCCACCGCCTCCACATCGTCGACGACCACAACTCTGAAGTAGTGTGTCTGGAAGAGCTCCCGCAGGTCTCTAGCGAGCGTCCGATCTCTGCACCCTGCACATGCGCGAGTATGGAGAAGCACACGTCTACTTTCGCGTACGCGCAAAAATGACTTATGATTATCAGATTTACACCAATGCTCTAGCAGTTACATTGTAAATCTACTGTGTGACAATCCTGTCACAAAGGCTCTAACCCGCAAAAGGATCACAAAAGCAACAGTGAACAGCTGTAATGAAATCTACAGCACATGATGGCACAATACACGAATACTTCTGACAATCTTGTCCCGAAGACTGTAACACATAAAAGAGCTACAAAGGCATCAGTGTCCAGCAGGAGTGAAATCTACAGCACAAGATGGGTCTTGATGACATAATACAGGACTACTCCTGACAGTCTTACCAAGGAAGCTGTAACACATAAGCAAGTTAACAGTGTTCAGCAGTAATGAAATCTACAGCGCATGACCATACACGAATATTCCTGATAACCATACCACGGAGGCTGTAACACATAACAAAGGCACCAGTTTTAAGCAGCAATGAAGCACACGCAAAGCACGGCAGGGCAAACTGACCAATGGTCGTCTCGCAGAACTTCTCGTCAGCGACTTCCTTGGCGAGGTTGGCCCCCATCAAGACGGACATGGGGATGTTGAGCAGGTTGCCGATCATGCGCGAGATGAGCTCTATGCCGCCCCCCTCTGCGTGGTCAAAGCCCTGGTGAACCAGAAGATATATGTTTAGGCAAGAATAGCAAACGGTAATAATAAGAAGAAAGCAAACCGACATTTCACGAATAATTAAAACTACCGTAAAAGAATGCATATGCGAGAAATGCAAACGGCAGTAAAAGAATATAAGTAAAACGGTATTTCAAAAAACAACCCCAAAATAAACACAAATGAACACTAATGGTGCATTATAACAGGCGAGTACAACAGATTAAAACAACTACAAGGATACTAAGAGAGCAGTATACCGGATTTAGGTCGAGTGGGAGTTCATCCTCGAAGTCCTGCAAAGTACGTATTTTATCACGGACTGCGTTACTAAACACAATAACCTCAAGTAAAAAGAAAATCATTACACCTAGCGACAGATAATCATATCATAATCAATAACTTCTCAGAATCTAACACGTTCACAAGCAAAAACGAATGATAAACTCTGGCTTTATACTTAACAATGAACAACGCTATGAGGTAAAATAATACATTAATACAGTAAGTCGACAATTTATTACCAATAGAAGAGGTTAAAAAACAAGTCACTAATATGGAGCAAATATTAAAGTCAGCGATATGAGGCATTGTATGTGAAGACAGATTGGATTATACGTTAGTTTAAGCCTCCCTAACCGCTACTAAAAAAGCGTTCAGAAGAGAGGAAGGAGGAAGGCACCATTTAGTATGGAGATAAGGTAACGCGGAATCTATGCAGAAGGGGCATATAAACAGTAAGTTGAGAAAGAAGTTAATGAAACTAAATAAAAGTTGAAGAAGAAAGTAGTAGCTGCTGAAAAACAGGATAGCCGTGAACCGAAACAAGGTGGCCCTTAACCCTTTACCGCCCACATTTTTATACTCATATTACCGTTATCACGACCACTATCACTAAACCGACACTGGCATTAGGTAGTCACTGTTATCAAGATGGGGAAGGAACTGCCACTCGGCAGTGCAGTTCAAAGGACACATTAGTGAACAAATTGAATAAGAAATACGATATATTATTGTTATTTTTGAAAGAGGACGAAATAGTCCAGTTGGGCAGTAAAGGGTTAATATACATAGCAAAAAACATTTTAGTTGAACAAAAAGAAGGCCTACCTAACCCTCAGCTTAGGCCCTCACATTTTCCCCATGGGAGTGCTAATTCCCATAGATACAATAGTTGTATCCCCTTGTAGGGCGCAGTGAGTTGAAATAATGCAGTAATCGAGTAAGTAGACAATAAATTACCAATAGAATAGGTTATGACACAAGTCACTAATATGGAGCAAATATTAAAGTTAGCGATATGAGGCCCTATATGTGGAGACATGTAGCAACGAAACAAGTAAAGACTTGAAACAAAGGGCACATCATACAAAGCACCTTGATGAGCGACACGCCCACTGCTGTGGACTTGAGCTTGCCCACCAGCGGGCGGCAGATAGGTTTGATGAACTGGTGGGGAAGCACGAACAGCAGGATGTCGGCGTTGGCGGCCGCCTCCACCACATCCGGCAGTGCCACCTGAAACACATTTTATGCGTTACATTCATTCATTAAACACTCTTATCAACATATTCATCAAACTTTACCACTGCATTACTTTCAGTGAACATTACCTCTGTTTGCAGCGAACGTTACCATAGCACCACTCGTAGCGAACATTACCCTGTTTGCAGCGAATTTTACAAGGAAGTTGGATACATGGAACCGGCATCGCTATCTTTTGCCAGTCAAGCGAGTGAAGCCACTTCTGCCGTCCCAAGCCCCGCCCACCCGGCATTAGGTCCCTGTGTGGAGGTGGTGTTGTAGTGGAGGGGTAGCACCACCTCCATCATCAGCGACTGAAGACCGCGCTGTTAAATGGCAGACTTGCGCTACTCTGTGCTATACGTTTTTTTTAGGCATATATTTCAATTGCATCCTCGCTGAATGATAAAGAAACTCATATTGAGGAAACTCGTCCTTGACCGCAGCGTGGATAGCGGCGCCCTGTCACGCTGAGTGTCTGACACGCACTGAGCCCCATCTCCGTGTGTGTGCCCGACTGCCCGTATAGTATACCCTACAGCTACCGAAAATTGGCTTCACTTTAGAGCGCTGATGCCGTCTCCATTCTTAAACCTCCTTGGAATTTTACCTCTGCACCACTAGCAGCGAACGTTACCATAGCACCACAAATCATTAAGCAAGTCATTTGTGTGCAGCACACATGACTCGCAAATCCATGCATTATTCTACACGGAGAAAATGAATGCGCTGAGTGAGGAAAATAATGCCGACGAACACCACATGCTCCGACACACTCACCGCAGGTTAAGCGAAAAGAAACATTGGACCGATAAAGAGGCATGTCCGCTCAACTACAAGCCTCTCAGGCCTGCTTTGAACATACGAGTACAATGCCAGCCTCCCGTTAGGACAGCGAAGAATATCGCAGCGAGAAAGACTGCGTTCCGTTCAAACGGAACGATACAAGGACATGTAGTTAGATTAGATTATATGTTAGTTTAAGCCTCCCTAACCGCTACAAAAAACTCCCAAAACGTTGAAAAAATAGCGTATCGAAGAGAGAAAAGAAGAAGGCACCATTTAGTATGGAGATAAGGAAACGCGGAATCTATGCAGAAGGGGCATAGAAACATTGAGTTGAGAAAGAAGTTCATGAAAGAAGATAAAAGTTGAAGAAGAAAGTAATAGCAAGGACATGTAGTACGCTATCAGTTGTACAAAGTTATGGTTAAATAAAACGCGCGACAACGATGATGTTTTACGACATATATATCCATAAATATAGATGCATTAGAAATGATCTTGATGTAAATTGATTAGCATTACGATAAGAATGGGATCGTTCCATTCCGCATCAATGATTTCTTCCAGGTATCGGTCACCAGCGATATTTCAGTCAAATAATCTATGTAACGGCTCAGTGGAGGTAGATGAGACTCATTTCAAGACGAGACTCCATATGCATGGTGCTTCTGATGGATATTTGAGATACCAATTACTGCCCAAGAGCATTTTGGGCTCAATCGGCATCCTGAGCTTATAGCTCTTCCGTCATATAAGGCATTTCAATACCAGTAAAAACTAGGGTTACTTTCAATTTATAAACACAAACTTGAAACCCTCTATTATTCAACTAACATTTTCTAATCAGACATAAGAAGCTTGCATATTTAAAGCATCATATTCATCTAACATTATTACTTCATTCATTGAACACTATCTGTGCTTCGCTATATTCTCAGTGTATTATTCAAGATTAGATTATAAGTTAGTTTAAGCCTCCCTAACCGCTGCAAAAATAGAGCGTATCGAAGAGAGGAAGGAGGAAGTTATTATTATTATTATTATTATTATTATTATTATTATTATTATTATTTTATAAGAAAGTTTTAGCCTCCCTTAACCACGACAAAGATGTTTCAAGAGAGGAAAAAGGAAGGCACCATTTAGTATGGAGTTGAGGGAACGTGGAATCTATGCACAAGGTACACAGAAACAGTAAGCTAGGAAAGAAGTTCATGAAACAAGAAAAAAGTTGAAGAAGAAAGTAGTAGGTGCTGAAAAACAGGACAGCAGTGAACCGAAAAAAGATGGTCCGTAACAAAACAAAAACCTATTCTATTTCAACAAAAGGAAGCCTACCTAACCTTTAGCTCGGGCCCACACATTTTTCCCCTGGGAGCGCTAATTCCCATAGATACAATACTTGTATCCCCCTGAGGGGCGTGTATTATTCAATCACTGACTCCAGAATCATTTAAGTTTGTCACAGTTTCTGCACAAAATTCATTATTCAATTTGTAGAGGATTTGTTTTCTACGTAAAATTGTACTGAAATGCGCGCATACTACAAAATTACTTTTATATTTCTTGGACAATTCTTGTCGTCAATCTGGACTTCATTGCTCCATTTCATGAATGCCTCAAATTCTTGCACCACCTCAGCGCTTTTAGCGATCAATTTAGATGTATAGCACTGCTAGACGTATTCCAATCTAACTTTTTCGCAGCTTATACGCATTTTTTCGCCGCCTAAGCGATTCAAGCGATTAAATCGCTTAGGCGGCGAAAAACATGCCCGCAGGCGGCAAAAAAGTTAGACTGGGATGCTTTACAAACAAGATTTGTGTATGGAGAACCTTCATGGAACGATCTACTATACTTCGAAAGTATAAATTAAATGATGCGTTATCAAATTCATTACAAATAATAACTTTGTTCAGTATGTAAAATACCGCTACTTAGACAATTTAATCCTCCCACCTGTTCAAAATATACAATAATAAATAATAAACCTACAATACACAAGGACTTCACAAGAAAAAATACGCAAGGAAATGACAATTTCGAGCTCAGGTAGCACAAAAATTTTTGAAAAGGCAAAACGTTTGCAAAGAAACAGCTACACTTAACAAGTCAGACGCTTGAGAAAGAGTGCGTCGCATTTTTTTGCATGTTCAGCAATTAAAAGTTAAAGTTAAGGAACTTAGCAAAATGAGAAAATAGTAAATGTGCATGATCAGCAGTAACAGAGAGCAACAATCGATGAGCAGAATTGCAAAACAAGCAAACCGGAGCTTCAGAAAGCAGCCTAAGCACACACGCTGAAGCGATGCATGCAAAATCGCAAGTTTAGTCCTTTATATACTTCACAAGTTCCATAAATAATTCATGAACTGAAATCATACCCTCCGCATACACGAGAAATAATGTATCACATCATTGCCTCCGAAATTCATGCCCGTTAAAAATATTCCAATGGTGGAGCTAAATTTTTTCAACCAATAACGCAGCATGGCCATCACTCACACCTGCTTGGAATCAAGGAATAAATTACAATGAATGAGCAGCACACAAGTGTTTTAGAGGGCAGAAGACGAGAGCAATTGAAATGGTGGAATTTGGTTTTGGCTCGGCGAGGAAGTCTCAAAAAAATCATCTTATCCAACAACCAGACATAAGAGTATGGGAGTGTCATTGGAACTGCAAGTAAAAATGTAAACTGTTGTTCTAAGGTGAGAAAGAAAGCACAACTGTCGATATAACGGCGGCCTTGGAGGCTCCAGCAGGTCAGGTTGTGTAGGGTTGCAGCAGCGATCAATAAGGCGCTCTCAATAATTCAAGAAAATTTCAGACGTCAGTCTCAAGAAAGAGAACCTAGAAATTCTTAGATCAATTTCTAATTCCGTTGACGTGGTCTTTGTTATAAACGAACTGTATGGAAGCTACTTGGATGCATCAGCCTTAAACTTACCGTTCAGGGTTGAAATATCTTCAAATGGTCCAATATTTTTAAATGAAGATTATTTTTAACTGAAGATTGTATACAGCTAGACAATAGTTAATTAACACAAAACGTCTTCAATAAAATTTTTCGAACAAGACAGAATTTGTTTCGAACGAGCATGTCAACACAATTCCATTAATGCTAACCCCAAGTTGTCGAGTATGCTTGTTCTGCGGTACTGGAGGTAGCGTCAACAGTCTCCAATGTCTCCCAACATTGCCCTTGGTGCCCTAACAATGTCACCAGAAACGCTCGATCACCACAGCGAGACCTTCCACCACGGGTTATTTTCGCAGTTAGTGCAGGCATTATGATTGGATCCGCCAAGCCTTCATAAAAGAGATTCTGCAAATTGAATCAGGTTTCTGTGCTTCAGGTGTTATGTATCAGGTACGATGTAACATATCGGGTTATTTCTTTCTTACGACACCGTGACCTAGTGGACACGAGCGTACGCTTTGCGTGAGGAGGGTTCGAAACGCGGTATTTCTTCCCTCCCGATAGAAAACGAAAAAAAGTTAGCCCCAATTTCTCTGCCTACTTAGGTGTTTAAAATGCGTAGCAGCTCGACCAATGATTAGATTATAGATTAGATTATAAGTTAGTTTAAGCCTCCCTAACCGCTGCAAAAATAGAGCGTATCGAAGATTAGATTAGATTAGTCGTTAGTTTTAGCCTCCCTACCCAGCAACAATTGCGATCCAAAGAGAGGAAGGAGGAAGGCACCATTTAGTATGGAGTTAAGGAAATGCGGAATCTACGCAGAAAGGCATAGAAACAGTTAGTTGGGAAAGAAGATTATGAAACAAGATCGAAGTTGAAGAAGAAAGTAGTAGGAGCTGAAGAACAGGACAGCAGTGAACCGAAAAAAGTTGGTCTTTTAACATAACAAAAAACTTTTTATTTCAACAACAAGAAGGCCTACCTAACTCTCAGCTCGGGCCCTCACATTTTTCCCCTGGGAGCGCTAATTCCCATAGATACAATAGTTGTATCCCCCTGAGGGGTCAGTTCGACCAAAGGCCACCGTCATTCGGTCTTGGCATTAATTATCAGATATTAAAAAATTTACAATGGTACGAAATGATGCGAATCTACGTTATGGGAGAATAAAACATCCTTTTAATACCAGGTAGGTAGCTATTGAAGGCGAGAGGTACAGCACAAGGGACTTCTAAATTGCTTCTTGATTATGTCCGAAGTCTTGCGATAACGCGAAGCGCTTTTCGATCTGAGCTCAACGACTTTGGTATTTGCCGGGAGCATAAGCTTTGCCAAGCAAAAACCTAATTCAGACACAAGGATAACAACACACACTCTGCATACCGAGGGTCTGTGTGTGATAAGTCGTTGGGAAAAAAACACTTGGCTCTTACCTAGTTCATAACCATAGGACACACATTGAATTACGACTGAACTCCCTTCGCGCGGATTATTCTTTTCAAATATCAGAGAAACACTACCGAACAGAATGGCCCTGTATTGCTGTCCGTAACATTTGGACATTTCCAAAAATTCCACGCGTGGAAAAAAAACATGTCCGCCACATTTCCCCTCCACAGAACAAGCAAACTGCCTACGCACCAACAAGCCCAAATTGAAAATGATCCAGAGTTTACAGCGACTTAGGAGCGCTTCATCGCCGCTTGCGAAGCATCACCTAACGAACTACGGCACAAACAAGCGTCACACGATAACAACATCACGTGTTTCTCAATTTAATTCAATTCTGTGCTCAAAAACCACCAAAATTTCAATTTCCTCCACAGTATCTACTCTCGTAATTAGGCCGAGATTGGTAAGTAGTTTATGATGGTTCTTATCTTAGACGTGAATCGAATGAACAAACTTATTTAAAGTTGTGCCATTACACTGGTTTTACGCTTTGAACACTTTACTCCGAAAAGGAAACAATTTTGTAGGACTTCTATTCCCTCACGTGTATGATCCCCTACGAGCAATCTGGCCAACATACCTAAGCCTGTGCATGAAAAGCTTGAAACAATGATTTGACGGTGAAGAACATATCCATGTACGGATATATGGCGGCGTCTCCAACTCGTACGTCACACACCCGCCAGACATTACACAAATGGGGAGGTGTAGGGTCTACCAATCAAGGAAGCTGGCATGAGTTGAAGAATTGGTCGACTCATGGTCAGAGACACCAAAAATTCGTGTATTCTAAAACAGAGCTTCTGATACCCAAAGATAATGGGGAGACACAGTCTAATCACATCATACCATGACGATTAGCAGCAGAAATGTTTCAATTTAATATAGTTGCGCAGTTTTCGTCAAAAAAGTGAACGAACGTGTTGCGGGCCAAAAATTAATGAAATCGTTCGGACATACGCCGAACAAGCGTATAGCTTGTGAGTTCGAATAAATGTCACACCAATCGATAGACCACTAACGCAGTGGTTAATTTTCTCAAGACAGGCAGATAAATTAGCGCTTTCTGTACTATATAGCTTTGGTAGGTGATTTACAACCTCTTAACCAAAGGCACAAATGTGTACTCCAGACGACCATAGTGCATGCATTTTCATTCTCGAACTATCTCGCATTAGTACTATACGGGCTGAACAGGATCTACAGGAGCATAAAAAAAGTGCAAATAAAAGCTTATCTTCACTGGTCACAGAGGCCTAAGCTGAAACCCGCTTTATATCAACAAATTAACTTAACAATCAGCAGAGCAAATCCCGACAGTCAGAACGGGCGTAGATTTATCTAAGTGTTTACCTCAACGAGGACGTAATATAGAATGATAGGAGCTCGAGAAGTCAGCCATTCAAGTTCATGAAACGACAACTCCAACGTAGCTGAGTACTTTTCCATTCAAAGCAGAGGGGTGGGTGAAGCCACAAGAGCGTAAAAACACAAGACCCAGGGTCCAGTAAACCTGTTCCATAGAGTAGTACCGCGTTGTTGGGTCCTAACGACTGTCTAAAAATACCTCCCGTCAGACCAGTCTCCAGGCAGATGGGCGGGAATGGCATCCACGAATACCATTGGAATTGTTCTTGCGCGAGGGGCATACGCTGAACGAGATGGAATAAATATGGCAAATTGTTATAGTGAACTTTCAGCAATATTTGAACTCAAAATATCGAGTCAGGAAATTCAGCTTGTGATGCAACTGCTTTCAAAAATTACATATTCAAGGATAAAAACTAGAATATAAATAAATATACGAGGGATTCTCATGTTAAATCAAGGTGTACAAAATTCATTTTTCACTCTGCCAAATTCATTTTTCTTGCTGTAAAAATAGGCGTCTTCAGTCTCTTGAGCTGAAATACATTCGTGCACCGAAAAATGTTCACTAGAGCGCAACAAATGTCACCGAACAAACGCTTTACTAGGAATAACTTCAATCTATATTATTTTTCACTCAAACGAAGTGCTGTCAGAAATACAAGAACAGCATGAGAGCGTCAGAGCAGCGCTACGTTTTACAGTCCAGGGACCGAATTTCAAAATAACTTACTTCATCGATGCGACACAGGCTGGCGGTGTTAGTTCTTCCAAGTCGATCTGCCTACGCTTCGTGACAAAGAGCACTCAGCAAATGGGAATCATGTTCGATTGCCATGTGTCGCGAGTGGCAACCCTGGAGAGTCGTCACATGCTTTAGTACGTTGCATAGCCGATTGTTTAGTACCAGCAATGCTCGTGATACCGCTACGACGACGGAAATCGTTAAAAAATCTATTTTCGAGCACGTAGCATAGCCGATTGTTTAGTACCAGCAATTCTCGTGATACCGCTACGACGACGCAAATCATTTGAAAATCCGGTCCAAGGCCAGTCCCTGGACCCACTGCCCTGAGGGAGAAGAGCGGTCAAAGCAAGGAGATATGCGGCACTCGAGAGGCTGATAAGCTGTCACCGTGTCAGGCAGAGAGATTTTGCTACCAATATGAATGCTCTCACGAGAACGCAATAAATGAGTGAACGCATCCTCCAAATGAGTTGCCGCGAGGGTTTTCTAGGCCAGAGCAAATGAACGAAAAATGTATTTTAAATTTTTGAAAGTCTTCGAATAAAGTTGATCTGTCTAGCTTTTTGTACGATGATTTTAATGATGTGTAGAATTCATTTAGCGCAAGTTAAATTGCATAAGGTCCTCGTTCTAAGCCGACTAATTATAGAAAAAAATAGACTGTACGCTTCGCTTTACGTACATGTGATAAAACTTTCTCTCTCAGCCGACTAAAAACTGCAGTTTATTACGTGAACATAAAATTCTGATCCAAAATATTAATTTTAATAAGAACATTCTAACAAGAAGAAGGCTAACGAGTTGGGCCAACACATCGAAGGAAAGTCATGATGACTTGAGGAGACAAAAATCGTACCAGCTGAACGAAAGCGCAGCAGAGAAGATCTCGCATATCGGCAGATAGCTTATCATGACAGTTGGTTCAAATGAGCATATTTATCAATCGTGGAGAATGACAGTTCCAAAGGTCAAGGCTGACAATGAAAGCAAATTACGCTGGAGTGGAGTTACGAGTACAACTGGCCAAGGGCAAAAGATCTTCGCTCAACAACAAGTTGGTTTGGCGTCAGGTCGACTGCGATAGGAACAGTAGCGTCGTTCAGCAGCGTTACGTAGGAGTAATTGAACCAGGAAAACTTTTCTTCTATGTCGTTTTAGATCCCACAGCTAGCAGAGGGGAGAAATAAATAAATAAATAAATAATGAAGGCACCTACGGATGCTTTATTTCCAATCAAGCCTGATACACATCACCTCGTACATTGGATTTTCAAATGCCTTATAACTAACGCCAGGACGCCATGACGCTTTCCCCCGGTCAAGACCGGTACCCATTTCAGACACCTGGGTAGAGAGGGGTATTGTGCTTGGAATGTTTCTCCTATACATATAAATGACGCGTGCATTTACTGGAACAGTTACACGAGAAGCTCCAAGCTATGTGTATCCTACGTGTCAATGCAAACGAACACGTTCCGAGTGTAGAATGATAATGTTAATTTTCTATAGACAACATACGTGTACGCCATCTTCACTCGCAGGTCATCAACTCTGCCACGTATACACCTAAAAACAATGTAATCTGTCTCAATGAGGCTACTTCAGGACGAGAAGCCCCAGAAATTTCTCAAGCGCTGGATAAAGTACATTATTTATACAACACATTCTGATTAGATCAGATGTTAGTTTAAACCCCCTAACCGCTAAAAAAAAAGCATTTCAAAGAGAGAAAGATGGAAGGCCCCATTTAGTATGGAGATAAGGGAATGCAGAATCTATAGAAACAGTAAGATGAGAAAGAAGTTTACGAAACAAAAATAATAATTGAAGAAGAAAGTAGTAGGTGCTGAAAAAAAATACTGCAGTGAACCTCATATTATTTCAACAAAAAGAAGGCCTACCTAACTCTCAGCTCGGGCCCTCACACATTTCTCCCTGGGAGTGCTAATTCACATAGGTACAATAGTTGTATCCCCCTGTGAGTGCCAATTCCCATAGATACAACAGCAACACATTCCGAAGAACAGCGTCAACACAGCGCGTGGAGGCTGTGGCATCCGCCTGCAGCAGAGCAACACCATCTCACAAACGAAGAGGAAGTACCGCAATTTACCTCAAATTATGCATTCCAAAGAAGTGAAGAAAGACAAACTTTTCAAGAACGCGAGAGTAAATTTTTCAAGAACGCAGGGATCAGTGTCGGAAGATAGAGGTTAATTATTATCAATACGTGGTGAGTTTTCATACATTACTAACAGAGAAAGTTATCCGCTAAACAGATCTACACCGGTCATGGGTGCATGAGGCAAGATCCGAAGCATGAACTGAGAATCGCAGTTTGGTTTTCAACACAAATGCCCCTACAAAGAAACAAACGTCTTCTGATCAATTAGAGTCTCATGGCAACAAAAAATGAAATGCCCAGGTACCAAAACGTGCTCAAGACAGCTTAAAAAATGGGTAAGTTCTACTTCAGCGGCAAAAATTGGCAGGTTTAGTAGAATTTCTCAGTTGGGAAATGCAATAAAAAGACTTGCCCTGGTAAGTAACAGAGGCACAGGACGCCCCTACAGCATCACGAAGCACACCACAGACGCAATTTTATACAAGTCTTTGCTGTGGTAGGTTGATGCCTCGCAAAATTTATCCGTCATATGAGACTCGCAAGAAGCCTAATAACCCACACGAATACTTCAAATATGACAGCTTGAACCACAGAACAAATGCTTTTCAAAAGCGAAATAACTTCATATCATTGTACAGTTCATTTACCGCACGCGTTTTGTATACGAACTCGCATAAAAATGTCCCCGATAATGGGATTATACATTACGCGACGACAACAATACCAATTCCCACACACACAACCATCACCCAACTGTGTTTTCTCCCTGAGTAGCCCCGTTCCGTTGTACAGCTGGAATATTTTTTAGCTTCTGGGTTGTTGACCAGAGCCGAGTGCCCGGAGAATCTCTTTGAACACTTTGACCGCAACGTGCGCCACCGGTGGCCACGGAGGGGATTTTCATAACGCTGCTGACCGACCAGTGGTCACAAACTCAATTTTTAAAAATACTTCACTGAAGCTAAATGAATGCACGGTCCAGTTAATGCTTGCGATTATCAAAAGTGCCCACTACAATTGACTTCGAATTGAATATTGAACTTCAGTTCAACCAATTGTGGTCAAAGTGTTAAATCGGTAAAAATCTGTCATGATGCTGTCACTCTCGAGGTAAGTGAGAGGGCGGGTATTCACATCAAATTACAAACATGCACATCTGAAGTGCAGGCAAAATTGACGTACACAAGAGCATTGGCTCCGATTCCGAGCCTTGACATTGCAGTGGACGGGCATATATTTAGTGTACGCTTGATCGTGCCAACACTCTACTTCTGATCTCAACGTGCATGTACGTGAATATTGCTGCGCGGTGTGTTCTCACACTGAGCTCTACGATGTAGTCAGAAACACAACTTTTGTCAATTGCGTTGAATTACTTCCTCATGAATAAGACTACGAAAAAATTGAAAAACATCTATCTCCATGCACAAAAATTGTTAAATGTGAGGCACACTGAGGAATGTATGAACACAAGGTATTTTGCAGCGTTAGAAGCCTTAGTACTTGAATAGAAAAACGAAATATCAAATATAATGAATATTTACATCACTATTTTAAATTAGATAAAAACATTATTTAATAGCTTTTCATGGGGGTAAACGATAAAAAAAGGAAATAACGCTTACTTCGTCTAATTCTCAATTGAGTGCAAAAAACAGGATATTATTTGACAAAAAGAATAAAGCACCGGGATTATTTGCATTTTACTCCCGCCTAAACGCAATAAAATTACGAGAATTCCTTGATGGCAACAGGTGACTTAGGTGGAAGTTCGCAAGAAGTGCAGGACACTCGAATTCAAATAGGAGGAATCCATGACTAATTTGACGAAGATGAGCGCAAGAACCAGAGAGCAGAAGCCAATAATTATTTTTCATCTAGCAATTATACTTGCAACTGAACAATGCTGTGTCCGATCTTATTGAACTGTAATTCGCATTTGTGCATCTACCTTAAACGGGGAGTTTGAAACTGGTCAAATGCATCGAGAGCAATCCATATATAAAAACATTGCATGGATGAATACGTACTTCAATGAGCATGATGCGAAGTCAGGGTCATAGACGACCCACTCAACTAAGTCCGTTACCGAGCATCAACATAGAAACGTACGAGAGCATTGTTTCAAGCATATTAAGACACAACCGACTGGAGTGAGCATGTAAAGTTTCGATGAAAAGTTATCCGTAACTTTAAATACGTTTTCTGTTTTTCTTCAAAAGCATCTACTTTACTTTGTTACTCCTGCGTTGAAAACGGAATTTGACTACAGCGTTGCACGTGGACTTCGTAGTGCTCATCAGCAACCACCTGTGGAGTCGCAAGTGTTCCCGGCAAGGCTAGCAGGCGGGAAAATCACTCTAGTCATCCTCATCATTAAGGCAGCTGAGGTCGCAGCCTGATATGAGACGCAGTTGTTCACCGCAACCAAGGTCGGCGCCTCAGTGTAACTGCACTTACGGGTTGCTCTGTGCCCTGTGGTTGTTTACTTCTGGTGTGCGCGTATGGCAGCGAAACTTGTTCGCACAGAAATGAAGCGCAAGAGATCAGGCAGTAGCGTAAATACTGTTATACTTACGTTTAGCGTTCGTCCTAAAATGAGTAGATTTATCAAGATTCGCGGAGATCATCAAAATTGTTCCATACACGTTCAAGCGTTGTTCGGCAAATTAGAAGAGGTTGGCTTTTTTGTCATGATCACTCTCCTAACACAAAAATGGCGATGCTCATCCACTCGATCAACCATTTCAATGCAGAAAATAAAATAAAAAACGAGAACATCCAGCCTTCCCCTCACATTTCCATCTTTCCAGAACACGCGATGATTCGTAAGTGAAAGTTAGACGCGCAACATTTAGACCCGGTTAAAATGGGCTGCAGTGAGATGGACTTGTGCCGGCCTAAAGTAGACTGTAACTCCATACTGGACCCCATTGAACCGTCACACAGTCGCTGTCTTGTGCTGCATGCTCCTGCTGATGCGGCCTCTGCTTGGCAACAGGCTTAGCAATGTGCAGAGACGATAGCTTAATTCTTTAGTTAAATTATTTTAGTAAGTGTTGATACAATAGTTAGGTCCACAAGGGCTGCTCTGTAGGTTTCAATGCAAAATGTAAGTTGATTTGGATTTTCTGTCTCATAAATCAGAATAAATCTTTACCAAATTACTGTATTGCCGGTCACAGAACATAACAACAATCACCAAACAGGAATTTTATTTGCACAGCTAAATAAAATATATCTAGTTCGAGATCAGGTCATGATAAGAAAAACAAATTTTTCACCACCGAGTAAAAGACAAAACAAACGCGCCCATAAGATTAGAGTCAGAGAATGCCTTACACTAACTAATAAATGTATACTCACTGAGATAAGCAGGCCATGACCGCGAGATAAGGGCTAAGGGCAGTTCACAAGAGCAGCATCGTAAGGATTGCCCGGTCTTACCGAATAATATAAGCTCACAGGCAGCATGCATCTCCAGCTGCATGCACAGGTCACCCGTTGTAATTATCCACTATTAAAATGCTATCTTAAACCATAAAGATCATGAGTTTTGAAGCTTTGAATTGGGTATGCAGATTAAGATACCACTTTTAAGGACATGTCTAGATGTTAACTTGCTAGTCTAGCAAATTGCAATTCCAGCTGCAGTAGAACCTCATACTGATTTAGTATCAGTGCACTTAAGATTTTTCAATTGTAAGAAGTGTAACTCACTGTTATTTCTCTACTTTGATTGAAAGTTTGAAATGCACATTAAACTGGAAGTTAATTTAACCCTCACTCACTGCAACTAAGGTATTCCAAAAAGAGAAAGGCATCATTTAGTATGGACTTGAGGAAATGCAGTATCTATGCACATGGTGCATAGAAACAGTAAGTTGAGAAAGAAGTTTATGAAACATGATAAAAGTTTAAAAAAAGTAGAAGGTGCTGAAAAACAGGACAGCAGTTAAGCAAAAAAAGGTGATCCATAGCAAAACCAAAAACCTATTTTATTTCAACAAAAAGAAGATCTACTTATCCCTTAGATTGAGACCCCACATATTTCCCCAGGGAGAGCTAATTCTCATGGATATGTTAGTTGTATCCATCCCCATGAAGAAAGTACTCTACATTCAAGGTAGCTTCCACAAGATGTTGGTTGCCAAATGAGAGCAAAGAAGAAAGCTATAGGTATCCAACTGCATCATAACAAACTCCAAGTAAACAGGAAGGCAAAATGCTTCACACTCAAGAAATATTATGGGTGTGTAAGGTCAACCATGGAGAATCCCTCACAAAACAAAAAATTTAATGCAATTACACAATGAAAGGATTCACATTCTATTTCATAGTCCCTCTACTAATTATTAAAAATGATAGATCAATTTTCCTTCTTTCGAGCCAGAAATCCAAAATTATATTTGAACAAATAATCCAAACTTGAAAATTTTGGCCAAGAAAAAAGCAAGTCTGACAACCATACCACTAGCATGAAAGCAACAATTGCTTAAGAAGAATCCAAAAAATAGAATACTAGTGAAGAAATCATCTAGAAAATATTTACTTACAACATTTTCTGGAAGCTTGTGGCCAGGCAGGTACTTCACATTTTCATGCTCTGTGTTGATAATTTCTGTGAGCTTGCGACCATTCACCTCTTCTTCATATACATACATCCGCACTTCATTTGTAAAGTTTTCTAGTTGTTTCACATTGCCTCCTACGATTTTTGCAATGGCAGAACCCCTGTTTGGAAAAAATTATCAATAAACACACTTATGGAAAGCAACATAGCATTAGTAATAATTTAGCAAATTAATAATCAGCTATGCACTTGAAGCTTCAGTACATTAACTAATGAAGGTGAAACTCTTGCAAAAACTAGCTGCAGATCAAACATTTAAATTCATATGGGTAATCTATCAAAGGTTTACTGATTTTTTTTCTAATATCTTGTACACCCTGGAAATTGTATTAATATGGGTTTTGATAGAACCAAAACCATTTTAACTCATTAGAAGTTGAAGCCCACACAGTACAAGCAAACTTCTCATCACAGAATTTGACTCCCATAGATCAGCAACAGTAGGTATCTTAAGGAGAGCGTCCCCTATACGGACTTTTTTCTTTATTATTGAATCTAGAACAATGAAATTTGGTAAACTGATAGGAAATTGAATTTGGAATCGTTTTTGCTTAGCGCAAAAGTTCAATTTTCTTGAAAAGAAAATGGGAAATCGAAGAAAACGAAATGTGAGGGGGGTTCAAAAATCTTCTCCTCCTACGGTTTTTGAGCTACAGTGATGATTTTAGTATCATTGTATGCGAGAAGACACGGGCTTTAATGGAAGCTAATATTCATTCCAAAATTATTTATTGTTCATGAGTTATGACGTCATAAAGCGGCACATTTTCGAAACAGGATTTTTTTTCCAATTTTTACACTTTTTCATATTGAAAATGAAAAATTGAGGAAAAAAATTTTAGCTTCCATAAAAGCCCGTGTCTTTCCGCATCCAATGATGCCAAAATCATCACTGTAGCTCAAAAACCGTACGAGAAGCATTTTGAAACCCCAAAAACCATTGTTTACATTATAAGCAAAACAAAGAAACATAAACAATTCAAATGAAAAATTTTGTAAAATTTTTGGTTCAAGTTAGACCCCTGAAATCATTATAGAGTAATCCAGAGACATAGGAGATGACATAGCAACTTCGTGCTGTGAAGAAAGTGCCATGGGGGAAGTGTAACATGATAAAATACCACTTCCCCCTCCCCTCCCCCCCATTCTTTAAACCCCCGTAGCGGGCGAACGAATGAATGTACGAGTCTCATTTTTTGACAGGATGTACCTGACCTCTTACACTTCTTATAGCAGCAAAAATCCCAGTTTCTCAAGAAATCTGAAAAACATGGATTCATAAGGGGGGTGCTGTCCTTAACCTATTGAGAAGTTTTGAGCAAGTGTACTGACCACATATCATACATACTGACTGCATTAATAAAACTATATGGAATGCCCAGTATTAAAAATGATAGAAATTTGTTACACAGTTGGTAACCAGAAATAAAATTATTGTACACAAGCATTAAGAGAGCAGCTATTTGAGTTTGAAGTAAAAACAAGCTTGAAATTTTTAGAGGTTTATGACTTGTTGAAATATATTTTAGTGCAAAAATGAAGCTCAGAATCATTTTATATTCCAAATTACATTTTGCTAAAATATTTAAAACATTCAAATTAAAATTCTAAATAGGAAGCCAATATTTCCTTACAAGCACATAAATAATTTCAGAACTTAGTGGAGATACTAATTCTCAGCAGGACTAATATTCTATCATTAAATACCCTGAAGGCTAATTAATTAAACTGCTGACATATAACTCAATATATAAACAGTTCTCCAAAATCATTACTACAAATTCCTAAATGTTAGATCCTTGGAAACTCTACATTACTTTGCTCTTGCTTAAGATACTTGCTCTAGATTAAGATACTTTTGTTAAGAAAATGATAGTGCATAAGTTGCATTACTTGTATCTACATACATCTGTAAAATTTTCCATTGAAAACAAATATAAGTAAGCATCATCCCTTCTAGATTAAGATAATCCATCAACAATAAAATGAATGATTAATTCAAGTAAAAATTCTATTAATCAAACAATCACTTTTTCAATTCAAGAATTTCTTCGCTAAATTTTCAAAATGGCTGTTGATAATACTGTAACTGATATATAATACTGGAACATTGATATTAACAGAATTTGTATCCTTTTCTCAATAAACCAATATCCACTTATATCAGTGTAAAATTTTTATCAAAACATTTCTAGATATGACTTATCAAGACAAGCCAGTTCTAAATTCTAAATAATAGAGTTTATATAGAACACAAAATAAAAAAGAAATTCATTTCAGAAAAGCATCTATTTTAAACCTAGATTGCACAAAATATAAAACAGATTCATTTTTTAAATATTTCATTTTCAAAAAATCATTCTTTATTAGCTAACAGATATGCTATAAAATATGAAATAAATTACTGAATTAGTATAAGACTACATATGAACTTACCAAAATATGATAGTATTCCTAGATAAAATGTTTACTAATTTTATATCTCAAACAGATTTGATCAAAGGACTCCAATATAATAAAACCAGTAAAATCCATCCGAATAATTACAATTGATGTAAAAATGTTTTTCAGTTTCTAAACATTGAGAATTTTCTAAAATCAAAATAAAGAAATTATATAAAGAATTGAATAAATGAAAAACAATATAAACTAGCCTAGTACTACAACGAGTAAAAGTTTTATACCAAGACAGCTCAAAATATAACTATTTTCTCTACTTTATTGGTTACTAATGATTCTCTAAAATCTCAATTGACCTATGAAAATATTTTGTGTCATTAATAAGAGTTCAAACAACTTTCATGACTGGAATAGCCTACATGAAGAGTAAACATGATGAACTATAACTGTTATTTAATTTTGTACATTATTAACGGATATGAAGGAAGAAAGCTAAAGCACAAAAAAGCTTCACACACAGTGACTACAGCTTCTCTCAGGCAGAAAAAATGATTTCAAAATCTAAGAAGCATTATAAGTACGCTCACAATGTGTTTTTTCCATCATAAAACTTCTTTAAAAGCTCGTGAGTCTTATATAAACTTTGAAAATTCTTGAATTGACTAAGTTCTACGCAACATCGTAATCACTTACCAATTTCCTGAACCAACGATGCAAATTTGTTTTGGTGAGCTCATGATTCTAGAATTTGTAGCGGCGATAAAACTTGAGTGTATAGAGCCAGGTATAGCAGGGCAGCTCACGGCACAACCAATCCTCCCAACGGTAGAAGTGACACTGTGGTGCCGCGAGACCTGCAGCAGCACCTGCTGCGATGTAAACATTGGTCTAATCTTCGTCAGCAGCTGATATCGGGTACAACATTTTCTCTTCACAGATAGTAGGATTTGACAAGAATTACCTACAGCCATTCAGACACATAAACAGAACTGTTAATTATTATACAAGAGAAGTATTTGGTAAGCAAGGACGTCAAATGTCACTAGTACATAGCTCACATGACATAGCTCGATAGCTTGTAGCAGACGATTACTCACGGAAAACCGTCCTACAACAAACTGCAAGTCCGCGACAAGGACTTTCAATCGGACGCAAAGATTTACTTCTAGAAATCGCTTGACAATTGTGATAACAAGCTAGATTTCTTCCTCATTTAAAGAAATGGATTATTAACCTTTCAATTTTTCGGATGAGGGATAAAAAGACAAGATGTTTCGCGTAATTATACGCGATTATCTTTAAATGATTCAAAAATAGATCTATCACTTCCCCAAGAGGGCGTTTCTGTGAATCGGATTAATGTCAAATATAATTAAGGAAATAAAGTGCAATTTGAGCATATGAATCGTAGTAAAATTATCTTTCTGTCCGTATGTCTTACAAGCTATGAATTTTGATATTGAGTATATATTTGTTTAACCATTTCTACCAATATTTTGTAGATTAATACAAATACAAATATCTACACAACTTGTAGATATTTGTCAATCATGAGTGGTAACCGGCTTACACTGTATCTCTATTTTATCCCATGTACCCATGTCCGCATGATGTGGTGAATATCGAGAAGATATGAAATATGTTTTTGGTGGTGATAGGGCTTTGCATATTTTTAGGGCATATTTTTCATTTCTCATTCAACTACCCTTGACAGAGATAGACTATTGGCACGCCACGTATGGTTTGTCTATTAGTGCGCCTCGTATATTTTATCTATTAATCTGCCTCGTATGGTCTATCTATTTGTACACCTCTGATAGCTTGTCTATTAGTACACCTAGTATAGTTTGCCTATTATTATGCCTCGTATGGCTTATCTATTTGCACACCTCTGATGGTTTGTCAATTAGTACTCCTCGTATGGAACATTTGTTTTAGGATGTCCTGAATTAAGAAACTTTTTAAAAGCCAATATGTTGGCATGTATCTCATGTGACAACTTGGAAATAGACATTTTTGATTTTTTTCTTTGTAATATACACTATATATGATTTTATTAAACAGAATGGGAAAATGCAAGACAATGACACGGACCAATTTTCATTTCATATAAAACGTGTCAGTGAAATATAGATCATGAAAAATAATTGACCAGACGAAAATTATTTAATTTCAGTAGGGTGGTTTAATATAGTGAGTTTTAACGATATCAATATATTATGGCGAAATAGAAGATTAATGATACTGGCCGCAATATACAGCGAGCAAACCGCACTCAGCTAGTGCCCACTTGCTGCAGTTTGAAATTTAAAAAGTTTAAAAGATTAATTGAGTTTGTCGACGTTCGACTGAATTTGATTCAAGGAAAATACAATGTTACCCAAGGTATCATTAATCTTAATTTACAATAATGTAAGTTAACGAAAAAAGCATTTGCAATTTCCTACCACTAAAGCAATATCATTGAAGCCAACATCCTGTTGATTTCTATGAAATAACTGGGTGAAGCAGTGAACCATAAACAGTTGGCTCTAGGACAGATCCTGATATCTTGCTATGTATGTGCATTCATGTACACAGCAGATGTCTTACACCGATCTTCAGTCATATATCCTCGGTGTAAATGTTCTTATTTTTCAAATATTGTTCATGCTCAGAGTTGTGCTCAAGTATTCTTCACCAAGACATTGTAAAATTGATTTAAAATATCAACCTTCAGTACTGAAAAAATTTCTCATTTTTTGTATAAATATTCAAGTGTTGGAATGGTTTTAAGCTCTCACAGTGGCAAATAACATTAATGTGTCATTATAACGTCAAAAATTTAAAATGCGCAGGTACTTAATTTTTGTGGTACATTGAAGTAAAATTCAATTATCTGAAAAAATGTACATTTTTATCGTTTCCACAATCGATTAACTAGACGTCAATATCAAAATTTTACAGTTTCTACTTATACTCTCGTATTTAATATTACCGAAACATTGAATTATGCATTAAGAGTTAGTTTATGAATTATTGACCAGAAAGGTTGGTATTAAATTAATATTATATTAGCATGCCCAAGACTCTAGCCACATCATAGGTGATCTCAACAGAGCGACAAGAAAGAACCATTTACTATGATCTGTAAAAAACGAAACATCTATGTACAAGATGTGTTCCCGCAAAAGATACCCTGCACCTAGAAAGTGATTCAAGTGGAAAAATAAAGGAAATCCGTAAAAGTGAAGGCAAGTATGGGGTGAAAATTGGAAAGATCAATAAAATTGCGAAAACCCGAAGGCTTATTCAAAACGGAGATAACACAACAGCTCCTCCCTCTCTCAAGGGCTGCCAGTCTCTTTAGTTTAGGCGAGACAAATTTAACTAACCTAAGCCTAATTTAATGCTTGTTTTATGCCCAAAAAAGGTTTCGCATTAAATGCGCCACTAACTTGGAGATAAGGGTTATTAGACTTCAATTTTTTACACGTAGAAGGTTTAGTAAAGTATAGGTGTAAATACTTCTCTTTTGCAACATTAATTTGAAGAGGGACTATTTAGTTCAAGAATATTTTTCTCAAGAGTTTTTATTCAACTTATTAAATCTTCCAAATTTGAACTTTCATAAATATTCAAGACTTAGAGCATTAAATTTTTTTATGATGTACGAGTTTTTTCGTCACGATGGAAATTATTATTAGCTTCCTCACATCTAGATAAAAAAGAGCTGGGGAATTGAATGAGGAGCGATGAACTACGTAGTATTTATTTAAATTTTGGGTTATTCATTATTTCTTATTTACTTTACACTTTTCGTGTATAATTTGAGAGTTACTACATCTTGAGCAGTTGTGTGATAGAGATACTAGGTTACGTTACACAACTTGAGCAATGCCTAGCGATATTACTGTCAACTGCAAAAATTGATTCCCATCCAACACTTACAAATTTTTATTCAATGCGCGGCATCTTGAAAACAGAACAAACGTATAAATTTTGTCATATACCCATACTCTCAATTAAAATATCCTCGATATTAAAATTAGTTTAAATAACCAGATTTAAGTGAGTTCAGAACTAGGGTAGGCAAACCGGCGCGCCATTTTAGAGAACCCATCTAAGATCCTTCGCGAATTACCCTGACAAAAAGGGTAATTCGCGTAGGATCTTAGATGGGTTCTCTAAAACGGCGCGCCGGTGGTAGGCAAGATAAACTAACTTTTGGTTTCTTAGATTTATTTACTTCAGCAGATATACAAACGACAGGGCACCTTCGACGAAGATTTCTACCTAACTCGGTCGCTAAAAATCAAGTTTCAATAAGGAATTCACCCGACATCTTGCAATGAAAAAGCGCGCCTCAGAACTGCGTAGAGACGTCAAAAGAGTTTTTCAACAATTTATTGAAGAAATTCAGGTTCTATGGAATGAAATAGAATATGAGCCCAAAATGTAGCAAAGGATTGCGTAGAAGAAAATTCAAAGAGACTTGAGAATGTTTGTCGTCATGCTGAGACCCTGAATAATGACGATTGGTATGTACAGACAATTCAGTAACTCTTTACAGAGGATGAGATCAAACGACTTTAGACTTCACCACCATAAGGGCTTCAGAGCGTCAGAAATAAATAAAAAATTTCAATTTTTACTGCTGATTTAAATGAAAATGAACAAAGGACCTAATGAAAGTGTGAGGCAGACCGAACGAGTGAAAGTTTATCGTACAAAATACTAAGAAAGTTATTATGGAATTTCCGATTTAACTGCGAATGCCTCGTAACGAAGAAAATCTGTACACGGAAGCTCGATGACGAATTTGAGAGTCCGCGATGAAGCATAACAGATACATTTGCATTTTTTCCCTTTAACAAGAAACTGCTGCTAAAAATATACGTGATCGAATCGGTCAAGTTCACTGCGCAGCGTATCATGCAAAACACAGTTTCTAAAACTGGTAATATTCCTGTGTCAAAGTTATATGAAGAAGCTTTGGTTCAATAATCAAAATATAAATTGAGTAGTGAAGAGTAGGCATATTTCAAGACGTGGTGCTTATCTCACTCTGAAGAACGAAGAGAGCAAATGGGTTGAATTAGATTAGATAAGTTAGTTTAACCCTCCCTAACCGCAACAAAGGCGTTCCGAAGAGAAGAAGGAGGAATGCACCATTCAGTATGGAATTGAGGGAACGCGTAATATTTGCTCAAATTCTATAGAAACAGTAAGTTGAGAAAGAAGTTTATGAAACATGATAAAAGTTAAAGAAGAAAGTAGTAGGCGCTGAAAAACTGGATAGCAGTGAACCGGAAAAGGTGGTCCTTAGTAGAACAAAAAAAAACATTTCATTTCAACAAAAGGAAGGCCTACCTAACCTTTCGCAGCAAATGGGTTGGAATGCGGTGACCTGATTGCAGGGTCGCCGGGATGGCACACTGGTTCCGCTCCCAGACCCAAGCACGAGATATGAGAAAGAACAAACGCGTAAATTATTGAAATAAAACATTCTCAGAGACAGATTTGTTCCTAAATTAGGTTTTGGTGAACATAGCTGCTTCAGCTAAACTGAAATTACCCCATTGATTACTTATTCCCTTAAGTGTCTTAGACGAGTTCCGTCTCTGCAACTGGGCGGTACTTGGGCCAAAAGAAGACGTTTTCTCCTCGAGAATTAACTGGCTGAGAGTTCGCTCACGTACTAATACAGGATAACCCATTTGGAAGTTTATCTGTTCAACTGGTTGAAAGCTCGCTTACATACCAATACAGGAGAACTGATTTAAAAGTTCGTCTGTTTCAAAACTCCTGAGATATCTTGATGAGTCTGTATATAAAACGTAAAAAGAGGCGGGAGTGAGCATTTTATATGGTTCCATTTTCCAAACGTGTCAAGTTGTCCCATTGATGAAAAGTTACAATGTGCAATTCGCAGCACAATTTTGACATTTTTTCTCAAATTCGTTCAGCAGCGCTAGAAATTAACGGTAGCTGAATTTGAATAAATAAATGTAAAATTGAGCGAAATTCAACATAGACCTACGGAAGAGCACTCCGCCTCACGTCAAAATTCAATAAATTTTCCACGGTAAAAAGGAAGAAAGTTTCTTCTCTGACACCGGATGCACGTTGTACGTAGCGGGAATGTACGAATATCTAGTTCCGTCAAATAAGAATCAAATTGAAGTTGTTGAGAATTATTCAGCATGAAGTGATAGCATGAAGTTCATCTCTAGAACAATTACTATAAATCGAATTTACAGTAGACGTACTTCATTTTTGTACGCGTTTGCCCCACAAATAGCATCTTCAAAGCGAAAATTTACTTGACTTATTGACCATGAAAAATTCACCAAAGGGATGTAACTGAAGTTCTTCAAAACTTGAAATTCAATCAAAAATGTAGTAGAGGGACAGAAAAATAATCGATAAATAAATTTTCACGGTAACTACGCATCAATACAGCACTTGTATTACATCTACCGATGCCTGACGGGTTTTAAATAGGCATAATTTTTTACGACTTTTTCAATCGCAATTTTCTACATTGTGTTTTAGCAAGAAACATAACGTTCGTTAAACCATTGCACCGGTTCTTCGATACAATAAGTTACGAACCGAGACTAGCTACTGCTGAGAGGATCAGCCCCCAGGAGGACTTTTAGCTTGATGGAAATGAACTTGATAACATTTCGTTTGATGGAAATGAACTTGATAACATTTCGTTTGATGGAAATGAACTTGGTAACATTTCGCTTGATGGAAATGAACTTGATAACTTCTGGATTGACGGAAATAAACTCAATAACTCGTGGATTGCTGGCAAGTGCTTGATATCCGGTGGTTGGATACACACTAAGAAGAAGACTTGTTGTGTGGTAGTCATTGAGTTTACTCAGTCTTGCTGCTTTGTAGCGCTCATTGTTACCTGGAACAATGACATGATATTTCAATTTAATGCTCGTCACCAACAACCACAAAATTCTACAATTTGACGGTGTAGAAAAGACAAGGGGAAAGGTTAGGAAACAAATAGAAGAATGCTAGCCACGGTAGAGGAAACAAGGTAGGGTCATTTCTATGGGAGAAAATACACCTTCTCTTGTTCGGTTAGCCAATAGAAAGGCTTTGTTTCTAACAAACTTTATGCCGTCACCAAAACGCCATGTCGTAAGGCCAATAGTGGAGCTAGGCTTAGGGGTAGCAGTGCTACCAGATGAAATATGAGCGCTGCTATTGGTTCGCTGCCGTGACGTCAGCAAAACCACGTCGTCAACGAAAAAAAGACTGGTTTGTACCTACCTTGTTTCCTCTACCGTGATACTAGCTCATATTTTAGGAATTACATAAAGCGTTTTATTAGCTTGGTCGTCACGGGCATCTAACACACTTTACTAAGCAGGGAACGAGTAACATTTCATAGATCCCATGAATTTATTTCATCCTCTGTTGAGGTTTCCTCATTGTTGCTTACCCATCTTTTGCAATAGGTGTCTACATAGGGTGCGAAATTCATTGTTCCGTTTACAAACACCCACGTCAATCGAGTAAATAATTAGGAAACAAGAAAGATTTCACCATCGCCGATGCGAAGTGAGTAAAATTTGAACATCATCGCTCAATAACAACTCCAATAACATACTAAGCAGTTAGGAAATTCATAATTCACAAGTGTACATCATTCGTGCACGCATTATGCAAAATAATACAAGGCTTTTTAATTCACACTCTTTTCTGATTCTTGCGAGAAACTTCACTAATATCGACGAAGAAATGCTCTCGGGTGACAAATGTCATGAAGACAATTGTTATAATGACCTGGCCTCCTATAAAAGTCTGGGAGCATCGCATAAGCCTCAACCTTAACGAGACGGTATTTTAAATACTGTTAGTATTCGACGTATTTTTAATTCCTCATCGAGGGTTACTAGCTGCAGAAAACCTCTCAAGAATACTCCAAAAGTAGTCGAAAGTTGGCCATCCATCCAATGGGCTGACGCACGAGGCTATAATGATGCAAACCGGAAGTTTTTTTTGGAGATTTCAATGCGTGTTCGTTATACTTAAATGTATTAAGTTACCTGTCTAGAGCCAGCTAGAATGGATAAAATCTGGAAGAAGTAACTAATACTCTGCTTTAAAAGTCTCATAATAATACAACAGGAAAGTCGCTGCGAACACTAACAGATTCAACAGATCTTTGACTATCACATATGCCAATTTAATTGGGCAGGGGAGCTCATTCTACTAGATTATTAGTATTTGAATTTTACATCTAGTCTGTACTGTACACCATTGCTTCAGAGTCGACCCTGATGCGTGAACCAGATACTGAACTTATCCTTGCTGAAAATAATGCTTACGCTTGAAGTAGAAGAATTTGAATGGTGTAACCACGATGACCGCTTCCAGAGTGCTATGGCAGTGTGAATAATTTAACGAAAAAATAATTATAATGTTAAATAAAAAAAGGGCATTGAATTAATTCTCAAATAGGCAATAAGCACAATAATTTAGGGAAATAGAAATTATTATGTTAGATAAGAACAAGGCATCAAAGTAATTCTCAAATGGGTAATTAGAGCAATGGGCAGGTTTCTTGAATACGAATGATGGAGAAGAAAAAGTAATGTAAACATTACATGAATACAAAAACACACTCGTAAAACGGTACTGTTGAGAATCATTGATGAGACTACGAGCAAGTATGAGTGTGTGAGGTGTACGCGAAAGTTCCAAGCTGAACGAAGGAAGACATAACACGAGCATACACCTTTCTCGAGAAGAGCTGTGGACTTCCATCTTCAAGAAGAGCCCACGTCTTCAAGGTACTCCTAAAAAATTGCGTATGAACCGTTTTCTTTTGCAGGGAGAAATAGACGACAAGCCGAGATACTAAAATTACAAAACTCACTGAATCACTACGCAAATTAAAATAAAAACTCTAGTTCACAGCAAATGGATTAGACTAAGCCACTCGTTCCCAATTCTGGAGAAGGGACGCGCATTTCCTTCACTAACAGCCAACAAATAGTTGCACTGAACATCACACAGCAAACACAAGATCTCCGCGGCTGCATGCAGAACGGCGGTCGAGTTCAACTGACGTACTCAAACAAGTGCGCAGTGAAAGTAAAAGTGAAGGGGGAGTAAGACCTTTCACTGAAAGTAAAAGTTTGAGTACAAGTGCGCAGTGAAAGTAAAAGTGAAGGGGCAGGAAGACCTTTCACTGGAAGTAAAAGTTTGAGTACAAGTGTGTAGTGAAAGTAAAAAGGTCAGTAAGACCTTTCACTGGAAGTAAAAGTTTGAGTACAAGTGCGCAGTGAAAGTAAAAGTGAAAGGTCAGTAAGGCTTTTCATTGAAAGTAAAAGTTTGAGTACAAGTGCGCAGTGAAAGTAAAATGGTAAGTAAGATTCAACAGGAGTATGCACCTACAAAGCACAGGTGCTTAAAGGTAAAGAATGTAAATGGTCCTTTGTGAAGAAAGTGAGAAGGAATGATATTAGTAAGGTGAGTTATTTTCTCAACTTTTAGGTAACCTAGAATAAAATATAATCACGATTTATTGCTACAAAGTCTAAATTCATTATCTACTTTCAGGCCAAAGTGAAAAAATTTAAAATACAGATTAAAGACGAAGGATGACAAACAGTTTTGAGGTAAAATAGAGTGGCTGGAATTATGAAATTGAAAAATGATTTTCATGACGAGTTAAATTTGTTTCATTCATAATTAATTCCATTCAAAAGAGCTTGCAGAGATTCGACACGGAACAGCGTCAGCGTCACGTACTTACTTTTCCATAACTTATCACTAACGGAAGTGATCTAAGATTGAAATATCGAAGAGTATGAAGACGATAAAAATCTATAAAACTTGCTTACGTAGTAACGCGAAGAGGAGGAGAAATATGAAAGCCTAGTCATTATTGCTCCCTTAAGGTTCGAAAAAATGCCGTAGACCCAGTCTAACTTTTTCGCTGCCTGCATGCATGTTTTTCGCCGCCTAAGCGATTTAAACGAATAAATCACTTAGGCGGCGAAAAACATGCATGCACGCGGCGAAAAAGTTAGACTGGAACGTTGCTCA
Source organism: Morinoia aosen (assembly GCA_030386875.1). Classification (NCBI taxonomy): domain Eukaryota; kingdom Metazoa; phylum Arthropoda; class Malacostraca; order Amphipoda; family Talitridae; genus Morinoia; species Morinoia aosen. The sequence goes on from CM059563.1 coordinate 14,682,129, forward strand.
CAAGCCATCCGAGACGATGGAGGGCGACAGTTGTGTCTGGCGATATACACGCTCGCCAACCAAACGAACTATTTTAAAATTAAAGGTAATCCACTGTCTTAATAGTTATGGAACATACAACAATTAACGTGAAGCAAGGGGAAAAGCTAAAATTCTTTGATCCCTCCGACCTAGAATGACTTTGAAATGAATTCAATAGTTACACACGATGTTCTTGAATAATCACGAGGATTTTTTCTGTTAATGGTTGATTCAAGTACAGCATGAATGCTATGACACAAATTTACTTAAGAATAGATGAATCACAAAAACTTAAAAAAACGACTCTCAATCGATAAATCCTTTGAATAATCCAGTTTCGCATGAGTCATGTTTTCTGATTGGCTCCTGAAATTGATCTGTAGCCATAATTTAACTAAATGAAACTGACTGACCTACTCTCTCAAAGCAATGCTGAACGAAGTGACATGACTTACTGAACCCCATAAACCGATGCTGAACAAAGGTTGGTACTTAGAGAGTTCAGTATTGGAAAGTAAAGCCACCAGGCACCAGTGGAATTGTAAAATCATGGGATTATATTAAGAAAGTAAATACTTTCTCGTATAAACAACGCTTGAACCACTCCTTCACTTTCCAGTTACATCGAAGACAAAGAGCGAATAAGTACAAAGAGTACAGTACAGGGAAATGAGGTACAGGGCTTACATAGCCAGACAGAAAGCACACCGCAAAATCGCCAGGTATGAATTTTCGAAATAATGATCGTAAAATTAAGTTCATGGAAATACGAAGCAGAAATGAGCAACAAGCAGGCGATTTCCGTTTTTGAATGCCAGTTGAAAGATTCATCTACAAACGCTTTCTATCCTACTTCATTGCAATGAAAGTTTTTACAAGGAATAGGAAGACAAAATACTCGTGGTTGATGCCAGGGCTGACAAGAAGTGCAGTTCTGAGACCCTCGAAGTAGAGACTCTAGTCCCAACGCAAGTCGGCGTCACCTCGTCGCTTTTTCAAGAAAACGTACAGACCCGTTGCCGTAAAAAAAAGGATCGCCATCATCATGGTCTGCATGAATAACTGGCTGTACATTCTAACTATGCAGTAATCGAAAGAAAGAGAAGAGTAACAACTCGGAGATCTAACTCCGCCTAAACAACTATAGAAACAATACAAACAGATCCCTCCCCCCAAACAGTGCAGCGCAAGTCGAGCTTTCGTTGCAGTCGTAGGAGTAACATCCGAGCTGAAGCTAAAGTACTCAAGGTTGGGTCCTGACAATAAACTCTTCTGGGTTCTCTACCTCTCGGTGCTCCGCAAAGTGCAGCGTCAGTGTCTTTCTTGCGTCGTATGGCGGCGATGGAGTGAAAGTTATTCTCAGGGTATTTAATTCCTCAAATAATTTTCAGATGAGCCCAAAGAGGAAGTTTAAACTAATGGAAAACTTGATTGAGCTCGCATTACGATATAACTTAGGATCTCTTGCTTTTATAGGTGGAGTGAGTGGAGAGGTTTTGTACGACTCGTAGCCGAGAGTTAAGTTTAAAACACTATGTCTTCAAACAGGGCAATCTTCTGTGACGACTTCGACGCTGTTGCTCAAAGATACTGCGTTGACTGATGACAGGCTGCCTGGGAACATCGGGTATGGAGGGATCATAACACCTAGCATAGAAATCATGTACTCTATACAATTATTTGTGTTCAGTTCCCCGGCTGAACGTGTAGAATCAACATGTCAAGTTCAATGCTTTCCAAGTTTCACGTAAGCTCCAACAAGCGTAATTTTATTGTACGTGTGTGAGGACATGTAAAAGAACTCTGACGGACTGAATAGGCCAAGTAATGAAGCAGAGTGGCTTGTTAAAGACTAAATTTGGCACACTTAATTCACTAGGATACAAATATCTTTCTTGCACAGTCAATCAACGAAGAAACGAATATGCAGAAGATCGTCTGGTAAGACAAATCAAAGATTTATTTTCGTATGAAAAGGCATTGCATTATGTAAAAAATAAACACTGATACGTAATGAAAACAAAATATCGGACAACATGAATGGATAAGCTCTAAATTTTCGACTTAATACGATATCGGGTAGTCAGCAGCAATGAAATTTTTAGTTCCAAGTGCTAGCAAAATAAAAGTTCCACTGAAGAAAATTTTAAACGTTTGAATTTAGTACTTCCTGAAGTTCTTTAGTTTACTCCAGTGTCTCGGACAAACACATAATTAGGAGCATTTTTACGAGCAACTGAACTATATCGTGAAGGGTTAAGCTGTACTTCGGTGTTCTTAATAGATAATTCAGAAAATTTTTTACTGATTACTAAACAAAGATAGCAAAGACCGACATTACGCACGTCAGCTTTTCATGCAGAAAAGAGCTTTCGATTAGAAACTCCTTCAAAATGAGCGCAACGCCTCATGCAAGTATTGACTCGATATAACAGCTCACAGAGGAAATAACGGATCTTCATGTTGTCGCTCAATTTCAAGAATAAAACCGCTAAAATGTTCATATAACTGAAATAAAATTTGTTCCTTTGTATGACATAAAACAGATTTAAAAGGTGCAGAATATTCATAAAATTTCACGATTCGCTTCGCTGAAAATGATTGAATTTTACGGTTTTGACCCGCTGTGCGTCAAAGTTCATGTGAAATTCTTCCAAAAATAAATTAAGGTAGATTGTTTATCTACGGGCGCTTTTTCGTTACGTAAACAATAAGAAATAAATAAAATAAAAGCGAACATCTAGCAGAATAAACAGAACAAATACCAACATGTTTTCATTTCCTTCGGTATTAGAGTGCGAGGGCGTTGGGCTGGAAGGACCTCTCCCCAAAAGCTACGACTGGCCAGGCTCCACTGAAGAGCTAACCAAACACACCACAATACGAAAAATCGACGTCGTTCACACAAGTTTGCAGCAGATTTCCCGCGTCGCTGCATTCTTAACACTTTGACTGCGACTTCTAAATATTAAGTTCAATGCTAAACTCAAACTTTAAGTCAGTTGTAGTAAACTATTTTGAAAATACCAAACATGAACTGGATCGTGTCTTCATTTAGCTATGACTAAGTATTTATGAAAATTGAATTTGCGACTACTGGTCTGTCAGCAGCATCATGAAAATTACCTCCGTGTACCACCGGTGGCGCACGTCGCAGTCAAAGTGTTAAAGAGACGTGCGAACTTATTGCAAACAGGAGGCTAGTTATTGGCACTTACTTCACGTTCCACTCACACTTATTCTAACTGTAACAAGGTCAATTTATAAAGAAGATAACAAAACGCCCGTTTTGCACTCAAAAATGAACTCTCTTTTTTTGGTTCACGAGGCTCCTGCACAACGTTAAAACAAATTACATGAATAAATGTATGAGCAATACTGAGGAAGTTGTGTGCACTGAGCACAGCACATTGAGGAGCACCTTTCTAAACTAACTCTAGTATTTTATAAAGAAAATGTTAATTATTTTTTGACACTGAGCTGTTATTGTGAAGATTAGTCGTAGTATGATTTTGCACTTCATTTTCAATGATAGACAGTTTTTCTCCAAACAATGAATTTGAAACACTAGACCCTGTTTTATTATAGTTATTATTACTGAGAAGCAAATAATTTTCCGATGAGATGCTATCACGAAACACACCTTGAGTGTGCACTACACTCGCCACCCGTTCGTCGAGGGTCCGTGCGTAATGGGTGAGGAAGCCTAGCGTGGAGCCAGGCTTCGTTCTCTTGTACTCGTGTTTTGATTGACCTGTGAGCAACGGAGCTAATCTGTTCCTACTGGAGGAAGAGTGACGTCTTTTCCTGCCTCCCGACGTCGACGCTAACGTTCTTCCGATGTCCGGCGTGGAAAGTGACGTCATGTCCACCAGAGTCGAGTTCGACGGCGATGCAGCGACGGTGTCTGGAGATGGCGACGTCGACGCGTTCTCAGACGTCGGACCTGCTTGCCACTTCTGCAAGATGTCCTCGTTCTCCTTCCGTACTGTGGACAATAAAACCAAATTAGTGCATCGAACTTGCAGCACCAGCAGTGCATTCGAAGTAAAGAAACCAGCATGAATAAAACCGTAGCACTTTACTGACGTATAAGAACTTTTTTGATGGAGTGGTACCGAGGGTCCGAAGCAACGAGGAATTTAAGGTCGGAGGAGGCGACGTAAAAATAATGAAATTTATTGAAAGTTAAACTATTACTACGGCTTTTATGGTAGTTAGTTTGTGACTCTCTAGTCACAACGAGGGCGATCTTTAAATGTGCAGAGATGGGACCATTTAGTATTGACTGTAGGAAACAGAGAACCTATGCACGAGGTGATTTCCCACACAGGAGACCCTCCACACAACAACAACAACAAGTCAGAATATGCAATGTAGAGATTGAAAATGAGGCATAAAGACTAAAAGAAGCGAAGTGGGCGCGAAAGATAGAAGTCCCGAATGCTTACCTACAGCTGAGGTAACTTCACAGAATGCCCTCGAGGCGCTATACTTCCCTTAGTATATGATAAACAAACCTAACTAACCTAAGCCTATTGCCTATCCTCGGGCCCCTGAGGGTATTGAAATAAAATGTGAACTTTTCTCACAATGAGAATAAAAGTAGTTAAATATTGCGACACAAATAAATTGAAGAACTGGGAATAACGATAAAATAAATCAAAATAAAAAGAAGAACTAACGTTATAGAGAACGTTTATTAAAGCAAACATTGCAGAACAAAATTATACCATCATCAGTGCTGTAGTCCGCTGCCGCGAAGCTACACTGCTTGCAGCTGCCGCGAAGCTACACTGCTTGCAGCTGCCGCGAAGCTACACTGCTTGCAGCTGTCGCGAAGCTACACTGCTTGCAGCTGTCGCGAAGCTACACTGCTTGCAGCTGTCGCGAAGCTACACTGCTTGCAGCTGTCGCGAAGCTACACTGCTTGCAGCTGTCGCGAAGCTACACTGCTTGCAGCTGTCGCGATGCTACACTGCTTGCAACTGCCGCGATGCTACACTACTTGCAGATGTCGCAAAGCTACACTGCTTGCAGCTGTCGCGATGCTACACTGCTTGCAGCTGTCGCGATGCTACACTGCTTGCAGCTGTCGCGATGCTACACTGCTTGCAGCTGTCGCGATGCTACACTGCTTGCAGCTGTCGCGATGCTACACTGCTTGCAGCTGTCGCGATGCTACACTGCTTGCAGCTGTCGCGATGCTACACTGCTTGAGGCTGTCGCGATGCTACACTGCTTGCAGCTGTCGCGATGCTACACTGCTTGCAGCTGTCGCGATGCTGCACTGCTTGCAGCTGTCGCGATGCTACACAGTTTTCAACTGTCGCGATGCTACACTGCTTGCAGCTGTCGCGATGCTACACTGCTTGCAGCTGTCGCGATGCTACACTGCTTGCAGCTGTCGCGATGCTACACTGCTTGCAGCTGCCGCGAAGCTACACTGCTTGCAGCTGCCGCGAAGCTACACTGCTTGCAGCTGCGGCGAAGCTACACTGCTTGCAGCTGTGGCGATGCTACACTGCTTGCAGCTGTCCAGATGCTACACTGCTTGCAGCTGTCGCGGTGATACACTGCAAGCAGCTGTCGCGATGATACATTGCTTGCAGCTGTCGCGATGCCACACTGCTTGCAGCTGTCGCAAAGCTACACTGCTTGCGGCTGCCGCGAAGCTACACTGCTTGCAGCTGTGGCGATGCTACACTGCTTGCAGCTGTCGCGATGCTATACTGCTTGCAGCTGTCGCGGCGCTACACTGCTAGCAGCTGTCGCGATGCTACACTGCTTGCAGCTGCGGCGAAGCTACACTGCTTGCAGCTGTGGCGATGCTACACTGCTTGCAGCTGTCTCGATGCTACACTGCTTGCAGCTGTCGCGGTGATACACTGCAAGCAGCTGTCGCGATGATACATTGCTTGCAGCTGTCGCGATGCTACACTGCTTGCAGCTGTGGCGATGCTACACTGCTTGCAGCTGTCGCGGCGCTACACTGCTAGCAGCTGTCGCGATGCTACACTGCTTGCAGCTGTCGCGATGCTACACTGCTTGCAGCTGTTGCGGTGATACACTGCTAGCAGCTGTCGCGATGCTACATTGCTTGCGGCTGTCGCGATGCTACACTGCTTGCAGCTGTCGCGATGCTACACTGCTTGCAGCTGTCGCGATGCTACACTGCTTGCAGCTGTCGCGATGCTACACTGCTTGCAGCTGTCGCGATGCTACACTGCTTGCAGCTGTTGCGGTGATACACTGCTAGCAGCTGTCGCGATGCTACATTGCTTGCGGCTGTCGCGATGCTACACTGCTTGCGGCTGTCGCGATGCTACACTGCTTGCAGCTGTCGCGGCGCTACACTGCTAGCAGCTGTTGCGATGCTACACTGCTTGCAGCTGTCGCGATGCTACACTGCTAGCAGCTGTCGCGGCGCTACACTGCTTGCAGCTGTCGCGATGCTACACTGCTTGCTGCTGTCGCGATGCTACACTGCTAGCAGCTGTCGCGGCGCTACACTGCTAGCAGCTGTCGCGATGCTACACTGCTTGCAGCTGTCGCGATGCTACACTGCTAGCAGCTGTCGCGGCGCTACACTGCTTGCAGCTGTCGCGATGCTACACTGCTTGCAGCTGTCGCGATGCTACACTGCTAGCAGCTGTCGCGGCGCTACACTGCTTGCAGCTGTCGCGATGCTACACTGCTTGCTGCTGTCGCGATGCTACACTGCTTGCAGCTGCCGCGAAGCTACACTGCTTGCAGCTGTGGCGAAGCTACACTGCTTGCAGCTGTGGCGAAGCTACACTGCTTGTAGCTGTGGCGAAGCTACACTGCTTGCAGCTGTGGTGATGCTACACTGCTAGCAGCTGTCGCAAAACTGCGCTATATTTGCAGGCGTATAAGCAGGTAACCAACGATTGCCAGAGATTTTGTCGCGCGTCCAATGGGGCGTAAAAAATAATAATTAAAACTTACTTTACATTCTGGACACAAGTCTTCCGTTGTCTTGTGAGAAAAATCCCGTGAAGAACGATACACTTTTTTACATCATCAATGTACGGGAATGTTGGGTTAATGACTGTGGTCGAGTTGCATTGATAGAAAAATGATTAATTCTTACAAATATTTATAAATCTGAAAGAGAAATACCCTAAGCCCTTTAATCTAGTTACGTAAGAAAAGGGAGAACAAATCTTCACGGAGTTAGTAAAAAAATTGTTATAAAAAGGAAATTCGGAAAACTTTGAACAAGTTCCTTTTTTTCGAAAGCACCTAACTTTTGCGTTGTTACATTTTTTAGAGAATCTTGCGACGTCCACACGTTCAAAAAACTCGGAATGAGACGACGCAACTGATGAGGTCAAGGAGAGGTGACTTGTTGAGCAGCGAGAGAGAGGAGAGAGGAAGAGGGTGAGAGAGGGAGACGGAGGAGAGAGGGATAGATGAGAGTGAGAGGTTGAGTGAGAGAAAGAAGCCCAAGATTTTGTGCGAGCAGGAGGAGGGGCAAAGTTTAGCTGCGGTCGAGGAACTTATATCAGTTACGGGGCCTGACTGTCGTCACAATGGCGCTATCAAGGGAGACCGAGTCCAGAAGTGACTCTTGATGGAAAACTTGCGCGTTTATTTGCAGAGAGAGTAATACAGAAAACGCAAACAATTTTGGCCTTAAGAAAGTACTGAGTAGGCAAGGAATAAAAGATATGCTGCTAGTAAATAGTAATGCTGAGGACTACGACAAAGTAGTCCTCGAGAGAGGAAAGAGTATGGAATTCAGAGAACAGGGAATCTACGCAAAAGGTGTGACCACCCACCCAGCGCGTAGAAGGGGCAAGTCTAAAAGAAGTTTCTGAAACTCTAGGAAACTTGGCAAATAGAGTAATATGTTGAAAGAAAGGTGTCAGTGAACCAAAAATAAAAACCTATATCATTGATTGATTCATTATAAAGCAGTTTTAGCCTCCCTTTACCACGACAAAGATGATCAAAGAGAGGAAGGATGAAGGTAACATTTAGTATGGAGTTAAAAGGAACGTAGAATCTTTACACAAGGGGTTTTCCCGCAAAGGATCCCGTGAGCATAGAAATAGTAAGATAGGAAGGAAGGTAATGAAACAAGATATAAATTGAAGAAGAAAATCAGAGATGCTGAAATTATGACAATAAAAAAATCGATCATGTGCCGAGGGAAGAATAACTTCAATACAATTCCCCAGGGTATGGGCGCATAAATCACGCGTGAACGTATGAGTCTTTATCTTTGTCAACTATTACGGGTGTTCTGAAAGAGATCGAAACTGAGTGAAACCGAAGTGTAACTTGCAATGAAAATTTATAATAACCAGTAATAAAATCCGCTTCGAAGGGCGTAATACAACACTTTGGAGCGACACCGACAGATCCCTCTTCATTTGCAGCCCGGCACAACGCTTTCTTTCAGATCGCTGGTGTAAGTTTCAACACGCGTAGCATTAGGGTTCCCAGTCGAACAATTAAGTACAGTTGGATAAATCATGAAGAACATCGAATAAGAAGAAAATGAAAACACACATCAGTACAGAGCAAGAGCAAATAAAAGCAAAAAGAAAATATCTGCACGACAGATTTTTCATAAAAACACACAACAGCACAGAGCAAACGAAAACGAACGAAAGATATTCGCACAACAGATTTAGGACAAGTCTCCGCCGGTGTCCTGGGCAGGTCAGTCCTCAACAACACCTCATCCGAAAGCCTCGGGTGTAGTCCAGGTCACGGCCAGTGAACGCACACTGAAGTGAGTGTACCTTGTGAGCAATCCTCGCGCACAGTGCTATGGTCCGCCAAAATCAAGATCTGCTATGACACTGGTGTTGGAAATGGCGTCCACCTTTCAGTAGATTTCCAAGATTTTAATTTATATGGTTTACAATTTCTTCACTAATTTTCAACTCGTGAAATGTTTCTCACTGAAATACGTGCAGAAATATGCAAAATTTTTCCAACAGAGTATGAGCTAGTAGAAGGCGCACATACTAGCGAGATGCCTTTTTACATCTAATAAAAATACATTAACCTTTTCGCTGGGGGAACTTTGCTAGGGCAAGGAAAAGACTTCAACGAATGAGGTGACTAGTGCCCTGATATGTACTTGGAAATGCCCTAACGGGCGTTATTTTCTTTTAATTGAGAAGCTAGTTCATTTCTTATTAAGAAATTGACGGCATCTAGAGCTTGATGGGCGAGAAAATATTTTTCTACTATATTTTGTAAGAAGTTATGTGCGTTTTCAATTTGTACTGCGTGAACTCGATAACAACTCTATTATAGGACTGTGATTATTCGAATGAAATTTAGACCTCTGTATGTATGCCAATCATTGAACAGAACAATCCTCTGAGGCTAAGCACGTTCCAAGGATGCTTTGTGTGCTTTTCTGCTCTCGCATCACCTCACTATTGTTAGGTGCATGAAGTATAGTACAGAGATCGTGCGTGTATAGGAACTAGCTGTCTGAGTTCACACGCACGCACGAACTATAGGAGATGAATATTGTATATGTTCACATACTATCAGATAGAGATTTCACTCGTGCATAACCAGGAGATTGATGTTGTACTTTCGTACGGTTTATCAGACACATTGTACACGTGCATGAACTAGAAGATGAAGATTGCACATGTGCATGAGCTAAGAGATCGGGATAGTACACGCACATGAATTATCAGACGTAGATTGTACACGTACAGGAACTAGCGTATATGAAAAAGGATTTTCTAATTTCTATTTTTTATGAAGTAGCCAAGAGAAAATAAATCAAACTGAAACTTAACGGGGGTAATCTAATCATTGCAGAATGATACGTACTTATTGCAAGAAAATTAGCTGAAAATAAGGATCGCAGATTAACCGAACTTTTTTCAAACAATTAATTCAACAAATTTTACCAAACGACTTTACAAAATCATGAGCACAAACATTTAACATGGAAACATAAAGTCTTATTTGATGAGATACTTGATGCTAGTTCAGGCCTCGTTATCATAACAAAAGTGTTCCAAAGAGAGGAATATCAAGTCTTATTACAAACGGTAGAGAGCAAAGAGCGGAACACTCTCCCTGCCATTCGAGCGAGTTCACCCACGAAGAATAATTCTTGAGCATCTTCAGAATTACGCGCGTCTCGCTTGCCTGATGGTCCGCTTTGTTTTGAGGCAGCAGCGGCAGTCGCTCGGGTGATGGGGTCTCGTAACTTTTGCTGGATGCTCAATTGTGCCCCGAGCTTAGGTCTTCTCCCCTTCAAGCTGTGAAGTGGACCAGCTTATCTGCTCCAGTTCTACACAAATTGAAGTATTGCGGAATGGGACAATTTAGACTCAAATTAACCCTTTGGAAGTCAAACGTATTTCAAAGCTATATTTGTTTCCTCTCGTAGTCATGAACTTACAGGTGTACTGTATGAGTTTGTTAAAATACTTCAGCTTGTTCAAGAACGTAGGAGTGATTAACACTCAAGACTAGCTTAGCTGGCTGCCTATGGCCTTTCGAAAAATCGTTTTTCATATTTGATGATGGCTCTTACAATAAACTTGGCAGCATCTTAACGATCTAACGTCTTTTTTACGCTACGATTTAGTCTGGTAAGACAGCATAATTGCAACGTTTGTTTTAACTTTTGACTGTTTCTGCTATTTTTAATATTGCAGTAAAATGCACGTAACTGTAGGAATTTACGTTCAACTGACGTGGAAGATACACTCAGGATCAAGACTTCCCGGATCTCCAGCGCTCAACTCGGTGATCACAGAACAAACACTGGACAAATTTCCTGTTGTTGACCAGGTCATAAATTCGAATGCACGTCCATAAAATTGAATTGCCTTCACAGAACTCAAGAATCAAGACGATATTTCACGATTGTTGCAGCTCGGAGCGATGGCGCAATAAGACGCGATATTTCCGACGCTTGAGTCCCAAAACATGCGATATTGGCTCGATTACGATGCTCTTCTGCCCAGTCCAACGATGCACTAAAGGTACCCGCACAAAACGGCCACTGCGTGAATCTTTGTCAGTGCCCACTTTTGTTTGTTACCCACGCTTCTTGTAGTGGTGCCAGTACTTATGGTTAGACATTTCCTTTCGCCTCATCTCTACGATGATATGCAAAGCTAGGAGGTTCAAAAGTCTCATGCTACAGATATTCCAAAATGGTCTTTTTAGCCTAGTCTTGAGGGAATTTCATGAAATGAGTTAACTTCGTCTTTTTAATTAGATTTTTCGTGGAGATCATTCTATTGAAGCCTACCTAAGGAGGACTTTACGTTACTTTTGTTAGACATTCATCCTCACGACGCCTTACGGGGAATTCTTGTCCAGTATATCCGTAAAGTGAGGGCTGTTTAGGAAAAGTTTTCTTGTCGATTTCTACGAGGCATTGTGACACATTTTCTAACTTTATCTTTAAGATAATTATACAGATTGGTTAACATATCTCAGTGAAACTCGCTAAAATGTTCATCTCGCAGGTTCTTGTAGAAATAAATATGAAAAGTTCTCAGTTAACAGTGGAATATTGTACTCTTTTCTTATGGCATAGTATCACATGATTGAATAAGGTTAGATTATAAGTTATTTTGGGCTTCTTTAGCCACAAAAAACTGTTCCAAAGAGCAGAAGGGGGAAGGCACCAGTTAGTGTTAAATTAAGGGAACGAGGAATTTATGCAAAAAAGTGTGCCCCTGTGTACAAGACATGGAAACAGCAGGATTGAAAGAAGTTAATAAAACATCATGAAAGTTGAAGAAGGAAGTAAGGCAGGTGAAGAATAGGAAGGCACTGAAACGAAAAAAGATGGCCCGTAATAAAAAATAAAAAAAATATTTTATTAGAGGAAGGCATATACCTAACCACCAGCTCGGGACCTCGCATCTTCCCCTATCAGAGGTATTTCCTGTTGTGAATGTGTCGTGACTCAAGTAATTTATCATTGCATACATGTACTAAATTTACCTTTCTATTGGGAAAATCATACTGCATAGGATGTAGGGGTGAGGGATTAGTATGCGGGGTTAGTGGTAATATAACAGGTCGCTACCCATCCCCTCATTATCCGTGCTCCTTACTAAGTGTAAGCAACACTGATACAGCATAGGGACTCGAGTGCCAGTAAATCAAAACAGCAGCGCACGGGTGCAGTTCGCAATAGAAGGAATATTTGGTGATTTCAACTCCGTGTCCGTCATGTTTCTTCACACAGCAGAGCAATTAGGGCACAGGCTGTGGCTCGGCTTGTCACTAAAATCTTGTTTCGAACGCGATTTCCGCTTTAGCAATAGTCGGCGTTCTATATCTCACAGGTGCGCGTGGTTTCGGTTTTCGAGGGCATATGTCTAGAATTTGAATTTATCGTACTGTTTTTGTTCCAAGAAACTGCGAGAAGGAAATGTGTTTCCTGGTCGAGCTCATACATGGTGCACATACGTATTTACCTAAATCCTTAGAGAAATTGATGAAATATATCTGTTGATTATATAAATTAGTTTAAGCATCCCTAGCCACCACAAAGGTGTTCCTGAGACAGGAAGCAGGAAGACACCGTTTAATATGAAATTTAAAGAACGGGAAATCTATGCACAAGGTGTATTCCCACATAAGACCTCCTGCGCATGAAAACAGTAAATTAAGGAAGAGGTTTATGAAGCACGATAAAAGTTGTAGAGAAAAGTGGAAGGTGTAGAAAAATGGAACAACAGTGAACCGAAAAAAATATGGTCCGGAACAAAACAAAAATTTATTTCAACAAATGGAAGGCCTACCTAAAGTTCAGCTCGGGACCTCATATTTTTCCTTTCGGGAGTCCTGGTTTCAGTAGATACAGTTGTCGTGTCTCCGTGAGGGGACGCAGACCTGACAAACGAAGCTACATTTTCTGGTCTCACCTGCACGACTTCCGGTCGACTGGAGAGCATTGTGCACGCAATTCTAATTCGCTCACAATTCCTGCTCATGTAAAGTTGATTTCCCAGAGCAATGCCGTGTTTCAACTTCGTTAGAAAGCAGGAAATGTAGTGTTTTATGCATGCTGTCACAGACTGAAAACTTGTAAATGAGGAATGTTTTATACAGAAAGCATTGTAAAACTATCAATGTATTAGTGCTGGTAAAAACTGTAAGGTCTGTGTTAACGGGAACAAATGGCTGGACGTGATAGATGTTCGTGACCGCTCGGAAATTACGAGACTAAGTTGAACCATACTGCGCATTTAGAAGTTCCAAGATACAGCGTTTATGCATAATCATTTCAATATGTCCTGAGGACGGAGAAGTTCAAAGACGCGCTTCTTATGCAAAGTTATTTAAAAATTTACCGAGGACAGGGGAATTCCCGAAACACATTGTTAATTAATGGATAATTATCATGAAATTTACTGAAGACGCGGAAGTTTCCGAGGTATAATATTTATGTATAATTATCGTGACCGCTTATTAACAGATTCTTATTGCTGCCAAAGGCTGTAAAAAAAATTTGCTCAGAAATTCGAGGGCCGAGCGGGGCTATTGTTCTCTGGACAAAGGCGCTAGCCTGGCAGTCTATTGGTCAGACGCCTGGTGTCATCTGAAGCGTTTATAGCTGGGCGCTCTTTATCTATTCAGACTTCGCAGTCACCTCGAATTATAAAAACTGAAATGTGAACGAAATATTAGTCTATTTTAAAATGGACAATAAGCAGTTTGTTAACAAACTGAACTGAATATCGAGAACGACAAACATAACAAATCAGCGTAGATTGTTCGCAGGAGATCGACTCAAATACTCGCACTCCAATGCGTGATTATTTCTCCATGCGTTGTACATGAGTTTCCTATTGCTTAAAAAAGTCAAATTTAATTAATGTCTTTGTTTATTTTTTTAGAAAAAAGAAGAAACTTTACGTTGTTGTATAACTTAAGTCTGGAAAACATGAACAAAAACATTTTTAAAAAATTTCATGCACCAACCACGAGCTTTGTATCTAAACTCACTCATGAGTTCGACTAATGCCCATTCTTAAGTGAAAAAATTTTCAAGTAAAAATAATCGGTATAATTCTAACCTTTTCTGAAAATATTCAATATTTCCTCAATACAAAAAACTGGAAAAACTATAATCGAAGAGAATTGTCATTAGTAGCATTTTCTTTTGCCTCTAAATAAACACGAATCACGTTTCCGCTTTTTCGGTAGGGGAGCGAAGCACGCGCATTAACAAATAGATTACTATTAAAAATCAGCGCTAACTCTACATCAGATAGGCAATAATGAAATGTCACGCTTTTAATAAAAAACTCAAATTGAATTATGTACATGGAAACGTGAAGCGAGTAAATTCTTTGTTTATGGAGATAATTGAAAATAATTCTCATGTACTCGTATACTTCACTTTTAATTAATGTATTTACACAAAAAAATTTTGAGTATTCTATCTAAAACATACAATATATATATATATATAATATTAATGGATCAGAGAAGCAGACAATGTTTTAGTTATTGCGTTGATAGATGAATGAATTATCGCCATCTGGTTAGACAACTGTCATCGAGTCCCCAGGCCTTTATTTGTTGGCGTACCAGCGTCATGTAACAATTAAAAATCTTTAATCAAAATAAAAGACGAGGCCAACATCCGTATCTGCTAATAAAAATTGGTTCTTGGGACCCACGTATTCAAAAAAATTCCAGAAACGACGGAACATTATTTTGCTTTACAAAAATTAAAAAGGTTGAGGTGTATAAATTTTTCCAACGTGACTAGCATTTTTTAGAAAAATGAAGAAAAAGAACACGGCCACATAAGGCTCAAAGTAAAATCTAAAAAAAGGATTCTCCCAACAAATGCATTTGGATCAGTGAGTGGCACATAGCTGAAAACTACGCGGAAGAAAATCTCGTCCCATTGCAAAGACAAGTGATATCGACACCTCAGGGGGAGGGATATAAATATCAGGCCTTTATACCAGAAAAACGGATGCTTTTTAATTTTTTTAAAAGGGATCAAGTTAAAAGTGCAAAATCTTCATGATTCACAATATTAAGTTCATTGTTTCACTTGCAGTGCACTCTGTGAGCAGAGAAGAAATACACAACCCAGTTTTGCAGTACAATTGCTTCACAGCGTATGTAATTTTGGCACCATTTCAGGTATCTACGATACCTCCAACTCGAACATTAAATGACCCTCTGAAATGCGTAGGTCATATGGACTCGCATGAGAAACTGCTCAAGTGTCTTGGTGATACGCAAGAGAAATTGTCGCTGCTCCCATAAATTCCGCGCCCGTGTTTGGCTGAGCAATCAAAGAGCATAACACACCTCCTTGATCTTACTTTATGAGCTGACCCAAATTTGATCGCTGTTCCTAGATGTCCAAATTATGGAATAGGAATTGAATGACACAAAAAGAGCCAGCTGTATTATGAATGGAATATTAAATTGTAAATATAAATTTGAGCTTTTATAGTATTGACTGTCAACAAAATGCTGGTGTAATTCCTTTAATATTTACACGGTGAGAGAAAGTTATGCACTGATAGCATAAGCAAAAACTACTCCCAGAGCAGAAAATCGCATATTAAAACACTTGCCTAAAAACTTATTTTTGCATGTGTCATTTTTGCTGTTTTAGATTTGAAATTTTATGTGCATGCAAAAAAATCAAACCAGTAGTAAGTACTGAAAGATTCTATGTAGGTGACGATGTCCCCCTCTCACAGAATGGAGTTTCTCTCTGCGCTACCTTTTAATAGATTTTGTGCCAAAATTAACTTAGACTAATTGGTGAAGGACGAGATCAGATGACATTTCGCGATGCTCTGCTCACTTTCTTTCTCTCTAACACGATTAAAATCTCAAAAACATCAATGTATTTGTCATATCAATTTATCTGTCATATTATACATGGAGGATGATTTTGGAGGTTAAGTGTCTCGTAAAATTAATGGAACATGCTAACAGTTACCATGGAATTTTCAGTAGATTACGATACGAGTATATAAAAATCCGTTCACTATTCAATTACGCCCTTTTTAGCGCGTGTTGTATTCCTGTAACATCGTTCCACAAGCGACTGTGATCACACGGATTCGCACGCGATGTGAAGTCACTTCATCATCACACGTGTGCGCAGAAAAAGTGAGGTTCCATTCCAACTTTTTCGCCGAGGCATCTATAATTTTTAGCCGTGTATGTATTGCTTGTGTAATGGGTGGCTAAAATCACATGTGGAACAACTGTGGAAAATGAAACTGGGGTTACAGGCTCGTGCCCAGAACGCGTCAACATTCTGCTGGTTCCAACGCATGTACAGCGATAAGGCTAACAGCGCAGTTTATAGCAGATCTTGTGATTCGCACGTCCATTGCAAGGAAGAGGCACATGTTCCACAGGTACTTCAAATATCAAGCGTATTATGACGTTCTCCGCATGTGGGCCATATATGTACCAGTAAGTAAATGGCGCATTTACGTACCAGTACAAATGAATGATATTTAATCTGTTTCAAACCCTTTTTAAAGAAAAACTCTTGTCATGCGAGGTGAATTGTTATCGTGCAATTGTATTTTTCATATTTATTAAGAAAGATGAAACTGTTTTCGAGCAGTTAAGTCGATTTACCAGTTCTGCTACTAACAACCTAACCAAACCAATCGTTAACAATTGCGGAAACGCGGGGAACGTGCTAAATAAATGTGAAGCATGTGCCTCTTCCTTGCACTGCATGGAAATGCGCTTGTCGTAAACTACATGTGCGTAATCGTAAGCCACAGGCACCATTAATGTGTCGTTAATCATTGATACGGAGTGTCATCATTCGTATGCTTATGATTTAATAAGAGCTTTATATTGTCTAATTAAATTTTGCGTACAAGGTTTTAAATTCACTTGAAACAAACCAACACTGATCTCGAAAATTCATAAAGGCTTCATCGAGACGTCGTCTGTATTCTAATCTTACACCTTGCGCATTACTTTGATTCTCGAGTTGCTTTCTTTTCATGTTTCTCTAAGTCATAGTGTGCGTTGGTAGTATCATAGTGATAAAATCTCATAATCGCTCACTTACATCGTCTTCATCACTGGTTCATATTTAAGATCGGAGTAGAAATTGAAGCACACGAAAGCAACCATGAGAAGAAAATACTTAGAGAGGGTGACGACTGAGAATCAATGTACAAGATCAGCTTTACCAATTATTGGATCATCAAAGCCAAAGCGGAAGAACAGATGCATTTCTTCTTCGAAGCCAGACTTTGAAAGATAGACGACGCTAACACTCGTACCTGGCATGGCTTGAGGGGAGCAGTTGTCCAGTGGAGCATGGAGAGCAAGAAAATGCCTTGACAAGCGAGCTTTTCGCCCATGCCAGACCAGACAAGCGGTAAACAATTTGAACAAAATCTGGATGCAGAATTTGAGTGAGTGGATGCTTTCATCTCAACTTTAAGAGAAGAAGAGGAGGCGGAATCGTAGTAGAGTGGAGTTGGAATCGTAGTAGAGTGGAGTTGGAATCGTAGTAGAGTGAAGTTAAAATCGTAGTAGAGTGGAGTTAAAATCGTAGTAGAGTGGAGTTAAAATCGTAGTAGAGTGGAGTTAAAATCGTAGTAGAGTGGAGTTGGAATCGTGGTAGAGTGGAGTGGCAATCGGGACTGGACCCCGAGTCGCAATCGGGACCCAGAGCCGCAATCGGGACCCAGAGTCGGAATCGGGACCCAGAGTCGGAATCGGGACCCAGAGTCGCAATCGGGACCCAGAGTCGGAATCGGGACCCCGAGTCGGAATCGGGACCCAGAGTCGGAATCGGGACCCAGAGTCGGAATCGGTACCCCGAGTCGGACTCGGGACCGAGTCGAAATCGAAACCAAGTCGGAATCAGAACCGAGTCGGAATCAGAACCGAGTCGGAATCAGAATCGTGGACTCGGAATCGTTGAGTTGGAATGGTGAATTAACTGACATTGAAACGCGTATTTCTTGTTTTTTAAGAACGGAAGCTATTTTTGTATACTTCGAAGGAAAAGTAGCCCCAGAGTTGGTGTCATTTGGCGAGTGGATTTCAGACAAACGAGAAATTTAATTTATATTTATAACTTATTGATTATGCACTGGACTGCACCACAGCTGCCGCATGAGCCCGTCAACATGCAACACATACTGTACCATAAATCAGTAGAGGCTTCTTCACACTCTCAATGCTAATCGTTAAAGAAATAATTGTAATTTTAACGTTATACTGAAAAAAGGCTCTCTCATTTTCTTGGCCCTTACTGAAGCTTGGCAGTTTGACGCAGGCATCTATGCAAGATATAACGAAAATTAAATTTCTGTCTGAGGATTATAGCATATAATTACACGGGAAGACGCTTTCCTTTACGCCTCTCGGAATTCAACCGGAAAGTCATCGTCTTAACATTTTGACTTAAACGTGATCCACCGGTGGTCAACAACGGGATTTTTATGATGCTGACCAACCAGCAGTCGCAAATTCGGCTTTCATAAATACTCAATGAAAACTAAGCGAAGGCCCAATCTATTTAATATTCATTTTAATCAATTTCAATCTCTAAAATTAACTCCAATTTGAATTGGATAATGAACTTTAGTTTAACTCACCGCAGTTAACGTCTTAAATCCACGAATTATTTCTATAGACGGCCAGAAAGAACCATCAAGTCTTTCGTAATTTGAAAATAATTTTCTTGCAGAAATCAATGTCTCGCTTAAGCACTGAATAAAACGCCGAGACGAGAAAGCTCCGCATGCATAAGATCCCCGTTTGCTTCTCACTGGATCATATCCGCATCCACCTCAAGGATCACAATTAAATCGTTTGCAATTACTCATCCTGCAAAAGGGCGCGAAATGTTGCCGTGTACTGAGAAACGCTCGCCAATTTTGAGCAGCAGACGTGCGGCATCACGGAGCAAGGGTCGATCTCTCATCCCCACCTTTAAGGCAGCGCGGCGGCAGAATTTGAGCAGCACAAGAGCTCTCGAAATTCTTGAAGCGGGAGTTGCTGGTTCAAATGGAATTCCGAGCCGCATATCAATGAGCAAAACTCGAGCTAGGAGCGTTTTACAAAGCGCAGGAGCGAGCTGGACGCGCAAATGTTGGGCGATCCGGATTTGGGACCGGCGCGCCATTTGCGCGGCCAAATATGACGCGAACATCACTATATGTAGTTGTGTCCTTACTGTCCGAGAGCGTTCTTTGCTTTTAATATTGTCAATGGCGGCGAGTGAAGCGTGTTTACAAAAGCCGCAAGAAATAGCTACAGCATGTGTGCGTGAAAGGTACGGCCCAGCGATTGATTTTGCGTCTCAGTAATCAAATCTGTCCAAATTCGTTAACAAAATTCTGCAGATAGATATCACATAAGTTAGTTTACGCCTCCATAACCGTAACGAGGGCGTTCCAAAGAGAGAAAGGATGAAGGCAGCACTTAGCATGGAGTTTAGGGATCGCGGAATCTATGCCCAAGTTGTTTCCTACACATGATCCCCTGCGCATAGAAACAGTAAGTTAAGAAGGAACGCTATGAAACAAGATCAAAGTCGGAAAAAATTAAAGGTGCTGAAAACAGGACAACAGTGAACCGAAAAAACATGGTCCTTAACGAAACAAAAAACACATATTCCAACAAAAAAAACTGACCTAACTCATAGTCCGGGACCTTGAATTTTCCCCCTGGGAGCGCTAATTCCCATAGTTACGATAAGGAATTAAATTCTAGAGACGGCATGCAAACACGAAGTGTGACATCATGCAATGATACTAGTAATACAGTCCATAATGACAGAAAATGTGAACCAGACCACAGTAATATAGAGAAAAAAATCAGCAGCGCAATCAGTGGATATCTGAATGCATCTTTGATGAACTCGCGTCCAAAGCCGACACGGTAAACTGAGGAAGACGATGACATTTTGTGTCACATTTTTGGAAATCAGCCTGTCTCTTTTGCAATAAAGTTAGGAAGGTACTTTGTTGCATTATCAGACTGGTCTGTTTAGAACGTCTATTCTTGGTCATTCTTTAGAGAAGGACGAGAGTAATTTGATGTTAAAACATTAAAGCAGCTAGAATATTAAGATCACACTACAACACAACACCGGGTCCCCACAGTACAATGTCGGGTCACCACAGCACAACGCAGAGTCCCCACGCAAAAAAGCGCAGTTTGCACACAACAAAACAACACAAGAGACACCACCAGTGACACGGGCCCGCACGACCAGAGAAGCGCGCCGTAAATAACTGAGAGCAAAGCAGGCAAACGACACCTCGGAGCCGCAAACAAACTCTTTCTTCTCGGGCCCTAATTGCCCTGGAGCGCTATGGTGCCAAATCACGGAACTGAGCAGGTGTTTTAGGAAACTAGAGCTATTAAATTCTTGAGATGAGCGATAATGATTATAAGATGCGATTCGGATTTCATTTCAAATCGGAAAGCCGAATTGCATGACAAAATTTGAATGTTAACTATTGTTTTTGAGATAAAATATTTATAGTAACTTCCATAATTTTTAGTTTTCGTGCATTTTTCAGATGGTAGTAGATGGAAGTTTCTAAGATATTTCGCCCTCTTTCAGTATTAGTATTCGAAAACGCAGCGAGAGTCACGAGATAAAACCTTCATAGGAAAGTCATCTAATGTGAAAACAGTAAACTGTACAAAATGTGGTCGTTTACGTTCAAGAACTCAGACTTGTAGAAACAAGAGACAAATGTTATATCGAGCAGAATTGGTAATTGCAGTTGCTTAACATTTAGGCAATGCGTTCAACTAGGTAAATTGCTCATTCACGTACTGGTATGAATGAATACCATTTTATGTTTTGCGACATCTTTAAGAAATAACTTTTCATTCGGAATGAAATGTTATCGTGCAATTGTATTTACATATTTCTTAGGAAGGATAAAAATGTATTCGAGCATCAAAGTCGATTTCCCTATTCTGCTACTTAAAACCTAACCAAACCAACTGTTCACAACCGCAGAAACACGGTGAACGTGTTAAGGACTTCTAAACAGTTCCAGCGACCATTTTCATCGGGAAAAATGTACAAGAGAAAGCATACCAACATATTTTCTCATTCTCATAAGATCAGTTGCATTATAAGCGGTGGGAGAAACCTGAAGGAAAGCAAGTGAAGATTAGATTAGATTATTAGTTAGTTTAAGCCTCCCCATCCGCAACAAATGCGATCCAAAGAGAGGAATGAGGAAGGCACCATTTAGTATGGAGTTAAGGGAACGCGGAATCTAGGCAGAAAGGGCATAGAAACAGTTAGTTGAGAAATAAGATTATGAAACAAGAATAAAGTTGACGAAGAAATTAGTAGGTGTTGAAAAACAAGACAGCAGTGAAACGAAAAAAGGTGATTTTTATTTCAACCAAAAGAAGGCCTACCTAAATTTCAGCTCGGGCCCTCACATATTTTCCCCCTGGGAGTGCTAATTCCCATAGATACTATAGTTGTATTCCCCTGAGGGGAGAAAAAAAGTAAAGGAAATACAGCGTGTCTGTCCATAAAGCCTTAACCATTTCAAAAATATTATTCGGAATGCAAATGATAAGATATTTTATTCAGATGTGTTCTATTGTTTATTTCAAAAGCTAAACTCGTTAACCCTCGCCACAACTGCTGTTAACGTCGTAGCTACTGTGTGCCGTTGAACACTGGCCACTGCTTGCAATAGTCCGTTTTGAGGTCGGAAATTACGAGTTTACAGGTCCCCAGAGCGAGAATATCTCAAGGTTCTCGAGACGAAATTCTCCTCAGCGTAGACACACAATTCCGCCCACCCTCGAGTTATGCGACAATGAACTTCAACTTATGCGGAACAAATTAAGACTTAGTTATTCAACTAATGCGGTGCTTAATTCAACTTGTGAATAATCAGGACTAATTTTAACGGTATAAATTGTGGCTCGAATTCGATATTTTGTTACTCCAGGATATTTCAAAATTATTTTGGAAATCAAAGACAAGAGGAAGTAAAAATTAAACAAGTGTGTAGAGGCACCACTACCACCAGTAACATTCAAGATTTAAATGCCATGAAGTAAATTGTAGATCTCCAAATTTTGCACATTGCGTGATCTGAAAAAATAAAAATAATGCATCTTGGGCAATGTTTATAGTGTGTCTCGACTGAAACTCTGTTACAAAATAATTAATTGCAGAAGGCATTAACTTGAAGTCAAAAAACGGTTCAAGTCATATGTTAGTCATGTACAGGCTGTCAACGAACAATGTACCCACTGAGTTTAAATTTTAATATTGTGTATCTATAATACTGCAGGACAGTTTAATTCCGATATACAAGTTGAATTAATATATCTGAATCAAATTATCCTACAGTATCACAGATACACATCAAAATTTAAGATCAGTGGACACATTTCTCATGGTTTTGATTATATGTTGGGCGATCATCGTACAAAAGGGCGGCAAAAATCGGAATCGATCGGAATTGATCGGAATTGATGTATAAAAATATCATCATAGCGACATTGGACTCGGAGGCGACTGCGTTTTGACAAGTCGCAGGAACACCGGACACTCCCAGTGACGCTGCTCCGGTCCTCCATATGCATGACCGCTTGATCACCAGCATATCTGATCGCAGGTACTAGGTGCAAGTGCAGATGGTTCCAGTTAATTTAAACGTCGGGCGTCCATAGCTCACCATAGACTGAGTAATTCTACCTCACAATTCTAGGATCTACCTGGAATGTGTTGTGTAAAATTAATTTGGGATCTATGATGAATATGAAATCTAGCTCTAGGAATGCAGCGTCTACAAAGGCTGTTGACCTTTTAAGGTCCGGATTAGATTATGGATTATAAGTTAGTTTAAGCCTCCCTAACCACGGCAAAAATAGAGCGTATCGAAGAGAGGAAGGAGGAAGGCACCATTTAGATAAGAAAATGAGGAATCTATGCAGAAAGGATATAGAAACAGTAAGATGGGAAAGAAATTCATGAAATAAGATAAAAGTTGAAGAAGAAAGTCAGAGGTGCTGAAAAACAGGACAGTAGTGAACCGAAAAAAGGTGGTCCTTAACATAACAAAAAACATTTTATTACAATAAAAAGAAGGCCTACCTAACTCTCAGCTCGGGCCCTCACATTTTTCCCCTGGGAGCGCTAATTCCCATAGATACAATAGTTGTATCCCCCTGAGGGGTTTAAGGCCCGGAAGGACTCTACGATCCTCTTTCGAAAATAGCCTCAATGTATTGTATTTCTCGTTTAATTAATTCCCTAATGTGTTCTTCGGAGTTCACTACCGAGTGGTAGTTCATTCCTCATCCTGATATCGGTGACTGCCTGATGCCGGCGCCAGTTTAGTGACAGTGGTTGTGATGACGGTAATATGAGTACAAAAATTCCTACGTTAAAGGGTTAAGTTAGAGCTGAATTGTTTGCAATATCTTTGGATGTCTCTATAATTCTACACACGTGAATTACGTTAGGTGAAGTCTTAATATTTGAAAGGAAAATGAATGGTTGACGATTCAGAACGGTCACTTCAGATACCAAGTTAGCAAGGAGAAATATTATGCAAAGACGGAATTCTACAGTGTAACCCGAGTGCATCAGACCAGCAGCTTTCGCTACTATGTAGACAGAAGGTGCATCGCACGACCAGGAGAGAGGCGTACATAGGAATTAACGTGTTGACTACGTAATAGTAAACATGCGTACTACTAGGTAAATTGCTCATTTACGAATCGGAATCAATGAATAGCATTTTAATTATTTCACTTCCTTGCTTTAAAAAAAATATTAGCGTAAGTGTTGAAATATTATCATGCGTTTATGTTTTCAAACGAAAAATTATCATGCGGTTATATTATCAAACTTCATGGAAAAATTAGAAATATATTCAAGCAGTAAAGCACGTTCATCTATTTTGCAGCTCTAAGCTAACCAAACCCACTGTAGCAACCACACAAATGTAGTCAACGTTTTAAAAGAACGGGAGACAATAAGCGCTGCTCGCTTAGTTACACGCAATTCTACTGTAAAAAGCTACGGCAGAACTCATTGTGTTCCTGCATGGATATTTTCTTATCAATTCGTTTCAGCCTCCCTAGTCCAACAAAAGCGTTTCTGTGAGAGGAAGAATTAAGGCATAATGCTGAAAGAATTTAACCCTACCAGACCTGAGCCCTTGAAACTAACTGTTAAATATTAAAGCCCAAAAAATCAATTCCAAGACATGAGGGCAGAAATTCACAATCGCTAACCATGAAGTTTAACATTGATCGGTTGGTTATTTTTAGGTTGAACGCATTTTTTCTCGTACTAAGCAAAGTATCGAAAATTAGACACAGCGGTATACCGGCAGATTCTGAAGGGATCGAAAAAAATTGGTACAGCGGTGTGGTAGGTTTATGGGAACAAGGAATACACGTACAAGATGCGTCCCTACATCCTGCTCATAGGAACAACAAGATTGAAATAAGTTCATAAAACAAGATAAAAGCTGAAGAAGATGGTGATAGTTGAAAAAAGGACCACAGAAAACAGGTAAATTAATAATCCATAACAAAAAATAAACCTATAATTTTTCAAAAAATAAGGCCTAATTATCCTTCAGCTCGGGCCTTAAATTATATCGATATGAACATTAATTCTCCAAGACGCATTAGCTGCAACTCCCCGAGGGGCAGGGCGAGAGTTACTCCAGATTTTAATTGCAAACCATAATTCGTTTCCAGCTCACAAGGAAGTGACTGCCATTAAACTGGAGCTCCATAACTGCGGGGCTGAATAGCGAAGTTGAGAGCTCACCCTTTAAGTGCACTTCTGCAGCCTTTACGTGAATATAACCTCCTTTGTTTCCGGTGCACTCCAGTAAAGTTCAAACGAGGTATGCTCCACAAACGTATCTCCAGAGCATGTCCATGGTTTACGGCAATGGAAGGAATAGAGCTTCGTAGCTTTAAATGTTTCAACTTGAGTAGTGATAGCAAATATGTTATTATATGGAAAGTGTCGTAGAAAATCGGTGAGTGGTTTCATGAAACATGCGACATCGTAACTGAACAGTTTTATGGCGTGAAAGTCGATACCTTGCATGGAAGAAAGATGCGAGAAATTGCGGTTTCAGATCATCTTGATGTCGAGCTGGACGAGGAAAGTTAGCTTCTATACCTCGATGCCCTGAGCACTACAGCATAACACGTTCGACATAAATTGGATTCTCGGTAGGGGAGAATTCAACGTTTTGGACTCGAGCAAAACATGCTAGATGATATTTAGTTAAATCAAACCATCAAATAAAATGAAAGACTAACATCTAAATTAAATGCGATGTTGAATGTTATTTACCGTAAAAACTCAAACTAACAATTTATACCGGTTAGCGACCAACAAAGTCTTTTTAACGTTCCCATTAAATCATCGGGATTGGCCAGCGAATTTTTGAACCGATTTGATAAAGCACCTACGAAGATCCGCATCCATCCTTGCCAGTCAGCTACGGAAATCATTGAAGGTCAAAAGATACACGAGCGTTCTCGGATCAAGTTTCTCACTCGAGCATCCCTCTTCTTTTTTCCCTCTACCTTCTCGGACGTAAATTCGAGACTGAAACTCGTGCTGTCACGAGGGCAATCAATCTTACACCGCTCATCTCGAGCGCCGCGTTTTGCTGAGGGTAATAAAAGCAGCATTCGTTGCGCATTTACTCACATGAGCTCGCAAATACAGAATGTTTTTATAAGTATTACTCTTATGTACGTATTTGTGTTTCATAAAATCTTGCTGCACATGAAATGGCAGCATAAATTATTTTCTGAATACCGTTATCTGCATACTTCGCAAAATATATTACTCTCTCAGCAGCACGGGACCAAATAACAAAGCGCTAAATATACTTTAGCATATGAAGAAATTTTTCCATCAAGTAAAGCGATGCAACCAGAACTTTCTGCTTCTTTGTGGTCCTAGAAGCAGAAGCTCCGGTCAACTTTATCTAAAAGCCGCGATTTTAGAACGCATGCAACATGACACGCCTGACGTCATGGGGACATCTGCACAGCTTCACCGGCGACGTTGATTTGCAATATATTTTAGCTTTCGTCGAAGTATAGACCCATGCAGTTTTGGCCTGACAGCACTGCTTCGGCGATAAGGTTTTATTGCGGCACTTTATTTGGCACACCACCACTTGTGGCGCTACAATTTTTGGCGCCGCACCATACTTGGCCAGGCATGGACCCTTGAAGAAGCCCGGAAGAGAGATTCAGAGTAGAGTTCGAAGGTCGCAATAGCGACAGTATTTCTTGGTCTGACGAGGACCTACAGCAGAGATTGCTGGCTCCATGGAGTGGTCGGTTGGGCTCTAACGTCAATACTCGCATTGAGCTTTCCATCACAGGGAAAAGAAGAAAAACAAACAGAAACTAGAAAAAAGCATGCTTTAATAAGAACAAATGTCATGATTTACGATTTTCAGCCCGGAATCGAAGCTCAAAGAGTCGCTTTCGCGTCACAGCGGGAGATTGACGAGAACGAGATAAGAATAGCTTTCCGATGCAGCAGAAGCAGCTCGTACGTCAACTGTTGTAGACCCGTTGCCTATAACATTCATAGGAAGGGACAGTGTTTGCTTCAGCGATGGCAATAATTCACAATCTTAAGCGTTTCGGTCGGTGTGTGTGCGTGTGTGTGTTGATGGAACAAAAAGCAATTTACGAATAAGAAGCAAGATAATGAAGTAAACGATTGAGGATTTCGAAAAGTTATACGCTGTTATGAACGAAACTGGTCTCCAAATGAGTAATATCATGAAAACTCACAACGTAACATTCCTGTTTTTTCTGTGGGAGTTTTCTGGCTTTCAATATTGCAACATGCGCACAATTATTTATTTTATTTACACCCTAGAACATGGGGTGCAGTACTATCCCACCAACACTTCAAATCATACAGGGGTGGCAAACTACACACGGTTTTGTGGACAAAGCAGTTAGCTTTTTTAAAGTAATTGATTTCAGACCCGGAGGGCTGAATGATGAAATCTGAGGCACAAAATAAAAAAAAACACCCAAAGTTTTAATTTTTCCGCCGTTAAAATGGTGAAGTAATGCAGATTTGCAAGCTCTGGCCTGCCTCGAGAAGCGCTCACTTCCTAGTCTCGCCGACCGAGCGAGCTGGGCCGCATACCTCAATCAGGGGACAGCTCGCAAGAATGTGTTCCATTTATTGCAGTATTTATTCATTAAATTTGATTTGAAGTAGAATAATGCACAGAAATGATGAAAACTAAGCTCATGGATCATCATGTGTAATGAACAAATAATTCACGGATTCCTAATTTTTCATATTTATTTCTGGTTGAATAGAGAAAAGGTACGACGTGAATTAACTTCAACAAAATATAAACTCTACAGTTAACTTTATACGACCACTGCGAACTTAAGACTACAAGAAACTGCATTCATTCCTCACTGAACTGCAGAAGCCAGCAGGAAACTGCCTAAAGTCTTCTATTATTTCACAGAAACCTATATTATTACCCAAAATCTCTCGCATTTCCATACGGCAGCAAGACCACATATGGGGGCCATAATTCAACATTTTTCAAGAAAACAGCGACAGTGATCAACAGCAAACAGCGTACTCGGTGAAAAAACGTTAGCACTGTCGAACACGTCAATTTTTTCATCTTTTAGTATCAGTTAAAAACAAAATATATATTGAATCAAAATGACAACATTGAGACAGTCAAGAAGACATCTTCAGACAGGAAAATGCCATCTCAGCCAATTTTATATTTCTTCCTCGATGGTCTTGTTCCTTTCAAGGTCTTGACAAAGAAATGGTCAGTGTCGCGATTTGTCACGGTCAATTCGTCGAGTTTTGGGTTAAATTGGATTAATCAAAGTCGGAGGATGAAAATGAACAGGAGCCATCGAAATATGGTATCGCCCGGGGAAGCTTTGAGCGCACCCTTACAATCGACGCTTAAAATAATTTTATTAGGAAGTCCAGTGAATCTGAGGAAACGGGTCTGTTAAATGATTTAGGTGTGGCGCAAAACTAATTTACTGGGGAATGATTCTCGGAGATACCCTGAACACGACTGCCATAGCTTAGTTTAATGACAAATTTACTTCAAGACTGAAACAAACCCCTGTGTAACTTATCACTGGTCCTACAGTCTCGGCGATAAAAATTGCATTCGAAGACAAGAATTGAATGCGACGTTTTTATCATTTGGAAGTAGAATAGGGAAATGAAAAATTCCTTTTAGATTACAGTTTCAGTTATTCGTTCAACAAAGAAAACCCGATACAATTTGTTCGAAAAATTTGCATCTTATTATAAAAATCGTAATCGGTAATTAATTTTCTGTAATTTTAAGTAATGGCAGACAAAAAATTGACATCACTACGAGCACGAACATAACACACCGTGCTGCTTTAACATGGAAAATTTTCCAGCAAACTTTCTAATTACCCAGCGTCGATGCACAGTAGTGCTGTTTTCTAAAGTACTGAACAAAATGCTGAATGTTTTAAAATATTTTCCAGCACTTTTAAGAATAACAGCTTCATTCATCCGTGATGAAATGATAACAATTAAAAACTCACTATATTTACATGTCAACTGAATAACTGAGCTGCAACTCACGTCAAAAAACTGGTCAAAATCAATGACACGACCGAGTGAACGGATGATATTTCAATATACGCTCGTAATAAACCACAGAACAAACATCTTTATAATTTCACCTTTTATTTCCTTTGGAAACATCCAACACATTGATTGCAGTATGACCCACCGGTGGGTCGAGCTCAAGTTTTTCCAGCTGCAAAACGACCCTATCGATGGGTCGTTTTAAAAATTTCTAACAATCATTTCAAATTAATGGCATTTTATTTTATCCAGTTAATGTTCGCTATTTATGAAATTTTTAACAAATTTTGAGTTTAAATTTGAGTTGGATATTGAACTTCAGTTTAATCTATCGCAGTCAATGTGTTAAATTAAAACGACCAAAATTAAAACAACTAGTTTTTCTTTAAAATTAATAACCAGTTTTAACGTCTACTGACGGTAGTGCAATGAACGCGTCACTAAAGCCACGTCATTCAAAGCTAAGTAGAATAGTTTTTCTTGTTCAACTAAGAATTTTAATACTTCTGCGTGCATGACAGTAAAAATTAAACTAATTTGGCAATGGAAACTGTAATAGAATATCAAATTTTCAATAGCGAATCAGAGTATCAGCTATGTTTTCAGATACAATACAAACTATAAAATGAAAAGCCTGAAAAACCGACAAACGCGTATGAGAATGAATACGCAGAATGCAAATTTATGGGAAAGATAATTCAGCGCTTAATTTGCAACAGCGTTGTATATAGAATACACATCTCGCAAACTCACTCCCATTATTTCCCTTCTTAATATTCTTAAACGAGAAACCATGCAATAAATTTCAAATTAATAACTGAACTATGTCACGGAAAGCTTAAAACTCATTTCCTTATATTTAAAGAGTGTATGTGTAACTTTCAAAAACGATTTTGAAAAGATTAAATAGCGACGTGCTCCAAAGTTAACATATTTCAAAAATATAGAAACCAGCTTTGTAAGCACGCAGATATTGCAGCCGGTCAAAGACACACCAAGCGTCACCTAACCTGAAAAGTTGGCTGTAGAGCTGCTGATTCTGAGACCGTCAAGTTCAAGAAAATGAGCGTCAAAGTTTGGAAAGACGTCTCATTATTTATTGATGCTTCTCCTCAGCCGCTAATTCACGAAGTGTTCAGTGAGCTGCGTGCATTGCAGAGCAAGAAGGTATGTCGGCAGCAGTCTCGCACACGCAGAAATTAGGTGTGATGAAATGGTGTTCCAGATATTTGTTAAAGATAAATGAGCAAGGAAGGGAGACTTGCTTACAGATAAAAATACTCCTCGCATGAATGAGCGAGAGAATTTGTTGAGAAAGGTTTGGAAGCGATGAGTTTATATTTTCTTGTGGCAGCCTGTAGCACGACAACTGAGTTGTTTAATATTAATGTGATACGTTTACTATTTTTTAAATTATCTATTAGCAATGAGGAGTAAAGATTCAAGGGGAATTATTTTGTGGAAGCCTAAATATTTTCTAACTGCACAAACTGCAACTAGATAAAAATTAGGTGAATAATAAGAATGATGAGTTCAAATAAGTTATTATTATTATTATATTCCTGGTTTTACCACCGCAGCCGCACAAGTGTTGATCTCAGCAGTGATTCTCAGTTTTACTGGTTTCCCGCGTTAAGTTTTCTTGTCGTTTCCGTATCAGGGCAAGTTGGTTCCGTAGTAGTTAATCCACTGCGTAGGCAAGTTTCACTTTCAGATGTAGTTGTAGAAGTTTATTTGTCTGATAAAGTTGTACAACGGTCCCCCAAACTTAACCTGGTCGCCATCTCCAAGGTAACCCTCCAAGGTGTCCGGGGGACGTCCGCCAAACCAGAGGTTCCGCGCAGTATCATGACACCGACACTCGACAAGTATGTGGTGCACTGTCAGTGGGGCCTCACAAGCCCCGCACGTCGGTGCCATGCCCCCCTCCATCAAATGTCCATGAGTGGCGTGCGTGTGGCCAATGCGTAGTCGGCATAGTTTCACTTCCCAGTTCAAATAAGTTTTCATACCCATTGAAGCACAAGAAAGTATTGCGGTTAACAAAAAAGTCACGAGGATAATGGTACAAGTCAGCATATAAAACAGAAACGAAAACAGCTCTAAAAACTTAGGCAGTAAAAGTCAAGAGTGAAAGTGACAATAAAATCAGAAACAAGGGAAGGACAATGAGGTAATCGTCAGAGTCAGTAACGTTCAGACTGCTTAAATAACCATGATTACTACGCATAAAAATATTTTTGAAATTAAAGCATTGTGAAAGAATTACAGAATAATTTTACTACGCGATAATCATTTGCTCGTGTGAATTGAGATAATTAATTATCATATCGATGTAACAGAACAAATCGAGTTTCCCAGAAAGAAAGTTTTAACTTAAATTAAGCAATTTAACCGAGATTTTCAGAATTTTACTTTGGAAAACGTAATTATAGAGTCAAGAAAATGAAGTCTGCCGTACTACCAACTCCAGGAACGATGAGAGCGAATAAACTCCACGGTAATGCAAACCAGCATTTAAGTAACTTTCTAAATTCCTTATAGTTGAAATGAAGTCCACGGTATTTGAAACTAACATTCAAGTTACTTTTCCACAAAGGGAAATTAAAATAAACTCCACGTTAATTGAAACCAGTATCCACGATACAATTTTCAGTCAATAAAACTTGACCCCACTGCACAATATTGCAAAATAAACAGTTCCTACCTACTGGTAAGCTCTGATGACCAGCTGAAATTTTCCAAAACTACATAGAACATGGTGACAATAAATGCACCATAGTTCATGACGGAGGCTTCCCTCTCAAATCCCTTCTTCGCTTTCATTTCAAGTAATCAAAGAATCGCTGCGTAAACAAATATCTTCCTCAACTCATACCGTTCTTTTCTGCGGAGCTCGTAACATTTGTTCACGAGGCGAACTGCTGCAGCCGACACCGGAGTTCCGACCGCGAGCAGGGCCGGGGAAGATCACACTCGGAGGGGCCGCTGCCTCATTGCCAGTGAATTTGGGAGACAGATGGGGACAGGTGGACAGACGCGGGCTGACGGCAGCAGGGTTTCCTGGCTGACGGCAGCAGGGCTGACAGCAGCAGGGTTGCCTGGCTGACGGCAGCAGGGTTGCCTGGCTGACGGCAGCAGGGTTGCCTGGCTGACGGCAGCAGGGTTGCCTGGCTGACGGCAGCAGGGTTGCCTGGCTGACGGCAGCAGGGTTGCCTGGCTGACGGAAGCAGGGTTGCTTGGCTGACGGCAGCAGGGTTGCCTGGCTGACGGCAGCAGGGTTGCCTGGCTGACGGCAGCAGGGTTGCCTGGCTGACGGCAGCAGGGTTGCTTGACTAACGAAAGTGAACTGGCTTGAATGACAGCAGCAGAGTTGCCTGCGTGTCGTGACAGACGTGCCTACTAGTCGCGACAACAAAACTACTCCCCACTACTCGCTGTCTGGTTAAATTCGCACAAAATACGTGCCGTGGAGTTGCAGGGGGGCAATACGGGAGCAGGGGATGAGCAGGGGATGGGGGAGGAACAGGTGGGGGCTGGGATTTTAAAGAGGCACCTGCCACGCTCAGGTGAGTTCCGTCCCCAACACAGGGAGAGGAACGCAAGATGCGCGCAGAACACCACGGAGGCTCGGCAGTTTGACTTGCAGGCACGATTTTACGTAGAACCATTGCGTATGGGGGAGAAATGCTTCCAAAGTAATGCAGAACCAATGAATAAGGGGAAGAAATGGTCCTGAAGTAATGAAGAACCAGTGAATATGAGGAAGAAATGGTCCTGAAGTAATGAAGAACCAATGCAAATGTGGGAAATATGCTCCTTACGTAACGCAGAAAGTACCACTTTGGGAGAAATGCTCCTTAGTTAAGCGCACACACGGGTATTGAGTCACGGTGCCAAAGAAGTTGTGCATATGTTTCGCGTACCCGAATGGTAAAGAAGATAAGTGAGGTGCACGAGCTGTTGATAAAAATAAGCTGAGCATGAACCAGTATTGTGAAAGAGAACAGTCAGTTGAAGGTTTGTCAGCGGTGAATTACTATGGACGTACTTATCTCGCAAGTAAAAAGAAGTTCACAACGATCTGCTAAAAGAGATCCAAAATCAACTATCACGCACTGGGGTCTGGAAATTTAAGATTCACTAAAAGAACAACATGAATGAGCATAATTAAAGTGCGCTCAGGATCACGTATCAAAAAACCTGCCCTAGCCCCTGCCGGGTACATGTAGGACCAGCTGCCTCCAACGCATGCAACTAGCGACCATGCTGTAATAAAACGAGTGCAACCACAAAACAAATGCAAATGAAATGCAGACTCAGCGCAATGAAGCTTGAGGGGAGCAGCTTGTATTGAGTTAAAGCTTTTCAAAATCCAGGCACAAAAAGGAACCCGGATTGGTAGCGTTGGGGTACGGGGCACAGCTGAACATTTTTTAAATTTTTTTGTGGACTTGTAAATGTTTTACAGCGCTGCAAAGTGCTACGCAGGACTTCGTGCCTAGCGTCAGATTGTGAGCTTTTTCACCCATACACCCATCACGAGCTTTTTCAGCTTTCAACCGCCATCTCAATTCAGAAATTAGCCCTGAACTAGATAAGATACCATCTGCCGTTTATTCGAGAGGAAATTGATCCCAATTGGACACCATCTGGCGTTTATTGAAGCTTAAATTGTTCCTAACTGGATATCATCTGCCGTTTATTAGAGAGGAAATAGATCTCAATTGGACACCATCAGACGTTTATTGTAGGATAAATTGTTCCCAACTGGATATTATCTGCCGTTTATTAGAGAGGAAATTGATCCCAATTGGACACCATCAGACATTTATTGTAGGATAAATTGTTCCCAACTGGATATCATCAGCCGTTTACTAGAGAGGAAATTGATCCCAATTGGACACCATCAGACATTTATTGTAGGATAAATTGTTCCCAACTGGATATCATCTGCCGTTTATTAGAGAGGAAATTGATCCCAATTGGACACCATCAGACATTTATTGTAGGATAAATTGTTCCCAACTGGATATCATCTGCCGTTTATTAGAGAGGAAATTGATCCCAATTGGACACCATCAGACATTTATTGTAGGATAAATTGTTCCCAACTGGATATTATCTGCCGTTTATTAAAGAGGAAATTGATCCCAATTGGACACCATCTGACGTTTATTGTAGGATAAATTGTTCCCAACTGGATATTATCTGCCGTTTATTAGAGAGGAAATTGATCCCAATTGGACACCATCAGACATTTATTGTAGGATAAATTGTTCCCAACTGGATATTATCTGCCGTTTATTAGAGAGGAAATTGATCCCAATTGGACACCATCTGACGTTTATTGAAGGTTAAATTGTTCCTAACTGGATATCATCTGCCGTTTATTAGAGAGGAAATTGATCCCAATTGGACACCATCTGACGTTTATTGAAGGTTAAATTGTTCCCAACTGGATATCATCTGCCGTTTATTAGAGAGGAAAATGGTCCCAATTGGACACCATCTGACGTTTATTGAAGGTTAAATTGTTCCTAACTGGATATCATCTGCCGTTTATTAGAGAGGAAAATGTTGTTTATTAAAGAGAAGTTTTGTAAAAATGGAAAACCTATTGCAGCAGGCCTTATTTTCTTCAAGGGAACTGTAAAATTGATTTATTTTAAGTTAGTTTCAGCCTGCCATACCACAAGAAAGATATTCAAGGATAAAGGAACAGTTTAGTATGGAGATAAGGGAACGCGGAATCTATGCACAAGGTGTGTTCTCGCAAAGTATCCCGTGCGCATGGAAACGATAAGTTGAGAAAGAAGGTTAGGAAACAAGATAGACGTTGAAGAAGGAAATCAGAAATGCTGAAAAACATGACAGTACTTAACTGAAAAAATAGTCCTTAAAATTTCCAAAAATCCCTTTATTTTTATAAAAAAAGCCTACCAACTGTCAACTTGGGACATCACATTTTCCCCCTGGGAGTGCTAATTTCTATAGATAGAATAGTTGCATCTCTCTGAGGGGGGTGGGCGGGACTGGAAGAAAGCAGAATCATTTAGTTTTAAATTTAAAGACCTCAAGAGAGCATTCATTTATTCACCGATGAATCAGATTAGATATGAATCAGATTAGATTATTAATTTCAGCCTCCCTAACCACAGTAAAGGGGTTTTTGAGAAAAGAAGAAGGAAGGCCCCGTTTATTATAATCAAGTGCACAGGGTATTTATACTAAAGGAGTGCGTCATATCCTGTGCATAGAAACAGTAAAATCGAAAGCAGTTCATGTTCATGAAATTATATTGGACTTGGAAAAGGAAGGAAAATATGTTGAAAAAATACAGCAGTGAGCTTCCAAAATATGGTTCGTTACAAATATTTATTCTATTTAAAAAAATTCCTACCTAAACTTCACCTCGGGACCTCACAGCTTTCTGAAAGCACATATTCTCATTGGTACACGAATACATCAAGTATCTAGGCATTCAAATATTTGCATATAAATCGCCTATGCTACATCTATCATCGTTATCGATTATCATCTTTAAAGTTGTTCAATATGTTGTACCCGGTGAATATCCTCATTAAAGTTGTGTCCAGCTGTTGTACGCGCCCATTATCATAATCAGAGTTATCACCAAGGGTTCTAAATTGTCATAGAATTTTCAGTTTTGTAGCATTTTACTCTATATAATAATCATGCTAACCACATAAATGCTAGGCCAAATTACACACAATAGCACTCACCATATTTCTAAAAAATTCACGATAATCATGCTACCCACATAAATACAAGGCCAAATTACACACAATAGCACTCACCATATTTCTAAAAAATTCACGATAATCATGCTACCCACATAAATACAAGGCCAAATTACACACAATAGCACTCACCATATTTCTAAAAAATTCAGGTAACAAAGTACTTAAATTTCACCTGAGGAACAAACGATTCGATTTGTATTACGACATAATATTTAAAAAAATCACTCAACACAAGCTGATATTATCTATCTAATTTTGTTCATCCAATTTCTACAAGAGAAATGACGACGAAGAGAAAGGAACAACATGCAAGCACCACGCGGGCCCCAGCAGCGGAGACAGGGATGTTAGAGACGACAGAGTTATCATGCCACAAATTATCACTGACAAGCACAACACAATTTTTAGAAGCGACGTGAACGGGTTCACAATACAGAAGTTGTCCACATACAAACGAGTATACCGAGAAATAGTTTTCTTTACCTTTAGGGTCTCATTTTTCCATCACTATTTTATCTGATGTTTATACGCCAAGAGCTAGCGTATTCTCTCCGTAAATCTTATTTTGATCAGCTCTTATCGGTGCATACGCTTTGTTTTGGGGAAAAAAGCGCCTGTGATAATGGGATCGTATTTGAATTGCCGCTAATCAAGGCACATGTTATGCGTTGGTAAAATAAGCACCTGTAGTAATGGGATCCTATTTTAAATGGTAATCAAGATTCACGTTTTGCTCATGCATGTAAATGAGCATCTGAAGTAATGGGACCTTGTTTCAATTGTTAATGAAATCACATTTGTGCGTAGGTAAAACAAGCTCGTGTTGTGATGGAGTTGTATTTTATCCAGCTCTAATCGGGCTGCATGATCTCTAGTAAAGCAAGCACCTGTACAAGGGGAACTTGTTCTAAGTAACTCTCTCTAATCGAGACTCGCGGTAAAATTAGCACCTGTACTAATGGCATCTGAAGCTTCAAAACTCACCCATTTCGTCGATGAGAGGAGCCATGCGTAGCGTCGCTCCGACCAGGATGATGCTCATGAGAAAAAGCACGAGACCTGTGGCCATGATGGACCAACGTACTTTTTTGGGCAGCTCGTCTTTGTTGTGACTGGGTCGAACTCGCTCCCTAGATCGGCACACCTTCGCAGCCTTTTTGGCAATCTCCCGTCTTTTCTTCCTGCGAGCCTTGGCCTTTTGCAATCGACTCATACACAACAGGCTTCTTTGTATCTCGTTAATTTGGCTCGCTTCGAGTTCTATGGCACTGAGGTTAATGAGCGAACAAGACGTAGACATGAGCAAAGGAGCCCCCACCGTCGCTGGGATAACCGAGAGAGCTGGATAATCTTCATCGATTCTCTCCTCGACGATTGGATCTTCGGTCTGGATGAAACTTATGGCATCCCCTCGCACAGAGGCAATGTCTCTATCTTCTCTACTACAATGCGGAGCTTCGATGTGAATAGTGGGAGGCACACATGGACTTACTGTATTTGCAGCGCTGTTACTTGATTGTGGTCTAGAAAAATCTGTGGTAGAAAATTCATCGTAGGTTTCGATGGTAGATTGTCTCATGAGATACAGACTCTGGTTGTCTGATCCGCTTCGTAGGGATGATTGTCTCGTTAACCGCAATGAGCTCGAAGACTCCGTCGTCGGTTGGCGCTGTAATTCCCTGATGAATTTCCTGGAGGATTCGACGGATTCTTCAGTGTCTTGTCTTCGGAGTCTCTCTCTGGAGTAGCCTTTCGAGTACCCAGAGTCAGAGGAATCGGTTGTCCACTGTCTGCGCAGCTCTCTAGACCTGACTTTATTACAACGACGGTCAGCATCGCAACTCTCACTCGTTCGTTGTTTCCTGAGTCGATGAGCAGGACGAGTTCGAGACACGTCGCTCGCACTACTGATGGATTCTTGGTGATGCAGAGCGCGGCGATGCGGCTTGAGATGCCGAGGTCGGTCGAGGCCGACCAAATCGGCGCCCCAAAGCTGGGCCACCGCCGCGATGCCGGAGGTGTGGGCATCGCCAGTTTGAGGGGACGCCAGCAGTTCATCGTCGGTGCTGGTCGCCTTATCTTCGCAGCGAGACTCTTCGCTAGCCGCCGCCATGCCAGCCGCGGAAACTGGCGTTAGCTGCCGGCACATGGTGGTTTGCGCAACGTCGCCGGTACCAACCGAATCATGGGAACACGAAGGATCGCCGGGGCTGTCTGGACCTTGTGAGGAGGGAGGTTGTGAGTCGCCAGCAGTGTCGGCGTCTCCATCATCGGTCGGCCTGCCAGAACAGTGCCAGGCGACGTGAAGACGCGCTGGCCGACGTCTGCTTGTCCCTCTGATAGTCGCTCATTCACATAGACAGATCCAAGTCAAGGGCAGGCTGTTGGCCGCGGCAGCCTGCAATTTCGACGGATCTTGAACGCCCACAGAGAGCGGAAAATAAGCGCCAGGCTTATTCTCATCTGAACGGGATCACCATCGCTGAGAATACTGCTAATTTTATATTAAAAATTTGGCTCACTTGAGTTCAAAAGAGCTAACAACACTCATGTAAAGTTCCCTGGAATATAGAAGAACGTAATTTAATGTTAGTAAGAAGCCTGAAATGTTCAATTCAATATCTTCAAAGTAAAAACAAAAGTGATATATTAGATGAAATAAGTTAGTTCAAGCTTACCCATCCACAAAAAAGGCGTTTCAAAGAGATGGAAGAGAAATAACATGTTAAGAAGGAAGTTTGTGAAATAGATTACAGTTCAAGAAAAATCTAATCGATGCTGAAAAAAATAATAGTGGACGGAAAAAAGATGCTCGGCAGCAAAACAAAAAACTATTTCTATTTTAATAGAAGCAAGGTGTACCTAACTCTCAATCGCGACCTCACATTTCACCCTGGGAGCGCCAATTCCTTCATGTACAATAGTTGAATCCCCCTGAAAGGAATAAATGTGATAAAAGTATCTATGAATCCATACATTTATGTGGAAAAAATTTCGATTTGTGATAGCGCAAAGTGAACATATGCATAAATAAGATAGCACTCCGACAACACTGGAGCCTACATTTCAACGAGCCATCATGGAACGCTTTCCAAAAAGTTATTCATCGGTATTCAATGACCGTAATGTGGTCTACATTCACCGCAAGTTTCGATCCCGCTATAACTCAGGTAATAGATTGAATAAGAAGAACAATACACATTAACACGCACACTACAAGGCACCAAAGAACGTCCAAGGGGTTTCAATGCTGAGATATGGGGAAATCATGACAAGTGCGGACGGCAAACGTTGCTTTCTTCAAAAGCTCATTGGCTCTGACAACTAACTAGAGATTATACTGTAATTGTATTACTTAACCCATGTTAAAAAAACGTCAATAAATAGTACGGCAAAGAAAGTCACTTTTATAAGATTCATTATAGGTCTTAAAACGATGTGTAAAAATGAACAATTGAAACGATAATCTTCAGGTTTTGGATCAACACGAAATCGTACTCGACAAATCGACCCAATGTACAAACCTATGATAACACAGACTACACAATTTGCAAAGGGAAGAAAAAATGAGTATTTAAATTGCTTTTATGAAAAGAAAAGAAAGGATTCTAAAACATAGAAAAGTTTAACTAAAGATAGTTGCAGTTCTATAGAAATCATAACACAAACCGAAAATCCGCATTTGTGAGCACGCGAGCGCAGCGCAACCTACACGGGGCTGCGAGGGGAGGTTGTACGGCGGCTCTGGCCCGCCTTCTGTGAGGGTCCGGTGTACTGTGAGGGTCCGATGTTCTGTGAGGGTCCGATGTTCTGTGAGGGTCCGGTGTACTGTGAGGGTCCGGTGTACTGTGAGGGTCCGGTGTACTGTGAGGGTCCGGTGTACTGTGAGGGTCCGGTGTACTGTGAGGGTCCGGTGTACAGTGAGGGTCCGGTGTACAGTGAGGGTCCGGTGTACTGTGAGGGTCCGGTGTACTGTGAGGGTCCGGTGTACTGTGAGGGTCCGGTGTACTGTGAGGGTCCGGTGTACTGTGAGGGTCCGGTGTACTGTGAGGGTCCGATGTTCTGTGAGGGTCCGATGTCCTGTGAGGGTCCGATGTTCTGTGAGGGTCCGGTGTACTGTGAGGGTCCGGTGTACTGTGAGGGTCCGGTGTTCTGTGAGGGTCCGATGTTCTGTGAGGGTCCGGTGTACTGTGAGGGTCCGGTGTACTGTGAGGGTCCGGTGTACTGTGAGGGTCCGGTGTACTGTGAGGGTCCGGTGTACTGTGAGGGTCCGATGTTCTGTGAGGGTCCGGTGTACTGTGAGGGTCCGGTGTACTGTGAGGGTCCGGTGTACTGTGAGGGTCCGGTGTACTGTGAGGGTCCGGTGTACTGTGAGGGTCCGGTGTACTGTGAGGGTCCGGTGTACTGTGAGGGGCCGGTGTACTGTGAAGGTCCGATGTTCTGTGAGGGTCCGGTGTACTGTGAGGGTCCGGTGTACTGTGAGGGTCCGGTGTACTGTGAGGGTCCGGTGTACTGTGAGGGTCCGGTGTACAGTGAGGGTCCGGTGTACTGTGAGGGTCCGGTGTACTGTGAGGGTCCGGTGTACTGTGAGGGTCCGGTGTACTGTGAGGGTCCGGTGTACTGTGAGGGTCCGGTGTACTGTGAGGGTCCGGTGTACTGTGAGGGTCCGGTGTACTGTGAGGGTCCGGTGTACTGTGAGGGTCCGGT
This sequence comes from Morinoia aosen, assembly GCA_030386875.1. NCBI lineage: Eukaryota > Metazoa > Arthropoda > Malacostraca > Amphipoda > Talitridae > Morinoia > Morinoia aosen. The sequence goes on from CM059563.1 coordinate 14,722,296, forward strand.
GTACTGTGAGGGTCCGGTGTACTGTGAGGGTCCGGTGTACTGTGAGGGTCCGGTGTACTGTGAGGGTCCGGTGTACTGTGAGGGTCCGGTGTACTGTCAGGGTCCGGTGTACTGTCAGGGTCCGGTGTACTGTCAGGGTCCGGTGTACTGTGAGGGTCCGGTGTACTGTGAGGGTCCGGTGTACTGTGAGGGTCCGGTGTACTGTGAGGGTCCGGTGTACTGTGAGGGTCCGGTGTACTGTGAGGGTCCGGTGTACTGTGAGGGACCGGTGTACTGTGAGGGTCCGGTGTACTGTGAGGGTCCGGTGTACTGTGAGGGTCCGGTGTACTGTGAGGGACCGGTGTACTGTGAGGGTCCGGTGTACCGTGAGGGTCCGGTGTACCGTGAGGGTCCGGTGTACCGTGAGGGTCCGGTGTACCGTGCGGGTCCGGTGTACCGTGCGGGTCCGGTGTACCGTGCGGGTCCGGTGTACCGTGCGGGTCCGGTGTACCGTGCGGGTCCGGTGTACCGTGAGGGTCCGGTGTACTGTGAGGGTCCGGTGTACTGTGAGGATCCGGTGTACTGTGAAGGTCCGGTGTACTGTGAGGGTCCGGTGTACTGTGAGGGTCCGGTGTACTGTGAGGGTCCGGTGTACTGTGAGGGTCCGGTGTACTGTGAGGGTCCGGTGTACTGTCAGGGTCCGGTGTACTGTGAGGGTCCGGTGTACTGTGAGGGTCCGGTGTACTGTGAGGGTCCGGTGTACTGTGAGGGTCCGATGTACAGCGCAACCCATTGACTGTTGCAGTACGTGCAAGCCATTGAGCAGAGCATAGGCTACGGGTGCTTATTTTTATAGTAAAAGAAGGATTGGATGCAGTTGTTGACTAGTTTAAGTCGAAATTAATGCGCGTGAAGAGTTTGGTTCAAAGCCAGAACACGTGTTCCTTTAAAATTTCCGATAAGTAAACTAAAAACAGCAAAAAAAATATCCTTGAACATCTAGTAAAACAAACTACACACAGCTGGAGAAATTACTTTAGGAAAACCTCAAAATTGCATGTCACGAGCAATTTCAATTACGTTTAAACTGTCGCAGTTCCCACCGACTGCCATTCGGACTCCAAAGTTTGTGAACTGGAAAAATCGCTGCCGGCAACAATTACAGCACGCGACGGCCACGCTTTAGAGCCAATAAAATGTTCGCAAGTAAAGCAACAGCGGCAGACTCGCGGTGCCTGTTGAACTCAAAGCTGATGAACTACGTCCCTGACACCGAGATTTGTGCAGCAGCGATTTGGTCACACGAGAGTACGGTGAAAGGTAGGCTAATAAAGCAATAACTGTGAAGCGAACGATCTCAAAAAGCATGAAAACAAAGAGACAGACAGCAATGCAAAGCGAAAGCTAAAATTCACAGGCGCGCTGCTTGTTGAAAACCGAAGCGAGAAATTCCTGGAAAAACGCATAATAACAATACTTTTACGTTACACCAAGTGTGATGGTGGAACAGAAAGTGAACAGAGGCGATAAATTCATAGAGGGCCGCAAAGTGAAATTAACAGTAGTAGACAATAACAATAAATACAATATAAATAATACTAGTAACAGTAATAACACTACCGAGCGAGTACGATGGTGGTACAGACAGCGCAGCGCCGGTGGAACAGAACAGGAGTGCGCAGCGCAGGTGGAACAGAGCAGGAGTGCGCAGCGCAGCGCGGCCTGTACACGCGGTCTCCCTTAAACTGACGCACCTCACGACAGATGTCAGAGGTCGGTCGGCGTGTGCCAGGCGAGGGTGGGGTGGGGTTGTAGTGAAGATAGGCCAGGGTTGTAGTGAGAGTTGGCGGTGGGGTTGTTGTGGGGGTAGGCAGTGGGGTTGTTGTGGGGGTAGGCAGTGGGGTTGTTGTGGGGGTAGGCAGTGGGGTTGTTGTGGGGGTAGGCAGTGGGGTTGTTGTGGGGGTAGGCAGTGGGGTTGTTGTGGGGGTAGGCAGTGGGGTTGTTGTGGGGGTAGGCAGTGGGGTTGTTGTGGGGGTAGGCAGTGGGGTTGTTGTGGGGGTAGGCAGTGGGGTTGTAGTGGGGGTAGGCAGTGGGGTTGTAGTGGGGGTAGGCAGTGGGGTTGTAGTGGGGGTAGGCAGTGGGGTTGTAGTGGGGGTAGGCAGTGGGGTTGTAGTGGGGGTAGGCAGTGGGGTTGTAGTGGGGGTAGGCAGTGGGGTTGTTGTGGGGGTTGGCAGTGGGGTTGTAGTGGGGGTAGGCAGTGGGGTTGTAGTGGGGGTAGGCAGTGGGGTTGTAGTGGGGGTAGGCAGTGGGGTTGTAGTGGGGGTAGGCAGTGGGGTTGTAGTGGGGGTAGGCAGCGGGGTTGTAGTGGGGGTAGGCAGCGGGGTTGTAGTGGGGGTAGGCAGCGGGGTTGTAGTGGGGGTAGGCAGCGGGGTTGTAGTGGGGGTAGGCAGCGGGGTTGTAGTGGGGGTAGGCAGCGGGGTTGTAGTGGGGGTAGGCAGTGGGGTTGTAGTGGGGGTAGGCAGTGGGGTTGTAGTGGGGGTAGGCAGTGGGGTTGTAGTGGGGGTAGGCAGTGGGGTTGTAGTGGGGGTAGGCAGTGGGGTTGTAGTGGGGGTAGGCAGTGGGGTTGTAGTGGGGGTAGGCAGTGGGGTTGTAGTGGGGGTAGGCAGTGGGGGTAGGCAGTGGGGGTAGGCAGTGGGGGTAGGCAGTGGGGGTAGGCAGTGGGGGTAGGCAGTGGGGTTGTAGTGGGGGTAGGCAGTGGGGGGTAGGCAGTGGGGGGTAGGCAGTGGGGGGTAGGCAGTGGGGGGTAGGCAGTGGGGGGTAGGCAGTGGGGGGTAGGCAGTGGGGGGTAGGCAGTGGGGGGTAGGCAGTGGGGGGTAGGCAGTGGGGGGTAGGCAGTGGGGGGTAGGCAGTGGGGGGGTAGGCAGTGGGGGGTAGGCAGTGGGGGGTAGGCAGTGGGGGGTAGGCAGTGGGGGGTAGGCAGTGGGGGGTAGGCAGTGGGGGGTAGGCAGTGGGGGGTAGGCAGTGGGGGGTAGGCAGTGGGGGGTAGGCAGTGGGGGGTAGGCAGTGGGGGGTAGGCAGTGGGGGGTAGGCAGTGGGGGGTGGGCAGTGGGGGGTAGGCAGTGGGGGGTAGGCAGTGGGGGGTAGGCAGTGGGGGGTAGGCAGTGGGGGGTTCGCAGTGGGGGGTAGGCAGTGGGGGTAGGCAGTGGGGGTAGGCAGTGGGGGTAGGCAGTGGGGGTAGGCAGTGGGGGTAGGCAGTGGGGGTAGGCAGTGGGGGTAGGCAGTGGGGGTAGGCAGTGGGGGTATGGGGGTAGGCAGTGGGGGTAGGCAGTGGGATTGTAGTGGGGGTAGGCAGTGGGGTTGTAGTGGGGGTAGGCAGTGGGGTTGTAGTGGGGGTAGGCAGTGGGGTTGTAGTGGGGGTAGGCAGTGGGGTTGTAGTGGGGGTAGGCAGTGGGGTTGTAGTGGGGGTAGGCAGTGGGGTTGTAGTGGGGGTAGGCAGTGGGGTTGTAGTGGGGGTAGGCAGTGGGGTTGTAGTGGGGGTAGGCAGTGGGGTTGTAGTGGGGGTAGGCAGTGGGGTTGTAGTGGGGGTAGGCAGTGGGGGTAGGCAGTGGGGTTGTAGTGGGGGTAGGCAGTGGGGTTGCAGTGGGGGGTAGGCAGTGGGGGGTAGGCAGTGGGGGGTAGGCAGTGGGGGGTAGGCAGTGGGGGGTAGGCAGTGGGGGGTAGGCAGTGGGGGGTAGGCAGTGGGGGGTAGGCAGTGGGGGGTAGGCAGTGGGGGGTAGGCAGTGGGGGGTAGGCAGTGGGGGGTAGGCAGTGGGGGGTAGGCAGTGGGGGGTAGGCAGTGGGGGGTAGGCAGTGGGGGGTAGGCAGTGGGGGGTAGGCAGTGGGGGGTAGGCAGTGGGGGGTAGGCAGTGGGGGGTAGGCAGTGGGGGGTAGGCAGTGGGGGGTAGGCAGTGGGGGGTAGGCAGTGGGGGGTAGGCAGTGGGGGGTAGGCAGTGGGGGTAGGCAGTGGGGGTAGGCAGTGGGGGTAGGCAGTGGGGGTAGGCAGTGGGGGTAGGCAGTGGGGGTAGGCAGTGGGGGTAGGCAGTGGGGGTAGGCAGTGGGGGTAGGCAGTGGGGGTAGGCAGTGGGGGTAGGCAGTGGGGGTAGGCAGTGGGGGTAGGCAGTGGGGGTAGGCAGTGGGGGTAGGCAGTGGGGGTAGGCAGTGGGGGTAGGCAGTGGGGGTAGGCAGTGGGGGTAGGCAGTGGGGGTAGGCAGTGGGGGTAGGCAGTGGGGGTATGGGGGTAGGCAGTGGGGGTAGGCAGTGGGGGTAGGCAGTGGGATTGTAGTGGGGGTAGGCAGTGGGGTTGTAGTGGGGGTAGGCAGTGGGGTTGTAGTGGTGGTAGGCAGTGGGGTTGTGGTGAGGACACATGGGAGAATAGTGTTGTAGTGGGGGCAGGTGAAAGTTGGGGTAATAGTGGTGGCAGGCGAAGGTTGGGGTTGTGGTGGTGACATTAGAGGGTTGGGGTTGTAGTTGGGACGGAGGGATGTTGTAAGGAGAGGAGGGCTCACTAAATGGACCAGGCGTATAGCGGTCAAGTAGGCAACGGCGCGTAAGTCGCTCGAGTTAGCCAGGCGTTGTGCGTGGGCTGGTCATTGAAAATTGCGGCGCTGATCAGGAGCGAAGTGGTGACGTGGGTGGTGGATTAGTCATTCAATGAGAACCGGCGTGTGAAACCAATTGTAGGCCGGTGGGCGAAACAAATTGTAGGCCGGTGGGCGAAACAAATTGTAGGCCGGTGGGCGAAACAAATTGTAGGCCGGTGGGCGAAACAAATTGTAGGCCGGTGGGCGAAACAAATTGTAGGCCGGTGGGCGAAACAAATTGTAGGCCGGTGGGCGAAACAAATTGTAGGCCGGTGGGCGAAACAAATTGTAGGCCGGTGGGCGAAACAAATTGTAGGCCGGTGGGCGAAACAAATTGTAGGCCGGTGGGCGAAACAAATTGTAGGCCGGTGGGCGAAACAAATTGTAGGCCGGTGGGCGAAACAAATTGTAGGCCGGTGGGCGAAACAAATTGTAGGCCGGTGGGCGAAACAAATTGTAGGCCGGTGGGCGAAACAAATTGTAGGCCGGTGGGCGAAACAAATTGTAGGTCGGTGGGCGAAACAAATTGTAGGCCGGTGGGCGAAACAAATTGTAGGCCGGTGGGCGAAACAAATTGTAGGCCGGTGGGCGAAACAAATTGTAGGCCGGTGGGCGAAACAAATTGTAGGCCGGTGGGCGAAACAAATTGTAGGCCGGTGGGCGAAACAAATTGTAGGCCGGTGGGCGAAACAAATTGTAGGCCGGTGGGCGAAACAAATTGTAGGCCGGTGGGCGAAACAAATTGTAGGCCGGTGGGCGAAACAAATTGTAGGCCGGTGGGCGAAACAAATTGTAGGCCGGTGGGCGAAACAAATTGTAGGCCGGTGGGCGAAACAAATTGTAGGCCGGTGGGCGAAACAAATTGTAGGCCGGTGGGCGAAACAAATTGTAGGCCGGTGGGCGAAACAAATTGTAGGCCGGTGGGCGAAACAAATTGTAGGCCGGTGGGCGAAACAAATTGTAGGCCGGTGGGCGAAACAAATTGTAGGCCGGTGGGCGAAACAAATTGTAGGCCGGTGGGCGAAACAAATTGTAGGCCGGTGGGCGAAACAAATTGTAGGCCGGTGGGCGAAACAAATTGTAGGCCGGTGGGCGAAACAAATTGTAGGCCGGTGGGCAAAACAAATTGTAGGCCGGTGGGCGAAACAAATTGTAGGCCGGTGGGCGAAACAAATTGTAGGCCGGTGGGCGAAACAAATTGTAGGCCGGTGGGCGAAACAAATTGTAGGCCGGTGGGCGAAACAAATTGTAGGCCGGTGGGCGAAACAAATTGTAGGCCGGTGGGCGAAACAAATTGTAGGCCGGTGGGCGAAACAAATTGTAGGCCGGTGGGCGAAACAAATTGTAGGCCGGTGGGCGAAACAAATTGTAAGCCGGTGGGCGAAACAAATTGTAGGCCGGTGGGCGAAACAAATTGTAGGCCGGTGGGCGAAACAAATTGTAGGCCGGTGGGCGAAACAAATTGTAGGCCGGCGTGGCGAAACAAATTGTAGGCCGGTGGGCGAAACAAATTGTAGGCCGGTGGGCGAAACAAATTGTAGGCCGGTGGGCGGAACAAATTGTAAGCCGGTGGGCGAAACAAATTGTAGGCCGGTGGGCGAAACAAATCGTTGGTCGGTGCGCGAAACAAATCGTAGGTCGGTGCGCGAAACAAATCGTAGGTCGGTGCGCGAAACAAATCGTAGGTCGGTGCGCGAAACAAATCGTAGGTCGGTGCGCGAAACAAATCGTAGGTCGGTGCGCGAAACAAATCGTAAGTCGGTGCGCGAAACAAATCGTAGGTCGGTGCGCGAAACAAATCGTAGGTCGGTGCGCGAAACAAATCTTAAGTCGGTGCGCGAAACAAATTGTAGGTCGGTGCGCGAAGCAAATTGTAGGCCGGTGGGCGAAGCTAATTTCAAACTGGTGCGTCTGTTTAGTGAGCCGTGGCGCAAAACGAGTTTCGAACCGGTCCTTGAAAGTGATTACAAGCTGATACGCGAAAGTAATGCCAAGCCGACGTGCGAAATTAATTGCGAACTTGAGGCGAAGCAAATTTGTTTTAAACCGATAGGTGAAAATTTTGTGTTTGGAACCAGTGCGGGAGACTCATTTATTATGAACTAGTGCGCTAGAACATATCACAGGTGTTGCTATGAAGATAAAACTCGCCAAATTTTAAATGATGTGCAGCAAACGGGGAGGACTGGCTGAAGAGAAGATATTTTCTAAGCGCCGTAGCTTACTCTCAACTTTGATGCACTCTCTCTCCTTAGAATACTAGGCAGATGAAAATCATCTCTACAACCTGATTGTAATGATGGAGCAATGGCTGGTGAAAGGAAAGATGAAGTAGAAGGAAGGTGGACATCAACAGCAGCCTTGAATTAAATGAACTCACCATCGAGAGCTTATAGGGAATACGAATTTCAAGTGGGAGTAACGAAGAGAAAAAGAGATGCGGCCGCCGATTGAAGCAGAACATCCACCTATAACAGACAAAGGCCAAACGTTTTCCATGCTCTTTGTAGTTCGAAGGAAAGGATATTTTTCTGAGTTACCGTGACGGAAAATCGACAGCAAAAGGAACTTTAGTGAATGTGGAGAGAGAAAGAAAAATTGTTAATGAAAATGGCTATGAGAAATTTTTGAACAACAGTTGATACGCAACAAATACGGCTGCTTTCACAAGCTTCAAAGATACCGCTCATGCTTACAAGCCTGCATCACGACTTGTGTTAATCACGGGGCTCAGCACGAGAAGAATTAAAGTCGCTTCATAGCTCATACTCTTATGACGGAAGAAATTTACAGAGGGAAATAAAATTACCAAAAGTGTGCAAAGTGCGATCGAGATGGTGATGCGTTTAACATACGGTTACTAAAGAAAGAAGAATAACGAAATGAAATGCATAATGTATGTCATTTATATTTGAATAAAATTATGAAGAACATACAACAACTTCGGCTCTCTACAAGTGAGCAAACTTGAATGAAAGTAGCAAAACAAGCATGCTTATGGTAGCATGAGTGAGCTGTAATGAAATGTGAACGGAATACAGACAATTGGAACATATATATAAACTGGCGATTGTGACACGAGTCGTCCCCACCACCAGGCAACTGTGACAGGAGTTGACTCATCACCACCTGGCAACTGTGACACGAGTCGTCCTCACCACCTGGCAATGGCGACACGAGTTGAATCATCACCACCTGGCAATTGTGACACGAGTCGCCCTCACAACCTGGCAATGGCGACACGAGTCGCCCTCACAACCTGGCAATGGAGACACGAGTTGACTCATCACCACCTGGCAATTGTGACAGGAGTCGTCCCCACCACCTGGCAATTGCAACAGGAGTAGTCCCCACCACCTGGCAATTGCAACAGGAGTAGTCCCCACCACCTGGCAATTGCAACAGGAGTCGTCACCACCACCTGGCAATGGCGACAGGAGTCGTCCCCACCACCTGGCAACTGTGACACGAGTCGCCCTCACCACCTCGCAATTGCGACAGTAGTCGACTCATCACCAGGTGGCAATTTACGAGCCGAGCTGCAATCAAAGCGCCTAAATAGAGAGCCGAACTCGATTTGAAGGACATGAAGCGCGTTCGTGCGGAGCGAATTCTATTTAATTTGAACTCCGAGACCAGCCCACGCACTGCTCGAGTGTGAACGGCACCGTGCGGCAAGTCTACACTTATTTCCAGTGAATATGAAAACAATGGTCAACGTCATAACAAAGCTCAATTTAACAAAACCCAGTAATACCTTTCAGAGTTTCCTGCATTGACACAATTGCGCCGGAGCTAAATAGGATTTTGTCGTCAGTAATCCATTTGCAGGCTCCAATATTTCTCGATAAATCAATGGCAGCCGCTCCATGCCAATACAAAATACCTCAAACTAATGCATTACACTCTATAGTCCGTAATCTGAAGCCTGCGATCGGCATCAGCGTACAATGCTCCGAGATTTAAGGGTGGGGAAACTTTACTGTCGAAATCCGCTCATGAGAAGCGTAGGGAGATCATTAAAAATACTTTACGTTCGATAGAAATACATATAAATATGTAATCGGTTTAACATGCACGATAGATCGCTATACAATGAATCTATATTACGAGCTAATTCCACATGAACAAACGAGTCATTATTGACTTATCCTTTTCCTCAAGTACTCAAGCAAATTGGCTCTATGCCAACGAAGTATCATTCACCTAACTTTTTACTGTTGAATAATACACGAATTTAATCGCGAAACACTGGAATCCAAGCTCGGTGACTCTTCCATGCGTGCTGGTAAAACCAAGCAAAGATCGTTGAGAAAAATCGCTGACATGCGCGTATGCAAGTGAGTAGCTCTTCCCGAGCTCGGCCGTGGCAGCGTGGTTCCATTTTTTTGGCTTCTATTATTCTGCATCTGATCCACATTTGCTGGCGTTCGTCATCAAAGCAGCTGTAAATTATCAATAAATACTTTGATTTATCCATTAATTTAACCGTTAATTTGTACTATTTAAGCATTCAGAACGACATTTTCTCAACAAAGACCGTTGGGAAAAATCGCTGACACGCACACATGAAAGTGAGTAACTCTTCCTGAGCTCGGCCGTGGCAGCGTGGTGGCCCCGCGTGGTCGATTAAGCGTATTTTTAGCTAGCGGGACAAAATTCTCGGAGACGCCGAGGTAGTTTTCCCTCGAGTGAAATTACTCTCTCGAGAAAAAATCTTGCCGTGAAAAATCGAAGAGAAGTTGTCGTAAGATGTGCTCATTTGGGAAAATATGAGAGGGAAATAACGCGGATAAGTGAAACAAGTCGAGGTATAGATTGAAGACTGTAAATTAGTTAAGCCTCCCTAGTACATATGAAGGTGCTCTCCAGGGAGTATAGAGAAAGGCACCATTTGGTATGGAGTTAAGGGAACAGGGAATAAACGCAACGGTGTGTCCGCACACCCTGCGCATAGACACAGCAAGAATGAAGAATACTACTGAAACAAGACTCGAGTTAAAGAAGAAAGTAATAGGTGCTACAAAAAAAGACAGGTCGGGATTCCATGTTTTCTTCCTGGGAGCGCTGATTCTCACAGATACAAGAGTTGTATCGCTCTCAGAGGAAGATGCAATTATACTAGAATATTAAACTTAAGCAGTGGAAGACAAGCAAACTGTTTCCGTTCATCTGTTTCTGTTTATTGAAACAGACCGTTTCAGGCAACAGACCGTTTCAGGCAACAGACCGTTTCAGGAAACAGACCGTTTCAGGAAACAGACCGTTTCAGGAAACAGACCGTTTCAGGCAACAGACCGTTTCAGGCAACAGACCGTTTCAGGCAACAGACCGTTTCAGGCAACAGACCGTTTCAGGCAACAGACCGTTTCAGGCAACAGACCGTTTCAGGCAACAGACCGTTTCAGGCAACAGACCGTTTCAGGCAACAGACCGTTTCAGGCAACAGACCGTTTCAGGCAACAGACCGTTTCAGGCAACAGACCATTTCAGGCAACAGACCGTTTCAGGCAACAGACCGTTTCAGGCAACAGACCGTTTCAGGCAACAGACCGTTTCAGGCAACAGACCGTTTCAGGCAACAGACCGTTTCAGGCAACAGACCGTTTCAGGCAACAGACCGTTTCAGGCAACAGACCGTTTCAGGCAACAGACCGTTTCAGGCAACAGACCGTTTCAGGCAACAGACCGTTTCAGGCAACAGACCGCTTCAGGCAACAGACCGCTTCAGGCAACAGACCGCTTCAGGCAACAGACCGCTTCAGGCAACAGACCGCTTCAGGCAACAGACCGCTTCAGGCAACAGACCGCTTCAGGCAACAGACCGCTTCAGGCAACAGACCGCTTCAGGCAACAGACCGCTTCAGGCAACAGACCGCTTCAGGCAACAGACCGCTTCAGGCAACAGACCGCTTCAGGCAACAGACCGCTTCAGGCAACAGACCGCTTCAGGCAACAGACCGCTTCAGGCAACAGACCGCTTCAGGCAACAGACCGCTTCAGGCAACAGACCGCTTCAGGCAACAGACCGCTTCAGGCAACAGACCGCTTCAGGCAACAGACCGCTTCAGGCAACAGACCGCTTCAGGCAACAGACCGCTTCAGGCAACAGACCGTTTCAGGCAACAGACCGTTTCAGGCAACAGACCGTTTCAGGCAACAGACCGTTTCAGGCAACAGACCGTTTCAGGCAACAGACCGTTTCAGGCAACAGACCGTTTCAGGCAACAGACCGTTTCAGGCAACAGACCGTTTCAGGCAACAGACCGTTTCAGGCAACAGACCGTTTCAGGCAACAGACCGTTTCAGGCAACAGACCGTTTCAGGCAACAGACCGTTTCCGGCAACAGACCGTTTCCGGCAACAGACCGTTTCAGGCAACAGACCGTTTCAGGCAACAGACCGTTTCAGGCAACAGACCGTTTCAGGCAACAGACCGTTTCAGGCAACAGACCGTTTCAGGCAACAGACCGTTTCAGGCAACAGACCGTTCCAGGCAACAGACCGTTCCAGGCAACAGACCGTTCCAGGCAACAGACCGTTCCAGGCAACAGACCGTTCCAGGCAACAGACCGTTCCAGGCAACAGACCGTTCCAGGCAACAGACCGTTCCAGGCAACAGACCGTTCCAGGCAACAGACCGTTCCAGGCAACATACCGTTCCAGGCAACATACCGTTCCAGGCAACAGACCGTTCCAGGCAACAGACCGTTCCAGGCAACAGACCGTTCCAGGCAACAGACCGTTCCAGGCAACAGACCGTTCCAGGCAACAGACCGTTCCAGGCAACATACCGTTCCAGGCAACATACCGTTCCAGGCAACAGACCGTTCCAGGCAACAGACCGTTCCAGGCAACAGACCGTTCCAGGCAACAGACCGTTCCAGGCAACAGACCGTTCCAGGCAACAGACCGTTCCAGGCAACAGACCGTTCCAGGCAACAGACCGTTCCAGGCAACAGACCGTTCCAGGCAACAGACCGTTCCAGGCAACAGACCGTTCCAGGCAACAGACCGTTCCAGGCAACAGACCGTTCCAGGCAACAGACCGTTCCAGGCAACAGACCGTTCCAGGCAACAGACCGTTCCAGGCAACAGACCGTTCCAATCAACAGACCGTTCCAGGCAACAGACCTTTTCAGGCGACAGACCGTTTCAGGCAACAGACCGTTTCAGGCAACAGACCGCTCCAGGCAACAGACCGCTCCAGGAAACAGACCGCTCCAGGCAACAGACCGCTCCAGGCAACAGACCGTTCCAGGCAACAGACCGCTCCAGGCAACAGACCGCTCCAGGCAACAGACCGCTCCAGGCAACAGACCGCTCCAGGCAACAGACCGCTCCAGGCAACAGACCGCTCCAGGCAACAGACCGCTCCAGGCAACAGACCGCTCCAGGCAACAGACCGCTCCAGGCAACAGACCGCTCCAGGCAACAGACCGCTCCAAGCAACAGACCGTTCCAGGCAACAGACCGTTCCAGGCAACAGACCGTTCCAGGCAACAGACCGCTCCAAGCAACAGACCGTTCCAGGCAACAGACCGTTCCAGGCAACAGACCGTTCCAGGCAACAGACCGTTCCAGGCAACAGACCGCTCCAGGCAACAGACCGTTCCAGGCAACAGACCGCTCCAAGCAACAGACCGTTCCAGGCAACAGACCGTTCCAGGCAACAGACCGTTCCAGGCAACAGACCGTTCCAGGCAACAGACTTTCCTTTCACCAAAACTATGATGGCGGGTGAAGACGAGTTCAGCGAGGCGTCTGTGATGCGAGACTCGCTGCCCTGCTAGGAGGAAGTTAACCTGAAATGCTTCATCGGCCACAAATTGCTCGAGCACGAAAATTGAAATTAGAATAGAATTAAAGTAGATGTTAGTTTAAGTCTCCTTAACCGCAACAAAGGCGTTCCAAAGAAAGGAAGGAGGAATCCAACATTTGATTTGGAGTTAGGGAACGTGGAATCTCAGCACAAGGTGCACAGGAACAGTAATCAGAGAAATAAGTTTATGATACAAGATAAAAGGTAAAGGAGAAAGTAGTACGTGTTGAAAAATATGACGGCAGGGAACAAAAAAAAAAAGGTCCGGGACAAAATACAAACAATTCAATATCAGAAGCAGGAAGGCCTACTTAACCTTCATCTAAGGACCTCACATATTCCCACTGTGAGAGCCAATTCCCATAGATTCAATAGTTGTATTCCCCTTAGGATACAGCTACTATAGGCCTAAATAGCCCCAGAAGATGAACGTTCTACCTGATAAATTCCCTAGATTTCAAGTTTTAAAAGTTTATTTGTTAATTTCAGGAGCTTCAGAGTGCAATTAAGTCCCTCGTTGTTAATTTCTAGCACCATGTCGATAGCTAAATTTATTAATGGTGTTCTTGATGACACGCGCAAGAATACTGCGAATGAAACCAAACCAAGATATTCTAGTTGGAAACAGTTTATAAGGCTTAATTGTTTTACGGTATTAACGCAGATTTCTCATACTGGGCGAATCTTTTCAAAGGAAAACTTTATTACAGTAAGTTAGAAATTTCTCGCAGCCCTTAATTTAGAGATCCAACAACACTGAGCAATGAATCTCCTTCATTTTTGAATTTCACTGAAAATTAAAATCTAGCGGGGACCATTCTTAACTAAAATGGACCTTTTTAATCATCTGGCCAAATGCAGTAGAATTCAATTTATTTATAACCAAATCTGAAAAAAAGTTGGGTATGACATTCACAAAATTTTTGAATTTCAACCCATGAAGTATAAAGCGCATTATTTTAAAACTACATTGGAGGATCTATCAAAGCATTTCAATTCGGTATGAACTTGAAATAAAAGTACGTATAGTTTCCTTGTTAGATATATGGAAGTATTTCGAACACTTTCATTTCAACTATAGTACCGGAATAAGTAAAAAAAATCAGGTGTACACACCGTGCATCAAAGTTCAGAAGACAGGTTTATTGTTATCAAAGACAGAAGACAGCTTGTGAGACCTCAATGCATCGTAGCAGCAGTGTCTCTAATAAAACATTCCACTCGGTACGACTAGTTCAGATGAAGAACGTTAACGATACGTTCAACATAAATCATAATGAACTACAGATCATAGAAGCGTATTAAATGCTTTCTTATACTTCATGTAATGAGTTATGTTTCGTAACACATGCGATGCGCGTGAGATTAGCTTCAAAACTTGACATTTTTATGACGCTTCTATGGAGAGGCATTGGAACAGGTCATGTGTAGGCTTCATTTTTTTTCTGTAGAAATATAGACTTATTTAACAAGTTCCTAATACAGTCAACCTCAGCAACGCATGAATATTTAAATTCTCGCACCGAGTAAGATACGCTGGTAAAGCTGTCAAGAACGGTCATATTTCAAGTCCAATTTTCAAGGAGCTGTCAACTAACTCCAAAAATATGCGCTCCTCTTCATCTTCGTTTTCGTCTCTTAAAAAGATGACCTCTGAGAGTCAAACATTTTAGTTAGACTCCAATTTTCGATTGAAATTTAAAAATCTCTCAAGAGCGTGCATCGTACGCGACGAAAAGAAGGAAGCGACGTGAACATGCTAGACACAAAATAGCCTTGGAGATGTTTATACGGAATCGAAAGCGCTGAGTCGTGTCTTGTGAATCTGCTAGGGCACATGCAATAGCGAGGCAAAAGCTGGGACTGCAGGGTAGATTCTGCAACACCTGCACGGGCGCGAACATTAAAGCTGCGGACACATCTGCTGCGCCGCCAGCTAGGTCCACCGTAGCGCCGACTTGCGCAGGTCCGCTCAATGGAATTGCAGCACCGCACTGAGAAGCAGGACAGCTTCTGGAGAGCCACACGATTCTTCAGACGCCACTGAGAAACGATGTAAATAACAGTAAAAAACAAGTTTGCGTTAGATACCCAGTATCGATGGGTTTGCATCTCGCAGTGGAGAGACCAGTATCGTTGGGTTTGCATCTCGCAGTGGAGAGACCAGTATCGTTGGGTTTGCATCTCGCAGTGGAGAGACCAGCATCGTTGTGTTTGCATCTCGCAGTGGAGAGACCAGTATCATTGGGTTTGCATCTCGCAGTGGAGAGACCAGTATCGTTGTGTTGGCATCTCACAGTGGAGAGACCAGTATCATTGGGTTTGCATCTCGCAGTGGAGAGACCAGTATCATTGGGTTTGCATCTCGCCAGTATCGTTGGGTTTGCATCTCGCAGTGGAGAGACCAGTATCATTGGGTTTGCATCTCGCAGTGGAGAGACCAGTATCATTGGGTTTGCATCTCGCAGTGGAGAGACCAGTATCGTTGTGTTGGCATCTCACAGTGGAGAGACCAGTATCATTGGGTTTGCATCTCGCAGTGGAGAGACCAGTATCATTGGGTTTGCATCTCGCCAGTATCGTTGGGTTTGCATCTCGCAGTGGAGAGACCAGTATCGTTGTGTTGGCATCTCGCAGTGGAGAGACCAGTATCATTGGGTTTGCATCTCGCAGTGGAGAGACCAGTATCATTGGGTTTGCATCTCGCCAGTATCGTTGGGTTTGCATCTCGCAGTGGAGAGACCAGCATCGTTGTGTTTGCATCTCGCACTGAAGAGACCAGTTGAGTTTGCATCACGCAGTGGAGAGACCAGTTGGGCTTGCATCTCGCAGCGGAGAGACCAGCATCGTCGTGTTGACACGTCGCAGTGGAGAGACCAGTATCGTTGTGTTGACACGTCGCAGTGGAGAGACCAGTATCGTTGTGTTGACACGTCGCAGTGGAGAGACCAGTATCGCTGTGTTGACACGTCGCAGTGGAGAGACCAGTATCGCTGTGTTGACACGTCGCAGTGGAGAGACCAGTATCGTCGTGTTGACACGTCGCAGTGGAGAGACCAGTATCGCTGTGTTGACACGTCGCAGTGGAGAGACCAGTATCGTCGTGTTGACACGTCGCAGTGGAGAGACCAGTATCGTCGTGTTGACACGTCGCAGTGGAGAGACCAGTATCGTTGTGTTGACACGTCGCAGTGGAGAGACCAGTATCGCTGTGTTGACACGTCGCAGTGGAGAGACCAGTATCGTTGGGCTGGCATCTAGCAGTCTTTTTCACGCTGCTAAGATGGAGCGCATTTTAGTTGCCCAGGTAGCGGCGCAGCGTCCCCCGCCCTGGTAAGGAAGCCCACGAGTCGTCACTATCATTAGGCGCTCAACAGCTCATGTTTGCCGCATCTGCCGGAGATAATTAAGCGCAACAAGAGCCTAACGAAGCGACTTCAACTTCCCATGCACGCCTCGCGCACACCGAGCGAGCGGCGTTGAAATTTTAAGTCTTGGCTAACACGCGGTAAAAGTATACGGTGGGTTAGGAAAGGGATAATGGGGGAGAGATTCAAAAATTAAAAACGTACGAGGGATTTAAAAAGTACATGACCTACGGGAAATCTAATCGGCAAATAGAGCACAGGGATTTGGTAAGGGGATAACATACGATAGATTTAATGAGTAAATAATGCAATGGAAGTGTAGGAAGTAAATAAAGTACAAGAAATTTAACAAGTAAATGACGCACTCGAGGTTTATCGAGTGGACAAGGTACGGGGGACTCGATGAGCACACAGAAACAGGCAACCTCCCACGGTAGGCATATGCTTAACAATTTTATACGAAAAAACACGAATTTAATTTGAAAATGTTCGTACTCGAGGATTCGAGTCAGGAAAATACATGACGCGGAGTAGCCAAGTCGAAAAGATTAGATTAGATGTCAGCTCAAGCCTCCCTGTCCGCAACAAAGAAAATCCCAAGAGAGGAAGGAGGGAAGCACCATTTAGTATGGAAATAAGAGAACGCCGAATTTATGCATAAGGTGCATACTAACAGTGAGTCGAGAAAGAAGTTCATGACACTAGATAAAAGTGGAGGAAGAAAATAGTAGATGCTGAAAACGAGACAGCAGTGAACCTCAAAAAAAGATGGTCCGTAACATAACAAAAAAAAAAAATTATTTCAACAAAATGTATACCTACCAAACTCACAAGTCGGGACAGTCGAATAAAAAACACATTCTAGCGCCTGTGTCGCTGCAACAATGTAAATTGTTTGACCACCTGGCCCAAAGAATGCGTGACAACGGTAGGCCAGTGGACTGCATCTCGCCTCACCGACACCGGTCCGCGTGTTACTCATGCCTTCCAGCCTGCCTGTCCGCTCTCCCCTACACGGCAAAAGTTTTTTTTCTGGATCCTGCACGTCTGTTACATCTTACTTAATTTGCCTGAATGATCGAGTTTCCCTAAATGCCTCTAAATTTCCAATCGGTCGATTAGTGCCGAAACGTTTGCAAAGAAAAATAATACTGATGTTCATTATTATGGTTCTCCTTTTTCTCGATGCCTCTATAGTGAAAGTAAATATACTCAAGCTCGACGTCCAGTATCGCAGTGATGACAGACACGTGGAGTCACTGAATGAACAACAGTGAAATTCAAGCGCAGCGTATCATACAGACACCGAATAGTGTGGATACATGTGTAGGTTCCAAGGTTATTATTGTTAAGTATGAGCTGAAACGTGCAAATTTATATGTAAACTCGTCTAGAATTATGTTTTTTTGTATGAACGTGGTGAACATTGTGACTTTCGTTTTTGAAACAAGATACCAAACAAAATGAAAAGAAGATCATCAAAACTGCTGCCCACACTAGCGAGAAGCTCGCAGGGGGGTGAAATCGCACCGTAAAATGACGAAATAGAAGAATCGGCGAGTGTAAGAGACTCGTATTGCCAGCAGACATGCAGGGTTCGAATCAAACTGCCAGAGAGGGACGCAGAGCATCACGTGGTGAAGGCTCATCAGGCTGAATAAACACAAAGCGCCCCCGAACGTAACATTTGACCACCCTCGTACTACGGCTAACACGCTTTTAAAAGGCGTCAACAAGACAAACAACAATGAACTCGGACGTCAAATTTTCCCCGAGTCGTCCAATTTTCTACATCAAGAGCAGCGTTTCGCTCTCGTTGAAGAACTAAAATCGAGTTGAGAGGAATGTTAGTTTGAGCAGTCACTTCAACTTCATTCGGATTGATATCCAACGTAATTATTTAGCATCTCTCATTCTCCCAACAAGTGGGACAAGTTTTTTAACATTACTTGTCTTTTGAAACCCACAACGGAGTGCAGTTGGATAAACCATATTGTCCATTCTCGACGAGGCAAATCAAAAATTGGCTAACAAGAAAATCTCCGGAGCTCTAGCAAAGCCCGCGCCTGCCGCCCAGGGATGTGGGAGCGAGTTTGTACTCAGCAGGATATTGATTCGCCGTGACAAAAGAGCAGCCAAACAAACATCGCAACGCTGAAAGCCTTCTCTCCATTGACGAGAAAGAATAACAGCAACTGCCCGACGTGCCTCCAAACGACAAAGTTCCCCCAGAAAAGAGTCCATTCTCGCTTCAATTGGCGCCACTGACTAGGTAACTTTCAGACTCTTTTCCCCTCGATGAACGCCTAAATTTCGTCCGTGTCCCAAATACGATCCAATGGAAGTAAGAGTGCCATCTCCAAGGCAATGAGATACAAAATGTGAAGAAAAGGTAGAACATGAAGACACTTTGAATTTAAATTTAGTAGTAACCTAGCGATGAGTTAACTCAACGGTGAGAGGGCCGATGAAAAAAATCTAATAAGTCGCATAAAAACATCAATTGTTGAATTTCATTATAACTTACTATCAGGACGTGACATGCGCAGCTTGGGTTCGATACAGAAGTCATGATCTTGAGGACACACCATATCTTTTACTACATTCAACATGTATCATCAGCGGTGTTAGTTCAAAAGTTTCTGAATGTTCGAAGACAATCTACTCCAGCAATATTTCTTCTATAGTGAACTCCTGAGCTACAGAATGTTGGGTTCCACATGACGTTGACTCCTCGCAACAGTAGAGAACAAATGAAAGGACGCATGAGTACTTCGCTTCATTTAAGCGAGTGTCAAATAATCATGAATATATGCTTAAGCACTCGTGAAGTTAAGGGACTTGAGTACTCGTGAAGTTAAGGAACTTAAGTACTCGTGAAGTTAAGGGACTTGAGTACTCGTGAAGTTAAGGAACTTAAGTACTCGTGAAGTTAAGGAACTTAAGTACTCGTGAAGTTAAGGGACTTGAGTACTCGTGAAGTTAAGAGACTTAAGTACTCGTGAATTAAGGAACTTAAGTACTCGTGAAGTTAAGGAACTTAAGTACTCGTGAAGTTAAGGAACTTAAGTACTCGTGAAGTTAAGGAACTTAAGTACTCGTGAAGTTAAGTGACTTGAGTAGTCGTGAAGTTAAGGAACTTAAGTACTCGTGAAGTTAAGGAACTTAAGTACTCGTGAATTAAGGAACTTAAGTACTCGTGAATTAAGGAACTTAAGTACTCGTGAAGTTAAGGAACTTACGTACTCGTGAAGTTAAGGAACTTAAGTACTCGTGAAGTTAAGGAACTTAAGTACTCGTGAATTAAGGAACTTAAGTACTCGTGAAGTTAAGGAACTTAAGTACTCGTGAAGTTAAGGAACTTAAGTACTCGTGAAGTTAAGTGACTTGAGTAGTCGTGAAGTTAAGGAACTTAAGTACTCGTGAAGTTAAGGAACTTAAGTACTCGTGAAGTTAAGGAACTTAAGTACTCGTGAAGTTAAGGAACTTAAGTACTCGTGAAGTTAAGTGACTTGAGTAGTCGTGAAGTTAAGGGATTAAGCACTCGAGAAATTAAGCGACTTGAGCACTCTTGAAGTCACCTGTAAAACAGAGACCCCACGGACTTTTACCTCCTTAACACTAGGCAGCTAAAAGTTGTTTTTCTGCCTTTCCAGCCTCAGAAACAGGAACTAAATGCTTCATAACACATGAAAGTACTCAGAACACGAGAATCACATCATTTAAAAGTAACAGTCATTGCTGGAAATAACAAGAAAAGTACATGATGATCAAGAGCATTTTTATTAAACGTGTACACATACGTGTTCTGGTCATCAACTCAGAACAAGATATATAAACTTCGTAGAACAACTACCGCATCTTACAAACTAATCAAACCCGGTTATTAGCAAATAAAAAAAAGTACTCAATTTCATGTTAACTGAAAAATAACCACTCCATTTCATGTCAACCGAACAATAACCACTCCATTTCATGTCAACTGAAAAATAACCACTCCATTTCATGTCAACCGAACAATAACCACTCCATTTCATGTCAACTGAACAATAACCACTCCATTTCATGTCAGCCGAACAATGACCACTCCATTTCATGTCAACCGAACAATAACCACTGCATTTCATGTCAACCGAACAATAACCACTCCATTTCATGTCAACCGAACAATAACCACTCCATTTCATGTCAACCGAACAATAACCCCTCCATTTCATGTCAACCGAACAATAACCCCTCCATTTCATGTCAACCGAACAATAACCTCTCCATTTCAAGTCAACCGAACAATAACCTCTCCATTTCATGTCAACTGAACAATAACCACTCCATTTCATGTCAACCGAACAATAACCACTCCATTTCATGTCAACCGAAAAATAACCACTCCATTTCATGTCAACCGAACAATAACCACTCCATTTCATGTCAACCGAACAATAACCACTCCATTTCATGTCAACCGAACAATAACCACTCCATTTCATGTCAACTGAAAAATAACCACTCCATTTCATGTCAACCGAACAATAACCACTCCATTTCATGTCAACCGAACAATAACCACTCCATTTCATGTCAACCGAACACTAACCACTCCATTTCATGTCAACCGAACAATAACCACTCCATTTCATGTCAACTGAACAATAACCACTCCATTTCATGTCAACCGAACAATAACCACTCCATTTCATGTCAACCGAACAATAACCACTCCATTTCATGTCAACCGAACAATAACCACTCCATTTCATGTCAACCGATCAATAACCACTCCATTTCATGTCAACTGAACAATAACCACTCCATTTCATGTCAACTGAACAATAACCACTCCATTTCATGTCAACCGAACAATAACCACTCCATTTCATGTCAACCGAACAATAACCACTCCATTTCATGTCAACCGAACAATAACCACTCCATTTCATGTCAACTGAACAATAACCACTCCATTTTCATTTGGGATGTTCATTCTCCCAGGGATCCACTTATTTTTTTTAACACAGCAAAAACTTAGAAAAAATCTGCTTTAGAACTTAATGCCAACTGGCTAGACTTAGAATTACAGCAGCCATAATACAAATGAGGCAACATAAGTTGACCGTAAACATTGCCGCCTATCTCACACAGTTTACCAGGACACAGCCCAAGGCGAGCGTATGCATGTAAGCTAAAACTTATCGCTAATTACAGGTCAAATCAAACATATTTCAGTGAAAAGTTATGGCTAATGAGCAAAGCAAATCGAATGAAAGAAAGCTAGGATTTGCGACGAATCCAAAATAAAAAAGTAACCGCAAGTGTAGCAGATGGCTGCAGTCATTCACCAGACACATCGCAGCGTTTCAGTTCATTTACTCGCCAAGAATAACACCAATCGCACGTGCGTTGCCTTGCACCTGTCTAACACAAGCCGCAACCTGCTCATCAGCATCGTCGCAAAAACTCGAGTATCCCAGGGCTGCAATCAGAAAGACCAGCAAAACCCAGTGCTACACGAGCCTGGTTTCGCATTCAAGCAGGTCGGAGAACAGCGACCAGACTGGCAGGCATTAAAGAGGAGGGCAGACGCGGCCGTCACTTTAACGGTGAGGTGCGTCGTGAAACTTTCCGCTCAGCGAACGCCTTGTGCTGCACGGTGTGTGGGTGTGCAACGTGTGCACGGTGTGTGGGTGTGCAGCGTGTGCACGGTGTGTGCGCAATACGTGAACGATACGTATGCAGCATGTGCAATGTGCACGGCGTGTGCGCGTGCAGCGTGTGCACGGTGTGTGGGTGTGCAGCGTGTGCACGGTGTGTGGGTGTGCAGCGTGTGCATGGTGTGTGGGTGTGCAGCGTGTGCACGGTGTGTGTGCAATATGTGAACGATGCGTGTGCAGCATGTGCAATGTGCACGGTGTGTGGGTGTGCAGTATGTGCACGGTGTGTCTTATGTGCATGGTATGTTGGTGTGCAGTATGTGAACGGTGTGTATGTGTGTGTGCATGTGCACGGTGTATGTGCAGTATATGAAGGATGTGTGTGCAGCATAAGCAAGCTGCATGTGCACTATGAGTGTGCAGCATACGTACAGAGTATGTGTGCGCAGCACTCGCGAATGCTTCCGTTCCCGGAAGAGTTTTTATACTATAGGACCCTTTCTTGTACTTGCGCGCAAATCTCTTAGAGAAATAGTTTCTTTGCAAGAACTGAAACTTCCAGAAAATCTACTAGGATAGTACAGAAACGCACATCGCAAAAAACTGTATTGACTTGGTGTACAAGCATTAAAGCATTATGCAGTTTTAACACAAGCCCATTTATATTACGAAGTCTTCGTCCTCCTTCAACAGTTGAATAGTGCCGTCGTAGTATAAAATCATCTCAACAGAATACAACGGAAATAGTTTCTTTTTCCTTGCCACTTGAACTATAAATACTACGAATGAATTATAACAACATACAAAGGAGATACTCTACGCATCGAGCCGAGGAGCTATCCCAGCTAGGCAGAGAGTCCATGAGCACCAATACCTTCCGTATCATTTCCTATAAAATAAATTTTCTGTTTTCTTACTGGGCCGAGTGTCTAAAAGCACAGATACTTACGCCCATTTTTTTTATTTCTTCTTATGGTTTTTTGTTCATATGTTTCTTGTATTAAAAGTTTTCAGTTTTCTTGTGTTACTGAGTTTTTAGGGCTAAATCTCAGAAGATTTACTGCCTTGCCTACGATGTGCTAAATGGAGTAATTTAAAGTTTCACTGAAATAATAAATATAAATGATGGTTTTACGCATAAATCAACATGGCTTGAAGTTGTTGGTTAAATTACCCTTATTCTGAAGAGTTGATAGTTTCAATGCAATTTTTAAGCTCTCATGAACTTTGAAAATTTCTGGTTGCTCACATTTTGTGCGATGTAATTCTTTCTTAACACTTTAACTGCGGCCGGTAAAACTGAGGTTTGATATTCAATTTAAATATAAAATCAACTATAGTAAGCCATTTTGAAAATAGCAAACATTATTTCGATCGTGCCTTCACAATAGATTATTAGCTAGTTTAAGCCTCCCTATCCACAACAAATGCGATCCAAAGAGAGGAAGGAAGAAGGTACCATTTAGAATGGACTTATGGGAACGCGGTAGGTTCTGAAAAAACAGGACAGCAGTGAACCGAAAAAAGATGGTCCTTAACAAAACAAAAACCAATTCTATTTTAACAAAAAGAAATCCTAACTAATCTTTAGCTTGGGCCCTCACATTGTCCCCCTCGGAGTGCTAATTTCACGAAGATGGGAATACAAGTAATTGTTTTTTTATATGTTATAAATAAGATGAGTTAGTTGAGGCATCCCTCACCACAACAAAGGTTGCAGCGTTTTCTCCGTAAAAATGTCGGTCCCATTGTAGGCGACTGCAAATCGTAGTACACTTCGGGAGCAATAATTTACTTCTCCACATAGGACGTTCGTCCAATGACAGAACCAGCAGCAGACGAGTCGTAATAGCAATTCTTTTCTTGCAGCGCCCGGGCCTTTTTGTAGTATTCTCATGATTTTTATTATCAAAGTTATTCTAAGACACCCTCCTCTACAACCAAGACAATCTCGAGAGAGCGAAGAGAGGATACCATTTATCATGGGCTATATGAACAGGGAATTTGTGCTCAGAGTGTGGTCCCACACGTGAATCATAGAAATAGCAATCTAGGATGGAAGAGGGGAAAAAAGATGGCGAAGAAGGCATGAAAACTGATAGAAGAAAAGAGGGCAGGAAAAAGAGAAGCTGCAAATGCTGATCTATTACTGAAATCCTTTCGTTATTTCTCCCTCTCAAAATAAAAAGAAAAATCAGGCTAAAAACGGACGGTGTCAGCTGATACAAATTTACTATAGGAATTCGACCAAAACACTATCTAAATTGAGAAGATGAATTCTAGTTTAAAATGTTATAATCGACATAATCAACGTCAACTCGGCGTCAACGTCGACATAATCAACGTAAATTTCAGAAAACCTCCTTTAGCAGTGAAATTTTTTCGTAAGATTTCGAGAAAACATTCGGAAACTTAAACAGCAACACCACTTGTGTCAGGGACAGTCTGTAGATTGAAAGGCGAAATCAACTAAAACGGAAATTAAAAAAAAAATTGCGAACAAGCGAGAGAAAAAGTTAAAAATTTTTAAAAGAAGTACGGCAAACGTTACCAATCAAAACACGCTACACATTTCAAAACCAATTACAGCACTCACTACATATCATATTATTAAAGGCAGCATATTTTACCAAATAAAACACTGAACACGCATCAGAAGCTACCGCTGCAAACTCCGCAAAACAAGTCCAAGTTCAATCACGTCGCCATAGAAGCCCTAGCGACGCAGTAAAATGCCCCCGAACACTCCACAGAGCTGGAAGAAAAATCAAGCTCGCGTCTAAATACTTCTGTACACCGCGAATTACAAGCAGAGCGCTGGCTTCTGCGAGAGAGCGGGCAAAAAGAAAACGTGACTGTAGGAACATAATAGGAGTTTTTTTATGTAACACGAAGAAGTAAATTGCAAGTCGCTCAGAGGCGGCCGTGAGAGGTGAGTGAAGTCAAGGGAGCGCTTGGGGAGGGAGACTGGGTTACTGAACCAGCTGCTGACGACGACGCTGTGGTGAGACAACTGATGACATTCAGTTGTCGTCAAAACAATTGCGAATCAATGGTAGTATTCGCTAAGAGTTTAAAATTAAATAATCGTAGTTGCATAACAAGTATGAAAGTGAAATTATTAAAAGCAACAAAGAGTAAAGTTAAATAATCGTAGTTGAATAAAATGTTCCAAGAGGGTTTTTTGAAATCTTTTTAGTTCAGATACAATGATTTTTTGTTTGTGTTAATTCACTCGAGTCTTTTGAGCAGTTGAGTCTTTTGCAGGCAGTGATACTTTCCGGAGGATTAAAATGCAATGAAACTAAAAACGGTTCAAAACAGTTTTCGCCATCCGTCATATATTGTTTTTGCAAAATTCGAACGTTGAAAAGGTTCCATGACTTTTTCTCAGTCGAGACAAATTCAAATAAGAATCATTCAGTTGTATAGATTCGGGTCCAGACATACGTGAGTCTTCTCGCCGCACTCGCGCACGTGGCAACGAGTAGAAGTCGCGTGCGCTGCGTTGTTTTCGTAGCGCACTGTCTCTTGACCTAGAGACTGGGCAGTGCAGTGCCTCCGTGTCTGCAGGCAAGTATAGGGAGTTGGGGCAGTGGCTATACTCGACCTTACTGATTCGTTGATTATAAATTCGTTTCAGCCTCTCGTACTACAACAAAGATGCTCAAAGAGAGGGAGGCACCATTTAGTATGGAGTTAAGAAAACGCGGATTCTGTACAGAAGGTGTATAGTAACAGTAAGTTGAGAAAGAAGTTTATGAAACAAGAAAAAGTTGAAGAAGAAAGTAGAAGGTGCTGAAAAACAGGACAGCAGTAAACCGAAAAAAGATGGTCCGTAACAAAACAAAAGCCTATTTTATTTCAATCAATTTTATTGTGTGATACCACACAAACCCTGTGTGGTATAAGAGCTATCTACTATACAAACACTGTGGGGTATCAGGGCTACCTGTCACACAAACACTGCGTGGTATAAGAGCTATCTATGTACTATATAAACACTGCGTGGTATCAGGGCTACCTGCCACACAAACACTGCGTGGTATAAGAGCTATCTACTATACAAACACTGTGGGGTATCAGGGCTACCTGCCACACAAACACTGCGTGGTATAAGAGCTATCTATGTACTATACAAACACTGCCTGGTATCAGGGCTACCTGTCACACAAACACTGCGTGGTATAAGAGCTATCTATGTACTATATAAACACTGCGTGGTATCAGGGCTACCTGCCACACAAACACTGCGTGGTATAAGAGCTATCTACTATACAAACACTGTGGGGTATCAGGGCTACCAGCCACACAAACACTGCGTGGTATAAGAGCTATCTATGTACTATACAAACACTGCCTGGTATCAGGGCTACCTGTCACACAAACACTGCGTGGTATAAGAGCTATCTATGTACTATATAAACACTGCGTGGTATCAGGGCTACCTGCCACACAAACACTGCGTGGTATAAGAGCTATCTACTATACAAACACTGCGTGGTATCAGAGCCAACTGCTACGGACAAACACTGCTGTTCTCAGACGACTGAATAGAGCCAGTCGTGTTCCATCACAAAAACCCATCATAGTCCCTTATAAAAAAATATTTTAACATAAAATAACTGCGCATAAAGTTGAACGCATATCAATCTTTCTCCGCACGTTGTACGTTCATCATAACGATTTATACTGAGCAATTCATTTGAATGAATGTGCAGTTTTATCACAAAGACTCGCCCTCACTCAGCAAACTGAGGCACCGATTGCTTGGCTCAACTCTGTCTCCGCACAACACTAATAATTTTCCCGTGGAGCGAGAACGTTTTCTTTATTGAGATCCAAGGGAATCTCGCCAGCAATACGCGGGCGAAAGAGAGGCAGGTCCAGATCTCGGGTCTACGTTCTCAGAACGTGCATTAGGAAATTGGTACGCGCTGCAGAAGTATTGAGCTTCGCGGCGGTAAAATGATGAACGTATTCAAAAGTGATAGCTGCGGGCTATTTGTTTGCGGCTCGCATTATTGGACGTCGGGACGTGGGCACGATTGCTGCTACTCCACTACTTCTGCACGCGTTGGAGCCCACGCTGAGTGTTCAGGTCGGCAGATTTTCTCGATTCGTGAATGCGACAATACAACAGAGCTTTGCTACTCTCAGTACGCACCGCTCACGTACTGTTTTGTGGGATATTAATCACGAATTTGAATAACATCGAGCTTTTGAAAGTAATTGTACCAAATAAATACATATTTTATACCGGAATAGCACATTTGGGGTGACTTTGCAAACTGAGGGCCCTGCTTTAGAAATTTGCAGCCTAAATCTAAGCAGCAAATAATTTTTCTATTCCTACAAGACATGAGCTAGAAGGACCAAACGTAACCTAAAAAAAAGTTATTTATTGTTATTATTATGTAAGAAAGTTTTATCCTTCCTTTATCACGACAAAGATGTTCAAAACGAGGAAGGATGAATGCACCACTTATTATGGAGTTATGGGAACGCGGAATCTATGCAGAAAAGGCATATAAACAGTAAGATGAGAAAGAAGTTCATGAAACAAGATCAAAGTTGAAGAAGAAAGTAGTAGGTGCTGAAAAAACAGGACAGCAGTGAACCGAAAAAATATGGTGCGTGAAAAAACAAAAACCTATTCTATTTCAACAAAAAGAAAGCCTACCTAACCTTTAGCTCGGGCCCTCACATAGTCCCCCTGGGAGCGCCAGTTATATCAGTACACTTCATACACCGGTATAGATATGTCACAACATTCCATATACCGGTACAGATATATCGCTACATTTCATATACCGGTACAGTTGTATCACTACACTTCATACACCGGTATAGATATGTCACAACATTCCATATACCGGTACAGATATATCGCTACATTTCATATACCGGTACAGATGTATCACTACACTTCATACACCGGTATAGAGATGTCACTATATTTCATATACCGGTACAGTTATATCACTACACTTCATACACCGGTATAGATATGTCACAACATTCCATATACCGGTACAGATATATCGCTACATTTCATATACCGGTACAGTTGTATCACTACACTTCATACACTGGTATAGATATGTCACAACATTCCATATACCGGTACAGATATATCGCTACATTTCATATACCGGTACAGTTGTATCACTACACTTCATACACCGGTATAGAGATGTCACTATATTTCATATACCGGTACAGATATATCACTACACTTCATACACCTGCATAGATATGTCACAACATTTCATATACCGGTACAGATACATCGCAACATTTCATATACCGGTACAGTTATATCGCTACATTTCATATACCGGTACAGATATATCGCTACATGTCACGTACCGATATACATCGCAATATTTCCAACCTCCTTACGCGCTCCTCCTACACCGACATCCACCAGAGCTGGGGCGTCGCGCGGTGGAGATCGCTGGCGCGCGGAGATTTAGAGCGAGGCTGGGGACGGAAATCTAAAGCAGCGTTCAGTGGCCAGGACGCAAGGCTTTAATGGGCTCAATTGAGAGAAAAGCGGTCGGTGCGGAAGTGCGCTCCTCGAGACGAAGTGGGACGGTCCCCTTTAAGGCCCCTGCCTTGGGGCAGGCAGCGTACTCCCTATCCTGGCTCTACTCGCTCCCGCTCCCGAGTGGGGAGTTGCGGCTCCCTGGGAGTGTATAGAGAGGGAGAGTGGGGTGTCGGGAGTGGGAGAGTGGGGTGTCGGGAGTGGGAGATTGCGGTGTCGGGAGTGGGAGATTGCGGTGTCGGGAGTGGGAGATTGCGGTGTCGGGAGTGGGAGATTGCGGTGTCGGGAGTGGGAGATTGCGGTGTCGGGAGTGGGAGATTGCGGTGTCGGGAGTGGGAGATTGCGGTGTCGGGAGTGGGAGATTGCGGTGTCGGGAGTGGGAGATTGCGGTGTCGGGAGTGGGAGAGTGGGGTGTCGGGAGTGGGAGAGTGGGGTGTCGGGAGTGGGAGAGTGGGGTGTCGGGAGTGGGAGAGTGGGGTGTCGGGAGTGGGAGAGTGGGGTGTCGGGAGTGGGAGAGTGGGGTGTCGGGAGTGGGAGAGTGGGGTGTCGGGAGTGGGAGAGTGGGGTGTCGGGAGTGGGAGAGTGGGGTGTCGGGAGTGGGAGAGTGGGGTGTCGGGAGTGGGAGAGTGGGGTGTCGGGAGTGGGAGAGTGGGGTGTCGGGAGTGGGAGAGTGGGGTGTCGGGAGTGGGAGAGTGGGGTGTCGGGAGTGGGAGAGTGGGGTGTCGGGAGTGGGAGAGTGGGGTGTCGGGAGTGGGAGAGTGGGGTGTCGGGAGTGGGAGAGTGGGGTGACGGGAGTGGAAGAGTGGGGTGACGGGAGTGGGAGAGTGGGGTGACGGGAGTGGGAGAGTGGGGGTGACGGGAGTGGAAGAGTGGGGGTGTGCCGGGAGTGGGAGATTGGGGATGTGCCAGGAGTGGGAGGGTGGGGGTGTGCCGGGAGTGGGAGCGTGGGGGTGTACCAGGAGAGGGAGCGTGGGGGTGTGCCGGGAGTGGGAGCGTGGGGGTGTGGGGGTGTGCCAGGAGAGGGAGCGTGGGGGTGTGCCAGGAGTGGGAGCGTGGGGGTGTGCCAGGAGTGGGAGAGTGGGGGTGTGCCAGGAGTGGGAGAGTGGGGGTGTGCCAGGAGTGGGAGAGTGGGGGTGTGCCAGGAGTGGGAGAGTGGGGGTGTGCCAGGAGTGGGAGAGTGGGGGTGTGCCGGGAGTGGGAGAGTGGGGGTGTGCCGGGAGTGGGAGAGTGGGGGTGTGCCAGGAGTGGGAGAGTGGGGGTGTGCCAGGAGTGGGAGAGTGGGGGTGTGCCAGGAGTGGGAGAGTGGGGGTGTGCCAGGAGTGGGAGAGTGGGGGTGTGCCAGGAGTGGGAGAGTGGGGGTGTGCCAGGAGTGGGAGAGTGGGGGTGTGCCTGGAGTGGGAGAGTGGGGGGTGTGCCAGGAGTGGGAGAGTGGGGGGTGTGCCAGGAGTGGGAGAGTGGGGGGTGTGCCAGGAGTGGGAGAGTGGGGGTGTGCCAGGAGTGGGAGAGTGGGGGGTGTGCCAGGAGTGGGAGAGTGGGGGTGTGCCAGGAGTGGGAGAGTGGGGGTGTGCCAGGAGTGGGAGAGTTGGGGTGTGCCAGGAGTGGGAGAGTGGGGGTGTGCCAGGAGTGGGAGAGTGGGGGTGTGCCGGGAGTGGGAGAGTGGGGGGTGTGCGGGGAGTGGGAGCGTGAGGGGTGTGCCGGGAATGGGAGAGTGGGGGGTGTGCCGGGAGTGGGAGAGTGGGAGGGGGGTGTGCCGGTAGTGGGAGAGTGGGGGGGTGTGCCGGGAGTGGGAGAGTGGGGGGTGTGCCAGGAGTGGGAGAGGGGGGGTGTGCCAGGAGTGGGAGAGGGGGGGTGTGCCAGGAGTGGGAGAGTGGGGGTGTACCAGGAGTGGGAGAGTGGGGGTGTACCAGGAGTGGGAGAGTTAGGGGTGCGCCGGGAGTGGGAGAGTGGGGGGTGTGCCGGGAGTGGGAGAGTGGGGGTGTACCAGGAGTGGGAGAGTGGGGGGTGTGCCAGGAGTGGGAGAGTGGGGGTGTACAAGGAGTGGGAGAGTGGGGGTGTGCCAGGAGTGGGAGAGTGGGGGTGTGCCAGGAGTGGGAGGGTGGGCGAGCGTCAGGAGTGGGATACTATCCGTTATCCTCTCATGTGGGTGATGTTGTCTGCCTCAGATCATAAAGAACTTGCTTCGTACATACATGGATGTATGTTCACGTTGAATACTTAGCTTTGTTTGCCAATTTCTGGACTCTATTCTTGAAAGAAATGAGCAGTTGGGGAAAAATGCAGTTCCCATATTGCAGCAACAGGCGCATATTTTTACATTTTCCCCTCGTTTCGACTCGAATCGATCTTCATGGATAATACCCACTGATTTCTCGATTTATCATCTCTAAATTGTCAAGGTGCAAAAGATTGCTATCAAGTTTTGTAAGGGTACGAAAAAGAAGAACATGGGAAAAGAATAGGACAAAACATGAACCATCTGAATACGTCACATGTACATGAGGTTCCAGCAGGAGTATTACAACATTTCATGGCTCACTGTATTTTGCAACCCTTCCATACCTACGAAAAACAGGCATCAATGTCACGTATCTTCGAATAGCGTTATGTAAAAACGTAAAATACAGAAGTACAGCACCCATCAGAATACTACAGGGTGCGGCAGTCAATCCTGACTTTCAAAAAGGCTACGGAAGCCTAAAAATGCAGAATTGACTGTCGCACCCTGTACTACGAAGTCTGCGGAAGACGCCGCTAAGTTTCGAGACTGAAGCCTTGAACACAGGCAGCACACACCAGCTGCACACAGCCTCAAATTACAGGCCTGGAAGTTCGGTTGCTGCCGTAATCTCGTCCAGAGAACAAACTTGGGCAGGCCGTTGCAGTAAATGCTTGTTAGAATAATAATAGATTTAGGGTTGCATTTCCACGTTGGTCGCACGTCAGACACCTGAGAATTTGAGTTGCACTCGCAAATTGCAGTAACGCTACTAGAATTCAACGCAGTGATCCTTCAGTTTTGGAGGGGAAGGTTTTAGTAAATTTTACCGAGAATTTAAAGACACTCGAGTTTTTGTCATAAAAGAAGGCTTTTAATATTTTAATTCTATTAATACTACAAACGCTTAACGAAGTAAACGCATTCTAAGTTGGAAAGTAAAATTCCTTGCTTTTCTTCTGTATTGAAAAAAGATTTCCGAATAAATACGAGTATCTTTAGTGTACAATGTGTTAGAAATTACGTTTTTATTAAATTTTCCCGTAAAGAAAAAGATGAAGTAGCCCAGGAAATTTACGTGTATGTGGTGCGGAGGGGTAGAAAAGAGTGCTTCTGGGCAGACCGTTTACACTTCTTGGCCGATTCTTCGTAATTCCTTTTTATTTTGAGTGATCACTCTTTTGATTTTCCTTAAGTTTAATTTACGTTCGCGTTGCATGTTTGAGCTCCTTAAAAGTATTACTGAGAGGCATAGTACGCTTTAAGCCCTACTATCGGAATATACCTACTCTCCTATTAAGGAGTTCTTAAGTCCTTAAAATCTCAACTTTAAAACCTTATAATTGGCCTAGAGCGCCTAACTTAAAATTTCGCCTTACCTTTTATTGAGAAGTTATCTTCTTATTACCTTAATATTACCTTAAAACTTCAAAGTACTAGGTCTTCTCTTACTTAAACTTTCTATTTTTCCTCTTATGGCCGTTTATATATGTGCCTCTTGAAATGTGCCCATTAAAGTTTCAAGGTTGGTGCAACCGTGTAGCTCTTAATTGAGCAATTAATGAGATACTTTGAACGATATGAAATATATGTCAATAAAATGGTAGCTGAGGCTAAATTCGGTAAACTAGAATAGTTTTTTTTTTCTTCTTCTTCTAGAATAACTTTGAAGTCTGCCCAAGACTGCGTGCTTTTAACCCTGCCCTATTGTCTCCGCCTTCGTTTCTCCGCCGCACCTGTACGGTTATCTTGTCGCCTGAGCTGAGCGGTGCTGTTTAATTAACTCACCGTTGTAGTGGTTCGAGGACAAGCCAGCCCGCTTCGTAGGTGTGTTGCGTGTAGAGATGTGAAATGTTATTGGAAATATCAAATATCTAAATAAATTCTCCTCGTATAACCACATAAAAATATTTGGTGACGATACGCCTTAAAATCGGTATACTCTCTTGCAGTTGTGTTGGGCTGCCAATTTGGGTCCCGCGGATGTTGGTGGGATTTAAACCTTATACCGGCACATCAGGAGGTGGCCGAAGTTCCATAAAAAATTGGTTCCTAGCTGTAAAAGCTTTCTTTTACTTTTTAAGTCTAACACAATGTTGTAAAGGATATTTAGGCAATTAACCTTCGCAAACAATTTCAGTACGCAGGTGGCGTTAACGTCACTTTTTCTGATTGTGAAACGCTTTCTTGAATGCTCTTGTTTAGCGCGGGGAGCGCCAATGCAATGAACGAGAACGTCATAATTAATCCAGTTTGGTAGGCTTTGGAAAATTTGCAGGCAAGACCAAATGAGATTCATGCGTTCCATTTCACGACGATGTACACGCATAAAAGTAAAATGTACGCAAAATGACATGATTGCATTTTCACTTCAATTTTTTCATTGGTAGACTAACTTTCCGACTAAACGATGAGCAAGTCATTAGAGCAAAAAAAGATGAACAAAGAAGGCTTGCATCGCACGCCAAAGGTATAGACCAGATTCAGTCAGCTCAGTCCTCAGCTAATTATATAATTAACTGAGGACTTATATAATTATCAGCTAATTATATAAGTCCTCAGATGATTATATAATTATCAGCTAATTATATAAGTCCTCAGATAATTATACAATTATCAGATAATTATATAATTCCTCAAATAATTATATAATTATCATATAATTACATAAGTCCTCAGCTAATTATAACCAGCATCCCAAACTTGACGCGTCATTCCCTCAGTGAATAGTGCATAACGTATCAAAAACTACGCGGTAAAAACAAAACTGGTAGCCAGTGGGTCAGTTCCAGTATTACATAAGTCATTCAGATTAGATTAGATTATTAGTTAGTTTAAGCCTCCCTATCCGCAACAAAGGTTATCCAAAGAGAGGAAGGAAGGAGGCACAATTTATTATGGAGTTAAAGAAACGTGGAATCTCTGTAGAAAGGACACAGAAACAGAAAGCTAAGAAAAAAGATCATGAAACAAGAAAAAGTTAAAGAAGAAAGTAGTAGGTACTGAAAAACATGACAGCAGTGAACCGAAAAAAGATGGTCCGTAACAAAACAAAAACCTATGTTATTTTAACAAAAAGGAAGCCTACCTCACCTTTAGTTCGGGCCCTCACATTGTCCTCCTGGGAGCGCTAATTCCCATAGATACAATAATTGTATCCCCCTGAGGGGACATAAGTCATTCATTCACATGACCAACTAACAAAACACTCATCGAGTTTTACGACGAGATGACTCAAGTCATTACCCACTTATAGCACATCAATCAGAAGAATAGAACGTTAATCCAAACTTGACGAGAAAAGTTATAAAGGTCAACGGCCTCATTAAGAACGGTACCCAGAATTGAGGGATCATAAACACAAAACTTATCACTCAATGTCCAGTTAATCAAATCGTCGCCGCTGTTTTAATTGCGGGAACGCTGCCTCGCGCCGCTGCATTAGCTTTTGCCAAGAGCGTCACGGGCTGCTGTTGGGGGAGATATCACGTCGATGTGCGCGTTGTGTCCAGTATTAAGTAACCTTGAGTGACACTTTTTGGGGTAAATGGTATCGAGTAACGCAACTCTCTCTCAGCAGACGCATTAGGTAACGCACGTCTCTCAGCAGACGCATTAGGTAACGCACGTCTCTCAGCAGACGCATTAGGTAACGCACGTCTCTCAGCAGACGCATTAGGTGACGCACGTCTCTCAGCAGACGCATTAGGTGACGCACGTCTCTCAGCAGACGCATTAGGTAACGCACGTCTCTCAGCAGACGCATTAGGTGACGCACGTCTCTCAGCAGACGCATTAGGTGACGCACGTCTCTCAACAGACGCATTAGGTAACGCACGTCTCTCAGCAGACGCATTAGGTAACGCACGTCTCTCAGCAGACGCATTAGGTAACGCACGTCTCTCAGCAGACGCATTAGGTAACGCACGTTTCTCAGCAGACGCATTAGGTAACGCACGTCTCTCAGCAGACGCATTAGGTAACGCACGTCTCTCAGCAGACGCATTAGGTAACGCACGTTTCTCAGCAGACGCATTAGGTAACGCACGTCTCTCAGCAGACGCATTAAAAAAAAAAAAGAAAAAAAGAAAAACAGTTTATTTCCAATAGAGATTGTACAATATTACAATCATTGGTTTTTAAATATCTTAAAATTGATATACTTAGATGATACACACACACGAGTATTGAAAAACTCGTGTCACTAGTCAAAAGAAATGATTGAGGGCAATGAACTCCTAATCTAGCTTAATCTACATTTGATAATACATGTAATGATAATTATAAGAGATAACACAATTTCATGGACGATGCATTTTCATTGTGGGGTGAAAACACTTTTGACAGTTTACATGTACATGACATAAAACTTCGCAATTCTTGACGCCAGGAAATAATATATGAAATCGCTTGTTTCGGTCAATGTTCACAAGTGTCGTTTTAAGGAAGCATGAAAAAAAAATATATATAAATATATATCCATATGCACACATATGTACATATACGTATGCATGTGTGTGCATATCCATACAAACACTCACACACACACACACACACACACACACACACACACACACACACACACACACATACACACACACATACACACACACACAAATACATATATACATATAAGCATGAGGACCAAGAAGATTATAAGTTTTGTATTACTGATTCAACAATTTTAACATAACGGTCATTAGTTAACAAGCATTTTATTTAAATATAAATGGATGATCGCACAACAAAAGTATAGTTTTTACATGAATGCTTCACAATACTAAAGAGATGACGAGTTGGGTAATGTTACAAGTTGAGAGTGCACAGAAAAAAGACCATTATCTCTGGTAAAATGCTAGTTGTCAGTCTAGTATACACATATGTGCACGTATACATGTAAATATATACACATACACATGCACACATATACCCACGCACATACTTACACCAAAATTGTAAGCAAACACAAATGCATTTCTATGCATCGAGGCAATACATACGCATTCTACAGAGTGTCATACGCATAGCGTGGACACGTATACACATATACACAAGTAAGCATGTGCGCAAATATCAGCGTAAACTAGTTCGTATAAACCAGAATTCCAATCGAGGGAAACGGAGAAAATATCTTTTATTATAGCATGAATTTTATAAAATTTCGTACTAAAAATAGTGGCACAAAACAGTCCACTTAAGTCGGAAACATGAAAATGATTGTGGGACGTGAATAAGAAAGAAAACATTAATGTCCTATAAAGGTTTCATATTAGAAAAAAAAAATCACATTATCTTTGAAATATGGCGCAAATTGTCGGCAGTTGATAAACAAACATAGGTATCACATTATTATAAGCATATAACTATAAGCCGAATAAGTATATTACTGCAGTATAAATGGATGATCACACAACGAATTTATTTTTTTTACATGGATGCTTTACAATATCATATTAGAAAAAAACACATTATTTTTTTTAATATGGTGCAGAATGTCTGCAATTGATCAACACACACACACATAGGTACCATGTCGGTCTAGTTTGATGCTTGCACAGAAACGGAGAGGAATGACATAAAATGCACCTTCGACTGGTTGATCTACTCTAGTGCACACAGTTGTACGTGCACATATACACACCCATATGCGCACATACACCTATATACGTACACACATATACAAGTAAGCATGTTTGCAAATGACAACGTATAGGCGGTCAAATCATAATACTTACGCATACTTCAAAACTGTTGTGTGATGTCTTGAATTATAAAACAATGAGCGAGGGAGATTGTTCAGCAATGGAGATACCAGGTAAATGAGATTCGTCAGTACTCATTCAGTATGTTCTGTAATTAAGGATTATTATTGAGACACAAGATGACGAGTTATTTTGGCTTTAAATTCTCTCGGTCTTTGAGGGACTTTAATACTCAGGGGAAGTTTGTTCCACAGTAAGGCGCCTGATATGGACAGAGCCTTCTGCCCTAAGTGAGATGAACGATAGTTGACTAAGACATTATTGTTTCTGTTCGGTTTTTGATTGGTTACAGTGGGTGGATGGAAACGCACTATCTCAGCATTGCTCTGAGGAAGATATAACGAGGAGAATACGTATTGGGCCTTCTGCATGAGGAGCCTTTCTTGGATAGGGATCCAGCCGAGTTTATTGAGGAGAGGGGTTACGTGATCACTTCTTATGAAATTACCGTTGCATACCACCTTGGCTGCAAAATTCATGCATTTTTGTAAGTCCCTTTTAAGGTATTGAGGTAAGTCTCCCCATACTAGGCTGCAGTAGTCAATGCGCGATAACACAAGGGATTGAATGGCTAATAATCTGGATTTTTCATCTAGCATACTTTTTATACGATGAAAAAACATTAAAGTTCCGT
Organism: Morinoia aosen; assembly: GCA_030386875.1. NCBI lineage: Eukaryota > Metazoa > Arthropoda > Malacostraca > Amphipoda > Talitridae > Morinoia > Morinoia aosen. Next base: position 14,758,893 of record CM059563.1, read on the forward strand.
AGATTTTGTTGCAAGTAGTCTCAACGTGAGATTTGAAGGACATATTTCTATCGAACCAGATACCCAGATTTTTAACTTTTTCTGATGCATTAATTTTATCATTTCCAACTGCAAGAGTAAGATCTGAAGTTTTTTTAATTGCATCTTTGGATCCAAAAATAATGCATTGTGTTTTATTAGCATTTAATTTCAGACCATTTCGGTCGTACCATGATTTCAGGCTAGTCAGTAAAGTTTCGGCTTTAATTTGCGTCTGTGGTATTTCCGATACAGAACTTGTTATTGCAATTTGAACATCATCTGCATTAGGTAACGCACGTCTCTCAGCAGACGCATTAGGTAACGCACGTCTCTCAGCAGACGCATTTGGTAACGCACGTCTCTCAGCAGACGCATTAGGTAACGCACGTCTCTCAGCAGACGCATTAGGTGACGCACGTCTCTCAGCAGACGCATTAGGTGACGCACGTCTCTCAGCAGACGCATTAGGTAACGCACGTCTCTGAGCAGACGCATTAGGTAACGCACGTCTCTCAGCAGACGCATTAGGTAACGCACGTCTCTCAGCAGACGCATTAGGTAACGCACGTCTCTCAGCAGACGCATTAGGTAACGCACGTCTCTCAGCAGACGCATTTGGTAACGCACGTCTCTCAGCAGACGCATTAGGTAACGCACGTCTCTCAGCAGACGCATTAGGTGACGCACGTCTCTCAGCAGACGCATTAGGTGACGCACGTCTCTCAGCAGACGCATTAGGTAACGCACGTCTCTCAGCAGACGCATTAGGTAACGCACGTCTCTCAGCAGACGCATTAGGTAACGCACGTCTCTCAGCAGACGCATTAGGTAACGCACGTCTCTCAGCAGACGCATTAGGTAACGCACGTCTCTCAGCAGACGCATTAGGTAACGCACGTCTCTCAGCAGACGCATTAGGTAACGCACGTCTCTCAGCAGACGCATTAGGTAACGCTCGTCTCTCAGCAGACGCATTAGGTAACGCACGTCTCTCAGCAGACGCATTAGGTAACGCAACTCCCTCAGCAGACGCATTAGGTAACGCACGTCTCTCAGCAGACGCATTAGGTAACGCACGTCTCTCAGCAGACGCATTAGGTAACGCAACTCCCTCAGCAGACGCATTAGGTAACGCACGTCTCTCAGCAAACGCATTAAGTAACGCAACTCCCTCAGCAGACGCATTAAGTAACGCAACTCCCTCAGCAGACGCATTAGGTAACGCACGTCTCTCAGCAAACGCATTAAGTAACGCAACTCCCTCAGCAGACGCATTAAGTAACGCAACTCCCTCAGCAGACGCATTAGGTAACGCACGTCTCTCAGCAAACGCATTAAGTAACGCAACTCCCTCAGCAGACGCATTAAGTAACGCAACTCCCTCAGCAGACGCATTAGGTAACGCACGTCTCTCAGCAAACGCATTAAGTAACGCAACTCCCTCAGCAGACGCATTAAGTAACGCAACTCCCTCAGCAGACGCATTAGGTAACGCAACTCCCTCAGCAGACGCATTAGGTAACGCAACTCCCTCAGCAGACGCATTAGGTAACGCAACTCCCTCAGCAGACGCATTAGGTAACGCAACTCCCTCAGTAGACGCATTAGGTAACGCATCTCCTTCAGCAGACGCATTAGGTAACGCAACTCCCTCAGCAGACGCATTAGGTAACGCAACTCCCTCAGCAGACGCATTAGGTAACGCAACTCACTCAGCAGACGCATTAGGTAACGCATCTCCTTCAGCAGACGCATTAGGTAACGCAACTCCCTCAGCAGACGCATTAGGTAACGCAACTCCCTCAGCAGACGCATTAGGTAACGCAACTCCCTCAGCAGACGCATTAGGTAACGCAACTCCCTCAGCAGACGCATTAGGTAACGCATCTCCTTCAGCAGACGCATTAGTTAACGCAACTCCCTCAGCAGACGCATTAGGTAACGCAACTCCCTCAGCAGACGCATTAGGTAACGCAACTCCCTCAGTAGACGCATTAGGTAACGCATCTCCTTCAGCAGACGCATTAGGTAACGCAACTCCCTCAGCAGACGCATTAGGTGACGTAACTCCCTCAGCAGACGCATTAGGTAACGCAACTCCCTCAGCAGACGCATTAGGTAACGCAACTCCCTCAGCAGACGCATTAGGTAACGCATCTCCTTCAGCAGACGCATTAGTTAACGCAACTCCCTCAGCAGACGCATTAGGTAACGCAACTCCCTCAGCAGACGCATTAGGTAACGCAACTCCCTCAGTAGACGCATTAGGTAACGCAACTCCCTCAGTAGACGCATTAGGTAACGCAACTCCTTCAGCAGACGCATTAGGTAACGCAACTCCCTCAGCAGACGCATTAGTTAACGCAACTCCCTCAGCAGACGCATTAGGTAACGCATCTCCTTCAGCAGACGCATTAGGTAACGCAACTCCCTCAGCAGACGCATTAGGTAACGCATCTCCTTCAGCAGACGCATTAGGTAACGCATTAAAAACAGAAAGTGTGAGATATTAAATAGTTTCCTGAAGAAGTAATAGACAAAAATTCTTAAAAAAATGGTCAGTTAATCTTGAGATGTACACTAAAGTGCCAGAAAAACTATCTGCAGCGCGATATTGGGATAACTACATCGGCCGAGTATGCTACACTGGCTTATGATGCAGTCACTGCCGAACTTTGGTCTTACCATAATATGGATCATGGTCAAGCTACAGTGGTACAAAAATGAACCAATTACGCAAAACGTCATGACCTACCTTGCATGGTTTGACTGTTCGCATAGAATGAATTGACGCACATCATTTGGGTATGTGAACATAAAAGAAATTTTGCAGAAATCAACCTAAAAGTAAGGCATCGACCCGGATAATTTGGTGATGTCACCGGTAGTTCTTTTCCGACGTAAACGTAGCAGATCTACTAGATATCACAGGAATCAGATCATTATCAAGTCATGTCCTGATTGATATGGTAAACTGGACAGGGCTTTCTTTGAAGATTTTTTACATCGACACACCAACGAGAGAAGAAGCAAGTGCAAGCGTGCGTCGATCATGAAAAAGGGATGTTGTCGGCCGTCGGCGAGGCTGAAATTCCAGCAGAAGCCGAGATTGAGTGCAGTTTTGCAGGAGTGTCGGTTAGTTAAGAGGATTTAGGGCTCTGGAATTGGCAGTAATGCTTCATAAAATGGTCCTGAACGAGCGACTCGCCTGCCAACACCACATCAAAAGTGCTCCCGCCCTCCAGCCGACACTGCACCTGTCATTTGCAGCGCATCAGCCCCGCAGGTACACCCTCGCTCCGCTCTGGAGGTCTGGCAGGCACCAAACTGGACGCCGTAAGCGAATACCTGAGTATTGGCAATGTCTAGGTACTGGATATTGTGGTCTTGAAATGCGAAAGAATAACTGGATATCTCAAACTTCAGTTTTATGGCGCAAAACAATAACTGAACATCTCTTGGTCTATTATTTTAGCGCGAAAGAATAACCGAATATGTCACGGTTCAGTTTTACAGCGTGGAAGAATAACCGACATCTTTCGTCAGTTGGATAGCGAGAAAAAATAATTGTATACCTAATTCTTCTATTTTAAACTGAGAATGAATAATCAATTCAGAAGATACGCCGATAACGCTTTCAGAAGGAAAGAAAACATAGAATTATGCGCAACGTACGCTCAAGTAAAGTTCGATGGCCCACACGAGTACAAGTTCGAAGGCCAGGGGCCATAACGTTCAGAAACCCTCGAACATTCTTTGATGCTGTAAAAACATCTCACGACAAAGGACGCAACCGAAAAACAACATTCATGAAATATTGATACGCCAAACTTCCACAGGAACCACCTGGAGGGAAAGGGATCCCAAATACAAGGAATTAAGGGAAAAAATCAGAAAGAGCTCAAAAACCTGGGAGGGGAAGCGCTGAGAAGCTTGCCAAGTTCTGACGTCCAGACAACTGCAGCGCCTCAAGGCTGCACAGGCGCCCGAGTTTGTGTTTATAAAAACAAAGAATAACTGTAACATATGGCCGGACTTGTGCGAGCTAAGTGCAGCAATGCACATTTATCAAATGCTTAGCAGGATGAGGGTCATTCTCGAGAGGGAAAATATTATCTTGCGGCTATAATTATCAATGATTTTCAAATTTCTAAGTGTTCACTTCAAGAGAATTAGAGAAACGAAAAAACAAAATAAGAAATAAATAAACGAACAAACAAAATAAGAAATAAATAAACGAACAAACAAAATAAGAAATAAATAAACGAACAAACAAAAAAGTAAATAAACTAACAAATGAACATCCAATATCTAAAAGCTCCGTACGATAAAATTTCCCAGTAAAATATCCAAACTCGACATGAACGGTAAAAATTACCTCTTATTCACACAAAAACACAAGCTGTAAGCTAAATAACGTAGTGCTTCACTCGTGCGTTAAAATCGGTGTACGCTAAATTGCCAGCAGCCGACATTTCTCTTTGGCGACTTCCACATAATCTCGGCAAAGACAAATCGGTTTCCCTATTTTCCGTCAAAGACGACTCCACAAGAGGAGCTGGTTTAATAAAGGATGAAGTGAGCGTCATACAAGGGCGATATTTGCAAAAGAAACAGAAAGCAGTTCCGAGCTGGAGGATATCCTCAAACGGCGACAAAGCTCGCAGCAATAGGGAGCTCTGCGGAAGCGTTGCAGGCTTTGTGATAGGCTCAATACACGCCACCAATATCCGCAGATGACAGCCTCAAACAACATTTGGTAGGATAAAAGCGTGTAGCAATAAAAGGAATGGCGGTAAAACCACACTCAGTGGGACGAAAGCGAAGCTGCGCTATCAGAATGGGCGTTTGGTCCATTAGCTAGATTTTACGACGCCATTATTAGAGGTTTACGCTCGTGACAAGATTATCCAAACTAATTTCTTACGTAGGATTCGTTGATGCAAAGTCTTTTCTAAAGCGTAGCATGTAAGCATTACGTGGCTCATACGACACTATGCTCAAGTAATGACGGTCATAGGTGTACATAAATTTTTCATGTTTTTTTCAACAACTTTTGTGCTCAGGATCTTTTTTATTTTCAATTCGATTCGGAGCGATTGCGACGCAGACCGGACTGTTTCTCAATTCGTTATTTAAATTAGACAATCTCTCAAGCAAATTAGAAGCCAAATTTTCGAAGGATTAATTTCATATCGGTGTGGCTGGGAATATAGGTTCTTCCAAGTCAACTTGGTTAAGTTATGCGTTATTTCCCCAAGAATAAATCCTTCAGATTGAGTTTTTAAAATAAAATTTGAACACAGAGCATCAGGCAACCATGTGAGGTTGCATGTCCCGCAGTAGTCATACTTCATTTGGAAAAAACCAACGCGGATTTTGGCCAAAAATCTTGCTAATAATGCAACTAAGCCGACGTAGGAAAACTAACGCAGCCAACTGTATCGCTACGACTTCGTATATTGTTAAAAAATCCCGGCACCAGCAGCTTATCTGTCGAACTTTCTGCTTCTCATGTCGAAGCAAATTAGCGAGAATTCTCTTTCCTGTGGAAGTCCTTCAGAGTTTCAGCACTAGCTCGGGCGATCATTTAGGAGAGGGAGAGGAAACTTTTACGTTGCCCGCAATGTCGTCAATGTCGAAACATCGCCAATAAACAAGGCTTCACTTCGGCCGCCACTGCTCGGTGTCTGGACGCTGCTGGTAAAGACGCGGACGAGGCCGCGCTGAATACCCGTCCCAAAATGGAAGAAATGTCCATCACCATCGAGGTCTAGTTTGCTCCGGGGCACTCTGGTAAATCCGGGAAAGTTTATTCAGAGGAAAAAAGTCGTTGTGAATCTGACCTACACTTAGCTGTCACTACAAGGAAAGTTTATTCATAGGAAAAAAAGTCGATGTGAATCTGACCTACACTTAGCTGTCACTACAACGAAAGTTTATTCAGAGGAAAAAAGTCGATGCGAATCTGATCTACACTTAGCTGTCACTACAAGGAAAGTTTATTCAGAGGAAAAAAATCGTTGTGAATCTGACCTACTCCTCTCTGTCACCTCATACAATAACTCAGGAGTGACTAAGTACGCACGAAACATGATTTATCATATGAGCCAGAACTACTTTTGTTAATAAAGTTACAGATTTTAAAAGGAAGCCTGACGGTCTAATCTTAAAATAGTCACAGTTGTCACAATAATTCCGTTAAAATCATTTTCATAAAAATAATTCTATCATTTCATTTAACTATTCCACACGGCCCATCAAAAATAAAGGGATGGAATATTTTCTTTGAATAAATTTTCCATACGTGGATGACAAACAAAGATATCCATCATAACAGTACTCGCGATAAAATAATTCTTGTACTTGTGCACTGGTGAAACTCGTATCACAGATACGGTCATTGAGCATCCTCACGAGCGAGACAGAGAGGCGGATGGCGCGGACACGAAACAAATACGTTAATAAATAAACACGCCATGGGTATTATTGGGTAAGAAGATAACCGGGTCACATGTGGTCAATTAGCTTACGCCCTCAAAGCAAAGACAAAAACCGTTGTCTAGTCCACAATTGCAGGAAAAATCAATTCATACAGATGAAAACGTCGCGGAATACCTCTAACTCACAATGCCTTCGAACTAAGTCCAAAGTAAACAAAAGCTCGTGTCTACTAAATGAACAAATTAGTGCATGCAATTTACAAACTAACTCGAGTTGGGCTTAGGAATCCTTCACTAGAGGGTAGTTGAGTTCTCTTTACAGGGGTGAATCCCAAAATTCATGAAATATGCCATGAAAAATGTCATGAAAAATGTCGTGAAAAATGTCATGAAAAATGTCATGAAAAATGTCATGAAAAATGTCATGAAAAATGTCATGAAAAATGTCACGTAACATGGTTTAACACGTTCGCTGCAGCTGGATGCACATGTGCGTCCAGCAGGTTGTAAGTAGCAGAGTTAAAAAAACGACTTTACTGCTCGAAAAAAAGTATCTTACCTAAGAAATGTGAAATTCTATGTGTTGAAATAATTTAAATGTTGTTCATTGACACCGATACGCAAATGAGCAACTTACGTACTCTTAAGCTGGCCACACACTAGCATTTCTGATCGGTCAGCTTCTGCCGATTTGATCTGTACAGACCAAATCGCTCAAATATCTACCAGTGTGTGGGGTGATACAAATAAAGTCTGGCATATCAAATCACTCATTTGGATCTTCCATCATGTTGGAATTCCTTACCCGTCGGCAGATTTTATCGCCAAGTGTATGGGCAAATGTGACGGTTCTTTCCCTCCACCACAGAACTTATTGCCTTTCTGAGCATCGTATCTTGCTTTTGTATGAATGGGGCAATAGTGGCATGTATTTCTTGGAATACCTCATCGGACATTCGCAAATAATTTCTAAATCAAATTGGTTATTTTCTTTAAATTCTTTTAGAAGTGTCATATGAGAAAATTCTTCTTTTTTAAGCAATTCCTTTGACCAACGTGATCGTTTCCTCTTTCTGCGCTTCATAACACTTAATAGCACCAAGCTTGCTAAAGCTTTTTTCTTGTCGTCCATGACTGGTTATCTCACATCCGCCTGCTACCACTGCTGAACACGCACTTGAGTTGCAGTTATAGTCGCTGCAGTTAGTGGCGAGTAGAGCGACAGATTTCATCTGTAGCATTCCATATCTGTTGGTCATGACCGATCAGATATGCTAGTGTGTGGCCAGCTTTATGCCCCACTAGGTAGTCAACGTGTTAAATAGCGCGTTTAGACAGGTTGGGTGCAGAAGTAGAGATCCTCAGTGTTTCAGTGTACACAAAGTCACTCTGTTCCGAGCAACGGCGGAACTCCTCGTCTCTTTGGGGTACTAAAATGTTATTCAGAATAAACGTTCACGTTGCACGTCTTAATAATAACCAAACACTAGTCAGGAACTTTTACTGAAAGAACACCGATGAGCAAGCCGCATTTACTTTGTTACAATGGAACCAAGACAGTAAATTCAATCAATTGCGAAGCCAGTTAGTCGCAGAATATTTCTCGCGCACACTGAACGACATAGCAATCACGACGATTTCAAAGCAACTTCAAGCCTAAAAGCAATTCACGCTCAATGGATGATAATTGTGTCCTCATTTAAATTTTATTGGAAACTTGGGCAGCTGATCTCACTAAGCAATGCCACCTGGAATGGTGCCACATAGCGCGTCCCAATGGCGGCTATAATTAGAACTCCATTCGAGGGCGGCTGCGATGCATAGCGCTGGACCGGAGATGTCGGTGTGGCATGCGCGCAGTCGGAGCAGGCGCCACACGCGAAGTTATACATCATTGTACCGTACCTAAGAACCCCGAGTCATCTTAATGGAAACATTAACTTAACACGTTCCCCGAGTATTTGCCAGTAAATAAACAGCTAAAAATAAAAATATATTTCTTCTGTTTTGCGACCTCTTTAAGAAGTAAGCAGTTATCATACCAGGTGAAATGTATCATGGAATTGTATTTTTCATGTTTCTTAGGAAGGATAAAAATGTATTTGAGCATTCGAGTCGATTTCCCTATTCTGCAACTCACAACCTAACCAAACCAGAAACGTGGTGAACGAGTAAAAACCAATAAGAATTGGTCCTGGCTAGTCCACACTAATTCAAGTTATGAACGATTGGGAATAAGTAAGGGTATTATTTACCCACGCAAACGGGAGATTTTCGTGGGTATTATTCAAGAACCAAGAGCGTTGCACTGCATTCGTTTTCTACCAATTAATACACTTCTGGTCATTGTATTGCATTTACTCGCTGCCTGTTATCGACGAGTATACAGTGTTGTAGACCATTTATTTACTGAATGTGCCGACAAATTCCTAGGTTTTAAGATAACAAGATTGAATCTCCGATTTGCCTAGTGGTCACTCGACCATGCACGCACACATGAACTTGAGCTAAATAACGCTCAGCTCATCCACGCAAATAGTGGTAACTCTAAATTTAAGAGATTATTTTTTTCGTTTTTTTTTGTGAACAGCAAACTCTAACTAAGAAAGTAGAGTCATCGTTACAGAGGTGGAAAAATAGGTTGCATGTCGTCAATATTTAATAGTTTGGGCATATTCATGCCGGAGTAATGAGCTCAGTCAACGTCAGTGGAACGCCTGACACGTCAGTGGGACACTGGAACGCCTGACACGTCAGTGGGACACTGGAACGCCTGACACGTCAGTGGGACACTGGAACGCCTGACACGTCAGTGGGACACTGGAACGCCTGACACGTCAGTGGGACACTGGAACGCTTGACACGTCAGTGGGACACTGGAACGCCTGACACGTCAGTGGGACACGAACGCCTGACACGTCAGAGGGACACTGGAACGCCTGACACGTCAGTGGGACACTGGAACGCCTGACACGTCAGTGGGACACTGGAACGCCTGACACGTCAGTGGGACACTGGAACGCCTGACACGTCAGTGGGACACTGGAACGCCTGACACGTCAGTGGGACACTGGAACGCCTGACACGTCAGTGGGACACTGGAACGCCTGACACGTCAGAGGGACACTGGAACGCCTGACACGTCAGTGGGACACTGGAACGCCTGACACGTCAGTGGGACACTGGAACGCCTGACACGTCAGAGGGACACTGGAACGCCTGACACGTCAGTGGGACACTGGAACGCCTGACACGTCAGAGGGACACTGGAACGCCTGACACGTCAGAGGGACACTGGAACGCCTGACACGTCAGTGGGACACTGGAACGCCTGACACGTCAGTGGGACACTGGAACGCCTGACACGTCAGTGGGACACTGGAACGCCTGACACGTCAGTGGGACACTGGAACGCCTGACACGTCAGTGGGACACTGGAACGCCTGACACGTACGTGGGACACTGGAACGCCTGACACGTCAGTGGGACACTGGAACGCCTGACACGTCAGAGGGACACTGGAACGCCTGACACGTCAGTGGGACACTGGAACGCCTGACACGTCAGTGGGACACTGGAACGCCTGACATGTCAGTGGGACACTGGAACGCCTGACATGTCAGTGGGACACTGGAACGCCTGACACGTCAGTGGGAAACTGGAACGCCTGACACATCAGTGGGACACTGGAACGCCTGACACGTCAGTGGGACACTGGAACGCCTGACACGTCAGTGGGACACTGGAACGCCTGACACGTCAGTGGGACACTGGAACGCCTGACACGTCAGTGGGACACTGGAACGCCTGACACGTCAGAGGGACACTGGAACGCCTGACACGTCAGAGGGACACTGGAACGCCTGACACGTCAGTGGGACACTGGAACGCCTGACACGTCAGTGGGACACTGGAACGCCTGACACGTCAGTGGGACACTGGAACGCCTGACACGTCAGTGGGACACTGGAACGCCTGACACGTCAGTGGGACACTGGAACGCCTGACACGTCAGTGGGACACTGGAACGCCTGACACGTCAGTGGGACACTGGAACGCCTGACACGTCAGTGGGACACTGGAACGCCTGACACGTCAGTGGGACACTGGAACGCCTGACACGTCAGTGGGACACTGGAACGCCTGACACGTCAGTGGGACACTGGAACGCCTGACACGTCAGTGGGACACTGGAACGCCTGACACGTCAGTGGGACACTGGAACGCCTGACACGTCAGTGGGACACTGGAACGCCTGACACGTCAGTGGGACACGAACGCCTGACACGTCAGTGGGACACGAACGCCTGACACGTCAGTGGGACACTGGAACGCCTGACACGTCAGTGGGACACTGGAACGCCTGACACGTCAGTGGGACACTGGAACGCCTGACACGTCAGTGGGACACTGGAACGCCCGACACGTCAGTGGGACACGAACGCCCGACACGTCAGTGGGACACGAACGCCCGACACGTCTGTGGGACACGAACGCCCAACACGTCAGTGGGACACGAACGCCCGACACGTCAGTGGGACACGAACGCCCGACACGTCAGTGGGACACGAACGCCCGACACGTCAGTGGGACACGAACGCCTGACACGTCAGTGGGACACGAACGCCTGACACGTCAGTGGGACACGAACGCCTGACACGTCAGTGGGACACGAACGCCTGACACGTCAGTGGGACACTGGAACGCCTGACACGTCAGTGGGACACGAACGCCTGACACGTCAGTGGGACACTGGAACGCCTGACGCGTCAGTGGGACACGAACGCCTGACACGTCAGTGGGACACTGGAACGCCTGACACGTCAGTGGGACACGAACGCCTGACACGTCAGTGAGACACGAACGCCTGACACGTCAGTGGGACACGAACGCCTGACACGTCAGTGGGACACTGGAACGCCTGACACGTCAGTGGGACACTGGAACGCCTGACACGTCAGTGGGACACTGGAACGCCTGACACATCAGTGGGACACTGGAACGCCTGACACGTCAGTGGGACACTGGAACGCCTGACACGTCAGTGGGACACTGGAACGCCTGACACGTCAGTGGGACACTGGAACGCCTGACACGTCAGTGGGACACTGGAACGCCTGACACGTCAGAGGGACACTGGAACGCCTGACACGTCAGTGGGACACTGGAACGCCTGACACGTCAGAGGGACACTGGAACGCCTGACACGTCAGTGGGACACTGGAACGCCTGACACGTCAGTGGGACACTGGAACGCCTGACACGTCAGTGGGACACTGGAACGCCTGACACGTCAGAGGGACACTGGAACGCCTGACACGTCAGTGGGACACGAACGCCCGACACGTCAGTGGGACACTGGAACGCCTGACACGTCAGTGGGACACTGGAACGCCTGACACGTCAGTGGGAAACTGGAACGCCTGACACATCAGTGGGACACTGGAACGCCTGACACGTCAGTGGGACACTGGAACGCCTGACACGTCAGTGGGACACTGGAACGCCTGACACGTCAGTGGGACACTGGAACGCCTGACACGTCAGTGGGACACTGGAACGCCTGACACGTCAGAGGGACACTGGAACGCCTGACACGTCAGAGGGACACTGGAACGCCTGACACGTCAGTGGGACACTGGAACGCCTGACACGTCAGTGGGACACTGGAACGCCTGACACGTCAGTGGGACACTGGAACGCCTGACACGTCAGTGGGACACTGGAACGCCTGACACGTCAGTGGGACACTGGAACGCCTGACACGTCAGTGGGACACTGGAACGCCTGACACGTCAGTGGGACACTGGAACGCCTGACACGTCAGTGGGACACTGGAACGCCTGACACGTCAGTGGGACACTGGAACGCCTGACACGTCAGTGGGACACTGGAACGCCTGACACGTCAGTGGGACACTGGAACGCCTGACACGTCAGTGGGACACTGGAACGCCTGACACGTCAGTGGGACACTGGAACGCCTGACACGTCAGTGGGACACGAACGCCTGACACGTCAGTGGGACACGAACGCCTGACACGTCAGTGGGACACTGGAACGCCTGACACGTCAGTGGGACACTGGAACGCCTGACACGTCAGTGGGACACTGGAACGCCTGACACGTCAGTGGGACACTGGAACGCCCGACACGTCAGTGGGACACGAACGCCCGACACGTCAGTGGGACACGAACGCCCGACACGTCTGTGGGACACGAACGCCCAACACGTCAGTGGGACACGAACGCCCGACACGTCAGTGGGACACGAACGCCCGACACGTCAGTGGGACACGAACGCCCGACACGTCAGTGGGACACGAACGCCTGACACGTCAGTGGGACACGAACGCCTGACACGTCAGTGGGACACGAACGCCTGACACGTCAGTGGGACACGAACGCCTGACACGTCAGTGGGACACTGGAACGCCTGACACGTCAGTGGGACACGAACGCCTGACACGTCAGTGGGACACTGGAACGCCTGACGCGTCAGTGGGACACGAACGCCTGACACGTCAGTGGGACACTGGAACGCCTGACACGTCAGTGGGACACGAACGCCTGACACGTCAGTGAGACACGAACGCCTGACACGTCAGTGGGACACGAACGCCTGACACGTCAGTGGGACACTGGAACGCCTGACACGTCAGTGGGACACTGGAACGCCTGACACGTCAGTGGGACACTGGAACGCCTGACACATCAGTGGGACACTGGAACGCCTGACACGTCAGTGGGACACTGGAACGCCTGACACGTCAGTGGGACACTGGAACGCCTGACACGTCAGTGGGACACTGGAACGCCTGACACGTCAGTGGGACACTGGAACGCCTGACACGTCAGAGGGACACTGGAACGCCTGACACGTCAGTGGGACACTGGAACGCCTGACACGTCAGAGGGACACTGGAACGCCTGACACGTCAGTGGGACACTGGAACGCCTGACACGTCAGTGGGACACTGGAACGCCTGACACGTCAGTGGGACACTGGAACGCCTGACACGTCAGAGGGACACTGGAACGCCTGACACGTCAGTGGGACACGAACGCCCGACACGTCAGTGGGACACTGGAACGCCTGACACGTCAGTGGGACACTGGAACGCCTGACACGTCAGTGGGACACTGGAACGCCTGACACGTCAGAGGGACACTGGAACGCCTGACACGTCAGAGGGACACTGGAACGCCTGACACGTCAGTGGGACACTGGAACGCCTGACACGTCAGTGGGACACTGGAACGCCTGACACGTCAGTGGGACACTGGAACGCCTGACACGTCAGTGGGACACTGGAACGCCTGACACGTCAGTGGGACACTGGAACGCCTGACACGTCAGTGGGACACGAACGCCTGACACGTCAGTGGGACACTGGAACGCCTGACACGTCAGTGGGACACTGGAACGCCTGACACGTCAGTGGGACACGAACGCCTGACACGTCAGTGAGACACGAACGCCTGACACGTCAGTGGGACACGAACGCCTGACACGTCAGTGGGACACTGGAACGCCTGACACGTCAGTGGGACACTGGAACGCCTGACACGTCAGTGGGACACTGGAACGCCTGACACATCAGTGGGACACTGGAACGCCTGACACGTCAGTGGGACACTGGAACGCCTGACACGTCAGTGGGACACTGGAACGCCTGACACGTCAGTGGGACACTGGAACGCCTGACACGTCAGTGGGACACTAAAAGAAAATTCCTTCGATTTCTGAAGAACGGATATTTTCAGTCCGAAACCTTTTTTTTTTATTTTAAAAATAGGTTGTAGCAAAATTTGTTTTTCTCCATTTACGCTGGCATTTATATATTTATATATATAAGACTCCTGGTCAAAATCAGTTGACGTCATAGCTTAGGAAATGAAACTGGAGACGGAAAAAGATATTGTGTAAGAAAGGATACTAGAAAAATAGAGAATAACTTTTCCATTCTAACAGAAGAAGAGCGAACGTAATGTTTTGGTGGTAACAATTGAAGTGAAGTGACAGTGAAAAAGAAGGTAATGTAAGAAGAGCTGTAATAGGGAAACGAAGGCAACAAATAATGTAGGGCGAGAACTTGAGGCGACACACCAAAATTCTGCCGCTTTTTTAACGGAGTCCCTTCTCACCTCTGTTCAGTTCTTTACATATTCGTCTGTTAAGAGTTCGGTGCCTTTGAAAAAGGATTGTAAAGCATTTCGGATTTCAAATTCTAAAAGAGTTCTCAATACCCTTTATGTCTCACGCACAAGGGTTTGTAGGTAAGAGTATTCCAGAAGCTGGAAGAAAAAGAAGTTACGCAGGTGTGGTATTTCAGTATATGCGAGAGAAAACTTCTAAGAAAAATAAAAAAAATTCTCAGTCAGTTCTCAATACCCTTTATGCCTCACGCACTAGGGTTAGTAGGTACAAGTATTTCACAAGCTGGAAGAAAAAACAAAGCTACGCCAGGTGAAACATTTCAGTACTTGCGGGAGAACAATGAGCGTAAGACTAGGGAAACACAGCCACTAAGAGTCGCATTTTTCACCTGCTCGCAGCGAACCTTCCAAATTTGCATGAAAGGCTGAGGCTTGCGACCGCAAATTTTCCGCTGTATCCATGCTTCCAGAAAATCCTATTGCCTTTATTCTCACAGCAGCGAGTATCTACTTTTTAATAATTTCCACTTCCATAACTTTCTGCTTTTTTTTCTTTTAGTTCCAGAAGACTGTGAGCTTATGTTTCTGCAGCAACAAAAATTCACTTCATTTTCACTGCGAGAGAATTCTCCAACCTTCATCCTGGTCTTCCGTCCAAATTCCCCAATATCTCTCGGAAAAAAGAATCACCTACAGAGTGAGCACAAATTTAAAAAAAGTACTGACAATTTGGAAAGATTCCAAACGCTCACACCTGCTCCAGCAGGAAGGCAAGCCCGCAAGTCAAAGTAGGCTGCCCGGACCACAAATTTGATTCCGTAACAAAACGCGAGTCAGGAAAGAAGCGGTAAAGAGAAGGCAGGACACCAAGGGAAAAATTCGTGTGAATTAGAACGGGAATTTTATTTCCACATGACTGATAATTCTATCAGTAATAGTGTAGACTTAACACGTTGACTACGTTTTTGAAGTTGTTACGATTGGTTTGGTTAGGTGGCTATTAAGTATCAGAATTGGGAAATCGACTTTACAGCTGGAATATATTTCTATCCTTTCGAAGAAATATGAAAAATAAAATTGCACGATAACATTTTACCTCACATGATAAGATCCATTTCTTAAAAAAGGTCACGAAATGGATGAATTGCTATTCATTTCTACAGGTACGTGAATGAGCAATTTACCAAGTGGTACACACATGTCTCAATACGCCGTTGACGTGTTAACAGAGTTCAATAGTAGTTTACGAACAGGAGAATGGCAATGGCAAATTGTACAGGGCAGAGAGGGAAGATGAGCGATCGACCTGCCGGTCGTAAGCTCATCGTTGCTGCTGCTTCTGTAACTGCAAAAACGGACATGAATTGTAGGAAAAAATACAACAAATATACACAATAGAAAATAAAAAGTAGCCGCCGAAGTAACACTCCAAGGATGAACGGTGCGTGAATAGCTCCAGCGTTTAACTTCGACCGTGGAAAGAAGCTCTACATAAACTGAAGAAGAAACTTCAAGAGTATCAATAGAGGAAGTAATACACAAGTAGCTCGCGGAGAAGCTACACCATCGTATGTTGAAGTAACTACTTGAGCTTCAAGACGAGTTACTTGGGACTAGTGCATCATGAGCCATCTACTTTTCTCTCAAGAAAAATAAATCAGAGACAGCAGTATTTCTAATTGAGGAAGTTACACAAGCTGAAAATAGGAGCAGCAGCATGAGCACAATAAGAAGTAGATAATCAGCTGCAACTGTAGGAGTAGCAGCATGAGCGCAAGTAGCAGTAGATAATCAGCTGCAACTGTAGGAGTAGCAGCATGAGCGCAAGTAGCAGTAGATAATCAGCTGCAACTGTAGGAGTAGCAGCATGAGCGCAAGTAGCAGTAGATAATCAGCTGCAACTGTAGGAGTAGCAGCATGAGCGCAAGTAGCAGTAGATAATCAGCTGCAACTGTAGGAGTAGCAGCATGAGCGCAAGTAGCAGTAGATAATCAGCTGCAACTGTAGGAGCAGCAGCATGAACACAAGCAGCAGCAGATAATCAGCTATGACAGCAGCAGCATGAGCGCAAGTAGCAGTAGATAATCAGCTGGAACTGTAGGAGTAGCAGCATGAGCGCAAGTAGCAGTAGATAATCAGCTGCACCTGTAGGAGTAGCAGCATGAGCGCAAGTAGCAGTAGATAATCAGCTGCAACTGTAGGAGTAGCAGCATGAGCGCAAGTAGCAGTAGATAATCAGCTGCAACTGTAGGAGCAGCAGCATAAACACAAGAAGCAGCAGATAATCAGCTATGACAGCAGCAGCATGAGCGCAAGTAGCAGTAGATAATCAGCTGCAACTGAAGGGTTAGCAGCATGAGCGCAAGTAGCAGTAGATAATCAGCTGCAACTGTAGGAGCAGCAGCATAAACACAAGCAGCAGCAGATAATCAGCTATGACAGCAGCAGCATGAGCGCAAGTAGCAGTAGATAATCAGCTGCAACTGAAGGAGTAGCAGCATGAGCGCAAGTAGCAGTAGATAATCAGCTGCAACTGTAGGAGTAGCAGCATGAGCGCAAGTAGCAGTAGATAATCAGCTGCAACTGAAGGAGTAGCAGCATGAGCGCAAGTAGCAGTAGATAATCAGCTGCAACTGTAGGAGCAGCAGCATAAACACAAGCAGCAGCAGATAATCAGCTATGACAGTAGCAGCAGCAGCAGCAGCAGCAGCATGAGCGCAAGTAGCAGTAGATAATCAGCTGCAACTGTAGGAGTAGCAGCATGAGCGCAAGTAGCAGTAGATAATCAGCTGCAACTGTAGGAGTAGCAGCATGAGCGCAAGTAGCAGTAGATAATCAGCTGCAACTGAAGGAGTAGCAGCATGAGCGCAAGTAGCAGTAGATAATCAGCTGCAACTGTAGGAGCAGCAGCATAAACACAAGCAGCAGCAGATAATCAGCTATGACAGTAGCAGCATGAGCACAATAAGCAGCAATAGATAATCAGCTGCAACTGTAAGAGCAGCCGCATAAACACAAGCAGCAGTAGATAATCAGCTATGACAGTAGCAGCAGGAGCACAATAAGCAGTAGATAATCAGCTGCAACTGTAGGAGTAGCAGCATAAACACAAGCAGCAGTAGATAATCAGCTATGACAGTAGCAGCAGGAGCACAATAAGCAGTAGATAATCAGCTGCAACTGTAGGAGTAGCAGCATAAACACAAGCAGCAGTAGATAATCAGCTAGGACAGTAGCAGCATGAGCACAATAAGCAGTAGATAATCAGCTGCAACTGTAGGAGCAGCAGCATAAACACAAGCAGCAGTAGATAATCAGCTGCAACTGTAGGAGCAGCAGCATAAACACAAGCAGCAGTAGATAATCAGCTAGGACAGTAGCAGCATGAGCACAATAAGCAGTAGATAATCAGCTGCAACTGTAGGAGTAGCAGCATAAACACAAGCAGCAGTAGATAATCAGCTAGGACAGTAGCAGCATGAGCACAATAAGCAGTAGATAATCAGCTGCAACTGTAGGAGTAGCAGCATGAGCGCAAGTAGCAGTAGATAATCAGCTATGACAGTAGCAGCAGCAGCAGCAGCATAAGCAGAATAAGCAGTAGATAATCAGCTACAACTGTAGGAGCAGCAGCATGAACACAAGCAGCAATAGATAATCAGCTGAAACTGTGAGAGCAGCCGCATAAACACAAGCAGTAGTAGATAATCAGCTATGACAGTAGCAGCAGCAGCAGCAGCATGAGCACAATAATCAGTAGATAATCAGCTGCAACTGTAGGAGCAGCAGCATAAACACAAGCAGCAGTAGATAATCAGCTATGACAGTAGCAGCAGCAGCAGCAGCAGCATGAGCACAATAAGCAGTAGATAATCAGCTGCAACTGTAGGAGCAGCAGCATGAACACAAGCAGCAGTAGATATGATCAGCTATAACAGTAGGAGCAGCAGCAGCAGCAGCAGCAGCAGCAGATAATTAATTAGAGACACTTGCAGCCCCAGCAGATCAGCAGGAAGCAACAGGCAGCGGCTGCAGCAGCGCATCACGCAGTCCGACACGGAGTCTAATTAGCACATCGGCCTCCGTGTCGGCGCATCGTCGTCCTCCCCATCTTGTTCCGCGCTTTAGGATCCATTTTTTGTTTAGAATGCGAGCGCTCGTTGTAGTTCCATGTCACGACCCAGAAGCAGCGTTGAGGGCATGAGAATAAATGAGATAGTGTCGTTAACGCGTTGACTGCGAAGGGTTAAATGGAAGTTTAATGTTTAGCTCACATTTAACGCCAATTGTAGCAAGAAATTTTGAAAATAACAAACATTCAGCCAATTGTAGCAAGAAATTTTGAAAATAGCAAACATTCAGCCAATTGTAGCAAGAAATTTTAAAAATAGCAAACATTAAGCCAATTGTAGCAAGCAATTTTGAAAATAGCAAACATTAAGCCAATTGTAGCAAGCAATTTTTAAAATAGCAATCATTAAGCCAATTGTAGCACGCAATTTTGAAAATAGCAAACATTAAGCCAATTATAGCAAGCAATTTTGAAAATAGCAAACATTAAGCCAATTGTAGCAAGCAATTTTGAAAATAGCAATCATTAAGCCAATTGTAGCACGAAATTTTGAAAATAGCAAACATTAAGCCAATTATAGCAAGCAATTTTGAAAATAGTAAACATTAAGCCAATTATAGCAAGCAATTTTGAAAATAGCAAACATTAAGCCAATTGTAGCAAGCAATTTTGAAAATAACAAACATGAAGCCAATTGTAGCAAGCAATATTGAAAATAGCAAACATTAAGCCAATTATAGCAAGCAATTTTGAAAATAGCAAACATTAAGCCAATTGTAGCAAGCAATTTTGAAAATAACAAACATGAAGCCAATTGTAGCAAGCAATATTGAAAATAGCAAACATTAAGCCAATTATAGCAAGCAATTTTGAAAATAGCAAACATTAAGCCAATTGTAGCAAGCAATTTTGAAAATAACAAACATGAAGCCAATTGTGGCAAGCAATATTGAAAATAGCAAACATTAAGCCAATTATAGCAAGCAATTTTGAGCAAAGTAAACATTAACTGAATCGCGCCTTCATTTAGTTTTGATGAAAAGGTTGACTGCGTATCGGTACATACATGTACAATAATTGAAATGCCACTCACTGAGCTGCTACGTAAATCAGCAAAATTTACGTAGTAGTTCGGTGAGTGGCATTTCAATTATTTCCAACCTTTATTTAAATTAGACAATGCTGTACAAGTTAAAATATCAGCGTGCAATGATATTTTTCCCGCTTCTTAGAAAAGATAAACATTTAATCAAGCCGTAAAGACGGCTTTTAAATTCTGCTACTTCCAACCTACCCAAACAGACCGTAGCAACCTCGGAAATGGAGTCAACGCGGTAAGTACTTTTACAAATCGAGTTTGTGACAACAGGTCGGTCACTAGCATTATGAAAATTCCCTGTGTGTACATCGGCGGCTTACATCACGGCCAACCTTAAGAAACTGGCATGTATTTGCAGGTCGGTTAATGTTATGATCATGCAAGTAAATACTATCACTGTAAGGCCCCAGACAAGGCTTCCTAGAGCTACGCCGCAGTAAGAATACAAGTTTGATTTTAGCGTCACTAAAGCGGCCCGTAATGAACGTTAAGAAATGTTTTCCTGCTAAAAAAATGTTAAGCGCTTATTTCCAGGGCTTCAATATTTTTGAATACCGCAAATAGTGAAGCTTGGCCCAATTTTGGGAAAAAATTAATAGAAACATATCAGCCATCCACTTTTAAAGAACACAGATATTAGAAAAAAATTAACATAACATAAATTATTTCTGAAGTCACTAGCACTTTCAACCGAAAGAAAGGGTTTTAAACTATCTTTACAGACCTCATAATCACGACTCGCTAAAAACGTGCTGCGGTGCGAGGAAGGCCAGTATTTATATTCAAAGAAGGCTGCATGTGTGACCAGTGCCGCGTCTGTAGCGAGATGTGATCAGAAAATAATCGAACAAAAATGACAACATAATTTCCCATCTAGCTTCTTTTCGTGTCTCTGAAGTTTTGTTTTCGCTCTTGCACAAAAGATAGAAAATTATTCGAACATGGAAGGGAAGACAATAAATGACTGGAAAGAAGCGACATCAAAGACCAATAACTGGTTAAATGATGTCGATTTTATTGCAACACGACAATGAGAGACCTCGCATCCTTTCCGAGACGCTGCAGGGGAACGAGAACAGTTCCATTTACGTCGGGAGCAGCGAGCAGCATTGAATAGCATTCGATATCGCAGTCTTGAAAAGCTCTGGTATGGAAAAGTTTCTACACAATCGCTCACTTACCCTCAAATGAACTTCGCCTAATAACACTTCGACTTCGGCTGGTAAAACTGAAGTTCAATATTCAACTTAAATTTAAAGTCCATTGTAGACAGCAATGCTGGAAACAGGAAACATTACCTGGATCGTGCCTTCATTTAGTTTGATTTAATATTTATGAAAATAGAGTGTGTAAGTACTGGTTCGTCAGTAGCAGTATGAAAACTTCCTCAGTGACCACCGGTGGTTCATGTCGCAGTCGAAGTATTAAGTTACTACTCCTAACCCTTCACGCATTATATTGAGCTTTGCTACCACAGTAAAAATGTACAGTAAACAAATGAAGAGCAAAATTTCCGAAACCTAAATGAAAACACTTTTACCAGCGCTACATTTTGTTAATAGAAGTAGAAATCGTAAACTACTCGTTCGTCCATATTTCACTAGTGAAATAATAATTTGGTGAAATTTGAGTTTCATTAGTGAAACAATATTTACATGAGATATTGATTCAGAGCGCAACATATCATGGGTTTAACGTGTTTTTCAATAAAGAAGACAAATTATCATCAAAAGGCGTCACTTACACTAAAATGCATATTTTAAAGTGAGGTAAATCACACGAGCAGACAATTCATGCTACATATTTTCCACTGCAGTTGAAAATATGTAACATGAATTAGAAATGGAAGACTACTCTACCGGCCTATATACGCTTTTGTATAACGCATCTTAGTCCAAAACTGCGAGGAAAAACATAACTAGACAAACATGCAAAAATATAACATACGTAAAAATAAATCGTGAATAGTATCACAATTAAAATACGTCGAAGCAATAATTGGATCAACGTAAATCTAAAGCCATTGAACCACCCAAAATCATCGCTGCTATTTGGCGTCTGACTCGGGACTCCAGCAAGAGTTCGTATGAGCCGACATTCGTGATCGGTTACCTGACCGGCAACATTCGTGATTGATTAACGGATTGGCAATATCCGTGATCGGTCAACCGTGGCAACATTGATGATCTACTAACGGATTGGCAATATTCGTGATCGGTTAACCGAGTGGCAACATTCGTGATCGATTAACGGAGTGGCAACATTCGTGATCGATTAACGGAGTGGCAACATTCGTGATCGATTAACGGAGTGGCAACATTCGTGATCGATTAACGGAGTGACAACATTGATGACCGATTAACGGACCGAGTGGCAACATCCGTGACATGCTCAGCAGCACGCATGCTAGGTCTAGGTTCAGCGTTCGTGACGTACGCAACATCAGAAACAAGGAGGCAAAAATTTTGACCCGCCTTATAACTTATTTTGACGCACGCCTGTACCACATATGCAGGCAAAATGTCTGAAGAAAGTTATTACTGCTTATATAAAGGCTAACGGCTGATGAGATTGCTAAGTAAAACGGGAAGAATCTTTTCCATTTAGCGAAACGCGATAATGGCAGTTAAAAATGCGATAAGTTCACTATTGATGTTTTCCCATTTTTAGGTCTTTTTAGCATTGTATTGTTCACTGACGGCAGAGCACAACTTAGGTTATGACCCATTGTTTTTCGGGGGATCACGCCAAGCCTTATTGAAATTCTGATGCCACTAGGAAAACCAAAATAATGAAATCTAAAGCATTTGGTGCTGGTAAAATTACGTTTCGCTTTCTTAGACGACGAGTAAACGATAAAAGCACACCACTCTAAAGGCCCCCCCACACTACACGCGCCACGAGCCGAGCCGCGAGCAGGGGCTGCTGAGGCTCGCGCGAGCCTGCTTGGCTCGGCTCGGGCTTACTGCCTCCCCACACATTACACGAGCCGAGCATTAGTTGGCAAGTGTTTTTCTAGAGACAACATGGACTTCTCCGATTCCGATTCAGATGACCGATTAGAGATTGCAATTTGCTTTAGCGCTAAACAACCTCGAAAAAGGTCTAAATGGTGCAAGTCTTGGCTATTGAAGAGGGGAGAACTGTGTCATGGCCAGTTAATTCAGGAATTGAGACTAGAGCCTCGAGCTAATTACTTGAGAATGGATGAATCAACGTACTTGGAATTGCTATCAATGATGACCCCATTTATAAAAAGGAAGAATTCATTGTTGAGAAACCAAAACCAAGACACCATATGCTTTGTTTTTTTTTATACTTTGTTTGAATAGTCTTGACTTTTCACTTTCCACAGACAAGGATAACTCCAAAAAAGTTCAATAAAGTCTACAAAAAAATCTTTCTTATCCGTATTCACTTTTATTCAATATACTTTTATCACACTTGAAATTCTATAGTGCGGCGTACGTCAAACACTTTCTGAAAAAGAAAAATTCGTTAACATTATGCACTAAGCTGACCCCAGGCTCGGCTCGTGCTATTTTGCCACCACACACTACCCGAGCCGAGCCGCAAGCCAGGCCAAATATCTGGAAGTGACAGATCAGCACGAGCCGAGCCACGAGCCTGATTGCGCGGCTCGTGGCTCGGCTCGACATGCCCACACACTACACGAACTGGCTCGGGGCTCGGCTTGTTTGCTAAGGCTCGGCGCGTGTAGTGTGTGGGGGGCCTAACGAAAGAAAGAAAAAACTATTTCTGTCCAATAAAGATGATACAAACAACATCATTGGTTTTAAAAATTTCTTATCCTAAAAATCCTTAGTTGATATACATACATGGATATCGTTATACCCTTGTGGCAGATCGCACGACCGCCCTTCAAGAAATAGCACTTTCGCGGGCCCTAAATGCAAACAACTCTCCCTCATGGGACAAATTTCCGAATCCTTCGCGTAGCACAGATACGCGCGTCCCTAATTTGCGGGACAGATCCATCAATCACTTCACCTGCGGAGCAAATGAGTCGAGTTATCGCCGGCTTTTTTACGACATGAGCGAGCGGTCCCCCACGAGCAACAGGTACCGAAGAAACAGAGCGGATCAAACGAGCCAAGACTTCGTCTCGCCGGAGTGAAGCAAGTTGTGGATTTCGCCAGTGAGAGAACGAGACGAAGTGGGTATCCACCACGGTAGAAGAAACAAGGTAGGGTCCTTTCTATGGTAGAAAATACACCTTTTGTTCGGCGAGCCAATAGAAGGGATTATTTTCAAACAAAGTTTATGACGTTACCAAAACGCCATGTGTTTAGGCCGATAGTGGAGCCAGATTTGGGGGTAGCAGTGCTAACAGATGCAATATGAGCGCTGCTATTAGTTCGTTGCCGTGACGTCAACAAAACCACACCGTCAACGAAAAAAAGACTGGTTTGAACCTACCTTGTTTCCTCTACCGTGGTGGGTATCCACTACACAGGATGTCCACAAAAAATGTATCCACTGACCGATGTATATGATACCTGATCCATATTCCAGAATTCAACTGTTATATGGTTCCAGTATCTTGTATACGTGTATCGGTCAGTGGATACATTTTTTTGTGGACACCCTGTGTAATAATACACAGTTGTTGGTTAGTTTGTCCGTCTCTCTTTCACTTTCCTAAAGATCATTAATGACCGTATCTGCGATACGAGTTTTACCAGTGCACAAGTACAAGAATATTTTAATCAGGGGTTCAATTAGGATGGATATATTTGTTTGTCATGCACATCTGGATGATTTATTTAACCCTTTAAAATCAGGAAATTTCTACTCATATTAGCATTATTATAACTACCATTTTCAGACTTACTCTGGCCCCAGGTAGTGACCCACATTAGAATGGGGAAGGACTTACCTCTCAGCAGTGAACTTCTAAGAACACAATAGGGAACAAATTCAACAAGAAATACGGTATATTAAAGCTGTTCATGAAAGTGGATTTTAAAATCTTCATTGACGGTAAAGGGTTAAAGGAAAGTCCCGAATCCCGTCATTTTTGAGGGGCTGAGCACACTAGTTTTAAAATCAATTTTAGTATAATCTGATTTAGGATAATATCGCGGGCGTGCGTATTTTAAAAAGGGCGAGGTAGCAGGTTCACTAAAGGAATATATTAATTACATTCCTCCAATATAATAGTGCCGTTTGTTGGTTTGTTTATTTGTTGCTTACTCTGTTTGTGCGTCTCTGCTCACACTCGGTAAATAAAATATCTGAACCCTACACAATGACTGCAAATGTCTGTTGCAGGTTTTATACTGTTTAAAGCTCATTCTAAAATAATTCTAACGCAAAGTAGAATAATTGAAGGATTAAAAAACGATCATTTGAGAGCTTTAAGTTCAAAATGTTTTAAGAATGAAACCTAATTCAAGGTTTAAAACAACGCCCCCATTATTTACTAGTACACATGAGAGTAGCTCAGATCATAGAGGCGCTACCCACACACGACGCTAGTTAGCCATCAACACTTTGACAGCAATGGGTTAAATTGAAGTTCAAAATTCAACTCAGATTTAAAGTGAATTGTAGTAAGAACGTTTGAAAATAGCAAACATCAACTGGATCATACTTGCATGAAGTTTTATTTAAGTATTTATGAAAATTGAGTTGATGACTACTGGTAGGTCTGCAGCATAATGAAAATTCCCTCCGTGCCTATCAGTAGAGCACGTTGCGGACAAAGTGTTGAGGCAGCATATCAAGTCTTTTACATCCGTACGATCAACACGTAGACATTTATAACGAAAATACAGTTAGTCTTGAAGAATTGATTAACATATTTTCTCCGGTGCATTTCAGTGCCAAATAAAACAACGAGTTTTTAGACCAGCTGAATCTAAGGAGCTTTTAAACTTGTTTTCAGAGTATCGCGAAAGAAAAGCTTGGGCAACTAAATATCGCCTTGTTGTATCTTAAAAAGATATTAACCAATTAAAACGTGAAGACAGTAGAAAAAATAATCTGCAATAAACTAATGGTTAAAGTACTTGTACTCGTACATAACGTTATCCCGGGGAGCTACTGCTATGAATCATTCTCCCGAAGAGCAGCAGGAGTGAGATACGAAGCTCAACGTATTCATATTACTTGCTACAAAATGCACGTCAGTGCGAGATGTCCCAAAATGCAAGTGTTGAATAAGTCGCAAGTGCGAGTCACACAGGAAACACAAGGCGGACGCCACACAGGAGGCACAAGGCCACACAGGAGGCACAAGGCTACACAGGAGGCACAAGGCCACACAGGAGGCACAAGGCCACACAGGAGGCACAAGGCTACACAGGAGGCACAAGGCCACACAGGAGGCACAAGGCCACACAGGAGGCACAAGGCCACACAGGAGGCACAAGGCGACACAGGAGGCACAAGGCCACACAGAAGGCACAAGGCCACACAGGAGCCAAAAGGCCACACAGGAGCCACAAGGCCACACAGGAGCCACAAGGCCACACAGAAGCCACAAGGCCACACAGGAGGCACAAGGCCACACAGGAGGCACAAGGCCACACAGGAGGCACAAGGCCACACAGGAGGCACAAGGCCACACAGGAGGCACAAGGCCACACAGGAGGCACAAGGCCACACAGGAGGCACAAGGCCACACAGGAGGCACAAGGCCACACAGGAGGCACAAGGCCACACAGAAGGCACAAGGCCACACAGGAGGCACAAGGCGGACGCCACATCAAGTAGTTCCAAAACTCCAATTTAATTAGCGAACAATTTACATAGAAAGAGCAAGCCATCGCTCTCGTGTCTGGAGACGGTCGTTCATTAGGGATCGTCTGGCCAAAAACCTCACTTGATGACGGAGTTTGGCGGCAATTACGATCCACTTGTGCGGGGACCACACTAAAGAGCATATCCCTTGTAAAGTCGACGGTAAAGCGAGATCAGAATCGCTTGATCTGACGCACGGACGGAGGTTGTTGATCTGCTCGGGTCTTCTAAATTTGCCGGAGATGCTACACATTTGCACCTCGTAGAAATCCAACGCTATAACATTGTAAATAAATAGATTATATTAGATTATAAGTTAGTTTAAGCCTCCCTAACCGCTGCAAAAATAGAGCGTATCGAAGAGAGGAAGGAGGAAGGCACCATTTAGTATGGAGATAAGAAAATGAGGAATCTATGCAGAAAGGGCATAGAAACAGTAAGATGGGAAAGAAGTTCATGAAATAAGATAAAAGTTGAAGAAGAAAGTCAGAGGTGCTGAAAAACAGGACAGTAGTGAACCGAAAAAAGGTGGTCCTTAACATAACAAAAAACATTTTATTCCAACAAAAAGAAGGCTTACCTAACTCTCAGCTCGGGCCCTCACATTTTTCCCCTGGGAGCGCTAATTCCCATAGATACAATAGTTGTATCCCCCTGAGGGGAGAAAATAAATAGAACGGGTGGAATGTTTGATCCTATGACAGATGCACACATTCGTTTTATGTAGAAATTCAACCTAGTAAGGTTAAAAATAATTCCATTGGGTCGAATATCTGCTCTCATGACGAATTAGATTAGATTATTAGTTAGTTTTGGCCTCCCTATCCGCAACAAATGCGATCCAAAGTAAGGAAGAAGAAAGGCGGAATCTATGCAGTAATGGCAAAGAAACAGAAGTTGAGAAAAAGATTATGAAACATGACCAAAGTCGAAGAAAGTAGTAGGTGCTGAAAAACAGGACAGCAGTGAAGCGAAAAAAAGGTTTTCCTTAACATAACAAAAACATTTTATTCCAACAAAAAGAAGGCTTACCTAACTCTCAGCTCGGGCTCTCAGATTTTCCCTCTGGGAGGGCTAATTCCCATAGATAAGCAGCAGCAGCAGCAGCAGCAGCAGCAGCAGCAGCAGCAGCAGCAGCAGCAGCAGCAGCAGCACCACGGTGACACAGCCCCAGAAGCAGGCGAGAGGACAGCGCTATCTGAGGAGCTTGAGCCTATCGCAGCTGGACGAGGCCTCCATTAGACCCTCTCATGCGACCGCATTATAGGAGCGGTCATTGAGGATCAGTTCGGCCGTAATGAGAAGCCTAATTCCGCCCAAATGATGCCAAGCGAAGCAAAGAACTGCAATATCGCCCCATGAACACGATCTATTTCAATATCGTACCACACTCAAAGCTCATGAGTATAACGATACAAGTGAATTGAAGATTAGAAAACGCTCGTTGGTACCTTACAAGAAATGCCGAACACAGAATGATGGTATTGGTAAACTTATCAGAAATGGGTTTAGGTAGCGGTGAAGCGCAACCAGGAAATGAGCGAATCTCGGCATCGATTTTTTTTATCAAGAGGAAACCATTTATTGAGATTGTGCTTCGACGAAAATCAGGTAGTGGAACTTACATTTAGACGACAATCATTTATTGGAGGCTATATTTCGACGACAAAAATTAATTGGAGGCTGTATTTCGATGACAAAAATTTATTGGAGGCTGTATTTCGACGACAATCATTTATAGGAGGCTGTACTTCGACGAAAAAAATTTATTGGAGGCTGTATTTCGACTTCAATAACGTATGTAACGGAGGCTGCAAGCAGTTAGGGACAATCTTACTGAAGAGGCTGCGCGAAATTGCCAGCATCGCAGTGTGTACGCTAGGTTTGTTTAACATCTCGACGTGATATTATGGTGCGAATACATGAATTTAAATTGCTGTCTGATAGAGACATCCAGTAGACATGTTCATTCATCCGGGACCACCCAACAGAGATGTTCGATCCCTAAATTTGCCACAACACAACCATATAGCTACTCACACAAAGCCACCATAATTAATAACGGATGGACTTGATGAGGATAGCAGAGCATCTACGCTGTGACCATCGAGTGCCCAATGGGACGGGAGAAAGAGTTTTGGATGGTGTTGTAGCGAAGTAATCTACAATTCTGAATTCACTTCGATTTCCAAATTTCTTTAGCTCTCCAGCCGCGGTGAAAAAGATTGACTCCGTGTGGTGAGGACGGGTGTGGCGCTCGCTCCGAAACAAAGTGCCTATTGTTAGAAAGAATGTACCTCTAACCTAAATGGGTACCCACTCTCGCCATGAGTATTCAAATGTGATTTAAATACCCCATTTATAAAAAATAATCAAACTAAGAGTATAATATTCCCTCAAAAGTGTGAGAGTATTCAACCCTCGTTTACGCAACGACCGAACTCACTCAATCTTCAAGATGCTAACAAACGACGCAGTACCAACAACAGCAGCGAGTTTCAACCGAAGTTTGGTCAATACCCTGATGTGTCTAGCCTAACGAAAGATGGTAAAGAAGTGGTTTCTGTCCTCATAAAATACTTCGATTCAGTGATGACAAAATTTGATAATGATATTGTTCAAATGCAAAATGAAATAAGCCACCTTAAAACGCTATTTGAAACAAAAGAAGCGGAACACAAAAAAACTCTCGAAGAACAGAATACGAATATAAATAGCTTAACCTCCCGCCTCGACCAGTTGGAAAAAAGTGATCAGCGCCGAGACATTGAAGACAAAAAATGTACTCTCGTCATTTCTGGAAGGGAAATACCGCAATCTCACGCAGACGAAATCTGTAAGGATACAGTCTGCCAGCTACTGAAGGACAAGATCAACATTGACCTCTCCGACACTGACATTACGTCAGCTACAAGAATGGGGAAAAAACCGGTAACTGGGAACGTAGATCAAAGAAACATTACATTTGAACTAAAACATTATAACAAAAAACGTGAAATTCTCAACGCCTGCCGAGAAAAGAAACCACAGTTCTTCATAAATGAATACCTCATACCTTCACGAGCTAACGTCATGTACGTTCTGAGGATGGCCAAAAGGAAATTCCCGGATAAAATTGGAATCCCAAGAACGCAGGATGGAAACATCTTCATATTTAACCCCGGAAACAAGATTCAAGACGCCGCGAGATCAACACGCCAGATGACCTCGAGCAATACCTGATGCAACAACTTAATAAGACATCGAAGCAGGTCATGGGTGACTAGACTAGGTGATCCTCTAAATTAGATATGTCAGTTTCGTGTTAGTTTAACCTCAATTAGGTATCATGTCAGTTTAACCTCAACTTGGTATTAGTCTAACCTGAATCTATACAAATGTATAACAGATGTGTTTGTAAACATTTATGACAGCTGTGTGAACTTTTGAAACAACGCAATCAGCAATTTTTCACCTCCCAATGTTACTGTGAATTTTTTCTTTTTTACCACTAAAGTTATTATTACGCGTAAACCATATTAGCTGGTTGTATCATTGTCGTTATAATCTTTAAAACTTATTACCTGTTGTATGTGAACTTGTAAAAACGCCTTCATGCGGCAATCTGTTTACACCAATGTTGTGATATTGAACTCCAATATTATTCGCTCATGGACTGAGTTTATGTGTACTCACGTAATCGCACTAGATTTTTTTTTATACTCTATTTTCTCGTACTTTATAAGCTAGTTTTTTAGACAGAAATATCCCTTAAAGCTTGACTCTGTATTTCGTTTTTAAGCTCTATAGTACCTACTTCTTACTGTTTACTAATTTTAAATGACTGATCACCCTGAGATATTCGAGGAAATCGACCCAGATCTCAATCATTTGAACAGAATATATCCAAACCTAAACGACTCTCAAGAGTGTAGGTATACTAATATATCAAAATTCAACGAAACTATACGAATAACTGACCGAGATTTCTCACTCCTGTGTTGGAACTGTAGGTCACTCTATCCAAAATTGGAAGAGATACAATGTACTATTACTGAACTTAAATATAACCTAGACGTGATTAGCTTCACCGAAAGCTGGCTAGATGACTCGACTAAAGACATGATTCGATTTGAAAATTATCATAGTTACCATTCGCTAAGAAAAAACCAGCGGGGCGGAGGCATCAGCACATATATATATCTAACCACATAGACTCGAGAACCATAGCAAGTGCAACAATGAATCAGGATCATATAGAATCACTCTTCGTGGAACTGTCTAGAGATGGTAAACGCATTGTGCTTGGAACGGTGTATAGGCCTCCTACAGCCTGCCCTATATCCTTCCTGAATGAGCTGAATCGTATTATTTCTCAGTTAAACAGGCCCTTATACAATGACATAATTATATGCGGTGACTTCAATTATGATCTACTGAAACATGAAGGCTATGAACCAATCTCTAATTTCCTAACAACCTTTCAGTCTCAATCCTTCCTTCCGATCATTACAAAGGCTACACGAATAACCTCAGAGTGTGCTACGCTGCTTGACAATATCTTTATGACAGACCCAAGTGATTTTCTTGCTAGAATAATTACTTCTGACTTATCAGATCAATTCCCAGTTTTTCTTATTAAGAAAAATGTCTATATTGCTTGCACCAAGGCACGGGCTGAAACTTACTCATATCGTAAAATAAACGAATCAAATCTTGAAGAAATGCGCAAAGTTCTAGAAGAATCAATGCCTACATTGCACATCTCTCAACAAAATAATAATGCTAAGAGCATTGATGAAGCCGTAGTAAAGTTGACTGAAACTATAATGACCGCATACAATCAGTGTTGCCCAATTGTAACTCGTACAGTTACCCCGAAAAATAAACAAAAGCCCTGGATTACTAGAGACATCGTAATAAATATAAAGAAACGTCAAGCGTCCCTAGCCCTCCTTTGCGAAGGGCGGATATCTAGAGAAACATATAACCGATTCAGAAACTATGGAACAAACCAGATAAGAACATCAAAAAAAGAACTACTTTACGCTCAAGTTTACTCAATTCAAAACTGACGTTAAAAAGACTTGGCATCTCCTTAACTCTTGCTGTAAACCGAATAATGCCGATAAAAAGAAAATTGAATATGTCATTCAAGATAATGTGAAATACCATGAGAAAAAAGAAATTGCTAATCTCTTTAACAACTTCTTCGTAAACGTAGGGAAAACTATAGCTGATGGTATTCCAAG
This sequence comes from Morinoia aosen, assembly GCA_030386875.1. Classification (NCBI taxonomy): domain Eukaryota; kingdom Metazoa; phylum Arthropoda; class Malacostraca; order Amphipoda; family Talitridae; genus Morinoia; species Morinoia aosen. The sequence continues at coordinate 14,790,686 of CM059563.1, forward strand.
TGAACCTACTGTTCACCTGGAATTTATGGATCATATTCGAGAACCCAACTCTTTTTTCTTTACGCCTACAAACTCCTCCGATGTAATTACGTGCATAAACAACTTGAAAAATAAATCGAGTGGGCTACAAACGTTTCCGACTAAAGTACTTAAAGTTATTGCTGACATTGTAGCCCCGCTGATATCAAATATTATTAACCAGTCTCTCTCACTAGGCACTTTCCCGAACTCCCTCAAAGTTGCTAGAGTAACCCCTATCTTTAAAAGTGGTGAAAAAACCTGTGTAAACAATTATCGACCTATCTCCGTACTACCAATTATTAGCAAAGTATTCGAAAAGATCGTGTATAAAAAAGTGTACTCTTATTTTGAACAAAAATCATTTCTTTACGATAAACAATACGGCTTTCGCTCTAAAAAATCAACAACACAGGCTATATTAAATCATTTACAATTCCTCTATTCTAATATAGATGAAGGAAAGCCTGTCTTCTCTGTATTTCTTGACTTCCGAAAAGCATTCGATTGTGTGGACCATAAAATACTACTCTCGAAACTACACTGTTATGGCATTCGAGGGATTTCCCATGATTGGTTCAGATCATAACTAACAAATCGGAAGCAATACGTTGTCATTGACGACGCAAAATCAGATCCACAGACAATTAGCCATGGAGTTCCACAAGGATCTGTTCTTGGGCCTTTCCTGTTTCTGATTTTTATCAATGATATTGTAAAATCTACATCATTCTTCAAATTCATACTTTTTGCCGATGACAGTACGCTTTCTGCGGTCCTTCCGAACCAAAATCCAGCTATGATTGTGGAGAGTATAAATAATGAACTTCATAAGGTTTCATCGTGGCTCAAAGCTAATAAAATAAGCCTTAATATTGATAAAACAAATTATATTACATTCTCATACAAGAAAGATGTATCTCTCCCATGCATTAAAATTGGCGAAGGTGAAATCGCAGAAACCAACTCATGGAAGTTTCTGGGCATCATAATAGATAAACATCTGACCTTCAAAGAGCACATCACTCATATAAGTTCTAAATTATCAAAATCCATCGGAATCCTAAATAAAGTTAAAAATTTTCTGCCTGAAACAGCTTTACTAATGCTCTACCGAACGCTTATTTCTCCATACTTGCAATACGGAATAGAAGCATGGCACGGAACTGATAAAAATAAAACTAACAAAATTTTTACTCTACAGAAAAGAGCTGTCAGAGCGGTAAAGAACCTAGAATATAATGCTCACACAAATGATTCTTTCAAAAATTTACAAATACTTAAACTTTCGGATCTCTACAAAATCTCCATCTGTAATTTCATTTTCAAAACATTAAGAAATGATGGCGACAATAGCCTTAGACAATTATTGACTGCGCAAACTGGTCGTCACGACCATTTAACCCGAAATAGAAGTAAATTCATGCTTCCTTATTATTCGAAGGCCCGGTCGCAACACAGTATCCTCTTCGTTGGAACCAAAACTTGGAACTCTATACCTGCGCAGATCCGTAAATGTAATTCGTACAAAGTATTCAAAAGACATCTTGAGTCTCACTTCCTAACAGAATACTAGTCGTGTAAGATCACCATGTCAAATCTTGCCTCCTACATGTAACTAATGATAATGTAATGATGTAACTTGCTTTGGGTAATCGTTTTAATCTGGTTATCTGCTCTTGAATCGTTTTATCGAACATACTGTTAAATATAGCCGATTTGACCTATATTGTAAAATACAGCATAAAATATCGAGTAAATTATCTCAATGATCAGTCTAATGCGAAACTAGGTTAAGTAAACTAGGTTAAACATTATTGTACACCTTAGAATAACGTGATGGTAGGATGCCCTAGAAGTCGCTGAACTTGTTCGGGCCCACAGGTAGCTATACTCAAATTTAACCATTGTACTAGACTTAAGAATCATTCTACCTCTGTATCACCTGTGGTAAATAAATTGTTTAAAAAAAATTGTTTAAAAAAAAAAGTTAGAGGATTGCATGGGTATAAAATGAAAGTCGAAGAATGCTTGAAAGCCGGAGTTACTGCGAATGCTTCTGAAGCTCAACGCTGGAACAGCATTAGTGTTTTAAAGACGTACACACAGTTACAATAACGGTTCTTGTTTTTTTTAAGGTATTTGTTTTGCCATCTTGTGTGTGAGACGCTGAGGCTCTGAAAAAGAAACACTGTTATGTAGTCTTAGAGCTTCGCTCGGCTTCGTAGCACCAGGAGTGCAGGAATATCCGACAATTTTACCGTCTGTGGACACTTAGCACTGTTTTTCCGATAGATTCGAAGCGAAGATATCGTCTCCCAATACATTTATACGAATCACATTCGAAACAAAGTTACAGCGAGCGCTTAATTTTTTTATTACCATGAAGAATATTTTTCGTTTAAAAGAACTCTCCACGATGCCAGCAGGATAAAGGATATCATTTTGAAAAATATCACTGCCCGTGGACTTGCTTGGGACAGACGCGGAATGGTAGTTCAAATCAAGTGTAAAACAGTTCTCTATTATTAGTCAAAAGCGGAAATAAGAGAATTATGACAACAGAGGAATAAATTGTAGTCGTGATCATATTAGTTTGCGGAGGAAAAATTAGGAATCAGAAAGTTAGGGTACATTTCATGAAAATAGGCGTGGTTATTGAAAACGGGCGTAGTAGAAAAATATAACCCTTCGTGGATTAATCGCAACTGAAGGGCAAAAATGGCTTGTGCTTCCCGTGCAAAACAAATCGTTGAATTTTGAAGTAATTCAATTTATGGGGTAAGATTTATGGAATGAATGCAAAATTTAGTGAAATTAGAGGCTTTCATTAAATACTTTTCGGATCACAAAAAAACATTCAAGTAAGATGCGTTGTTGATCTCAATTCACTTTAAAACACATGATTCCTCTAACATATTGCATGCGGTGTGTTTGAACTGAAGTTCAATGTTCGATTAGATTAGACGTTAGTTTTAGCCTCCCGAACCGCAACAAAGGCGTTCCAAAGACAAGAAGGATGAAGCCACCATTTAGTAAAGAAGGCGGAGAATCTATGCACAAAGTGCATCGAAACGGTAAATTGAGGATGAAGTTTATGAAATAAGATAAAAGTTGAATAAGAAAATAATAGGTTCTGAAAAACAGGACAGCAGTGAACAGAAAAAAGGTGGTCAACAACAAAACAATAAACTTCCCTATTCCAATTAAAGGAAGGCTTATCTAACTTTAAGCTCGGGACCTCACATATTTCCCCTGGGAGTGCTAATTTCCAGATACAATAGTTTTATTCTCCCGAGGAGGATGTTCAATGTTCAAATCAAATTTAAAGTCAATTGTAGTAAGCAACTTTGATAATAACAAAGAATAGCAAGATAATAGATTACTAGTAAGTTAACTGCATTATGAATATCCCTTCAGTGTATAGCGGTGGCTCGCGTCATAGTCAAAGCAATAAAAACACAACTGCTTTTCTCACCCAACCTAACCAAGACTTTCTTCTTAGAGTTTAATTCGCTTGCTGATTAGTTATCATGTTAAATTTTCAGAACAGAAAGGGTTAGAGAACCATGAATAGTTGTTGTGGAGATGAGTTATAACGACGTCGAGCGAAAAAAGAAAACTGTTAAAAATACTTAGTGATTCTGTAGGTAAAAATCTCGTAGTTTCATTTTAATAGAAAGCTGCCCAATAGACATGCGACATTCCATTCCGCTAGCATCTGCGTGGCCCTGATGATTGCACCGCTGGGAAGCGTCGCGTGATGCTGTTTATCTTTCCTTTTTTTCTGCGTCATAACTCTGTTGACTGATGACGTTTAGATACTCGTATAATTTTGAAGTGAGACATATGTGTACCATTTGGAAAACCGCTCATTTACGTCCCGGTTTAATTAAATGAACTATATTTTATCCGATTCGCGATCTTTTTAAAAAATAACTTATCATACGAGGTGAACTGTAATCGTGCAATTGCATGTACATATTTCATAGGAAGGATAAAAATATTTTCGAGCACTAAAGTCGATTTCCCAATTCTGCTCCTTACAACCTACCCAAATCAACCGTTAACAACCGCGGAAACGCGGTGAACGAATTAAGTTATATACTATTTCGATTTTTGTTTTAGGGTATCTTTTTTTCTCTTACGTCTCCCCTCCTGGATATGACGACCTAATTCAGGGCAGTTTCATATTTTATCGTTGAAATTAGAGCTTGTGGAACCATTTCTTTCTGTTTTTACGAATGGAAGAAAACTTCGATTGCCCATTGGCACTTCAAAAGCAATAAACTTATGTTTACTCCATAATTTGGGATAAGTGACATTGTTCCGTCTGTTTCTTCGTTCGTTTAATTCTCTTCCTAAGCTAGAAATCACTGAAGACGATGCAAGTTTTGACACGAGCTTTTTTTTAATAAATCTATAATACAAGATGTTTTGCTGCTGCATCTGCTCAGAAGTCGAGCATCACGAGTATTACGAGGATTTCAGATGTAAAAAAATGAGGTTAATCTGATATTGAATGCAGTTGAGACCGATGCTCTGCATGCAAGTTTAGTTCAGTTTGTAATAGCATTATCTATGAAGCTTGCAAGTTTTGAAGGGTATTTTGTGAGAAATAAATAAAAATAAATGGAAAAGAGCAAGCGACCTATTAATTTTAGAGCGAATTCCAAAACGATCTTCCATAACCACATGTGCTGGTTCTGCGTTTAAGAGATGGAATCACCTCAAAGGAATATTAAATTTTCAACTGTTTCAACCACTAATTTGAAGATATTTTTTAACGCCCAAAATGAATTTCCCAAATATTTCTAAATTAGATTAGATAAGTTAATTTAAGCCTCCCCAACCGCAACAGAGATTTTCGAAGAGAGGAAGGATAAAGGCACCATTTAATGTGGAGTTAAGGGAACGCAGAATCTATGCTCAAGGTGTGTCCTTACTCAACGTCCTCTGCGCGTAGCAACAGGAATTTAAGAAAGAAAATTCTGATAAATCAGAATTTACAGCATCGCTTACTCTCTTCTCAAACTTTTATCTCCTATAGGAGATAAAAGGAGAGTATAGGAGAGTAAGCGATGCTGTAAATCAGGATAGCAGTAAACTGAAAAAAGATGGTCCTTAACGGGAGATAAAAAATACTTTTTTTTTCAGCAGGAAGAAGGCCTACATAACTCTCAACTCAGGACCTTCCATTTTGCCCCTGCATGTGAGCGCAAATTCCTACAGACACAATGGTTGTATCTCCCAATGAAGGATGAAAATATACACAAATTCCCATTACTCTCTCACTAGGAGTTAGCTTAGGAGGTTTTCTGACGAATAAAGACCAATGATTCCATCTAGTACTAGAATTCAAAAATAAAATTTACGTTTAGAGTGACAAGTCTTCGCGACAAGCTGGCGACAATTTCCTCTGGCGCATCCCTTGCATGTTTTCGCCGACACGGAAGTCTCTCTGAATGTAGCGAAGACGGTGATGATGACAGTTCAAAAGACATGTGACGTAAATTTATCTCGCTTCAAAATCACAGCCGTCTCTCACACCATTACTTTTAAGGTACAGGGGAACGTAACTAGACTCGAAAATCAGGTCGTTGCTTTCGCCTCCAGGCGAGAACAACGATCTGATTGCCATTTATTATATTGATTTAACGGGGAGTATCGTTGAAGTTAGGACTAAAGTACAGGATGTGATTGGTTATGTTGGACTTACTATAACTGATGCTGGTGATCAGGTAAAAATAGGATAATGTGTAAGAGTTTAACTGAAATTTTCTCTTTCCAAGATTGCCTGTGAACACAGTCGTAGGAACCAAATTTAGTGCATTGAGTCTTTCCAACAAAAAGGATGACGGAAATGAACGAGAAGAGTTGTACTTAGAAAGAGACTTCTCATTTCTTTATTTTTGTCGGCAGATGCATCGGAATAGAAGAGCAGGACCGACACGTTTCTGGAACCTAACTCTCAGGGATAAATGATCTACCAGACGCGTGGAACCAAAACTCAACTTGCTCTGTGAGCATTTTGGATCTCAATTAACACAGTCAACATACACAAATAATCATAGCAACACAAAAACACACAAATCATCAAAGCAACACAAAAACACACAAATCATCATAGCAACACAAAAACACAAATCATAGCAGCACAAAAACATACACAAATCATTATGGTAGAATTACTTTCTTCCGTGTCAAACGACTCTCCGCAGCTGGCAGGGAACGCAACCATCTTGCGTCAGTGGACTCGTAAAATGCGGGCCAATGTTTAGGAGCGCGCTTCTGAAGGTGACTGAAGTCATTATAAGAGAGAAGGGAAGTCGGCGTAAGTGCGCACGACACGGTCACCTGGTCAGAACTCAGGAAGACTTCATTTAAGTTTCGCGGTGCCCCAAGGTGGGAAAAGGGGGGTAATGCAAGGGGAGGAGCAGGAAGGGGAAGAGGAGGAGAAGGAGGTAGAATAGGAGGGGAAGGAGGTAGGGGAGGAGGAAAAAGTGCCCAGTCTAACTTTTTTGTCGGAGCATGCATGTATTTCACCGCCTAACCGATTTAATTACTTGGGTGGAGGAAAACATGCATGCAGGCGGCGAAAAAGTTAGACTGGGTAGAGGAGGAGAGGAAGGTAGGGCAGGAGGAGAAGGAGGTGGGGAGGAGGTGGAAGAGGGGAAAGGTGTGGCTCGGTGCGTGGTAAATCAGAAGCTGCTTGCGGGCTTTTATCGACAGTCTCGGCCAAATTTAATAAACACCAAAATGCGGCATCATGAGATGGAGCGGCGGTCGAGTGAAGACCTCGAAAGTGAAAAATGCAAGCCTTGTTGCTGATATTTTGAGTTTAACGCTATTTATCTAGCAGCGTGCATGTGGCGACGGAGAAAGTAAATCGTTTTAAAAATGATAGAAGTGCGTCCAACAAATGTTTCCACCACACCTGTGGTAATGTATCATCGACCCCTCGTCACAAGCGACCTATTAGAAGCTAGTTAGTTAAGTGAGACGCAAAAAAGTTTGATCCATCTTGAGCAAACAAGAAAAAATTAAACTACAATTTTTTCTTTTTCGATATTAAGCGGCCCATTTTGCCCACTAAGTCAATTAATTGAAAGTCGTCAGTCAAGCCCACAGACGATCAATTAAATTGTCAGTATTCATTTTTGTCAATTATATTGACAATAAAATTGATCGTCTACGGGCTGCTTTAGTTAAGAGAGACTTTGAAGGTGAGAAAAATCTTAAGCAAACCAGAAGAACATTAAAGTACATTTTTTTGCTAATGTTATTTATGGGAACAATTTTTTTTATCAAAAACGAGTCAAGGGAATTAGTAAGTAGAAATTTTAGCTCGCATCTTTGGGGCGATTGTGAAAGTTTCACGCAAATCAAAAGAGCTAAAGCCTCAATGACAGTATCACATACTCTTGATCCTGGAGTTGAACAGAATCTATATAAACCTTATCTTGTATGGATAAAAGCGTCTCAGTTATACCTAAATAGTCATAACTTTGACCATCGTATTAGTTGACTAACTCTGGCTAATATTCTCTAGAAGACTGGCAAGGTGACGTATGAGTCAAGGATCGACCTTATAGCAGCAGTGCGAGAGGCGCGCACATCGAGACGAGCAAGAAATAGATCTCACTAAATTTCGGTGTCTTGCGCCCAGCAGTCGCCGGAACGAATATCCGAATTCAACTGGAGACTCCGAAGGCTTGCAGGTTCAGCTTCGCTAAAGTGCCTTTGGCATTATTGACTTCCAAATTTGCAGCCACGAAGAAACAGTTGCAGAAATTCAGCAAGGGCAACCCCGCGCTCAAATCTAATAAGTGGCGAAACTAGGGACCATGATCTCGGAATCTACGGCGCTGCGGCGGCCGGCGCAACGAGATCCGCTCCAAAATGGGCGTGGAGCAGAGGCGGCAGAATTTTCCCTGACGTATTAAAGGAACTCTGGAAAGATTTATGAACGCCTAATGAAACTTTCGACCAGACTGCGAGCAATAACTGTTCTTGAAAACCGACCGTTCCTTCGTTGTGTTTGGCAAAAAGCTACAGCATATATACAAATAAATCATCGTCGACAAGCATAACCGTCCTTTTGCAAACACAAAACTCCTATTAGCTACCGTGGGGCGAAGAAAGCGCAGCGGTGTTTTAACAATGAGTTGACTTGAACGGAATTTAGGAAATTTCATTAACGTTATGGAACACAAAAGTTTAAACGAAATTGGAGAAAGTACATGCTTTAAAATATAATAAAAGTTTAGTTCCTAAACATGGACAATTCAGTCTTCGCGAAGCCAAGCCACTAGAGACACTAACTGGCTGCTCAGTAAGTGAAGAGGGCTAAAAAGGTGCACGTAGCACGCTATTTAGTTGGAATGTCTTCGGAAAGTCCCGTTAGAAGTTTTTGACTAAAACAGTTATCAACGGGCCATAACTTGCGTATTTTTACAACCTGTTGTGGTACAGGGCATATGAAAGAGCTAAAAGATTAATTTCGACCGGGATATACAAACGATTCTTTTTAAAGTGGCATTCTGCAGCCATTGATGTTCACCCTTGCTTTCTAAATTGGAGTTTCAAAGTGCATAGGAAATGGTTCAAATCAAAATCATACTCGAAACTAAAAACACCGAAAAGTGTAGAATGCAAGCCGAAGAAGTGTAGTAAATTTTGCGCTGAGGATGAAAACTAAGGAAAAAGTTTACCGATTGCAGCAATGCTTGGCAAAACTTCAACGAAACTCGACGCAAGCACGCACGGCGCGCAAAGTCTGGAACGTATTGTTTGTAGAATACTTAGTGCTTTCCAAGATTCGAATGCTTTTGCTTGTGACGACTTGGAGGAACCAACTTACTTGGCTTACCTCCGCAACAAATTTTACTGAAGGGGGAAATTTATGGCTGTGAAGGAGGTGTGCAGGATTTGAAGTAGGATTTTTTTTGGAGTTTCAGGTTTGTTCAACCAAAATAAGCGGACGAAATTATTTTCCCCTGACAAAACTGACGTGAATTTCCAACTGACTAGCTATGAGAGGCTCATGGCCAAGACTCGTCAAATTCTCAGACGAACTCGGGGGCATAAATTATGAGATAATAAACACCGCATCGAAAGCGGGGAGCCCGACAAAACGTTGTTCAACATCTCACGTATACTGAAAAGCAAGGAATTTTCCTACTTAGCAAAACAAAAGCCCTTAGAAAACTTCTGCACTGGGCGTGAAACTGACGTGCACTTGTGCTTTTCCTTTGAGCTAAGCAGAAACATTATATAGTTTTCCATTCGAGTAGGAGATGTTGTCAAATGAACCCAGGAAATCTAAATTAATGCAGTGGCAGCTCCTCAAAACGTTCACGGATAATGCCGTAAAATGAATTCCTGCGGCGGTGAGCGCTCGAGGAATTCATGGTGTTCCAGGACGCAAATAATCTTGTGCGAGAGAACTTTCTAATCAACACAATATTACAGAGAGAATTGTCTTATCTCTTGAATGTAGTTCCATAAGAAACCGTGAAATTTAGAGTTCAATAATTTGAATGAAGTAAATTGTTCACGATTCGACAACAGGGTGTTATTTATAAATTTCTAACGAAGATCTCGGGTATTGTCGACTGTGAAGCGCGATGAACATATCCATTCGTTGAAAATTGTACGCAGTAGACAGATGAAAATTGAAAGAATGACCGATTTTACGTGTCCGTCGAGTATGGAAAAAATTAGGGAAATAAAAGTCTAGTTTCTCCTCAAATATTGGAGTGGAGCTGTGCAACGGGGATTTGAAAGTACATGAAGTGTCGACCAAGAGGCGAATGATATAGAAGTTGTCAGAAAGGTTCTGATCGCATGAAGCAGGATGAGGACGTAGAAAGCTGAACAGATTTTTGTCAACGCTGTTTCGGTGTTTTGTTTGGAAGAGCATATGATTTTAAAACTATGGAGGACTGAGATCAATTCATACGAATGATGATACGTACTCTTTAGAAGAGCTAGTTATTTTGCATCTACGAGGGAGAGTTTGAAATGTCGAGTAATGTAAAAAAATTGACTGTGAATGAGAGCGTGAACAAAATTATGAATTTTTCAAGAATATAGCAGAAACAAACTTCAAATTTCACCGAGAAACGAAAAAGCAAATGAGCAAATCTAAGTTGTTAGCTCCTGACATTCTCTCCTACGCTGCGACAGAGATAAACTAGAAAACTAAAAAACTACATGAACAAAAAACTGCGCGGGAGTAAATTAGAAAATGCTTAAATGATTCGACAGGGTTAAGAAACCAAGCATTAACAAATCACAATATTCAACTTCATGGTAGCAATGCTAAAAATCAACTTCGTTGATTTTTAAAGCTGATTTTCAAAGTACAAAAATCTCTACTGGAATATCATCATGACAGCTCGAGTCAGGTGTTGTTGATTTGATAACTTCTGAGTTCGCCTCGAATGACAAGGACAAAGAAGACAAAGAAAGGGCAGACAAATTAAAACTGCCCTAAAGCTGGTGCATCAATCCGCGCTGCTGAACAGAACATAAATTTTTAAATTAGCGTCGCCATGTACATTAACGTTCCTCGCGTTTTGGGACCCATGTGTCCCAGTAGGCAAATTGCTCATTCACGCACGGGTATAAATGAATGACATTTCATCGGTTTTGCGACCTTTTTTACAAGCAATTGTAATTCAGCAAGATGAAATGTTACCATGCAATTGTATTCTTCACATTTCTTATGAAGGATAGAATGTTTTCGAGCAGTAAAATCGATTTCACAATTCTGTTGCTAACAACCTAACCAAGTCAACCGATAATAACCGCGGAAACGCAGTGAATGTGTTAAACGTAAATAAGGGCCAAGTTAGAGAGCCATAAAACATTGATTGGATACAGTTGCAGTGTTTGACTCAAATAGTCGTGAGAAATTAAATCGACAAATCAGCAGTTGTTGTGACGCCGTGGGCGTAAATGCGTTATTTAACAATGTTCACGTTGGTATGTGGTGGTTATGTGCAGCAGCAGTGTGCAGCAGCAGCAGCAGCAGTGTGCAGCAGCAGCAGCAGCAGTGTGCAGCAGCAGCAGCAGCAGCAGCAGTGTGCAGCAGCAGTGTGCAGCAGCAGCAGCAGCAGCAGTGTGCAGCAGCAGTGTGCAGCAGCAGCAGCAGTGTGCAGCAGCAGCAGTGTGCAGCAGCAGCAGTGTGCTGCTGCAGCAGCAGCAATGTGCAGCGGCCACGTGCAGCAACAACGTGCAGCAGCAGTGTGCAGCAGCAATGTGTAACAGCAATGTATACCAGCAATGTATAACAGCAATGTACACCAGCAATAAGTTATACTAATTTATACGTAACATGAGGATCACTTTAGATTACAATTTCTACGCAGAATTCGCACTTCACGGCGCCCGCCAGTTTTCACGTCACCGCGCTCAGAAATGGGAGACAAAGCTTCCAGACCTCTTGTTGCCACTCAGGCCGCGGGGCCGGAGTGGCTGCGACGTCCCGAGCAGAATCTCACCTCCGTTGCAAGGTGTGTCACGGGCTTTAAATGGAGTCACGCAGCGAGTTGGGAGTCGGTCGGCGCAGCGTCGGCGTGACGGGCGAGTGACGTGGAAATGAGTCGATTTCGCTATAGCTCTCTCACTGTCACTAACCTCGCAACGCAAGAACGGGAACACCGCGTAAACTCATATTATTAGATTGAAGATTCTAACGTGTCTTTATTAAAATTGCGAACGTGTTTTTATCAAAGTTGCAAACGTGTTTTTATCAAAGTTGCAAACGTGTTTTTATCAAAGTTGCAAACGTGTTTTTATCAAAGTTGCAAACGTGTTTTTATCAAAGTTGCAAACGTGTTTTTATCAAAGTTGCAAACGTGTATTTATTGAAATTGCGAACGTATTTTTATTATTAAAGCTTCAAACGTGTTTTTATTAAAGTCGCAAACGTGTTTTTATTAAAGTCGCAAACGTGTTTTTATCAAAGTTGCAAACGTGTTTTTATCAAAGTTGCAAACGTGTTTTTATCAAAGTTTCAAACGTGTTTTTATCAAAGTTGCAAACGTGTCTTTATTGAAATTGCGAACGTATTTTTATTATTGAAGCTTCAAACGTGTTTTTATTAAAGTTGCAAACGTGTTTCTATGAAGTTGCAAACGTGTTTCTATGAAGTTGCAAACGTGTTTTTATCAATGTTGCAAACGTGTTTTTATGAAGTTGCAAACAGGTTTTTACCATAATTTCAAACGTATCTTTATCAAAGTTTCAAACGTGTTTTATTAAAGCTTCAAACGTGTTTTTATTAAAGCTTCAAACGTATCTTCATCAAAGTTTCAAACGTGTTTTTATTAAAGTTTCAAACGTGTTTTTATTAAAGCTTCAAACGTATCTTTATTAAAGTTTCAAACGTGTTTTTATTAAATCTTCAAACGTATCTTTATTAAAGTTTCAAACGTGTTTTTATTAAAGTTTCAAACGTGTTTTTATTGAAATTTCAGACGTGTTTTTGTTAAAGTTTCGAGCGTGTCTTTATCCCAGTTTCAAACGTGTTTTTATTAAAGCTTCAAACGTATCTTTATTAAAGTTTCAAACGTGTTATTATTTAAGTTTCAAACGTGTCTTTTTTAAAGTTTCAAACGTGTTTTTATTACAGTTTCAAACGCGTTTTTATTAAAGTTTCAAACTGTTTTTATTAAAATTTCAAACATGTCTTTGTTAAAGTTGCAAACATGTCTTTGTTAAAGTTGCAAACATGTCTTTGATAAATTTGCAAACAGGTCTTTGTTATAGTTTCAAACAAATTTTTTTTTGCTAGTGGTTCAAACAAATTTTTATCAGTGTTTCAAACATGTCTTTATTTTTTGCTCGTTAGTGGTTTTTGTTGGTCATTCTCATGAACTGGGGACTTATTTTAATTCATTTTAACGAGCAAAGAGAGCCGAACAAAGTACTAACTCAAGGATAGTCGGGAGTAGATTGGGTTTCAAGCTTAAGCCTCCCTCACTCCATGGAATGTGCTTTAAGAAGAGGAAGAAGAAGGTACCATATAGTATGCAATAACAAGAGTGTTCCCATACAGGTTTCCTTACGAATAGGAACAGTAGGAAAGAAAAAGTTTTGAAAAAAAGATAAAAGTTGATAATAAAAGAAATAGGTGCTTTGAAAACAGCAGCAGCGAAACGAAAAAACGAAGCCCGGAGCAATAGAAACGATTTCATTTTAACAAAATAAAACCCTGCCTAATTTTCAGCCTGGGACTTCACATCTTCCCCCTGAGAGCACTAACTCCCATAGAAACAATAGCTGTATATCCTCCAGAGCTTCTATTCAATAAAAGGAAGGTCTACCTAACCTTCAGTTTGGGACCATACATTTTCCCCTTGAGAGCACTAATTGTCGTAGGTACAAACTCCGCACCTCCTTGAGGTGGACAGTAATGAGTAACTCGCACCTCACACTCAAGTGCTTGTGACCTCCTTCGTTACAGGACGTGCATTAGCGTACACAGTCATTTGGTACTATATGTACCAAATGACTGGCGGCATTTGGTGCATTTAGCACGCCAGCTAAATATAAATTGATGTATATAGGTACATTTAGCACACTAGCTAATATACTGTTTGTAGATATCCGATACACATACAGATGTAAACTTATACCGACATCTGTACTTCCTATCTGTAAGGGTGAATTGCTCCACACAATTCTAATGTGGTTCGTCTGAGCAGTGGGAGCTCTTCAGACCCTATTAAAATAAGTGCCGAATTCCTCTGGCTCCAGTCCCTCTTTTAGCAGTCGATCTGTAACTCTATATTTGCATGAAAGTGAATAAGTTAGCATTTGTGGGTTCCTAAGCGCACAAAATAACTATTTCTGGCTTAAGGGTCCAAGGCATTAAAAAACGCTCAAGGAACCTTGCCAACGTTCCCTCAGGTGGAAAAAGGCGATGGCATTTAGAGCAGTGTTTAAGTCAAAGTTTTCCTGCTCAATGATGTTTCCTAAATAAAAATGGTCCTCATGTAAAACGAGCATGCTGTTTTCCAGTGATCGCACGTGAAGTACACCTTCCATTAACCCGTTTCAGCTCGATTAGTTTTACTCATATCCCCAATATTACGACAACTGTTATTAGATTGACGCTGTCATCAGGTTGTCACCAACATCAAAATGGGGACGGAACTGCCATCCAGCAGAAAGCTTAAAAAATTACAATAGGGCAAAATTTGCCGAGAAAAAAATTGTGTCAGCAGTTTTAGTGAGTGTGCCTTTTATTGCAAATGAATCAGACCTTCCTTCCATTAAAGCCACATGCATCAACGTTGTGCGTTTCAGCGACGGTACAAATACAGCAAATGTATTAACTTTATTTTTTTGGCACGAATGAACCGTGCACAAGGGGATTGATTTCCTCCATGGCTCCCTTGAGACAGGTGAAGTTCGTTCATTTCTTGCCAGGGTGAGTTTTTGAGACCTTAAAAAATAATGATGATGAGTTAAAGATTTTAGAGAAAAGATTATGTTAATGTTTTCCAAAGAAAATGTGTCCTCGTATATGATTGCGAATTTACCATCCTGACGTACGAATACCTGGTTCTTCAAAAGCAACTTTGTTCTTGTTTTAAACGCATGCGTTGTATCAATATGTCCATAAGTCGTTTTTTTTTCACTGGTTGGGTCAGCTTGCGCAAGCGTGTAGGTGTAGCGCTTAGTTTTACAATCAGAAAGGCATTTTATACTAAGTAAAAAAAGGAAATGCTTTCGTTTCAGCGCGTTCTCAAAGAATAAAAGACAACGTGTGATGCCAAACTCGATCACTTTGTTTAAACTTCAAAGATTAGATTATATGTTAGTTTAAGCCTCCCTAACCGCTACAAAAAAACAGCGTAGCGAAGAGAAGAAGGAGGAGGCACCATTTAATGCGGAGATAAGGGAATAAGGAATCTATGCAGAAGGGGCATAAAAACATTAAGTTGTGAAAGAAGTTTATGAAACAAGATGAAATTCGAAGAAGAAAGTAGTAGGTGGTGAAGAACAGGACACCAGTGAACCGAAAAAAGGTTGTCCTTAACATAGGAAAAAATATTTCATTGCAACAAAAAGAAGGCCTACTTAACTCTAAGCTCGGGCTCTCTCAAATTTCCCCTGGGAGCGCTAATTCATATAGATACAATAGTTGTATCCCCCAGATAGGTGTTCAAAATTTAAGTACTGATATTTTAATGATAGTTCATAATACACATCATATTCAGCTACTGTGTCTCGCCATCAAAGAGGTTATAAAGCGTTGATACTTTTGCATTCCTCGCTCCCCCCTCAAGTCTCGTTCAAAATTCCCACTTCTAAATTGTACCTGGAAAATTTCAAACGTTTTCTGTTGATCCAGCGCAAGCCTGGAATTCACGGTCGACTAAATCTGAACTAAAGCCAATTTAGATTTGAATCTAACGAAAAAGCAATTCGTTTATATTTCCTATCTCTTGTCAGGAATTGTGCTATCTAGCAGGCAGAGAATGTGCGACTTGTAATAGCATGAGGGTAAGAAATCGCGCAGATCAAGCCATATCCAAGTCTGATAAATGGAAAGCCTTTTTCGTATCTGGTCTAGAGACGTGAGTTGTAATTGCTAAATTGACCAGAGGAAAACTGTCCGCCCATAACTGCTCGAAATTGCACTGTCGAGTTTGTCTAAAAACAACATCCCGCGATAGGTCGGAAGCCTCCAGTCGAGAGGTCTGGAAAACATCGTCTCAAGAGAGAGCTCGAAAGCCTCCAGTCGAGAGGACTTGAAAACATCGCCTGAAAAGAGAGATCGAAAGCCTCCAGTCGAGAGGTCTGGAAAACATCGCCTCTAGAGAGATCTAGAAAGCCTCAAGTCGATAGGAATGGAAAACATCGCCTGAAGAGAGAGCTCGACAGCCTCCTGTCGAGAGGACTGGAAAACATCGCCTCAAGAGAGAGCTCAAAAAATCCCAGACGAAAGGTCTGGAAAACGTCGCCCCAAGACTTCCCGAAGGTCTTCAGTCGAGAGACCTAAAAAGTGGAGTCCGGACCGCTCGCAAGCTCGCTGTCGAGGAATGCTTAATAAATCTGATTATTCCCGCCCATTAAGAGCACAAGTCTTCCTGGCTCTAGAGGTCGTGCTGGCATTTGGTCGGAGAGAGCAGGGCCGGCTAGTCGTGACTGTCTTATTATCAGGACGCATGAGCGAAGGCTTTACGCACAGCTGCACCGCGTCGTAACATAAGACTCCGCATGAAAATTACGTCACAATTGCATTGCATGAATGGAAATAAAAGGAATACAGGGATAAGAGAGAAAATTCCCCTCCAGATGCGGGGAAAAATGAGGCCGACGGAAAGGTTGCGGGAGCGTCATTATGTTCTCGCGGTAATGAGGGCAACGACTGATCAGGAGAAGACAGCGTGAGGGCGGTAACCCTTCACCGCCTCAATTTTCTGTTCATTGCACTGGCATTACAACCACAGTTGCTGGAATGACACTGGCATCTCGCAGTCACTATCAGAATGAGAAAGGAACTTTTCCGCTCGGCAATGGTCTTCAAACACGTACTAGATTTTGAGTCAAATAAGAAATAAAAAATTCATGTACCTGCAGAAGCGAATTTTCAAATTCACCTGGGTGGTAAAGGTTTAAGGAAATATGTACACAACGCTGCATTAAAACACTGTGGATGTTAGAGAGAAGTTTTTAATTCTTTATGATTCCAAGGGTTTCTTTCCAAGTCTATTACTTTACCCCTGCATAAATCGAGTTGCACGAGAAATGTATTTTCCACCAAGGATGAGAAATGTTTCATCAATCAAGTACGATAAATGCGTTTTCAAATAAGTCAGGTGAATTAACTCAAACTCCCTTTGATTAGCTACGCCTAATAGAACAGAAGAGTTTAACACAAGAGAGAACAGCCCGCAGTTTAATTCTGAAATGACTCATAATAATGTTCTTCTTTACCCACTGCCTGTATGCACCATTTATTCCGAAGTATTATCACGAAAATAAAAGATCCCCATTTCGCAAACTCACCTGGCAAGACAGGCAGCTGAGCATTTTCCCTCAGAGTGGACATATTAGGACGCCTCATTTGAGAGATCTGTTCAGGCTTGATCCTCTGAGTGACAAAAAACATCTTGATTTTTTCACCACTCTTCAAAGACACACCCAAATGTAAGTTACAAATAGGCGTAGAATCTAGTTCCAAAATTGAGTTCGTATATCAGAAGTGTTCAACGCTTTTACAAACTTTAGAAAAATGCGGTAAAAGACTCCAACCACATTGTGTACTATACACAAGGATGGTTTGAGGCACTTCGTCGAGCGCAGTCATGATTTCCCTCTCGTAACACAGAACTTACAACGGAAATTAGTCCATTTTGCTCATGAAGAAAGAAACAACAATAGCTGGAGTTGAACCCATGAGGAAAGGTGTTCTTTCGTCGCTAGTGTTTCCCAGAGTAAAATTATCAGTCTTTCCTTAAGCTGCCCAACGTAATTCTTAAGCTGCTCCAAACCCAGAATTACGTGACAAGAAATTGGTAAAATGAAGGTGGCAAACTACTTTATTCGGTCCACAACACAACTACTGAACAAAGCCAAAGAGAAAGGAAACAAAAAATTTAGCGTCTCACCAGGGTGGGAGATTACAAAAGTTTCAGTACAATTTCTACCAGTTCAGAGCCTCTTTGTTAAAAAAATAAAACTTTAGGACAACGATAGAGGCATGTAACACTCGAAAATGGTATCGAACTTAAAAGAGCGGAAGCCAACACAAAATTTTTACTGTTTTTAGAGCGTACATTATTCTCGAACTTCAGTCAACTCTTCTCAGAGAGAATTCTGAAGACAAAAGTTTTCACGAGCAGCTATTGAAAGAACGTAAAAATTCCCGGAATTAAGTCTGGTAAGTTCAGACAAATTGTGTGGGGATTACTGAGGCTTTGCAACACCGAAATGAACCCATCAAATAGCATTAAAAACTTTGGATTACAGAAAGCTTTTTACACTCCGCAACCCCGTCCGGTGCTCTAGTACCGATGAGGCAGTGAGTTGTCTAAATAAAAGAAAAACATTTAAGAGAAGACGACTTGAATGTTTAAATTTGAAGGTTATAAAGCATAACGTTCAATAAGTTCAAGTGAACGGATTATGAAACTACGTAACTAGCTCAGCAACACGTATGAACGCTAATGTCACTATGAATCAAATCCTACAAATTTCAGACACAGCAACACTCCCTGTACAAGAACATAATTCGTCAACTTTACCGTACAACTGGCCACAAATGAGAAGGGTCGCTGGTATGACACGAAACTTGGATCGTGTGTCCCCGTCGTGAGGTTTTCGCTAAACTTCACCGCAAAAAACACTCTTTGCTCGTAGCGTGGAACTCGTAATTGGAAAACTGACAGACAGGGACGCTTCCAGAGCCCGTTAATTATTCAAGGTAATCAGGATTAGACAAGTTTCAGTAATCTCACGCTGGCCCGAAACGGCGATGGAGTTAGAGACGAGCGAGGAGCTCTGGAGTAGCAGAGTTTTATCCCAATGCATAAATTCCTGAAGAGGAATGAGGGGAAATACAAGGGGAAATGTGATGGTGTCCCATATAGAGAAGGCATGAATAGTTAATGTCGATAGGACTTAGCGCGAAAGACTGTTCAAAGAATCGTATTTAACACGTTAGTTGCGATGGGTTAAACTGAAGTTCAATATTCAACTTAAATTTAAAATCTAAAGTGATAAGCAAATTTGTAAATATCAAACATTCACTGGGCCTGTTAAATACCATTAACTAGTCCACCCCCTATATTTGAAATAAGAAAGAAGGCGAAAGGAAAGAAAGGCCTTGAGAAATAAAAAAAAATTCAATCTCTCTAGAGTTGATGAGGCCGAGTGCACACGGCCCGTCAAAGTATTATATTAGGACTGGAGCTCGTATCACAGATACGCTCATCACACTTGCACTTTCGGCTGGCTTCGGACAGACAGAGAGACGGACGGACGCGGCTATTATTATAGTATAGACTATGTAGTCTACCCCCCTTTATTTAAAATAAAAAAAGAGGGCGAAATGAGAGAAGGTCGTACGAAATTAAAAATACAATCTCTCGAGAGTTGATGAGGCAGCGTGAACACGGCCCGTCAAAATATATAGAGCTGGAGCTTGTATCACAGATACGCTCATCACACACTGCAGGCTGGCTTCGGACAGACCGACGGACGGACGGACGGACGGACGGACGGACGAGGCTCTTATTATAGTATAGATTTAGAAAGGTTGTTAGAATTTTTCAAAACGACCCATCGATGGGTCGTTTCGCAGCAGGAAAAACCTGACTACGACCCACCGGTGGGTCATACCGCAATGAATGTATTAAAAACAAGAGCTTCCTAATTTGCCCCGACGTGCTGTACGTTCTGTACCTCTGGACTATGTTAATCAACCAATATTTGCTGAAAAGCACAAATTATCTCCAAATTTCTGAGAGAGGTGCTTGGTAACTTATCAGTCTCTACAGTAACGCCAATATTTCTGAGCGAATTTGTTGTAATATAAACACCATCGATCTCTCATGGCACTTATTAAATATATTTCTACCGCAGCTGAGTAGGTGTGAACTAAATATCACTAGTCATGAAGTCTCTTAAACAACAGAGACCTAGCAACCAATTCATTTGACTCTCGTATAACATCGTAGATAATTCCATTCGAAAATTGAATCTGATATTTTCTATCGCAAAAAATGCCATGTTTTCCATGAGCAAAATAATCAAGAGCGTCAATCAAGTATCCCACATATCAGACCAAACGATGGGAGTTCCAGTGACGCTCCCACGGGGCAGTTAAGAGGCGGTTGAAGACTAGAACATGAAGTTCGCTATGTATAGCTTGAACCCTGAACGGTCTAGACATCTACTAGAAAAGAGAAGACTATAAATGCCGTAGAATTATCACGCAGCTATTGCGTCATTTTGTTCAGCTGTTGAAACACCCCAAGTCGCGTAAACACTATAGCTATTTTCCAGGTACTAATGCACTAGTGACTATTTGGATTAGGCCTTTATGCAGAAAATTGTACTTAAACATTGTTGTTTGTTTCCATTTTTTCAAAATTTTGAGATCAGCAAAGACAAATTCAATTTTAATTGTTTGTGCAGAAAAAAGCCAGCAATATTTTCAACAGATAGTGAGCATGTTATCGCTGAAAACAGGGTGTTGAATCTACCCTATCTTATACTAAAAGCAAGGTATTGAATTTTGCTCAATGTTATTACTGAAAGCAATCTGTGAACGGTGACAGGCAAGCAAGCAACTCAAAAAGCAAGCAAGCAAGCAAGCAAGCTAATATGATAGAATTATTGCCAGCGTATAAAGTTTAAAATTGGATTCAATATTTTTACGCGCAACTTCACGTACAATTTTATGCCCTGCAACGAGACGTTACGCCCATGTTGAATCTTGCTACGCACCATTTGACACTCTTGTGTGTCAAGCGCATTTTACACGACACTCAAAAATTATATTTGAGGACAGGGACAATTAACGTGCAAATGCTTTTGGAAATTGTGCGTCCGATGGCCAAACCTCGGCGCAGCAGCAAGCAATACACTGCATTATAATGATACTGAGTTGTTGCTGCTGGGTTTGTTGGTCCGTCTCTCTGTCTTGCTCTTAAAGGTTCTTAATTAATGACCGTATCTGTGATACGAGTTTTACCAGAGTATATTTTCATCGCGTTTACTATTAGGATTGATAAACATATTTGTTTGTCGCACACATATGACAGATTTATTCAAGCAAAATATCGAATCCCGTCATTTTAGACGGACCGTGTACACTACACCTTTTTCGATTCAAGTTAAAATATGTGACATTCAAGTTAAAATATCTGACATTCAAGTTAAAATATCTGACATTCAAGTTAAAATATCTGACTTTCAAGTTAAAATATCTGACTTTCAAGTTAAAATATCTGACTTTCAAGTTAAAATATCTGACTTTCAAGTTAAAATATATGATATTCAAGTTAAAATATCTGACTTTCAAGTTAAAATATCTCACTTTCAAGTTAAAATATTGGACACTCAAGTTGAAATAACTGACCTCTAAGTTACATAATATACATAATCATAAATCATAAAAAATTTGCAGTAGAATGGATTGTAAATATGATACCAGCTACTGTATGTAGCGTATATAAGAGCTCGAATTTTCTTTGCTGAATTATTTTCATTCTAACACCCATCATGACAATGGAAAAACTCGAAGTAAGCAACCTTCTCAGTGATTCAGAATCTGAAGATCAACCTACAACACGAGGAGTGAAGAGAGGAACAAAGCGTGGAAGATATAAAAGAAACACATACGAAAAACAAATGGTTTTGTCTGCAGCGGAAGATATCGACGGAGACTGGAGGAAAGTGGCCAACAATCATGGCGTACCAATAGCAACTGCATATGGTTGGATTCGAAAAATTGATAAGGAAGTTAACAAACACGGAGGTGCAAGAAATACGAAGGTTGCACCCATACATGTGCAGAAAATGATTAGTTATCTTGAAGAAGATCCTCTTATTACTTTAGTAACAATCAAAAATAAATTATTGCAAGAAACAGGAGTATCAATAGCTACAAACACAGTGCATAGGCATCTTGACTGTCAACTTTATTCTGTGAAAAAAGCTAGATTGGAGCCATCAGAGATGAATTCCGAAAGTAACAAAAGAAAACGATCAGATTACGTGTCATAAGCGATGGATTTTATTGGGAACGGCAAAACGTTGGTGTACATCGATGAAACGAATTGCAATCTGTTCTTAAGAAGAAGTTGTGGAAGGTCCAAGAAGGGAACTCGTTGCAGTGTAAAATCTCCAACTTCGAAAGGCAAGAACGTCCACATCATAGCAGGGATCTCACAGACAGGGTTAACGTACTGGGAAAGAAGAAGAGGAAGTTATAAGAAAGAAGACTGCTGCGAATGGGTCAGAAGATTACTACGAACAGTGTCAGAGGCAATGGAAAATGTAGTAGTAGTTTGTGACAACGCTCCAATCCATGTTAATTTAGAAATGGTTGTGCAAGAGCAGGAATTTCAGGGAGCCGCACTTCTAAGACTTGCTCCTTACAGTGCTCCTCTTAATCCTATCGAGGAGTGTTGGAGCGTTGTTAAGTCAGAGGCAAAGAAACTGCTCAACACAACTCGTGAAGATATTTTGAGACCTCCTCCTCCAGGCATGACCCAGACTGAACATCGGCTGCAACATTTGGAAGGAATAATAGATCAATCTATGGGAAAAATCACTCCCACTTTGTGTATGAAAACGTGTAACCATGTGCAAAAACACTATCCAGCAGTTTTGTTAATGCAAGGTCTGAACATGGGTGACATTCCAACTGCATGAAATTATACATATGTAGTTCTTAATAAATATATCGCATTCTCATTCAAAATCTATTAGATTATTTAATTTAAGGATTCATCAAAGAAATTATATTCATTCTTCTGTAGAGAATGCAATTTAAATATATATGGAAATATTTTAAACATCTGTATATTTGTACATAAAATAGATTACATTAAAAAACTTCTGACGTGTTAATGGAGCATTTATGACTTATTATTGTATTAAAGGAAAAAGAAAAGGAAAAAAAGGAAAACGATAGAGGAAAACGAAATATTGTAATATGGAGCATTACAAACTTATTATTATTGCATTAAACTATGTACATGTGTACTCGCCTTGTGTTTTTATATCCCCGGAAGCATTTACGCATGTGAATACAAACCACTCCTAAATTATGATTTTTTTTAGTCAATATAATTTAATGAGCAATTAAATATTTTAAAGTTCATATTTTTATATCGTTTTATAAAATATTTTGTGGTGAATTTAAATTTGTAAATTAGATGTCAATTCATCTGCTTATTCAGTTATTTCAACTTGAATGTCAGATACCTTAACTTGAACGTCAGATATTTTAACTTGAATGTCAAATATTTTAACTTGAAAGTCAGCTATTTTAACTTGAAAGTCACATATTTTAACTTGAAAGTCAGATATTTTAACTTGAAAGTCACATATTTTAACTTGAAAGTCAGATATTTTAACTTGAATGTCGGATATTTTAACTTGAATGTCAGGTATTTTAACTTGAATGTCAGATATTTTAACTCGAATCGAAAAAGGTGTAGTTGTATGGTAAACGCAGCGGACGCGACACTCGGCCCAATGAAAGTCAGACTCTATCGCCCCTTGCAGGAAAAC
This sequence comes from Morinoia aosen, assembly GCA_030386875.1. NCBI lineage: Eukaryota > Metazoa > Arthropoda > Malacostraca > Amphipoda > Talitridae > Morinoia > Morinoia aosen. The sequence goes on from CM059563.1 coordinate 14,813,978, forward strand.
ACGACGAAGATTTGGTCCTGGCACCGGAGTTTCTGAGCAGCGAAGGAGAAGCATAGTTTGAGCAAAAGAATACCGTTATGAGAAGCAAAGCGAATAATGTCATTAACATAATTTAATGAGAGTGACGATCAGAACTAAAAATAGCAGAAACGTTTGGAACTGCTTCATGCGTGCATATGCTTTGGTGGCAGAAAAAATGCATTTCTGTGTGCTAAATACACAAATTTCATCAGAGAGGATGAGCGGCACACAAATTCTGCATCAAATTAAACTTTAAAGCCTAGCACAGAAAATGTTACATATCTTGTTAACAAATCTGGCAAAGATGATGTAAAATTTCAAATTAAAATATCATATCTAACCATTTCTTTGTGCTAACATGATACTCGTTATCATGATATCATGTTAGCAAAAAGATGTAATAGGAAGATGTATCATGTTAACGAACCTAGCAAACCTGAAGTGCTTGTCTAACAGACCTGAGGTGCTCGCCAGTCGCTGTGAACCTCCCTCAGCCCGTGCCTTATTATCTCTACGACTTGGCTGCTGCGGCGAGTAGTCGGAACAACATACACATGAAGTCTGATAAATTTTGCAAATTAGCTTGCATGCAAGTGCTCCCCAAAATGTAACATGTTACCACTGAGGTTTGCTAGGATTTAAGGTTAAGTATGCTCGATATAACCATGAGTCTCGAATTAATTTAAATTAGTTTTTCATGAAATTTACCCCTAGAGAGAGGTATAGCACACGTCACTGCAGTGCTGCAAGAACCAAAAAAAATACTTCCGTAGTCACGGCGTGCTTGTGTTCAGAACACGCACACGTGCAATTTACATCCAAAGCGGCAATTATAGACTACACTGTGATTGTGCTGAACGCGATATCTCCTGAGTGCCCAGTAATGGCGAGCTGTGGTGTAAGGAGAGAGGTGCGCAATGTGCTGCTCAACGTGATCGATGTGACCCGTCTTATGTTACAGTAGGACGAGTTCAAGCTCTCCTTGTAATTTGCGTTCATTTCAAGCAATTTTGGATTTGTTATACACCGAGCAATATCTGAGAACTCGAAATGTTTTAATCATTGTAATTGTCTTTGAGAATGAAATATTTTCGATCCTATTAATGTGTCCAAATTTGTTTATTAAAGTTTGATGTCTTCCTATTGGAATCCAGTCGCAAGTACTGCAAACACAAAGAAAACATGGAAAAAAAGCCAGAAAAATAAATTCTAATATTCATGTTTTTTAAATTCAGTCATTTCAGTTTAACTGAGGTTAACGAATTTCAAATACTTTTAATGCAATGACACTTAAGTACACTTCAATAACTGTTATGAAGTATAATTTCAACGAATTCTAGTGTTTTCAAGTAGTCAAACTTCAACAAACTCCTAGAACTTCAAATCATCTTTCAGCTCAATTAATTAGCACTTCCGTGGGAAAATATGAGGTCCCGAGCTAAGGTTTAGTTGGGCTTCCTTTTTGCGGCAATAAAACTGTCTTGTTATGTTAAGCACCATCTTTTTTCGGTTCTCTGCTGTCCTGCGTTTCAGCACCTACTACTTTCTTCTCCAAATTTTGTCTTGTTTCATGAACTTCTTTCTCAACTTAATGTTTCAACTTAATGTTTCCATGCACGTAGTGCATGGATTCTGCTTTTTTCTTACCTCTGTATTAAATGGTGCCTTCCTTCTTCCTCTCTGTGGAACGACTGAGTTGCGGGTAGGGAGGCTCAACCTAACATCTAATTTATCTCAATTATACCTTCATATTTCTTAGCTCAAATAAGCCCTATGACTTTACAGAATTGACCTATTTAACCATTTCAGGGAGACAACGACGGCATACAAAACATGTTAGAGTTAGTGACCGCTCCAGCTTGCCTCGACAGCCTTTTTTCAGTTCAAAAAATCCAAAGGGATTTTTAAGGTATTAATAGGCCTTACTCAGAAGGGCATGAAGTAAATTACCAACGTTAGGTTTATTTCATTGAAATTTTCCGTCATCCTGTAATTCAATCCTGATTCGACGACGCGACAAGAAATTCAACGTCCGGCGACTCCATGTCCAGAAATTCAAACTTGATCTCCATAACATGTAGCACAGAACCACAACAGGGGTGATATTGCGCAGGATCTGACACAGAAGCCATTACTCGTACGGTTTCATTGCCAACCATGTTCGCACAGACACTTTCCCTTTATTCGGACCGCATTCCATCTTCTGCCCTGACAGGCCTCCCGTCCTTCTTATAGCATGCGCTCATGACCGTCCATTCAGTCTTTATTGTTGAAGCAACGTACTGCGGCTAGCTTTTTCTTAATGATTCAGGTCTAAAAAGCTAGTCAACCCTCTCGTTCTTTTCTGGCGCCTTCTCGCCCAATTTTTAAAATAATGGCTATTTATTGTACAAAATGTTTAGTTTTATGAGTGAGTATTTTTATTAATGTATTGGTTAGTTTGACTCTCTAGCCAAAACAAAGGCCATCTCATGAGAATGAAGACAATGACAAATTTATTATGGACTAAAGACAGCGGGGAATCTATGTAGTAGGTGAGTTCACACACTCGATACGCTGTGCTTGTAAACGGCAAGTTAGAAGCAAAGAGGAAAAAAATACAAAGATTGCGAAGAAGGCATGAAATCTGCAAGAAGCAAAGTGGGCACGAAAGATAGAAGTCCCGAGGCCTCTCAATAGCTGAGTTTTAACTGAACAGCGTCTCGCTTGGCTCGACAGTCCTCATAACACAGGATAGTCAGACTCACCTAACAACGTATCGCCTTATTACATCTCTTGAGGAATGAGAATGAACAATAGGAACGGAAATGCTTAGCTCATCGAAGATAATTACAATGATTAAAACATTTCGAGTCCTTAGACATTGCTCGGTGCATAACGAATTTAAAATTGCTTGAAATGAGCGCAATTACAAGGAGAGCTTAAACTTGTCCTACTGTAACATAAGACGGGTCACATCGATCACGTTAAGCAGCACATTGCGCACCACTCTCCTTACACCACAGCTCGCCATTACTGGGCACTCAGGAGATATCGCGTTCAGCACAATCACAGTGTAGTCTATCATTGCCGCTTTAGATGTAAATTGCACGTGTGCGTGTTCTGAACACAAGCACGCCGCGACTACGGAAGTATTTTCTTCAGTTCATGAAGCACTGCAGTGACGAGTGCTATTACATCTCTCTATATTGATCAATTTTACAAAAAGCTAACTTAAACTCATTTGACAATCATGGTTACGTCGAACATAATGAACCTCAAATGATAGCAAACCACATGTTACATTTTGGACGCACTCCCACGCAAATTTATTTGCAGAATTCATCAAACTTCATTTGCAAGTTTTTCCCACCACTTGCCGTAGTCTTTCTGGAGGTAAATTCTGTCAAAAAAAAATAAAACTAATTTAACACTCATGGCTATATCTAACACATTTGACGTAAAATGCTAGCGTACCTCAGCAATAACATTTCACAGTGAAAACGCTCATTTCATCTCTATTCCCGACTAAAGTCAAGCCTGGATTGGCCAGAACATTGTCGGGGTCTGAGTCTATAATGAAGAACAGGGCACAAGCCCCTTCCATACAAATGGCGGCGCTCTCGAGCTCTGCGCTGGAATGCGTCGCAATGGAATGAATGCTGGAGTCGATCCAGCGTTAGTCGCTCCAGAATGAAGCTCTCGATTTGGTTCCCGAGCAGTGCTCGGCTCACTCAACGGGGAGAATATACACCTCGATGGTTTCATTTATGAAAGTAGTGTGTGAACGCGCGCAGTGAGAGGGCCTGTTAAGATATCGTCAGTTCAGATTGGATTATTCGAAAAAAAGTTTTAAGAATTTAACAGAAGAACCGGAAAACTAAAGTATTGATTGAAACCTAGCACTCTCATAAAGTATGTCCTGCACTTCCTGAGCATGATTATCTGACGTCAAAAGATTAAGGTAGAGTTTATTGGAACATTGCTCCCTATGGACTGCTTACATTTCGTGAAAACATAGTGTGTTTCTCGATAAAATTGGATTGATTATTATATGTTAGTTTTATAATCCCTTACCACAACAAAGATGTTCAGAGAGAGGAAGGTCGAATGCATCACTTAGTATGGAATCTAGGGAACACGGAATCTATGCACAAGGTGTGTTCCTGTACAGGATTCCGTGCGCATAGAAACAGGAAATCAAGAAGGCAGGTCAGTTATTGAGATAAAAGCTCAAGATGAAAGTCAGAGGTGCTTGAAAACAGGACAGCAGTCAACCGAAAAAAGATGATCCTTAAAAAAACCAAATACATTTTATTTCAACAAAAAGAGGGACTACTTAATTCTCAGCTCGAGATCTCGCATGTTCCTCTTGAGAGCGTCAATTTCCATAAATGCAATAGTTCTATCCTCCTGAGGGGTTCTCTAAGACAGGCGTTCGTTAGAACAGCCAAACAAAATTACCACAAGCTCAAACTCAGCTCCACGAGTTACTCACTTTATAATTTTCTCACCCTAAGGCCCCTTTTAATACATGTTATAAAACATACTGTCTCATTGCTTCATGCACAAAAGATAGAACAGTTTCACGAGATTATCATTTGACCGGAGTAAAATTATTCCGTTCAAATATTTACTTGGCAGCTTGCTACAGACTCGCGTGTTTGCCGCGCGGCCTCACAAATTTCATTCGGCCGCTGCGTCGATGCACAATTTTAAAGAGTAATTCAAGTCCGAAGAGCATTGATGCCAGCCCAAGTTCAAAACAAAAGATTGATTATTATAAATTAGAGCACAAGTCTCAATACGCTCGAGTCATACGCTCAATGAGTTAGTTTTACAAGCGACTAGCGATATTTTGCGTCGCACGAGGCCATTTTTTTGGCAGCTTCTGCTCGTTATTTTACGGCTTAGTATTTACGGATAAATTTAAATGCTAGCTTTCAACGTACTTCCCCTTGCGGTGTAGGGAGAGCAGGGAAGCAAGGGGAAGTACGTTGAAAGCTAGCATTTAAATTTTTCTGTAAATATGTCTAGAAAACCATTTTATTTATATGCGTAGTATATACCATTGATAATACCATTACAGTTGTGAAGCTGTTCGTGAATTGACCCGTCTTTTATCGCTTCTTTTTACTTGTGGAAAAAAAGCAAGTTCATCATCACATTATTAAATCAAACCATTTCAAAATTCTTCTTTTCCTACAATCTACTGGTAATTCACAGCGGAATTAACTAACTTGAACAGAGAAAGACGAACAAAACATGAACATATATGTAGGAGTGGTGCAATAGCTATAAAGCCAAAACCATTGACTCTTATGCAATAGCTATAAAGTCAAAATCATCGACTCCGATGCAATAGCTATAAAGTCAAAATCATTGACTCTTAAGCAATAGCTACAAAGTCAAAATCATTGACTCCGATGCAATAGCTATAAAGTCAAAATCATTGACTCCGATGCAATAGCTGTAAAGTCAAAATCATTGACTCCGATGCAATAGCAATATAGTCAAAATCATTGACTCCGATGCAATAGCTATAAAGTCAAAATCATTGACTCCGATACCATAGCTATAAAGTCAAAATCACTAACACTTAATTTCCCTCAACCCCAGGCCTTTCCCTGTTCACAACATCTCGCGTAACGCAAGGGAAATGAATGAAGCGTTACAAGACGGTGAACGCTCAGTAACATATCGATGCAGTCTCTGGAACAAAGGTCGGTCTGAGCAGAGAAGATTTCGTTTGCATCTCCCCGACAGTTAATATCTGGACGCCTTCTTTGCTCACCACTCAGGGCAGCAGCAGGAGAGCCAGGAACTGCGTCGTGAAGCACGTCGAGTGACGCTATTAAAACCTCCCGGGCAGGTATTGACGAAACCGACCAAACGGAGAACTTCATTTTTGAGCAACGTTTGGAATCGATCAATTACGGTATTTTAGAACACTTTGAAATAAATGTGACAAGATCGATTTTGGGAAAATATTTCATTTTTTGACTTTTCAAGTCAGGTCTCAGGAGTAAAGCTTGATGACTTTAATAATCGAGTGTCCCAAGATAACCGATGGGAGCACCATAATGGATGGTGAGCGCACCATAATGGACGGTGAGCGCACCATAATGGATGGTGAGCGCACCATAATGGACGGTGAGCGCACCATAATGGACGGTGAGCGCACCATAATGGACGATGAGCGCACCATAATGGACGATGAGCGCACCATAATGGACGATGAGCGCACCATAATGGACGGTGAGCGCACCATAATGGACGGTGAGCGCATCATAATGGACGGTGAGCGCACCATAATGGACGATGAGCGAACCATAATGGACGATGAGCGCACCATAATGGACGATGAGCGCACCATAATGGACGGTGAGCGCACCATAATGGACGGTGAGCGCACCATAATGGATGGTGAGCGCACCATAATGGACGGTGAGCGCACCATAATGGACGATGAGCGCACCATAATGGACGATGAGCGCACCATAATGGACGGTGAGCGCACCATAATGGACGATGAGCGTGTCGTGAACGTGGTTCTCATCGAGGCCGTAATCGTAATTTTTTTCAATGTCGCATTTATTCGCTGGCCATTTTCAGGAGGCAATTCTTTGATCGTATTATTTATCGTCATTTTCCTCTTTACTTCAGGAATCTCAAGGTTGATGATCGAGACGGAAGGCCTCATTTATTATATTTTCGTTATTTCAATAAAGATTCAATCAAGATTCTGACCTTTCAATGTCACTAATAGTTGTAAATAATCATGATATTATAACAAGTTAAGTAGAAGGTGAATGACGAGATGGCTGCAACACAAGCTTACGTTATATTGACGACGTCTTCGAACTCAATTAACAAAAGGATGACATACTCTGGGACAAGAAGCTACTCACGGTATACATGGCATACTTGAAGTTCTAAATAATTACAATGTTATCAGATCTAGGTGATTGAGATAAATCGGTGAAGCCTTTCAACGTGAAACAATGGACGAAAAACATAGGTTATCAACGTATTGAGAAGTCTGACAAGAACATCTTATTCGTGGTGAAGCCACGGCGTTGAGTCATCTAGTAGAGTAATACATTGACGATTATGATAAGCACATCTTAGGTGAGATGAAGTCTCGGCGCTGTGTAATTAACAGAGAAACAAAGACCGTCTAGAAATCACATCGAACAAGGTTAATCTATACCTAACACATGAAGCTACTCTAGAGTATTTACGAGCACATGGATGAGTATGGAAATACTTAGCTGTGGTATTCCCGAATAGCGGTTGGCAATTCAATACAACTTTAAGTTAACACTTCCTCCACTCCACCCGCAAGGGTGTAAGCGGAGGTTCACACGTCTCGCCCAATTGACGGTCCAGGACCTAATGCCCTTGTGCACATCTGCCCAGAAGGGGCTGAGAGACGCTGTTTCGAGTGCGAACAGACGCGTTACCTATCTTGAAGCTTTACGTGGAGATATAACAGAAAATATCAAGTGTTGGGAGATGATTCAAATGGATTAAGCTTTATAATCAAATAGCAAGTAATTTATATAGAATGAACAACATTTTAGGTCCCGCAGGAAGAAGTTTAAATACACGAAGAAATATGGAAGTGTCTTGAAATAATCTGGAGCACAGGCGTCGGGTACGTGGCAGAGAGTCCTAAGTCCAATGGTGGGTTCGTAGAGAGGGGGTGAGGTTCGCTGGCTGGCTTCGAATGATGCTCGGCAGTTCGTGAAGCTCGTCTCGATGCATAGTTTTGCAGAGTTCAGAAATGCTGCGTTCATCGTCGAGAACATATTGTCCAATATCGGGTCTTTTAGAAGATGGTTGCTTGGCCAAAACAACCCTTTCTTAACGTTTATATGAACACGGCGAAAGTCTGTCCCAGAAGAATCACGACAAGCGCACCATAATGGACGATGAGCGCACCATAATGGACGATGAGCGCACCCTAATAGACGGTGAGCGCACCATAATGGACGATGAGCGCACCATAATGGACGGTGAGCGCACCATAATGGACGATGAGCGCACCATAATGGACGATGAGCGCACCATAATGGACGATGAGCGCACCATAATGGACGATGAGCGCACCATAATGGACGGTGAGCGCACCATAATGGACGGTGAGCGCACCATAATGGACGGTGAGCGCACCATAATGGACGGTGAGCGCACCATAATGGACGGTGAGCGCACCATAATGGACGGTGAGCGCACCATAATGGACGGTGAGCGCACCATAATGGACGGTGAGCGCACCATAATGGACGGTGAGCGCACCATAATGGACGGTGAGCGCACCATAATGGACGGTGAGCGCACCATAATGGACGGTGAGCGCACCATAATGGACGGTGAGCGCACCATAATGGACGGTGAGCGCACCATAATGGACGATGAGCGCACCATAATGGACGATGAGCGCACCATAATGGACGGTGAGCGCACCATAATGGATGATGAGCGCACCATAATGGACGGTGAGCGCACCATAATGGACGGTGAGCGCACCATAATGGACGGTGAGCGCACCATAATGGACGGTGAGCGCACCATAATGGACGGTGAGCGCACCATAATGGACGGTGAGCGCACCATAATGGACGATGAGCGCACCATAATGGACGGTGAGCGCACCATAATGGACGATGAGCGCACCATAATGGACGATGAGCGCACCATAATGGACGATGAGCGCACCATAATGGACGATGAGCGCACCATAATAGACGATGAGCGCACCATAATGGACGATGAGCACACCATAATGGTCTATGAGCGCACCATAATGGTCTATGAGCGCACCATAATGGTCTATGAGCGCACAATAATGGTCTATGAGCGCACAATAATGGTCTATGAGCGCACCATAGTGGACGATGAGCGCACCATAATGGACGATGAGCGCACCATAATGGACGATGAGCGCCCCATAATGGACGATGAGCGCACCATAATACACGATGAGCGCACCATAATGGACGATGAGCGCACCATAATGGTCTATGAGCGCACCATAATGGTCTATGAGCGCACCATAGTGGACGATGAGCGCACCATAATGGACGATGAGCGCACCATAATGGACGATGAGCGCACCATAATAGACGATGAGCGCACCATAATGGACGATGAGCGCACCATAATGGACGATGAGCGCACAATAATGGACGATGAGCGCACAATAATGGACGATGAGCGCACAATAATGGACGATGAGCGCACCATAATAGACGATGAGCGCACCATAATGGACGATGAGCGCACCATAATGGTCTATGAGCGCACCATAATGGTCTATGAGCGCACCATAATGGTCTATGAGCGCACCATAATGGTCTATGAGCGCACCATAGTGGACGATGAGCGCACCATAATGGACGATGAGCGCACCATAATGGACGATGAGCGCACCATAATGGACGATGAGCGCACCATAATGGACGATGAACGCACCACAATGGACGATGAGCGCACCAAAATGGACAATGAGCGCACCAAAATGGACAATGAGCGCACCATAAAGGACAATGAGCGCACCATAATAGACGATGAGCGCACCGTAATGGACGATGAGCGCACCGTAATGGACGATGAGCGCGCCATGATTGACGATGAGCGCACCATTATGGACGATGAGCGCACCATTATGGACGATGAACGCACCATAATAAACGGTGAGCGCACCATAATGGACGGTGAGCGCACCATAATTGAAATGAGCGCACCGTTATAGACGATGAGTACACCATAATGGACGATGAGCGCACCATAATGGACGATGAGCGCACCATAATGGACGATGAGCGCACCATAATTGACGATGAGCGCACCATAATGGACGATGAGCGCACCATAATGGACGATGAGCGCACCAAAATGGACAATGAGCGCACCATAATGGACAATGAGCGCACCATAATGGACGATGAGCGCACCATAATGGACGATGAGCGCACCATAATGGTCTATGAGCGCACCATAATGGACGATGAGCGCACCATAATGGAGGATGAGCGCACCATAATGGACGATGAGCGCACCAAAATGGACAATGAGCGCACCATAATAGACGATGAGCGCACCGTAATGGATGATGAGCGCGCCATGATTGACGATGAGCGCACCATTATGGACGATGAGCACACCATAATTGACGATGAGCGCACCATAATGGACGATGAGCGCACCATTATGGACGATGAGCGCACCATTATGGACGATGAGCGCACCATTATGGACGATGAGCGCACCATTATGGACGATGAGCGCACCATTATGGACGATGAACGCACCATTATGGACGATGAACGCACCATTATGGACGATGAACGCATCATAATAAACGGTGAGCGCACCATAATGGACGATGAGCGCACCATAATGGACGATGAGCGCACCATAATGGACGATGAGCACACCATAATGGACGATGAGCACACCATAATGGACGATGAGCACACCATAATGAACGAAGAGTTAACCAATATGGACGAAGAGTTAACCAATATGGACGAAGAGTTAACCAATATGGACGAAGAGTTAACCAATATGGATGAAGAGTTAACCAATATGGATGAAGAGTTAACCAATATGGACGAAGAGTTAACCAATATGAACGAAGAGTTAACCAATATGGATGAACAGTTAACCAATATGGACGATGAGCGAACCATGAAAAATGATGAGCAGACCAACACGAACGATGTCTTCTTACTGGAATAAAATTGAATAAAATATTTTGAGGCCATCGAAGTCAAATTATCGAGTCAGCTCGCTTCGTGTCGGCCTCCACCGCCGCACTGTATACTCTCCACTGGAGCAGGTGTGCATTTGAAGGAATGGCGCTAGTAAAAGGATATTTCTGTGAGACAGAGCACAACGTAAGCAATTAAATTGAAGTAGACATGATAGCCAACATTAAAGCTCACGCTTTCACCCCCTTACTTGAGAAAAAGTGTTAGAAAACACTCAATGATGAAGCAAATGCCAACACAGTCCTCAACCCGTAAAACATTTTTCAATGGGCTTAAAAAACGCACTTTTTCATTCCTTCACACTTTAGAACATGCAAGCTGCTTGAACTAAATGTGGGAAATTTTAAAATTCAGTAAGCGCAAATTTCAAGTGATCTCTCAAAATTAGCCTGCGTATGTTTGAGTGAACTCCTTAAAAATCCTCTTCCAATCAAGGCGCAGGTGTTTGAACACAAACAATTCAGATATTAGCAAGCAAATATTCTGTTTACCACGACGTCAAAACGAGAATTATTGTACGAAATCAAAAATGGTCAGGCATCTTATTCTTTGAATTAAAAAAACGTGATTTAAAAAAATCATCAGGGAACTGAAAAACGCAAAGGCTGAAACGTTTTCCCGAAATCTTTGAAACTGTACTGGCTGGAACAAGTCACGGATTTAGGACAATCCATCTTAGGACTTCGGCGTCATCGCGATCACACTTTCTGCAGAATTAACTCGTAGCGTAGCCGGACGGTGAGAGGGCGAGCGATCTTAATGGACGACATTGAAACGCTCTGCTCTCGACGGTCCTGAAAGTCCTGAAGGCCTGAAGCGAGTTCCGTGCATTAGGAAGTCGCCAAAGGCAGCAGCAACTTATCTTCTGCTCGAAAAAGAAGGAATTTAAAGTTGGAGAGCACCGTTTAAGTGACAAGGAATTTCGAAGTCAAATGACATGAATGAGAGAGCGAATTTATTCATAATGGATACGACGGCTCCGATAACTTGCAGTGAAAACGGATCATATTATTTTGAGAGCTCGGGAAAATATTAAACGCATGAATAAAATCTGCCATTCCTCTCTCTGGGTACAAGTGGGCCACGCTTTCATAGAAGATTAATTCATACATTTTATGACAAACCAAAAATTTCAAGCCATTGCATTCATAAGTACTACAATACCAACGTAGTTGGCAAAAGGATTTTATAAATCACGGTAAATTCCTCAAAAGAACCTACCAACAGAGAAAGATACAAACCGAAAGAGAATTAAAAGGCTTGCTCAGGTGATCAGCTGCTATTCATTCGGACGAGAGAGAAAACGACAGAAAAATAATAGGTTACTTGATATAAGACGACTGGTAACACGACGTGCGAAAAAGGCTCGTGACACTGCAATCGGTCGGCGAAGCTTCTTTTGATTGGTGCCAATTACTAGCGAAGTAGATATCACATACTTAGACATCACCCACCCAGACATCCCCCAAGACATCTCTAGCTACCCCTCCCCTGCTAGGATATGTCCATTGATTGTTGCAATAAGTTATATTGAAGAGAAATCATCATTTAGACTTCTTTAAAATTTACTACACCGCGGTGCATCGCTGGCAAACGTCAGATGAAATTCCGCACAAACAACACCTTAAAATGAAAGTAAGGCTTTATTTACAGCCCGCTGAGCTTTATTTGTTCCCTGATAACAAAATCAAGCGAGAAAGTTTTATTTCGCTGCATCTTGTACACACGCTCGCAAACTGTTTTTATTGATCAATATCACATTTTATTCGATGGGATAATTCAACAATCTGCATACAACACAGCGAAAAATTGAGCAAAAGAGTCATTTTGTCCGGAGATGGCAAAGCAAATTAATTACAATGTAAAAAATGTAAATAAAATTAAGAATCGGAGGTCGGAATTTGAGAAGCTTTGTATTAAGAAGAAAAAACTAAATTGGGTTTCCTCAAACTGGGCTTCGTCCTTTGAGCTTTTAAGAGTGGTTGTAATTTGGTAAAGAAGTCAAGGCAGATGAAATTTCATCACCAGAATTGAAGCAATTTTGTCGTCAAGTCGTGTAGCAGGAGATCTCAGCTGGCGACCGAGAGGAGAAGGAGAGAATTTCCGAGGGACTTATGAACAGTCTTGAAGGTGACAGAAGGGAACTCCCAACTCCCAGCTCTAACAATACATTACTCCAAGTCATTATACTCTGGTTCTGAGATAAGGCGAAAATTTCACGCTTTTCATCAATATGTCGACTTAAAAGCAACGGGCACAACTTCTCTGCAATCTACAAGAACAGACACCAATCAACTTTTTTCTGAAATCCAGCGGCTACATGCGGAATACTGAATCACGTTTGCCGGTCTTTGCTAGCGGGAGCAGAATTGGACCAAAGCTCGCCTCATTCGTGTACCCTGCACACGCTGCGGGGTGCCCGCATAGCGGTAATGCGCCGTCGAGCAACAACAGATTTCATTTTGCTCCATGAACATCATTACAGAACACGCGTTGGTCCGTTCCAAAAATATAATTTTTAGATATGTAAAATGTATCGATATTAGCAAAATTAAATTTTCAACAATCGCAAAACTCATTTGCCCTATGTAATGGTTTCTTGGTGGAGATCGCAATCTTATCGGTTTTCACGTTATCGTCTTTTCACGTCTTTTAATTACTGCCGATATTTTCGTGATTTTGATTTCGTGACATTCGTGAGTATACTATTCGTCACAATTCTTTTATTTTCTATCTTTAATGAATCACGGTAACGCTGCCACCAGCCTTAAGTTAGGCAAAGAATGTTTATATTTATAAGACATGTTAACTTCAAGACAACGGTTAGCGTTTTTGGCAACGTAGCGGAAGGCATATTAATTTAAGCACATAGCCGTATTTCTTGGCTTCGTGAATCAATCATTTCCTCTTTATCATCGTCATCTCTTCTTCCTAATTACGGGGGAAATTAAATAGACATCAAATTTAACGTTCACTATTGACAAAAGAAATCAAAGGTTATGGATTACACATCCTAATTGCTCGCATTCTATCCTACATACTTGAAGACCTGAAGGAGGGGACATTATTACATGGTGGACATGGATTAACACTTAGCTCTTGTTCGTTGGCTTTCGTGGAGAAGCCCAGGCTCCTGGTGGTGATCCGCCATATTGGAGTTTCGGGACCGTTATGTTAGTGGTTGGTAACTGGCCAATGTTAATCGTCAGATCACTTTCAAATGAGCGAGGGCGCGTACGTTTAATTTAATTTTGAAGTAGAAAGAACTGTTGACATACTGACGAGATATCTATACTGGAATAGACCCTCAGCCCAAGCTGGGCCGGGAGTGGTTATTTGAGCTGCTACACCTCTGCCTTCAACGCCCTCCTCAGCTTGACTGATTCGCGTATCCCAAACAGGGCTGCCAATGAGAATTTTACCAAAACCCCAGCATACGCTAGAAAAAACTCCAGATTGCTGCTTAAAACCCCAGATTCGCGAAAAAGTGTGTTAATGAAGTAATTTGCTTACCTTCGTACTCGTATTACTCTGAATCAGTTGCTGCCGTCAAACATATAGCGTTGCTCCGTAATTTCTCATTCTGCCTCTCCCAATATCGGTGACTTATTGCTCCGATTTCCATATCGCGTATTAATTCTTTTCGTGGTTGCCAAGTAGTACAATCATTGTTGCTCTTCGAAATTAATTGTTTTGCCAAAATTCTATCTCTTACAGTTTCTGCTTTCAGAAAACTGGTTTGTTTCGTTTTAACACAATTCATGACTGAAAAAAAATCGTTCAACCGAAGCAGACGAATGTGGCAGAATAGTTAGACTTGTCATAAAAGCAGACAATAGGCCAAATTTTGAATTTTGAATTTTGAAAACCGTCCTTGATTTCTTTCAGTTTGTTCCATTATCTGGGAGGATTTTACAAAAGAACAATTACTATGTAGGTGTTTTCAATAATTATGTGTTTCATGTATCACAGTAACAGGTACTGCATAAATGGTACTTAAACATTCAAATTGTTCGATATTTTTTGCTGGCAGTAAACAGACGTCACTTAGATTTCGACAGAATGCAGATGCAACAGGAATATAATAGCAACTACTGCACCCAAATTCAATTAAACGAATTTGATAATTTATTACCATAATTTTCATTGCATCAAGCGCCGAAAAAAATTATTATATATAAAAACCTTCAATTTGTTACCTCTGCATAGAAAACCCCAGATTTTTGCCAATTTTTTTATAAAAACCCCAAAACCTTAGGCCACTGCTAAAAACCCCAGATCTGGGGTTAAAACCCCAGCTTTGGCAGCCCTGATCCCAAACCACCGCCTTGTCCGAGCTATGGCTGTTCCTCTAGATGCCGACTAGCAATTATGATTTAACCAGATTGATATATGAAAGGAATATGTTTCCTAAAACAATTTAAATACGCTGTTACTTACTCTCGTTGACATATTTCTATTAATAATCCCCACAAAATATTATTAATACGAAGTAAACATTACAAAGGGTTATAGTTATGAAGTTCCTGGCATCTCCTGTGGGCTGTCGTTGTTCTCGAAGTCCAAGCGGAGATTCTTCCCGAAGGTATAGATGATTTGAAGGAATAGGCGATTTGAAGAGCCCCTTCGTCGATCCTCAGACTTATTATTTGGTCTTTTAGAATCATTTAGGAATATGTTATTGGCCAGATAACTATTCTCCTGATTCTTAGCGAAGTTCCTTACACAGTTATGCGGAGAAGCATAACACCTACGCGTGAGAAGACGAGATTTGACAACATTTTACGAGAAAGCAGACGGTTGAGGTCACATTTAGGAACAATATTTGTCGCTGTTGCAGTACTTTCGGGTATAGAAGTTCTTCGGTCGTTTCAACTACACATATGTTCAGTTTTTTTGGCAGTTTTTTATCTTTTGAAAGCATCTGGAAGCCATGTAAGATTGTTTCATGCTAGTTTTATTAACTTCAATTGAAAAAATTCGACTCCAAAATTATGGATGAAAAAAAGAACAGCACGAAGCAAGCCAAATCGACAGGAAAACCTACGCTGCTATCTATATCGCGACATCGAAGTGAATTGGGTGAAAATTCTGTCTCTGGCTATGAACAAGGCGACAACTGCAAGAAATGAATTGCAGTAGCAGTTATTTGATACTCCAATACTAGCACTTGACTTTAATGAAGGCTTGAACGCAAAATAATCTCAAGGATACCTTAAGATCTACATAAATTCAGAGAGGATATTAGTACGCAGACTGATAGATGAGTTGACTCACCAGAGCCAGCTGAACTCGTCGCTGTTATTCTGAGTTTGAAACTCTTCTATAAACAACTAATATATTCAATTTTTTCTCTATTTGTCCTCAAATATATTTTAAACCTTGCCGACAGTAGCAGTTGCATCACAAAATTTTGATAGCTACTATTTTGATAATCATAACTTAATCTCAATACCAAACGAATTAGAAGTTTTGTTATAAGTTATTTTAAGCCTCCCTAACCACATCAATTAAAGGTGGTTACAAGTGAGGAAGGAGAAAGGTGCTATTCATTATAGAACTGAAGAATGGGGAATTTACGCACAAGGTGTGTCCATACACCGTGCGCATCAAAACTGCAAGATTCAATATAACATTCGAAACAACGTATAATATGAAAGAGGAAGAAGTAGGGGCTGAAAAAAGAACGGCAGTGAACCAAAAAAAAAAAACATGGTCCGGTCCAAAACAAGTTGATATTTTGTTTCAACACAAGGAAGGATTATCTAAACTTCATCCCGGGACCTCGCATCTTTTCCCTTGGAGCGTTAATTCTCTTAGGTACAATATTTGTATTCAAATGAGGGGAAACTATAGACACAATTCCCATAGATACAATATTTGTATTCCAATGAGGGGAAACCATAGACACAATTTCCACAGGTGCGATATTTGTATTCCAATGAGGGGAAACTATAGACACAATTCCCACAGGTGCGATATTTGTATTCCAATGAAGGGAAACTATAGACACAATTCCCACAGGTGCGATATTTGTATTCCAATGAGGGGAAACTATAGACACAATTCCCACAGGTGCGATATTTGTATTCCAATGAGGGGAAACCATAGACACAATTTCCACAGGTGCGATATTTGTATTCCAATGAGGGGAAACCATAGACACAATTCCCACAGGTGCGATATTTGTATTCCAATGAAGGGAAACTATAGACACAATTCCCACAGGTGCGATATTTGTATTCCAATGAAGGGAAACTATAGACACAATTCCCACAGGTGCGATATTTGTATTCCAATGAGGGGAAACTATAGACACAATTCCCACAAGTGCGATATTTGTACTCCAACGAGGGGACACTATAGACCTAATTCCCATAGATACAATATTTCTATTCCAATGAGAGGAAACCATAAACACAATTCCCATAGATACAATATTTGTATTCCAATGAGGGGAAACAATAGACACAATTCCCATAAATACAATATTTGTATTCCAATAAGGGGAAACTATGGACACAATGCCCATAGATACAATATTTGTATTCCAATGACAGGAAACCATAAACACAATTCCCATAGATCCAATATTTGTATTCCAATGAGGGGAAACCATAGACACAATTCCCATAGATACAATATTTGTATTCCAATGAGGGGAAACCATAGACACAATTTCCACAGGTGCTATATTTGTATTCCAATGAGGGGAAACCATAGACACAATTCTCATAGATACAATATTTGTATTCCAATGAGGGGAAACCATAGACACAATTCCCATAGATACATTATTTGTATTCCAATGAGGGGAAACCATAGACACAATTCCCACAGGTGCGATATTTGTATTCCAATGAGGGGAAACCATTGATACAATACCCATAGATACAATATTTGTATTCCATTGAGGGGAAACCTTTCAAATGAGGCTGATTTATTAACATTCAAGTGAGAAAAAAATCAGTGGCCATGGCTTAATTCATTGAAAAACTCCGCGGTATCTACACGAGCAGCAGTGTATGACGGCGTGGTGATTAGCGACTAGCAGAGTAATTTATTTTCATGACTAAGTCTACAAAAAATAAAAGCGGTTGATGACCGCAACAGTTACGTGTACCAAAATATTCGATAAGCGCACCATTATGGACGATGAGCGCACCATAATGGACGATGAGCGCACTATAATGGACGATGAGCGCACTATAATGGACGATGAGCGCACTATAATGGACGATGAGCGCACCATAATGGACGATGAGCGCAAATTGGCATAGAGTTAGACAATTTTAAAGTATGATACATGTGATGTTCCCATGATTAATTTATATAATCATATTTTGTCGCACGTTCTCATTACGTTCTTAATGACGAATTTGCGTCTATAGCTGAGGAGCTACGGTATTTTTGGGATAGAATTCTGCGCTGAAACCTATACATGAAGAGCTTTTACTTGAAAAGAGGTCCTTCTATCCCAGCAAACAGCAAATTGAACGTGAAAGGGATCGTAGAATTCACAAGTAAGGGACCGCTCCGCAGGGAATCCTTTGATTGACTTTTGCTTCGCAAGAAATATTTTAGCAGCAAGTACAGCGGGAAGTTTTTTTCTGATGCTTCACAAGATATATTTCTGGCCGAATTTTAAGCCCCCAATGAAGTGATGAAATATCGCAGGCTTCACTAATTAGATGTGTCAACTGTGCCACCAACCAACAATAAAAAAAATTAATACAAGCGACATTACAGCGAGCGAAAAAAGAATAATTTGAAGTCCTGTTCACGTGAGAGGAAACGGTACAAAACTTGGGCAGAGACGTCGATAATGCACGGAGAACAACAATTAACGCGTTGGTAGCGACGCGAGCCGCCGGTGTTAACGGAGTGAATTTTCATAGTGCTGCTGACTGACCAATTATCACAGACTCAGTTTGTATTAAAACTTCATCAGAGCAAATTGAAAGCACGATCGAGTTAATGTTTGCTTTTTCAAAATTGCTCACTACAATTGGCTTAAAATTTGAGTTGATTGCTGTACTTCAGTTTAACCCATCTCGGTCAACGTGTTAATACCGTGTAACAAAATAATTTAAAAGTAGAAAAAATGAAGAAAAAATGCAGCTCACACGGAAAGTTGACAGCGTAATTTACACACCCGTGCGCCTGCAAGGACATGATAAACCTCGTTAAAATGCACCGTAATTACGCTGCAGCCGAGCTACCTCGCACAGCTAATTAATGGTGCACTTGTCTGCCGTGTCACCTGCCGTGTTGAGGAACACGCGAACACTTCAGATAGAACAAAGTTACAAATAGAGTATTAAAAACCACAAAGAAACATGCGATGCTTAAATCAAATGCTAAAAGCAGCCCCCCTCTAGGAGCCAGATGCCCAAGGCTCAGTTTTTCTATGGAAAAAGCTCAAACTAGAAGATGTTGGTCAGATAAAGCATCACGTAGCGCTTGACAAGTCGACGGAAATAGCGACGACGAGAATATATAGTTTGAAATTTCGGTCCCTGTCTCGTACCCCAAGCTGCTCTAGAACACTTGCGGAGCCCAACTCGGAATGCTAAAATTCATTACAAATACAAAACGAACTTTTAACGTCATTCAAATTCATTGTGATATTTTATGTTAAAAAATTTTCTGTGCTAATGTTCCATTAAAATAAAATAGTTATTAGTTTATCATGAGTAACGAATCCTAGGAGCAACAGGCGACCGCATTTTTTACGCTTGCTCAAAAAGAATTGAGTGCATTTCATAGGATCGACAACCTCCAATTACGTTCCGAATTCTTGCGAGCTTTTTCAAGGGACAATTTGATCGACTGCACTTACGGAACAAAATAAATGGAATGGACACACAAAAAGTAGAAGCAATCGTCTGTCAAATAACAGCTCAGAATTGGCGGACAACGACATCAGCGTGACGGGAACGTCCAATAAAATTAGGCCATAAAAACAAGCAAGACAGTCGACTGAGAGGTCATTCCTGGTGGAAGGAAATTACAAATAGAACGTTGAAAATGCAGGCATACATACACTGACCAGAGCATTGAAAAATACAAATGGGATATGTTCGTTAGTTAGCGATAATGTTTGATGGAGTACAATTTGAAGTCGCTCATAAAAATTCGGCCGAGACAGAGCTGCGGAAAGCTCCACCACCGGCCGAGACAGAGCTGCGCAAAGCTCCACCACCAGCCGAGACAGAGCTGCGTAAAGCTCCACCACCGGCCGAGACAGAGCTGCGTAAAGCTCCACCACCGGCCGAGACAGAGCTGCGTAAAGCTCCACCACCGGCCGAGACAGAGCTGCGTAAAGCTCCACCACCGGCCGAGACAGAGCTGCGTAAAGCTCCACCACCGGCCGAGACAGAGCTGCGTAAAGCTCCACCACCGGCCGAGACAGAGCTGCGTAAAGCTCCACCACCGGCCGAGACAGAGCTGCGTGAAGCTCCACCACCGGCCGAGACAGAGTTGCGTAAAGCTCCACCACCAGCCGAGACAGAGCTGCGTAAAGCTCCACATCCAGGCAAGACAGCGCAGCTGTCAGCAAGTCGGGCACGGTCGGTGTTGGCTGCTCAGGAGATCGCCTTTAATGAGCGGAGCCAGAGTTCAGAGGACGAGCTGTGGAGCATGTCCAGCGCTGGTGCTACTCTGTTTACTGACCGCTTCTCATGCAATTATTCCTGCGCTGATCACTTTAGTCTCGGTTTTTATTTCTACTTGTGTTATAAAACATTGTTGCTCTTGAAACATGCAAGGTCTGCGTGGGAGGAGGGGAGTTGAGGTTACTTGAGAGTATGGGCGTCGAAGGTGTTAACTGAAGCACTCAAAGAAATCTCTGATTTAACCCGCAATCTTCTCAGTCTTTCAAGAGCTCTGCCTCTACGAGACTATGTGATTACGAAGGAACGACTTCTTTTGAAATGTTTCAATTAAAATAGGACACATCAAGCGAACGAACTAAAAATCCGACCATTGACACTTTGATCGCGACGTGAGCTGACGATGGTTACGGAGGGAAATTTTATTATGCTGCTGGCTGACCAGTAGTCACAAACTCGATTTTAATAAATACCTAATTAAAATTACACGAAGGCAGGATCCCGTTAATCTTTACTATTTTCAAAATTGCGTACTACAATTGAATTTGATTTTAATTTTAATACTGAACTTCAGTTCAACCCATTACAGCCAACGTGTAAACACATTTGCTCTCTTGTTGTATTTGCAGGCGGGTGAGAATTCACGGACGACAGTTTCGCTACTTCCCGTCTGTTTTACTGCAGCATCAAAGAAGTCAGAATTAAAGAGCACGCGTGAGTTACCGCATGGAGATAGATGTGAACACGCGGCTAATTCTGACAAACCTCTTAACCTTAATTAGGTTTGACTCAACATGTCTTGTTTTTATTCTTGCTACCGAGGTATTCAAAAACTTCACCAGAAATTTTAATCCATATTAGTCAAAGTTTCCGTATTAAAAATACAGACAATTTAAGAAACAAATCCGAAAAAACAAACCCCCAAAAGAAAAAAAAACACTCACAATTGGGATATTCAAAATTAAAATTCACAAAAAGTTTTTGGAAATCAATGGAATGAGACCATAACAACATCTGCCAGCGACACGGTGACAGGTTGGTGACTCACCAGGGATAACTGAGAGGGATTTTCATGTTCAAGCTGAATGTTCATTTATATTTAAAGTCAGATAAGGACTTTTATTGATTAATTATTTGCTTCTTTGAAATTGTGATGTGAAAATAAGGACCAATTCAGTTGAATCTTAAATTTTCTTTCAACGCACGAATGCTACTGGATGCAACGAACACTATTTCCGAATACCTAGGAGATGTTAGTTTTCTGGTTCCACCCACTTATCAGTTATTTAGTTTTTGACGTCTAGTAACAATATATAGCAGAAGTACAAGACCACTGCACATGTTGAAACTCGCTTTTAATTGTTGTAAGTCTAAAGCAAGTCGATTACACTAAATCCACATTTTTAGCATCAAATCACAAGTACTACAAGGTCCCAGGTACCACTAGGTCCCAGGTACCACAAGGTCCCAGGTACCACAAGGTCCCAGGTACCACAAGGTCCCAGGTACCACAAGGTCCCAGGTACCACAAGGTCCCAGGTACCACAAGGTCTCTAGTACCACAAGGTCTCTAGTACCACAAGGTCCCTAATACCACAAGGTCCCTAGTACCACAAGGTCCCTAGTACCACAAGGTCCCTAGTACCACAAGGTCCCTAGTACCACAAGGTCCCTAGTACCACAAGGTCCCTAGTACCACAAGGTCCCTAGTACCACAAGGTCCCTAGTACCACAAGGTCCCTAGTACCACAAGGTCCCTAGTACCACAAGGTCCGTACTACCACAAGGTCCCTAGTACCACAAGGTCCCTAGTACCACAAGGTCCCTAGTACCACAAGATCACTAGTGCCACAAGATCACTAGTGCCACAAGATCACTAGTACCACAAGATCACTAGTACCACAAGATCACTAGTACCACAAGATCACTAGTACCACAAGATCACTAGTACCACAAGATCACTAGTACCACAAGATCACTAGTACCACAAAATCACTAGTAGCACAAGATCACTAGTACCACAAGATCACTAGTACCACAAGATCACTAGTACCACAAGATCACTAGTGCCACAAGATCACTAATACCACAAGATCACTAGTACTCCAAGATCACTAGTACTCCAAGATCACTAGTACCAAAGATCACTAATACTCAAAGATAACTAGTACCTCAAGATCACTCCTACATAGTAAGGGACAAGTCGCATTAATAGAATTTTTTCTACATCCATGCTTCCTCCATGCGATGCAATCATCTAAAAATTAAAAAGGTGGAATTCTTTATTTGATACTGATAGAACCATCTGTCTTGAACAGGGAGCACCGAATACAAAATGGTTCCGAGCATGGGAGTGAAACGTCCATAAAACCAGGATAAAAAATCCAAAAGTTTCCATAACGATGGAAAGGTATTCACATCAAACACTACTGCTATTCATCTCGTTAACAAACGGGGATTGGTGTATAAGTAACAGAATGTTTTTTTTTTAGCACAAAACTAGTTTAAAAACGTACGCGCATAACTCATATTTATCTTTCTCATCGCGTAAAAAAAAACAAATTTACTTATAGTACGATAATTTGCATGTTCCATTTGTATGAGGCGCTTAAATTTCTCGAAATTAACAGGATTCTATGAAGATTTACAGAATAAAAATACTAAATATGTCTAAAGTTTTCCCGCGGTAACTGAAGTTTCAGCAGATTTTACAATTCAGACAAAATAAAAGTTCCTGAAATAGCAGTGCGGTTCTTCAAGAAACCTGGACCGAGTTGTGCGGTCCAGGGGAAGGAGCAGGAGAAAGAGACAGCCATGCCCGCTCGCATAGCAGTTAGAGGCTTAGAGCTGCTGAGTTGGAGTCGTCGAGTGGCAGGCCACCATTGCAAGTCTGGAGCCGCACTCTCACTCCACAGATTCCAAGGCTTAGAATATCTTAGAATCTAAGCAGACGCTCACTGCATTTTCACAGTATAATCAGGGCGAGGAAATTAAATCTCGTTGTCAGATGCGTAGCTGTAATACTTGCCTCTACGAGCGTATCCATGATACTCAAAATGCAGCTATTGTGCGCCCGCCAGGCATATAAATAGAATCGGCAAGAGACATCGACGTTCATTAGTGGTGGCTTGCCGTAGAGGTCGCATTTACCAACAGAAGCGTCGCTGTCAGTAGCGGAAGCTCGGCTGTCGAGAAAGCATCTGTAGAGATCACAGATACGCTATAGAAGTAACGAGATTACCTTCCGATCTAAAGATTCTCTACCAATTACGAGCCTGTGTCAACTCTGAAGTAACAATAAAGGATACCACGTTACTGCATCTGATTCACTCCCGAACCTCATTCGCGTTTGGTTACGACCTAATACTGAAAGGGTCGGAACATATTTGGTGCCCGTGTATGGGGACGCCACATTAAAGATATCCACATTGCCACATTGCCACATTGCCCCATTGAAGAAGATATCAAGAATTGATCTTCAGTTCTGCTGACCCGTGATTTTAAATGTGAGGAGTGTCACCCTGTTTGGAGTAACGTCGCATAGTTATCACATTACTTCAGAGCATCGAGAAAAGGAAGAAAGACGTCAGCGCAAAAAATCGAAGTGCTTTCCAAGAAACTCTTCGAGAAAGAAACTCTTCGAGAAAGAAACACCAGTCTGCTCATCGCTACTCAAAAGAGAAGATGAAGTGAGGGTCCAGACCAACAACCTGGTCTGTCGACGAGATCTACGCATTTACGCACCGTCATCTGCAACGAGAAGAACTACGAGATCTACGCATCGCCAAAATATTAAGTTAAGTGTACGCCGATAATGTTGCTTGCAAATTAAATAAGCATGCGCTCAAATTAATGATTATACATCATCATTATAAAATTATTGAGTAGGAAGTTAAGCAGTAAGCAGTAAGCGGTAAGCATTGCAAGTGCTGATTCCGGGAAGTTGGAAGTTGAGCGGCGGAGCAGCCTAGGCATTGCGAAAGCGCAGTAAGCAAGCTGATTCCTGGTAAGTGGGAGAGCGAGCGTGTACGCGGAAAAGTTGTGTGGAGAGGTAGTCCATTGTTCTCCCAGAACAATTGAAGGAAGTTGTTGCTATTGTTCTCGGGCCATTGTTCTCCGGCATATAAGAGTAAGCTGGAGCGGCTTACTCTGTTCAGTTGCTGCCGACCTTCACGAGCTTGAATTTTTGACTTTGTGTGCTGGATTAGCATTAGCCTGGTTTAAGTCCACTGAAAATGTGAGTTAAAATTTTATTGTATGTAGAATATTATCATTTGCACGTAGAAAATTTTATTGTATGTAGAATAATATCATTTGCATGTAGAAAATTTTATTGTGTGTAGAACATTTTTCTTTTAATGGAAATTGGAGGTTTATGAATATAGGATTATTTTTGTGCTTATGTCGGACAGTGACTCTGACGAATACGAGTACATAAGAACCACCCCGTATGTGACACGAGTAGGAAGAATTTCAGTGCCTATTTTTTTCACGATGGCGACCACCACAAATATCACCCCTGTTACCAGTGCAGTCACTACCACAAGCCCTGTAACTAGTACGGTTACCGCTGTGACAACTTCTATTGTAGGTCCAATACCTAGTGTTGTGATTGCTGGGCAGGATCTGCCGCAGTACAGAGGTAGAAAACGTAGAAATGACCCGGACTTCATAGAAAACAAATCACTAGAAACGCATATAAAAAATGTGAGAGCGTATTTCAACATGCTTTCAGACAATTCAGAAGAAGCCAAACTAAACTTATTGTTGCGAACTGCAGACAAGCGGGTAGGCGATTTCAATACGGTTGTAGCCTCCATAATTAGTGAAGGTTACGAATTAAGTTTCGAAGAAGTCGTGCACCTGTTAGAAAATATCTACGTATCAAAAGGTGAAAGATCTTTGCACGCGGTCGCCTGTGATCTAAATAACGTACGCCTGAAAAGAAACGATGCATTAGCTAGCCAGTTCGTGGCTATCCTGTCCAAAATCCGTAAATTTACCCACAGAATAATGACCAGCCCGGAGTGTTCGAACAGAGCCCACCCCTATGTAGTAAATTGTCCCGATCCTGTTGCCCTCGATAAGTATGTCGAGAATACTTTAGTTGTTGCGTTAGCTATGGCCATCGTCAACCCTCTAGTGACGGAAGATTTCTCCAAGAAACTATTCAATAAACCCTTCAAATCGTCGGAAGAGCTCCTTCAGAGACTCGTGACTGTAATTAGGAATTTTCCCGAGGATAAGCAAATATTAGCGACTCGATCTGAGAGATCTATGGAAATCTATTGTGCTGAGGATGATCATTCGTCCGAATCAAACTTCGAAGCTGCCTGTGATGAGGCCGAAGTGCATACAATGACAAGAGGCGGATTTCAAGGTAGAGGTAGGACGCGTAGGCCCTACTGGAAACCAAATTTCCCGAGACCAACTTTCCGTGCTAGACCTCACGTAAAATCTTTTTTTGGAGATCGTGAATTGGGAACTCTAGAAGTCCAGGCATTGGAGACAGCTGAAACAAAGCGTTGCTCGAAGTGTTACAATCATGTGTGTGTCTGTCAAGGACAAAGTGAGTCGGCAACCACTGTGGCTAGGAAACCGACTGATTGGTACAAACC
Organism: Morinoia aosen; assembly: GCA_030386875.1. Classification (NCBI taxonomy): domain Eukaryota; kingdom Metazoa; phylum Arthropoda; class Malacostraca; order Amphipoda; family Talitridae; genus Morinoia; species Morinoia aosen. Next base: position 14,839,991 of record CM059563.1, read on the forward strand.
AGGTTCATCTCAGACAGCCACCGAGCATTCACTGCGTGATGTAGTTTGTTTTCGTTGCAATAAGTTAGGACACTACGCAAGAGATTGTAGGTCCAGAAGAGACTATTTAAACAAACCAGGCAGACCGGATCGTGTCCGTGCGCGAGGACAGTATAAAACTCGTATGTCAGAAAAAGGCCAGGTAGAAACTTACCAAACTAACAGTGGAAATGATTTTTTAGCGTAAACAGCAGAGACGATTTCATTTCCGATAGAAATAACGTCAATGGTAAAAATGAAACTACAATAACTAAGTATGACTCTACGGCGACAAATCCCTGTGAACCCGAGGAGAATTCTGGTGCTGAAGATTCCCTCGTTAAAAATGTCGAGAGAGTTGATGTGTTAAACATGTCTGGAGATTCCCTCGTTAAAAATGTTGAGATGATAGACCCAATATTTAGGTGTCAAAATAGATATGAATCGCTGGGAGAGGCGGAAATAAGTGATGATCTGAACGCTCATGGCACTAGTTTTGAAAGCCATTTTACGGCGAACGTTTGTAAATACGAAGAAGATGAAGAAGTTGAAGTTACAGGACAAAATGAATTATTTGTAATACGAAAAAGTCATAAGCCCATGATTGTGCTTAGAAAAGATGCAGACCTGTGGAATGCATTGATTGATTCAGGTTCAGAGAAGTGCCTAATCAGCTACCACAGAATAAGTGAGATAAGTAATGACGTGAAGCCAAGTTCTCTGACTATAAAAGGCGTTAACGCTAAGAGTAATGTTGAGGGCGAGGTGGAGCTTGTCCTAAAGTTAAAAAACGGAGTAAGTTTAAAGACAAATGCTTTAATAATTAAAGATGGTATTTACAATTATGACGTCATTATTGGGCGTGATTTGTTGGACAAGAACGCCGTTGTAGACTTAAAACAAAGATGTTTAATTATCAAAGACGAGAAAATCCCCTTTGCAGAGGTAAAACGACGAAAAAAGAGAAAGACAGAGTGTCTCGAGTATTTAATAGAGAATACTGAGTGTCTCATGGCGGACACGATTACGTCCAGAGCTAAGAAAAAAGTCCTAAATAAGCTACGAGAGAAGAGGACGTGCATTGCTGAGAGAGCAGGCGAGGAAGTAAAAAGGGATGGTAAGAGAGAAAATCAGCCTGTTCGAGGCGTAGTTGCAGTTACCAATTCCCCCACAAGGCCAAGGCCGTTAAGAGTGCATACTCGACAAGTGGAGATTGCTCCCAATTTAATTTTGAAACATGTCGGACATGTTGGAAAGTGTAAAAATGGAGAATACATAATAAAGAAAGCAACTTTAAAAGAAGGCATTTGTGTCGCAGAAGCAATTGTGAGAGTTAACAATAGGAGAAAGATTCCGTTGTTGTTAATTAATAGCTCCGACAGAGCGATTGTTTTGCCAGAGAATGCAATTATAAGTACTTTAGAAAAAGTGGAGAAGGATCATGTTGAATCCGAAGTTTACTTGTCAGATGTACAAGGAGAATTAAAGGGAGGATTGAGTACCTTTGTGCGGGCAACGAGTGTTGTTCAGGACAGTCATTTAGATGTCGAGAAGAAAGACACTAATAGTAAATCTGTCGGGATCACAGGAGTTGTCGACGAAGGGTACGTTTTTGATTCCAAAGAAGTAGCCCGTGGTCGGCGGAAATTAAATAATGATGATATCAAGTGTAACGATGACGAAATGAAGCCTGAATTGCTGAGTTTGTTGAATGAATTCAGAGACGTTATTACTATAGACAATGAATCGATCTCAGCTGCTGCGATTAAACCATACAAAATACGTTTGAAACCTAACGTGGATGTCGTAAATGTCCCTCCCTATCGTATTGCCCATCGTTACATGGAAGACTTGAAAGTCGTTAACGAAAAAATGTTAGACGACGGAATTATTAGACCATCGATTTCAGCTTATAATTCACCGATAATTGTAGTTCATAAGAAAGATGGAACCATACGTCCGGTAGTTGACTTTCGCAAAGTAAATGAGGTAATTCATGAAGAATCATTCCCTCTGCCGAGAGTGGACGAGCTTCTCTATAGTTTAAATGGACAAAAATATTTTTCGAAACTAGATCTTAGGTCAGGATATCATAATATTACACTGACCGATGAGAGTAAAGAAATAACCGCATTTACAGTTGGTAGTAGAAAATACGAGTTCAACCGCTTACCATTCGGTTGAAAAACCTCACCTGCATATTTCCAGTCAGTAATGACGCAAACGCTATCTCCTGTTCTAGGAAAACTATCTTTCGTCTTTATGGACGACGTGCTCATATTTTCTAAGGAGAAGGCACAGCATCTTGCCGATATAAAAGTTGTACTTGAACTATTAAGAAACGCTAGATTGTCAATTAAAACTGAAAAATGTGATTTTTTCAATAACGAGATTGAATATCTCGGACATTTCATTAGTGGAATGGGAACCAGAAGCACCGGTACTGACAAAGTAAAGAATTTAGACATTCCTAAGAATGTCAAGCAGTTACAATCATTCCTAGGTCTAGTAAACTTCTTTCGTAGGTACATAAAAAATTTTGCGAGTATCGCAAGCCCGCTCTATAATCTTCTGAAGAAAAATGTTGAATTCAATTGGTCAAAAGATTGTCAAAACGCCTTTGAAAAACTAAAGGATGAGTTATGTGAACATACAACCTTAAGTCATCCAAACTTCGATCAAAATTTTCATCTGTTTTGTGATGCATCGAATGTCGGCATAGGAGCTGTTTTACTTCAATCATCTACTGATAAGGTTCGAAACATGAGACCTGTCGCATTTTTTTCTAAAACGTTGAATTCCACCCAACGAAGATACTCAACAACTAAAAAGGAGATGTTTGCTATAGTTGAAGCGTTGAAGTACTTTAAATATCTTGTTTTAGGCTATGATCTGGTCATTTACACCGATCATAAGCCTTTAGTTCCTTTATTTTCAAAGAAATTGCCTGAAGACAACACGCTTGCGAGATGGAGTATTTATGTGCAAGCTTTTGATGCCAAATTAAAGTATTTTTCTGGGAAGGCGAATAGTGCCGCCGATGCATTAAGTAGATTAAATCATGACAAAAATCCTTTAACAGAAAGAGAACTATTAGAGTGTTCTGAATTAACCCAGGATGTAGAGACTTTTCCCGTTGTAACCAGGCTGCAAGCCGCTGCTGCGGGTAACAAATGTAACAAGCCAGTGACTGAGGAAGAGTTCGAGGAGACAATGCCAGGAAGTGATGACGGAAGAAACAACAACAGTACTGCTGAAAGCCCCAGACGTGAACCCAGTGACTTTAATAGCAGACAGAAAACGAGCTTATGCAGACTGGATAAAGTTAACAAGACTACAGACCATTCAAGTATTAACGACAACTGGTCGTTAGACGAATTTAAACGTGAACAAGATAGTGATGCCTTTTGTTCTGAAATGAAGGATGCCCTAGAGAATGCAACTAGAGTTACTAATACTGACATGAATGAATTTCTGATTATGAATGACATTCTGTATAAAAGACGAAGAATTGACAACAGACCCAGCACCATTCTGACTATTGTGGTGCCATATACTCTGCTGCACAAGACAATTCTGTTCATCCACAATTTGTCCCATACAGATTTGAATCATACCTTGTTTAAGTTTAAATTAAAATATTTTCACCCGTACGAACGGACAATTACACGCAAAATTGTTGAATCTTGTGACATCTGTAAGATTCTAAAATCACGAATACCGATGCCGATTAAAATTCTAAATGCTCCAATTGGAACACGATGTTTTCAAACGGTCAGCATGGACTTCTACGGTCCATTACCAATGACGGACAATGGTAACAAATATATTCTTGTAATTATCGACCTATTTTCACGTTTTGTTAAATTATATTCGACTAGTGACCGATGTACAGAGACTGTTACAGATTGGTTATGGAATTTTTGCTGTTTGTTCGGTACCCCGGACGTATTGTTATCCGACAATGCTCTAGAATTTAAATCATCTAATGTGAGAAATTTCTATCTTAAAAAAGGAAGTTCTGGCTTATTCCCCTTTTTCTAATGGTATTGTCGAGCGATGTAATGGAAAAATTCGACACCTGCTCAAGTTATATCTAAATTTTCTTACTCATAATGAGTGGGATAGATTACTGGATATTGTGGAGAATTCGATTAACAATAGTTTAATGAAACTATAGGAGATACACCCGCATACACGGTTTTCGGTAGAGATACGTGTGTGTATATCAGTTCTACTAATTTAGAAGACTTCAATGTTGCGACTACATATGAAGATGTTCACAAACAAAAATTTACCGAGTCATCTATTGTAGTGAACAATATTAGAAATGCGATCATTAACGCCACAATCGAAAGAACTGCCTATAGAAATATGAAACGTCGCGATAAAAATTTAAAAGTGACGGACCGTGTACTAGTAAAAAATCATGCCAAAAAACACAAATTACAGCTAAATTTCTTAGGACCAGGTATCATTGAAAAGCTAGGTAAAAATTACGCAGATATTAAGATCGGTAACAAGATTATCCGAACGAACTTAAACCATGTACTGCCTTTAGATAAGTTAAGAAGGTAAAATTGTCAACTAAGTTTGGAACTGTTCATTACTAATATTCCGAAATTGCCATTCCATATATGTATTTTAATGGTATTTAGCTTGTAAGTGAGTTCTCTGAGTTTTTAGCTTGTAAGAGCATTCTATGAGTTCCTTTCTTAAGATTTTATGTATGTCTTGCGTTAGGAAATATTTTGTTGCGAAACACCTTCAGAAGAGATGTTGAGCTTAGGATGTTGTCATACTGTGTTGCGACATCAAAAGCTGTGTTCGTCAAGCCGTCAGCTAGAGTTGATAAACTGAGATGCAATCTTGGAAATGTCAACACTAGAGTGCGAGCGCGAAGCCGCGAGATCTGCGCTTCTGCCGCAAATTGTTTGGCAACAATGCTAGGCAGTGTAGTTGATATGAATGTGTCTTAATGAGAATGAAGCGTTGCCTTATTATGAAACGACAATTGCTTACTTAAACTTGTGGCCATGCTAATTTCCTGTGTCGTATCCTTTCAGATTCCTTGGGCGACTCCTGAACAATTCCAGAACATTGCACATTCCGACTCACAAGATACACTTGTTTAATTCCAACAATAATTCACTCATAAACCCTGATGTGTAGCGGGGGACACGGTCAACTCTGGCGGCCGCAGGAAACAACGATAGTTTTCGGAATCAGGGTACCGAAAGAAATATTACAAGAAGCCTACTGCAACTGCACGGTGTTCCTGAACCTCGATTCCCCGTTGCGTACTCGAATTCAAGTGTATGAATCCGGAGAACACGTCGAACTCGTGTTCATAATCAGAATCGCTGCATTCCCAGCGAACATCCGGTGAAGAATTACTTTTCTACATCAACGTGGTGCGCAGGGATAAAGGGGCGTGCTCAACTGTACACATTAACCAACAATACTGTTGATTTATAAATTTATAATTTATTTATCACGATTTTAATCCCCGCGCTGTTAATCGCTTTGTGGCCTGCTAAGATGGGCAATAAGGTGTCCAACCTTAATGTTGACACCATTTTAACTGCCATTAAGGCTAATAATGGTCAAATATCGGATGAACTAATCCGTCACACAGAGGAGACGACAGTCGACCTCATCCCTGATCGATTGAGTGACATAATGTTGCTCCTTTACACAGTAATCTCAATTATAATTACCGTAATGGTTATTTATATTAAACGAGATCTCAAAAAAGTCGTGGGACGACTAAGCGGAGAGGACGTAGCTTTGCGTCGATCTGCTTGGAAGGAGATCAGTAATAGTCCTAGGCAAGTAGTTGCACTACCACCTCAAGTTAGCGCGTAACGTTACCACGCTAGACTCCCACATTCTGAATCTGAATACCATAGATCAGAGTATCATGTTCCGATTATCCAATCTGCAACGGAGTAGTAACCTTCCATTGTCTTAGATTAATTCTATTTTATACGGAAAAAATCTCTATTATATACGGATTATGTATTCTATCTTATAGATTATTTTGTTCATGTATTCACGTGAAATATTGAGGCGAAGTATTATATTGCGAATAAAAAAAAAAACAAATTGCACGCTTGTAGTTTAGTTGAAGCGAAATATGTTAATATGTTAATCCAAAATAAAAATTTTGTTCTCGATCCGACGGTAGGTGTCCAGTTGTTCAAGAAAGTGTACCTTATGGAAAGGATTTATTAGGTACGCGTTTTGATGTTTGATTTTGATATTTTGATATGTTAATAAAATTGTGTGGTGTATCCATTTGTATCCGAAATATCTGGAGTATCCAAGAATTCTAAGAATCAATTGATAAATAACTAGATAATGAATGAACAAATTGTTTGAGCTAAGTGCGTAGAGTGATTATTTGGTTGATTTTGGGTAATAAATCTAGTATTGAATTGACACTAAAATATAATATTGACACTAAAAATAATGTTTAGCAAGATGTAGGATGACCGTTGAAATTTGTTTATGATGACAAGCAAAGGCCATACCTGCCTACCTCCGTTCATAATTCGGAAGCAATTTTGTCATACGTTCTGATCTGTTCGAATTAATTAGACGGATTGTAAGATTAATTGATAGTCAAAGGAAAATCAAAGTTAATTGAATACCGTTTTAAAAATTTTTATTGTAATAAAGAATTTTTAAAAAACGTGGGGGGAGCATTATGTGCGCCCGCCAGGCATATAAATAGAATCGGCAAGAGACATCGACGTTCATTAGTGGTGGCTTGCCGTAGAGGTCGCATTTACCAACAGAAGCGTCGCTGTCAGTAGCGGAAGCTCGGCTGTCGAGAAAGCATCTGTAGAGATCACAGATACGCTATAGAAGTAACGAGATTACCTTCCGATCTAAAGATTCTCTACCAATTACGAGCCTGTGTCAACTCTGAAGTAACAATAAAGGATACCACGTTACTGCATCTGATTCACTCCCGAACCTCATTCGCGTTTGGTTACGACCTAATACTGAAAGGATCGGAACACTATTTACGTCCTCGAGAAGCAGAGGCGATTTGTGTTCATCTGCGACCATACCTCAGAGTCTGGACCTTGCAAATTTTGGTCAAGGTTGCGCACACGAGGTATTTAGTTAAATGTGATTTTGAATATTCATTGGCTATGCATTTTAAACATCAATCACTACTATACAGTGAAACGCCAGGTGTCTACATAAATTTGCAAATATATTAACAAATATTTTTTTGGGCATAGTTTTATGCTATTGCAATGGGAAACTCAATGAACACATTAATTTGATTGATTCGTATCTCTTTCACACTCTAGAGAATGCCCAGTAACCGTATCTATGAGACGAGTTTCAATTTTTAGGTAACGTCGACCGAATTTTTTCACGGGTCCACTTAGCTAAACGATCACATTGTCCGTGGAATTTCCACGGGTCCTGCTAGTTAGGATGGATATATTTGTTCCTCATCCATATCTGGAAAATTCATTTGAAGAAAACACCGAATCTCGTCATTTTAGACGGGTCTTAATGAAATAACGGAACATAGAGACGCGCAAAAGTACGACAAAAACTGGACACGATATAACCGAGCTCGTAATAGAGTCCTGGCGAAATTCGGCTGGCGGAATGCCCCATAAGTACTCGTTCACGCTAGCATAAAAAGCGCACGATTGACGGCAGTTAGCTGCACTCAACATCCACGGGGAATTTGAACTCGAGGTCATTCCTCATGACATCCGAGCAAGAAGATAAATCGGGACGTGTGTCGTTAAAACCCAAGCAATTTCCGCCTAGCTCTAATGGCGTTCGAGGGTGTCCAAAAATAACAGCAAACGATGCAGGGGTGGAAGTGGCCTCACGCATCGCGGCAGCGAGAGCTCAACTGCTGAAAGCTTTTAGGGTTAGAATGTCTGGCCTTAGGTGGGGGAAGCGGTTCAGTGGCCGTGGTCAAGGCAACACGAGGGTAAAAGCAAGTCGATCGAGCCGTAAAATAAATTCTAGGAACAAGTACAGTTGTGCGTCAGTAGAACTACTCTTCTGCTTACTCGCTTACTGTCACTGGCCTTCTTTGGCAAAACCTTTGAATTGATTTCCGCAGTAAATGCTTCGCTGAGAAATTTGTCTGTTCCACAGCCGCACCAACCTCAGAAAAAATAAGTTTTATATGAGGTACGAATACTATTTGGAGTGTGAATTAATGGTAGTATTGGGAATACATAAACAGAGCAAAATAACCTTCCGTAATCGCCAGGACTAGGTACTACATTTTGAATTTCTCAAGCACATTACGCCTCAACTAGCCGTATTCACTAGCGCTTTACACCTCAAATAGCAGTTCTCCTCTACGACAGCCCTGAAACTGTTCCAATTTTTGAAGATCTTAATTCCGAGTTTTGTCGTTTTGTTTTCTCTTGTACCGATCTGTAAAAGACCATGATTGCGTCTTGTGTTCATAGTGAAATTGGTCAGTTCTCACGAGTCGAAGCAATAATACGACGTTACGTTGAAAGCACTCCCATACTAGTGCTATCTTGCCTCCGAGAATCTAAAATGTAACCTTGTGCAATTTAAAAACTTTCGCAGAAGCAACATAACTTGCATAGCAATATCCTAAGATTTCAACGCAGATCTTTTCATTTTCAGCTAAACGGGGCATCAGAAGCAGAAACAGGTCGAAACTCTTTTAGAAGAAAACGTTTGTGTTGTTATTAAAAACTCATCGTATTAGACGATACTGAAAAAATATCCCATAATCTCGTAATGGGCTGCTCCAAAGAGACGAACACAAAATAAGAGCGTATCGTCTTCGACTCTTAGAGATGATCGGGAAGTATTTTAGGACCAACATTAACAAAGATCACCTTCAATGCTACTCTAGGGCCAAACTTTTAGTACGTAAAAGTTTCCGGTTGCAACTTTGGGGCCGAAGCTCAGTGCTTCGACGGGCTGCTGCCTATAAACTGAGACATCTGAGATATTGAGAATAAAGTCGACGCAATGGGTCGGCAGCGTCTGGAGTCATCCCACCTCGCTTTATGAGCCCGGGCTTATGGAAGAGATCAGCGGGCTCGCTGGAGCGCGGCACAGGCTGTCGCATTCTGTGTGTCAAGGCGGCTGTAATTATGTGCCCTATCCCGCAGATGCATTTACCAGTTACTGACCGGATAAGATGGTCAAGGCGGCTGTAATTATGTGCCCTATCCCGCAGAGGCATTTACCAGTTACTGACCGGATAAGATGGTCAAGGCGGCTGTAATTATGTGCCCTATCCTGCAGATCCACTTCCCAGTTACCGACCGGATAAGATGGTCAAGGCGGCTGTAATTATACGCCCTATCCCACAGAAGCATTTACCAGTTACTGACCGGATAAGATGGTCAAGGCGGCTGTAATTATACGCCCTATCCCACAGAAGCATTTACCAGTTACTGACCGGATAAGATGGTCAAGGCGGCTGTAATTATACGCCCTATCCCACAGAGGCATTTACTAGTTACTGACCGGATAAGATGGTCAAGGCGGCTGTAATTATATGCCCTATCCTGCAGATGCACTTCCCAGTTACCGACCGGATAAGATGGTCAAGGCGGCTGTAATTATACGCCCTATCCCACAGAGGCATTTACCAGTTACTGACCGGAAAAGATGGTCAAGGCGGCTGTAATTATACGCCCTATCCCACAGAGGCATTTACTAGTTACTGACCGGATAAGATGGTCAAGGCGGCTGTAATTATACGCCCTATCCCGCAGAGGCATTTACCAGTTACTGACCGGATAAGATGGTCAAGGCGGCTGTAATTATACGCCCTATCCCACAGAGGCATTTACTAGTTACTGACCGGATAAGATGGTCAAGGCGGCTGTAATTATATGCCCTATCCTGCAGATGCACTTCCCAGTTACCGACCGGATAAGATGGTCAAGGCGGCTGTAATTATACGCCCTATCCCACAGAGGCATTTACCAGTTACTGACCGGATAAGATGGTCAAGGCGGCTGTAATTATACGCCCTATCCCACACAGGCATTTACCAGTTACTGACCGGATAAGATGGTTAAGGCAGCTGTAATTACGCCCTATCCCACAGAGGCACTGACCAGTTACTGGCCGGATTGGGTGGTCTACATCCCATACAGTCGTAAAAAATCATTGAATAAAGTAGAAAAATTATACATGATCTACTTCGATGGTGATAAGGTCATAATTTGGTCGATTTTTGTTTCGTTTTTCATGTAGTTCGTGAGAAATAAGGATATAATTTTGGCAATGCGATATAAATGGCCTTTTTTAGTGAATTTACTGACGTAACCTAAATGAAAGTAACTAAAATTAAAGAGATTGGATTAAATTCATATTGCGAGCACTGTTGTCCGCTTAGGGATAAGAAAATATTTCAGAAGTCATAAGAAAACTGAAGCGTACACAAGAAAAAATTTGACACATTTTCAAAGAAATTCCTGTAAAGAATATGCGTAGATCTTTGCTTTAACGCATGTCGATACTACATGTGCAGCTCATTGTAGCCAGAAAATTCCTTTTAACTATTATAATTATGCGGGGAAAGTTTGCCAAAAATGAAAAAATGATTGCAAGTTTGTATTATATGTTAGTGGCAATGATCCAGCAGTAAAAAATGAAGAAGCAAGGCTTATGCTAACAAAATATCTGTTCAAATACCAAAGCATTGCAAAATAACTGGTTGCACTTATATGAGAGAATTTTATTTTGATAGAATATGCCCGTCGTTCGCTCAACGACATGAAACGCAATGAATTGTTTCGTGAAAAATTCAATTTAATTAAAGGGCACTTTTTTATTCATTGGTTGTTTATCTTTCATAAATTTACCCTCCCCCGCTGTGCGGCCACTGGAATTGCTCCGCTGGGTTTAACATAAGGTTGCTTGAAAATAAATTTCGCTGGAATCAGCAAGAAATAAGATTCATATTGAAGTTAAAATGTGCTACGAATCCTGTCTGAAAATTTGCAACATTTCCTTCTCCCTTCTGAACCTTTTTTTTCGTATAAATTTACGGTTTCCTTTAATTGATGGACACGAGATTTTCACCGAAGCCGTGCACAGTTCGAACTTGCCCATAAATTTGCTCAGATTTCCATCTGAAAATGTTTCAAATCCCTCCAAGCACCACGAAGAAATCACAAGCGGATGCCAACAAGACCAAGTTTTGCTCGCTGTAGCCTTTTTTCAGATGCCACAGACATAGCCAGCGCTATCCCTCCCAAGCAAACAAGAGAACGCCATTGGCCAACTCTATGAGAATGAATGCACATCATGCTATTTGGCTGCCTCGCTCCGAGAAAATTCTATTAACAGAGCAATTTTTGGCGATGATAAATGAGCTACGTCCACGGAACATTGGTGTCCCAAAACGTGATTTTATAGCATTGTGATGGAACATTCGAGTCCCTTAACGGGATTTTGTAACATTGTGATAGAATTATGAAAATTGATGATAGTGAACAATGAAAATAAGGAACGGAACACAGAATGTAGTTTTCGTTCTCTTCTGAAAGATAAGGTAAGATAAAATACAGCAGTTGGAGCCTCCCTAACCACCACTAAAGTCTTCCAAAGTGAGGAAGGATGAAGGCGCCCTTTAGTGTGGAGTTGAGGGTACGGGAAATTCATGCACAAGGTGTGTAAACATATAAGACTCTTGGCGAATAGAAACAGTAAGTTAGAAAAAGAGCTCATGAAATAAGAAAAAATTTGAAGCAGTAGTAGATGCTGAAAAACAGGATAGCAGTGGACCGTAAAAAAGTAGTCCTTAGCAAAGCAAAACAACAAAAAAATGATTTATTTCAACATAAATCAAGAAAAACCTGCCTAACTCTCAGCTCGAGACCTCACATTTTCACTTCGATCGCTAACTCTGTAAATGCAATACCATTTCCCCAGCGAAGAAATTTATTCTAAAACCTAAATCTTTTACAAAAAGAGTTCGTAGCACAGCGATATCGAGAGTCCAGACAATGGTCATGTCTCAATTCCGAAAAGTAAAAAATAACGCGCACAGCAGCAAAACGCATGAGCGAGATGCTGCAGCAATATAACGCTGACGCTATCGCGAGTTGTCAAGCCAATTGTCTCGGCGGAAGAAACGTCCGTCGCCTCAAGAAAAAAAATTTCCTCTTGTACTCGAGCTAAAAATCTTTTTAGCTGAAAGACCTCCTTCCTCGGGCAGCTTGACTCTTTTGGCATGGGCCTTGAGCATAACTCAACGATATGATCTTACGCTGTAAAGTGGCAAGAGGACGCCTAAAGAATCCGGAAACTGACACTAGTTGTCCTTCCGCATAAAGGGAGAGCGGCAGTCTGGCGTCCGGCCCGAGTTTTAGGGCCGATTTTAAGGGCGTGCGAGAGTGGCGGCAGCAGAGGGCAGGTCGGGGCAAGTGCGACAACTCTGTCGTGATACTGCGTATGTGAGCACCGAGGTGTGGCTTCTGGAAGTGCTGAGGGTACCGAAGTGCGGCCTCTGGAAGTGCTGAGGGTACCGAGGTGCGGCCTCTGAAAGTGCTGAGGGTACCGAGGTGCGGCCTCTGAAAGTGCTGAGGGTACCGAGGTGCGGCCTCTGGAAGTGCTGAGGGTACCGAGGTGCGGCCTCTGGAAGTGCTGAGGGTACCGAGGTGCGGCCTCTGGAAGTGCTGAGGGTACCGAGGTGTGGCCTCTGGAAGTGCTGAGGGTACCGAGGTGTGGCCTCTGGAAGTGCTGAGGGTACCGAGGTGTGGCCTCTGGAAGTGCTGAGGGTACCGAGGTGTGGCCTCTGGAAGTGCTGAGGGTACCGAGGTGTGGCCTCTGGAAGTGCTGAGGGTACCGAGGTGTAGCCTCTGGAAGTGCTAAGGGTACCGAGGTGCGGCCTCTGGAAGTGCTGAGGGTACCGAGGTGTGGCCTCTGGAAGTGCTGAGGGTACCGAGGTGTGGCCTCTGGAAGTGCTGAGGGTACCGAGGTGTGGCCTCTGGAAGTGCTGAGGGTACCGAGGTGTGGCCTCTGGAAGTGCTGAGGGTACCGAGGTGTGGCCTCTGGAAGTGCTGAGGGTACCGAGGTGTGGCCTCTGGAAGTGCTGAGGGTACCGAGGTGTGGCCTCTGGAAGTGCTGAGGGTACCGAGGTGCGGCCTCTGGAAGTGCTGAGGGTACCGAGGTGTGGCCTCTGGAAGTGCTGAGGGTACCGAGGTGTGGCCTCTGGAAGTGCTGAGGGTACCGAGGTGTGGCCTCTGGAAGTGCTGAGGGTACCGAGGTGTGGCCTCTGGAAGTGCTGAGGGTACCGAGGTGTGGCCTCTGGAAGTGCTGAGGGTACCGAGGTGTGGCCTCTGGAAGTGCTGAGGGTACCGAGGTGTGGCCTCTGGAAGTGCTGAGGGTACCGAGGTGTGGCCTCTGGAAGTGCTGAGGGTACCGAGGTGTGGCCTCTGGAAGTGCTGAGGGTACCGAGGTGTGGCCTCTGGAAGTGCTGAGGGTACCGAGGTGTGGCCTCTGGAAGTGCTGAGGGTACCGAGGTGTGGCCTCTGGAAGTGCTGAGGGTACCGAGGTGTGGCCTCTGGAAGTGCTGAGGGTACCGAGGTGTGGCCTCTGGAAGTGCTGAGGGTACCGAGGTGTGGCCTCTGGAAGTGCTGAGGGTACCGAGGTGCGGCCTCTGGAAGTGCTGAGGGTACCGAGGTGTGGCCTCTGGAAGTGCTGAGGGTACCGAGGTGCGGCCTCTGGAAGTGCTGAGGGTACCGAGGTGCGGCCTCTGGAAGTGCTGAGGGTACCGAGGTGTGGCCTCTGGAAGTGCTGAGGGTACCGAGGTGCGGCCTCTGGAAGTGCTGAGGGTACCGAGGTGCGGCCTCTGGAAGTGCTGAGGGTACCGAGGTGTGGCCTCTGGAAGTGCTGAGGGTACCGAGGTGTGGCCTCTGGAAGTGCTGAGGGTACCGAGGTGTGGCCTCTGGAAGTGCTGAGGGTACCGAGGTGTGGCCTCTGGAAGTGCTGAGGGTACCGAGGTGTGGCCTCTGGAAGTGCTGAGGGTACCGAGGTGTGGCCTCTGGAAGTGCTGAGGGTACCGAGGTGTGGCCTCTGGAAGTGCTGAGGGTACCGAGGTGTGGCCTCTGGAAGTGCTGAGGGTACCGAGGTGTGGCCTCTGGAAGTGCTGAGGGTACCGAGGTGCGGCCTCTGGAAGTGCTGAGGGTACCGAGGTGTGGCCTCTGGAAGTGCTGAGGGTACCGAGGTGCGGCCTCTGGAAGTGCTGAGGGTACCGAGGTGCGGCCTCTGGAAGTGCTGAGGGTACCGAGGTGTGGCCTCTGGAAGTGCTGAGGGTACCGAGGTGCGGCCTCTGGAAGTGCTGAGGGTACCGAGGTGCGGCCTCTGGAAGTGCTGAGGGTACCGAGGTGTGGCCTCTGGAAGTGCTGAGGGTACCGAGGTGTGGCCTCTGGAAGTGCTGAGGGTACCGAGGTGTGGCCTCTGGAAGTGCTGAGGGTACCGAGGTGTGGCCTCTGGAAGTGCTGAGGGTACCGAGGTGTGGCCTCTGGAAGTGCTGAGGGTACCGAGGTGTAGCCTCTGGAAGTGCTAAGGGTACCGAGGTGCGGCCTCTGGAAGTGCTGAGGGTACCGAGGTGTGGCCTCTGGAAGTGCTGAGGGTACCGAGGTGTGGCCTCTGGAAGTGCTGAGGGTACCGAGGTGTGGCCTCTGGAAGTGCTGAGGGTACCGAGGTGTGGCCTCTGGAAGTGCTGAGGGTACCGAGGTGTGGCCTCTGGAAGTGCTGAGGGTACCGAGGTGTGGCCTCTGGAAGTGCTGAGGGTACCGAGGTGCGGCCTCTGGAAGTGCTGAGGGTACCGAGGTGTGGCCTCTGGAAGTGCTGAGGGTACCGAGGTGTGGCCTCTGGAAGTGCTGAGGGTACCGAGGTGTGGCCTCTGGAAGTGCTGAGGGTACCGAGGTGTGGCCTCTGGAAGTGCTGAGGGTACCGAGGTGTGGCCTCTGGAAGTGCTGAGGGTACCGAGGTGTGGCCTCTGGAAGTGCTGAGGGTACCGAGGTGTGGCCTCTGGAAGTGCTGAGGGTACCGAGGTGTGGCCTCTGGAAGTGCTGAGGGTACCGAGGTGTGGCCTCTGGAAGTGCTGAGGGTACCGAGGTGTGGCCTCTGGAAGTGCTGAGGGTACCGAGGTGTGGCCTCTGGAAGTGCTGAGGGTACCGAGGTGTGGCCTCTGGAAGTGCTGAGGGTACCGAGGTGTAGCCTCTGGAAGTGCTGAGGGTACCGAGGTGCGGCCTCTGGAAGTGCTGAGGGTACCGAGGTGCGGCCTCTGGAAGTGCTGAGGGTACCGAGGTGTGGCCTCTGGAAGTGCTGAGGGTACCGAGGTGTGGCCTCTGGAAGTGCTGAGGGTACCGAGGTGTGGCCTCTGGAAGTGCTGAGGGTACCGAGGTGTGGCCTCTGGAAGTGCTGAGGGTACCGAGGTGTGGCCTCTGGAAGTGCTGAGGGTACCGAGGTGTGGCCTCTGGAAGTGCTGAGGGTACCGAGGTGTGGCCTCTGAAAGTGCTGAGGGTACCGAGGTGCGGCCTCTGAAAGTGCTGAGGGTACCGAGGTGCGGCCTCTGAAAGTGCTGAGGGTACCGAGGTGCGGCCTCTGAAAGTGCTGAGAGTACCGAGTTGCAGCCTCTGAAAGTACTGAAAGTACCGAGGTGCAGCCTCTGAAAGTACCGAGGTGCAGCCTCTGACAGTACTGAAAGTACCGAGGTGCAGCCTCTGAAAGTACCGAGGTGCAGCCTCTGAAAGTACCGAGGTGCAGCCTCTGAAAGTACAGAGGTGCAGCCTCTGAAAGTACCGAGGTACAGCCTCTGAAAGTACAGAGGTGCAGCCTCTGAAAGTACCGAGGTGCAGCCTCTGAAAGTACAGAGGTGCAGCCTCTGAAAGTACCGAGGTGCAGCCTCTGAAAGTACCGAGATGTAGCCTCAAAGCACTGTCTGAAATTCTGAAAGTATGAGAAAAGGAAATGACATCTAAAAATCGCAAAAGAATCTTTCTGAAATTTTTAGCCCTTATCGAAAGTTTCATGGGAACTGTTCTTCATAAGTACCAAAAAGGAAGGAAAGTATCCATGAAGTACTTTTATTAAATAATAATGGGTCGAGCAAAGGCGACTTGACTTATTTTGAAGTTTTTTTTTCCCCAACCGCTAGTTGACTGAATGTTGAGGGTAAAACAAAAGAATTGGCAATCAAGGGAAAATTCGCAAATTCAAGTAATGCTAGTTGGAAATTTTCTGTTTTTTAAAAGCAAAACCTAAAAAAAAAATCAAAACTTTGGCGTAACTACTCTCCCGTTGTCAGTGTTGTTCCTGCTCTATAGCGGTATAGTAAATGATTGGTTTCCATTATAGTTCTTCATACTTTCATTCTTGAACTCTTATGAAACGACATAAGGCTGATCTCGTTGTTGTTTTCGAAATTTTCATCCTTTTAATTAATCAAAAAGATTTAGATACCGATTCAGTTCAACCAAAGCTATCATGACAAACTAGATAAAAACTCAGCTTTAGTAGCCACGCATCAATTCTGTGACGCGAGTAACATAACTCTCTACAGCGCGTAAAAAAAACAGCGAAAGCATTGCAAAACGGTGAAAAGGTACAATTGAAAGCATAAAACGGCACTGAACACTCAAGCAAGAAGTTTGTTATATGCTATACCGACCTTCTCAATGGGAGTGAGGAAAATAAAGGTAAATCAGGATTTTACAACTACGCAGAAGGGGAAATCAGTGGACATTAAGGGAAATTCTTTAACTCCCAGAAATTATGTTTGGTCAAGCGATGAGTAGCTACACTCTTTATTACAGCACCCAATTCTTCAGATTTAATGACGACGTCTGATAAAATCATCATAGAGCGAAGAAATGTGTTAAAAAACCTTGCCTAACGTCCGAGTAAAATTGCGTACAAAATTTTGAACTTTTTCGCGTAGCCCAGTCGTCCAGCACCCGTAGCCCAGTCGTCTCAACACCAAAGCTGACAAATGCACTCTCAAAAACGGTATAGCAGCGCACTAAAATCCCTCTTGAAGTGTACCGCATTTACCTTCTTTTTCTCCTCTTATTTTTACAGCAAGAATACCGGCTAATTTGCCCCCCGACAATAACACCACAGAGCTCTAATTTCTCGCTCGGAGAGTACCTTATTTCCCTCCTTACGCGAACCCGAAAATTGCTAATATTTGCCCACGCCGTCGAAGCAGGACACACGTTCCTGGCAGCTGCGGCTACCCTCGTTTGCAGGCTAGGATTGCATTAGCTGCCTGCCTGAGGTCGGGGCCGAGCCCCGTAAAGAGAAGAGAACAAGTGAGAGGGTGAATAAAAGCAACTTTAGAGCAAGCTAAGGCGGATTCATGTCAATTGAGACAAAGCTAAGCTTCTTGGTTGGTGTTCGGAAAGCGCAGCTTTATCTACGACGCGTATTAAGGGCACCAGGAGCTTTTTGGTATATTTATACATGAAAGTCCGCGCGTCATGTACTCGTACTCACGAACAGATGTGTTCAGTTATCCACGGGCTGCTCTACACCTTTACTGGCGCCGGCAATTCAGTACTGAGCGACGGGAAGTTTTTGTGTACCAGGAAGACATCAAACTCCGAAAATTTCTGAAGAAAAATACACAAAGAGTGCCAAGTTGGAGATTATTGACTCTACTGAGCAGGTATTTGATGTCCCGTCGACGAAGAAAGTTTCTTGTTAAGTTGACAAAGTTGACTTTGACGGCCCCGAGAGCGGCTCGAACAGAAATTCGTGGTAGTTGAGATAGAACCATCTCGACCGCTCCAAGTAAAACGCTTAGTATTTTCCGTTCACCTAGTTCCTTCAATCCACTGGGTCAATCAAAATTAGAACTGAAAAGAACTTGACTCCCTCACAGCCAAAATCCCAACAAGATACAACTGAGAAGTAAGAACAGCGGAAGTCTGAGTCAGTGAGACAGATTCTCTCATGAAATTTAGTTGAAATTAAGTTAGTTGAAATGGTTAAACATATCGCCTGCGTTCTGCGCCACTCGTGAAACAAAACGAAGGCTTAGTCAGAATCTAGTCCGTCAGCAGTTCTCAAGCGGCTCGGCTAGCGACGCCAGGCTACAGATGGGATTTCTTTCAAGGAAGGCACGCATGGTGACGCGCGCCGATTTTGCTAGACCTCACACGTAAGCAAAAAGTTCGTCTGCGAAACTATACACATTTACCATGGCACTATCAAACTGCACGAAGAATGTGGGAATTCCACAAACATACCTTAAATAATTTGAGCGTATTCCTCATCGAACGCTGGGTTCATGACTGGGACAAGAAATTGCGCCAGTAAAAATAGCTCGGTTCATTTTTTGTTAGTCATTAAACGTTCGAAACAGATACGAGCGACACTCAAGCTGCAGCCCGACTTCTTGCAGGTAACGCAGCGAACCTTGGCAGGCCGCTCCCGTGGAGTCGTGACAATTGAGCCCATTGACACCCGCCATTCACCATCACAAGGCGAGACTGGAGTCCACTATGACTAGTGAAGTGATTTCCCAGCGCTTGCAGGTAAACATACGATTTTTATCCATCAAAAATTTATTTCATGCATCTTTATCCATCACGAATTTAAATAGCAAACTTATATCGCTAGAGTAATCCTTCAGCGTAAGTCAAACGAATTCAGGTGAAATATGGAACACAAAATGATATCTGCAGGTGTGAAACACTATCATTTTAACTCACAGAACAATACTATATAAACCTTTTATTCGCAATTGATTAACAATTAATATTATTTATCGCTATTGCTATTCCTCCGCTAAATCTATTCTTATTTCCCTTCTTACCCAGGTGTTTATAGAAATGGATGCCGGGGTGACGGAAACCGTCCTTTCATCCTGGAGTTGGTATTAATAGATTCGAAATGGATTCATAATAATGAATCATTAATAGTTATTAGATTCATTTTATTTCAATTTACTCCAATGCTGTCACTCACATAGCTTATTAGACAAGTAAATGATCACAATGATTTAGAAATATTCTAAAAAAACGCTGGAGAAAAAAGACTTGCTGGGCTCCGAACAAGATACTTATTTCGAAAGACCAGCAGTTCAAAAGAATCAACAGAAGCAATATCAGATGTTTAATGAAAGTCATTCAGATCTGTGCTCAGCCACGTATTAGGCGTGAAATAAAACTTTCCTCGTGTTGCGTTCGCAATGTTCCTCTCAACATTGCAAGCACGGAAATTCTGCACTTGTGTGGGTGGTAACGAGTTAAAATAGCAGTTTGGAAAAGAACTTTCAGAATACAGGGAACAGAGATTGAATTTCACTGGGGTGGCACTTGACAGCCACGTTCGTGACGCACTTTGAGTTTTTCAAAAACTGACTTGAAATTTTAAGTACTTGACTTTTGCATGAAATATAATAGAATGAATAAATACGAATTCTATTCCAGTGCTTGAACGAATTCATCCAAGTGAGATTGATGTGATGTGATATATATCTTCAGCATTATTCTATTTATGTCTATTTACGTCGTCAAAATTGAGATCCTTTAGATTTTACTATACTGCACACAAATTAAATAGCAACAGAAGCAGATAAGTGTATTTGGTTGGAAAAAATGCTTTGTAGCAAACGACACTAATTTAATGATTCAAATCTAATTTCCTTCGTCAGTTTACACGCGCTGGAAAGCAACGCTATTTTCTTATTAAACATTTTGCAAATTTCACGTTTGCCGATTCCTTTGCAGAAGGGAATTGAATTTCAGGGAGTTCATTACGCTAGAGGTGTTGTGTCAATGTTTTAATGATTGCGAAGTGGCTGCGACCTAGGCAAGACAAGCGGTGGTAACTGCCCTTCGAAGTGTTGTGTACTTTTTTCCTCTCAATTCGAAATATTCGTGGGTATCGTTAACTTAATTCGAGACGAAGTTCATTCACAGTTCATCCAAATCCGGGAGCGATTTCGTACGTGTGCTCAAAACTGGTTTTTTTTTTAGATAGCTCAATAAAATCGGCGTTCATTGTTCGTGAAAAACATATTCTACGGCCTGTTCAATTTCATTTCTAACAACAGAAGCTTCAATCGGTAAATTTGTTCAGCATCATGCGGCTTAACCCTTTAACGCCCCAGAGGACACCAGTGTCCTCTTTCAAAAATACCCTCAATATATTGTATTTCTTGTTCAATTAGTTCCCTAATGTTTTCTTTGATGTTCTCTGCCGGGTGGCAATTCCTATCCCATCCTGATATCGGTGACTGCCTGATGCCAGCGCCAGTTTAGTGACGGTGGTTGTGTTAACGGTAATATGAGTACAAAAATTTGGACGTTAAAAGGTTAAATCAGTAAGCTACAGCTCAGTAAGCATACCAATCACGTCGAGTGAATGATTACAATTAGATAGTTTATTTAAAACGAAACTTTAGTAATTGTGAAAAACCTTTATTATTGTACGTGAGGTTACACGCTCTGATAAAGATTTGCTAAACATAATTTTTGATCGAAACTTTTACAAAGGCATCATTGCTCCAACAGCGAACAAACGTGCATATTGCAAAGAAATATTTTTCCTGAACTTAGAGCCAGCAACACATCAAAGTTATTCTCATGAAACGCTCCTCAGAAACGCCGATCTCGTACCATGCGAGGGATAACAAAGAGCTCATTTTTATTGCGATTTTCCATCTCCAAAACAATAGAACTGTAATTACGGCTTTCTTTCAGCGACATTCAAAAGTATACCTCTATTCCAACAAGAAGGCCGCACTGCCGAAGCGTTTTCTGTTTTATGAATGTGGAGGAAAATAATGCGGCGGGGGAAAAAATTTCGACTCGCTAGTGAAAAAGCAAAAGCTCGTGTTTAGCTTGAAGGGCACCCGAGCGGTTAGGGCACGGGTTCTGATCTACAGTATGTATTGACTGAGCGGAGATGAAATAGACAAAAACCCTGGAAGTACTGTACTGAACTGGGATGGACTGAATACTCAATGGTTCATTTTAGTAGAGTTCGAATCAAGGTTCATTTTATAGTCTGGACATGCAGAAAAAATTGCACCAACGCGCAGCTCAAATACACGTCATTAGATTAGATTACTTAGTTTATCCGGCCTAACCGCAACAAAGACGTTTCAAAGAGAGGAAGGAAGCGGGCATCATTTAGTATGGAGTTAAGAAAACTTGGATCTATGCACTTGGTGCATAGAAACACTAAATTGGGAAAAAAGGTTATGAAGCAAGATAAAAGTTGAAGAAGAAAGTAGTAGGCGCTGAAAGACAGGACAGCAGTGATCCGAAAAAAGATGGTAGGCAAGAAAATCAAAAACCTATTTTAGTCTAACAAAAAGAAGGCCTAACTAACCATTAGCTCGGGGCTTAACATTTTTCCTGAGAACCTCAAGCCCAAAAATAACACTGACATTTCAGACGGAGAGAGTGTACTAGTACCAATATAGTAACTATGTGATCTCCACTGTTTTTGATGAATGAAATTATCGCCTTCCTCCGATGTCAAACAGCCCATTCATGAGCAAATGAGAAGCATTTTATATTAAAAATTAAAGTCTCAAGGGCTTATCAGTAGCTGAGATAAATTGAAGGTATCCCCTTAGGGGCGCTATTCCCCGTAGCATACGAGAGAGAAACCTATCTGACTAAAACTCAATGCGTATCCTATGCGTCCTGAAGAGCGTTGCATTTCCACGTTGACCGCGCCTACCCTGAAAAAAACTTACCCTACTGCGATGACGAATGAACGATGCGATTGAATTAGCGAAAATGTATTAGCGACAAGCGCAGTCAGCGACTTTACAAAAATGTATGAGCGCAGTCGGAGCTGCACGAGCAATAAAAGAAGTGCACCAGGCACCGGTGGGTGATGCAGCAGTCAGGCTCATTACAGCAGGGCGGCAATCAAAGCTTCAGCGTGTGGGCTGCAGTCCAGCGTGCTCACTGACCAGAACGTCTCGCTCTTTGTGTATGCTTGTACTTCTCAACGTTTATGTTTGCTCTTCGAGTATGTTTACTCTTTGAGTATGTTTGTCTTTCTACATGCTGACTTTTTATACATGCTTACTTTTTGTACATGCACTTTTTGTACATGCTTAATTTTTGTACATGCTTAATTTTTGTACATGCTTACTTTTTGTGCATGCTTACTTTTTGTACGTGCTTAGTTCTGGTACATGCTTAGTTCTGGTACATGCTTAGTTCTGGTACATGCTTACTTTGTGTACATGGTTGTTTTGCGTATTGTTTATGCCTGCTCCTTGCACATGCTTACTTTTTATGGATACTTGCTCTTTGTAAATGCTTGCATTTCTCATTGTAGATGCTTGCTTTTTGTATAAGCTTGCACTTCTAAAACCGCCGCAATTATTATATATATTATTATTATATAAGAAAGTTTAAGCCTCCCTTAATTGCACGACAAAGATGTTCTAAGAGAGGAGGGAGGAAGGCACCATTTAGTATGGAGTTGAGGGAACGCGGAATCTATGCACAAGGTGCGCAGAAACAAGAAGCTAAGAAAGAAGTTCATGAAACAAGAAAAAGTTGAAGAAGAAATTAGTAGGTGCTAAAAAAGAGGACAGCAGTGAACCGAAAAAAGATGGTCCGAAACAAAACAAAAACCTATTCTATTTCAACAAAAGGAAGCCTACCTAACCTTTAGCTCAGGCCCTCACATAGTCCCCCTGGGAGCGCTAATTCCCATAGATACAAACCTGTATCCCCCTGAGGGGAGACCACCGCAATTCAGAAGGTCACCACCTTGCTGGTTTCTGGACAACACAATGCACCAATATATTTTCCTTTTTTCATTTTTAGAATTTGGCTTAGCCACAACTGAAAATCTTACGCTATAGATTTTAATAGGCCAAAGTGAGCTGAATTCAACTTCATTTCATTTAAAATCGTTCGAAATTCGTAGCTGTAATACATTTTTCGGTATTGTAAATGGTTGGAAAACGCAAGGATTTTCGAGACAGGACACTAAATTAATCGCCGAAATTTGATCAAAAATATTTGTTGCATCCGAAAACTGAAATAATTGTAGCAATTTAAACAAAAAAGATAGTCGTTACTGGATACTGCATCGATTGCCGAGCTTGAAAACGCGACTCATTACGACACACTCACGAAAAAAAAAATTGGTTGGTATTACATCGATAAAAAAATTGGTTGGTACGGTTATTTAAACGTGGCATAAAACATTCATCCACGCACAGGTCATGAACTTGCAGCCCGTTACATCGGGAATCTACGAGTGCGCAATCACTCGCACGCCATTACCAAAATTGCACAAGAGCTCAGGCTGTCGCAGCAGGCGGGGCATAAATGTTGTGCATCGTTAGGTGCAAAATGTGAACAGAACAATGTGGGGAGACTGGTAGCGAGAATAAAATGAAGTACAGGTACTGGCAGTGCGAACAGAATACTGTAGGCAGACTGGTAGCGAGAATAAAATGAAGTACAGGTACTGACAGCACGAACAGAATACTGTAAGCAGACTGGTAGCGAGAATAAAATGAAGTACAGGTACTGGCAGTGCGAACAGAATACTGTAGGCAGACTGGTAGCGAGAATAAAATGAAGTACAGGTACTGACAGCACGAACAGAATACTGTAAGCAGACTGGTAGCGAGAATAAAATGAAGTACAGGTACTGACCGCACGAACAGAATACTGTAGGCAGACTGGTAGCGAGAATAAAATGAAGTACAGGTACTGACAGCATGAACAGAATACTGTTGGCAGACTGGTAGCGAGAATAAAATGAAGTACAGGCACTGACAGCACGAACAGAATACTGCGGGCAGTCTGGTAGCGAGAATAAAATGAAGTACAGGTACTGACGGCACGAACAGAATACTGCGGGCAGACTGGTAGCGAGAATAAAATGAAGTAAAGGTACTGACAGCACGAACAGAATACTGCGGGCAGACTGGTAGCGAGAATAAAATGAAGTACAGGTACTGACAGCACGAACAGAATACTGCGGGCAGACTGGTAGCGAGAATAAACCGAAGTACAGGTACTGACAGCACGAACAGAATACTGCGGGCAGACTGGTAGCGAGAATAAAATGAAGTACAGGTACTGACAGCACGAACAGAATACTGCGGGCAGACTGGTAGCGAGAATAAACCGAAGTACAGGTACTGACAGCACGAACAGAATACTGCGGGCAGACTGGTAGCGAGAATAAAATGAAGTACAGGTACTGACAGCACGAACAGAATACTGCGGGCAGACTGGTAGCGAGAATAAACTGAAGTACAGGTACTGACAGCACGAACAGAATACTGCGGGCAGACTGGTAGCGAGAATAAAATGAAGTACAGGTACTGACAGCATGAACAGAATACTGCGGGCAGACTGGTAGCGAGAATAAAATGTAGTACAGGTACTGACAGCATGAACAGAATGCTGCGAGGAGACTGGTAGCGAGAATAAAATGAAGTACAGGTACTGACAGCACGAACAGAATACTGCGGGAAGACTGGTAGCGAGAATAAAATGAAGTACAGGTACTGACAGCACTAACAGAATACTGCGGGCAGACTGGTAGCGAGAATAAAATGAAGTACAGGTACTGACAGCATGAACAGAATACTGTAGGCAGACTGGTAGCGAGAATAAAATGAAGTACAGGTACTGACAGCACGAACAGAATACTGTAGGCAGACTGGTAGCGAGAATAAAATGAAGTACAGGTACTGACAGCATGAACAGAATACTGTAGGCAGACTGGTAGCGAGAATAAAATGAAGTACAGGTACTGACAGCATGAACAGAATACTGTAGGCAGACTGGTAGCGAGAAGAAAATGAAGTACAGGTACTGACAGCACGAACAGAATACTGTAGGCAGACTGGTAGCGAGAATAAAATGAAGTACAGGTACTGAAAGCACGAACAGAATACTGTAGGCAGACTGGTAGCGAGAATAAAATGAAGTACAGGTGCTGACAGCACGAACAGAATACTGCGGGGAGACTGGAAACAAGATTAAAATGATGTACATGTACTGGCAGTAAGAACAGAATCATGAACCGAATTCTGGTACAAAGAATAAAAGGATGAAAAATGCTGTCAGCACGAACTGATTATTGGTAGCAAGAATAAAATGATGAAAAAATGCTGGCAGCACGAACAGAATGATGTGCTTAATACTGGTAGCAAGAATAGGATGAAACACAGAAACTTGTAGCAAAAATGAAATGATGTACTAAATGCTGGCAGCATGAATAGAAAAATACATAGATACTGACAGCAAGATAAGAATAACGTGCATGCAATTGTATCAATAATAAAATAATGTATTGATGCTGGCAGTAGGAGTAAAACATCGTACGGACCCTGGGAGCAAGAATAGAATGACGCACAAATAAAGGCTGTTTGAATAGAATGATGAACAGACACGAGCAGAAAGAATAGAATGTTGAACAAATAATGGTGGCATAAATAGACCGATGTACATCTACTGACGCACAGCATGAATAGAATCATGACTAGATACTGATTGTAAGAATAGAATGATGTCCAGACACTATTATAGTTTTATATTCAAGGTTCAACTTGCGATTCCGCTCAGGCGGTAATCACAGAGAAACTCAGGAGTTGGAGTGTAAGTGGCACGAAATTCGGAGGTCTCAGTCGGTACAGCTCGCTTTGCTGGCTAAAGAAGCAGTCAGTAACGCAAAAAGTAAAATAAGTTTAAAAAATAAAACGTCAAGACACTCGTTTATCTGGTCGGAGGTCGGTTGCACATTACGCTGCTATCCATCATGAGAGAAACGCAGGAGTCAAGGATAGAAGATAAGGCCTGCTTAACTCCACATAAATTCAAGGCCAAAACAGACTCTGAGAACAAGTGTTGTTGATTGCGTGGTGATTAGCCAGGGTTACTTCTGGCAATTAAAACGGAATGATGTGCACGTATTGGCCCAAGGATAGAACTTGCATCAACTGGCATAAATACTGACAAAAAACAGAAATAGGTTATGTTTCTCTAACAACAACAAAGTTGTTCCAAAGAGAGGAATGTATAAATTACCATTTAGTATGGAGTTTAGGGAACTGGAATCTATTCCCATGGATTTTTCTCTCCATGAGATCCCCTGCGCACAGAAACGGTTAACTGGGAAAAAAGCTTATGAAAGAAGAATAATGTCGAAAAAGAAAACAGTAAGCGTCAGAAAACAGGACAGCAGTGAACAGAAAATGATGGGCCACAATAAAACAGCAAATTGGCTCTATTTAAACGAAGTAAGCCATCCCTAACCTTCAGCCTGCGTTCTCACATTTTCCCCTTGGGAGAGCTAATTCTCAAGTATAGAATAGTAGCATTTCCCTGAGGGGAGCCAAAACAGAATTATGTACAGATACCACGGCAAGAAGAGAATAAAAAATGCAAATTATCGGATGCACAACGAAAATTACGACGCACGAGATGGTTTTTCAAAATTTCTTAAATGAACATTATAGATGCTAATAATTTCCGCCGAAGGAAATTCCAGTCAGATTAGATTAGATTTTTAGTTAGTTTAAGCCTCCCTATCCTCAACAAATGAGATCCATCCAAAGAGAGGAAGGAAGAAGGCACCATTTTGTATGGAGTTGAGGGAACGCGGAATCTATGCAGAGAGGGAATAGAAATAGTAAGATGAGAAAGAAGTTCATGAAACAAGAAAAAAATTGAAGACGAAAGTAGTAGGTGCTGAAAAAACAGGACAGCAGTGATCCGAAAAAAGATGGTCCGTAACAAAACAAAAACCTATGTTATTTTAACAAAAAAAGCCAACCTAACCTTTAGCTCGGGCACTCACATTGTTCCCCTGGGAGCGCTAATTCCCATAGATACAATAGTTGTATCCCCCTGAGGGGGAAAATTTCAGACAACGCTGGACGTAATAATTTTAAAAAATAGAGTATCGTTAACCCGCCTGAAATGAACGTAGTTTTCATTTAGCTCTGGCGTATTTACACACTCAACGCAATTTATTTTTAAAATAAAAGTTTTTATGAATGAGAAATTCAACGCAACTATCGTAAATTCACGTGACTCCCATGAATGCAACTTGTTCATACTTCAAGACTCAAAAATTTAATTTTCAGTTAAAGTAACTACTTTTCAAGTCAGGAGGCCGGCTCACAACAGCTGCTCGAGACGTTCGAACGCTGTACAAGCACTTCACCTCTTAAATAACATAGAGACACACGGAGCAGCGACTGCCCATTCACAGAACAAGAACAATTCCAGAATAATGTTCTACTTTAGAAAAGCTCCGAGAAAGGCTATGGCCAACACCGAATTGAAGGCTGGAGGGAAGTACACACGCGCTGCAAGAAATATAAATACAAGCAAATGTCGATGAAATTTATTACGTTATCGAGATTCTTTCCCTCGACGTTGGTCGGGGTGGATAATATTTAAACAATATAAGGTTTTAACGAGACGAATTCGAACGACTAGTGTAGAAACTACAACGCAGTGTGCATCATTATTATTATTATTATTATTTTATTATTATTATATTAGAAAGTTTTAGCCTCCCTTAACCACGGCAAAGATGTTCCAAGAGAGGAAAGAGGAAGGCACCATTTATTATGGAGTTGAGGGAACGCAGAATCTATGCACAAGGTGCACAGAAACAGTAAGCTAGGAAAGAAGTTCATGAAACAAGAAAAAAGTTGAAGAAGAAAGTAGTAGGTGCTGAAAAACAGGACAGCAGTGAACTGAAAAAAATGGTCTGTAACAAAACAAAAACCTATTTTATTACAACAAAAAAGAAACCTACCTAACCTTTAGCTCGGGCCCCCACATGGCTCCCCTGGGAGCGCAAATTCACATAGATACAATAGTTGTACCCCCTGAGGGGCGCAGTGTGCATCAACCCAGTACAGTTTGAGTCTTTCTCGGTATGTAGTTAACTCTTCTGTTTTTATACTGGCACTGGCATCGGGTTATCACCGACATAACAATAAGAAAAAACTGCCACTCAGAAGTGACTTCCAAAGAACATGTTAGGGTACAATTCGGCAAAAAAAAATACATCAGATTTTTTTAAAAGAGTAGATTTTAAAATTTGCATGGTCGAAAAACGGTCACCCGACATATTTTAATAATTTAATTTCAAAGTAATTAGTACACGAATTAATCACTGAAAAATAATTGGCTTCAGAGTAAGTTATGTGGTATAGAATTTATCAGATTATAAGCTTATTAAGATTATAAGTTAGTTTAAGCCTCCCTAACCGCTGCAAAAATAGAGCGTATCGAAGAGAGGAAGTAGGAAGGCACCATTTAGTATGGAGATAAGAAAATGAGGAATCTATGCAGAAATGGCATAGAAACAGTAAGATAAGAAAGAAGTTCAAGAAATAAGATTTTAGTTGAAGAAGAAAGTCAGAGGTGCTGAAAAAAGGACAGTAGTGAACCGAAAAAAGTTGGTCCTTAACATAACAAAAAACTTTTATTTCAACAAAAAGAAGGCCTACCTAACTCTCAGCTCGGGCCCTTACATTTTTCCCCTGGGAGCGGTATAGAATTTATCATAAACAAATCAATCTCGAGTTAAATTTTGTGATCGAAACGAAGAATTGCTGTAGCAGAAAAGACGATAAATTGTAACTATGAAATTAGATAGAATAAGTTACCTCAGGCATCCCTAACCACTACGAAGGGGTTCCAAAGAAAGGAGGAAGGCATGTAACAATGAATTACAGCGCGTTAAACAATACAAAAAAAATTGTACATGCAAGCTTATTGTCAAAATGTTGAAAATTTTTATCACAACCTCTACCACTTCACAGCGAAACATTTTTTGACGCGTTATTTGCAATGACAAATAATCTGTCTTATGAAAATAACCCAATTATTTCAGATAATAAGATAGTTTAAGCCGCCCTTCAAACATCAAATGCGTTCCCAGAAAAGAAAGGCACCTTTTAGTATAGGGTTAAAGGAATGAGAAGCCTATGCACACATGCGCCCAACAAAATTAAAATATATTTCTGAAGCAACTCGAACATTGAAAAAAGGGTTTACTACTGGAAAAGGAAAGCATGTAATTGAAAAAAAGAACCGAAACAAATTAAAAAATTTCTTCTATTTTAACAAAGGAAGACTAACCTAGTTTTCAGCTTGGAACCCCACATATTCCCCTTGAGACCGTTAATTTCAACAGATACAAGAGTTCTATCACACTGAGGGCGAACTCAACCCAGTTTCTTCACTTTTAATAATATCAGTGCGACTTAATTCATACTTAAAATTATAGTAATGTTCACATATTTTATAATATTTTTCTACAGTATAATTTGCTCCGCTGTCGCTGCTCATCATAGTCAAAATTAATGACTAACCTGAATTCATAAATACGATCGTACGTGGAATCAACGTTCCCTGAACAAATGAGGTTCACGCCCTGTTGAAGAAGCGGTTTGAATCTGAACAAGACACTCAAGACAGCCAAGCTCCTACTGAAATGTTTTGGCAGCTTGAGTTCCAGAGTTTTCCTAAAAATCTCCTCGAAGTTGCAACTCGGAAGGTCATGTTGACGCCCCTATGAAAACTTTTGTGAACGCCAAAACATGTTTCGAGATCGCCGTGGAAAGGAAAAAAATCCTCGCAGTTTTCCGACATTATTATTATTATATAAGAAAGTTTTAGCCTCCCTTAACCACGACAAAGATGTTCCAAGAGAGGAAAGAGGAAGGCACCATTTAGTATGGAGTTGAGGGAACGCGGAATCTATGCACAAGGTGCACAGAAACAGTAAGCTAGGAAAGAAGTTCATGAAACAAGAAAAAAGTTGAAGAAGAAAGTAGTAGGTGCTGAAAAACAGGACAGCAGTGAACCGAAAAAAGATGGTCCGTAACAAAACAAAAACCTATTTTATTACAACAAAAAGGAAGCCTACCTAACCTTTAGCTCGGGCCCTCACATGGTTCCCCTGGGAGCGCTAATTCCCATAGATACAACAGTTGTATCCCCCTGAGGGGAGTTTTCCGACAAGCTTGTTTTGAAAAAAGCAAGTGATTGCGTAGGTATTGAACCAATTGTCTTGACTTATAAAAACAAAACAAAATCTGTGAACAGTTGAACACTGCACTGCGTTATCAAGGCTGCTGAAGCTTTTGTTGAGAATGACTTTTTTGCTCGAACAGCGAAAAGGAAATATTTTCTTTTCAGAACGAATACAATCCGAGGCCAAATATGCGAGCCGAAAAACAGTATAACATAGTATTGATATTGAAAAAATTAGTACATCCATGAATCACGAAAAGAATGCGTCATAAATCTGAAGTCTGAATAGAAACCTAGGAATACAACGCAACTTTATGCATCGGTACGCGTTTTCCCAGCCTTTTCCAGCAATAAAGCATTTTTTCCCGAAAGTAAGGCAAGGTTCCCCAAGAGTGAAGCATTCTTTTTTCTTAGTAAATATTTTATTCAGTAGAAGCGTTTTCTTGCGATAGTAAAATTTTTTTGCTAAAGTAAAGACTTTTTTGCGATATTAAAACCTAAAGTCAAGTATTTTTAAAGTGGTAAAACATCATTACTTGGTAGTAAAACTAAGTTTCTCAGTAGTAAAACAATTTTTCGGAGTGAAGTATTTTTTTTTCTCATGGCAAAATATTTGTTCCTGTAGTAAGCGAGGTTTCTCGGCGATGAACCATTTCCTCGTAAAAGAAAATTTTCTGGAATTTTTTCCCCCGCAGGGAAACAGTTTTTCAGAGTTGAAGGTAATCATTTGAACCATTCAAGTGAGTGAACCAATTTTTAGAAACTTTCCACGCTCAGTGAACACAACGAAGATGGACATCACTTCACACCACTTAATATTCCAACAGCAAAATCATACGAAAAAAATTCCTGAAGAGACACTCGAACCAAAAAATAGTGAAGTAGATAGTATTGCAAGTGGCAATATAAAGCAGTGTGCGCATTTCATCAATATAGAACGTCCGAGACTAAAAAAGGCTGGATTTTTTAAAGCTAAAAATTGTAACCAAAAAATTACTGAAATATTTTTCGAAATCAATCTACGGAAAAAAATTTCAACTTGCAACTGATATAAAATTTCGTGTAATTATTAAACAAAAAATACGGTACGGCTATAGCATCGAAATTTTGGGAAACTTCTTTTCTTCTGACCAGCGGCAACAATGTTGATTAAAACACACTTCAAAGAACTTTCAATTCAGTATCAGTTTCGATTCAAAGGAAGCAATGACCGACACATGAGCTGGACGGAAATAACTTAAAAAGAAATGAGCTGCAAAATAAAAAATAAATGAAGTGGAACAAATATCTGAAAAATTAACTGTAAGAAGTGAAGAAATGAACTGCAGAAAATGAAAAAAGTTATGAATTGTCAGGGACAAAGAAGAAACGATGTGTGAAAAGAGACAGAAGCGAATTGCAATGAATTAAAAAATTAAACATAATATATGACGGAGAAATGAACTTGAAAAAGAGGTTGAAAAATGAAAATGAAATGAATTGAGAAAATAAGGAGAAATGAATTAAATTTCTGAGAAATTAACTGTGAAAAATGATAGTGACACGAACAACATAAAAGACACAGAAATGAACTGAAATTAATTCCTGAGAAAAGAGCTGTAAGAAATGACAGGAAATGCCATGTAAGGAGTTGCAAAGCAGGCATTCCTACGCACGTAGACCTGCAGGAACAAAGGTGAGTTCAGCAGCAGCAGCAGCAGCAGTAACAGCAGCAGCGGCCGGCAGGTGTCTTGCTCCTTTAACGAATATCTCTACCTTTGCAATGCACCTCACACTTACCGACCTATTCCTAAGCCTGTTCCTGACATGCTACTCTCATTAACTCCTTCCTAGCAAAAATAGAGGAAGGGAACTCAAACCGAGTTCATAAAGACGCTCGAAATCACAAGGCATTCTCCAAAAATTGAGTTAACGCAGGGACGTCACGGCGCAGGAAGGTGAGATTGCAACGCACCGCCAACCACGGAGACTGGAGACACACTGGCCGCCGCTTCTGAGCTTTCACATTTTAAAGTGTATAGAGGAACACGCTAAACGATGAGTGGTGGCGAGTAGACCTATCTTCAAGCTACGACATAACTTTCTAGTCCGCTCGCCACTTGGGATCGCCAACCTGCTATACGAAATTGTTTGCTTCTCCATTCACCCCATTTCTGCTCACTAACTGAAAGTAATTACGATGTAGCTCAATAATCTATATTGTCTTTGGAAAAGATCC
Source organism: Morinoia aosen (assembly GCA_030386875.1). Classification (NCBI taxonomy): domain Eukaryota; kingdom Metazoa; phylum Arthropoda; class Malacostraca; order Amphipoda; family Talitridae; genus Morinoia; species Morinoia aosen. The sequence continues at coordinate 14,872,259 of CM059563.1, forward strand.
GGAACTATTAGCCTAAATTTGTTATTGTTGGGCTTAACGTTTTAAGAAGAATGAAAAATTAGTCATAGTAAATTATACGCTACGTACGAGTAGAAAAATGCTTTTAAAGTCTACGGTTAATGAAACTAACATTTCACTTACTTTTATCTAGTAGCACTATACTGAAATTTTTCTGACTACTTTCGTCATACCTTTATTTTTCATTACAGCATATGTAAATCTAACACAGAAGCTCCAAGAAGAACGAAAGGAACGAAAGAAGCTTCAGTAAACATCGTTCGGATCCAATGGAAGACCAAAGCCTATTGATCAGAGCGCTCAGCTCATTTAAACCGGTGGGAGCACAAAAACCTGACGAAAAAACTATTTTCTTGACATCCGAGAGTTCTTTGTCATTTTTTCTCTAACGTAATTAACGTTTTCCGAGTCTTACTCTCTCACTCCGGCAAGAAGCTACGAGGTGCCCTCTTTTTAGCCACCCCTTTTATCCGGATTAGCCTCCGGATGTGAACAGGATTGTTTTAAATACTCGCCGAGTCCGGGTCTAGTCTTTACTCGGCACTCCGGCCCTCAATCTGAGCCCGTCATTAGTGCCTCGGCCGGCTTTTGAATGAGCTTCCGCTTCAAGCGCACCTTGAAATATTTGTTTTGGGCCAGCCAGTCAAGATGTTTTGGTATCTTTGCGCCCAGCACGAGGTCAAGAGCAAACAAAACAGGCTGCGTCTCGAGGAATCTTTGTACATTAAGGCATGCCTTCAAGTGGGCATTTCAGCTCCAGATGAACACTTACTTCTGATTTGTAATCTCTGTTGAATTTGTACTTTATTTCGGGTTCGCGAGACACAACAAACTCGTGTGCCCAGTTTGTGCCCGGGGCGGCGTACTCGACTGCGTGGCTTAAAAAACATCGTACAAACATGCCGATAATGATCTAAATGAAAATGCGCACATTACTGACGATTTCATCAATAAAGAAAACAGAAGCAAGCCTATTGGTATTTGGGACCGAATAAACTGACCTGAGTCTGAATTAAAATAAATTACCAAAATAAAATTAAATGAGGAAACGGAACCTAGCTTTGTCCTTTTAGTGAACTCTCAAAGTAAAGAAAACAATAGGTGATCGAGGAAAAAGATTAGTCCCAACGTTAAATAGTCCATGCGAAACCTCAACTACAAAAAGAAATGAATTAAACGTCTAATACGTTGAAAATAAAACATAGTAAACGAATTTGAAGACCTTTGGGGCAGTGTGGATGTTGATTTAAACAAGACAAAATTGTTTTGATAGCGTTGCCCATTACAAAGAATAAAAATTAAATACGACAAAAATTAACTTACGCATAGAAATTTGTCTCATTGATCAAGTTACAGACTTCATGTCAAATGAATGGCTTAACGGGAGTACTGTATTCACTTCACGTGTATGTGGGGACCCTGTCGAACGTTACAATTTTGTCGAACTTTGAACGCGTTTAGTATGTTTCATTCATTCTTTAATGAAATTCTATTTAATTTAAGAGAGGCGCATAACATCTCTGATGCACCGCTTAACTGTCATAAGGGTCAACCATCTAAGCATTTCATGTTCGACTGTGTATGTATCATCGCATAAATCAAATGGCACATACGTACATGAACACAAAGTGAGTGCATACACATTTCATACAAACAAAAGCGGTGTTAATGAAAAATCCACCCTTGATATACTGCATATGAATATAGTAGAATAAATAGCTCTTAATTTCTGAACAGTTTAGTAAATATATTTAGCAAGCATCTCATTTGAGTTTGTTAAAAAATATTGGAAAATGCACATTTTAAAAATACTCTTTTGAGTAGAGGTATTATCAACATCAAAGCCAGTATTTCACTTTACTTCGAACTAAGCACCTAAATTAACTTGTAAATATAATTATTTACCCAAGTGTGAAATACTTTTACTATACACGACAGTTAAGGATAATGATTACCACTCGTACCCGTGCAATAACCCCGCAAAAATGCAGCTGCACCATCCAGCGCTGCTGCCAAGTTGGACGCAACAAAAATAGAAAATGAAAAATGGCGTACGAAATCCATCGCACCGGAATGGACTCTTCTTCCTGAGCATCTCCTTAAACTGCGCGAACAAAGACAAAGGAGCATCCGCTCGGTAGAAAAGAAACGCTGGAAGCGGACGGCGATGTGTGTGTATAGCTGGAAGGGCCATTGAAGTATCGCAACGAATTCGTTGTCTGTAAACGCGACGTCGAAGGTCATTCCATCAGAGCAGAGTGGCCTGCGTGGCTTATCTGTGAAGATTTTATGGCCTAGATGGCATGCTGGGAAGAAATGAAGCTCAAGCGAGGCTCCGTCCAAATGTCTGAAGGATGTTTGATGGTGCAGCAACAGCAGCTGCTCGAGCTCTTTTCCAAAAACGAGGAATTTTATGCTCTAGCTCTCCCCTTGATAACATGATCAGTGAGAAGTATGGTTGTGGATGCGTCGGTTTGTTTTTTTTTGCTATATGACTGTAGGTCTACCTTAGCCTTAGGGAAGTTAGGTTATAAAAACGTAAATAATAATGTGATAAATGTGCTGAAGAAAAACATTGAAAAACATAAAATATCTTCTTGGCAGCTGCGACCAATTCGGCAAAAAAGAACGGCCTTGAAGTGGCAAAAACGGTTCCAAGGCCATGATATTCTTGGACTAAAAGCAAAAAGATTTTGTTTTCGAGCATTCGGCGGTAGGCTCTAACGTACCTCAGGGCTGATCGAATTCTAAAACAAATGGATCGGGAATGCATCGCATCGAGCGTTGTAGCACACAAATGTGTTCAGAATGTGGTGACGATAGCATCGCGTGGGTAAAAGATAAAGAAGTTGCAAAGCTAGTGTGTCCAAGTACTCTAATCTCTCATGAAAATATTCTGGGTAGCTTTTCAACCTACTATTTTTAACATCACTACCGTATTCAAGTTACGTCTTTCTTAACAGCAAATAATATGAAAAGATGCTCATAACAAATCCTTCCCCTCATATATCTTAATGTATATCGAATTTTGGAGGAATCTATATCTCACGTATTCCAAAATTATTTCATCATGCAAAATTTGGGACAATTATTCGTCAAAAATACATGATTCCGTACCTGAGTTACTACCATTTCAAAGTTAACTAATCTAGGTTGTTAAGCAGCAGTACCTGAAAACCTCATTTGTTTCGTCTTGGGAACAATACCAGTTCAATATCTCGTAACGTTAATTAAAATACGTACGACGATAAAGAGATGCATGTGGATCGGTAACTTGAGCTCCAGGTTTTTCCATCACACATGGTGCATTTTGGAAACTTGACAACATCAAATGGGAGAAATAAACGACAAACACCCAGAAACACCGAACATATATTAGAAGCTCGGTGCGTATTTTCAATAGAAGAAAACAGTTTAAAAAGCACTAAAGAACAAAGAAATTTGAGGGTATCCAGAAATGAGCACAGGACGTAAAAACTCGAGCACACGGCAAGCAAGACCGAAGTTAAATAAAAATGAAGAGGGGGGAAACTTCGAGACACATTTCGCAGGGCCGCGTAAGGTCGCGTCTAGAAAAAAAGGAGGACTCGCCAGAATTTCCAAGCACAGTTGAACAAGAGCCAGAATCGCTGTTCTTATGAAGCAAAACACGCAAGTTTGATGCGCTGCAGTCATGAAGAACTTCGTAGGCGACGTCTCGAGCGGTAAACTCAGGAGGCGATGTTACCGAGTTAAGAGCCGAAATGACGGCAAAGTTCGGCAAAGTTACTTAATATGCAAAGCACAGCAGTGCTCACGAAGTAAAAATAGAAAAAAACGCACATTAGTGATGATGGAATATACAAATTTTAGCCAGTCTTGCGCTGCATAAAGTGACTTGGGTTGCGGAGTCTTGTTTCATGCAACAGCCTTCCATAACACTTCCAGTTTACGGCCTTCAGACATTTTATAGATTAATCATGCGAGATGTGAAAGCAATTTGTCAAAGCTGAACGTAGAAGAATTAGGCTTTCCCAGGAATATTTGGAATTCTCGGTAGAAGTTTTTCAGAAAGCCAATCAGCAAATAATAGAGGAAATACAAACATTTATATTAAATTCTACATTTAGCGAACCAGCCCGTACAAAAAACTTTTTGTGAATGCCTCCACAAATTGTAAAGATAAATTTACATTACATTTCTACGTTGAGAATTTTATTAAGGAGACCAAATGCTTTTAATTCTAAGGGGTGAATTTATACGAAACACTTCAGAGTTTTTGATTACTGAATTATGCCACAGAACTAAAACAAACACGTAACAGAGATTGCTTGACGTCACAATCTGCGCTCTTGAATCTTATTTAGTACGCACCAACGTAAAAGAAATCCGGACACAAAAATTAAAAATAAATGTTTTTATAAATTACTGAAGCTTTAGAAGAATATTTAACACGTGAAAGGTCGAAAAAATTACCCAGTCAATAAAATCGGGCTTTTAAATTTCATATACTTAAAAAATTACCCGACTTTAACATAGTAATTATTTCCTAAATACCGAATGAAATATGGAAAAGCGTTAAAATTGAATGTCAGCTAGTATCTTCTTACCTGAATATAACAAGAACTGAAAAAATTGACGGAGATAAATAATAGCATTGAAGCTCATAATGACGAGAAAAAAGTACAAAATTGCAAACAAACTTCAAACCAACTTAATTCATTAAATACTTTCTATCTTCGTAGCGACGCGGCTACCATGTAGTTTCTTTGAATTTCATTCACCTACACCAATTATGCAGTCAAAATTCTCAAGTATAGCTCTTGTAAACATAAAAATTTGATCAGAAATAGCACTCAATATTTGGCAACCTTCCAAGGTCGTCAGATGGTGACCAATTGTAAGGGACCAATATTATTTGAAAAAAAGGCTGATCGCAAAAACTTTAGCACGTAAAGTAGCCAAGTCGACTTGAAAGAACTTATGCGCCCAGCTGTTTCGCTACACCGTCGTGATATTCAAGGAAATCCTACTAAAGTCTACAAGCATCGAGTAACGCAGTGGAAGGAAAGAACGACCTACTTGGGCTTGCCGATCTGGTCGCGAAAGGTACGCTGGCATCAACACAAACACTCACATTTTCGGACAAAAACGAAACCCAAAGTGGTGCTTACCTGAGTCGAGATTTCATTTCGGACCCTTTTACAGGCCTATGCAACAGGAACAATAACCATGCGCGCACCAACACGTACGTACCTGAAAAGAAAGAACGACTTAAGTGGTTAATCAGCGAAGAATTAAAATAAAAAGATATAAGATAAAAGAGTGAGAAATTGAAAATGAATACTAAATTGTTAAAGAGAAAGCAAGATACTCTAGTTTGGCCATCAGCAAAGTTAACACACACACTAACATTCGTTTACTATTGCCTCACCGTTTATAGTTATTCACGTCAATAAAATTTTCTTGTGATCTCAGATTTGAAACAAAAATGCTTATTTTCAGTTTTCCCAATGCATACAGGGAAAAAATCTGTTTTAATATTCGTCCTCCTTTTGTCATCAAAAACTACATTTTTTTAGTCTTTTCCATGTGAAAACTAACTCAGCACGAGGATAAGTTACATTTCAAATTTTAACGAAGTGCAATAAACCTGGATGACCATACCCAGTTTTTTCTGCTTGTTAACGAAGAGGGTAGCAGCCGGCTGATAAATTTTAGTTGTCATCTGAAACGTACCACAGCTGGAGGACAAAGGATTTTTTTTATTTTTATGGAGTATGGTGTAGATAGAGGACAAGGCCACTTTTCTGATACTTCCGAAGAGTGATGTAGCTGGAGGACAGACTTTTCCTCTAATCTTTAGGAATTGTGATGTAACTGGAGAGCAAACCATTCTTCTGATTTTTACGAATTGTGATGTAGCTGGAGAACAAGCCATTCTTCTGACCGTCATAAACTGTGATGTAGTTGGAGCACAAGCCTGAATTCCTCACTTATTTATATTTGATTCAGCTGACGTACAAAGTCTTATCTTTCCAAAATGTGATGTAGCTTGAGAACAAACCATCCCTCTGATTTGCACAAATTGTGATATAGCTGCAAGACAAACTAATTTTCTGAATTTAATGGCAATGAAGCTAGAGTACAAGGAAAGTAAAAGTTTAAGAAGAGTGACAACAACCCTTACAACGTCAGAACACAGCACCTGTCTTTGTATGCTGTAAATTTCACTTCAATGAGCCCAACAGATTGTGACCTGCCTCAAACTGCTGGGGATCTCAAACCTGCACTCATGTTTTCGTGCGAGTCAGGTAACTGATATAGGAGGAACGAGCGTCAAAAAGTACTTATATACGTGGCTAAACACAAAACTGAACGTGTGAAAGGCTTCACTGTCAAACGGATTAGAAGCAAACGTTTTTACTAAATGAAATGGAGAGCATCATTAATATCAATATACATTTGTCCACGTGAGAAAAGCAAGTAATAGATTAAAAAATAATCAATGAAATCAGTGAAGTATAACAGAAGAAATTAAATGAAAAGCGAAGGATTTTAGGAACATTCACGAAATGAACATTAACAAATTATATGGTAAAAGTATGCGGCACTCTATGCTGCCAAATTCCTAGGCAAGTTATACGAAATCCTCTTATAAAATAGGCCAAAGTTCGGCCTGGATAGGCTGAAACTCGCTGCATTTATACCGCCCGCTGTGACACATGAAATTGTGGCCAAATATATCTGATCATACATCCTGCAGCATAACTGCCGGTAGTTCTGCTGGAAATCAAAGCAAGTTGTTCCAAAGAACACAAACACATCTCCTAGATATTATATCAATTAAAATATACAGTGAAGAGACAGATTTCCCATTTTAATTTCGATGATCCTGGAATGTAGGCGGTGGTACCATCGAATCATTCAAGAATTCATATGAGTAAATTCCCCTACTCACAAACGCTTCAACAATAAAACTTATCTTCTCAATACTTTCATAACACACGACCGCAATATTAAACTAAAGAATACCAAAAAACCGCAAAACTACCAGCAATCTTTCACAATTTATTCGAAGCCAAGCCCTGAAATTCAAAAGAGACTCGATTATTTTCAGCTCCTCGGCAGCCTTGGGATCCAAATAGAATTTCTTGTTCGTTCGCTGTGGAAAATCGGAGAGTTTTAACTCCCTCCACAGATCAGCTCAAAATTGTGAGGAGGGCGTGCAAATTTCACAGCGATGGAACTCCACGAAATAATGGAGAAGCGGTGTCGTTATAATAGAAATCCTTAGAATATATTTGTGAAAATAAATCATCCAGGCCGCTAGCGCCTGTGTCCGAGAGGCTTCATCTTTAAAATGTAAGAGAATAAAGTTGTCTAAAACGAGATTGTAGGTGATTTTTACATTTTAAAGACGCTGGATGGGAAATTCTATGACTCAGCAGTAACGCCTCTTGCATCTCAATCAATCACTTCTGTCCAAGAAGCCTTTCACCGCCTCAATCCTGTTCGGTCAGTCCAGAAAGGCAATTTATTACATCGATGAGTTAGTGCTGAGCATGAAAGTGATGCTTTTTATGGTCCAACGTTTCTGAATTTTGAGTTTTCGTAGGGAACTAGAATGCTGCGCAAGCTCTCAGCACAGAAACTCCAGAATTATTAGATCCAATGACACCTTCGAAATCATTGTTATCCTCAAGAGTTGTGTCATTATAATAATCTTAGATAACCTAATACATTGCATTTAATTATAGTACAAATCAATGATTCACATCGAAAAATTCAACTAGAATTAACTGTGACAAGAAAGGAAATGATTATACATATTAATGTTGAATCGTTTCAATTTAAAAGGAAAACATATTACACAGCTTGAGATACTTGGAACATAATTTTACAAAAACAAGTAGCAAACTCAATTGCCTCACAACACCGTAAGACTCTATTGAGGAGCTTCACTAAGCTTCGAAACAAAAACTCGGCAGTAAAAACTCGGCTGCCCTCGAGCAAGGAAAGAAAACTCGTTACATTTTGCTTCGGTGTGCATGAGAAAATCTACAAGTTCAGTGGGGCGTGCGACTCGTGAATTGCACGAGCGTCTCAGTGTCAGTACATAATTTAAATCGAGCTGATTCAGCAAAATAAAAACGAGAATTTAACGATGCCCAGAGACTACAAAGTCGAGCTGATATACGGTCGTCAGTGTTCCTTATACCTCAGATTCTATTCTTAATACGTTATTTAATGCATGGCCATATCTTATTTTTCGGTCTCTCTCTCTGCATGAAACGCTTCCATAATTCAGTGATCTCGATCTGACTCATCGTATTTGAGCATCTTCGAACGAAAAATTTGTATCTTAGTAACCAATAAAAGACTGTCGATCATATCATTTGCAAATTATGTCCACCAAGGCGATGCTTCATCGAAGTAAAACACTTCATAGTTTTAGGTAATTCAAGAAGAAAAAAAATTAAAAAATAAAAGCAGCTTAAATAAAGGATTCGACTTCACAATGGTGATGTATATCTAAGCTCACTGAAGCGCGAGCAGATAAGATAGTAGCATGGCATCACACCTCTAGCTACGCCGACTTTACAATGTTACGTCCCTCACCACATTGCTCGACAGGGTGTCAAGAAAAAAGGCAGACCGAACTTGATCTTGCAAACATGTTTTATTCATGCAAGTGGTATTGTAGATACTGAATAACATAAATAACAAACTCGCCTTTACAGAGCTGAATTATCAACAATAATTCCAGAGTGTCATCACTTCGAAGTTCGGTCTGCTTTTTTGGGGGGACAGAGTGTGTAGGAGCGAGTGCCACCAGTAAGAGATTTAAAAGATCCTTCTTTTTACAGCCTATGGCTAAAATGAGAAGCCGGCGAGTGGAATGACTAAGGTACTCATTGGAATGACTAAGGTGGTGACTGGAATGACTAAGGTGGTGACTGGAATGACCAAGGTAGTGACTGGAATGACTAAGGTGGTGACTGGAATGACTAAGGTGGTGACTGGAATGACAAAGGTGGTGACTGCAATGACTAAGGTGGTGACTACAATGACTAAGGTGGTGACTACAATGACTAAGGTGGTGACTGCAATGACTAAGGTGGTGACTGCAATGACTAAGGTGGTGACTGCAATGACTAAGGTGGTGACTGCAATGACTAAGGTGGTGACTGCAATGACTAAGGTGGTGACTGCAATGACTAAGGTGGTGACTGCAATGACTAAGGTGGTGACTGCAATGACTAAGGTGGTGACTGCAATGACTAAGGTGGTGACTGCAATGACTAAGGTGGTGACTGTGGTGAATTAGATGTTGATCGAAATGTTCAGGTAAACATCAAAAGCTGACTTGATCAGTTAAATAAAAATCGATCGCTAAGTTGCTTGCATCAAAATCAAAGCAAGAATCGTCCTTTTTTTCATAGGAATTCAATAACTGCTCTCTTCCAGACTCTGGGCCATCATGCGTAGTTTTAGATCTACAAATAATACAGCTATTTAAGGTTGCGCGTTTCTTCAAGACGGAAGGAGTCTTACGTCAGGGACTGACGTATGCAGTTTCAAGAGGCCGCTAGTGCAGTTGCTGAAAGAGATGGTCCGCTCAAGCCTTCAAGAAACGGAAATTCAAAGCTCGGTCTCGACCCTGAGACCCGATTTGAACAGCGGAATGAAGAACGGAACAGCGGAATCCCAATCAACGTGCGAAATGTTGCTCGTACGTTGCGTTAGTTGTTAGAGAGAGAGAGTAAGCAAAAGTGAATAAATTATTTTCTTTAAATAACAAATAACTTCGTAATCTTATCATTATATTATTTATTGAGTATTATTATGTATTATTTATCATATAGTAGTAGGCGTTAAAATTTCCATCACATTATTATTATTGACAATTATCATAGATACATAAATAGTTTAAACTCCCTAACTACAACAAAGCTGTTTCAAAGATAGACAGGAAGGAGGCACTATTTGCCATAAAATTATGAATTTAGGGCAGTGTTGTTCAAAAAATTTTACTACAGAGCCCCTTCGGTTAAACGCATTGATCGAGCGAGGCGCAGCTACTGCAAGTAAGCGTATATTGTATAAATTGAGTCACCGCGAGCCACGCTATGAATGCCACTGATTTAGGGAATCTCTGTGTGAGTTGGGTCCTCTCCCTCTCCCCCCATCCTCTTGCGTATAGAAACAGCCTGGTTGAAAGATTAAGCCTCCCTAACCCCTAAAAACAATGAAGATGGAAGAAATAACATCTGAAATAGTGAAAGCAGTGACCAGGAAAATGCTGGTCTGCAACAACAAAAAAAAAACTATACTAGAAAATGGAGGTTTATCTATCCTTCACCTCAGGACCACACATCTTAGTCCTGAGAGCGCTAATTCTCATGCATATAATAGTCGCATCCTCCTAGTGGAGCGTTTCTGACATCTTGATGCAGCCTTCATCAAAAAAGTTCTATAAGAATCGAAAAAAATGGCTAGTGATTACAGAAAAATTTATTACATGTAGAATTTTGCAACTAAATTATTTCAGGAATCTTGGCTAGTTTTCCTCGATCGAGGAAGGTCCTTCAAAACTATATTGCTTCTCGAACCATTAAACTCTGCTTGGTTGATCGTACGAGTGCTTACATGTATCATACCTTTTATCATGGTTGAAACATTAGAATTCTTTGAAACAATTAAATTCTACTTTCACCGCTTTAAAGTATCAGGTTGGTGCAAAAAACAGTCTTCGATTTGAAGTTCTTGGGTAAAAATGAATCAATCAATGACTCTGGAAATATCTCTTCATTAATATACTATCCTTTGCTAACAGTGACCTCATTCCCCTTTTCAAGAAGCTTTTAAATGCCTCGCTTGTAAATTTCTGTAGGTTTAGAATCAAAATACAAATTTAACTCTTCTTCAATATCTTCTCATGTTGTTAACCTAAGTCTACCAAAATGATTCTGTAGTTCTCGGAACAAATGGAAATCAGAAGCAGCAAGATTGGTTGGATATGGAGGGTGAGTTAATATTTCAAAGCCCAGTTTCGTACAATAAATCATTCCACTGATCGAAATCAAGTGTTCTTTGGAAACTTTTCTCTGACTCAGTGTCTACAGTAAAATTACCACTTCAAAAATGAGATAAACATCTCCTGCAAATTCTTACTTTCACTACATCATCCAATGGAATATCTGAGAATGTTTTACTTCCGCACTTGCATGAACACTTTTGTGAAACTATTACAGTAGAACATTTCTGATGGGGTTTTTAGATGGGACAAACATGAATCCCAATGTTTATGAAGAATACGTACGTAACAGAAATCATCTCAAAGACAATAATTTAGTTTGAAAACAAAAATAAATTACACTTATAACAGGATGAAAATAATAGAAAAATCAATTATAATTTTAAACATCCGTTCTAAAATTCAGGCAATACTTTTACACCAGGATACTTTACAATGAATTCAATAGCTTAGTTAGTCATAAAACTATTTTCTTAGCGTATAGAAAACAAATTTTGTTTCTGGGATAACTTAAATAAAGACAAACGTTCGGTCCACATATAGAATAGAATTGAAAACGGGGAAATTCGTTAACATAAAAACTAAATAGCACATACGTTAGAAGAGTTAATACAGACACTCAAAACAAAATAAATACTGGATATATTGGTCTCAGAATGTCGTCCGATGAAAAAAGTAAAAAACTAGCGTATTCTATTCCGACTAGAATAACTTACATCGATCAAAATACAGTTTTTAAACTCGGAAGATAATTCAATTCACACAATTTCAATATTCAAAGTAATAAAACCTCTATTATTACTACGAATGACATACAACTCAATTGAAAAAAAACGAATCATATCAAATATTCAAAGTTAATGGTAACAGAACAATAACAGATGTAGATGTACATACACGTATATATACACACAAACTTGAAGTGATATACAACCAAAATAGCTGAACTCAAGCCAAGGCCTTCATAGGGCAGCATGAAATGCGTCACAGGGAACTCAGTGCATAACATAACTTTTCTGTATTGAAGCCGGAGAGTGCCTCAGTTATAAATATTATAAAAGCCCTGTGGCAAACAGGGCTTGAAAAAAGGCAACCTGGTAAACCTGATCAGAAGCATGCATTGCTTTACCGCATCACGCTGACATTGTAGTTCTAAGGAAAATTTTTGACTGATATGTAAGTATCTATCTATCAGATGGATGCCCACGTTGAGAATCGCAAGTGCTTCAATATTCCGAAACTCTGCGATGCAACTACAAGAAACGCGGCTATATAGGCTTTGGAAAACGAGCGAATACGAAAAATGAATGATGTATTCGTTTAAAAATGATGAATGAAGTAAAACCACTTTTAGAACAGTTCGAGAGGGCAGATTGTAGGTCTTGAAAAATTACGAGAATATTAACATTGCAAATAGTCTCGTTCGAAACAAGATTCGTTTGCCGCCACGAGCAGCTGAGAGCGAAAACTCTCAAACTAGACATCAAACCCGGGAAAAATTCCGCGAAAAATCATTGTTGCCATCAAATGCCGGACATTGAACATCAAGTTTGATCTTTTGGCGAGATTATGGGGAAAGGTGGAGGGAAAGGCCGGATACTGGCAGGACCAGAGACGAGATAATGGCAGGGGTAGAGTGGGTAGAGAATGAAAGCACACCTAGAGATAAAAAAGGACCGAAGTTTAGGAATTTAAAAAAAGTGACCGGGATTAGGGGGCGCAGATACTCATGGGAGCATAGATGTATCGAGTCGAGCTCTGCGAGCTGCGGTAATTTTGATAGAGCGAGCTATTACACACTGCGGTGAACGCCGCTTCCCCTGCTGTGGACGATTCAGGAAGAAAACAGCCGGTGAACAGATTAGATTAGATTATAAGCTAGTTTAAGCCTCCCTAACCGCTGAAAAAATAGAGCGTATCGAAGAGAGGAAGGAGGAAGGCACCATTTAGTATGGAGATAAGAAAATGAGGAATCTATGCAGAAAGGGCATAGAAACAGTAAGATGGGAAAGAAGTTCATGAAATAAGATGAAAGTTGAAGAAGAAAGTAGTAGGTGCTGAGAAACAGGACAGTAGTGAACCGAAAAAAGGTGGTCCTTAACATAACAAAAACCATTTTATTTCAACAAAAAGAAGGCCTACCTAACTCTCAGCTCGGGCCCTCACATTTTTCCTCTGGGAGCGCTAATTCCCATAGATACAATAGTTGTATTCCCTTGAGGGGGGCGGCGAACAGATGCCGAAAGTCCTGGTCTGCCTCAGAAAGAGCTTGTCACTCGAGACACACACCCATAAATAATGCATCCCCAAATCACAACGCAATACATCATTCCTGTTGGACGCAACAGCACATTGCAATGCCGGACAAGACAGCAAATACTGCTCGAGTTAAAACGCATTATTAACAAACGTGGCACACATATTCGATCAAAATAAAGCATAAATACTCCCACAAAACTCTCTATTCTTCTATGACGCAACATTTCGCACCTCCGGAGATGTCGAGAAACATTTCAAGTTGCCATAACACATCGCCCTCAAATGGTCACACACCGCAGTACGCCCGAGATTGATTGATTATTGTAAAATTTTAGCCTCCCTTTACCACAACAAAGATGTTCAAAGAGTAGAAGGATGCAGGCACCATTTTGTATGGAGTTAAGGGAGCGTGGAATCTACGCTCAAGGTGCTTAAAAACGGTGAGCTAAGAAAGAAGTTCATGAAACAAGATCAAAGTTGAAGAAGAAAGTAGTAGGTGCTGAAAAACAGGACAGCAGCGATCCGAAAAAAAGTGGTCCGTAACAAAACAAAACTTACTCTATTTCAACATAAACAAAGCCTACCTAATCTTTACTTTGGAACTTCACATAACCCCCTGGGAGCGCTAATTCCCATAGATACAATAGTTGCATCCTCCTGAGGGGCAATACGCCCGGGATTTACGCCGCTATGCGCGAAATGCATCAATCACCAACAAGAAAAAAAGCCATACATCAAGTAATGCAGCTAGCAATGCAAGTAGTAATTATACAATAGTTATACGAAAGATTACGTTGTAAGTTAGTTTAGGCTTTCCTAAACTCCACAAAGGTGTTCTCAAGAGAGTAAAGAGGAGAGCACCGTTTAGTTTATGGAATAAAGGAAGAAGGAAATCTACGAACAAGGTGTGTCCTCATACTCTGGTCATAGAAACTGCGATGCTGAATGAAGTTTATGGAACAATGTAAAACTTGGAAAAGAATATACAAGGTACGCAAAAAACAAAAATCATGCACCATTCCAACGAAATGAAGGCATATCTAACTTTCAGAGAGGTACCTCACACCTTCTCCCTGGAAGCGCCAATTCCCTTACATACAAAGATTCAACAGTTGCATCCCTCTGGGGAGTTAGTCATAGGAAAGCATTACGAGCCAATTCAATCCCTCAGTTGACTATATTCATAACTTCAAGAAGCATTGACAACATAAGTTATCGTAGTCACTCATCCGCGGATCTATTTTTGTCTGGCGTCGAAATTTTCCAAAATATTTTGATGGCTCGACGCACGCACACCCTACGCGCGCATCAGCAACCAATATCAAAAATATTTACCTAGCACCGCAGAGCTGAAAACGAAGTCATTCCCATGCATGACGTTAAGGCATGTCGAGAAAAGGAAGCGCATCTTTTTGTAGAGGGAAAACATCAGAACATCTGGTCTGATCTCCATGCCTGGCCCGATCTTTGAAGCGATGAAAAATCCGCTGTGTTTCATTTAAACCAACACTTTTACACTCGGCTGGTTACTGTCTCCTTCTCAAACTCTGGGTTCAGACTTCGGGATTTTGTTGGAACAAACGTCTCTACTCCCCATAGTGTCCCAGGCTAGTTTTTACGTCAAATCACTGTTAGGGGGACAGAAATGCGTGGCGGAATGTCGTCACCGAACGTTTGAGAAAAATTCTATTCAATATTCCAAGCTCGTCGAATACCTCACTCTCGCTTCCCCCTTCCAAAAAATAAAAATTCATCTGGTGAAAGGCATAAAAGAAGTAGGAAAATATAGAAGAAAAAACACAGTAGATATAGCAAGAAAGTGTGTTTGAATCAAAGAATTCCCAAAAGGAAATGCAGGGATATCGTTCAAGGCCTGTTCTTCTTATCGGTTGGTGACTGAAGACAAGTCAATGCATAGGAAAGCGCGGAGTTAATAAAAAAATTGCCCATTTTGTTCCCTGCGTAAGGTGACGTTTCATTCAAAGCCAGAAACTTGTAATCATAACGTGCGGGGTTTACAACTCGGTTGCTTCAACATGCAGGAGTAGAAAAGCATGTGCCGTGGGAAGAACAAAGACGTCAAAGTAAATGGAAGCGTCAAGGTTGCAGTGTCTTTTTCGCTCACAGAACCTTGACTCACAAAGTATGTATGGCTAGTCAGCATCCTGACATAGCATAGTCCCCGAGAGTCTGGCTTGTTGAGGTAAATGAGCCTCTATTGAATGTGTTTGCTGTGTTCACCAATTTAGGTCAGGCCTGTGATGGTGCTGCTTTATTAACGAAAAGCTCTTGATTTATAAGCTGAGAGTATAATATAATGAGCCCAATGCGGTAGTTGATTAATAATAATTAATAACTTAAAACCAATTTATAACAGCGTTCAATTTTATGCATTCGATCTCTATGCTGGTGATGTATTAAGAAAATGACAGGCTTCTGACACAAAAAGTAAACATTTTTCCATACTTCATACGACATTCAGAAGAACTTTCTAAACAAACGGATAAATTATAAAAAACAAAATTTTTTCAAAAAACTCTTCCTAAAACACTTCCTGCTCACAGTATAAAATCAACACCTTGCAAACTATGATCAGAGCAATGGAAGCAATTAACAATTTCAATCTTTTGCGCACAATAAAATTAATAAACTTTTCGAACACGAAAAAATTTGGAGTGTGCTTATGTGAAGTTCTCCTCGTCACCTCAAGCAAAACACAGAGAGAACAGAAGACGCGCACAACAGCATGGTAAGAAGGTAACTGTCACGATGCTACAGTCACCATCTCTAGTGAGGGAGGCAAGCAATTCTGAAGAAAGCCCGCCACTCAAGGCAGGTCACAGTCATTACAACGTCGTCATAGGTTCTCAGCTTTCTTTATTCTACACTAAACGATACCCTTCTATTTCTTCTCGTGGGAGCGTGTTTGTTGAGGGAAGGAAGCTGAAACTAGCTAATAATCCAATCTTTCGTAACATAAGAATATTTTAATCGTAAGGAACACCAGCTAACGTTGCTGATTGAACGATTATAGTTGCTTGCTCTACAGTGTCAATACGTTGATATACGCTGCACTGACGACGGTGGTTAAGAATTGTAATCTTTATTATATTAGTTACTTTAAGACTCTCTAGCTGTAACAATGGTGATCTTTAGAATGTGAAGAGTAGACAATTTAGTACGGACTGTCAAAAAAAAACATTGAATCCATGCCCAAAGTGTGTTCCCAAACAGGATACCCTGTGGAGAAAAAAAGTAAATTGGAAAGAAAGAAGAAGAACAGACAAAGAACAGATAGCGGAAAAGACCCTGAAACTGAAAGAAGAAAAGTGAGCAAGAAAGACCTCAAGTCCCGAAGGCGCATGTACAACTGAGGTAACTCAACAATATCTGTTCTAGGAGCAGACAAAAAAAAATTATAAATACCTGTACTGTTGTACAAATATTTCATGTTGTACAACATTCATGTTGTACAACATTCACGCAACTCTATATCATTTTACAGGATTCAAGGGGCATCTCTACGAAACCAGCTCGATGAAACATAATAAATTCATAAGTGAAGAAACTTTAATACTAATCGAAGCACCTACAAGCTTTAACCGTATTGAGTGAACGAGGACGATATTAATGCACACGTTTCAGACTTCCGCAATTTACTATATCCGTTGCGCAGAACACTTTGTGGAAGAAGTTATATTACAAAGACATCAACTAATTTGATGGATCTCGTAAGTTCCTACGCATCCAAAATTACTCTCCTCCGTTGCCAAAGCGTTTTTCTGAGGGAGTATTCATGCAAAAAACGTATGAAAATCTTAAAATGATATTTATGAACGAAAATCCGTGAGTAAATCATTTACAGAGGCAAATAATCACGCTTAACATTAAATTAATATAATGTTCCATTGTTACAGCACTGTTATAAAATTTTGGTTGAAGAAATATTTCGCCAGAAACGTTGAATAACAAGTACTGGATACTTATGAGAATGAGTTGACAGGGTAAAATTGGCAATAATTATGCCTATATGATTGTACGCATAGTAAAAGACGGCTCCAAAATTATCTATAAATTTCTAAATTACAAAATCCAAATACGTGAATTGGCGAATAGATTTCCCTGGTCTCTCGCTGTGAGAATAGTGGGGGATAGCGATGCAGTAATGCATTAGAGCTCGACGTGATCCACTGTTCGGCAACGTGCTAAAGCATCAGCGAACTACCTGAGAAGATGAGAAGGATTTTTTGTATATTGCTTCTTAATGTTTTGCTACAAACTTTCACGACGACTTTGATGTCTCATAACTCGCTTTCTTGCCATCAAACTGATTCCTAGTGGACTTTTTACATGGAAAGGCCAAAGTTGCCCCTGTTACAGCGTGGAATGACAGCGATAAGCGTGACAATAAACCTGCTAGGAATAAAGTTACCCGTTTATAATCTAAAAATCCGTCACCGAGGTTCTTCCCGTACCGCGCCACCAAAAAATGCGGGCAAACTGACTGCTGTTGGTGCTGAAAAGATCATAAAACAGGAAGAAATACCAGATCCAGCCGTAATGATCATCAGTCACAAAAAGACATCCTTGTCTCCTAAAAGCGTCATTCCAACTTCGGCAGCACAAGGATCGGAAAATACCAGTTCGACGTGACGCTTAGACGCTCTAGTGACCGAAGCCACAAAGAAACAACGACTTTATTTCTTCAGGAAACGCAAGGATGATAGGGTCAGATATCAGAGGAGAACCAGATGGTGACATTTTCTTTGACGAAAGCACGTCGAGAAGAGTCAGGAGCAGCTCTAAAATACATCGTTCAAGGCTCAAGCGATGTGTCCAGTTACGACCGGAGGCCCATGGTTACAACAGTGAAACTTACCCTGACAGTGTGACCGATCCGCAGAGCTTTTAGTAGTAATAAATAAGAGTAAACTTCGAGTATTCTTTTAATTAAATTTTTAGTGTACTGATTTTCTAAAGATAACTGAAATTTTTTTCGTCATTTTGATCTTCTCTGTCCTCTTCGAATATAGAAATGCTGCCTTTACGTATAAATTCATTATACTGATGGGTGCCCTAAATTTACTTCAAAGAATTCTGACGATAAAGACCAAACTGCCCAATTCCAGAGTGCGCGCCGTATTTATGCCACTATTTGAAAACATTAGCGAAACTAAAACTGCCACAACAAATGGAGAATTTTACATACAAAGTAAAAACTAAATCATGGTAATAAATATATCCCCTATACCGTAAAGATGCATTGCACATATGAAGGTTTTCATTTTGGTGTCGCTACATTGACAATCGCGACACACTGGCAATATCTAAGAATATGAAGAAACAAGCAAATACTTAGAGGTTGCTGGACAGAATTATACTCCGTTCACTAATTCTGAAGACACCAATTTATGATGAGAAAATTTGCACAATATGAAACGTGAATATGCGATTCAACTTTTCCGATCGCATGAACTTGTAATCAAAAGTGATTCGACACGCACGAGATTAGAATATTAGTTAGTTTAAGACTCCCTATCTTCAAAAAACGAGATCCAAAGAGAGGAAGGAAGAAGGCACCATTTAGTACGGAACTAGAGGAACGCGGAATCTATGCAGAAAGGGCATAGAAACAGTGAGAGGAGAAAGAAGTTCATGAAACAAAGTTGAAGAAGACAGTGGTAGGTGCTGAAAAAGCAGGACAACAGTGAACTGAAAAAAGATGGCCCGTAACAAAACAAAACCCTATTCTATTTTAACAAATATATATATATATATATATATTTATATATATATATATGTATATATATATATATATATATATATATATATATATATATATATATGTATATATATAAGTTTTAGCCTCCCTTAACCACGAAAAAGATGTTTCAAGAGAGGAAAAAGGAAGGCACCATTTAGTATGGAGTTGAGGGAACGTGGAATCTATGCACAAGGTGCACAGAAACAGTAAGCTAGGAAAGAAGTTCATGAAAGAAGAAAAAAGTTGAAGAAGAAAGTAGTAGATGCTGAAAAACAGGACAGCAGTGAACCGAAAAAAGATGGTCCGTAACAAAACAAAAAACCTATTTTATTACAACAAAAAGGAAGCCTACCTAACCTTTAGCTCGGGCCCTCACATGGTTCCCCTGGGAGCGCTAATTCCCATAGAAACAATAGTTGTATCCCCTGAGGGGCTTTGACACGCACAAGCGGATCAAAATTTCCGAGTGTTACAGTGCCTAGAGCCATCGAAGAGCTGGTCGCTGTCTTGGTGTTGTCTCACAAATGTGTCAGCTGGTGTTTAGCGGCGCTGTCTCACAAATAAGCCGCTGCTAAACTATAAGCCGCTGTCTCACCATAACTCTCAATAACCGGCCGCCACTTGATGCCCTTTGCAACCACCAGAAAGTACGCCACACACGGCAGCTCAGGCTATGAAAATTTGAAAATCACTCAATGTCTGGAAGCCATCAGAAAGTCTGCCACTTTAGGCGGCTCGCAGTCATTAAAAAACGGGTCATTACTAACAATGTTTGGAAAACATCTGAAAACCCGCCTCTCACGGCAGCTCGCAGTCATTAAAAAGTTGGTCGCCATTCATAATGTCTGGAAATCGCGAGAAAGTCCTCCACTCACGGGAACCCGGAGTCATCAGAGAGTCAGCTGCCACTCCAGTAGCGCCGAGTCTCGGCAGCGATAAGAAGTTATGGGTCGTGACCTCCGAGCTTCACTCGCCCCGTCATCGATCACTTAGGCATGGCCTGACGCTCGAGTAGGTCAAAACAGCGGCATGTGTGCATGTGCCTAAAGCTCCGAGTTAGATAATCTCCCCCAGCTTGTATCACGCTAACGTTATTCCAAGCGTAGGGTTACGCTGGTATGTAAGGTGATTGATTTAGAAATTCTACGACGACAGGGTAAAAGAGTTGAGGGTAGAGTAGTGGAGACTAGCGAGGCAAAATGTAGGCGACGGAAATCATGTATTACATTGGAGGCAAACGAAGTACATGGGACGTAATCTCTAGGGTATTTTTACACTGTGAAATGAGCAGTCTTATGATATTAGTGATTTTACACTGTATGAAATTATACATAATTTACACTGTAATATGAGCAGTGGTATGAAGTACTGTAGGCAAAGAAATAACGTGACGATCTCCAGAGTACTACGGAGCAATTAGGATGGCTATAGGCTTACCTATCGTGCTGAGAATAACCGAAGGCCATTAAAAGAACAAAAACCGGCTAGGAGAGGCCTACTCTACGTCCGTATAATAGCAGAGATTGTTCCACTGAAAAAATTGAATTCGATGTTCTTGAAAGTCATCGTTAACTCGAAACATAGGTAATATTTCATTATTGATTAAATACCGATTTGCCTTTATTGCTGAATATTCTTTAGCATTGTAAGAAAAACATACGAATTCAACGAGTTAGAGAGGTAGGAATATATAATTCAAAAGAGTCCTAGATTTACGAGAACCTCGTTGCAAATGGTGTTCTGATTGAAAACTGGGAATAATATTGATCTCCGTCGGATGCATTTCAATCCGAAATTTACGTTGAAGGAGATTGTCCCTCAGCGCATTTTAAGGACTTGACGTCTTTCGTCGACATGACAGACACCCGAGTTACCCAGAGGGTACGTAGATTGTGTCTGTCCTCGTTACTGAACTTACATGAAGTAGCGCTCTTCAGTGGCTGCATAAACTACCCACCACAGAATCAGCAACGCTTGTCGCAGGAGTCTGTTGTGGGCTTAGATTTATACTTAGGTAGTCCTTATCCCTCATTCATTACTTCTCTACTTCTCTCGTGAGGGAGGCTGGCGTACCGTGCAACCGACCTCCTGCACGAGTGTCTTCGTCTATTATTTGTAATTCTAATTTATTCGTCTCGTTGAGATGCTTTTGCTTTTTTCCGCGTAGCAAACTGTGGATCGACGTATGTAGTTATTTGACTAAGCAAAACAACTGACTCCGTCCTCGATAGATTCGGAGCAAAATGCCAATGAACGTTGATGCACCAGTAAATATTTGTCACTGCATTAAACTAACACCGTTAGACCTCGCGTAATTGCGTTGATATTTAAATTCACCCTAAACCTATTTATTACTTGCGTAATGTGCTGTATTAGAAAGTTGAGAGAAAGCATCGATTAGATTAGATGTTGGTTTGTCTCTATAACCGCAACAAAGACGTTCCAACGAGAGGAAGGAGGGAAGCACCATTTAGTATGGACTAGAAAGAACGCAGAATCTATGCACAAGGGGGCATAGAAACCATAGAAACCTAAGTTGAGAGAGAAGTTCATGAAACAAGATAAAAGTTGAAGAAAAAAGTAGTAAGTGCTGAAAAACGGGACAGCAGTGAACCGAAAAAAGATAGTTCGTAACAAAAAATAAACAACTTATTCTGTTTCAATAAAACGAAGGCATACCTAACCTTTAGCTTGGAACCTCACATATTTTCCCTGAAAGAAAGTCTTCTGATATTCTACAGCAAAATTGCAAACAACAAAGCTAAATGTCACTTAATTGATGCACTCTGAAATGTGTGAAGCCCATGAATGGTTTTTCGATACGTTTGCTATTTGATAACATTCGGGCTCAATTATTCCGTTAATAATCATTCAAGTCTGAGACCACACGCTCCACGTAAATTTGAGTACAATATGATTATGTTTCACATGTAAATTACGAGGGTATATTATGCGAGAAAAATGCATAATTTTCCATGCAATAAAACTTCAGTGGCATAAACATACGAGAGATTACACAGGGATTGTATTTGTGAACACGCTTCGTTATTGCCATCATGTGCGCAATTAAAAAATGAGAGAAAAATGTATATGAAAATAGGGGAGACCAAGACTCTCTCTAATAACAGATCGTAATAACAAAAAAATTTGTATTTGAACGCTAACATGAATACAGTAACAGAACATGAACAAGACATGATACTTCACGCATGAGGTTCATGCAAAGCTCGTGTGTAGACAGTGGTAAAAGTCCATGGTAACTAAAAACAGAAATATTAGGTCTTTCTTCGAGTCACACATCGTGAGAAAAATTCAGTTTAGACATGAAAATAAAGTACAATAATTAACAATTATTTAAATTCGAATGAAGAAATTCTTCAGTTAAAAATTTCGGATTAATATTTTTCTGCACAAGTTGAGAATCGCATAAGGCGACGTATAACCCGAACATAGACTTCAGTTAGAGTATAAATCTGAGTGGCGGAGTTGCAGACCTGCTCCAGAGCCAACCAAGGGTGAATAGCTGGTTTGTTCGAGCGTCTAATCTCCACATCCGCCATAACTCGCCGACTCTGAGCATAAAAAACTTCACAGAAAGTGAACTGGCTGGCCGGGCTGAGGGGCGCTCATTTCATGCTTCTGAAGTTCATACTTCAGGAACACGCCGAGGTGTTTGTTTTAATTCTGCTATCGATAAATTTTTAACATTTCTCTACCTCCATACTCGGGTCGTTGATTTCTTTTACAGGGATTGGAAGAGGTAAGATTGTGGAGCTGAAAAGGCGGCGCCTAAAAACAAATAAAAAAATTATTATTATTATTATATAAGAAAGTTTTAGCGTCTCTTTACCACGACAAAGATGTTCCAAGAGAGGAAGGATGAAGGCACCATTAAGTATGGAGTTGAGGGAACGCGGAATTTATGCACAAGGTGCATAGAAACAGTAAGCTAAGAAAGAAGATCATGCAACAAGAAAAAGTTGAAGAAGGAAGTAGTAGGTACTGAAAAACAGGAGAGCAGTGAACCGAAAAAGATGGTCCGTAAAGAAACAAAATCCTATTCTATTTTAACAAAAAGAAAGCCTACCTGACCTTTAGCTCGGGCCCACACTTAGTCCCCCTGGGAGCGCTAATTCCCATAGATACAATAGTTGTATCTCCCTGAGGGGACAAATCGAAAAATATGAATGCAGAACTGCAGGATATATATATATATATATATATTATATATATATATATACATACATATATAGGTAAGAAAAAAGCGCTGTTTTGCAGAACTAGTGCTGCTGAATAAGAAAAAATTGGGTTCAAGGCTTTATGAATGTCACAGCAGATAATGGGTAATACTTCATGAAAACTGATTCTTTCAGATCACAGAACTCGCCATTAACCGTAAAAAATTCGCACTTATCTTAAGTAAAATAATGTTTAAGCAAAGAACGCGTAGCCTCATTGAAATAGAGAATCTCTATCTGTCACAGAAATAAAGACATTGTGGTGAAGACAAGTCGGCTGTACGAAGAACAAAACTGGCAGCAGCGTGGACTGAGCTGCTAACTTCACAGAACAAAATTGGCAGGACTTCAAAATAAAATGGAGCAGGCACGAGGTTCGTTAGCAAGGGCACAAACCTAAGTTCTGGTCTCTATTTTGTATTCTGCCCCGGTGTGTGGCTGAAAATCGCAAAACATGGAAGCAATTTTCTAACCTGATGCTCAAATATCGGAGCTCCAAACTATTCTTTCTATTTCTGCCGCACTCGGGCAGCTGACGACCTCTTTTTCCCTAGCGCTGAATTAGGCCTATATGATTTTTTGCATTAGTTTAACTTGAATCCTAGTATAGTTATTGTAATATTATTGCATTTAAATAGATCAACCGTTCGATATTATGACACTTATTTTCACAATAAATGCACCTGAAATTCCTGCTGCTTCTGGTCTGTGCTCCACCAACCTCATGAGAATATGTCTCCTATTGTAGGCTGGAGCAGATGAGAGCGAGCACGAGAAAATTACCTCTAATATTGAATGGGCCGAATACAGAGCAGGTCATGGCACCTGAGAAAAGCCTCACGTTGACGGCATAGAGATCCGCGACTATTTGGAATTTCCATAATGCGAGTGAACCACCGGCAGTCACCGACTTATCAATCGAAGGCACGATGTGGTTTTTTAACCACTTCAATGTTGAAAATTGAAAATTCTATGAAGTAATTAGCTAATAGCAACGTATGTTCCAAAAAGAGGAAGGAGGAAGGCAACATCTATGGAATTAGGAGAACAGGGAATCGACGCATCTTGGTGTCTCCACTCCTTGCGCATAGAAACAGCAAGATATAGAGAACTTCATGAATCAAGGTAAAAGTTGATGAAGTGAGTAACAGGTGGTGAAAAAAGGGCACCAGTGAATTAAAACGAGATGGTCCGTGCCAAAAAAAAAACAATTCCATTTTAACATAAGATAGGCTTACCTTAGTTTCAGCTCGGAAACTCACCTTTCCCCCTGAGGAGAAGCTAATTCCCATAAACACAATAGTCATACCCCACCCGAAATTAATTCGTTCCAGAAGTGGTTTCGTAACGTGATTTTTCTAAATTAGAGTCGCATTTTACATATAAAAGGCCTGATTCGTTTTAGGGCCCCGAATACAACTCCCTAAGCCCTTTAAAAATTATAATAGTACATCAATTTTGTATGAAATGTGCTAAGAGTAAAATAAAATTATTTATTAAACCATTCAAATGCGCTTAATTTTCATCTCTTATTATGAGAAAAAAATCATTTACCAGTGGGGTTGGGCAACTACGCCCAAGATACGTAAGGGCAAGTGAGTAGCATATGTAGGCGAGTGATAGAACTCCGTGACGAACGAGGGTCGAAGGCACACCAATTATTATTATTATTATTATTATTATTATATAGGTCGTTTCACCACCGAAGACGCTACAAAGACGAATTGCGAATTCATCGGTGAATTCGATATTCCCTAGTTCGTCATTTCTGTACATAATGCAAATATCATTCCCATCATCGCCGTGTGGCAGCTTAGTTGTAGTTTTAGGGTATATTACGTTTTATTTTAGTACTGGCATGGTGTGTCGTTCAGCTCGCTTGGACCAAGCAAAAAGACCATCACCACGCGCTGGCTCGCAAGTTAGCTCCTCACACAAGCTATAAAGGTTTGAATATTTTCTATCTAGTTTGCAGGTCCGGTTAGGGTTGAGTTTTATTAGTGGTAGCTGGTACCCCATGCAGGGGTTGCAGCTACCCTCCCACACGTGGCCGAGCGACTTACCCATGAAGGCACACTAAAAGCATCATGGGTATCATGGAGATGCAGCTTCCTCCTAGCCATTGGAAGGCCACGAGAGTGTTGGGTGATAGTCAATGGGAGAGCAACGCTATCGCGACTATTTCAAAACAAAATACAAGATGTTACAAGTGTTTCTACGTTTCAGGAAATAGATTAAAAGATATTACACTGTAGAATAAAATACAAGATGTTACATTACAAAAATTTTTGAGATTTGCCTTTGCGTAACTTGAGTTTTCTTTCGTATTCAGAGACGAAAATTTTACGTAAAGGCGTTTCGTAACTTGGATTATTCGTTCATTGGATCTTTCGTAAGGTGAGGTATGACTGTAGTTGTATTGACTAGGGAGTGTTTAAAATTGACATTGCGTTTTATTTGAGTTGAATAATAAACTTGTTTGACCCACAGCAGTTTACGTACAGAGAAAGCATGTGTCGCGGAAGAAAGGCAGTATAGAAAAAGGACATGAAGTTGTGAAGAGCTCAAGATCACTCAAGGCGTGGTTGCTAGTTTGACTTTTTCCAACACAAAAT
Organism: Morinoia aosen; assembly: GCA_030386875.1. Classification (NCBI taxonomy): domain Eukaryota; kingdom Metazoa; phylum Arthropoda; class Malacostraca; order Amphipoda; family Talitridae; genus Morinoia; species Morinoia aosen. The sequence goes on from CM059563.1 coordinate 14,898,173, forward strand.
TATTCAAGTTGGCCTTTTTGCAGTGAAATTGAACAAGAACATTCCGCATCTAGCAGCATTACGAGGTTGCCCAATAAGGATGTTTTTGACAATGCATCGTCACTGGTATTATTTTTTTCTCACCTTGTATGCACATGCATTGTCAAACCTAGATTACACAACAAAGGGAAAACATTCTTCCAAACTAATCTCTCAATCGTTTGTTTCGACTATTGACATGGGTATTAAGATATCGACTGAGTGTATACCGTTAGTGTGTATATCAACTGAGGATCTTTGTGTTAAGATATAATAAAAACTAATGATACTTTTTTGCATCAACTTTGAAAAAAAAAAATTGTTTTTCTTTTGTTAGAAATTCCGGTGCGCGTCTCTGAGTGACATGCGGGTTGGTACCTGGATTCAGTTCGTTTGGGTGTGCTGTCTGCAAACAGAGGTGACGTCTGTCTTGGTTTGTCTTTCTTCAGGTAGGTTGTTATTGATTATAATCAAGTAATTTTTCCATCCAGTCATGGAAGGAGTGTTGTGCCGGTTTTCCGCATTTCTAGGGGCCCTGCAGCTTCATGTGTCGTGAGCCTATAGGAGGTCCCTCTACCCTCTTCCTTGACCACTTTTTTTTGCTATCTTTTTATTTAAGTGTGCCTGTGATCTTCGTTTCATTTATTATTATTTTTGGGTGTTATTTTGCTATACCATTCAGAGCCTTTAAAATTTGATACTTGAACTTAAAGGCCCGTTGGCCACTCTTAAAGGCCCGTTGGCCACTCTTAAAGGCCGTTGGCCACCCTTAAACAATTGACTTGCGATTGGGAGTTCCTAGACGTGAAAGAAATCCTCGCGATGTCTTGTGTTCTCCCGACCCACGTTAGGTCCCTCTACCCTCTTCCTTGACCACTTTTTTTTGCTATCTTTTTATTTAAGTGTGCCTGTGATCTTCGTTTCATTTATTATTATTTTTGGGTGTTATTTTGCTATACCATTCAGAGCCTTTAAAATTTGATACTTGAACTTAAAGGCCCGTTGGCCACTCTTAAAGGCCCGTTGGCCACTCTTAAAGGCCCGTTGGCCACTCTTAAAGGCCCGTTGGCCACTCTTAAAGGCCCGTTGGCCACTCTTAAAGGCCGTTGGCCACCCTTAAACAATTGACTTGCGATTGGGAGTTCCTAGACGTGAAAGAAATCCTCGCGATTTCTTGTGTTCTCCCGACCCACGTTAGGAAGTGGGATTTTCTTACGGAAAAGATTCTCCTCCTTTTTCTTTATCTTTAAAGAACGGCTCAGAATGGTTACCTTTTACTTATTTTTCCTATTTTTTTCCTCAAATAAACTCTTCTAAAAGAGGCTCTTATCCTCACTCGGGAACAAATTCCCTAGGTGAGAATTGTTGGTGTATCTGATGTATTGTTATATGAAATCTTGGTTGTGGTGATATTTGCTTGTTCGCTTTGAGTTATGTCCTAACGAAAGTGCCTTTGTTTCTTGTCGCCAGTATGCTCCCCCATTGCGCGCCCTGCGGAGAACACCTTTTATTTGAGTGAAACCCTGCTTGCGCCGAACCATCCCTTGCCTTGTGAAGCGGTTATGCGGCAGAGGTTTTCTTGGCTTGTGAGTTCAAAATTGGTGGGTTTGTTTTTGGTGCGATTTGAAAATTTATCCTATTTCATTTAAAAGTTAGGGAGAGACATAAGCGGTTGTGAATTTCATTTCTGTTACGCTACAAATCTCGTCCTTTTCTTTCCTAGCTTCAATCCGTCGGCAGTTTTCCGAGCTGGGTTGCGTCCCTCCAGCGGGAAGTTCGAGCAGTTGGGATGGTCACCGGGAAACATTCCTTTTCCATCTCAGCTGGAATTTTGCCTACTGAAAAGCCGGGAGGTATCCCGGACCCAGTGCTTCATGTGCCTGGTACTACCCCAGTTTAGAACCTGCACTTGCCAATTCACCTTGGACCTAACTACGTCCTTGTTTGGGCGTGATTGAGGAGCACAAGCCGGTCCAAAAGGCGACTGCTTCCTAGAGGAGTTTGTTTCCTCGTGCCTCTATTCTACTTGGAGCGTGCTAAATAAACTTTAAATATTTCAAGAGTGTGTTTTTTCACACTTTTACTTTGTCAGATGTTATCAGCAAAATTTCATTCGCAAAAACGCAAAATTTGATAACTTGGCCAGCCAAAAATTCCCCTTCCGTAACTTCGGTTTCAATTGCAGTCGCCACCTCTAATTCGAATACCGCGGGTATTGACGTGGCAGAAATATAAGAGGATTATTACGCAAAACATACGAGAGCAACAGTTCTAAAAGAGCACTCTGATTGAAGTTTCCACACAATTTGATTGAATTTATACGACTTGAACCGAAAATTTCACGGTAAATGAGGATTTTAGATGCGACTTCAGCATAAAACACTGCATGTAGGATGTCTCGTAAAAAATACACATCGTTTGATGCATGATTTAATAATAACAATCCAACAGCTTACTTTTAACACTCAGAAGATAGTTGAATTCGGCGAAAAAATGTTATCGTGAAAAGAAAGTTTTAAGAAGACGTGGTGTAAATCGGATAAAATTGATCATTCTCGATCCCAGCAAAGGTGATTCTCCTTCTTGGGGAACGGGCGACCTAAACTACGAATTTCTCTGCACTCGACCCATGTCGGAAATGGGTACCGGCTTGACCGGGAGTAACCGTCATTGCGTCCTGGTGTTAGTTACGTATAAGGCATTTGAAAAACCAATGTACATGATGATATGCATCAGGCTTGATTGGAATGAAACATTCTTCCGGCGATTAAGGATCTCTTGTGGAATTCAGAAGTGTGAATCAAAACGGTGCTGTCTACGGGATTGACATTAAAAGGCTGTAAATAATGAGAAACAGCACGTGCGTTACAAAGAAATTGATCACAACGAATCAGAAAGGCGATCGAAGAAATATTTTTCTTAAAACTGCAACAAATGTAGCAGTACTCCTAGCATAGTGCAGAATTCCAAACGTGCATCGATGAACGGCAAATAAGAAAGTCTATGTATCACAACTTTTCCAAATAAAAGTCTAAGATAGAAATACCTCAATGCGCGCGTAGAGCAAACGAGTTAGCTCACTAAAAACAAATGCTACACTTGAAACTGAACACGTATAAAGCTGAGAAAAGCATGATAGTAGATTTGAGGGGGACAATTTAGAATTATAACACAGTGCCACAAAGCTAGAGTGACCCATTTCCGTCTGACGCGAGTCGCTTAAAGTGGCGTGATGCAGACGAGAGAAAGAGAAGACCGGCAATCGTCGCTCCTCTGAATGATTCAAAAGCGATGCTTTCTCCGGAAGGAATGCGCGAGCTATGAATAGATCACCCAATTAGAAAACCTTTCAGCTTCCGCAGTGGGAAAGCTCAGGCAATCCCGAATGGAAATGACTACAGGCACGTTTAATGCGAGTTTTGACAATAGTGACTGCGTGATAGAGGTGAGTCTCATGGTAGATTTGATTCACGTGTACTCAAAAGCTTTCTGTGGTGACTTTCGTGCGACAGTTTGCTAACAGGAGTTCTTCGTAAATGGCAAGGAAAAAATGCGTTATACTTACACGCCTGCTCAAGTGCATTTCACCTTTGGAAAAATCGGAATGAATGAAACATCATCCTAAAGATGTAAATACAATTAAGATCGCATTAACAAACAACTTTAACTTGCCCAGTTTTAATTTAATAAGCACCTACTGTGTGCGTGTGCGCAGAAGTGCGCTGTTCATGTGTGAAACTTTCACTGCTCAGGAAAATGAGCTAATCTTAGCTTGCATAGGTTAACAATGGTGCTCGAGCTATCAAAAGATAAATTCTAGCAGCAGACCTATGAAGTAGAATATTGAAAACAAACTCAATTATATCGATATAAAAAAGGAATAATTTTTGCGTCAAAATAAAACTATCAGGAGCTTAAATCTTATTAACTTTCTTGAAAATAATTTAATTATTTTTTCTTGCGGTGCCAACTTTTTAAGTTAATCAAAACTCGAGGTAAAGTTGTGCGTAATTTCCTCGAATGAAAAAATGAGATATTATTCAGCTACCAGATTGATAAATTATGAATTGAAATAACACCATGAACAAGGAGCAAAAATTAAATGAGGATGAACTTTAAATTAACTGTAAAAATACCATCACCGCCATCGAAGTAAAAAAAAAGAGGCAAATGAAGTCAACGCCAAACTGAACTTAAAACGCACTCGGAAGAGCGAACTCTCCGAGTCTATGGAAAAAAATTGAGACGGTGAAGGCCGAATGATAACTAACTCCTCATGTAGGCACGCTCGTGAAAAGAAATCATTGGGGAAACGGAAAGTCTATTCTCAGCAGTAGAAATAAAACGGTTTAAAAATGGGAACTAAATAAATAGATAAGAGGAGGCCGCAGAAAGTTTGTTCTGGGCAGTAGAAAAAAGTTACGGAAAGGGAACTAAAAGAAAAAAATGCGTCAGCAGAAAGTGTGTTTTGTGTATCAGAAAGAAGAACAGTTGCAAGAAGGGATCGGTCATCCTACCATGCATAAAGGAATACTTCTAATTCTTTGGCAAGGTCCTCCACATGACATTAACCCTTCACTGCATGGTGTGTCGAATATGACACATACCTGATTTTTTGGTGTATAGAAACAATTAGCAGAGAAATGAGCATTTCTACGGCTTGTATCGCAAACGAGACACACTGTCCACGAAATGAACGCGTATGATGCGTGCTAGATGCAACCGGCCTCTAGCAGTAATGCTCAGTTTGGACGCCAACACAGCCGAGTGTGGATGTTGCTGCAGCAGTACCATTATGTTCATAATAGAGCCATATCATGCAATTTATTGGCGAGTAAAAATTTGGGTTTGTGTATAAGTTATATTACTTTGATTCTATGAGGAGAAACATTGAGAATATTTAAAATAATTATATTTTATGCAAAGTTTTTAGTTTGTTTCATATATGGTACAACACGATTTTGCTGTATATTCCAACTCGGGCCAAACTTGTGTCGTAAATGAAACAAACCCATGTATTCTTTCAGTATCACGAATAATTTTAGCTTTATTATATTATTTCTATGTTGTTAAATATTAAAATACATATTCAAAATACATTGGAACTATATTCTGAAAAATTTATTATTATTTTTTATAGTAAAGAATGCACGATAGATGCACAACATTAGCGCATTCGTCTATCCTAAAAATTTTGTCAAAAACTGTCACGCGTTTGCATAAAATGCATCACACAGTAATATTGTATAGAAGCTTAATAAAAAGAAATATTTATTCAGTTTTATTTTCAGAATATTCGAGTTTGAAGCGAATTTTTCACGAGAAACGATCGGGGCCCTCATCTTGGAGGTGGGGGAAGAAACTGACGGACTAGATTTGGATGAAGATTTGAAATTGGAATTGGAATCTATGAGAAAGAAGTTGAAGATCGTTTGGGAGTTGAGCAATCACAGGAACAGTTTGAAAAATCAATAATAGCAACGGAACACAACGATTCCACTCTGATCTCAAATAAACTCGCATTACCATCTATGAAGTAAATCCAACTGCTGTGAAAATTGTAAGCAGTGATTCTAAAAGAAAGAGCTCTCCTGGAAATGTTATTTGGAAGTAAAAATCTCAAGATGCCGAAAAAGCACGTAAAAATCAAGGGACGTTAATGAGCTAACCATAAAAATGAAAAAATTAGGGACTCCTAATGATGGCCGCAAGATTTTATACAGTGAATATTTGATTTCAATAATACTTAAAGAAACACATTCTTTCACTGGTCTGAAGGATCTCATTCATGTGCTGGATATTGATAAGTTTGATGTTCAAGAATGTATAGGGATCTGTGTCATCATACCCTACGCACATGTTCCGTGCGCCTGGGATTATTTGAGCAGCATCATGGGCAACTTATCCAAGAAATAATGTCCCTCAACAGCTTCAAACAGTTTAGGAGCTTTTTATACTTTTCTGATAATTCTAAAACTATTACAAGAGATGATACTTGCACCGAAAAGAAAACGAGGACCCTTTGTTCATGTCCCTGTGAAAAAGTTCACCCTGAAGGATTTCCTCAATTACCTTAGCCAAAAAATGAATGCCACCGCTCTAAAATGCCTGATTCCAAGTTCCAGTCATACATCAGGGTTCCAAATGTCTTGTATATCTTGTCAAATTAAGAAAATTATGTCTCGAAAAATTTCTGTAACATGAAAAACTTGTGTTAGACCTAAAAAGACTTACTGACATGTCACTGGAGAATTATTGAATTGTGTTCTTCTACATTTTGACCTAATTGTGTACTCTAATAGATCTATAAGCGATTAAAAATTTTAAATCAGTCAAGTAACTGATAAATGGAGTTCGTTGTATTTGTTTCATAAGCGACTCATACATCATGCTTCAAGGCTTGATATTCGTGTTGTGTCGTTTATGACACACAATGAAAAATATATAACAGAATGAAAAAAATAATTGCCTAATGATTTGATATGCTAATAAGATGTCTAATAAAGAGTATATGAGCATGTAAAAATTTTTTTCTATTTTCAAAAATAATTCATGCAGTGAAGGGTTAAGAAATTTAAATTTCAGCGTTGAACAGAATTGCAATTAGACAGAACTATGTCCGACAGAAAATTGATGAATAAGGGAACTTTCTCACGTATTCCCATGCAATTTTACATCATTAACACTTTGACTGCAATGTGAGCCACCGGTGATACACGGACAAAATTTTTATAATGTTGCTGATTGACCAGCAGTCATCAGCTCAATTTCCATAAATACTTAATTAAAACTAAATGAAGACACGATCCAGGTGATGTTTGTTATTTTCAACACTGCCTACTACAACAAACTTTAAATTTGAGTCGAATATTGAACTTCAGCTTTACCCGCCGCAGTCAAAGTGTTGAACTTATGCCTCGCTCTTCCTCTCCAGGAAATAGGAAAACTTTGCACCAAAAATGAAGTTCGCTTTAATTGTGGCAAGTCAGGACAAGAAGTTGCTAGCAAAGACGGGCACAAAAGAGGCGAGCTTAATTAAGCCAGCAACCCTGAGCACCTCAAGGAGTAAGAATAGCTTGCGAGGGAACGATGGCGGCGAAGAAGTTAGTGCTAGCGCAAAAGGCGCTTTGAGAAACAAGCTACGATCAGAACGATTTGATTAAATAGTAAGTTGATTCAAGCCTCCCATACCACAATACCACAAGACAAGTATTCCAAAGAGAGAGAAAAGGAAGGTACGCATTAGTATAAAATTAAAAGAACGAGGAATCCGTGTGCTCCAACTCAAGATCGAAAGGGAACGAGGAACCCGTGTGCTCCCACTCAAGATCGAAAGGGAACGAGGAACCCGTGTGCTCCAACTCAAGATCGAAAGGGAACGAGGAACCCGTGTGCTCCCACTCAAGATCGAAAGGGAACGAGGAACCCGTGTGCTCCAACTCAAGATCGAAAGGGAACGAGGAACCCGTGTGCTCCAACTCAAGATCGAAAGGGAACGAGGAATCCGTGTGCTCCCACTCAAGATCGAAAGGGAACGAGGAACCCGTGTGCTCCAACTCAAGATCGAAAGGGAACGAGGAACCCGTGTGCTCCCACTCAAGATCGAAAGGGAACGAGGAACCCGTGTGCTCCAACTCAAGATCGAAAGGGAACGAGGAACCCGTGTGCTCCAACTCAAGATCGAAAGGGAACGAGGAACCCGTGTGCTCCCACTCAAGATCGAAAGGGAACGAGGAACCCGTGTGCTCCCACTCAAGATCGAAAGGGAACGAGGAACCCGTGTGCTCCAACTCAAGATCGAAAGGGAACGAGGAACCCGTGTGCTCCCACTCAAGATCGAAAGGGAACGAGGAATCCGTGTGCTCCCACTCAAGATCGAAAGGGAACGAGGAATCCGTGTGCTCCCACTCAAGATCGAAAGGGAACGAGGAACCCGTGTGCTCCCACTCAAGATCGAAAGGGAACGAGGAACCCGTGTGCTCCAACTCAAGATCGAAAGGGAACGAGGAACCCGTGTGCTCCCACTCAAGATCGAAAGGGAACGAGGAATCCGTGTGCTCCCACTCAAGATCGAAAGGGAACGAGGAATCCGTGTGCTCCCACTCAAGATCGAAAGGGAACGAGGAATCCGTGTGCTCCCACTCAAGTTCGAAAGGGCAGATAAACAGCGAGTTGGAAGGAAGTTGATAAAACAAGATAAAAGTTGAAGAAGAAAGTCAGAGGTGCTGAAAAATAGGATAGCAGTGAACCGAAAAAAGATGGTCCTTTACAAAACCAACAAAAAAATATTCTAGTTCAACCAAAAGAAGGCCTACCTAACTTTCAGGTCGGGCCCTCGCACATTTTCCCCCTGGGAGCGCTAATTCACGTAGATACAATAGTTGTATCTCCCTGAGGGGCCATGTTGTAGCACATCGTTTCACTAATATATGTGGTTTTAGTTAATTTTATTTTGCCTAATTCATTATTGCTTCAGCATGAGTACAAGTGGCCATTGTACAGGAAAGTGAGGAGATAAGTTCAAGACTTTATAGCTTCAACACATTAAAGGTCTCCCGTTATCTATTTTTTTAAAAAAGCGTCCCACTTCAGCTTCAACTCTGATGGATACAATTACGAGTATATGCTCAACTTCTTCCCCTTGAACCCTTGCTCACAAGGATTTATTTCTGTAACAATCACTTGAAAACAATTACTACGCATGGGAGCATGCTGTAGGTAAAATACTCAAGTAATTTGTACATTAATATTTTCTGAAGATTTAAAAAAAATTTCAGTCGCTTTAGACACTAATTCTATAAAAAACAGCCCCTTTTTAATAAAATTTTTTTAGACGAATTTTAGACCGACGTGTTTTAGATTTTCAATACGAACGTATTTATTATCATGAATACCATGAATACGAACGTATTTATTACCAATGTGGGATGAATATAGGTAACTATACAAGGGGTAACTGTAAAATAGTTATTATTATTATTATTATTATTATTATTATTATTATTATTATTATTATTATTATTATTTTTATTATTATTATTATTGTATAAGAAAGTTTTAGCCTCCCTTAACCACGACGAAGATGTTTCAAGAGAGGAAAGAGGAAGGCACCATTTAGTATGGAGTTGAGGGAACGCGGAATCTATGCACAAGGTGCACAGAAACAGTAAGCTAGGAAAGAAGTTCATGAAACAAGAAAAAAGTTGAAGAAGAAAGTTGTAGATGCTGAAAAACAGGACAGCAGTGAACCGAAAATAGATGGTCCGTAACAAGACAAAAACCTATTCTGTTTTCAACATAAAGAAGGCTACCTAACCTTTAGCTCGGGCCCTCACAAAGTTCTCCTGGGAGCGCTAATTCCCATAGATACAATAGTTGTATCCCCCCGAGTGGACTGTAAATAGTGTCAAATGCAATTTTTACACCAACAATGAATTAAAATCAGGCAATATTATTACACAGTAATTGGTAATTTCACACATATTCCAAAAATTAATTGGTAAAATTTCCCTACAAATCCATACATCAGGAACACAGCAATTAAGGATTCTTGTTCCTCTATAAAATACTGTCCACTTGGTATCCCCGACGTTGAGGTGGCGCACAGCATGAGAACTTTCTTTAGGTCATTTTTGCTGAAAAGATCAAATTCTGCGTGTCTGTGCGGTACAGCATCGAACACCTGAGAACTGCACGATGGGTGATGCAGAGCACCGTCACGTGGGAAGTTCGTTTTGCTGAGATTTTTAAACACAATTTTCTCAAGGCGACGTTCGCTCCATCGCTGAAAACATTTTTTGGCGCTCCTTAATTTCCTGCACGGAGCAAAAATATATATTTTTTCATGTTGAATCAAGAGTAATTGTGTCCAAGATGTGCCACTTCGTTCCGTTTCAATTACAAATGGTGCACTTTAACAAAATGCTGCAACGAGTGCTGAAAATTTTCTCCAAGAAATTTTGCCAGGCTCGCGAGGGAAGTGGGCGGAAATGGCAACGATTTATGATATAAAGCACTTTTGCCGACCTGAGGAGACGCTCATGATTTTCTGCGTTCCAGTGTACGTGAAAGAACCTAAAATTTTTGCTTGCCCAACGAAAATGAGGAAGTAACCTTCGTAGGAAAAAGTGATCGGAATTGCGGAGGAAATGGATTGGATTGAAAACAACACCATACATGTAAGTAAGTTTTCAAAATGTCCTGTTTTCGCTCTTTTAAAAACAATTTATTTGCAAATTTGTTTCGTACACACAGAAACTACCATAGCATCATATTTCCGAACACTTATCAAGTGTAAGAGGAATAAAATTTCGCACGCTCATACCTCAAAAGATGCAAAACTAAACAATTTCTAGCCAGCTAGACGAGCTCGAAGCAAAATTGGCGCCTTAAAAATTACCTAACTTCTTTTTTACTACACAAGGAAATTTAAAGTTGGTTTCAGTTTACACAACTTGCAGTGAAATGATCTGTAAAAATAATTTTTACATAAAAAATTTTCAGAAACATCAGCGAAGAATTTTGTAACCACGCATTCATCTTAGAATGTCCAGAATTTTCAGGAAATTACGCAAAAAGCTCATAAATCATAATTTGAAGCTACACATCAAAAATAACCAAATAAAATTTTACGAGTTTTTTTCTGTAGCAACCGGAGAGTTGATGTAGAAATTTAGAATTGTTGTACCGGAGAATTGATGATGTAGAAATTTTTCAAAGCAGGCATATAATAATTATACGGTGAGTTATAAAACTTGAAGCCACACGGACGTCACAAAGGAACGCTTCAGTCGGAACTGTGCCACAAATACATAGATTGGATAAGAGCATGGTAAAACCTGAAATACATGTATAACCTTACCTATACGATGTAGGAAAACTGTAGGCATCAAAAACAGTCGCTGCCATGGATTGATATCTTTTTCAATGACCGTCTATCACGATTTTTCACCTCACAAATTCGTCCGCGTAGCGACTTAGCAAATGTTTTTTCACTTTTCCTGTGTGCAGTTGGAATCTTCGATATGACGCCTTTTGGAACATCGAACACTTTGGATACACTCGTAACGAAAACCTCTATTTGTCTTTGTCCAAATTCACATTATTAAATTCTAATGTATACACAACAACACAGAACGATGTTCTCAAAGCTACTCATGCAACAAATTGAGGCCGTTTTGCAGGTGGTGTAATTGCGCAAATACAACAGCGCGACCTACAGGCTTGGCAAGAACCAACTTTAACGTTCAAACATGCACTTCCCGTAGTTTATCCATATTTTTTTATCTAATCCGAATTCATATGAGATTGTTTTTTGTAATACGTGATTTAACGACTGTAAAAACGGCGTAAAAACAGCAAGTTGATGTCACGACGACGTCAGCACGTCTAAATAGCTCAATGGAAAGTGCAAATACACCAGTTTAGGCTAGGCCAGATAAGGCAAAGTCAGGTTGTTAGTTATTTTGCTCATATTAAGGTTGTGAAAAATCATAAGCAATTCAAGTTTACGACCTTAATTCCTTATGCAGGGCCTCATTCCCCTAAGTCCTCAAATGAGCAATCCACGATAATGTACAAAGATTTCAGAAATTGCAAATTTCTAGGCTTTCGAGAGCGATGTTAGAGAATTAAGGGGCTAAAATTAAACTGTTTATAGTCTGTTTAAACTGATTCGACATGAGCTGAAAGGAACTGTCTAAACCTTATCTGAACCTTATCTGTCTAAACCTTAAATCACGGGAATTCAGTCGAACATGCATTGCAAATTAATTAGTCAAAGTAAATGAGGGACTTGAAAACTTTTATTTCAAACGGCCGCCTCATGCTGCAATGAACGTAACGAAAGCTCTCAAGTGCCGATTTGCGACATATATAAATATGTAACCATTTTAAACTCTACTTGAGTGAATAGTTTAGTTTCACGGCTCAATATTTCAGTAACTTTGGATTGAAAAATTTATTTTCATGTAAACCGAAATCTAAAACTGCCCAATTATGTAAGCAATTAGTTCACGGCACCCTAAACAGTAACTATTATTATTATATAAGAAAGTTTTAGACTTTTAGCCTCTCTTAACAACGTCAAAGATGTTCTAAAAGAGGAAAGAGGAAGGCACCATTTAGTATGGAGTCGAGGGAACGCGGAATCTATGCACAAAGTGCACAGAAACAGTAAGCTAGGAAAGAAGTTCATGAAACAAGAAAAAGTTGAAGAAGAAAGTAGTAGGTACTGAAAATCAGGACAACAGTGAACCGAAAAAAGACGGTCCGTAACAAAACAAAAACCTATTTTATTACAACAAAAAGGAAGCCTACCTAACCTTTAGCTCGGGCCCTCACATGGTTCTCCTCCTAAACAATTACTAATAAGAGATGCAGCAACAAAAGAAACGTGAGCGAAGAATTCAATTTTTATGCTTAGCACACAATAAATATACCTAATTACCTCTCAGAGCAGTAATAGGACAACATGTTTTCCTCAATTTACCGTTGTTTCCCCCTGCATGTTGTTTGAAGGGGACAGTAGTACGTTGAGTATGTTTCTATTTAATGCATGCTGCAATTTACACAATTCCACTCTTTGCTCTAACGACGCGCACTGCACAACGAACGAGCCAGCCATTTGTCCATCAGAACACACGGGCCAACCATTTGTCCATCACAACACAATGCATTGACTGTCGCAAGTAGCATTATTGCTGCTGCAGCAGCAGCAGCAGACAAAATAAGAAGGAACTGCCCGCAGTAGTGCCCTGATGTTGCACGACCAAGAAACCAAGCACAAGACAAAGTAGGCCCTATGGTGCCTGCAGACACCGGGGGATCACGTGTGCTGTAAACAAGATACGCTCAGGCGCTTGGGCATCATTTGAGATGAGCCTGTGAACTACAGAAGCGCCTTACAGATGCTCATGCGTTTGGAAACACGCAATCTGAACGTAGAGCTGTCACAAGCATTAACTATCGCATGGTATGAACCATCGGAGACAGTTTTAGGAACTTACTTGAGCTGCTTTTCAATCAAATGGAAGACATGAATAAAAATAAAGATGCTAGTTGTGAGACAGATCAATGATTGAAAGTAGTACCAGACATCTTCGAGGCTTGCAATATTTACCCCTATTGAGAAAAAGAGAGAAAGGGAAGAGAGGAAAAGGGGAAAAGAAAGAGAAAAAGTGACTAAAAACAGAAAGAAGCAATTGATTATCCTGATTCCCTACAAACGTAAGCAGCCATAAACCAACAATGAGGAACAGTCGCTGTACGCACACCCAGAAAGTTAATGGAAAAAAATGCATGTCAACGGCTGCTATCACTGGCATGAGCTTCAATTCGGTCATTCTAGGTATGGTCTATTGCATAAAATGTTTTAAATGGAACAAACAGAACGGGATCGAAGTTAAGTTCAGGTAAGTGGCTGGGCATCAAGACTCCGGAACGTATACAAGAGGAAATGTAACAAATAATAAATGATAAATAGAACAAATTACCGAGTATCTGTCCACTTTCCATCTGTTTATCCACTTGCTATATTAGTGCTTCGTAGTTTTCTGTGCACTTGGTAAGGTTCCCTGAAAAACTGGAATTTCCAGACTACTTTATCTCCTGTTCTTCATTACACAAGCATAGATGCACAGCATGAATTATTCTCTCTCTGAACGCATTTATTAAAAAAAATATCTTTATTTTACCCATAATTTTACTTGAAATCATTCTCCCAAAACTTGAGCGCCACACACGTATGGCCATTAAATTAACCAATAAATTATATAAATCGGCCAACTATTGCTGGCACTACCTTATGGTGAGAATTAATATAAAGAATAAATATAGCTTTGAGGGCATAATGTCACATATTTCTACCTCTTCGACATGGACGAATCACCTTCAGCAATGTGCTTGTATCATTTACTCAACTTCATTAACCGATGAAATAACAGCTGGGTCGAAATAAACCACAGGGTCGAACAAAAAACAGAGAGAACAGTATCATTGCGGTTATTTTTCGAACAGAACTACAATGGTGCCGGTCCTGCTTCTGGTATCATATGTACGTACTTAATTAGAGGGCCTGCGAGTGAGACAGAGCACAAACTGGAAACGGTAAACCAACGGAAAACGTGTTGCGTTAACAATAATACACTCGGCCTCAAACTTTCAATGGGGAAAGATTTATGGCTGGGAGGTATCTTTGAATTGCACTGTACGCCTACAGTAGGTATGATAGAATCACTTTGTCTACAGCAATTTTTCTACGCAAAAATTTAGGTGTAATAAATATAATCACTCATGAATATGAAACTCGTTTTCAAACTTTTGTTTCAGCATGTTCAGAGGCAGCAATGAAAATATTCTCATGGACGATGAAAAGAAAAATACACTCAAAGCTTCGTGACTGTCTGGAGGCATTTTGCCAGATGCAGACCATTTTGTGCCCACGGAAATTCTAGGAACGTTGTTAAAGGCATTTTGTGAATACGGAGGCATTTTGTGACAGTCTAGTGACTGCATTAGACTACAAAGTGCGCAGGACAATTGCCGCTTGAATCTTTCCTCCATTTCACTATCTCCAATCTATTAATTCTATTTTATTCTTTGCAAGCACTTGCGCTAGAGAGACGAGATGATATGGCAAATTAAACGACACGTAATAATCGCCACTGGATCAACCGAACGCAGTGACTTACATATTATGGACCCTGAATGTTGGAAAAATTTTTGTACCCAAAGTAAGCGAGCGCCTAAAAATTTCTCGTGACGCTCCCAGCGGTGTACGAAGACAAAGAAGATTTAGCAGATGTACAGCCACTATGAGAACACAACAATTCAAAATGATCGTTGGAAATAAACGACATTGCAACAGAACTTAAGGAGCCATAGTGGTTTTTGAGACTTGCTGCGCTTGAGAACATCCGCCACAAGTCGTAAGTACGTGCTCGTGTATGCAAATGCGAGAGAAGTCGATTTACTTATCATATGAAAGCCGCTTTATCCATGTGAAGCTGCCATCCCTTAACATTACATGAACATTAATCCCACGACATTAACTTTACGGCTAATAACATTGCGAAACCGAGGGAATTTAATAAGCGTAAATTTCTTAATATTGCACTACAAGTGGTCGCCAAGCGCGCAAAATTTCCGTCCACTGAGTTATTCTCATAGAGGCAATAGTAAGCAGACACCAAATGACATCCGCGCAGTAACGCAACTTCTCAGGAGGCTGCGTTTGTCGAGGCAATAACCGAGATAACCCAACAATTTGTTGCGGACATGTAAATTTCGGCCTCGTGCTCTGGCCCTTTCAGAGACTGAATACGTTTTTAATTCACAGAGCACGCATATTTAATAGAAATTAGTAAAACTTGCAGCGCGAAATTTTCAAAAGTTACATTTATTCACATCTGTGCTGGAGTCATTATAATCGATTAAAAATCGTAGTCGCGAATACGCCTGCCACCCTCTATTTCGACGCAGGCGACAATGCAAACTTGAATTTTTTCGTAATTCTAACGTTGATAGAATAAAAATTTAAAGGGAAGTTGGCCCTAATAAAAATAATAAAAAACTTTTCTGGCAATCATATACAAGGAAACCTAAAACTGAGGGGAATTTAGAAAGAAAATGTTTTTCAATTGAAGGAAAACGATAAGCGTAACGAGCAACACAAATTCTAATCTATTTATAAGAAATTGACCCCGAAGTTACTCTAAAGGTACACTAAAAATGTCGGTAACTCAAACTCCCATGAAGTCACGGCCGAATTTTACTTCACTGGCTGCACACGATACCGTAAAATCACATGGCTTATTTGAAAATTAGACAATTAGATTTAATAATTTAGTTCAAGCCTCCTTAGTTCCAAAAACACAATCCAAAGAGAGGAAGGATAAAGGTACTCTTTGGTATGAAGTTAAGGGAACGCGGAATTTATGCACAAGGTGTGTTTTCACAAAAGATACCATGCACATAGAAACTAAGTTTGAATTTAAGTTTATGAAACAAGATAAACATTAAAGAAAAAAGTGTGAGGGGCTGAAAAACAGGACAACAGTGAACCAGAAAAGATGTTCCTTAACAGAACAAAAGACGTATTCTATTCTGAAGAAAAGAAAGATCTACTGAACTATCGAAAAGTCCCACGATGTGAGTTTACTCAATCCAGGCGTGCGTCACGCGTAAATGATGCGCCTTTCGATATCTGAAAGAGCGTGCCAATATTTAACAAAAACTGGAATCTTCACTGGATTTTTGAGTGGCCGATCCTGAATGTTCAATTAATTTTCCCCCTTGCCTAACGAACGCTTTAAACAAGCAACTTTTTAAATGGTCGTCAGGTTTCCCTAGGCATCTTACACTAGCCGGCAAATGCTCATCATATCTCTCAATGTTTTCTAATTTTTCTGGTAGTGGGATGGTACAATCGAAAACGTAACAGTGTGACGCAACACGTACTTCACGTTTTACATTGAGTCCATATTTTCGAACACTTCACGCCGTTGAATAAGTAAAACTCAATACTCAAATTTTGAGAGAGAAAGCTCAAATCTGTGACTTTTGAACTGAAAAATAGCATGTAATGTAGCAAAATCGACAAAAACTTTGCTAGTTCACTGAGGTAATAACGTAAATTATTTGAAAATTTGGTTTCAGGTGCATGAATAGATGCCATCCAAAGAAGGAATCTCAGTAACGCAAGGACGAGGCACGAAGCAGCAGCTCATTTTCACCCTCATAAGCGACTTGGACCACAGGGATGCATCCATTGAAAAAAAAAAAACAGCCGTGGAAGTTAGGGCTGAGAGTGGAGCGCTCGAGCACGCTGTGTACGCCAGGGGAGTTGTGCTAATTACAACCAAGTCGTGAAGACTAATGTTACGACTCCAGGGAGAGCATTCCCCTACGAATTTCAGCTCAAGAGCTCCCAAATTTCAGCCGGAGTGCTGGAGCTTAATTCCAATATAAATAAAGAATGCACAATCAGAAATGTTTTGCTTGATTCTGCTTTTTTGCTGACGAAACTCGAACTATGCTACTTCTTCGCTTACGAAGCTCAAGCTATGCAAAGTTCCTCACTCGTATTATCGCGAAACTGCATTTGTGTCATCACGTTGACGATGTTTGCGCGATTGCTGCGGTTATTTAGGTTAGTTTGTGAGTAGCAGAGTTGAAAAACCGACTTCATTGCTTGAAGACGTTTCAACCTTCCTAAAATGTGTGAAAAATGTAATAGCACGATGGTACTTGACATCGTATGCTAAAATCTATTCTGAGGAAAAGGCAATGAAATAATTTCAATTATTTCCCGTACGCAAATTAGAAATTTATCCTGTGGTACTCAGATGTCTCAAGACGTAGTCAACGTGTCAACCAGTAAAATGTAGAATTAAGTAACTGATCTCGCTAAATTGAAGCAATGAATAATCTCGCTTAGTTTCAGAATACGAGATGTAAGCAAACATCTGCGCTCGCACAGCTGCACGCATTGCGGCTACCAGGAGTGAACATCACCTTGACCTCGAGTACATTTTTGTAAGGTAACTACACCACGCTAATAACAGCGTATAGGATTATAAAACCATAAAATTCTTGTACCACTTGTTTTGCAAATAATTTATTGGCTATAGGAGGCAATTTTATCTTCGTCTCATCAATCGAACTTGGTAAATTTCCGGACAACTTCTCAGTAGCTTAACTCACAGGCACGCCTGAGACATAACTTTGTCTCTAGGGGTGGCCAAATGCAAAACTCAAACATTGAAACGAATTTAAACAATTTAATTACAGAAAGCAACGGTAGACTGTTTTTTAAGTCTAGAACAATGGACACAATTGAGTATACCAACTTGTGGGCCGAAAAACCGCATATTTCACTCTCAAGTGACTGTGCCAAAGCGTACCACATCTTGAGATAAAAGATTTCGATTCCATAATGATGATTCAACAATAAATACGCGTCAACAGAGATGAAACTAAAGAGAGGGAAGCCTACTTAGTGTTCTCTGGTTTTCGATTGGTTTTGATTAATTTTCGTGTCAGTCAAGTTGACAGTTGTTACAGTTCAGGCTGAGACGTCTTCGAAGTTCGTCAGTTCTAGATCTGTCCGGAAATCCTGGCTTAAGCCTTTGATCAATCAAGGCTCAGGAAACGGTTCTCGAACTGGCTGATCAAAAGAGCATCAAATTCGCCGTCGCTCAAATCTGCTTCAGCGGATGGAGTGTCTTTGAAGAAAGGGAAATTCGTTCACAAAAAATCCCACATTGATGGGTATTCAATATTCCTTTTCTATAGCCGCAATAACAAGATAAAAAGGCGAATTCAAGCCTTTTGTCCTATGAAATATTCCTTAACGAATCTCATTCGGAACTCTCAAGTGCTACTCTGCCGTTTCCTGCAAAAGTTTTTGGAGTTCCCAATTGAGGTTAGTTGATTTCAAAACATGAAATCTGGAACCATTTTCAAACCTTTTCTCTTTCAGCTTCTAGAAAGGATTTCTGGTACGTTGTGTTATAATTAGAGAAACTTTTACCCCAATCAAGTTGATACTGATCACAGCGTACATTAGCTTCTCAAATGCATTGGAATTAATATGAAGACACACCGACAGTTACCTCACGTTAAGCCACCGCCTATTTCTCCCACCTGGATCAAGTAGAGCATTGTGAATAATTTCTAGCTTTTCCAAGCGAGAAGAAACACGAGGCTCTCAATGCGGAGTCCCGGAACCTCTAGGACATAGCGACCAATAAGAACGCAGGAACATAATGAACATTTAAGCCATGCATCCTACACACAGCGACCACTAAATTATTTGGTTTAATAGCTCACACTAACTCTTCAAAGGAGGCTTTATGACAAAAAAAAAAACATCCACTGGCTGTCGAAAAAATCTCCAAAACGTTTACATTCTTCGCTATGTAATTTCAAATTGCGGATCATTTTTCATTTCTACAATAGCAACCAAGGCATGCATTAGAAACTACACTGAGTACTCTCATGTATTTTTATTAGACGCCATAAAGTAGATTACCCACAAAAAGGGTGTTCCAAAAAAAGAAAAAGGGAGGCACTATTCAGGATAAAATTAAGCGAAACGAGGAATCAATGCACAAGGTATGTCTTACACTCTGCGCATGGAAACAGCAAGGCAGGATAAAATTTTAGGAAACAACTTAAAAATTGAAGAACAAAGTAACTGGTGCTGGAAAACGGACAGCAGTGACTCGAAAAAAACTTGCTGTTAAGAACTAAAAACCCATCATAAGTAAAAGGAGGGCCGAATTAAGCTCCAATTAGGGACCTCACATATTCGTCCTGGGAGCGCTAATTTGCAACGCTAATTTGATAAGGCGATAGCAAGATTTTAAAATAAGATAATTCGAAGGTTTCGATTTAATACACTGCCTGTAAAAATGTCACTCGATATCAGTACATAAAATAAAATTTTCCTGAAATTAATAATCATCTTGTGCTATATACGATAAATAAAGGTTGAGTAATACGTATGCGATTAGATAATTACATTACCAGTTAGTTTCAGCCTCCTTTACTACAGGGAAGAAGTTCAACGAGAAGGATGAAGGCAGTATTTAGTATGGAGTTAAGGGAATGTGGAATCTGAGGAGCACAAGGTGTGTACTTGCAAAAGATCCCCGTTACATACAAATAGTAAGTTGAAATGGAAGGTAATGAAACAAGACAAAATTTGAAGAAAAGAGTGAGAAGTGCTGAAAAACAGAACAGCGGTGTACCAAATAGAAGGGTCCGTTGAGAAAACAAAGACCTATTCTACTTCAACAAATAGAACGCTTACCCAATTTTCGGCTTATAAAGATGCAATATTTGTCATTGAAGAGAAACTATTTGTAAACTCGTATTGTTTTAAACAAAGGCCAAGTGTGTCCATACAATTCTACGAGTATAAACAAACAAAAACTGTCACTCATAATCCATTCATCAACAACGCTTAAAAATCCGAGGGTTTACTCAGTATAAAGACAGATTTCATTGATGACATTATACAATTGAGATTAAAAGAATAGTTGTAAAATTCAGACCTGATACCAAAATAAAGCTCGCCAAAACGAAAAAAATATGTTACAAAATCAGTAACTCCAGAGCGCAGCTCGATCTTTTCAACTTCAATCGAAAATAAGAGACGAAAATTCCGCCAATAGCTGCGTAGTGGCAACAAACAAAATGAACATCAATGGAGTCCGAGTTTATCGTCGCGAGATCGTAAACTATCGTCGCTGTAAGCTCATGATCGAACTTACAACAACGTAAAATCAAATGGCAGAGGGCGCAGCTCCGGCTGTGTGACTGCACCAAACCACACACACTGCGACGTCTCAAAAACTGCGTCGTCTCAAACACTGCGTCGCATCTAACACCGCACCGCACCAAGAACTGCGTCGCATCAAACACTGCGTCGTACCAAGCACTGCGTCGCATCAAACACCGCACCGCACCAAGAACTGCGTCGCATCAAACACCGCACCGCACTAAGAACTGCGTCGCGTCAAACACTGCATCGCACCAAGCACCGCGTCGCACCAAATGCCGTATGGCGTCAAATAAAATGTCACGCAAAACACAGTGCCAAGCACAGAAGTGTTGTGCCTTACATTGTAGTGTGGTAACGAATTGTGTAGTGTTGTGAGGACCAAGGTTAGGAAAACGCTGGAGAACTGGGACGTTTACTGGTAGCGATGTTGTTACAGGATGGGATGCGGACCAAATGCGCGGGGCCTGAGGGGCTAACCGCTTATAAAGCCTCTGAGGCGTACAGGGAAAAGGGACATATGTGTGCGTGCCACAGTCCCCACAGTCCAAAAAAACACAACACTATAGAACTGTTTAAAACAATAATGCAAAACAAAAAGTGTTAAGCAGAACAACGCGAAGCAAAAAGTATACGGGCGGCTGAAGCGATATAACAAAAATGCCCTTTTCTTGAAAATTTAAAAATAAAATACTCGGTACAACACCATTACACAATACATGGTTCGTACTAGACAAACAACGTAAGTAGCCACACAGTTGTATAAACGCTAGTTTTAACTCCCAAAGAAAATATAATTACTGATTTTACCACGCAGATAGAAACTGGAACCAACACAGTAGTATTAGTTAGCGCTTAAAAAATAAGTAAAACGCCAATTAGGAACAACTACAGAAATATAAACGCAAAAAGATGCCAATAATAATAATACGCCAATTTCCATTAACACAAAAACGACCTGCATTTGCAATAACAATTCATTCTCTTACATCGAATATTTGACGGTTAGTAGACGAAAAATAAATTATTTATTAACATAGCAGAAATTGCATCAAGAAACTTAGGAACCGCAAAATATTGTGAAACATGGAAAATGTTATTACCACATTTATTTATCAGGCGGGGCCTGAGGGGCTAACCGCTTATAAAGCCTCTGAGGCGTACAGGGAAAAGGACATATGTGTGCGTGCGCGCACAGTGTCAAAATTTATGATGTGGTAAACAATTGCGTTGCGCCGTACATATTAATGTTGTAAACATTTCCGTTGTGCCTAACATAGTAATGTGGTAAAGAATAGTGTCGTGCCAAACATTGTGTCGTGCCAAACATTGTGTCGTGCCAAACATTGTGTCGTGTCAAATAGTGTTTCGGGCCCTATTCTAGAAATATTGTATTGAACGGAAAACATTCCTTGCACCCAAAAATACTTAAAGGAATAAATTGTTATGGTACAAAAAAGCGAGTAGTTAAGTGTTTTCATTGACGTTGGATAAAAGCGTTTCCATTCTGTAGGTGTTGATCCTAGATATTTTCAATATCTAGATGTTGGAGCTAAGCGCTTCCATTGTGTAGATGCTGATCCTAGATATTTACAACATCCAGGTGTTGGAGCTAAGCATTTCCATTGTGTAGATTCTGATCCTAGATATTTACAACATTTAGGTGTTAGATATGTTAACATTGTGTAGATGCTGATCCTAGATATTTACAATATCCAGGTGTTGGAGCTAAGCATTTCCATTGTGTAGATGCATGTAGTATCTCGATATAGGCCTCGGAGCCGGATGTCCTTATCACACTTGGTTTGGGATATCGCGGTCACCGGCGGAAGTGTCATAAACGCAACCGACGGAAGCCGCCTTTGTTGTGCATTTACCGGAATGGCTTTGTTTAACTTCCGGGAGCACTTTAGTCTTAAGGAATGGCTGTACCTTTTTGAGTCAGTACAAGACTTGAAGTCCTTCTGTGCGTTTCATTTCCTTCAGCCTGGTATTCGGCTAGGCGAGTTGAAGTTAAAGCTTCTGCTTAAGTAAACCTAATGTCGTACTGAAAATAGCGACATTACAATGCTGATCCTAGATAATTGCACCATCCAGGTGTTGAATTTAAGTGTTTACATCTCCAAGGAGGAGGCTCTAGATGTTTACGTAATGAAAAGAGAGGCTCACTTTAACGTGAGACAATCGAGCAGCGAAGTGTTAATACTGGATTAGCTAGATGTTTGCAGTTCCTCAACCATATTTGGTACACATGGCCTTCAGAAATCGATGTGAAACCAAAGTTAGCCAAAGTGCTACTGGAGTTAGTCAGGCTCCACTCAAGCAACAGCTTCTCGGCGCCCAACTTTGACAACTTGTGTTCGCAGACAATGCCTCGGTTAAGGGAACTGAAGTGCGTCAGTATTCTCACCAAGGCTTTCGTGACTCTTGTAAAATGAATGCACTCTGAAATACCGCAACGTCATGCAAGGCTGAGTCTGATCATTATTATCTTACTTGAAGCTTTAACTTCAGATCATTTGGAGTCTCGCTTCCCGAAGTTAAGTACTGAAGAGTGTGTTGAAATCCACCCACAGATGTTGCTATGTATCGCAGTTCCTAATGTTACAATTGTAGCCAAAATTCTGACGCGTGATTAGATATGTGTTTTAGGGAAGCACTCCAAGAGCAATTCAGTAGTAAAAAAGATACCCGTTTCTTTTGTTTGCGATCCTGAAGGCATCCCATTACGGAGCACTTCAAACTTGCCAAATTGGTTCGCAGCCGGGAACTTAAAAAGAAAATGGTATTGAATTTGACAGGGCGGTTGGGGCCTTGAGAGGAAAGAGAGCTCGAAGACACAAAGGAATAGAAAAATGCTCGAGACAATAATCCGCACGATGGGACAACGCTATTCGCTAGCGTTGCGCTTCAACACACTCACAATGCTGAACCGCGACACCTATCAACATGCAATGCAGGAATTTTAATCCATCTGCAACACCTGAGAGAAAGGTTCAATTACTGAGGCTTATTAAATCAAAAAGGTAGTATATACGATAATGATTAACTGTCGTGTACCTTAGTTGAACATGGGGAGTTGTACAGGATTTTAAGCGTAAACGTTGCATCAATGAGATCTGAATGTAGCCGCCTCGCTTTTGCGATAAAACACTAGTGTCCAATCCTATTTTTGGTATTTTTTCTCGAATGCGTACAGCGAGGATGACGTACAAGTTAGTTTAAGCCTCCCAAACTACAAAAAAGTGCCCCCAAAAGAGGAAAAAGGAAAATTTATTTTGTACGGAATTGAGGGGACCGAAAATTAGGCTCAAGATGCCTTCACACCCTGCGTATAGGTACAGCAAGAACAAAAGAAGTTTATGAAACTGAATAGAAGTAAAAATATTGATAGGGGCACGAAAAGAGCAGCTGAACCGTAAAAATTAAAGATAAGCCGTAAAAATTAAAGAAAAGCGGTAAAAAAACGCTTACCTCTACTGTACCATTACAGAGCGGCCTACCTAAATTTTAATTCAGTATCCTACATCTTCCCTCATGGAGCGATATTTCTTACAGACATGATAGTTGTATTCACTGAGGGGACTTACAGTCAAGCAAATTCATGTCGTGAAAAATGCTGTAAATTTGCAGAACATAAAAATGTGAAATAGCGCAGAACATAAAATCAATGACACTGCTGATACCTCAATGGTATTTCTCGAGAAATAAAAAAGCCCAATCGATAAAACATATTCGTAAATTACCCGAACATATCCATTCGTAAGTGATACACTCATACCCTAGATGTACATTTTTAAACGTTTCTTATCCCCGACTGTGGTCAAAAAATGTCTGTTTCCCAACCTCGTAATTAGCAAATGAATATATGCCAACAATAACCGTCGTTGACCAATAACCGATGTTATTAAACTGTTGTTAACCAAGTTGTAGACACTCAGAGTAACGTAACACATGATAAGCAACATGTACGCCCCACACAGCACAAACACGACAACCATTCTTGCAGCCCGGCAACTCACAGCCGCCTCTAGAGTAAACTAGAGTGAAAATCCCCTCACTAAGGGAGCCCTGAGACAGTCTCCCACGACGCCCAGGCACTCCAAAAGCGGGACGCAAGTTGTGCAATATGGAGCAGAGCTGGTGAGCTACGGCCGCCATCACAGCAGGAATTATGATGCTTAGCATTAGTTTATTGCCTGCATTTCAGGCTTGGCTTACGCATTATGCAGCAGCAGCCTCTGACGGCTCCAACTTGCGTGTTGGAGCACACAATTGATGTGAGCAGGCTGGTGAGCAAACATGAATTGATGTGCATTGGCGGCATGCGGGCACACAACACATCAGTGCAGGCCAGCATGCGGGTACACAACACATCAGTGCAGGCCAGCATGCGGGCACACAACACATCAGTGCAGGCCAGCATGCGGGCACACAACACATCAGTGCAGGCCAGCATGCGGGCACACAACACATCAGTGCAGGCCAGCATGCAGGAATACAACACATCAGTGCAGGCCAGCATGCGGGTACACAACACATCAGTGCAGGCCAGCATGCGGGCACACAACACATCAGTGCAGGCCAGCATGCGGGCACACAACACATCAGTGCAGGCCAGCATGCAGGAATACAACATATCAGTGCAGGCCAGCATGCGGGTACACAACACATCAGTGCAGGCCAGCATGCGGGCACACAACACATCAGTGCAGGCCAGCATGCGGGCACACAACACATCAGTGCAGGCCAGCATGCAGGCACGCAACACATCAGTGCAGGCCGGCATGCGGGCACACAACACATCAGTGCAGGCCAGCATGCAGGAATACAACACATCAGTGCAGGCCAGCATGCGGGCACACAACACATCAGTGCAGGCCAGCATGCGGGCACACAACATATCAGTGCAGGCCAGCATGCGGGCACACAACACATCAGTGCAGGCCGGCATGCGGGCACACAACACATCAGTGCAGGCCAGCATGCAGGAATACAACACATCAGTGCAGGCCAGCATGCGGGCACACAACACATCAGTGCAGGCCGGCATGCGAGCACACAACACATCAGTGCAGGCCGGCATGCGAGCACACAACACATCAGTGCAGGCCAGCATGCGGGCACACAACACATCAGTGCAGGCCAGCATGCGGGCACACAACACATCATTGCAGGCCAGCATGCGAGCACACAACACATCAGTGCAGGCCAGCATGCGAGCACACAACACATCAGTGCAGGCCAGCATGCGGGCACACAACACATCAGTGCAGTCCAGCATGCGAGCACACAACACATCAGTGCAGGCCAGCATGCGAGCACACAACACACCAGTGCAGGCCAGCATGCGAGCACACAACACATCAGTGCAGGCCAGCATGCGAGCACACAACACATCATTGCAGGCCAGCATGCGGGCACACAACACATCAGTGCAGGCCAGCATGCGAGCACACAACACATCAGTGCAGGCCAACATGCGAGCACACAACACATCAGTGCAGGCCAGCATGCGGGCACACAACACATCAGTGCAGGCCAGCATGCGAGCACACAACACATCAGTGCAGGCCAGCATGCGGGCACACAACACATCAGTGCAGGCCAGCATGCGAGCACACAACACATCAGTGCAGGCCAGCATGCGAGCACACAACACACCAGTGCAGGCCAGCATGCGAGCACACAACACATCAGTGCAGGCCAGCATGCGAGCACACAACACATCATTGCAGGCCAGCATGCGGGCACACAACACATCAGTGCAGGCCGGCATGCGAGCACACAACACATCAGTGCAGGCCGGCATGCGAGCACACAACACATCAGTGCAGGCCAGCATGCGAGCACACAACACATCAGTGCAGGCCAGCATGCGGGCACACAACACATCAGTGCAGGCCAGCATGCGAGCACACAACACATCAGTGCAGGCCAGCATGCGGGCACACAACACATCAGTGCAGGCCAGCATGCGAGCACACAACACATCAGTGCAGGCCAGCATGCGAGCACACAACACATCAGTGCAGGCCAGCATGCGGGCACACAACACATCAGTGCAGGCCAGCATGCGAGCACACAACACATCAGTGCAGGCCAGCATGCGAGCACACAACACATCAGTGCAGGCCAGCATGCGAGCACACAACACATCAGTGCAGGCCAGCATGCGGGCACACAACACATCAGTGCAGGCCAGCATGCGAGCACACAACACATCAGTGCAGGCCAGCATGCGAGCACACAACACATCAGTGCAGGCCAGCATGCGGGCACACAACACATCAGTGCAGGCCAGCATGCGAGCACACAACACATCAGTGCAGGCCGGCATGCGCGTCACAACAGGTCTCAGCCATCAGGGAACACAGCTCAGTAATCCCTCACACTACCGCTACCACCATCCTCGGACTGTATCGGAGCAGGTCCAGGGCATTGATGTAAGTGGCCGCGGCTCTTAACTGGATGAGTTACAAGAGGCAGCGTGAGGAGCTCTGTTGTGTCGGTTTCATTGGCAAATTTTGGATGTTGATTACTTGTTTAATGGACTGGAAACGTAGCATAATTTGAGCATGTTCGTTAGTTGTGTCTCTAAAAGTTTGCACGTATTTACTACGTTAAATGAGAAGCAATTACCAGTTTTAAAGATTTCAATAGAGCTTTGAGTAGACAAATTTTTAAAGTATCCGTGCGATTTTCCCACCTAGCTAGGACGCACCAGCAAAAATTAAACTACACTCACGAATTTTATGCTCAAGGTGTAGCAACGTTTGTTCATTTGAAGAATTTTCTTAAGGTAGAAATTTAAGCACAAAAAATAATTCATTTCCAAGATTGCCTTTTTTAACAGACCGTGCATTGATAGTGGTGTTTTCTTCATTATTCAGAAATAAAAGGTAAATAAACTTTGAGCGCAAGGGTTGAGAAGGGAGAGTTAAAATATCACATAATGAAGCGCACCATTTGAACTGCTAGCATTTGGTGTATAACTTTCCACGTGAGTAAGCTGTAAAAACCTTAACTGATTGGTTCACCACAACATGTGATGGGGGTAGGGCTTGTATAATTTTTTTGAAAAACATTTCAAGTATATCCAGCATATGTTAATACAGGCACACTGCACTATGAAAAACAGATGTGTCCCGCACATGTGTCCCGTATCAATTGACCAGTAAGTTCAGGCATACATACGAATTCATTATTTTGAATTTTTACCATAAGACTGTATAAATAATGTGTAATAAAATTAATTTTCGCTGGTCTCACGCGTGACACAACGTGTTTTCTGACCTAAAATCAGCGAACTTCAAAGTTTAAAGCTCAAAATTAACTGAGGCAATTTAGTAAAACTCTCATCTTCGCAGCAAGCTTAATTTAATTACCTAATATCAATTAGAACAGCTCATGAAGTGGAACAGGGGTTCCATCATTTTCTTCGCTGTCCGCAATCATTTGATGGAAAAAAATGCTCAATAAAACTAAACATAATTAACGAAACAGACAAAAAAATAGATACGCATTAAAAGTTGAAAATATATGTTAAGCGAATTGCAGTCCACCAAACTCTACTCACTACAGTTCAAATTCGCGGATGTGAATCTATTGTGTTATTCTGAGGTCACATCGCTCTCAGAGTCCACGACCCTGGAATAAAATTTACCCCATAAGTAGGCTTGAAACTGACAACATGCTCTCACATTGCTAGATAAATTTAAAATAAATACAGAAAAATGAACAACGGAAGCTAATTAGAAAATCAAATGCAATATCGTTCGTAAACCTCATTCTTTGACTTGAATAGGCAGGATTAATTTCTAACCATAAAGATATCATTAAAAATGGAACATCCGGCAGAGAAACGCACTGACCGGAATGGACAAGTGTATTATTATTATACAAGTTTTAGCCTCCCTTAAACCACGACAAAGATGTTCTAAGAGAGGAAAGAGGAAGGCACCATTTAGTATGGAGTTGAGGGAACGCGGAATTTATGCACAAGGTGCGCAGAAACAGTAAGTTGAGAAAGAAGTTCATGAAATAAGAAAAAAGTTTGAGAAGAAAGTAGTAGGTGCGGAGAAAACAGGACAGCAGTGAATCGAAAAAAAGATGGTCCGTAACAAAACAAAAACCAATTTTATTACAACAAAAAGGAAGCCTACCTAACCTTTATGTCGGGCCCTCACATGGCTCCCCTGGGAGCGCTAATTCCCATGGATACAATAGTTGTATCCCCCTGAGGGGATGGACAAGTGTAATAACTATCAGTTTTATATCAGCATATTTGTATTATATGACGCATCAGTTATAAGTAAGAAACCTTTAAGTATACTACGTTACTTGTCATAGCTTAGAGCAGAATTTGTTGATCTCCTGATAGGCTGCTGTAAATGCCTCATAGCTTATTTAGCCCACACGGGTAACTTTGTGACTGTTAGATATAATGCAAACTAGTGTATGCGGCCCGTCAAAATTGACGGGATTCGATATTTTCCATAAATAAATCTTTCAGATGGGGATGACAAACAAATATATCCACCCTAATAGTACTTGCGTTTCATGCGTTTAAAATATTCTTGTACTTGTGCTCTGGTTCAACTTGTATCACAGGTACGATCATTGAGAATATTTAAGAGCGTCACAGGGCGACGGACTAACCAACCCACTAACCAAGCATTAACTGCATATTCTTATATAGTGGATTCTTGCATCTTACTTGTAACAATTCACATGTTTGAGGTATAAGAATCTTTTAATTTTCTCAAAATCTGCTTCGATATTCATCCGTGTGAATTATATCTCCTGTACACAGAAAATTTAATAGTAATCAGATGTTTGAACTTCCACACCAATGAGCTAATGTGGTGAAGATTAGTACCAACATGAAAAGTTGTCACTGGGTAAGTAAAGAGCGGTACAAACTGGCACAAAGGTTGAAATCTAAACTGGCAAGCTTGTCTGGTAAGCAAAAGCGTTGAGCGCAAAAATGAACGCTTCAGAAGAGGCTGACAAGAAACAGCAGAGCAGGAGCGAAAGCAATGAATTCTCCAGAAGATCGACCTCCAGATGGCCTGCAGCCGAAGCTGATAAGGTTCCCATCTTTTTAGGACATCGAGACCAATTAATTTCACTCTCCAAAATTGAATGGAGTTTTTCGTCGAAAATATTGCCGCCATAACCGTACATCTGAATCGAAATATCCCATAAAGTCAGACCGCTGCAATAAGCTTGGTCGTTTAGAGCTGTCGAAAAATTATTGGATTAAAATATTTTGCTAACAATATTAAATAGCGACGAAGTATATGGTCAAAATCGAGCATCGTTTGAGAACGTTCAAACGAACATGACGAACTTCTTTGTATGAAGTATGACGAACTTCTTTGACTTGCGGGGAAAAGAATCTCGAGAAAAAATTATCAGGACTCTGAAATGTATGTACTAAGTATACAGGATGATATTTTTTAATTTCAGAGCCAGATAGCGCTGCAAACAAGGGTTGATACACTGTCTCAAATGTAATATTCTATAACTTGATAGAGCATGTGTCACAGATGTGTGATGAGTTTTTTTTTCTCGACATGAAAAAGTCTTGCATCTGATAGAGACTGGGAACAAAAGTTTGATCTACCTCAAGAACTCACAACGCCAAAAGTCAAGGGTAGACCGTCCACATCAACCCCTGAACCTCATCGCTTCAGACTGAAAACAGTGTTGTACGTTTGGCGGGATCAGAAGGTTGCGACGTAACAATAGCGAAAGAAAGCAAGGGAAACCGTGTATGCCGTTCGTTGCTGTCACCGACTGATCAATTTGAATCATGCATTGATCAAAAAGCGTCCAGACTGGGCTAGAAGACACTGAAAAAGGATTTTATCACGTTAACCGTCGTGTGAGCCACCGGTAGCACACACACACACACACACACACAGAGGGAATTTCCGTGCTGCCCGACCAATAGTCATGAACGCAATTTCTAGAGTTAAATTAGGCTCGATCCAGTTAATGTTTGATATTTTCAAAATTGCTTACTACTTCTGACTTTAAATTTGAGTTGAACATTGAACTTTAGTTTAAGCCATAGCGGTTAGCGTAAGATCTCGAGACATTTCTGCGCTTGGTTGGAAACTCATGACCCACTAGCCATAGTCACCAGATTTAACTTTTCCCAACACTTCTTATTTTCATCGATGTCTCACGCGGCTCAACAGTAACGCTTCAATAATTACGAAGGTGTCGAAAAATGGCTAGCAGACTGGATCCAATCAAAATGTAAACGATTTTTCCGGAAGGGCTTCCGTAATTTGAAAGCCGGACCAGCGAAGTTTGTAGCTAGTAATGGTGCCTTAAATGAAGTATTTTTTACTTGCTTCCAAGGTAAATTTATTTTCTATATGAGAAATTAAGAATTATTAATAGACACGCTTGGAATGAAGTTTTCGAAGTATATGTTTTCTAATGGTGCATGTGCTCGCGCATTTTAGGTTCCAAAGTTTTACGTTATTAAGAGAGGTTAGTTGAGCATGAAAATATTTTCTGATACTACGAATAAATATTCTCTAACGATATTTTATGATTCAACTTTGGAACAAACCTAATCAGTAAACAATAAAATTGCAATGAAAATCCTCGATTAAGCGAGGTCAAAAGACATAACCTAAACGCACTAGAAACGTGACAAATTGAAATAACAAGCCTTAAAAAAACGCATTATATTTATAAATTGTGCAACATCAACTTGCTGGGGAATTTATGACAAATTTCAGCAGGATAAATTTTGCGATACAGTTTAATATGGTTTCGTGAGAGCTACAGAAAATTCAAAAGTATGCTACTTATTCCTATACTTTATATACTCGTACACTCGCAATCAAATTGTTCTCAAATATTTTATGCCTGAAAGCTCAAGAACTGACCAACCTGTCCTGGAATATTCGTTCAAGGCATAAAGGGCCAAGATGATATTCGTGGATAGTTCATTAATGATATCTGACTATATCATTGTTGGCATAAAAAACTTAAAATCAATCATCTTCGCGTAACATAACTGCATTAGACCTGACTTCGTGGCACTACAAATCAAACCAATCCGAATGAGTCAGTTACGCAGAGAATTAATCTATCAAGATTTGAACAGACGCTAAATCTACAATGACGCAACACAAGATGTAAAAACGCAGACCCTCACACCATGTAACCACCTTGCATACACTTGTAGTTTATTGCACACATCTAAGTTTTGCTTTTTGCAAAGTCTAACAATAAATAAAATAGCAAGGATAGTCGCTTTTAAAAGATGCATTATCAGTTAGTTGTTTAATAAATAGAAAGACCTAAAATGAAATATAAAACTGAACGTTTCGACCACAGGGGTCATCTTCAGCATTAACAAAGATCTATGGAAAACAAAAAATACATTTTATTCAAAATAAGTGCTACGGTAAAAATAAATAAAAAGAAGGGGACGAAAAAGGATGGAGAACAATACTGACATGCTATTAACATAGGGAATGACGATTCAGTTTCATTTAAAATAGGTTTGTCTTTCATGATAAAAAGAGATTCTAAAATACTAAGGTCTGATAGACTAGATGTGGTTCCTATTATCTGGAAGTCGTCCAAGCGGACTGGCAAGTCGCACTTCTCGGCATGAGTGCGTACCGAAAAGTGAGGGGGAGAGGCAAGGGGATTATTGGTTCGGAAGCTCCTTCCAGCATGCTCCGCCACACGAATATGGAGGGCCCTTTTTGTGGTCGACCCCTGTGGTCGAAACGTTCAATTTTATGTATCATTTTAGGTCTTTCTATTTATTAAACAACTAACTGATAATGGATCTTTTAAAAGCGACTATCCTTGCTATTTTACTTGTAGTTTATGAGTCGAGACCACGGTAGAAGAAACAAGGTGGGGTCAAGCCAGTCTTTTTT
This sequence comes from Morinoia aosen, assembly GCA_030386875.1. Taxonomy (NCBI): domain Eukaryota; kingdom Metazoa; phylum Arthropoda; class Malacostraca; order Amphipoda; family Talitridae; genus Morinoia; species Morinoia aosen. Next base: position 14,930,405 of record CM059563.1, read on the forward strand.
TCGTCGACCGAGTGGCAATGATGACGTCACAGCAACGCTCATATTGTATCAGACAATACTCATAATATACATTTGTATTTCCAGATGGTGCCTAAAATCTGGCACCACTGTTGGCCTACCGACATGTCGTAATAGTGACGTCATCCAATTCGTTTGAAACGAAGCCATTCTATTGGCTAGCCGAACAAGAGGAGGTGTATTTTTCCCCATAGAAATGACTACCATGTTTCCTCTAGTGTGGTCGAGACCCATTTACTAACAAGTCTTTCAAACCAAGAAAGTGTCAGCAGGCAACTATACAGCACCCAGTCGGAGTCGCTTTTCGTATCCAAGATACTGCAGACCCTCTTACGTCAGCCACAATTCGATGTTGAAAAACGAGTCAAAAACGTTTTTCGATGTATGAGAAACGTGCAATGTAGCCCTTTCGTATGGCAAACGACGGTTTCGAGGAGTTGGGAGAGAAAAATTTCCCGAGGAGCGTGACAGTGTCGCGACAGCATTCTGTCGATGCCCATGGCTTCATCACGAAGCAAAGTCAGTATTCATTCCTTAGGTCGCCCTGCAGGCGACAGTGCAGAGCAAGATAGATAGTCTCGGAGTGTTCTACGACGAATTGCTCTAATTCTCGTCGTGCAGCTGATCTTGGTACTGAATACTTTTTTGCGAACGATTGGCTTATCCCAGTACGAACAAACATTTACATTAGGTATTCAACCAATAAGATGCTTGATTAAATTTATGATTGATTGGATACAGCTAAGACTAAATTTTACACATAATTATAAGAAGAATTTTGCATAAAATTGTGCAGTATAACTCGACGATCGACTATTTTGCTGATTTTTCGTTGCGTTTGCGTAGGAGCACGTTTATGTAGCATTCGTTGGAATCACTTTGTGCCGTTTGTAGCATGATCGTTCCTAATTTGCTTTTATGTTAAACCACAATTACCAAAATGCTCCAAACCTATTACTATACTGAAACATGATTGAAACCGAGAACTTATCACTTAATTGGAATTTGTAAACCAATTCTGAATAATAAATAAAACCCTCGTCTTGAGTTCAACTGACTGATTATAAGTTAGCTTCTGCCCCCATGACACAACGAAAATATTCAGAGAGAGGAAAGGTTGCAGGCACCATTTAGTATGGAGTTAAGGAAACGCAGAATCTACGCACGAGGTTGACAGCAGTACTGAAAAACAGGACAGCAATGAACAGACAAAAAAAGATTCTTAACAAAATTTCAACAAAACAATTCCTGCTTATCTATCAGCTCGGGACCTCATATTTATCTTGAGTTGAGTCTTGTCATTGATCTTGAGTCCTTACCAAAATGAAAGAACTTGTACTTTTATGCAGAACTATAACTCGGCCCATATTTACTATTACAACTTCCTCTATAGCTTCACCTCACTCAGCAAGAAACGAAAGTTTGTGACGCAAGTTGGGAGTTGCAAGTGCTCCAAGTTGGGAACGTAGGCTACGAAATTTTTACAGCAAGAGAGCGGTTAAATGCGCTTTTCAGACATATTTCAATACCAAAATTTGGTGTATTACCTGAAAAATTATAATTCATTTTATGCTGTACTTGCACAAACCAAGTAAAAGTTTTCGGAAGTGATCATTACTGACAAGCTCTGATAAATAAATTGGAACGTAATAACGTAGAAACAAACTTCCTTGTGGAAGTTTAGTCTTGGTCTCAGGCCTGAGAAGCCGAAAGAAATAAAATAGTCTAACGGTCGGAAACTGCGTTCACAGTAGGAAAAGATTTCCTTCCGTAGGGTGGCTGCATTACCTCACGTAACCCAATAAGCAGGCAAACAAGCATGTACGCTTCGTCAATGAAGGGAGGGGAGCGGCTGAGGCTGTCCAGGCTGCCTGAGGCTGTCCAGGCTGCCTGAGGCTGTCCAGGCTGCCTGAGGCTGTCCAGGCTGCCTGAGGCTGTCCAGGCTGCCTGAGGCTGTCCAGGCTGCCTGCGGCTGTCCAGGCTGCCTGAGGCTGTCCAGGCTGCCTGAGGCTGTCCAGGCTGCCTGAGGCTGTCCAGGCTGCCTGAGGCTGTCCAGGCTGCCTGAGGCTGTCCAGGCTGCCTGAGGCTGTCCAGGCTGCCTGAGGCTGTCCAGCCTGCCTGAGGCTTTCCAGGCTGCCTGTGGCAGTCCAGGCTGGCTGACGCTTTCCAGGCTGGCTGAGGCTTTCCAGGCTGGCTGAGGCTTTCCAGGCTGCCTGAGGCTTTCCAGGCTGCCTGAGGCTTTCCAGGCTGCCTGAGGCTTTCCAGGCTGCCTGAGGCTTTCCAGGCTGCCCGAGGCTTTCCAGGCTGGCTGAGGCTTTCCAGGCTGGCTGAGGCTTTCCAGGCTGGCTGAGGCTTTCCAGGCTGAGGCTTTCCAGGCTGAGGCTTTCCAGGCTGAGGCTTTCCAGGCTGAGGCTTTCCAGGCTGAGGCTTTCCAGGCTGAGGCTTTCCAGACTGAGGTTTTCTTTCCATTGGTTGACCTCTGCGTGGCCGCGGGGCTTGAAGAGATCTTGCCAAGCTGCTGACTGACCAAATACGCACGGATATTCTTTTCAGTCCCCGCTCACATCTCAGCCTCATGGTTCGTGTCCAGAGGTCAGATTCGCTACAATTCACGTCTTCGTGGCGACACTGCTGGCAGTATAAGTTATTGTAAGTTGAATTGGCTACGCAACGTGTTTTTCTTACAACTTAAATAATAGAGTTGAGTTTTTTCTGAAAAAATCCTTCTCTCAGTGTCTGGCAACTCAAATGGAAGCTTGAATTTTATTCGAAAAAATTCAAACTTGATTAGGTTAGATTAGTCGTTAGTTTTTGCCCCTCTACCCGAAGCAACAAATGCGACCCAAAGAGAGGAAGCAGGAAGGCACCATTTAATATGAAGTTAAGGAAACGCGGAATCTACGCAGAAAGGGCATAAAAACAGTAAGTTGTGAAAAAAGATTATGAAACAAGATCCAAGTTGAAAAAGAAAGTAGTAGGTGCTGAAAAACAGGACAGCAGTGAACCGAAAAAAGGTGGTCCTTAACATAACAAGTACATTTTATTTAAACAAAAAGAGAGCCTACCTAACTCTCAGCTCGGGCCCTCACATTGTCTCCCTGGGAGCGCTAATTCCCATAGATACAATAATTGTATCCCCCTGAGGGGATTCAAACTTGAGGAATTAGTACAGCAAAAACCACACATAGTGTAGCTAAGTTGATTAGAAAGAACTTAGCTGCCAGTTGCGTTTCTACGCCTAGATTATTTGAAAGTTCAGCCCAGCCAAACTCAGGCTAATCAATATTTCTTAACGGGTACACTTTCCAAATTTTGCAAATGCGAAGAATTCTTACCCCATGAGCCACACTGCTCAGGAACTTCTATCTTTCTTATATTTTCTTTCTTCTTTTCTTACGCCATGAGCCCACACGGCCCAGGCACTTCTTCCTTTCCTTTTATCCTCCTTATTACGACGTGTGTCAGGCTGCTCAGACACTTGCAGTGGGGCAGACACCTAACAGGACACGCTATTGTCAATCTCCCGCCATCAAATAAACATTTGAGACAGTTTGACAGCAGCTAGGTGTCATTTTGAGAGCGCGGAGAAAAACACCTTATGCGCCAATTTCTTCTTTCCTATTCTGGACAATTACAGAGTATCCAAAATAGATGATGCTCTCTCCTATATAAAAAGGGTGTTCCAAAATAGTTATTGCCCTCCGAGCAGAACTCTTTCCTGTATACAGGGTGTTGCAGAAGTCGCTCTCCAGACAATAACAACCGAGTGTTAAAGGATCAGCTGAAACCCTCAAAATAGTAAAAAAAAACGTTTTATGAAGAAAATTGGGGCATGTGTCAATGCTGAGAGTGGACAATTTGAGCATCTGTTATGATAACGATCGATAAACTTGATATACATTTGTATTTTTATAAAAGTTAGAATGTTGTGCGACTTATGGGACATACTGTACATCTTTTGCGACTAAGCTGAAAAATTGACTCTCGGACGATGTTGGGCGCTGATGAGACATGAACCTTAACGTTGAGATGCAAATTCAAAGCCCTGGAGATGACGCAAGGATTGTGTGTGTTGTGTAGTTCACGTAAACGCGGCACGAGCGCAACTGCTTTGGTGCATCTGTGTTGTTGAGCTACGGAACCCAAAAAAATATTTAGTAGACGGCCAATCGCTTCATTAGCGAAATCTAATCCACATATTTGTTTTCATTAATCAATGAAACATATGATCCAACAATAACAATTCCTCAAGATATCCTTGTTTATATTCGCCCTTGAATGAACAACTAGTTTACATTTTATTGAAAACTTTGCTGTACACAAGGCAGACAAATGCCATTCTCAACTAACGAAATTTCACAAGTCACAATTTTCGGCTTAGATTGTTTACACGGCGAGTTGTTCTTGAGGAATAGAACACAATATTACAAGAGTATAGTTTTCTGTAGATCATCGATTTATGACACTATGATAAACTAAGTTCTGAACTTTTGTTTGTGTCCAAATAGCTAAAAATAGCTTTAACGCATGATTCTACCGATGCGAGCAAGTGTCTAAATTTAGCACAGTGTACGAGTGGATCACGACGTTTAATAAAAGTTCAATCTTTCACTTCATGCTCATAACTTGTACTCGGTTCGAAAAATAAAATGATCTCCAGAGCGGAAACTAGCCGCAGTTTTTGTAAACACAGCAAAAGTTAGGAGGTAGAGCAGAAAGGAGTCTGGAACAAAGAGAACGCTGAAATACGCAGCTTTTTTGAGCCAAGCTGCTCAGACAGATTCTCATTCTACTTTTTTTTTGTTAGTAATATCCTTAATTTAATAATGCCTTTCAAAAGTTTATGAGCAAGAAGTTTATGAGCAATGCAATCGAAGACCTTCGGCACTTTGTGCCAGCTAGATGCCTCCCCAATAATACAAGTGATCAACTATTCGGGAAAAAAGTTTACATTTCGATACGAAACCTAACTAGAATAACGCACGGGAAATAATAGTAAAAAGTGAAACAAATAAGAAAAAAATGAAGAATAATACTTTAGTTTAAACAACCTTGTGCGCAGCTGGCTCTTCCTGTTCCTTGCTAGACTTGGCCGCAGGATCCTATCTTTTGAAATTAGAAAAAAAATTCAAGGAAGGGAGCCTCCATCGAAGTGTTTTTTGCAGTCAGAACAAGACCCTTGCGTTCAATGTGGCCAATTTGAAACGGCTGAAGCCATTTCGAAAGACGGCCAAAGAGAAAACTTTTATTCGTCTGCATTTCTTGACAAATTGCACCCTTGAACTTGGCGTAGAAGTTCGCGGGCAGTTGACCATTTCTGGTGCTCGGAAACTTAGTCTTGTCCTCAGGAAAGGTTGTTCCCGACACTTGGCGAACTGCAATTTGTTTTTACTGAATTTTTGCTTATCGAAGGTCCCGGTCGAGGTAAAAAGAGCATGTTCCTAGAACGTAAAACTAAGAAAAGATGAGATGACCGTGACGTGGCGGCGTTGTAGAAACAAAGGAAGAACTAAATGCCACTAACCACTATTCTACTGGGAAAATTTTTGAGCTAGGAGAAGTAGTATCTAGTGCGAGGTCACAAAACTACTGTGGGAACCTTTGAACCTGTGCTGCTTCATACGGAGTGTAATTGAAGTTTATGGAATAGTGTTTGTTCATACAATATAAAGGTCTCCGAAATCTTCATAATGTTGCATAATGACTGCCTATGGTAGAGTGAATGATGGTCTGCGACTGCAAGGTCTACAGCAGAGTTGTGGCCTACCATTGCACGGTCTATGATATACTTGTGGTCTACAACTGAATTGATGGCCTGTAACAAAACTGATGGCCTACGACAGAGTGATGTCGTGCGACAGAGTGATGACCAACGCCAGAGTAGCGACCATACGTCAGAGTGTTGGTTTACTACAGCGATGTCTAACAACTGAAAAGAATGAAACAAATCACAGTCACAGCATCGAGTCACGTGACCCATTCTATAGACCCTTCATAAGTCCCGTGTCGTCAGACATCAGTGATACACGCACTAAAGAATTACGTTTACAGTCACCAGTTCTCTTTCCCATGCTTCCTGTGAAATAATATCAACAGAATTTCTCAATATGCCCCCGTTTCATAAAATGCGGTCCCGTTGCTCGGCAGTTTTTGTAGCATTATTAGTAACATTAGCGCCGTAACAATAGCCGCTCTTTTTATCCGTTGACGCTATTATCGGAAAAGCATTACCGTTGGATTCCTAAGTACATCGCATAAAAAGAACGCAGCTGCGGATAATGTCTAATAAATAACATGAGTAATGAAAGAGTGATGGCCCAAAAACTGTAGTACCGTTAGCGTGTCAACTAGTTAACATAGGTAAAGAAATAACGAAAAACAGACTATCAACGAGGAAACGCGTACCGAATTTTTATATTCACTACGTTGTAGACCTAGTCTACAACGTAGTGAATATAACAATTCCCCAACAAATCGACTGACAACCGGTAATCCTGCTTGGTTTCTCATGAAATTAGGCACCTCATAAATCCCAGGCAGCAATTGGATTAAAACACACCAAATAGAAGCTCACGGTCTGGCGTACACTCGTGCCTGCCGAGCCTTGAAGAAAATGACAGGACATGCAAAGCTGTGTTAGTTCAACACCCAGGAGGACATTACGGTCCTCTTTCGAAAGTAGACTCAGTATATTCCATTTCATGTTAAATTTGTTCCCTAATGTGTTCTTTTAAATTCACTGTCGAGAGGCAGTTTCTTTCTCATTTTGGTATCTCAAGATACCGAAATGATACAACTTGGTGCCAGCGCCAGTCTAATGACGGAGGGTGTAATAACGTAAATTTGAGGGTAAAAATGCCGACGTTTGAGGGATAAGGATAATACGTCCAAAATTTGCGCGGCTGAAGACGAAGAGGGAGAGGAGCTGACGAGCCAAAAATGAGAAGAAGTCTTGACGGAACCGTTGGTATACTGTGCGAAGTTGCCGAGCGTACCACGACATACTGAACGCTACGCTATAAATAAATATCAGTGATGGGTGACAATTTTTTTCTCAAATTGAGACTTGACGATATTTTACGACAGTAATCGTACTCAAATTAATCGTTTGACGATTTTTCACTGTGACCGGAAATGACCAGAATATGTGCAAAACCTTTTGGGAGAGATATGTGTGAGACGTGATATTGAAGTAATTCTTCAGACTGATCAGTAAAAGTAGCATTTTAATTCAATTTTTACGCCTTTTCTTAATGCAGAGTTCATGAAAAAGAGTCCTTCCCCCTATAGTCGCGCTTATGTGAGGAGTGTGGCAGAATTCGAGTTGTCTTACTTTATTCTTCAGGGACACAATTTACAAGTTACCTTTACCAACAGTTTGCGGTATGGACGGCCCATATCTGACAACACGATGCTTGAACGGGTTAACGCGAGATGCCTAGTTCTTGAATATTGATGTACTCGTATAATTCAATCGGCCCTCTGATAATTCAATTCCCTTCCAACGGATAATCTACACGAGTGCATAGGATCGTGGGCGTAAAACATTCATTAAACCCTGTGAACATATCAACGTATCAACCCTTCCAGACACTTGAATAAAAAAAATTAAATTAACTTTCGAACCCTTATAATTTGGCACTAAATGCAGAATTTACAAAAACAATTATTCCTAACAGCCTAACTGCAATTCAACTAATTTTTCATGCAGTAAATGTGTGCTTGATACATCATTATTAAAACGGATGGCCATCGTCCGTCCCATGAGTACTTTCTTTCTCAGGCTGCTGGACAGATAATTTTTTATTCGAGATGCTAAATGAAATGAGAGATTTCTAAAAAAGAACATCGTTAAAGGAAACCTCTTTATTTATTTATTTTATTCATTGCTCCTTAATTGGAACAAAAATTTACAAATAATTTTTCAGTTTGTTAACCGAAGGAGAATAAGAGGGTGAGTGAAGAGCAAGCTCATGGGCCAAAGTAGTCCCCCTCCAACGTCTACTGTCCGTCTTCTCCGTTCACGATTAACACGAGAGAGCTGCAGTCAGGTGAAAACACCGCGGGAACCGAAATGAAATCGAACCAGGGTCATTTAGGCCCATAGTCTACTGCATGACTTCTTCGTTACGCATTCGACTGATAAATTATCTCAGTGTGAATTGAAACGAATCAAGATAATTTCGGCGATGCACTATCATACAACAATAACTCAGCATCGCAATGTGTTGTAAAGCTGATGAACTGACATTTCAGTGGATGTTGATGGTAATGAGGATGGTTTATTGAACTGAAACAAATTGTAGTATTTTGAAATGATTACTGAATTAAAGAAGCTTGATGTATCGGAAAAAATTTACGACACAGATGATGAGAAGATGATGGAAGGACGAGAACCAGCGAGCTATACGAACAAAATAGATAGGATGTCTGTGCGTTATGAGGAAATCACAATTACAGCCCAGGCATGTTAATGAAAGACAGCTTAAAAAGAAAGACTATTAAACCACTGATCGACCACGACGGTCAAACCCAGACAATAAAAAAATAGAATTTTACGAGCGTTTCACCCTAGTGTTCACCAGAGAAGATTAGACTGAAGTTTCTGTAACACAAACCATGAACTTTCTTCCTCATCTATCAGATCGGTAGATGGAGCTCAGCCTGATGAAACCATATAGATGTAGATTGATCGCCTAGCACAGCATTTCCTACAAGAAACACGCTATTTAATCCGCTAACACTAAGCGAACATCCTCATTATTGATCGCTCGCACACGAGTTGGTTCCGTAAGATTGGAAGCAAACGAATGATACTTCAATTTTATAAACAAGTAACGTCTATCATTAATGAAACTGGCATAACATCAGAAAAAATAAAGGAAAAACTGCTCAAAGTAAAAATAAAATTATATTATATGATTGGTACATAAGTTTAATTAAGCTTCATTACGTACGACAAATGTTTTCCCGCGAAATAATGGAGGATTTGTACCATTTTGTTTGAAACTAGGGGGACACAAACTATAAGCAATAAGTGTCCCCACACCTTGTGCATAAAAATAGTACGATTGAAATAAATTTATGAAATATGATGGAAGTAGAAGAAGTTAGTAATAGAGCGGCAAAAATACATTAGTGGACCGAAAAAAGCAAGTCTCTAACGAAAGAAAAATTTTTTATATTTCTACCAAAGGTACGTAATTTAACCATCAGTTCGGATCCTCACTGTTTCCCCCTGATACAACTAATTTTAATAGGTACAATAAGTGTATCACCTCGAGTTGAGTTCAAATAAGAAAACATCTTCAAATTTAAACTTTTAATGCTAACATTCACTACGAATTCTTGAAGAAAAGTAGCGCTCTTACATACCTTCTTAACTCTACGAAGGAGTCAATGACAGTACGAAAGTCAACAAAACCTATGACAGTACGAACCCCGTAGAATTCCTTTATCTCAAGTTTCTGAAATATTTCGGCAAAATTCCATGGGAAAGCCTTATGGACACAGCAATAGCCTTATGGTCACAGCAAAAGCCTTATGGTCACAGCAAAAGCCTTATGGTCACAGCAAAAGCCTTATGGTCACAGCAAAAGCCTTATGGTCACAGCAAAAGCATTATGGTCACAGCAAAAGCCTTATGGTCACAGCAAAAACCTTATGGTCACAGCAAAAGCCTTATGGTCACAGCGAAAGCCTTAATGGTCACAGCGAAAGCCTTAATGGTCACAGCGAAGGCCTTATGGTCACATCGAAAACCTTATGGTCACAGCAAAAGCATTATGGTCACAGCGAAAGCCAAGGTATACGGTACAGGAAGACTAATCTTGATGAATACGAAACTGGCTGACTGACAGCACTCAATGTGAAACGATTCACGAGCACTTAATTGACTGAATGAAAGTAACTTCGAAGGGTTCCTCCACGACCGCTATTCTTCATTACTGTTGTCGACAACCTTGACCGCAGAATCAAATTAAATCAACAAGTCCGTGGTTGACACGAAACTTTGTCACAGGGCGTCCATTGAGTGAAACGGAGTTGCTGCAGCACACAAACAAACCTCAACAAACTTCATGAAGTGACCGAAACTTATCAAATTAAATTCAACGTCCACAAATACTGGGCAATCCGAAATGGAAGTAATTAACACTTACTCTTGCTCTAACAAATTAATGATACTCTATAAAAAATAGTATCCTAGAACAACAAAATGATCTAAGGACCACTATCACCAACGATGTCAAGCATCGTAATGTACAAAAAAGCACTAAGAATGTGAGCAGAGTTATGTCTCACGCTTACGCGGATGTTTTGGTGCTTGGGGAAGAAATTAATGACTGTAAATATTTCTCTTTTACACCTAGCCTGAAGCCTGAGCGTGATTTGCCTCCAACGACAAGAAACTTGGGTAACAACCTGAAAATAAACCACTCGACTTGTTTCTGTTACTTAATTTTGTCCCAATCTATTTGATATACTGTACAGCAAATGAAGAACAACCGCAACCAATATTTCTTCCCTAAACCACTACGTTCGGATCTGTTAGTGATAAGTTTCATTAGAGCAAGAAAGTAACAAAGAGGTAACAAAAACGGTACAACAATTTGTGTCTCATCATAAATTGTATGTAATGAAGAAACACTCGCTGAACTCGGTGAAAAGTACAATTATATTGGTGATGAGCGCTTATTACATCTTGCTCCAATTAACTAAGTGCACAAATCCCCGAGATCCACCATAAATTTTATCCAGTGCATCCGAGCAAAATAAAATCTATGGATTGAGAGCAAACACAATATGGAATATAGAGAGAGCATTCTCTGACCTCGCTCGAGCAAGTTCGAGAGTTGCAAAAGATATTGACGGTGTCTGCCTCAAGGTAGCAACACACGGAGGCGAGGTCGCAGAGCAACAGAGCACTCAATTCATTCCAGCAAAAATCGACAATTTTTGGGGACGAAATTAAACGAACCAAAGTCAGCTGCGCATTCATATTGAATCTCCATTTTATTCCGTTCGCTGCTTTCATAACTTGATGCAATTTAGTCATACTCAGAGTTGAAATTTTGCCTATTAAGATAAGATGTTTGAAATTTTTAATATAAATAGCTGAAATAGAAGTAAGAGGAGAAAGTATCTATAAATGCATTTCTGATCGTAAGTTGAGTACTAGACGAAAAACTGATGAGGCTTCCCTATATTTACATCAAAAGTTCCCTCATGGATTTAAAAAACAACGAAGAGACGAACAAATTCTGCCTGAGCAGCTGAACAATCAAAATCATATATAACACTTTGACTCCAAAGTGGTACATGTGTGTACCACTTGGTAAATTGTTCATTTACGTACCGAAAATATGAATAACAGTTCAACTATTTTGCTATCTTTTCCGAAATAAGTTTCAGAGTAAAAGGTAACATCTTATGGTTCAATTTTATTCTTTATACTTTTTAAAAAGGTTAACAATGTATTAGAGCAGAAAAGCCGGTTTTTCGAAACGACTTCTTCTAGCCTAACCAAACTGACCGTAGCAACCGCACAATCGTAGTCAACGTGTTAATGTAAACGAGCTGCTGGCCAGCATTTAAAAACTACAGGACGCAGTCTCGAAAAATTTCAAGTTTAGCGAAATTCAAGAACTTCTTTGCCTCATTCAGTGTTGTCACTAACGCTGTTCAGGCATCACTGGCCTGAATGCCAGAACCTATTCTCCTTTGCACGCGGTCAGATCATTAAGCCCCGCGAGGAAAGTTTATCACGGCGCGCAATCGCAGTTGAGGTTGATTACAACTAAACAGTTGTCTACAACTTTTCACAAGTCCGTAACAGATACGGGACAGCTCATATTAGCGATAGACCAACACAAAATGGCACCCACATTGAGTGTAGAGAATCTGTAAGCTTATCCGTCAAGACTCGAGAAAAGAATGATAAAGGCAAATATCTATTGCACTCCAATGGATTGAATAAAAGAATCACTTACTTCAAGTCTCTCTAACGTGATGTTTCATTAATCGTTCTTTCAAATATTTATTTTATCCCATCGTAGCGACATCACTCGCTTAGATTAGATTATATGTTGGTTTAAGCCTCCCTAGCCGCAACAAAAAAAGAGCGTATCGAAGAGAGGAAGGAACCATTTAGTATGGAGATGAGGGAATGCGGAATCTATGCAGAAGGGGCATAGAGGCAGTAAGTTGAGAAAGAAGTTCATGAAACAAGATCAGAGTTGAAGGAGAAAGTCAAAGGTGCTGAAACACAGGACAGCAGTGAACCGAAAAAAGATGATCCTCAACAAAGCAAAAATCCTTTTATTTCAACAAAAAGAACTATCCTACCCACCCGCACTCCCACCCACCCCCTCACCCAAAGAAAGCCCCTTAAAAAAAGATAAAATGATTAGGAAGGCTGATAAACAGCCCCGCAAAAAACACAAAGGTTTCCCATAAGGAGAATGTGTCAGTTCCGTGGGACGACCTGGCCAAGAGACGGAAACTCGTTGGAGGGTCGCCGGACTTGGCGGTCAGCCAGCCGCTCTCGGCAGGGCTGCAGCGTTGTGTCCCACACGACGCGTACTAATGGTGTACGATGACGCTTTTGCGATGCACCAATATCCACCAGGCGATAAGAAATAATTATCCGCAAATAAAATTTAATCATGGATGTAGATTGTGTTGAACTATGAGTTTATATAGTGCGTGTCGCATTCAAATAATTCGAAAAAATCAAGACACAATGCGTAGGTTTTGCTAAGTTTTTGATTCAGATGCTGCTTGTTTCATTCAAATGATACGAAAAAATCAAGAAGCGAGCTAAAGTATCGTAATGAACAATAAATGGACTTCTCTCCCCCTAGCTACTGGCAGCACTGGAGAACAGGGAAAAGGAAGAACGATAGCCAGGCAGCATAACTCAACTTGCATGTATCCCCTGCCGACCAATATTTCAAACTTCAATACAGGTCTTTCAAAACACCATCTAGGAGACCGTAAGACTACAAAAGAAGACTAACGTTTCTGCGCTCCTAAAAAAGCTAGTGAGACCCCTCGCAGAGAGTCGAGTTTACAAAATACTCTACAGAAAAAATATTCTAAATAGATTACCTCATTATGGCCACTGTGTTTTAGAAATATTTGCAGAGTTTCTCTCAATCCAAGGGGAGGGAATGAGTGTAAGCTCAATGAGTAGAAGAACTCTTTTTCTAGTTTCTACTCAACTTCTCCGATTTCTGCAATTGTGAGAGGAGCTGCACATACTCTGGTAAAAAATACTTTGGACGCCTCTCCGGGATCGAACCAAGGCAATGCATATCCAAAGCGTGATGCTTACCCTCGTACTCCGTTGAAAACGAAGGACAATCTCCATTAGTGCTCTCCTCTGATGTGATGAGCTACACATCAACATGCAACCTTGCGTTCGTGCACACACGGACGCGTTTAATTTGAAAATTGAGTCAAAGGCTCGCAAGTGGAGGCGACGTGATCATCGACCGCACGTTACTAAGTTGGGTTCACTGCGGAGTTTCTGAAAGACAAATGGCCTGGCAATTCAAGACAAACATATGAGGCACCAGGGATTAGTCGTTAGATTAGTCGTTAGTTTTAGCCTCCCTACCCAGCAACAATTGCGATCCAAAGAGAGGAAGGAGGAAGGCACCATTTAGTATGGAGTTAAGGAAACGCGGAATCTACGCAGAAAGGCATAGAAACAGTTAGTTGTGAAAGAAGATTATGAAACAAGACCAAAGTTGAAGAAGACAGTAGTAGATGCTGAAAAACAGGACAGCAGTGAACCGAAAAAAGGTGGTCCTTAACATAACAAAAACATTTTATTTCAACAAAAAGAAGGCCTACCTAACTCTCAGCTCAGGCCCTCACATTGTCCCCCTGGGAGCGCTAGTTCCCATAGATACAATAATTGTATCCCCCTGAGGGGGAGGCACCAGGGAAAAAAGGAGAAGCCTACAAAGCAAAAGCAGGACGCCGCTTCTCTGAAGGTTAAAGGAGCTCGTTAAAGGTCGGCATAAAAGAAGCGAGGAGGCCCGCTTCTTCCTGGGTGGCCCACACCGCCTCCCACTCAAAAAACATGGCATTAAAGCGAATACATCACTGTCCTGAAAAAACGAGTACAAACGTAAAAAAACTCTTACGGTGAAATGATAATTTTTTACAATGAGCGTAAGAAAACTTTGAAGTTTTAAAAGAGACAACCATGTCTTCACTTCCTCTTACCATTCTTTGCGCTTCGCGGAATTTCTGCTCACACCCTTCCACCCGCATGTTCCGTGTTATTACGCTGCTCTGCAATTATGTTCGTGCTTGCTGTCACATACCTTCTGGTCGGGCACCGCACGCTGGCTTGTTGAGATACCGCTCTTAGAGTAGCTATGCACCTCACATCTCGGCCAAGTTGCTCTTTACTGTCACTATTACAGTTATTGTTCCCAGAACGGATAATATACCAACACGTACTGTGTCTAATATCCCAGCGATTAATAAATAAAGGTCATAAATGTGGCCAGTTTTTCTTTAGCCTCACATTGAACTCGAAATGATTTACTGTTACGTTATCATACGCCCTGAAGAACGAAGAGAAAATTGTTTCAAATTGTTTAAATTGTTTCGAAAAGAAAATTGTTTCAAATTTTTTATATTATTTTAAAATTTGGTTCGTGTTAGGATCATCGGTGGTTAAGATCATCAAACGCTCACGTCAACTGCGCACAACCACACCCGTCACACGGAATGCAACTGCAGCAGTTCGGGATACTGCGTACAACCACACCCGTCACACGGAATGCAACTGCAGCAGCACGGGATACTGCGTACAACCACACCCGTCGCACGGAATGCAACTGCAGCAGTACGGGATACTTTGTACAACCACACCCATCGCACGGAATGCAACTGCAGCAGTACAGGATACTGCGTACAACCACACCCGTCGCACGGAATGCAACTGCAGCATTATTATTATTATTATTATTATTATTATTATATAAGAAAGTTGTAGCCTCCCTTAACCACGACAAAGATGTTCCAAGAGAGGAAAGAGGAAGGCACCATTTAGTATGGAGTTGAGGGAACGCGGAATCTATGCTCAAGGTGCACAGAAACAGTAAGCTAAGAAAGAAGTTCATGAAACAAGAAAAAAGTTGAAGAAGAAAGTAGTAGGTGCTGAAAAACAGGACAGCAGGGAACCGAAAAAAGATGGTCCGTAACAAAACAAAAACCTATTTTATTACAACAAAAAGGAAGCCTACCTAACCTTTAGCTCGGGCCCTCACATGGTTCCCCTGGGAGCGTGCAACTGCAGCAGTACGGGATGCAATTTAAGAATTGCAAATGAAAATAAGCTCAAATTTTCGGTTCCAACTCGCAAATTTTATCGAAGTTGAAGACTACTGCGATATCTAAACAGCAATATTCGAAATACTTCTGGAGAACAGCCTACTTGCTTGTTTCCCTATTCACTCCGTATGATAGAAATGCATTTGGGATTTGATGGATGAAAGAACTATTATTAACATAAGCTGTCGATATAATTTACCTAAAACCTAAAAGGTCATTGCAAAATTACCTCGTCAAATCAGGCATTCGCTACAGTCCTGAAAAGCTGTTCCTACCAAGACGCTCATTGCTCAAAACCCAATAGCTGATGTTGTCGAAGCGAGAGTAGATCACGCGTTGAAAATAAGCGGGTGGCAACACTTGCGAGTGAAGGGACATACAAATAGGTTTGCTGATTTGCACAAGAGAATCTGCACGCGCACCTGCAGCCCTTATGAGCACCCACACGTATACACACGCGATAGGTTTGTTTAGAAAACAAGCGCACGTAGGCCTTAAAACAAACATTCATTTTCATCTTCGTTTAGAGAACCCAGACGGGAATGTCCTGCGTCACATTGAACCGTAAACAAAGCTTCATGTTTTTTGGCATTGAGCAGAGAGTTTAAACTATTCTTGTTATTATTATTTCTGACGGGGCACCCTCAGAAATAAAAGTCCTGGAGAAAAACATCCACTGTCAAGATTAGAACTGTAACATGGGCT
This sequence comes from Morinoia aosen, assembly GCA_030386875.1. Classification (NCBI taxonomy): domain Eukaryota; kingdom Metazoa; phylum Arthropoda; class Malacostraca; order Amphipoda; family Talitridae; genus Morinoia; species Morinoia aosen. Next base: position 14,946,485 of record CM059563.1, read on the forward strand.
TCGCGTACGAAAAATTGAAAGGTTACACTTCGAGAAACGAACAAACACCGTAATAGACATAGAAAGAGCAAAACTTATGAAGAACGATAAAAAAGCAAGTCATGACGTACAGTAGGAAAGTAAAACCTAAAACACAAGAAAAGAAGTAAGAGGAAAAAGATTGTTCAAATTGGTCGAGAGTACAGCCCAGAATTTCTATTAGTGGTTCATAAAAAAACAAAGAAGAACTTGAACTAATGCACAAAATTTCATTAAAAGATTTTCAGAAAATCCTAAAAAGAAGAGATGAAGAAATAGCCACAAACCGAAATGAGATAGAAACACGTTTAGTAAAACACGCACTTTAACAAACTGAAAAGTCTAGAGCATTCACTCTTTCAATCTCACAGTGCTATCGTTCCACGAAAAAGGGAGATTTTCCCTTGAAACGATTCAGACATGAAACTTGCGGTATTGAAGCTTCTGCGAGACACAATCGATAGGTTAGCTGCTGCTGACGAGCCCAGCTCATTGAAATAGCGAGATTCTTCGTGAGCCTAAAAGTGGAGTCGTAGCAGTGTTGTCTGACAGGAGTAACACAGAGGAATCGCAGCAATGTTGACACGGAGCAGCAGTGTAAAGATGGAGTCGTTTGAGGAGTTGTAGCAGTATTTCAGATAATTTCTAACTTCTGAAGCTTTCAACACAGAACAGTAATATTCAAGATAAAACGGACAATTAAATTTAAAATGATTACATTACAAACATCATGAAATGTATAAATTTTTACCGATTAGTAATAATATAGCAATAATTAGAAGCTAGAGAGTTTATCGCGTATCCGACGCCGACATTTCAAACGATACGCTAAAAATTAGGGTCATAATAGTAGCTAGGATTTCAAGTACGAAGAAAACTAACCCATGATGGGTATTTCATATCTGACACCGAACGTTTATTATGCGAACATTCAAACCATAGGGTCACCTGGATTACGTGCATTGAGCCTTTTCGTCCCCTCGTGAACCTTCTCATCTCCTCTTGAGCCTTTTCATCTCCTCTTGAGCCTTTTCATCTCCTCTTGAGCCTTTTCATCTCCTCTTGAGACTTTTCATCTCCTCTTGAGCCTTTTCATCTCCTCTTGAGCCTTTTCATCTCCTCTTGAGCCTTTTCATCTCCTCTTGAGCCTTTTCATCTCCTCTTGAGCCTTTTCATCTCCTCGTGAGCCTTTTCATCTCCTCGTGAGCCTTTTCATTTCCTCGTGAGCCTTTTCATCTCCTCTTGAGCCTTTTCATCTCCTCTTGAGCCTTTTCATCTCCTCTTGAGCCTTTTCATCTCCTCTTGAGCCTTTTCATCTCCTCTTGACCCATTTCTTTTGACTGTTTGAATAAATTCACCAAGCGGCAAAGTCGGGACTTGACCGAGTTTAGAGATCACCTCCCGTGTCAACAGGCCGCGGCCGTGCAGCATGTTAGTTTCCGTGAGCCGCGCTCACGTAAGACGGCTGTGGTTATTTTATTTTCACTTCTGCAATGGTGTCTTTGAACCTTTTGCCCATGCAAAGACCGTTTTAATACATCGCACTTGCAATGACGTTAACATTTATACGCCTGCAATGAAGTGGTGTAACATTTCATCCTTAAGAGTTATGTATTTTATGTTTACTCCCTGTGTCGTTCGACTTTTTATCTCTGCAGTAATGGGAAAAATCATCTAAGCTCCGCGTTGAAGTATCAAGTTTTTGTTCTCGTTTTTGTGTTAAATTTTAGCATCCTCACCGAGGATGAACTAAGTAAGTGTCGAAGCGCGCAGTTCATCAAAGTCAAGATTTGAAGCGCTGATGATAAATAACTAAATCACAAACCATTGCCGCAAGTTATAATTTCTTTCACACAGAACGACTACATCCCAAATAACAAGGTTATATTAGACGGATGTGTTCTGTCCCTGTGCTCAGAGTTCGCTGAGCGCGTCTCCACGCGACCAATACGCCAGTGATAAAATCGTCCGGCGGCTAAAAATAGCAAAGCGATCGTGTGACCGAGAAGCGGTCGCCGAGACCGAAACTATGGCCCTGACCAAGCGTCGGCAGACCGACCGACTGACCTCGCTGACACTCGGCCATGGGGAGGCCAAGTGCAGAGCTGTCGTCAATACCGTCATTTTGTTCCTCTTTCTGGCGATAAAAAAGCGTCAAAATCTATACCATAGTTGGTATTCTCTACAGTTTATCATTACTGTTTGGATCTACTGATAACATAAATTCTAAGAAAATATTTTCAGGGGTATTCCTGGAGAAATTATTTCCGATTTCTCCGCTCCCTCACGAATGAAAGACGGCAGGTTGACACCAATTTCTGGCAAACGTGTTAGCATATCAGGAGAGGCTCCGTACCAACGGAATGAAGGGCAGATGAGTGTTCGATTGAGGTTAGAAAATTTGTGATACATGCTGCGAAGATCTTACGTTAGCAAAATAAAAACACGCGTACACGAAAAAAAATTAGATCATGGTTTAATAACTAATTGCTCAAGTTATCCCAACCAGTCCACCTTTGAATGATGAATTAAGACATAAAAAATAGAGCTACTGTGACCGACAGCCTTTGTGCACCACGTCCAACAGAGCTCATTACTGGGGAATTTATACGGTGAATTTCTCAGGACATCATTCAGTCCAAGTTTTCTTCATGAGCTCCGCAATGAGGAAAGTGATACTATTTTTATAGCGAATTAGAGCTAGCTATATTGCTTTAAAATAAGCACTTACCTCTAAACAAAATTAGGACATTCAACAACATTTATGTTATAGTCAAGAGAACTGAGAACAGAGCATGTAAACTGAAAATTTCAGTCGAAATTTTCTTCCGAAATGACTCATTAATTGAAAGAAATGTCATGTCCATGTTCCAAATCACTGCACGATTCAGAAAAATAACTTTCCGTTTAGCTCCTACTGAACTTTTCTGTGTGAGGTTTTCCAACCTCACATTTAGTGTGCAGCACAAACATTGGGAAAACTTTCCAAAAGCGAGGAAATTTAGCCTCTCAATGACCTCGAGCTCGCGTGAAGGAGGGAAGCAAGTTGGGAGCAAAACGCGGCCTTACGTTGCAATTTTGACGTGGTTTTCTAAGAAACAAAAGATGGCGAGAGACTAAATGTAAACTAATAATATCTGTCCAAAATTTTCCAATTACTAAACCTATGACTTGGATGAAATAAAAATAGAACCAAGTTAGAACGATTATACCAGCAAAACTTCCTGCAAACAAGCATGAACTTGACTTGAATGAAAAACATACTGAAATATATTCATTAAAGCCACGAGAAAAATAATTGGACGTAACATTCAACTAACTTTGTTTCGGCTGTGACACCAGCACAATGCCATGGCCCTACAACACACTCGATGAAACGTTTTGCTTTGAAAGTATAACTCCATTTCTGAGGCTCGTTTCCTTTTACAAGGGCAATCAAAAGTTCACGGCAGCGAGCAAACACAGAGAAGAAGCCGTCATTCTAGGGTGGGTCATTTGATTTGAGGTCCGCTCGAAATGGTTAGGGTTTTGTGAACAGAATTTTCCGCTACAAACTCGATTAACTCTTGTGGTGTGGGGTCCAAAAGTTTACAGCTCCTGCAAAGTTTAGCTGCAGCCTAGTTAGATGCAAAATGTGGATGTGACCTAGAACGAGACAAGATTTATGCTGATTTTCCGAGGACACAAACTTGCAAAACATGCCCTGTGTGCACAATGTTTTTCAATGAGATGCAATCAGCTAGACTTCCAATGATGGAAACTCATACAAGCTTCTTGGAAAAGAAACGACGAATACAAGCAGCTCAAGGTATTTTGAAACGAAAAGTTCATACATGGATTTTCGAAGATTTACTTGATCCTTGTGAGAACGGTGCTATAATTATTCGAATATCAACCCTGTCAGGAGCTCTTTTGAATCAAGAGCGATTATATCAATGCATCAGACCGTGTACCCAAACATGTTAGGAACTTTCCGGGCGACCAATCTATTGAAGGAATAGTTTTCAAAAGAAGGATGAAATTTTTTGCACTCCCTAATTACCTGGGTATTCATCAAAAAAATAAACAGTATTTTACACAAGTATCACTAAGCAACCATGAAAATATCAGTACCAGCATGTCCCAGCACAAATGTACTGCGGATTTACTTATGTTGAGAAGCCAATTAAATCATACATACCATGAGGCCCCTAGAATCACACGGTACCAATCGCCAAATACATTCAGCGAAAATGAGTTATGCCTACCGATATCATCCCCAAATTTTCCTTTGTCTGGACGAGTTGTAACTACAGGAAGATGGCTACAAAATGGTCGCGTACCTCTATTAGTTACTGAGATAGGATGGCTTCAAGTTGCCAAACTTTGACCCAGTTTTTTGACGTTTTTGAACAGCGGCGCTTGGTACCTTATTGGTCATTGTTCTAGATATAAAAATTAGACTACGTGTAATACCCCACATGACAATACCACCTACGACTTACGCCTGAGCGTACCTCGAATAGCACAGTTATTGATTAAATTAGATAAGTTAGTCTAAGCCTATCTAACATCAACGAAGGTGTTCCAAAGAGAGGAATGATGAATGCACCATGTAATATAAAATATGGGGAACGGGGGAAATAGGGATTTGGTGTCTCTCCACACCCTTTGCATAAAAACAGAAAAGATTGAAAAAAGTTTACGAGACAATATAAGCGTTCAATAATAAAGAAATAGCTACTGAAAAAGGACAGCAGCGAATCAAAAACAATGCTCCATGACACTAGCTGCATCCTACTGAGGAGTGCGAAAGTTTTCTCAACACAAAAACAAAAGAAATGAAAAAAAGAACATGCCTTTGGGAATAGTTTCTATCAATGAATTATAGTCTTAAGTTTACAATAACTCCGTTATTTTAGACGGCAAGGGCCCATGCGCACTGGTGTTACATAAAACACAAAACCCCTGGAAATATTTCAACACGACCAATCAACTAAATCATCGAGTTCAAAAGAATTCTGCTCTCCTAACTTACGACCCACTGCTCTCGTTCTCAAGGAGCTCAAAACACACATCATAAGTCAATGAACTCAAAAGAAGATTAAAAGCCCGTTTAAAAGTCATCATAAACATGAAACGGAATATGCCAACCTCCAAGCCAAGCGTAAAGGACAGAGAGGCCGGCACCAAGCTTCTCCAGGTCGCCTAGCAATCACTTCTGATCTCGACCGTCACGACAGTGTCAACATCAGCGGTATTTTTGCAGCGAAGAATATTTTTAAGATCCGATCAAATTAGCTTAACGGTTATCGTATTAACAGAGCCCTGGCGATGAGGGGTTCCGAAGAATTTTATCTGTAATGACGACCTTCACGGCATGATGTTGGAAGAGAAATGGGAGTCTTAAAGGAGAAGTCACTGCTGCGCTCGTTCGATATATGGCATGAGCATGAATACATGTACATGAAGGTTTGTGTAGTATAGGCACTACATAAGGCTATAAAAAATTAACGTAAACTGAAAAGCTGAGAAAATTATGCTCGGGATGAATAACAAAACCATAAATGTATGAAAATCATTAATGAGTAAAAACATTGGAGATGAATAATAAAATCATAAATGAATGAAAGTTATAAACACCTAAAAATTTTGTAACTTTTTAGGATTTCAGAAGTAAAGTTAGTTGAATAGAAAATTATATCACATCTAAATCAAAATATTACCTGGACGAGCAAAGATAATACAAATTTAGAAGGCAAAGTATTCTATATAATTTAGTAATCGTGTAATTTCTAATACAACACTGACTCACAATAGGTAACAATGTGAACGCCTGTATCCGAATTATTTACCAAAAAGGGATTCTCAGATGAACATAATATGAGAACTTTTTTAGCCTGGTCTAACGACTACAGCATGGAAATGAGATAATTACAAACGCATTCCTGCCGTAAGGACCCACACTAAGTACCCGAGAATGAACAAATACGAGTATTTGGCACTAGCACACGGTACAGCGAAACAACGTGATTTCCTACGTAAAACAAGCCTGGTAAGAAGTACTCGCAATGAACACATGTCAGTATTATCACGTTCCAAAGTACGGGGTTATTATTATTATTATATAAGAAAGTTTTAGCCTCCCTTAACCACGACAAAGATGTTCCAAGAGAGGAAAGAGGAAGGCACCATTTAGTATGGAGTTGAGGGAACGCGGAATCTATGCACGAGGTGCACAGAAACAGTAAGCTAGGAAAGAAGTTCATGAAACAAGAAAAAAGTTGAAGAAGAAAGTAGTAGATGCTGAAAAACAGGACAGCAGTGAACCGAAAAAAGATGGTCCGTAACAAAACAAAAACCTATTTTATTACAACAAAAAGGAAGCCTACCTAACCTTTAGCTCAGGCCCTCACATAGTCCCCCTGGGAGCGCCAATTCCCATAGATACAATAGTTGTATCCCCCTGAGGGGAGTACGGGGTTAACACTGAAGACGGAAGTAGATTTACAAATTGTCCTGTTTACTGTTGGTTTTTGGGCAGTACGACGTTCTCTGCTGATGTTTAGAGTGAGCTGGACGAACTAACAAGATCATACAGGACGGTCGTACGACCTACCTGTGAAATTTCTTTCACAAAAACCATTCCCTGGTAAATCTTCATTCCTTAGGAATCACAGCGAAGTGATGTTGGACATAACACACGCAAACATTCACACCGACCTACGAGTAAATAAATCGGCGGCAAACTTTGCAAGCACACACTGAGTATTGGTGTCACAAATACGCTAGCTGTGTAGGCAAAATTTTTTGGTGTTTTTGGCAAAAACGTTACGCGACTTGAGTGAGCGTGAGATATTCGAAAAACTTTTGTCTGAGAGGGGAAAATAGGCATTTAGTATGCTCAGGGCGACTTTGGATGATATTTAATGTTATCATATATTTTTCATGTATCGTACTTCGCACCATGTCTGTGCCAGCCGGAGCAAGCACGAGTGACCCAAAGCTATACAAGCTTGGTAGGGCAGCCTAATTTGTAAGACAAAAATTGATGGAATTGTGTACATTTGCGAAAAATTTATAAAATTGGTCTAGAGATGTGGAAAAAAGAGAATTGTATGAATCAAGTAATACTACTGGATTACTGGTAAATATCGCAATTGTACATTCTGTATCAAATTAGATATTTGTGTTTACAAAGCCTTGAAGGGCACTCCATATCTACGCCCCATGTTAATTCTAAGAACATTCAAACTTCAGGATCACCTGAACCACGCGAATTGAGCCTTACCATCTTCTTTCGACCCTGTTCTTCCTCGCATTTGCTCCGGTACACACCGTGCCAAACTCAACATTTCTTTTTTCCTTTCAAACTGGCACCGACTCCTAATTTGTCTCGACGACGCCTGCCTCCGCTGAGCCCGTGCTCGAGAAAAGCACCCCACACCCTCGTCCAGCCCTCGTCAATAGAAAACTCCTCCTTTGCCCGCGTAAACGGAGAAAGCCTGGGACTAAATCGTATTCGCTGGAACCTCAAAATCTTTTAATGCGTGATCTGAAATCTTCCATTTTCTTGTACACAAAAGAAACGTAGAAAATTACTCAGAAAAGAGCGTATACTAGCTGGATTTATTTGTATAAAAAATCACTAATTTACAGCTAGTAATTTAATTTGACCAGGTTAGTTTCATAAAATGACGTGCATAAGCCAGCACAAATTTTAGTGAGTGCCTTCTATGATGCCGAAATGAAATGCTCCTGAAGTGAGAAGTACTTCTGCATTTCATGACGACCATCCGAGCGTGAGGCCCATTAGTGCTGATCACATTTCCCCTTCGATTTCAATGAAAGAATGTGAACGTCTTCGAAACGCAAACTTCTCTACAGCTTTTACTGACTACAGTGACGCTCGCCTGACTTCCAGTCTGAGTTCTTTGGGAAGATTCTCAAGCTTCTTTTAAAGTGGATTAAAACTTCGTAGAGGCAAGCCGATCTAGAAACTGGAGCCATGAGAAAGATCTCGCGCTTGCGTGCATACATACACACACGAACGTATGCCTTTCAAGGTTCAGCCGAACTTTGTATTGGAACTCTCGTAGGTGAAGAAATGAGCTGACTTGGCGCTCGCTCCAATTTAGTATCCTTACAAGCCATCCAATTACGTACTTTTACGCGAAATTGGGGAAATGCGCCTCTTCCATTGAAGGTGAGGTGAATTTACGGTGCAAGATAGCGCCGAAAATAAACAGAATTGAAGCACCTCGCGCAGCTCTGATTTGAATCGAACAGAAAGCGAGAATGTGATTAAAACTAAGCATTGTTTTCAATTGAGTCTCGAGTGCCATCGAACTAACTGGAAACGTGCAGAATATGCAGCGAGAGATTGAAAAGTTCTCATAAAGCACTTTAAAAATCAAATAAAATGTTCAGCTACCGTAACTCTGTACTGAATAAAATGAATGCTTAAGGTGAACGTATAAATGAGTAAGTATTTCCTGCCTTTTTCTTTCGCAAATATAATTTAGATGATACACATGAACGAATTCCATCAAATTATCACATCCGTTCCATTACTAATATTTTGAAACAGAACGTAAAAATTAAGAAAAATTTAAGGAATCTCCGTTGAGTACAGCGCAGAAAGAAAAATTCTAGGATCTCACAAATGTTTGAGTAGTCAAAGAAGCAATAAAAAGGTTTATTACTCAATAAAGTCGCTGGAGTCCTCACCGGGAATGAAGATTAGATTAGATTATAAGTTAGTTTAAGCTTCCCTAACCGCTACAAAAATAGAGTGTATCGAAGAGAGGAAGGAGGAAGGCACCATTTAGTATGGAGATAAGGAAATGAGGAATCTATGCTGAAGGGGCATAGAAACAGTAAGATGGGAAAGAAGTTCATGAAATAAGATGAAAGTAGAAGAAGAAAGTCAGAGGTGCTGAAAAACAGGACAGTAGTGAACCGAAAAAGGTGGTCCTTAACATAACAAAAAACATGTTATTTCAACAAAAAGAAGGCCTACTTAACTCTCAGCTCGGGCCCTCACATTTTTTTTTTCACCGGGAATGAATTCTTTATACAAAAAACTAGAGTGATTCGCTTCTAGAAGTCAAAATTACATTCCTACCTGGAATATATTACAATTTTTGTAATTTTGCAGTTGGCACCGAGCAATCCCACGGTGACTAAATGCCTGTTTTCGCTTCACTAAGTATACCTGTCTTCAGAAAAAACGTTTTTAAACAAACCAATTATTTTTTACTTCTTTTGTTGTTTTCAGTTTTAAAATACACAGTTTAGAAGAAATTTATATTATACGTGACAATTTCCATGACTATTTTATTCATACTATTACGTTGGCGCACGTTGTGCAATATTTTAATGACAAAAAAGTGTTTGGAAATACGTAATTAAACATTGTCAGTGTGTTTCCTGTATAAAGTCAGGGTACGAAGTCAGATGCATTCCATCTTTATCGTTGGCATTGCCGAGCGAAAAGAATATATTTAATCATAAGGCTGGATCTCAGATTACACGGGTCATAAAATAACGACCGGCTTTCGTGCTATGGTCTTGGGAAAGATATAAGAGAGACGTTCTCAAACGAGAATGCCTCCCCGTAGTAAATGGGATCATTCGAAGCGCGGGCATATACAGCCACACAGTAATAAAACACGGGACCTTTAGCCGGAGCTGCATCTAGCGTGCTGTCACGGTCGACCTTTATTTAATGTGCCGTAGCGGGAGGCGGGCAGGGGCATGAGACCCGACCCCTCTCCCCCAGCCGCACCCCGGTTGGGTGGAGGGAGGCGAAGCTCAGAACCCTCTCGCCCCGTTGCTGCCCGGCTCGTGCAGTGACCCCCCCCTCCCCCTTGGGAGGGGTGAGCACTGTCCGAGCAGGAGTTGTGTCGGACGAGGAGAGGAGACTTCGCGGGTAGCCGTCGTTGAGAACGGTGTAGAGAGCCGTGGTCGTGAACGGACGTTCTAGAGTGCAGTTGAGGTTTACGACGAACAGCCGGTTTTGATACTTAGGAATTTGAGTTGATAGTAAAAGCCCATATCTTCAATAGTTGAATTTCGAGACTGTTCGAGTAGAGCGTGGCACGATCAACGAAAATCCATTGACTTGTTTTGAGGGCGCATGATTTCAAGCGTTTGCTATACGCTTACCTTGGCTCATACTTTCGGTGGTTACCCATTCCTTGGCTCGTGTGTTGGCTGTTTGTACACAGTCTGTTGTCGTGAGAAGTCGATTGAAGGAAGATCGTGAGGTGATGGTCGTATTGTTCCCCGATATTTATATGTTGTTTTTACCTCGTGTGCTCTTGCCATCCGTACTTGCCTTCCCATCAATAAATAAAAAAAAACCTGGGCCTCATCTATATCCTCTCTCTCATCTCTCTCAAAAGGGCATAAGAAACACGTGCCGGCCATAAGCCATCGCTACCAAATTGACAATCTGAGTTAACGTAACCAATCCTTTAATTTTAGTCGAGGCTAATGCTAAGCCTCGTGGTGGCAGCCCTATCATATCATAATCATTAAAAATCATTAATCATTTATTTACGTAACTTCATGCTGACTGAGTCTGTTCAGAAAAGAAACAGAAAGGAGAATTCGAAAACTCATAAATATAGAGTGCGGAAGAAAAACCCGACTCATACAGTGGTGGCAGCGGTGGGATCATCCCAATCTGAGAGAGAGAGGAGGAATAGAACTATTAGGTGGTGAAAGATTGAAAATAACAGTGAGAGGAAGAGAAGAACCTGAAGCAATCAATCCAGAGCTGCAAGCGGGCAGCGGCGTCCAAGAGCAACAAAAAACTGTAAGTAACCACCATTTCATTTCATTTCTGTGTATGTCTTCAACTGCAAATTCTTACTTATTTATTGTTCTCTGTTCGATGTGTGTCATGTGAGTGTAGCCCCTAACAGATATAGCGCATATCGCGGTGCAGCCAGGAAGTGTCATTTTCTGTGAGATTAGAAGCGGACCCAGCCATAAAACCTTACAGCCAGTCCTTGAGCGCGAGAAAGCCAAAAGAAAGTGCATTTCAATTTGGTAGGGATTGCTGCACCTGAGAAGTAGAAGCATCGAAGATTCTTTAAGAATAGTATTTTTTTTTTGTTATGTCTTCGGAAGAGACATTTAATTCTCGTGCTCTCTGTGTTGTAAATTAGGTACATATTGGGTGAATATTGTGTTGTGAGCAGGATTGCAAATTTAGGGATTGTTCGTGCGAATCTAGTTTGCAAATAGATATTATTGTGGCATTCTACTCTGTTATTGGGGGTAAACCAACGATTCGTCTGTAGAAACATCCATTTAAATGTTCGTGTGTTCCCTAGGAAAGAAATAATACGTAGCAAGTCCGCACTTTGTCGGTCGCTCCTTATCGGTGTTTGGGGAAGAGATCAACACTCCACATAACAGTTATTCGGTTGTCCAAAGAAAATATATAATATTTTTGTGTGTCGTGGGCTGAACTAGGATCAGTGAGATGATTGTGCAAGAATAACATTGCAAATTGAGGGAAAGATTAACGTAAATAGTTACGCAAAGTTGTGCTGGTATAGGACTCGTTTAATTAACGGTGTTTGGTTAGGAGATTCCCTCCTGACTTATGATTTGATGCCCTACGCACGAGAGTCCGCATTTCGGTAATTTTTGCCAGTGGGGCCCTCATATTTCCTCTCTTGGATACACCCGAAAAATTTATTTTTTGTGTTTTTATGCTGGATACCAGTATTTATCGAAAAAATTAGAGGTTCAGTGTAGTGCGTGTGAGTTGCAACGGCAAATAGATAGACTTGGAAAAAATATATAAAATAATTTTTGTGCTGATCATCGCGGAGTTCAAGCTGCAAAATGGGAAAGAACGAAGATAGCAACTCGGGAAGTGCTGCTGCAAATAAACAGGACGCAGGAACCGATCAAAGAGCGGCAAGCGGGCCAGTGCTTGGCAAACTGCCAAAATTCGACGGAAAGTCGAACGTGGTGAAGTTCCTCAACACAGTCAAAAAAAGGGCACTCCTAGAAAACTGGTCAGACGCCCGAAGCGCGGACGTCATCAGATATCTCTGCACCGACACCGCAGAAAATTTCCTGGATTCAAACCCCGAGCTCGAAGAATGCGATCATACGGAGCTGACCAAACGCCTTGAGGATCGTTTCCTTAAAAGCATTTCGCTGACGGATGCACATATGGAACTGGCTGCAATAAAAATGAACCGGGGCACAATCGAAGAGTTTGCTTCGCGACTGGAGACCGCCTCGGCTGCCTTGGCGCATGTTATCGTGGAGCTGCAAAAAACAGCATCTCGCGACAAGCTCTTGGCGAGCGTGTTTATCAATGGTCTCGACCCGGCATTGAAGAAGACAATGGCAACATACGAACCAGAACGGCTCGCAGATTGTGTCAAGATGGCACAGAAATGCGAAAGGATGCTGGAGGACGAGAAACCACGCCGGCCGATCTGCACGATAGATGCAGTAGAAGCCGCCCCACCCCGGCCACCACCTAGGTGCTGGTCGTGCAACCAAGTAGGCCATTTTTCTCGAGAGTGTCGCAACCCAGCGGTGATTCCGAGACAAAATACATTTGCCCAGAACGTACAGCGAAGAACCATAAACTGCTTCAACTGTGGCCAAGCCGGCCATATGGCCAGACAATGTAGGGCACAGTGGCGGTCACAAAACCCAGCCCAGCCGAACCGACAGTTCGGCGAGGCACAAGGCCCGAACCACGCAGCCCATCGGAGTTTCAACGGGGATAACAACACACCGTGGCGATATGCACAAGGCCCGCCTAATATAAAAAACTAGCCCCGCCTGCCGATGCACACGAGACAAAGCCGATCATAAAAATAAAAGTGAATGAACAAGACTGCGAAGCATTCCTGGACACCGGATCGGTGTGCTGTCTAATAAGGCCGGAAACGGCTGAACAAATTGTGTCGGCAGGATCAGTTACAGTAAGAATAAAGACGGCCAAGCTAAAGTTAAGTACAGTAAGTGGCGCAGAAATAGATGTGCGGGGCAGAATCGCGCTGAACATTAAGATAGGAGGTAAAACGTATGTGCACGACACGGTTGTAGCGCAGGTCGGAAATTATCCAGGAGACATACTAGTAGAGCTCGATTTACTCCAGCGCATAGGTAAGGTGGCGCTGGACATGAACGGTAGATATGGTAGTAGAGTGATCGTGAACGGTCATTCGTATGCATTTAAGGACGGTAAGTATGCCGGAGAGTCGATCAATTTGATCAGACAAAGAAAAAGGGTAAGTATGCGACAGTCTGAGGTCGCGGCGGTGCTACCAACAGTGAGCAGTGACGATGGTGAGTATGGTATAACCGACGAGCTACCCGAGGCGGAAGTACCAAGCCTAGAGCATCTGCACACGCAGCAGCGTGAGAGTTTGTTAGCGCTCATCGGTAAGTATGCGCCAGCCATTTCTCAGCATGAGCAAGATTTAGGACGATGTGACTTGCTCCCACACCGAATTGACACCAGGAACGCGGCGCCGATTGCTACGAAACAGTGGCCGCTACCCCAAGCAACACGCGCAGCAATCGAAGAACAAGTGCAGAATATGTTAAAAATGGATGTAATTGAGCCATCAGCAAGCGCGTGGGCATCTCCAGTGCTCCTCATCAAAAAGAAGGACGGCACGCATAGGTTCTGTGTTGATTTTCGACGAATTAATGAAGTCACGCTCGCAGACAAATATCCAATGCCACGCATCGAGCAAATTTTGGAGTCCCTCGGAGGCGCATGCTACTTCTCAGCAATAGACTTGAAGTCAGGCTACTGGCAGATTCCTGTCGCGGAAGCAGACCGCGACAAGACAGCATTTGCTACTGAGTCGGCTCAGTACCGATTCAAGAGGATGCCCTTCGGATTGACTACAGCTCCGGCCACATTCCAGCGTTTGGTCAATCGAGTGTTAGAGCCAGTGATTGGAAAAACGAGCTACGTTTTCATAGACGACGTAGTGGTATTTTCGAAGACGTTTGAGGATCACATCGCTCATTTGGAAGAAGTTCTCGCTCTCCTTCAGAAGTCAGGTTTAAAAATGTCTCTGAAAAAGTGCAGCTTTGCAAAACCCTCCATCGAATATTTAGGTCATGTCTCGAAGGACGGAATTCAAGTCGACCAAAGGAAAATCACGGCCATTCGCGAGTTGTTACCACCGAAAAAACCGAAAGATGTACGAAGAATTTTGGGAATGGCAGATTACTATCGAAGACACATACCAAATTTCTCGGAGCGAGTCGCACTTTTGACGGCATTGACTAAGAAGTGTGCCAAGTTTGTGTGGACGAACGAACATCAGGCCGCATTCGACGCGCTCAAATCGGCTCTAGCTGAAGCGCCGGTGTTGGGTTACCCAGATTTCGAGCGACCGTTCAGGCTGCATACCGACGCCAGTGATGTCGCTCTGGGAGGAGTACTGACGCAAGAAAAGGACGGCCTGGATCACCCGATAGCATACTATTCACGGAAATTTACACCGGCAGAGACCCGGTACTCTACCACAGAAAGAGAAGCTTTAGCTATTGTGGAAAAAACCGCCATTTTGCTCGATACCTCTGCGGTCGGAAGTTTCAGATCCTAACAGACCATCAGCCGCTGCGATATTTGTTCCAATACAAAGCTACCGTTCCACGGATCGCCCGCTGGGCAGTGCTACTGTCACAGTTCGAATATGAAATTTCGTATAGACCCGGGAAGGAGAATGTGATTCCAGTCACGCTCTCACGCGGAGTGGCAGCCGTCCGCCCGACCGTGACGGAAGCGCTGGACCCGTACGAAGTTTTCTGTGCGGAAAAGGTAAGTATGGAGCAGCGCAAAGCACAGCACTGGGCCAAAGTCATCAACGCATTGGAAGGTAAGGGCGAAATGGTGACAGATCCGAGCCAGTATAAGGATTTCGTGCTGGACGAAAATTGCCTTTTCTACCTGGAAGTTAAAGACAGTGGAGACATTTACAAACGTGCAGTGATTCCTGAATCCCTAATAAAGCCCGCGTTAATAATGTCGCATGATACGCGAATTTCCGGACATTTTGGGGCGAAAAAGACCCTCCACCGTGCTAGAGAATTATTCTTTTGGCCAAATATGGCACGACACGTGCAAGAGCACGTGAAAAATTGCACGACGTGTCAGAAACGAAGTCCCCACGGGGGCCTCAAAGCAAAAATAGGCGAATTACCGCCAGTCTCACGACCATTAGAAAGGGTGGGGATTGATCTCATTGGAGAGCTGACACAGTCACACGCCGGACATAGATATATTCTGACGATCGTGTGCCATTTCTCGAGACACGTGCAGGCGTACCCATTACGCGATAAGAAGAGCGAAACAGTGGCGCGAGCATTCATGGACTATGTATGCAGGTATGGCTGTCCGGAACACATCGTGTCAGATCGAGGTACGGAGTTTACCGCCCAAAATTTCCAAGAAATGTGCCGCATTTTAAAGTCCAAGTTGCATTTCACCACGGCCTTCCACCCAGCCAGTAACGGTATGACGGAAGCCTTCAACAAGTTGATAAAGACAACGTTGGCCACAACAGTAGAGAAGGATCTCACATCATGGGACGAGCAGCTACCTTTCGCCACGCTCGCCCTAAACTGTTCGTATCATGCCTCGGTAGACAACACACCGTACTTCTTGTTCCATGGACGCGACGCTCCTTTGCCACTGTCTGATATTCTGCAGCCCAGGATACTAAACTATGCTGTGGAGGAGAACTTTCTTCACGCCGCGTTTGCCAGATTGCAAATTGCGTTCGAAAACGCGATGTCAGCAAGCCAAAACGCACATGACAAAAATGTGAGATATCAGCGCGTGAGAGATAGAGAACTTAGAGTCGGCGACTGCGTATTCCTACGGAATACAGCAGGAAGAAACAAGGCGATGGGTAAATTCCGACCTAATTGGTTAGGCCCGTACAGAATTCAGGCCCTTCCAACACCGATGAACGTCGTAATACGACAAGTCCACGGCCGCCGGCACGAGATAACGGTCCACAGAAATAGACTTAAGCCCGCGTCATTTCAACCAGAGGAGACAGTAGTAATACAAGACGAGCGTCCTCGAAGGGGAGGAGCGTCGAGCACGTCACCGAAGTACGCCACGACGATAGCGATTCGGAAAGCAGCGATGACGACATCTATGTAACAAGGCCTGAAGCACCCTCACCCCTACCCACCCCGGCAGCTAGGCGTCCTTACGCTCTAAGATCCGCCGGTCCGGTAGAAGAGTAGAGGAGTAGAGGAGAAGATAACATGAGCAAAACTACTGGGTAACAAGTAGAGAGGAGATAAGCCTACTAATTTCATGTTCTCTTTCAGATTAACCTAGTAAATAAGTAGGTAGATAGGCTGACTAATCTAATTTTCTTTTCAGATTAAACCTAGCAAAATAAGTAGTAGATAAGCACCAATCAAATTCCTTTACAGAATAGCTTAGCAACAACTAGGTTGGCAGGAAAATTTCTGAGTAGTCGACTGCTAGGCAAGTAACTTGTAGAAATGCTACCAGCCAGCACGAGCGACTGTGCTCAGAACAGGCACAGGATGAGAGTCATAAAATCGAAAGAGGCATAAAGGAACTCAGTCCGGGCCTGGGAAATACGAGTAGAGACGTGGCATACAAATTATGATAACGCACTAGGAAAAGTGTATCGTGCTGGCTGCGCATTTTTGAATGACGAGAATAAAACTTAGATATAATGACTTCACATCGAAATAGGAATTTGATTGCTGGTCAATTGTTTGAGATGTATAAGAAATGAAGAGGGATTTCGAAGGAAACTAGCCGTCTAGGCAGAGATATAATTAGACAGTATTAAAATATAAGTATAGCACAGCCGCAGCAGAGGTTCCTTCACATAATACGGCCAGTAGTGGGTACGGCTCTTTAGTCCTCTCATAACTAGTAGGTTACAACTGAGAGGACGAAGTTTTTTTTTTTGAGTAGCCTGAGAAATGACTAGTTATAAGCACTAATAAACCATTGCCTTTCAGGTGTAGGTTTGAAGAGTCAGCAACTTGGATGGGAAAGGGATATATCCTTCTCGTAATTGTTTGTTAGCGTGAAAAATTCCCCGTGAAGGAATTTTTCTTGGATCGTCGGAGGGGAAGAAAATTTAAGAAATTAAATTTTTGTTATATATTGCGTCTAAATGACGTTTTAAAAAGAGAAACCTGAGCCTGTCATGAGCCGAGTGGAGCCGATAATAAGATCTCGTATAGCAGAACCCTGAGAGCTGGGTAGAATGCTTAGCGAGACAGCAGATTAAATTAAAGATGTCCATTACGGACCTAGCATAAGCTTTAACATTACGGTCTTTAAGAATAACGTAGCTTAGTGTGGAAAGGCAAGTTGGACACGCACTCGCGTGGTGGAGACTCGAGGCGTAAGCCACGAGACAGTACAGCCACAGATGGACCATAAAACTTGAGATGCGTTCCACGCTGGAACTCATGTAATATGAGCGGCGACACGCCGGAGATTAGAGAAGGCAGTCTGAGCAGAGAGAAACGCACAGCGATTCGTGTGCGATGCTAATTACGAGATAGATGGGAGAACAAAATAAATAGAGATGAGCAAAAAGAATATAGATAACAGAGATGGACGGCTCCTGTGCTGAGAAATCAGAGCGTGAACAGCACCAAACCGACGCTAGAGCTGAAATATTTAATGATAAATGTACTAAGGTTATTTTGAAGATTTTCAGGAAGGCGACAGCGAGCAAGGTGCGGGCGTGTGCGCGGTGCTAAACCAGCACCACAGCGGCCTCCAACGGAGACGGACCGGAACTGCGGTCGCGTAAGAAAGACGGAGAGGCATTCGGAAATGGTAAGATCGGGAATACCCCTGCGCGTAGGAAACACGTGCGTGAACTGTGGAGAGCGTTATGAATGCCTGGTCTGCTAATGAGCGTTGGAGTGATACGGCGTGAAGCATGACTGAGAGGGATTGATGGGCCATCCAGAGGCATGTGCGCAATGCTTGAGGCATCGCAGCGGTTACCGATACCATGAGATTTGAAGATTAAAAAGATAAGTCGTGTGCGACTGGTACATAAAATATATAGGCAAACGAGGGACGCCTCCGTATTGCACCCATACGAAATTGATGCTTGCTTCTCACGAGAGATTAGCAAATGCCATTCAGTAACAAAAAAAAACAGTCAGCTGACACGGAAAGAATAGGAAGTAGGAACAATTCTCATCATTTAATCATAAGGACCTGCACCACGAGTGAAAGACAAATGAACAGGAGGTGTGTGTGTTGTCAGAGTGTGTGCGGTTTCGTGTGCGGTTTCGTGTGCAGGAGTATGTGCGGTAACGTGTGCAGGAGTAGGTGCTGTATAGTGTGCAGGAGTGTGGGGACTTAGTCATTCAAGTCTGCTAGGACTTGTTAGGTTCATGAATCCCAAAATCATATATCATTCATCATGTAACATACGCGCTCATTATGAGGCGAAGAAAGGAAATTTTTTTTAAAATAGGCTCTATATTGATATCTAACCCATGTAACAAAATTAATGCCCGACCGTGTGCCGTAGGAAACGGCGACGTACATGCATCGAGGGCGGAGACGGAGGCCGAGCGAAGTGGTGCGCCAGCTCGGGACATACGTCGCAGCGCGCAACTACGAGACGTCGCTGTGGCTACCAGACGGGAGTCTGGCGACCGTCTCGGCCGAGACGGACTGGGGGCGGGCGGCCGCGACCCTGGAGGGTCGAGCGCTCATTGTCCACTTCGTCCCGAAGCCGGACGAACGCCTGACCGAGGCGACTCTCAGCAACTTGCTGCAGCATTTAGTTGTGCCCCGAAACGACGGAAGAGCTCGCCTCTCCAATCCCGAAGGGGGCCAATATTATGTGAAAATGGCCGAAGCATAGGCGAGCGAGTTGTGGTCGCCGTCCTAGTTTTTTTTTGTGATATTGTAATTGATGTCATGTTGTATTGTGTTGCATTGTGATTTGATGTCAGGTTGTATCAGTATTCTCCAGTCGGGTAAGAAATGCACTGAGGCCAAGACATAGAAAAAGAAATTATTACATAATTTCTTTTTGCGTTAGTGGGGGAAGGGTGTATAAAGTCAGGGTACGAAGTCAGATGCATTCAATCTTTATCGTTGGCATTGCCGAGCGAAAAGAATATATTTAATCATAAGGCTGGATCTCAGATTACACGGGTCATAAAATAACGACCGGCTTTCGTGCTATGGTCTTGGGAAAGATATAAGAGAGACGTTCTCAAACGAGAATGCCTCCCCGTAGTAAATGGGATCATTCGAAGCGCGGGCATATACAGCCACACAGTAATAAAACACGGGACCTTTAGCCGGAGCTGCATCTAGCGTGCTGTCACGGTCGACCTTTATTTAATGTGCCGTAGCGGGAGGCGGGCAGGGGCATGAGACCCGACCCCTCTCCCCCAGCCGCACCCCGGTTGGGTGGAGGGAGGCGAAGCTCAGAACCCTCTCGCCCCGTTGCTGCCCGGCTCGTGCAGTGACCCCCCCCTCCCCCTTGGGAGGGGTGAGCACTGTCCGAGCAGGAGTTGTGTCGGACGAGGAGAGGAGACTTCGCGGGTAGCCGTCGTTGAGAACGGTGTAGAGAGCCGTGGTCGTGAACGGACGTTCTAGAGTGCAGTTGAGGTTTACGACGAACAGCCGGTTTTGATACTTAGGAATTTGAGTTGATAGTAAAAGCCCATATCTTCAATAGTTGAATTTCGAGACTGTGTTCGAGTAGAGCGTGGCACGATCAACGAAAATCCATTGACTTGTTTTGAGGGCGCATGATTTCAAGCGTTTGCTATACGCTTACCTTGGCTCATACTTTCGGTGGTTACCCATTCCTTGGCTCGTGTGTTGGCTGTTTGTACACAGTCTGTTGTCGTGAGAAGTCGATTGAAGGAAGATCGTGAGGTGATGGTCGTATTGTTCCCCGATATTTATATGTTGTTTTTACCTCGTGTGCTCTTGCCATCCGTACTTGCCTTCCCATCAATAAATAAAAAAAAACCTGGGCCTCATCTATATCCTCTCTCTCATCTCTCTCAAAAGGGCATAAGAAACACGTGCCGGCCATAAGCCATCGCTACCAAATTGACAATCTGAGTTAACGTAACCAATCCTTTAATTTTAGTCGAGGCTAATGCTAAGCCTCGTGGTGGCAGCCCTATCATATCATAATCATTAAAAATCATTAATCATTTATTTACGTAACTTCATGCTGACTGAGTCTGTTCAGAAAAGAAACAGAAAGGAGAATTCGAAAACTCATAAATATAGAGTGCGGAAGAAAAACCCGACTCATACATTCCTACATTGAGGTGAAAGACATCATGAATACGTATTTTGGCATGAGGGTAACGCGTCTGCCAAGTCACCAGATTCCAGAAGCGGCGACGTGACCAGACTAGAGGTATAAAAATACCAAGTAATCACACCGCTATGGCAAGAATAAGTTGTGCATCCCATGTTCAATAATTTGTTTCGCGTACACTGCAGAATTCAGCATTGTACAGAAATACGGTCAATTGACCTTCTGATATCTTCAATTTCTAAGCCCTTTCTACCTAGGAGGTTAACGAATGTTTGGAAAGATAGGCTGTAAAAAATCGCTAACATCTTCAAACTTCAAGCACTTTCTCACAAGGGACCAACGAATATTCACGCAGACAGTACCCTGATCCTAGAATAACTGCATGGGGCTGCAGAAAAAAAGGCTTAAGTAAGTGAGGCATCGCAGACGCTATCCCTTTTCCCAAATGCAGAATAACTAACAAGTCATGGCGCAAATTCACAATGCATGGTCAATCAGAATACTGGAGGTCGGTCGCCCATTTGTCGCAGGCCTCCGACGTTTGCATATGATGAGCGGTCGCAGAGAGAATTGGGCATGAGATCAAATGTAGCGTCCTAAATCCTAAATTTAGAGCGAATCCTAAAATTAATTCCAATTAGATTTCTATACTACAGGCCAGGGTGACCAATTTAAATGAAGCGGTATAATAAAAGCGTGGACGAGCGCTTAGCAGAACAGCGTATTCTGGAACAAGGTTTTCATTATTGTAATACCATGTTCAGTTGTCTTATTTCATAACGGGTTTAATAAAAGACAGGACTACAAGTCTTGTTTGAAGCAGTTCAGAAGGGGAAGAATGAAATGCTAAACGATAAAACCGACACAAACTTGAATAACAAAAAACATTCACGCAAAGACATCAATGCATGACGAATATGCAACTTATACTGAAATTCAAAGCAAAAAATGAAGGAAATAGCTTTAATAACTCTCAAAATCGTTCACACGGACATTCTTTACCCACTTCTCATGAATAGCCATCGAATCATTACAATAGAATACAAAATTTTAAAAACAAACATAAAACGAACGACAACAAGAAACGTTCCGTTTCAAAACACTAGTTCCCATAATGAAATGCTTAGGTCAGGTCAACGATCATTGAAAGCATATAATCCTTCAGCTTTTTAGAATCCACCTAATTTTAGCTTTTTTACCGTTTATTATATTTCTGACTCCCAAGCATTATGCGCTTACTTTGTTATTCTCATTGGAATTGAAAAGACTTGATTGAAAACATTAGCTCTGTAAAGGTTTAACTAACGACTGCTGCACCCTACCGATAAGGGGAGATCGAACACCAAAGTGGGACGTTACATTTCAACTTCACGATCTTCTCTCTGTGTAGAAAACACTGAACGTTACAATCCAACTTTACGATCTATCTTCTCATTATGTAGAAAGCACTGGAAGTTACAAGCATTCCAACTCCACGATCTTCTTTTCGTGTACAAAAAGACTGAACGTTACATTCCAACTCTTTGATCTTTTCTTCGTGTAGAACACACTGGACGTTACGTTCCAACTCCACGATCTTCTCCTCGAGTAGAAACACTCCCATTCAGGTTTACATTCATGAGAACGTTCAACTTCTGTAAACTGAAATTTTCAGATGAATTACGTATAATCGAAACGGTTAGTCTAAATAAAACGTAAGAACTTTCTATGCTCGTTGCATGTAAAATAATTTAGGTCAGCATAATAATTGGGTATTTATTAATGCGTTTCATATGTGACATTAATGCCATGAAATATTTTAATTAGTGCAATACCTAATGAGGGGAATTATGCATCTAAAAGGGAGGCAAGATATTAAACCTAGATCACGCAGAGTAAAAGATAAGAACCAAACTAGTAGAACAGCTCCTCATAATAATAAGTATCATAAAATATAAAGAATAACCAGAGTAAAGACGAACATTACATGAATTGCAAACGTTTTGGAATTAAAATTTCATCATCAGTGCTGAAACCTGTGAAAAAAATTATCAACAGAAGAAAAAAACACGTATCAACAGGAGAAAAAAACAAGTACCAACAGGAGAAAAAAAGTACCAACAGGAGAAAAAAACAAGTACCAACAGGAGAAAAAAGTATCAACAGGAGAAAAAAGTACCAACAGGAGAAAAAAGTATCAACAGGAGAAAAAAGTATCAACAGGAGAAAAAAGTACCAACAGGAGAAAAAAGTACCAACAGGAGAAAAAAGTATCAACAGGAGAAAAAAAGTATCAACAGGAGAAAAAAAGTATCAACAGGAGAAAAAAGTATCAACAGGAGAAAAAAGTATCAACAGGAGAAAAAAAGTACCAACAGGAGAAAAAAGTACCAACAGGAGAAAAAAGTATCAACAGGAGAAAAAAAGTATCAACAGGAGAAAAAAAGTACCAACAGGAGAAAAAAGTATCAACAGGAGAAAAAAAGTACCAACAGGAGAAAAAAGTATCAACAGGAGAAAAAAAGTATCAACAGGAGAAAAAAGTATCAACAGGAGAAAAAAAGTACCAACAGGAGAAAAAAAGTACCAACAGGAGAAAAAAGTATCAACAGGAGAAAAAAAAGTATCAACAGGAGAAAAAAAGTACCAACAGGAGAAAAAAAGTACCAACAGGAGAAAAAAACGAGTGTTCTAAGTATTGAGGAGGACGGGACGCATTCAATGGAATAGAGCGTTACATTACGGCCGAGTCGCGACGATAGAGGGCGCACATATAAAGATCGTTGACTATTCATAGCGGCCATGCGATGGCGGCTTCTGCTTGATTTGATCATCCTGTTACCACAAAATATGAGAGAGCTTCGTCCCGCCTATAGGAACATGTGAAGCAGCGACCGAACGACAAATCTTACTTCGTTTCCAGGGACATCATCAGGGCGTTCCCACGCTTTATGTATGTACAAGAACATCAAAGATGGAAGACGAAGATAAGAAGTGACGCAGTTGTCTGAACGATTATCAATAAAAGATGATAGAAATTTTAGTTAGCAGCATTTATTTTGAGGAAACATCAGGAGCTTCGTTGCGCCAGTTTGACCAAGTCAAGCATCGATGCAATTGATTTATTAAATTCAGCAAGTTTTTAAACGTACGTAATTTTAAATACAAGTCGGAGATCAAACTAATAAAGGACTAATAAAGTAGTATAATGAAGTTAGCAGCCAAGGAGAAAAATGTAATCCTACTTTTGAAATGTTCAAGCCGATTGGGTAAAAAATATAAGAATTCTTAATTAAAATTTCCCGTTTAAATATCCTGTAATAAAGTTTCTGTGTTACATTGATTCGGCCATGTGACGAAGAATGGCGCACAAATCATTGGAAATTCATCAACCAATCGAACCACTCGTGCCGAAGAGGAGTAAGACTGTCACTAGAGCGCTGCAAGGATCCGTTAATGAGCCAATGGAACGCAAACAAATTACTCATCAAGACCGTGAAAGCGCGGGAAAAACGGCGCTGTTAAGAGCGACGGTAGTAGTACGTTGAGAAAGGGGAGAAAAGAATGTGAGTTACCTCACGGCGAGGAGGGTAGATTTGTTGGGTGAGTGAATGATGAGAAAGCTTCCTTAAACAGACGTTGTGGGTATAATTGGACTTGGAAAGATTAGAGACGTAAATTCAGTGCAAAATTGAGAAGTCTACAATGCTAAGAGATAAGTGTAATAGACATGATCATAAAATTTAGATGTGGACACAAAGGAATGTGGAGGTTTGAACGAGAACAGCCGGCTACAGCGTGAGTAGCCGCCTGGACTAGAAGGTGTGGGTTATTTAATCGGCGCCGTGGTAATGATAGTTATTCTACAAAGTTAGCGAGTTCCCTGCGTGTTGGGCCACATGTGCCCCACAAGGTAAATTGCTCATTCACGTACCGGTATAAATGTAAAACATTTCACTCGTTTCGCGACCGACCTTTTCAAAAAAATAACATCATACGAGGTGAAATGTCATATCATGCAATTGTATTTTTTACTAATTCTAAGGAAGGATAAAAATGTATTCGAGCAATAACGTCTATTTCCCAATTCTGTATCTTACAACCTAACCAGACCAACTGTCCACAACCGCAAAAATGTAGTGAACGTGTTAACACATTTCGTGCGAAGTGACCCACCGGTGGACACTTAGGCGATTTTCATAGTGCTGCTGACCAACCTGCATTCACAAACTCATATTTTATTTACACTTCACCCTTTAACGCCCACATTTTTATACTCATATTACCGTTATGACAACCACTATCACTAAACCGACACTGGCATTAGGTAGTCACTGTTATCAAGATGGGGAAGGAACTGCAACTCGGCAGTTGAAATTTAAAGGACACATTAGTGAACAAATTGAATAAGAAATACAATATATTGTTGTTATTTTTGAAAGAGGACCGCACAGTCCACTTGGGCGTTAAAGTGTTAATGAAAGCTAAATGAAGGCCCGACCCAGTTAATGTTTGCTATTTTCAAAGTTAATTACCACAACTGACTATAAATTTGAATTGAATATTGAAAAGGGGTTTAACTCTCCGCAGTTAACGTGTTTAAGCTCCTGCCAGTGCCGCACACCACCGCGTTAAGCGAACCGACGCCTTCTAGACCTAAAAATGGCTAAGCAACAGGTGGGATGGTTCACCGCGTGAAACGCAGAACGCGCGAGATCACTGCACGACAGCGCAGCCAGAAAACTCTAAGGCGTGCCACAATAATAATAATAATAATAATAATAATAATAATAATAATAATAATAATAATAATAATAATAATAATAATAATAATAATAATAATAATAATAATAATAATAATAATAATAATAATAATGAGGGGTGTTGATACAATCAACATTAAAGCACGGACACGGGTCCTTTACTGCAGGCGTGCCACAAGAAACTACCTTGAAGTGAAGACGAGGTGGGAAACTAGGGAATGATGCGAAATGCGTGTGTTGGCACACGGTATGAAGAGAGTACCGAGACAACGGCAGGGCGAGCTGCTCACCAACCACAAATCAATGCGAAAGTGCTTGTGTGAGAAATTAATGTTTTGTTTCAAATAAGGAATGTACAGTGACACTCAGGCATGGAATATATATATATATACAGTGATACTTAGGCTTAGGCTACAGAGCCACCATCGCAGAAATGAGTGTGTTATTCACGAGGTAAACCAAGAAAAATGCGGCCGACCAATGTTCCATTATCCCATGCAACAAAACACAGCGAGCGTTCAGTGCAAATGGCGACTTTTCCTTTATAGAGCAGGCCTGGTGTTTATATTATAATGCCGGTGATCTATGTATTGTATCCCCAAGTTCCATATTGTAGTAGGTCCATCTATGTATCCGGGATCTCGTGAATCTTGCTGCACGTGTAGCGCGCTAATTCACAACAATGTTTTTCACTGACGAGTTTACTTTAAATAAAATAATTGAACCTTTCGTTCAGTCGTTATTTAATCCATGATGATCAAGTAAATGCAGTGCAGGAAGCTCTCCTTATTTCTTATTTTTCTTTTTCTGTATATTCTTCCTCTCTGATTTTTCCATTGCCTTCTCCTCCTTTATAGAGGATGTAAGTCCCCTCTACGACACCTTACGCTCTCATTATGCCAATAAGGAAGGATGTTAAGGCTTTGTGACACCTTCTAACGTGAACAAAAAACGGCATCGTGCTTGTCAAATATTACATGGGATTAAAAAACCGGGTTTGTGCCTAGTAAAATGCTACATTCAGACGCCTTCAGCGCTGTACAACGACCCGTTAATAAGAGGCTCTAGTTCCACTCTATGACAACTTGTAATGAGATCAAGAAATGAGCATTAAGGAGTATTGTAATGAGCCCAATAGAGCACTGCCAGAATCCCGAGCAACTAAGTAGGTCCGCCAGAAATAGCAGACTTCGGATCTCAGAAACGGAGAGAAACCAGACGCTGTATAACGACTTCCCATTGTCGTGATGCGTAAAAATAAAAGCTTCAATGCGTACCTTTGAACAATATTTGGGCGAATAAATCAGGGTATGCCGAAATTATTACCCCAAGTAGAGCCTACGATCCTTGAAAATTTATTAACTAATGGCCGAACGACCATCCAGCACAGGCTAAATACGTAAGTACAGAATTAAGTACGCTTATAGTGCACGAAAGTAAATAAATCGATTCAGAATTTGAAAGCGTTTCCCATAGCAGTGACCAAATGTTACATGGAAGTGGCCAGCCCATGGATACTCAAGATATGAATTGCTGATATGCGACCATAGTGGTGCTGAGTGCAGAGCGAGGGGTGCAGAGCAAGTTTCCCGGCCTCCCTCACTTTGTTTATAGAATCAGGAGATGGAGAATGTATTTATGTCCTCCATCGAGGAGAAAATTAAAAACTTACAGAGAAGAGGAAGGTAACAGACTGAGCGCAGCCACTCCTGATCAACACGAAGGCAGAAGCAACAAACTGAAAGACTTATACCATTTAGAACTATGTGTGAGTTAGACATAGGAGAGATGGTAATGGTGTGCATGAATCCAAAGACAACTCACAAGAAACCTTATAATTGAAAAATTTCTAGCGCGAAGTGCCCTGTGACAAAATTGAATTACATGGAAAATACAAAAAAAGAACAGCTACATGGCTTGCTTAAGGATCCGTTATGTTTGGGATATTTCAAATTACTCGTAAAAACTACATAATACACATAAAGACCCACTATTAAAGTATATAACCACTGAACAAGACACTGATACGCTTAGGATGAAATTAATGATAACGCCTTCTGCAGAGCGTTGCCAGCATGTTCTCTTGCCAGACCTTCAAATCAAGACCGCTTTTCATTAATTAACCTAAGATTATCCCCTCACTAGCAACGGCCTGAATTCACGTCACCAGAATCACGGTTTCCATAGTAACCTGCTCCTACCTCACCAACGACACATCACAAGTGGCCTCATTTTCCCTGTTTACTGTCCTAATTTGCATCACAATTGGCACCGAGTGTTCCCGCTGCCCCTTGCAGTCGACGTGATTACCCTCAAATCAACCCTAGCGATGTTATTTCTAGACGAACCTTTTACGGGCGTGTTGTTCAGACAGTGTTACTTGTGTTGTTCTGACGGTGTTACTTGTGTTGTTCTGACGGTGTTACTTGTGTTGTTCTGACGGTGTTACTTGTGTTGTTCTGACGGTGTTACTTGTGTTGTTCTGACGGTGTTACTTGTGTTGTTCTGACGGTGTTACTGTGTTGTTCTGACGGTGTTACTGTGTTGTTCTGACGGTGTTACTTGTGTTGTTCTGACGGTGTTACATGTGTTGTTCTGACGGTATTACTCGTGTTGTTCTGACGGTGTTACTCGTGTTGTTCTGGCGGTATTACTCGTGTTGTCCTGACGGCGTTACTCGTGTTGTTCTGGCGGTGTTACTCGTGTTGTTCTGGCGGTGTTACTCGTGTTGTTCTGGCGGTGTTACTCGTGTTGTTCTGGCGGTGTTACTCGTGTTGTTCTGGCGGTGTTACTCGTGTTGTTCTGACGGTGTTACTCGTGTTGTCCTGACGGTGTTACTCGTGTTGTCCTGACGGTGTTACTCGTGTTGTCCTGACGGTGTTACTCGTGTTGTTCTGACGGTGTTACTCGTGTTGTTCTGACGGTGTTACTCGTGTTGTTCTGGCGGTGTTACTCGTGTTGTTCTGGCGGTGTTACTCGTGTTGTTCTGGCGGTGTTACTCGTGTTGTCCTGACGGCGTTACTCGTGTTGTCCTGACGGCGTTACTCGTGTTGTCCTGACGGCGTTACTCGTGTTGTCCTGACGGCGTTACTCGTGTTGTCCTGACGGCGTTACTCGTGTTGTTCTGACGGCGTTACTCGTGTTGTTCTGACGGCGTTACTCGTGTTGTCCTGACGGCGTTACTCGTGTTGTCCTGACGGCGTTACTCGTGTTGTCCTGACGGCGTTACTCGTGTTGTCCTGACGGCGTTACTCGTGTTGTCCTGACGGCGTTACTCGTGTTGTCCTGACGGCGTTACTCGTGTTGTCCTGACGGCGTTACTCGTGTTGTTCTGACGGCGTTACTCGTGTTGTTCTGACGGCGTTACTCGTGTTGTTCTGACGGCGTTACTCGTGTTGTTCTGACGGCGTTACTCGTGTTGTTCTGACGGTGTTACTCGTGTTGTTCTGACGGTGTTACTCGTGTTGTTCTGACGGCGTTACTCGTGTTGTTCTGACGGCGTTACTCGTGTTGTTCTGACGGCGTTACTCGTGTTGTTCTGACGGTGTTACTCGTGTTGTTCTGACGGCGTTACTCGTGTTGTTCTGACGGCGTTACTCGTGTTGTTCTGACGGCGTTACTCGTGTTGTTCTGACGGTGTTACTCGTGTTGTTCTGACGGTGTTACTCGTGTTGTCCTGACGGCGTTACTCGTGTTGTTCTGACGGTGTTACTCGTGTTGTTCTGACGGTGTTACTCGTGTTGTTCTGACGGCGTTACTCGTGTTGTTCTGACGGCGTTACTCGTGTTGTTCTGACGGCGTTACTCGTGTTGTTCTGACGGTGTTACTCGTGTTGTTCTGACGGTGTTACTCGTGTTGTCCTGACGGCGTTACTCGTGTTGTTCTGACGGTGTTACTCGTGTTGTCCTGACGGTGTTACTCGTGTTGTTCTGACGGTGTTACTCGTGTTGTTCTGGCGGTGTTACTCGTGTTGTTCTGGCGGTGTTACTCGTGTTGTTCTGGCGGTGTTACTCGTGTTGTCCTGACGGCGTTACTCGTGTTGTCCTGACGGCGTTACTCGTGTTGTCCTGACGGCGTTACTCGTGTTGTCCTGACGGCGTTACTCGTGTTGTTCTGACGGCGTTACTCGTGTTGTTCTGACGGTGTTACTCGTGTTGTTCTGACGGCGTTACTCGTGTTGTCCTGACGGCGTTACTCGTGTTGTCCTGACGGCGTTACTCGTGTTGTCCTGACGGCGTTACTCGTGTTGTCCTGACGGCGTTACTCGTGTTGTCCTGACGGCGTTACTCGTGTTGTCCTGACGGCGTTACTCGTGTTGTTCTGACGGCGTTACTCGTGTTGTTCTGACGGCGTTACTCGTGTTGTTCTGACGGCGTTACTCGTGTTGTTCTGACGGCGTTACTCGTGTTGTTCTGACGGCGTTACTCGTGTTGTTCTGACGGTGTTACTCGTGTTGTTCTGACGGTGTTACTCGTGTTGTTCTGACGGCATTACTCGTGTTGTTCTGACGGCGTTACTTGTGTTGTTCTGACGGCGTTACTCGTGTTGTTCTGACGGTGTTACTCGTGTTGTTCTGACGGTGTTACTCGTGTTGTTCTGACGGCGTTACTCGTGTTGTTCTGACGGCGTTACTCGTGTTGTTCTGACGGCGTTACTCGTGTTGTTCTGACGGTGTTACTCGTGTTGTTCTGACGGTGTTACTCGTGTTGTCCTGACGGCGTTACTCGTGTTGTTCTGACGGTGTTACTCGTGTTGTTCTGACGGTGTTACTCGTGTTGTTCTGACGGCGTTACTCGTGTTGTTCTGACGGCGTTACTCGTGTTGTTCTGACGGTGTTACTCGTATTGTTCTGACGGTGTTACTCGTGTTGTCCTGACGGCGTTACTCGTGTTGTTCTGACGGCGTTACTCGTGTTGTTCTGACGGTGTTACTCGTGTTGTTCTGACGGTGTTACTCGTGTTGTTCTGACGGTGTTACTCGTGTTGTTCTGACGGCGTTACTCGTGTTGTTCTGACGGCGTTACTCGTGTTGTTCTGACGGTGTTACTTGTGTTGTTCTGACGGCGTTACTCGTGTTGTGCTGACGGTGTTACTCGTGTTGTTCTGACGGTGTTACTCGTGTTGTTCTGACGGTGTTACTCGTGTTGTTCTGACGGCGTTACTCGTGTTGTTCTGACGGTGTTACTCGTGTTGTTCTGACGGTGTTACTCGTGTTGTTCTGACGGCGTTACTCGTGTTGTTCTGACGGCGTTACTCGTGTTGTTCTGACGGTGTTACTCGTGTTGTTCTGACGGTGTTACTCGTGTTGTTCTGACGGTGTTACTCGTGTTGTTCTGACGGTGTTACTCATGTTGTTCTGACGGCGTTACTCGTGTTGTTCTGACGGCGTTACTCGTGTTGTTCTGACTGCGTTACTCGTGTTGTTCTGACTGCGTTACTCGTGTTGTTCTGACGGCGTTACTCTTGTTGTTCTGACGGTGTTACTCGTGTTGTTCTGACGGTGTTACTCATGTTGTTCTGACGGTGTTACTCATGTTGTTCTGACGGCGTTACTCGTGTTGTTCTGACGGTGTTACTCGTGTTGTTCTGACGGCGTTACTCGTGTTGTTCTGACGGTGTTACTCGTGTTGTTCTGACGGCGTTACTCGTGTTGTTCTGACGGCGTTACTCGTGTTGTTCTGACGGTGTTACTCGTGTTGTTCTGACGGTGTTACTCGTGTTGTTCTGACGGTGTTACTCATGTTGTTCTGACGGCGTTATTCGTGTTGTTCTGACGGTGTTACTCGTGTTGTTCTGACGGCGTTACTCGTGTTGTTCTGACGGCGTTACTCGTGTTGTTCTGACTGCGTTACTCGTGTTGTTCTGACGGCGTTACTCGTGTTGTTCTGACGGCGTTACTCGTGTTGTTCTGACGGTGTTACTCGTGTTGTTCTGACGGTGTTACTCATGTTGTTCTGACGGTGTTACTCATGTTGTTCTGACGGTGTTACTCGTGTTGTTCTGACGGCGTTACTCGTGTTGTTCTGACGGTGTTACTCGTGTTGTTCTGACGGTGTTACTCGTGTTGTTCTGACGGCGTTACTCGTGTTGTTCTGACGGCGTTACTCGTGTTGTTCTGACGGCGTTACTCGTGTTGTTCTGACGGTGTTACTCGTGTTGTTCTGACGGTGTTACTCGTGTTTTTCTGACGGCGTTACTCGTGTTGTTCTGACGGCGTTACTCGTGTTGTTCTGACGGTGTTACTCGTGTTGTTCTGACGGCGTTACTCGTGTTGTTCTGACGGCGTTACTCGTATTGTTCTGACGGTGTTACGTGTGTTATTGCAGTCCTATTCACGATGCCCCGTTCGCTGGTCAGATTCAAGTTGAAAAAAAAGGTGGCCGGCAGAGATTTATTTGCAGGGAGGATTAGCTACTAATGAGGGTGACGATGCAATCTATTATGCCCACAATGATGGAGAACACTTTTAGGCAATACACTGCTTCCTTTGTCGTGCAGATTAATTTCTTTACATCTGAAATTAGTCAGTGCAATTCGCTGAGTGCGGGTTGTGCGTCGATGATGACTTGGTTATCTCTCCTGAGGGGGACAACTTTTGTATCTATGGAAATAAGCGTTCCCAAGAAGAAAATGTGAAATCCCGAGCTGATAATTTGGCAAGCCAATTTTTTCCTAAAAATAAACAATTTTTTGGTTAGTTAAGGAACTTCTTTTTTCGATTCAATGACATCCTGTTTTTCAGTATCTCTAACTTTCTTCTCCACCTTTTATTTCGTTTCATAACCTTTCTTTCTAACTCAGCGCATCGATTCCGTGTTCCTTTAACTCCTTCTTAAAAGGTGCCTTCAAATTTTCTCGCTTAGTAACGCCTTTGTCGTAGTTAGGGGAGCTTAAACTAACTCATCTAACTGACCGAGTTACCTACTGAAAATCTGAAAATAGAATGGTTTGTTATTCTGGCTGCACGTCTTCACTTTGTGCGTAGGTCCGCAATCCGCCGACGCGCTGCGTTGTACAATTATGTAAATTCCCTCAAATCGCCTCCGTCATCTTGTCTGTTAGCGATATCTCCCGGTGCGCAAGAAAAGAGAGGGGTTGCCCTCTCGAAGGAAATTTGCATTTAACGCACTATTTATATTAATTTCTTACCCCTACACTCAGTTATCGAACTAAAGAAATTTTTCAGTTTTAAATTCGAATTCATAGACAGAGCCAATGCACGAGAGTGCGACACCATCATTAGACCCATTCCAAATAGGTTCAGTAGAGAATAAACTTTAATAATTTGTCTTCGAGTTCGAAGTCGCTTGTACGTGTGCTACTCTCACAAAAATTTACAAAAACGCAATTTTTGTGACCCCTTGAGTAGACACGTCCCTCTGTTCTCGACGCTCCAGAGCTTTCTTCCAAACATACACGCCGTTCCTGCATACATTTCCTTTTAACATCTATATATATTTTTCAGCTCCTGCTGTTGTGCATTATTACCAGGCTAAATTTACTTCATTCCATAGTTAACTGAAACTGTTCATGAACTTGCATTTTTACACCTATATGTGCGTCGCATTTCTCTACATAGTAACACGCTACCGTACCCTCATGGGGCATAGAAAAGGCAATAGATTTAGGCTAGTCAGGTTTGTCTGCCGTAGGCTTTGGAGGGCAGGCGATCCCAAGGGGAGGGGGGCAGGCGATCCTAAGGGGAGGGGGGCAGGCGATCCTAAGGGGAGGGGGGCAGGCGATCCTAAGGGGAGAAGGGGCAGGCGATCTTAAGGGGAGGGGGGCAGGCGATCTTAAGGGGAGGGGGGCAGGCGATCTTAAGGGGAGGGGGGGGGCAGGCGATTTCAAGGGGAGAGGGGGGAGGGGCCAACTGCCTGATCACCTCAGCAATGGCTAACCCAAGCCATCGGGACTTTCTTTCTTTCGCTTCCACTCTTCTTTTTCTGTCATCAACGACACATTACAAGTGGCCTCATTTGCACTGTTTACTGTCCTAATTTACATCACAATTGGCACGGAGTGTTCCCGCTGCGCCGTTCATTACGTGCAACCGTCGTGATTACCCCCAAATTAACGCTGGTGATATTTTCATTAGAACTTTTTTGATGTGATGAATTGTGCTATGACGACCGCGTTACTTGTAGTATTGCGCTCCCGCGATAGCACGTTCGCTGATCACGTCCAAGTTATTGTTTCCATGTTTCCTTCGCTACCTTTTCTTTGTTTTTCTTCCTCCTTGTGGATAGATTCACCTTGTGGATAGATGAACACCTTGTGGATAGATTCCTCGTTTTTTACAATCCTGACTAAATGGTCTCTTTTCTTCGCTCCTGAAATGGCTTTTGTTCTGGCTAGGGTGTCTTAAATTAACGAATATAATGGTAATGGTACTAAAAGTAACGAAAACAATATTCATAATAGGAATTTTACTATTAATACATTACCGCGTCCCCCCATTGAGTATAGTAATATACTACTTTCTTCCCCCATATTTCGTTCAAGAGACTACAAATTACGTCGTTACAGAGATAAGAAAAACCTCGTGTACAAGAGGGAAAATGCCTGATGACGATATCTCCATACTCCGTGTTTATTCAACAAGAACGAGAGTGTGGTTACTTAACGAGAGCGTCTATAATATCGTGCTCCATTAGCTCCGAAAATTGCATCTAAGGATGAGGAAACCAGTGCGCATCCAATCGCGACTAATTGACATCGTCTTAATTAACCGGTCCCTCTCCATCTTCACATCGCCCACGCCACGTTGGAAGTTCACAGATAACTCCTGATAATTACTATCTTGTCTGCTCATGCTTCTCTCTCTCGACAGCTTTGTGATGTGTAGCGTACCACCACCCATCATCAGTTGGATGCGAAGTTGGTGAAATAAGTTCTCTCTTTAAAGTGAAATACGTGCCCTTTCGTGTTTTGAATATACTCTGAAATGAATGAGAGAAAGTGATGACAAAAAAGAAACAAACCAGAGTTTTGAAATATTTCTGACGAAACCGGATATGCATGAAAAAGTTATTTCCTTTAAAATACGGCAGCATTAATATGCTCGACACACGTACGAAAATAAATCCTTCAAACATATACCTCACTGAATGAACTATTTAATAATAAAAACATAATTCGCCTCATTCCAGACTGGTGCTGGCGTACTCCAAATATCCCACTGAAATTATTCACAAAAGAACGTAATTCGAACCATCTCAAAAAGACATGCAGCATCTGATGATGCAACGGTGAGATCACAACATCCACAAAGATATGGAACCCAACATCTCATGAAACAGCGGTGGAATAAGAAAAATTTCTAAAATGTATGATCGTGACATTTTGTGCCGCACCTAAAATATGGTACACGAAAAAGATATTGGATTAAATTATTAGTTAGTTTAAGCCTTACTATCCACAACAAATGCTATCCAAAGAGAGGAAGGAGGAAAGCACCATTTATTGTGGAGTTAAGGGAACGCGGAATCTATGCAGAAAGGGCACAGAAACAGTAAGTTGAGAAATAAGATTATGAAACAAGATCAAAATTGAAGGTGCTGAAAAACAGGACAGCAGGGTACCCAAAAAAAGATGGTCCCTAACAAAACAAAAAAAAAATCCATTCGAATTCAACAAAAAGAAGGCCTACCTAACTCTGAGCTCGGGCCCTCACATTTTCCCCTGGGAGCGCTAATTCCCATAGATACGATAGTTTTATCCCCCTGAGGGTACGAAAAAGAGAGCTAACCACCTAACAACAAAGGAAAAATAAGGGTAGAAAAATGAGCGACATATAATATTAACCTCTACAGGCACACATCAAATATCTACTGCAGACAATAAACCATCTGCGCATGCAAATAGACATGCGGAAAATGCAATAAAATTGCATTGCAGATATAAATGAAATAATAAATGTAAGTAACATACTAATCAACAACAATCACTTTTTGATGAGCAATTGCGAACACAATGCACAATTCAGCCAGACTGGACCTGACACGCAACTCGGCTCACACACACTTCAATTCAAGCTTCACTGCCTCAACGACAGCGGAAACTGTGGCAATACTTACCCTGAACAGGAAATGTGGTTCATTGACCTCGTATATATGGGAAAAAGTTGCTGGAGTTCCAAGCAAGTTTCCGGCAAACCAATAAGAATGCGACCCTAAACAAATTCTTTAATGAACCATACCTGAAAAGAAAGTAACGAGTCAGAAAATAATTCATTTAAGGTTACATCCGTTATCCGAGGATCAAACAAATTTATTTTTCAAAAGTCCCACGAATACTTCCGAAAGTCGGCGACAGCGCATCGCGTAAAGTGCCTCCCAGCATTCGCCGCAATACTTTTCCTACGAGGTTCAACCTCTGTGGTCATGGCGGACGGGAAATCAGAGCAAAATTAATTAGGCGGCTTGCATGGCTTGCGATCATTTCGAGGTACCTTTCGATATCATTATTCTACTTCGAGAGTCCTTATTTTTGCCCATAGAGACCGAGGCTGGTGTCGGCTAGAATTGGCCTTGGAAAAATAAGGATTTAATTGATCTGAAAAATTTACGTGAAGAGAACTATACTTTGGCAGCTGACGTATAGTTTGAGTGAAATTAAATTATCTGTACCAGATCAGTATTTTTTTAAAATTAGATGCAGACTGGTATGAGGCAAAATACTGAATACTGTTCAATCTCTACCTAGGGTTGCTAATGACACAAAAGCTTCATAGGCATAATTGTTAAACAAAATTAGTTTCATGCACATATGTCCCCTCGAATACGGAAATTCAGTCGACAGAAATAAAACGCGCATTAACTACGAATTAGATTCTGAGGTAGTTTAAACCTCCCTACCCTCAACAAAGATGTTCCCGAGAGAGTAGGAATGACGAAATCATTCAGTAAGGAGTTATGGGATTGCGGAATCTATGCGCGAGGCATGTTCCCATGCAAGATCCCTGTGCATCGAAGCAGAAATGTAAGGAAGGTAAAGAAAAATAAAAGTCGAAGAAAAAAGCCTGAGGTCCTGAAAAACCGGAAATCAAAAAACCAAGAAATTAACCTTAACGAAACAAAAAACATACTTCATTTCAACAACAACAGCAAAACTTACCTAACCCTCAACTCGTGATCTCACATTTTCGACTCGATGAGCTCTAATTCCCAAAGACACAACAGCTGTAACCCCCCCCCCCCCCCCCCCCCCCACGGAACTATACTCTTATATTTATGAACTTTGAAATTTTTAAAACTCTTATGTATTTTACTAAGTTCAGACGCAGAATTCATCTCCCAAGTGATTTATCAGGTTTGCGGATATTTCTACCACTAAATTTACATATTTCATAACAGCTGTTTGCAACAGGTTTGTTCCTAGTCACGTAGAACGGCCTTGGCTTGACTGCTTACATTCAGTCAGCGAAGACTAGAGAGGGATGCGAGAAGTGACTTAGAGCAAGATGTCGCCACACGGCGTTGTCTTCCTAATCTGTGTACTGCTAATTCAGTAAGAACGGGCGTGTTCGACTAGGATATTACGTTTAGATTCGTACTTTCAGTCGGTAAATCAAAATTCAGAACGAGGTTTGACAAAATCTTCCCCAGCGAAGAGTTGGATGTGAAAACTACTCTGCATCCAATTGATACAAAGCAACACCAGTCAATATTGACCGGCCTCTCCTGAACATCACATCACTGTCGAATGTCAAAAGCCGAAAGAGAAGTTCTCAAATTAGTTTTTATGTCGCATCACGTGAAAAACTTTGTGATACATCACAGACTCTCATTATTTATCACTTGTAATAAAGAAATGAGTGCTCTTTCATGTCTTTTATTTCTTTTCTAATTTAAAAGAGAAGAGAGTGATTAAGGGGGAAAAGAACAAACAGTGATAAACATGAAATGATAGATGAAACTAAACTTTCAGGAATAACTGTTTGACCTGGAAATACGGGGCTGCGATACATACACTCGACAAGCTAGCCAAACTGAATGATTTGATCATATCACTCATTAATTAAAATGCATCACCTTATTAACGTATATTCTTTTATTTTTGAGGCAGGTGGTGGCGTGTCCCAACTATATCATTGAAATGATTCATAAAAACGCATTTCAAGCCATAAAAAAAGAGAAAAAATTATTCGGAGTTGCTTCGGTGAAACCGCAATACCTTTAGAAAAACATGGAACCGTAACCTACGCACAAGGCATATGTTCTGACACATTGCGTATTTATTGATTCATTCATTTGTGTATTCTTAGTACAGAAAGATCGGAAGAAGTGTGTGAAGCAAAATGAATGTAGAAGAAGAAAACTATTGAGGCTTCAAAAAAGGACAAGTGAACCGAATAAAAACGTTCCAAAGCAAAAAACTATTCTAATTCAACCAAAGGGGCCAACATAATCTACAGCTCGGGATCTTTCATCCTTCCCTTAAGAGTGGTAATTCCCAAGGACTTATCAGCTGTATCCTAATGAGGGAAGGCAAACCTTGATTTCAGGAGAATTATGTCCCTCTTTTCCGTCATCCAGGCTGTTCTCCAGAATTGAATCCGACAGAGAACGATTAGCGACGGATGAAGAGGTATGTGTA
Source organism: Morinoia aosen (assembly GCA_030386875.1). Classification (NCBI taxonomy): domain Eukaryota; kingdom Metazoa; phylum Arthropoda; class Malacostraca; order Amphipoda; family Talitridae; genus Morinoia; species Morinoia aosen. The sequence goes on from CM059563.1 coordinate 14,984,174, forward strand.
CAGACATGGACTACACTATAAGGAAGTTAATGATGTAACGCATGCAGTTAATGATTGTGACGCAATTTTCACTGCTTAGAGTAATTTTCCTGGCGCCATTTAGGAAACTTTTTAGCAAAAATGACAAAGAGTTTTTGAGGTTATCAACAAAACGAGGCAAGGCAAAATACTTTTTTTTGGTAAATTTAAACTTTGTTGAAAAGAGTTTTTCTACCTTTTGATTTACTGGAGATTTTTAGAAATAGCATGCAGCTCCTCTGCTATTTGAATTGTGGTTTTCTTGTTATATAGGAAAAAATTACTGATTTTCTTCGATTTATTTTAACTAATGAATTAACTTAACTTTCGTTAGAGAACTTTCTTTTTATTCTTGAGAAACAGTATTTTTTAGTTTTTCAACCTGTCCTGAATTTATGATATGCAGCTGTTGGTTACCGTTGGTGCCTGTGATACAGTTCAAAATGCGACATTCCAGTCCTTACAAAACAATACATAAAAACCTACACGGCATTCCTCCGTTCGTATAGCTACGTCATATGTCACTATAATATTTAAACACAAAACGTGTCATCTCACTCAAAAATAGGCGAACTGAAAAACGAACGAACAAGAACATGAGGTCTCTTTATGCGGGCATATTGATCTCCACGAATTTAGAAATATAGCTGCGACCCAAACACCGGGCTACTAATATAAGACTCGGCTGCAATGGAGGGACCTTGTTCAGATCATAGAATATTATTTCGATCCTGCGGTATAATCTGGTCACGAAACTGAGGTCTTGTTATGGCACGTTCATTTAGTGACTTGCAATCCATTCCAACTAACTCAAAGACCAGATAACGAGTCAGGGATTTGGTTGCGGTCAGGTATCAAGTTTCGAACAAAGAACCTGGTTTCGCACTCTTATTCCGAGTAATTGGAGAAAATGGCTCCCGTTCGAAGACCAGTCTCATCTCTCAGTTTGCTTACGCGCCTTTAATGATCATTCAATTATTAGGTAGTGTGTTGTTGCTTGTTTGGTTGTCATTCTCTACGCTCCGTTCCAGTAAACACAGGCAAAATTTGACACCTTGGGCTTAGAAACAACATGTAGTGGAATTTGAAATTGCTACGCGCTGCAATTTAGATGCGGTCTGTAACAAATGCCCATTGTACGATATTTCCCAAAAAATGAATATACCAATAGCTTTACCTGAAGGGTATACGAGCAATAATAATGCGCAATAACTAAATTTCACAGACATGCGTAGCTTACAGACGCACGATCACTGATTAGATTAGATTAGAAGTTAATTCAAGCCTCCCTATCCACAACAAAGGTGCTCCGAAGAGAGGAGGAAGAAAGAACCATTCCACATGGAGTTAAGTGAACGGGCTTGTCAATGCACAACGCTTGTTTCCCCACAAGATCCTCTACGCAGAAAAACAGCAAGTCAGTTTATAAAACAAGGTTAAAGGGGAAAAACAGCGTAATAAGTACTGAAAAACAGGACAGCAGTGAGCCTAAAATAGATGTTCTTCAACAAATACGCTGGCTGCAAAACCTCGCCGCACGACCAGGCCGATGCCCCTGATATCCAGAGCGGGCCAGGACGGTGAAAAAGCGCTCACAAATAGAGGGGGTAATTTGCATGGGAGGAGAATGCTGCGCGCTCACTGGAGCAGCTCATGAAGGATGCAAGCCAGGGAAATTTACCTTGGGGGGCTCAGTATCAAGTGGGTTAATGATGGTTCCCAGAGAGGGTCGATTTTCATCAGTCGCTCGGAGTAGCTCTTCTACTCAATGCAGATTGCTGTGTGCTTAAGTAATTTCGTACGTTAGAGTTCAATTTAGCTTAGGCAGCTCTTCTAGTCGAGGTGAAGGTTGTGTATTCAAATAATTTCGTACGTTACAGTTCATTTTAGCTCATGTAGCTCTTCTAGTCAAGGTAGGGCTGCTTGATCGAATAATTACGTACGTTAGAATTCGTTTTTGTTTCAAAAAGGGCTCTCAAATCTCGTCCGAAAGGAATATAAGATTTAACGACGGAAAATGTTTCATTTATCGGACAGCCGCGAGAGGAATTCTGAAAAATCACTCGCTAGGAAAAAAACTTCTGAATTTCAGATACAAAAGACGTGAAATTACGCTCAGAGTGTTAATTAGTGAATGAATTTTCTTTTCAGCGATAAATTTAAAAATTTAGTTCTGTATCAAAGAAGTGGCCTCGTACTCTACTCATTTAAAACACTCTCATAAAATTTCGGCAGCAAAACTGCCGGCAGCGTTCTAACTTTTCAAAAAATATACTCGTACGGAGAATATTTCAAGAGGACCGCTCGGCTTCAAAGCGCTCACTTTTGACTCCCAAAACAGAGAAGATCCACTAAAAAAGAAACAAACTTATCGCGAGTGGGTCCAGTCAGAGCAGGATTTAAACAATTGCACCCAAAATTGCGTTAGGAACACTCAGCGTAGCTCAAACAGAAATTACCGCAATAAACAGTTAATGAGCGCCAGGTCCATTTTATTGCGAGGCCAATCAGTTGTGGGCTTTCATTCAATTAATTTTCTCGACACATCGGAGAGCTTTTGAATGGCTATGTTTAGATGCTTATATTGCGAGACTAAATCAGTTAAAAAACTCACGGGCTCTCATTGAAGTCAGCTTTTATCAGCGCACTAGAGAATATACACGATAATCGTACTCGTCTCAATGCCGGATTTCTTGGTGCTTCTACTGCACCACGAATTGGACAACTTCCCTATACAGGTCACCTATTGAGAAAATGGTGGTTATACAGAATTACACTAGGTTGCGCGAATCATGTCATGTTGTTAAGCAAGATTTGATTTGAAATAATTATAAATGCTATATTAAATTGTTACACATATCATGATATTATTCAACGTTATCATCTAGACAGTTCTCCGTGCCGGAGAAAGATTGTGGTCGCAAATGGTGAGTTTTTTTGGAAATTTGTAATTTTCCGGTTACTTCGCTAGCCATAATCTAAAAACTTAGTCGTGCATCAAGCTGGTCTCTGGCCATTCAATTAAAACTAAGAAGAGACAAAACGAACAAAGTTTGTAACACAGTCCAGACAGAGCAAGAATTTCGCTCAACAATGCAGTACTAGCATAATTTTTTGTAAAATACACCTCGGTCGACGGATATTAGAATCCAAACATCAACAAAGTAGGGTTCAACTGCCTGGGAGCATGTAAGAGCGAATGTGACGTAGCCAACAGCAACAAAAAGAATATTTTAGTTTTAGTTTCCTACTGATTCGCTCTCAAGTTGAATCAAAACGAAACGTTTATGCGTAAAAAATCAAGAGGAACATTTACGACTCGTTTTCTAGCACCCAAGCAAGAACGATTCGCCAACAAAAATCTTTTGATTGACCCGTTTTTTTCAGAGCAAGTCTTCATGAACATCCCGGAAATTCAAACCAATGGATCTTCATAAAAAATATCGAAGAACGATTGAGCGTCGTTTACAGAGACGAACTTGATTTTATTTTAAGGTCTGTTGGGAAGGATGCTATTCAGTTGCACACAAAAAAGTTGCTCAGAAAAAGCTCTAAAAAAGTTCAGGCGACTTGAACTCATCTCTGATAGATCATAATCGTGAACTGATAGCTATGTTAAAATACGATATCTATTCCGGAAGAACGTGTCATCCCCCACACGTAAGTATGTGCCACTACATGTCACAATTAACCTGGTACATTGTTAAAAACGAATTTTTTACAGAATTTTAGTCATCAGAGGCCCGCCGAAGTCGATCTGATAGTTGGATTGCGCTACAAACAGCGCTCGGCAACGCTGATAGTATGTGCAATTCTATTGAGTGTATTGTGTGTAGTGTCAGTGCCGATATCTTCATGGTGTCAGGCCCACACCTGTGCAGCATAACCATGCTACAAGCATAATCATGCATAATGATGATCATGCTTCTCAAGCATATAATCATGCTTCATGCTTGATGCTTATCCATGCACAACGGAAGAAGCCCTCATTTGTGAAGGCTCGACAGAGCGAAGGAGAAAGAAATCTCGACGCATTATCGCAATAACTACTTTTATAGAGAACGCTCATGTCGTGCGAAGCTCACTTTCGTGAAAGTACAGCGAAACAAATATCACTTTTTAGTACCAAGCTCCGCAACACGCAAACAAGCAAATAGATATGAGCACTCAGCTCATCTAGGATCTAAACGCAGATCAAACCCTCATAACTGCACGACACACGTAGTAGCATGCTTTAATACAGCGAGATAACAGTACAAAGTGTCATGTATGTAATGCAGAAGGCGGTGGGCAGAAAAATTTAGTACGCAACATTACCTGCTCAATACAGGTCACTCAAAGGAATATTTTCTGCCCAATACACAGCAACATTACCTGCCCAATAGAAGTCACTCCCAGCAATATTACACATGCCCAATACAGGTTGCTGCTAATAGGAACATTATCTGCCCAATACACAACAATATTACCTGCCCAATACACCGCAACATTATCTGCCCAACACACCGCAACATTATCTGCCCAACACACCGCAACATTATCTGCCCAACACACCGCAACATTATCTGCCCAACACACCGCAACATTATCTGCCCAACACACCGCAACATTATCTGCCCAACACACCGCAACATTATCTGCCCAACACACCCCAACATTATCTGCCCAACACACTGCAACATTATCTGCTGAACACACAACAACATTATCGTCCCAATAAACCGCAGCATTATCTGCCCAATAAACTGCAACATTATCTGCCCAATAAACTGCAACATTATCTGCCCAATAAACTGCAACATTATCTGCCCAATAAACTGCAACATTATCTGTCCAATAAACTGCAACATTATCTGCCCAATAAACTGCAACATTATCTGCCCAATAAACTGCAACATTATCTACCCAATAGAAGTCACTCCCAGTAGTATTGCACGTGCCCAATACAGGTCGCTTCTGGGAATATTATCCGCCCAATACACAACAATATAACCTGCCAATACAGGTCACTCCCAGCCACTTCACCTGCCCAATACAGGTCACTTCCAGCTATATCAAGTTAGCGGACGCAGACCTTCACCCTCCAACTAACACAATTTAAAACTTGAAAGCTTCCTTTTTTTGTGGACACAACACTCGATACAACCAATAATTTACAGATACGGTGATATGCTAAAAGCTAGTATTTTAGTGTAAAAACATGGCGAAATTAGAAAAATCACATCGAGTTTGGCACTTTTAAAATGCACTTTTCATGAGAACATGAATTTGTTTTCCCTTGATCGGTAGTCATCGATTTAAAGTGCTTTTTTTCGAAGTCTTATTTCAGTTCGCTCCTAGGACCTTATTTTCCCACGATTCGACGTACAACTGCAATACATAACGTGATGCACATAAAACTGATCAACACGATGCTACTCTTTAATATTGAAGCTTATAATTTGGTTTCCTTAGAGATGCGTTTGATTTTATGCTCATGAGAGTAACATTACATGCATATTGTCACCCACAAACGCCCCAATTCCATGTTATGATATTTTATGCTCATAAGAGTAACATTACAGATTGTCACCAACGAAGGCCACAACTCCATCTTATAACCTTTTATGCTCATGAGAGTAACATTACAGATTGTCACCAACGAAGGCCCCAACTCCATCTTATAACCTTTTATGCTCATGAGAGTAACATTACAGATTGTCACCAACGAAGGCCACAACTCCATCTTATAACCTTTTATGCTCATGAGAGTAACATTACAGATTGTCACCAACGAAGGCCACAACTCCATCTTATAACCTTTTATGCTCATGAGAGTAACATTACAGATTGTCACCAACGAAGGCCCCAACTCCATCTTATAACCTTTTATGCTCATGAGAGTAACATTACAGATTGTCACCAACGAAGGCCACAACTCCATCTTATAACCTTTTATGCTCATGAGAGTAACATTACAGATTGTCACCAACGAAGGCCACAACTCCATCTTATAACCTTTTATGCTCATGAGAGTAACATTACAGATTGTCACCAACGAAGGCCCCAACTCCATCTTATAACCTTTTATGCTCATGAGAGTAACATTACAGATTGTCACCAACGAAGGCCACAACTCCATCTTATAACATTTTATGCTCATGAGAGTAACATTACAGATTGTCACCAACGAAGGCCACAACTCCATCTTATAACCTTTTATGCTCATGAGAGTAACATTACAGATTGTCACCAACGAAGGCCCCAACTCCATCTTATAACCTTTTATGCTCATGAGAGTAACATTACAGATTGTCACCAACGAAGGCCACAACTCCATCTTATAACATTTTATGCTCATGAGAGTAACATTACAGATTGTCACCAACGAAGGCCACAACTCCATCTTATAACATTTTATGCTCATGAGAGCAACATTCCAGATTGTCACCAACTAAGGCCACAACTCCCGATGACATTTTATGCTCATGAGAATAACATCACAAATTGTCACCAACGAAGGCCGCAACTCCATGTTATGACATCACGGTAACTTTGGGGTCGGCCATCAGAATGTGATGCCCAAGAAAAACCTGCGACCAACTACGGCGGGAAGTTGGGAACCAAAGTTAGCAGAGCCCAGCTGTGGTATGACCAACCCGGCACAGAAAACTCTAAGACATTTCCCTAGGAATATGAATTATTGGGTCAGTAATTCCGATAGCCGAAAAATAGTAGATTATTATGCTCATAAATTGAACACATGAACGCATAAATTAGTTTCGATCGTCGGAAAATAGCCGACTACTTAGCTCATAAATTGAACACATGAACGCATAAATTGGTTTCGATCGTCGGAAAATAGCCGACTGTTATGCTCATAAAACGAACACGTGAATTGAGCACTGAACACCCCATTTCGATGCAAATTGACTGATCGTCAACTCAAAGTGCAAACGATGTAGCAATGGAAGCGTTTTAGCCGTGCCTCACCATGGCCCGCGTGCGACGAAGTCAATTAAATTCTGAATATTGGCGCTAGCACTCACAGCCACCAATAAATGCCATCCTCGTCCTCGGGAGAATGAAAGAAAGTCAATGGAAGCTGCGAAGACATGCGCGTCTCATGCAAATAGAAGCTCAGCGGAGGTCTCATTCAATGTGAACGCGGGGCACAGCCGAGAGGCCTCCATTGCTGCAATTCGACGCAGCGAATTTCTGTTTTTATTTGCGCACCAAAAGGGGATTTTCAAAATAAGCGATCGAATGACCAAAGAAATTGATCTGCATTGGAGAGGAACGCAAAAAATGGAAAGAAGTAATCTGTGAGAAAGATATGAAAGATGCGTTTTTTCTATGCGGATTATGCATTATAAAACAGACCCTATACATATGAAATAACAGCATAGAAAAATTCCTATCGATGTCCCCCCTGAAGATATTGACAAAGTATATGTTATCTTGAAACCAAACTTTGGAACAATTGCGAGAAATGAGACTCGAAAAATATCGACTATAAGTAGGAGAAACAAGAAGTTCTTCAGATGTACCTCTGGATATGTCGCGGCTTGAAAAATTTTCAGCGCCTAAAACACCGACCGGAAAAATTTCCTAAATAGAAACGAAAAACATCCCGAAGAAAATCATGGAAATCAGGGATAATAATTACGTTGATAGCGCTAACTTAGAGCAAGAAGAGGTCAGTCGGTTATTAAAAGCCCACGCAATAAAAATGAACACTTTAGTACTGAATAATTTGGTTCGCGGAAAAAATTCACTAACGTACGATTGAACCACAGAACAAACGTACATTCACTAAAGTACGATTGTACTACAGGACAAACGTACATTCACTAAAATACGATTGTACTACAGGACAAACGTACATTCACTAAAATACGATTGTACTACAGGACAAACGTACATTCACTGACGTACGATTGCACTTTAGGACAAACGTTGGCAGCTCGGCACCACAACGGCATAAATTTTATCGTGCTGTTCCGTTGTGGCACTGCTCAGAGCCGCAGTTTCGAGAGGGTAGGAATGTCTCGGAGACTCGTGAGCTTCGCTGGTTCAGAAAATACGAGCCATAACTGCAAGGATATGGAAGGAATGAACCGCTCGAATGAATTGAACATGGCGCTCTTGCAGGCGCAGGCGAGCTGTCATAACGCAAAGTATGAACTATAGATTTATGAGCAATGAGGTGTGAACGGGCCAGTTTTTTGCAACAGAGAAAAAATGAACTGTTCGAATGCACTGAACATGACGCTTTTGCTGGAATAGAGGAGTTTTCATAATGCAAAGTATGAACTATAGATTCATGCGCAATAACGTGTGAGCATGCCTGGTTTTGGCAAAAGGAGAGGAGGGCTACAGAAGCAGACACGCACACCACGGAAGCGCTTTAATGGCTATACATTTAGGCACCTCAGGCCGACACGCAAGCCTGTTGAAACTGATTAGAGTGACTTCAGAACATGGTCGCTCAAAAAATACGCTTTGCTCTTAAACGAATGTGTAAATTTGATCTACTAGTTATGCATCTTCTTTTGCAAGTCTTAACTTATACAGGCAATAATGAATTGATAATTAAAAATACTTAACACATAATTCATGTTAAAAATGACTTGGAATAACTGGGAGTATCATCTGTACACTTTGAAATTCTTACAAGATGATGTATAACTTGCGGGCCGACTGAATTACACTGGTTTCATTTGGCCTTTGTTTTCAGTTTTCCAGGTCATTTCAAGTGTGCCTTATTATTAGCAGAAGGAGACAATGGAGACTCAATTTTCTGAAGAGGTTTTGTTAAACCGTTTTAAGCCTTTGCTCCTGTTGATGAGGGGGCTGGAAATGGCCAAGTTAAACGATATTTATTTTAAATTGCTGAAAAAACACCCATAACAAGAAAAAAACTGCCTAAGCCAGAAAACGCTATGTAATCATTGCCATTTCACAACGCATGTAGTATAAATTCTACGAAAGAAAACTTTTAATTCGCGATAGTAAAAGATTTTCAAAATATAGTCGCAATGGATCAAAACAGCGGCTAAAATTTCAAGTCTTTCAGAAGTTCAATATATTGCCTCAAAAACGTTCGTAGAAACTTTCCTAAAAAAATACCGGAGCTAGAAACAGAACCGAGAGAAGTATTAGTTGAGAACCACAAATTGTTTCAAAGTGGTACAAAAATCCTTGATATTATGACCACAATTGAGTGCTTTTGCTAGACTACTTTGTACAGAGTCAAGGGAATGGGGATTATATGCACATAGCTTGCGCCAACGTAAGATCTGCGCACATAAAAAGCAATTTAGGGAGTAAATTGCAAAAAAGCTGACGAAGAAAGAAACCTGCTGAAAAGAAGGACTACAGTGAACCGAAAAATGATCGCCCGTAACAAAACAAAAAATTCATTTTTCAACAACAAAAAAATACATTTCATTCGACTGGAGACGTCACATCTTAGTCTGAGAGCGCTAGTTCTCATAGATACAATAGCGGTTATGTCTCAAGAGATTGAGGAAGTTGTACACCATTCCTCAACAAACTGTTTCCTCATCTGCTCTCCTGTTCTTTTTCTAACTGGGTTCACGACTGCCAAAATGGAATAGATTTTATTGACATGTCACTTTATAATTCTCCAAGGAGTTCACAAAAATAACAGCAATATATGGAATGAAGACAAACTTGTGTAATAGTACGTAATTCACGATATCAGCTCCTCCATTATCACACAAATTTCACAGAAGGGAACATCAAGTTTTGATTGTTTCGTCGTGGTTCATCTTCACATTTTACAAATACGCATCAGACGACCTCACCCGGTCAGTGATTGGTAGAGCGAGATTAAAAAAATAAGAAAAAGCTAACAAAAATCAGACCACACCCAACTCACGACAAACATCTCCGAAAATCTGACCAATTGAAAATAGCTAATCAAAATCCTAAGATTGAGGCGCAGGTCACGGACGTTCGCTCCAACTAAGTAGGGAGACAATTTAGACGAGGGCTCTGATCGAGGAACAGATCAGCACCTCAGCCCCTCTAATCCTGACACTCGCCTGGACTGAACGGCTCCTCAAGTTTTTTTGTGCCTTCCTCAACGAAAAACAAACATGCGGGCCGCGTAAGTTGCAAGCATCGGGCAAAATACAACTCCCCTTGTACAGAAAACTGCTCCTTTTGTCTCAAGGTGTGACGCCCATAAAATTCAAGAATTATGATGACTGATTTCGTTCTGTTCAAGCAGTTTATTAGCAAAAAATACCACTATGAAAATGTTACATAGATGGCTTTTGTCCCGCTGTTGGCAGTGCATTTTCTGATGATTTTCTGTTTATTAAACAAATTTTCACTCGCAGCCACTTTCCCCAATCATTTTAGAAGCTAAGTTAACGGCTCAAGAAAAATCGATACCAGTAAACCTCAAACATTCTAAAATACTGTAATCGGGATGGGAAAAATGGCTACTTCACACAGAGTAGAGAACCAACAAAAACAGCTTTGGTGAGCAAAAAAATACGATAAAACGATTCGAGGAAGACGAATTGACTAGTTTGGGTCATCTTGCATTTTATGACGATTCAAACAACAGACTGATGCAACGCCAAAAATCGACAGCTGTTCACTTCTGCTTACAGAAGAGCGCTGACAAATTGATCATCAACAGTGCAGCAAAAAGCTGAAGCATCTCCTCTTTTCAAGAATAGATGCCGTAAAAATACTTTTCAAGGAATTTAGGCCGTGGCGAAGAAATTGGGAAACAAACACCCTGCACAATATTGGTTTCTTCTAACTATATTAATAGCCCAATACAGGTAACTCCCAGCAGTACCACCTCAAATACAAGCCACTTCGTGTAATACTTCATACCCCATGCAGGTCACACCCAGTAATACAACTGGCCCAATACAGGTTACTTGAAGCAATATTACATGCCGAATATAAGCCACCAACAATACCATGTGACCAATATAGGTCTCTTCCAGCAATATAACTGGCCCAATATCGGTCACTTGAAGTAAATTTAACCACACCTTGCACTAGAAAGTTTTCTTTTCAAGAGATAAGAAAGGCTTTTATGAATTTTCAATAAGATATTTGGGACCGTCTTCGAGCGAGAGAATGTATAGGAAGAACAAGCAAGGCGCGCGCAAGGTACGGAGGGGCAAACAGAAGGTCTGGCCGCTCGAGTGGAGGACAAACATCCTTTGTTTCGATATTATGGAGCCCACTTGCGTATACAGCCTACCGTCTCCCAGTTCTATGGACCCATTCACCCTCGGATTATCCCGTCACGCAGGTCTTACGGGATGATTTTTATTAAAGGACTAGCGTTATAAGTACTGTATGAATTTAAAGCTATCATTTTTCAAACACTGACGAACGTTATGAGAACTTTGTGAAAGGATTTTCCGCCAAATTCTAGCGTTATCACTATTATAAAAGGAGCCGCGTCCGACCGTCCGTCTGTGATGAGATGAGCGTATCTGTGATACAAGCTTCATCAACTCCGCAATTTTCAGTGCCTTTAACCCAGCAGATTGGGAGTCGGATTGAATATCACGTGTATTGGTGGGTTAGATTAGGTTGAATAGAATATCAGCGGTTGAAACTTGGGAAAGTATTGGAAAGGCATAGAATAGCGTGCGAAATCATGTTGGTCCTATATCTAATCCTGTCATTTTTTTGACGGGCCGTGTGCACTCGTAAACATGAACTTTGGGCAACGATTTCCAATCACGGACTAGTGTTATAAGCACGAACTTTGGGAAATGATGTTTAGCCACAAAATAGATCCTTTAAGGGACTAATAAGGAAACGATTTCTAATCACTGATTTTCGCCATCGTAAAGAAAAACTCGCGAAAGGGATTTTCAGCCATTAACTGTTCTCGTAGGGGAATGATTTTCAATCACAGTTACTCCACACCTCTTTAAAATAACTCCTGAAAATATTCAATCTTTCTCACGAAAGCACGCTGGTTCTTATGTCAGGAAGTACAATGAATTGGCCGTTAAAAATTTCTATTCTCGACGACAGGGTTTCTTTGGAAGGCATGATCAAAGAGATTTGGAACAGACTTTTTTCTTTTTATAGCAGTATGGAATAGAACAAAAAAACGGTGTCCTAAAAAAAGGCTCTTTATATAGCATATTTGATGTAGCTTACCTTGGTAAACAAATTTTTGCTTTGGAATAAATGGGACGGATTATGTTGGAGATAATATTACTTCATTCCACATTACTTAAGCGCTTTGAGAAAGAACGACCTCGCCTATTCTAGTCTAGTGTATTGATTCCTGCGTATTAAATAGCGTATCTGCGTACGTCGGAATGATGTGACGCAATATTTGCGCAAAAGTGGCAGAGCACCGCAGATGGAGTTTTCATTTTGGTAACTTGCTGGCTCATCCTCCTCATTCATCAAAAAGCAGCGATGCCGAGAAGTGTAGTACAATTATTCGTGATGGTTATTTTAAAATAATTGATAGTTCTTTCCATGAATTTGACCTTAGGATTTTAGAATCTTTGCATATTTTTAAGGATAAAACAATTTTAAACAACACGTTTAGCTCGTATCTATTTCAGATAGTCAATACACAGTTGTCCTTTTTTGTACAACCTAGAATTTATTATTTATCGTGTTTTCATGCTTATATGTTGGATTCATCTTACTTTGTATTTTACAGAACTGATGATGGAGCTGGTCTCCGAAACTATTCGAGTTTTAATTTTTTGAATAAAATGACTAATTTGATTAACATTTTTTTCGCTTTTAAATTTTTAGAAAAAAGTAGGCGCTGAAAAGAGTGAACAGTAGTACAGCGAAAAAAGACGGTCCGTAACACGAAAAACTATTATTGTTCCACAAAGGCTTACATAACCTTAAGCTAGGGACCTCACATATTTTCCCTAACCCCCCTCCCACCCCCAGGGAACGCGAATTTTCATATCCACTCGTATCTCCTGAAGAAAGCATGTTCAGCAAAACAGCAGCCGCAGCAGCCCACCCTGAGAGTTCATTCCACCTCAGCAATTAAGGCACACCAGTTCAATTAGAACTCAAGTACCAGTTTCCGCAAGAAGCCATCAGCAGGTAAGCGAGCTTTTGAATGGCATCTCAGCCAAGAAAGAACAGAACATGCGAGTTGCTTACTCGGATTTCAGGGCTCGCAAATAAGATTAATTGGAGCGCACAACGCTCCCTGGGGTAATTACGGCTCTCGCTCTCCCCTCTCACGCGCTCTGCTCCGAGGGCAGCAACGAGGTATCGAGCATGGCCTCCGTCACGCAGGTCTTGCGTCTGGTGGGAGTCTCAAGGTTTCCGCACGCGTTCGTACATAGATATAAGTTGTGTGGAAATACTCTGTTGGTATGCGTAGAATATTATCTGACTGTCCACAGTGAGTGTATACGTGACGTGCGTGATGGTTACGTGAAAGTTGATTGTCAAGACGCACAAATTAAAATTTTAGACGAGTTCATTAACAAGTTCATTGTGTTTGCGTGGCTGTTAACGGTTGGTTTGGTTATGTTGTAAGTAGCAGAATTGGAAAATTGACCTAACTGCTCGAATAGATTTTTATCCTTTCTAATAAATATGAAACTGTAATTACGCGGTAACATTTCACCTCGTATGGTAATGGTTAGTTTTTAAAAAGATCGCGAAATAAATTAAATTCATTTATTTTTATCGGAACGTGAAAGAGCAATTTACCGAATGGTACACGTATGGCCCAGTGTGCCAAAAAAAACGTGTTAAGATATCACTTAGCTCAAATATCGCTCAAGATGTGACAAAAATACAACATTCAAGTGTAGAAATGAATGATATCGGTTGTATACCTCGAGAGAGTAGACTGGGAAAAACTCTCGTTAAAATGGTAAACTAAGTTTAGTTTAGTCGTTAGTTTTAGCCTCCCTACCCAGCAACAAATGCGATCCAAAGAGAGGAAGGAGGAAGGCACCATTTAGTATGGAGTTAAGGAAACGCGGAATCTACGCAGAAAGGCATAGAAACAGTAAGTAGTGAAAGAAGATCATGAAACAAGACCAAAGTTGAAGAAGAAAGTAGTAGAAGCTGAAGAACAGGGCAGCAGTGAACCGAAAAAAAGTGGTCCTTAACATAACAAATACATTTTATTTCAACAAAAAGAAGGCCTACCTAACTCTCAGCTCGGGCCCTCACATAGTCCCCCTGGGAGCGCTAGTTCCCATAGATACAATAGTTGTATCCCCCTGAGGGGAATGGTAAACTAAAATATTACCAAGAGTTCAAGTCAAGATGCTTCGCACGCTTTACACTCTGGGATAAAATATTTTTTATTGTAATGTCTTATTCATAATACAATCAATAATCGGTACGGTACGGCTACGTTTATAACTATATGTGCACAACACACACACTCTTCCCAAGCTTTTTCAAGAACAGAATACCAAGTTCAAAATTATCAGAAGAACTTTTCCAGCCACAAAGTGGACAGCTCAACTGAACCACCTGGTCATGAAGTACCCTTTTTAGTCCTTGTTCTTCAAATGCAAGCGGGCAGATGCACCAAACATCGTCGTTTATGGGACGATATTTTTAGGCAAAGATTCAACCAGGCAGCTTTCGTCGCCGCTCGAGGCCTTTAACACTAGTGATGGAAAGTGCCGTGTTCAACAGCGCGTAGCAGTACTACAGATATTGTCTGTTGGTCCAACAGCGCGTGGCAGTGCCACAAATGTTGTCTGTTGGTCCAACAGCGCGTGGCAGAGATACAAATATTGTCTGTTGGTTCAACAGCACCCAGCAGAGACACAAATATTGCCTATAGGTTCAACAGCGCATGGCAGAGCTAAAAATTTTGTCTGTTGTCCGTGTGCTTTCTTTCTTTTTGCAGTGTCCAAAAGAGGGGGCATGCTGTCAGGAGGACCGCCGCAGGCGCGCAGCAATGAACCGTCGAGAGAACATGCAAATTTCATCGCTCACAAACGTCATCACGGGAGATGCGAAATAACGCCTCACATCTTCCTCGCTAGGAACTCGGACTATTGCTGCTATGGATCGCTGAAAACGTTTTCATGTAATTACGCGAGGATGTGTGCCATATGGAACGTCCCATGAATGTGTGTTCAAATTTTGCATTCTAATCTAAGAGCCAACAACGAAAGCGTTAGGACCTTCCCTAGCGAGTTGGGAAGCAAATCAGATTACGCTTCAAGAAGCGAGGATTTCAGCACGCTAGCGGTACAAAATCTTCATAACCTTAGACGATGGCTGTCATATTAAGGATTATGGAACGATAGTAAAGAATAACATTCCATAAACATTTATGAGGGGTGTAAAGGAGAACATGACAGACACTTTACATGATACGCTCAACTGGGAAGTTGCATTAGAATTTACGAGAGCTACAAGCCCCAGAATGACGGACGTGCTCCCGAATAAAGCTGTGGTCGTCACATCGAAGACTGCAGTGCATTTAGGAGCCGATGCAGTGAGGGCAATGATTCAAACACATTCTTAGCTGAAACATAATAGAAATAGGTACAAATCGAAAGCTGAACTGATGAATAAGGCATAGAAAAACTATTTATCGCTTCTGTCTTGCAACCAAGTCGTACTAAAAATTTTCAGCTTCTTAATCTGAAATGAGTGAGGGATGTGTAATCTCAACAAGTCGAAGAGTTTCCCTCGTAATGTCTTCTCCCTTTCTTCTCCGTTTTCTATGGTCACCAGAGAAGCTGCCTTAACTTCAGTACTAATACCGTAGCTGGAGAACTGAAATTGAACCCGGGCAAATTAATAAACAGGCGAATAGCAGGATTATAGGAGGGGCGGCAAAAATCATCACTGCAGACAATAACGACGTTCAGTGTGAAAACTGGAATCGTGAGATCAAATAGTGAATCATCACGAATTTCTTCGATGCCGAAATGGCCAAGAATAAAGAAAAGGATAGTTCATCTTCTCGTCAAAGTTTTAGTTAATTTTTTTTGCCTCTCCCCCCATGCCTACGGCACGAGGGAATTATGGAGACAAGGGAACTTACGTGCTCCCTCACACGCTTAACACACGCTCCGCACTCCCTCACACGTATCATCATACGCCTCACACTCCCTCACATGCACCGTCACACCTTCCACAATCCCACACACGCACCGTCACACCTTCCACACTCCCTCACACGCACCGTCACATCTTCCACACTCCCTCACACGCACCGTCACACCTTCCACACTCCCTCACACGCTCTACACTTCCTCACACGCACCACCATCCTTTTCTCCCTCACCCTGTGCTTTTGTCCCCGCTTTCTTGCGCTTCTGCACGCACTTCACGCACCTCCACCTCTATATTCCTCTACTCAAAATCGTGACAAAAAACAGACGAGGTCTTCACCTATATCACAATGAATTTAAGAACTGATGCAACGAAAGCACTAAATCAAAACATCCTTATCTGAAAAGACGATAGGGAGAAGCAAAAATCGGATGCACAATCGATGCATAAAGGCGTCCCCAATAGGACGAGTCCGTCGCTGGCAGACACCGGGAGTCCCAAATTGAAATTGGCTTTCCTAGTTTCAAGAATTTATGAAGTGGATTACTTTATGAACTGGATTTTGGATTGATCTTGCCATAACGAATAGCATATACTAGTATTATAACAACCCATTGTTTTAACAACACTAAACGCGCTATGTACAAACAGCTACATGCACCTGCCCAAATAAACATGCAGTCATTTCATTCAAAAATCAACAAAGTAATTGGATAATTTTCGATATTTCCCAACACAACCCATTTACGCCGACTCCAAATCTTTCCAAATTACCATTAAGGTAAATTTGCCAAATTAAATCGAGTGAATACTCTATCTAAGCGAGGGAACGCGGCGCGGGAACCGTCACTAGGGACCATAAATGTTTAATGAGCAATAAAAAGGTCATTTTAGGCGTGGATGGAGAAGCGCAGGTGAGGTCAAATCAGGCGAGATGAGAGCGACTAAGATTAGATTAGATTAGATTAGTCGTTAGTTTTAGCCTCCCTACCCAGCAACAAATGCGATCCAAAGAGAGGAAGGAGGAAGGCACCATTTAGGATGGAGTTAAGGGAACGCGGAATCACCGCAGAAAGACATAGAAACAGTCAGTTGTGAAAGAAGATCATGAAACAAGACCAAAGTTAAAGAGGAAAGTAGTAGGTGCTGAAAAACAGGACAGCAGTGAACCGAAAAAAGGTGGTCCTTAACATAACAAAAACATTTTATTTCAACAAAAAAGAATGCCTACCTAACTCTCAGCTCGGGCCCTGACATTTTCCCCCTGAGAGCGCTAGTTCCCCTAGATACAATAACTATATCCCCCTGAGGGGAGAGCGACTAAGTAAATTGGGAGAACAATGGCATTATTAATCTTTTTCAACATAAAACCCACCAATTAAATGAGCCGCACTGAGATTATAAAGCGGAAAGACTGTCTTTTTACTAAATTTTATATTTTTCTTCTTGAATACCTCTCACCACACTGAGTTTCAATTGAGTAACTCCATTGCATTTCCAAGCGAAAGAATTCAAAATCCCAACAGGCAGTGGTCTGTTATACTTACCAAAACGCAACGAAAATAAAAAATGTCATGAAGAAAATTTTGAGGCTCGCTAACGTAAAGAGAGACCCGACTTCCTCACGGTGATCTTCAAGTTGCCACAGAATCTATGAAGATTACTGCACCGGCGTTCAGTTCAAGAGGAAAAATTCACCGATCATGATGGGAAGAATCAAGTTAAAATAACGTTTGGAGAAGTGATCGCTTGGCTGCGCCTTGGTAAAAAAGCCAGAAAGAAAGACAGAAATGATTGAGCTCAGCAGACACGCTCGAGTGCAGGATATCATATGTGCTCTATCAACAAGTGCTTGCGTCCGAGTTTGTCCAGAACCAACAGAAGTAACTTGGCATCTTAGATCGGACTTTAAAAATTCTAAAAAGCGGTATGCTTCTATTGACATGTTAGCTATTTAAGGGAAGCGCACAAACTACTATTTGTAAGAGATTATTACAGATTAAATCTATGGACGCTTTGATAAACATATGAATACTTCACGAAATTGGCGAATTCTGATATTTAATCTGACACCCCGTCAGGTTTAGGATTGCGCCATGCGCATAAAAAGAAGTGGAAACACTAAAACGCACCATTGCTTCGTGAAAATCCGCACAACTACAGACCAGAGAACTGAAAACTGAGTAATTATAGTCCCCAAATCGCATGAACATTTCATTTTTCACACGCGGTGAAAAATGAATAGGCGAAAGCAATTGATGAAGTTGAAAAAAAATACTCTCCCGCTCGACATTACCAGTACAAATCTTCTAAATAAGAACCTTTCATGACTGCCCTAGAAGAAGCTTAAGAAGAACGTTCATCAGTCGCAATTATTTGTAGCTATGTTGAGTATTTCAGAACCTCCACACCCGCTGTGACGAAATGAGTTTAGTTCACTGACATACCCAAGGAGTAACCTGCACTCAATCAAGTAAATTCGCAAAAGAGCGGTCTGATTGTTCCCTGTGAACGCTAAAACGTTTGTCGACATGAAATGATTAAGACATGCTCATTATGTTGGACAAAATACGAACTCGAAAGCAAGAGTAACCATCGCAAATAACTTGTAACACTGCAGCTAAATCGACAGAACCGAGCTAGGGCCCCTCAATTAATGACCTTTGAGTAAAGTTTGCTCGGCCATGCGAGTAGCTTTTGGCTCAGCCCGGTAACTCAGCTAGACTATAAGAATCTGCTCGTGCCGGTCTCTCGGTGCTGTGCTTGTGAGGCCAGCCTGTCTAGAGCTGTAACGAGGACGGAGAAATCCCCAACACTTTGACTGCGGCAGGCGAGACTGAAGTTTAATGTTCAATTCAAATTTAAAATCAATTGTAGTGAGCAATGCTGAAAATGCCAAACATTAACTGTGTCGTGTTTTCATTTAGTTTTGATCAGGAATTTTGTTAAATTGAGTTTGTGACAACTGGTTGGTCAGCAGCATAATGAGAACTCCCTCAGGGGCCAAATATGACTCACGTCGCAGTCAAAGTCTTAATTATAATTTTCTTTGCGTGGTAAATTAAGTCCCAAAGAAATACTAAGAAACAAAGTCCTTTGAGCAAAAGCTTTCGCTTAGGACGAAACCTACCCAGAAAAAAAGCATACTTTTGTGATTTTAAAATTAATAGTCACTTAATATACATTTTTTAAAAGCCACACTGCACAAATTATAACCTGTGAGGGAAGGTTTTACATGCCACAGTGCGAGACATGAACAGAGAGTGTTCTTATACCCTCAACATAACAGATTAGATTAGTCGTTAGTTTTAGCCTCCCTACCCAGCAACAATTGCGATCCAAAGAGAGGAAGGAGGAAGGCACCATTTAGTATGGAGTTAAGGAAACGCGGAATCTACGTAGAAAGGCATAGAAACAGTTAGTTGTGAAAGAAGATTGTGAAACAAGACCAAAGTTGAAGAAGACAGTAGTAGGTGCTGAAAAACAGGACAGCAGTGAACCGAAAAAAGGTGGTCCTTAACATAACAAAAAAATTTTATTTCAACAAAAAGAAGGCCGACCTAACTCTCAGCTCAGGCCCTCACATTGTCCCCCTGGGAGCGCTAGTTCCCATAGATACAATAATTGTATCCCCCTGAGGGGCCTCAACATAACATCAAAGTATTTTACCTATACGGGTTTCTAGCCTACAGCACACAATATGTCACAGTCGATACAAGGGACCGAAGAGCGGCTCTCATCAGACAGTAACTCAATGATCGATCGTCGGACGCGCGGTCATTGAGGAGACGCGGAGGTACCGAACAAAAAATCCCAAACTTTTGCAGTGTCCAGCGCCCAAAATGACTTCGAACTATAATCAACTGCACTCATTTTGAACTTCGCTAAATAATTTTCTACTAAATTGTACTCATAATTTTAACGAACAGTCATTTTGCTGATTTATCAACAAGTGGCCGTTAGCTTGAGAGTTAATATCGAGAGGGTGCGTCTTTTCAAGACCAAGTTACCCACGCCTAAATTATTTGGACTGGTGACCATAAGTTTTCGGGTTAATATCGAGAGAGAGATCATCTTTCACGCTAAATAACATCTCCTAGATCCCCTTTGACGGAGATTTGACATTTATCTCACTTTGAAGCTCCTCGAAATAGGCGAAGATGAAGCTGCCTCCAGTTGAGGGCACGAAGATCAAGCTTCAAATGATCCAAAGATGAGGCTCTTGACAGGGCCGCTGCTCAGGAGAGGTGGCTCGTTACGCCGCCTCAAGCACCGCAAGCTCTGCTGAGTTCGACGATCACGCTGTAACGACCTACCTGAACACCATCTTCGTCATAATGGGGCTCCGCTTCAAAATGGAAAAGCACTGAGAAACTCTGCGAGTGAGCTACTGGCTTGGTAATGATCGCTTCGTAAAAGTCCGGGCTCATCATTAGATGAAACTCTTCAAACCGCAAAAAGAAGTATTTTTCATTTTTTGCTTCAGAGGGAGTAAGGGATATACACGCGTACATTTTAACAAGAAAAAATAGAATACGATTTACGCTAAAGGTACTTCGAGTGAGAGCTTTAACAAACTCAACTTTAATATATGCGCTATCATAGCTAAATTAAGACATGATCCAGTTAATGTTTGCTATTTTCAAAATTGCGCACTACAGTGGACTTTAAATTCAAGTTGAATATTGAACTTTGGTTTAACCCATGGTGGTTAACGGGTGAAAATGTGCAGAAACAGTGCTTATTACATAGCATTACTGTTGAACATTTACGCGAAGTTTATATGATATTAGAAATAAGATTGAGTACGTTAGGCAGACAAATACAAGGAAAAAACAGATCGGTCTTCAGGAGCCTAAAATTTATTTAAGCGTTGACTACATACCTCCAAACGTTGACTCTCGGCATGTAACTTATACAGACTACGAGAGAAGAGCCTGCAAGGAGTGCCAGTGTATTCGCAAAGTGAAGAGTAAAGCACAACCCGAAGCACTTGGAAGCTGCACTGCTTTTGCATTTCCTCAGCTGGCCAACTGTGCGCTCACAGCGTTAACAGTAAGTGGCACCTCGGGCATCACCGCAAGCACTTGACATATTTCAGGGCTATTATTAAGTTTAGTAATAATACTTAAGTTATTAAGTATTAAGTTAAGTAATTATTATCATGAGGCGAAAAGATGCTTGTTCTAATGCAATAAATAATTAACATTTACTCGAACTATGTCTTAAAGTCAAACATTTGCCTCTAACTCTAATGTTTTTTAACCCTACAAAGTTCCATGCGTCAAACATGGCACAAGGAGTGAAAATACTCATAGTCTATTTCTAGTCGAATTCGTGCCCTGATGCGATTTTTTCTATTCACTGCTTTGTAGCAGTTCCGTCTCTATTCTCACGCCGGGTGACAAACTGGTCAACCTTGCACCGGTGGTTGTAACAACTATAACATGACTGTACGGGCACGTTTGTATCTGTCTGGATATCTGGAGTCTGTATTAGTATTAACCCGGATCTATAAAAGCCGTAGTTGTCGAGGCTTAGTTGCTCATTCCTAACCTGCTCTCCCTGCCGACAACATCTGACAATAAATCCACCCAAGCCTACCACCGGAGTTTCCATCTACCTGCGTAGGTCGTATATTTTGGTGGCCGACGTATGTGGCGAACAGAACTCACATTCGCATAACTGTTAAGTGGATAGCAAGTGTCCAATTACTGGCAATTTTGAACAGTATTAAATCCTGATGTGTCCCGGCGGAAACAGTCAACTCTGGCAACCGCAAGAAACTACAATCGTTTTCGGAATAAGTGTACCGAAAAGAGTATTACAAGAAGCATACGCCCAAATCAGCATTTTTCTACACCACGATTTACCGTTGCGTACACGTGTTTTGGTGTATGAAGCCGGAGACGATATCGAGCTGGTGTTCGAGGTGAAAATCGCTGCTTTCCCAGCGAACATCCAGTGAAGAAACAATTTTCTAAATCTGGAAGTGATAAATCAGTGGAGTGCTACAAACAATTTAAATGGTGTGGAGATAAATTACTACGATTGCATCATTAACTGTACCAGTGAAGTGACACGTACTTTCATTTTAAAAGTGTAAATTCTTCAACGTGGTGCACAGTATCGACGCAGTATCATCTTGCTGTACCAGCCGACATAATTGTTTGCACCTCATCACAGCCGCACCCTACCCCATCATTGCCTGCAAACGACGTGAGCAGCCGTTGTCATCTTTGTTCTCAGATAAGTTTTCTGAAAAGAATTATTTTTCTGTTGCTAGATGCAAGTGAGCTCGGTCTCAAGCAGCTTATTTTTTGTCGCACTTCCTGCCGCGGATTTTTTTTTGCCGTGTCCATTTCCCGTATAGCTCTGCAATCTGTGGGCATCAGTCTCAGTCTGTGCATTGTGAGAGACACATCCGTGTCCTACGAATCTGGAATTAGCTGGTTACCAACTGTTTACCTTCAATTATCGTCGTGTGTTTCAGATTTTTTTTATAATAGAATAGGAGTGTGAGTGGAAGTGTCTGTAACATTTTGATGTTAAATTTTGAAGCCTTAAATTGATAGCAATTCACGTTTTTTGCTGTGAAGCAGAGGTATTTTTTTTCTAACGTCTTGCCGAGAGCTTTATCGTGAGCTGAAGCAGTCACGTGTGCACTGTGTGATATTATTGACCAGTCACAAGTCTTATTGTGGTGCTAAAAATGTTAATTTTCAGGATTAGTGACGCTAATTCTTGTTTTTCATTGAGATTATTGGTGGTGTGTTTTCTTATTTCTTTGCTACTATTTTGTGATTATTGATTAAGGTGGAATTATTAATTTCGCTGTGTATTGATTGAAGTTAGGAGAAATATTTTTATTTTTGTTCCGAAGGGATGCATTAATTTTTGATTGATCTTTGATTAATATTGAATTTTGACGTTTTATTAAGAATAGGGAGATTTTTGAATTGATTAAGGAAATAGGAGTAATTGATGTCTGATTACTTTGATAGTGACGACGAGGTGATACGGACAGAACCTACTGTAACTAGATACGGACGAGTGAGTACCCCAAGAGTGACTAGTGAGACAGTAGTTAGCAAAATGACGACCCCTACCACAGCGACCGCTGGACCAAGTACTAGTGCTGGACCTAGTAATGTAAACACGACGCAACTTGCACGTGACATTGCTGCAAATATAAATGTACCTACTGTCGGAACGATAATGACGAATGCAGAGCTCCCTATCTTCAGGGGAAGACGACGAGTCCATGATGGAGAGTTCCTAGAAAATAAGACATTCTCGACCCATATCCAAAACCTCAAGGCATACATGACCTTGTTGCCTGATGCCACTAGTGACGAGCGTCGTAAGGAATTTTTGGTACGCTCAGCTAACAAGAACGTAGGAGATTTCAATAGCGTAGTTACGAAATTAGTTAACGCTGATTTAAATTACTCTTTTGATCAGGTAGTTCAGATCCTTGAGGACATTTACGTTTCACGTGGAGAGAAGAGTATTCATGCATTGGCTTGCGACCTAAACGAGTTGCAATTAGTTAAAAATAATGCACTAGCTGCTCAGATCGTCAATGCCTTTTCGAAAATAAGAAAGCTAACCGAGAGTATTCTTAATTCAAACTCGCTAGGGTGGCAGCGCCACGCGTATTTTCAGAACTGCACGAATCAAGCTGAGTTGAAAAAATTTGTAGGCGACAGCATGTCGTACAGTTTGGCGTTAGCGATTTGAGGGCCGCTTCTTGATGAGTCGTTCGCTAGGAAAATTTTTGAAACACAATTTTCCACGGCGGAGGAATTGTTAGCTAGGTTAATTTCAGCTGTGCGCTGCCAATCCGAGACAAAAAAGATCCTTGCGCAAAAAGTTCAGGTCAGACACGAAAGTGAAGTTTACGTAGGTGAGGTAAACAGTGAATTGGAAGAAGTTTTTGAAGAGCCAGATGACAATGAAGTGTTCTACGGTAGTGTAGGAGGTTACCGGAGGAGTTATCGACCAGGAATGAGGAGGATTGTTCCTAGACCTTGGCTAAGGAATCCCCGAATTAGAGGTAGAGAGTTAAACAGCTATGTAGGAGATCGAAGTAGCGGTTCCTTAGAATGCAACATGGTTAAATCAGATAGCGGTAGTTCTGGTTATGTAGGAAATTCAGGAGGAAATTCAGGAGGTAATTTAGGAAACTTTGAGTACAGAGGTCAGAGAGGACAATTTCCGAGAGGATGTTTTGCGTGCGGCGGAACTCATATTGTAAAAAACTGTAGAGCGTCAGGTGCGGAGATTAGAAGTTAAAATATACGACCTACGCAGGTAGATGGAAACTCCGGTGGTAGGCTTGGGTGGATTTATTGTCAGATGTTGTCGGCAGGGAGAGCAGGTTAGGAATGAGCAACTAAGCCTCGACAACTACGGCTTTTATAGATCCGGGTTAATACTAATACAGACTCCAGATATCCAGACAGATACAAACGTGCCCGTACATAACACCCCCCCTTTGTTGTTTTGAAAGAAGTTTTGACAGCTAAGGAGCAATGATAAAGAAACATAATCGTGTTCTAACAACTCTCGGACTCGAAAGCGCTCAGTATCAAGAGGACAGGCACAAAGCATGTCGTGTACTAATGATAAAGAAATTATGCCGAGTTAGAGCTGCGGGAAAAAGTGAATCAGGATCAGCTCTTACAACTACACAATTGTGTTATAGCTTGTTGGGAAAACGCGTAAAATATTAACTAGGGCTAAAGGTTGATGTAGTCTACACAATTATCGTGTTGTTATAAACAACTAGGAGGAAGAACAAGAATAACTAAAGCTGCAAACGTCAGGACTACTTCAAATCAGATTCGCATTTTACGTCAAACACAGGAGCAAAACTCATTTATCATGGCAGTGAAAAACAACAGCTTCAAAAGAAACAGAAAACTTAACTTTTTTTCCGGTGTGAGGATGAAACGCGAGCAACTTCGTCATAATATTTGGCATCGGCCATCACTTGGCGAGCTTCAGCAATGAGCGGCAGAAAAGAAAGTAAAATATTCAAAAACCAGCTCAGACAAACAACACAGACAAATTTAAAGTTAGTTTAAGCCTTCCTATTCCCACTTAAGGTGATCCGCGGAAAAGATGGATCAAGGTAGCAGTTAGTATGAAGTTAAGGTAACAGGTAATATTCTATGCACAAAGTGTGTTTCCGCGCAAGATCTCCTGAGAAAAAAGTAAGCAATTTATGAAACAAGTTATAAAACAAGATGAAAGATCAAAAAGAACGTTGGAGGTACTGAAAAACGATAGGAGTAAACCGAAAAAAAATATGGTCCATAACATGACAAAAAACTTATTCTACTTTCACATGAATAATTCGAAACTAAACTCAAACTAAATAGGAATTAATGCATGAGCTGAAATGCAAGAACGAAGAAATAAATATGAACAGGAAAAGTGAAAGCGACTATCTTGCGCAACAAATGCGGAGGATGCGTTGGTCTTCGTTACAGCAGGCGACAAAAGCAAACAGTCATCATCCTACCTTCGTTACAGCAGGCGACAGAAGCAAACAGTCATCATCCTACCTTCGTTACAGCAGGCGCTAGAGCAAACAGTCATCATCATACCTTCGTTACAGCAGGTGACAGAAGCAAACAGTCACATCATCCTACCTTCGTTACAGCAGGCGATAGAGCAAACAGTCATCATCCTACCTTCGTTACAGCAGGCAACAAAAGCAAACAGTCATCATCCAACCTTCATTACAGCAGGCGACAATAGTAAACAGTCATCATCATACCTTCGTTACAGCAGGCGACAGAAGTAAACAGTCATCCTACCTTCGTTACAGCAGGCGACAATAGTAAACAGTCATCATCATACCTTCGTTACAGCAGGCGACAGAAGTAAACAGTCATCCTACCTTCGTTACAGCAGGCGACAATAGTAAACAGTCATCATCCTACCTTCGTTACAGCAGGCGACAGAAGTAAACAGTCATCCTACCTTCGTTACAGCAGGCGACAGAAGTAAACAGTCATCCTACCTTCGTTACAGCAGGCGACAATAGTAAACAGTCATCATCCTACCTTCGTTACAGCAGGCGACAGAAGTAAACAGTCATCATCCTACCTTCGTTACAGCAGGTGACAGAAGCAAACAGTCATCATTCTACCTTCGTTACAGCAGGTGACAGAAGCAAACAGTCATCATTCTACCTTCGTTGCAGCAGGTGACAGAAGCAAACAGTCATCATCATACCTTCGTTACAGCAGGCGACAGAAGTAAACAGTCATCATCATACCTTCGTTACAGCAGGTGACAGAAGCAAACAGTCACCATCCTACCTTCGTTACAGCAGGCGACAGAAGTAAACAGTCATCATCCTACCTTCGTTGCAGCAGGTGACAGAAGTAAACAGTCATCATCCTACCTTCGTTGCAGCAGGTGACAGAAGTAAACAGTCATCATCATACCTTCGTTACAGCAGGTGACAGAAGCAAACAGTCATCATTCTACCTTCGTTACAGCAGGTGACAGAAGCAAACAGTCATCACCCTACCTTCGTTGCAGCAGGTGACAGAAGTAAACAGTCATCACCCTAACTTCGTTACAGCAGGTGACAGAAGCAAACAGTCATCATCCAACCCAGCACGTGATGACCATAAATTTTCTCCCAGAGGTCGTTCCCTAACTTGAATAAGAATAACATTGTACTTTAGTCTAGAATATGACACCCTACTCCGACAGAATGTTTGGCTTACGCGTTCAATATTAAGCAGCTAGGTCAGTGAAAAGAATCATGGTAATATTTTCAACTTAACCTGACCGATTTTAACTCAGTATACTCAATCCCAACCTGACCATTCGTAACCTGTTCGCAAAGAATCAGCGTCAACGTCAGCAGCTTAAGAGCGCGCAGGAAGCGGCCACCGCACTGCTCACCACAAATGGTCGAGGGCATTTAGGTAAACAAAATCCGCTTGGAAGAGCCGCGTTTCCTCAACGCAGAGTAAAAGTTAGGAAAGCAGTTCATTAAAACGAAACCAATGCTCAAAAAATATGAGTCGAGTCCGTCCTCAGAAATGAACCGACTTAGTGTTTTTTGAGAGTGTCATTAACTTTTTTAATAGAGGGTTAAGATTGTTTCTAGAGATCCCGCTAGCGAAGATGCCATTGTGGCACAGCAAGCGAGCTTGACTCGTGAAACATGGAGAGCAAAAGACCAGAGACTTAATTCTCTAACAAACTACGCCGTCGTAGCCGAACAGATTACATTATAAGTTAATGTAAGCTTCCTACCAGCAATAAAGGTGTTCCCAAGCAAGAAAGAAAGAAGGCGCCATTTGCAATTGAAATGAAGGCACAAGGGATCTGTGCACATGATGCGTCCGCCACGCCCTGCAGCACATTAAAACAAGATTGACAAAAATTAGGAGAGGAGATAAAAGATGAAGAAGAATGCAATGGGTGCTGAAAAAAAGACAGGAGTGGACCGAAATAAAACATAACAGAACAAAAAATCCATAACCGAACATAAAAGAACAAAAAATTATCTTTTTGAAATCAAAAGAACCTAACATCCATTTTATCAGCTGGAGGACCTAACATCTTCTCCCTAAGAGCTCTTATTCCCATTAATACAAGAGCTGTATCCCAACGCTACGTGATGCAGCACACAGCGCAGCTAAGTCCACTTTGAAGTTTCAACATTGCTAGCTGTGCCGGGACGACGAACTGAATTGCTCCAAAAAATCCTGCCCAGAACTTTCGAGTTGCTGACCAACTCGTGCCGGACTGCGAAAAGTAAAGTCAGTGATTACGGAAGTCTGCGGCTACAGAAACAGAGATAAATCAGTTTTGGCTGCAGCAACTCACCAAGAAGTTTTAATTGCAGCCAAGATTTAACACATTTCATGCGGTGGGTTAAACTAATGTTAAATACTCACATTCATATTTAAATAAAATAGTAGTAAGCAATTTTGAAAATAGTAAACATTAACTGGTTCGTGCCTTCATTTAGCTTTCATTAAATTTTATTAAAATTGAGGTAGTGATTGCAAGTCAGTCAGCTGCTTTATAAAAATTCCCTCGGTGACCACCGGTGGGTCGGTTCGCAAAAAAAGTGTTAACGCTCCTTGGAGTTTCACATCTTTCACATTTAAGGTTAGATTAGATTTAATGGCAGCTTAAGACTCCCTAATCGAAAAAAGGTGTTCCAAAGAGGGATAGGACTAGGCACCACTTAGTAAGGATTTAATGGAATGCGTAATCCGTGTACAATGTGCATAGAAACAGTAAGTAGTAAAACTAAGGCGGGTAAAAACATCTTTCACAAAATCTCACGATGTATTTTAAAAATAGAGCTTTCGAGCATAGTTTATTAGTTTATTAGTTAGTTTAAGCCTCCCTATCCTCAACAATGAGATGTAAAGAGAGGAAGGAAGAAGGCACCATTTAGTATGGAGTTAAGGGAACGTGGAATCTATGCAGAAAGGGCACAGAAACAGAAAGCTAAGAAAGAAGTTCATGAAACAAGAAAAAGTTGAAGAAGAAAGTGGTAGGCGGTGAAAAACAGGACAGCAGTGAACCGAAAAAAAGATGGTCCGTAACACAACAAAACCTATTCTATTTCAACAAAAGAAAGCCTACCTAACCTTTAGCTCGGGCCCTCACATTGTCCCCCTGGGAGCGCTAGTTCCCATAGATACAATAATTGTATCCCCCTGAGGGGGCTTTCGAGCATATCCATACTCATTTTCAATATCTGGAATAATAAATTGAAACATGGTAAATACGGTACATGAATACAAATTGTTAATGGAAATTAAATGAAAAAATTAGGGCAAGATATTTAGAGGCGGAGAAGATGACATATCATTGAGACTTGGTTTAAATTGATGAATTATGATACTTTCTAGTAACTTAAGGCTATGTTTATTACAAGTTGAGACTATTTTGAAATTATCAGTGCGGATTGGATGGTCAGATTCTTTTTCTTGATCTTACTATTGAAAAAACAGATCGGTCTTTCATAACTAAAGTGTATCGTAAAAAAACAAACTCAGGGTTAGGTTTGAGATTTGACAGCGCTGTAATTTTAGATACATATTTAATCTTATTTCATGTCTAGTTGAAAGGGCCTTCAAATTATGTTCATCTTACCTTTACTTCACAAGAGAGTTAGAATACCTGCGTTCCTATTTTGCTAAGAACTTTTACCCAATGTCTTTCATTGAGAACACATTTCGTAATAAAATCGAATCCCTTAGAAATAGAAAAATTCCAGTCGCAAGTGCTAACAAAAAGATAGTTTATTTCACTCTGCCCTTCATCTCACGGTCGCAAAATCAAAAAATTTCACGTGAAATTCGTTATTTATGTAATGAGTTCTATCCGCAAATTGACATACGCATTACTTTCCGCAATTTTGTCAACATTGGCAGTTTTTTCCGGTACGGCGATAAGATGCCCACTTTGTTGCGTAGCTGCGTGGTCTATAGATATACGTGTGGCCAGTACGTGTGGGGGCCACTTATTATGGTGAGACTGCTCGCCATTTTGCAACACGCATAGTTGAGCACAAGGGGGTGTCGGTCTGTACGGGAAATAGAGTGTCAAACCCATTGCACAGCAGTATAAGAGATCATGCATTAGAATCTGACCATCCAATCCGCACTGATAATTTCAAAATAGTCTCAACTTGTAATAAACATAGCCTTAAGTTACTAGAAAGTATCATAATTCATCAATTTAACCAAGTCTCAATGATATGTCATCTTCTGCGCCTCTAAATATCTTGTCCTAATTTTTTCATTTAATTTCCATTAACAATTTGTATTCATGTACCGTATTTACCATGTTTCAATTTATTATTCCAGATATTGAAAATGAGTATGGATATGCTCGAAAGCTCTATTTTTAAAATACATCGTGAGATTTTGTGAAAGATGTTTTTACCCGCCTTAGTTTTACTATTTATATGTAAATTACGCTTTCCCAAGAACAAATCTATTATGAAACAGTAATTTATGAAGGAAGTTCATGAAACAAGGTAAAATTAGGAGAAGGGAGTAGTAGGTGATGAAAAACAAGGCAGCAGTGTTTTGAAAAACGATGATTCTCAACAGCACAGAAAACATATTTCATTTCAACGAAAAGAAGGCCCACATCACTCTCAGCTCAGGACATAAATGTTTCCCCTGGGAGCGCAAATTCCCATATATACAGTAGTTGTAGTAATGCTGAACCTTTGATACCTTCAGCCAAAGTATTAAGTCGCTAATTATGATGCAAAAAATTTGGCAGCTTTCGGATACTATTTTGCAAAAGCTTTTAATTTTACGCTGAAAAAATATCTGCGCTTTATCAGCGTAAATACAAAGGTTGAATAAAATACTTCATTTATTAAGCAACGGCAATTATTTCTTCTCGAGTGCGATACATATCATTTCTCTCGGATCCCCACATTACGAAGAGATAGATTCAAGTTTCCTTATCATCTCATCAAATACGGACATCTATCAAAGCCTAACAAGAAACGAACTAAGGCAGCCACATCTACAGCGTTGAGTGCAGCCACAATTACTCACCTGATCCCCAAAACATTGATGCAAACTCAATTCGCCCTTAAATGTTGTACTTTACTTCATCTTAAGAGGATTTAAAAATATCTTCATCTTGAATACTTAAAAGTATTGGCCATCCTAAATACTTGAAAGTATTGGCCATTTCAAATACTTAAAAGTATTGGTCATCTCAAATACTTAAAAGTATTGGCCATCTACAATACTTAGAAGTATTTAAGTATTATTCATCTTTACTTAAATGACAATGTTAAAGAAGCCCCACGAACGGGCGACGGACCTCCCAGGCACCGCGCTGCACACGGTAGAAGTGAGCGCAATGAATGCGAAACAGCTCGAGTTGCACCGGGATGCAGGGGCACAACACGGGGCACGGAGGACCAAATCAGCCGGCGAGGGAATTACGGGGACTTTAGAGCTGTCCCCTCGACAGGTCCCATTACGGAGCTGACGTACACTTTAGTTGTGAGGGACGTCCCGTTCAAGCCACCCTGGCCAGACTCCTGGTCTTACTCCTCGCCTAAGTTGATGAATTTTTTGCTATTTTTAAAGATGAATTTTGCAGTCTCTAAACCCTGCATGGTTGGTAAATTTCTTCTTAATACACGTCAATTTGATGATATTAGTGATAAAATTGACATTTGAAGAGATCCTAAAATTTTGTTCATTTCAACACGTAATTTGGTCATCTGTCAGCCTTCCAACGCTTGCCATCTGGCAACTTTTGTCTCAGAATGTATAAAAATTTGACAGTAATTAGCCACAAAAACGTCTACCTCGCAGCTCAAACCGAGAATGGCAAACCACACCCAGAGGGTGAGTTCGGTTTAAGCGCACGCTGATCTCACAAGTTCTGTACACAAACACATTAAAACCAAACCATTTTTCATACTAAAATTTAATGAATTATCAATGTCTCGTTCCGGTGTAAATCTAGGGAAAATAGAAGTCGAACCCATCACCTGAGGAAGAGGAAAATTTTCACGAAGCAAAAGAAACTTTACCGAGTCTTGCCGATTGATTTTAAGTAATGAGAAAATTTCCAGTCAATGGTCTCCGGATATTCTCAAAAATCATATCATCAATGTATAACTATTATTTTAGATCCTTTACTCATCACAGAATATTCCTCAAACTGCCGAAAAAATCTCGTATAAACTACATCAAACCGGCCGGGGGAAGTAAAAAAATTAAGCAAATTCCCCGCGAACCGCCAACATCCCAGTTGAGAAGCCAATCTTGGCTGTTGTGTCGTCAGGACGGACGTTTGCGTGCCTGCAAACCAAAGCCATGCCGCCCTTGAAGAGCTGCTTTCAAGGCTCATTTTGAAGGTAATAAGGCAATTCACAGCCCCGCCGCGCCTCTCAGCAAGCACGTCTACAGCTTCCCGTCTTCCCTATGAACAACAAAATTGGCGCTGCTTGAAAACACGGACGCTTTTTGCGTGTACCACGTTGGGCGCAATTTTTTTTTTAATATTCTGTGAACTTTGTATGTTGACATTTGGTCTCGACATGTATCGTCATTGAAGTGGAAACGTTTATCGTTATATGTATCGTAATTGACTGCAAAATAATGATAATAATCAACCACAAGTATAAAATGTGCATTATGGTTTATTAAATATTGCATAGAATTGTGCTTAAAAAATCATTCAATAAAGTCTGTAACAGCCTATGTCTGTAATATATGAATAATGATTTTCAATTTTTACAGCATTCCCATCGAAAAAACATTTTTGGCTATCGTCATTACCGGGAAATTCGCACTGTAAGCCAATCTCACCTGAGTTATCAAGGCTCAAAAATATTTTCAATCAACTGAAATTTGAAAATATCTTGGGAATATACATAGCAGGGAAATTAACACCAAGGTAAGCTCAGAAAACCTTTGACCAAATATATACTATCACCTCATCATTCAGTGCGGACCACAGAAGCTGTTCACTGTTTTAAAAAAACAGGAATCAGAGTATTTACTTTGAGACGAATTAGAGAACCCGCTTAGTAAGAGAG
Source organism: Morinoia aosen (assembly GCA_030386875.1). Taxonomy (NCBI): domain Eukaryota; kingdom Metazoa; phylum Arthropoda; class Malacostraca; order Amphipoda; family Talitridae; genus Morinoia; species Morinoia aosen. The sequence goes on from CM059563.1 coordinate 15,016,821, forward strand.
TTTTTCTGATGAAGAGGGCTTTACGTTTCACACTTCCGATTTCGTACCACGGAAGGCCTGCTGCATTTCACTACTTCAAAAACTTCCGTAGTCGGGGACTAGAATTCACGGGCAGCCGAGGCAGACTTTGACGGACTTTTTCTGTCCGACCACTCGATCAGCCTTAGCACAAGCGTCATTGATCGTTCGGTATATCGACATTTTGATTCGCAAAACCCTTGAATAATGTCGCCCTGAAGTCGTCCTGCAATGAATTCCTCTTCTTCGCTAGCTACCGGTTCCAACGTGAAAACAGTGCTGTCAAGTGGGTAAAATATTTAAGTATAATGTCCGCAATTAAACGTAAGCCATTATTGAAATATTTTAAGGCAAATATTGAGCTTTAAACGTAATCATTACAGATATAATACGTTTGAAAGGGGAATAAATTGTTTAAAATTCATCCACATTCCTCGTTGTCATAATGAAAACGTAAGACCAAACCATCAAGTAATACTATTCTACATCACACATGCATGAATTATCACCAGCATACTATTAAGACCTCATGGTGTGCATCCAACATAAAATGACGACGCACAACAATCGTGTGTGCGTCATGTGTCACAAAACGAGGATACAGCGATCGTATGTCAGTCATTTATCACAAAACGAGGACACAGCGATCGATGTACGTCATGTATCGTAAAACAAGGACACAGCGATCGTATGTACGTCATGTATCACAAAACGAGGTCACGGTAATCTTGAATATGCCATAAAGCACAAAATCTTGACACACTGCGATCTTGTGTATTGGTTTCGACCAAGTGAGAACACAGCATCGCGTGTGCTCCATTCAATACACAACGAGGACACACTCCATTTAATCCACGGTCATCTTGGACGTAAGAGTCAAAGAATAAGAACGGCTTGTGGTGGTATATAGAGTGGCCAGTTTCACAAAACTAAAAGTGCTCAGATTTGCAGTTTTCAAATCCCGGCAATCTCAGCTCTGTTCGTTGAAACAAGACGATACCGCAGTCGCGCCGATATAAGCTACATGCAATGCAGTCGATGCCGCTCATCTTTTGACTGCAAGTTTTAGGTGTGTGGGAAAAAAAAGACTGGCAGCTGCGGTGTGAACGAATCGTACCTCTTGTCTTTGTATTAGGATCTATCAGGATCCACTTGAATATTGCGAATTTATAGATTAGTTTGTGTTCCAAAAAAATGCTGGTCTCTCTTGTTGGAAATTGATCAATTAGTTCATGCTTATATACTGTATGCACTCCTGAGTTTTGTTTCTGCGAATACAATGAATGATGGTGCATGGTGGTGAAAAATCTGCGCTTAAATAAAATAATCCCAAGCTCAACTCAAAAACGGCATCAGGAAATAATTCCGGTAGAAGAGATCATTTATTCAGAAGTGATTACAAATACATACTGGACAATAAAAATACGGAAGTAAAACAGAGCTAGAGATCGGACGGTAAACAATAGTTAACACGAAGTACTCAGGATTTCTCAAAGGATAGGATTCAATTTGTGATGTAGAATGACTTAAGCTATGTTATACAATTTCAAATGCTCATCTCTCGCACCAAGAACCATTGAAAATGCTAAGAGTTGAAAATTAGCAAGGAATTATACACACAAAGTTGCTAATTTCATCTACACCGAAAAACGTTGATTTATGCTAAATCTCTTGTTCGTTAATAGCTTTTTTATTTCTATGTCTGTACCCGATCTGTATCTATAGAGCATATGTAAAAACATTCAAAATTCAACACTAATACTATACCTGAAACTAATAATACGAATCAAACATCTTTTTAGATTAACCTAAGTTGAAATTTATTAAAAAGCGCTTAAGGTAGTTTTGATGCCATAAGCTAGTCGATAATCTTCCTAAGCGCTAGAAATGAAGATTGCCTCACTTTCAAAATGAATTTCTCCAGCCATATCAAAGTAGCACCACATGCGGAGAAGCGGTAAAATCGCTTTCCTGTTTTCACTTTCAACTCCTCTGCCAGGGATGCCTTCGTCAACTACATAGACTACATTTTTAGCCCTTCATTGCCGCACTGCAGGCCAATGAAGGGATATTCATTATACGCCTTTCCCACCTGCGGTCACAATCTCAATTCTAATAAGTATTTAATCAAAACCAAACGGAGACATGATTCATTTAATATTTGTCATTTTCAATTTAAATGCTAATGTTGACTTCATTTGAGTTGAATAGTGAATTTCAGTGTACCCCGATGTTCTTCTCGTTGTGTTTAATATTAACACTGAAAATCAGCTAACTTATTATTTCTACACACAAACTAGCGCATACAAAGTAAAATAACTAAAGCAAAGGTGAGATGTAAGTTGCGAGTTTCCTTAAAAAAAATTGTTAGTCTATTCTCACTTTACTTAGAATTCTGCATCAGTTACGACATCGTCACTTGATGTTTATCAACTAATAAAAATAAACTTAATACGTTTTCTGCGAAGAGGCCCACCGGTGGTCACTGAGGAGATTTTCATTATGCTGCTCCTGACCGACCTACAGTCACTAACTCAATTCTAATAAATACTTAATAAAAGTTAAATGAAAGCACGATCCAGTTAACGTTTGCTATTTTCAGTACTGCTTACTACAGTTGACTTTTAATTTTAATTGAATATTAAACTTCTGTTTATTTCATCGCAGGGTTAAATGAGGCAGTTCATCACTTGCAGCATGGCGCGTGCCTTCAAATGTAGTTCGACGGTCCACGTGGGAGAAAATCTGCATCTCGTCAGTCGAAGCGGAAATTTACCGACCGCAACAAGATTCGTGGGGCGACTCGACTGAACCCGAGTTTTATGATCAGCTTCTAATTACTCTGTCACAAAATCTCTCAAGGGAATTTTTGAACGACCATCCCTATAGACTTCCCTGAAAACAAGGAGAAATTCGTGGCAGAAATAAAAAGAGGTTTCATTAAGGACCGAAATGGGAAGGTAACTTCATTAGGGCGAGCTGCAGCGGAGGGAGGAGGGTATCCTTAGCTGGCTCCCTGCATGTTCAGGGGACTGATTTTCAATCAATTTACGATGTTGGTGAGGTACACCCAGAAGCATAAGCACTTCTGCGGATTTGGCTTAGCTACGCCATTTTTCAGACCAAAATCCGCAAATTTTATTTTTAAAAATACAAAATTTAGGATTTTGGTCTGAAACAGCACGTAGCGTACCCAAAATCGACAGAAAATTTCCGCACCTGACTCTTCTGCTACAACAATGAGAACTATTTGGCTTGAAAAACAGCATGTAGCATAACCAAATCGACAGAAAAATTACACAGCCGGCTGTAATGTTACAACGACGAAAGGTATTTGAAAATTTGTTCCCAAGGCGTCTTGCACAACGTAAGTCTCGCCGGCAACACACTGCTGAGCAGGCGGCTCCAGTTAGATCAGTTCAGAACACCGGAGCACACACACCATGTGTTAGGCCATGCCAAATATGAAACCATCAATGCACTATTTTTTAATCAAGTCAGGCTCCACTTTTAGGTGCGCAGTCGTAATTAAAAAGCGGGCAGAGTTTGTGTATATTTTCATCGAAAAATTTTATATTTCTATTCAACATTTACGCAAATGTTAAATATCGATTATATTACTTCGGAAACGCAGCTGGATAAGCAATTACATGATATCGAAGCTACAGCGTAGCGAATTAAGTCTCCCCTCCTCTGTGACGCACAGGCGCGCTGAAGCTGGCCGAGAGCTCGGGATTTCGAGCGCACTGAGTTGATCTTCTCAGTCGAACAGCAAAAATAACAAGTACTCTAATAACCTAAACGTTATTAGAGAAATATTCGTGTAATTTTTAATTACGAATTCAGAAGAATGTATTGTTTGGTTTTAAGTTAGTTTCAGCCTCCCTGAGCACAACAAAGATGTTGAAAAAAAGGAAAGATGAAGGCACTAAATAGTATAGAATTGAAAGAAGGCGAAATCTACGTATGTACAAGGTGTGTACCATGGTAGACTAAAGGAGGTAAAGTCACTTCTATGGGGACGTCAATGCACATTCGCAAACTCGACTAGCCAATAGAAAGGCTTCATTTCACACAAGCCGGATGACGTCACTAGGGTTACGTGACGTCAGCAGCGGCAGCGTACTACGATGCAGCGTACTCTGCCTTCCAGACGTACGATCAGAAACAGAACCGACAGCCGGTGTTGCTTCCGCACGACGGATTTTAGAAAAATAGAATTCCGTCCGCCTCCGAGCTTTTCCACCAGTACTAAAAGGTTATCGATCTCCGAGTTTATCATACGGACAGCTTCTTAAATTAAAAGCTCAATTGAAACAATAGGAAAATTAGTTTAATTCAGTCATACAGGGTGTTTTGATACTTCTCTATACTGATGAAGCAGACGATTGCGCGCCGTGTTCAATTGTAAAAAGGATCATATAAAATTCAACATAGAGATATCGTTTATTTGTAATAAAAAGTGCGACATAAGAATTCCGCTTATAAGTTCATGAACTAAACAGCGGGAGAATGTATTTCCAAATGTATATTCGTTTCAAGCATTCAAATTTTTCGAGTAATGCCAACACCCTAAAAAATTGCAAAATTTTCTTTCAAGCGCCATTCCTGCTTCAATACCAAAGAAACTCGAACACATTGAGTACTTGAACACACACCCGTTATAAACTATTGCATTTCTTAAAGTTACATAACGAACAGAGGGCGGATTAGATTTGATTAGATGTTAGTTTAAGCCTCTTCATCCGCAACACAGGCGATCTTGAGATCCACAGAGAAGAAGGATTAGATTAGATGATAGTTCTAGCCTCCCAAACCGCTAAAAGAAAGGGTTCCGAAGAGAGGAAGGCACCATTTAGTATGGAGTTGTGGGAACGCGGAATCTATCCACAATGTGCGTAGAAACAGTGAGTTTAGTAAGAAGTTTATGAAATAAGATGAAATTTGAAGAAGAATGTAGTAGGTGATGAAAAACAGGACAGCAGTGAACCGTAGAAAAGATGGCCCGTAACAAAATGACAAAAGAAAACTATTCTACTTCAACGAAATGAAGGCTTACCTAACCTTTAGCTCAAGACCTCCTACATTCGCCATTGGAGTGCTAAGAACAGAGAGCATTGATTATTGCTATGCGGGAAAGTTAAAATCACCCGCATTTATGATACATTGTAGTACGGATTATATAAAGAAACGATAAGATAAAGAAAATATAGAAGAATTTGACATCTTTTAGCACCTCTCGCCGCAAAAAAAAGGAGTTTCACAAACAGGAAGAAAGAAGGCACCATTTGGCAGGGCATTAAGAGATCAGGGAATCTATGTAGAAGGTGTGTTCTTGCAGAAGATATTTTAGATGGAAGCAGCAAGGTAGGAAGTTTATGATAAAAATTATACGTTGAATATGTTAGGTTTCAAAGAACAGGATTGCAATGAACCGAGAAATAGTCGGTTCACACTATACAACATTATGTTAGATAATTAGTAGTACAAGCCTCTCTAACCACAACAAAGTTCTATCAAATAGATGAAGGAATCATTCAATGTCAACTTGAAAGAACGGGGAATGTATGCACAAGGTTTGTTCCCACACAAGACTCCATGCACGTAAATAATAGCAAATAAAGAGGGCAGTTCATGAAACCAGGTAATAGGTGAAGGTAAACGCCAGGAATGGTGAAAAATTGACAGCAGTGAATCGAAATAGGATGGGCCATAATAAAAAAAAAACCTACGCTCTCTCAATAAAAAAAGTAATTTCCTAATTAGAACTCAAAGTCAGGAACCCCAATTAATTTGATACAGATTCGTTGGGAGCGCTACACGCAGGAATACTACACTCGAGAACAGCAAGTCAGAAAATAACGGAGGAGCAGTACAAGATCGTCTCTGTACATATTACTTATTAGGATACAAAAAAATAAACATGCAGAAAATGTGGCTGTAACACCCAGCTTAAGTAACGTACCGAGTATTTTTGTGGAGTGGGAGGGCTCCCTTTAGAATTAAAGTCCATAATTATTATTATAATTATTATTATATAAGAAAGTTTTAGCCTCCCTTTACCACGACAAAGATGCTCAAAGAGAAGAAGGATGAAGGCACCATTTGGTACGGAGTTGAGGGAACGCGGAATCTATGCACAAGGGGCATAGAAACCGTAAGCTAAGAAAGAAGTTCATGAAACAAGAAAAAGTTCAAGAAAAAAGTAGTAGGTGCTGAAAAACAGGACAGCAGAGAACCGAAAAAAGATGGTCCGTAGTAAAACAAAAACCTATTCTATTTCAACAAAAAAAGCGTACCTAACCTTTAGCTCGGGCCCTCACGTAATCCCCCTGTGAGTGCTAATTCCCATAGATACAATAGTTGTATCCCCCTGAGAGGAATCAAAGTCCATTATTTTGTTCATTCTCTGGTGCGTTTCCCTAAAAAAGCTACCGCATTCAATATCTATCCGAAGTTATTCCACAACATTTTTCTGTATATAAAATAATAAATATTTAAATTGTAAATAAATACAAATGACAGCAGTGAAGCGAAAGGTGGTCAGCAACGGAATCAAAAATGCATTCTATTTCAACATATGAATGGCTTAAGTTAGTCACTTGCAGGACTTTGCATGTTCTCCCTTAGAACAGCAAATTTTCAATGTAAATACTAAAAAGTTCTGCAGATTAGCTTAGAGCATGACTTGGAATCAGCCTCTTACCACAAGATATCTTTTCAAAGAGAGGAAGACACACCTTTAAGTACGGAGTACATACAGTCAATGAGGAATTAATACACAAGGTGAGTTTACACACCAGATACGCAACGCATAGAAACAGAAAGTTGAAGATAAAGGTTATGAAAAAAATCAGAGCTGAAGAAGAAAGCCATAGGTGATGTAAAAACAGCATAGCAGAGCGCCACAAAACGATGGTCCTTAACAAAACGATGGTCCTTGCAATTTTTTAATTGCAACAAAAAAAAGGCCTAGCAAACTCTCAGCTCGATACATTACATCACAAAATTTATAAGAGTGGGGAGCAAAATAAAAGCCAACAACTCATCCATGCATAAATGAATAAATATTTTCACCACCTAAAAATGTATTTCGCTTCCAAAATCTAGACACAACGTAACTTTCGGACGATAATTAATAAAATAAACTATTTTCCTATCAAAAACAATAATTAGAACACCATCGCTCAAAGCTCGTTTCAACATTTTCCGGCTAATAAGTTCTAAAATGTACACACAAGACACAACATAAAACTGAATTCAAATCTACGAAAGAACTAGCAGTAAATAATGACTTAGAAAACATCACAGAGCGCAAAAATGGAAGCACTCTCAATACATTAAGGCATCTTCAAACATCAGTATCAGTGCTCTGCGCACCAGTAAGTAAGGAAATACAAAAGTAGAATGAACATTTTTAATTCTAAAAGGAAAAAAATAATATACTATAAAGACAAACGATAGAATTATCAGTTAGGATTAAAATTACTCTTTGTATGCCAATTCTTCTAACTACCTGCAATTCTGAAGCCTATGACCTATTTTATACCAACTTTGGGAATGATGCTCGAAATTAATTGTTCATAACCGTATCATATTCTTCACAAACAATCGTACGATTATCAATAAGCAGAAGTAAAACCAGAGGGACGTTCAGAAGAGAAGAGCATTGATCAATAACAAAACATTATTGTGCTACAGGTAACTTTTCAAAGAGAACATAAATTCAGGACAGGCTGCTGGGAAGTCTATTCTAACATAAACTTCAGAATGTCAAAACCGGAGAGGTGACCATAACTCAAGCTACGAGAGTATTTTCAAAGCCAGTCTAAAGCTTTTCACAGAATTCATTTTGAAACCAAAACAATGAATTTATCATAGGATTGTAAAGGTTTCCACGAGTAAGTTACAATTAACTTTTTCTGCCGAGTTCCAATTACGAGAAAAAAAACAAGGATTACAAATTGGTATGGCACTTAAATACCAAGGAATGCTAATTTATAACGCTTAAATCTAACAATGCACTCGGCCGAACCAACAAATTAACTTTGCACTACCGTCCGTTATTGTGTTATGCAATGGACAACATTGTACCACATAATAGTTCACAGCCTTAAATTATGAACAGACCAATTTAAAAAGGTTTATCACTAGTTCGATACCATAGACCACCTCACAACCCCATCTCTATCATTTTTTGCTTTTAGTTTATCTAACAGCTGAGTAGAGTGAGTGACACAAAGACTAAAATTAAGCTTTCTAATATTTAATCGGAATGTATGAAGTTCTAGCAGCAACATGAAGTTATAGGTTTTAAAGAAGGAAACAGTAATTCACCCTAACTTGTTTCAAATGAAATACCGGGACACATGGCATAAAATGATTTTGCACACACAAGTGCATTCAAGTAGCAGCTCAAGAAACCATTTAAAATCAACTGAATAATTTGATCTGACACAATTCATCATATTTCACTTTAGAGCATCATGTTGCCAAGGGGTCAGGAGAAATGTGCAGTGGAATCCCTTGTGCACCATTTTATCAAGTTTACCTGTAAAACATGTACTCTGCAGAGGTCTATTGTAAGCTCTGACTGACTGTAATGTTCTACATCTGAAGAAAAACTAAATTAAGTACATTATTATTTAAGAACAGCAGGTGAGAGATTTAGGTCAGTTCTCATGAAATAATTCCCTAACACTTAAGCAGAAGCCTGGTGAGTGACTAATTTTATTGAAAAGATAGAGGAAAACCCTCTCACAACAAGGAATAGCATTTAAGAAAGATTTACTGCAAAATTTCAGTCTCTTGCACTGATCATCAGATTGGAGATACTTTTTAAAAGACCCAAACAGAAGGAAATTGAAATATTTTACACTAAGAATGGAACATATAGTATAGTCAGACAAAGATGTTTTTTTCTTCAGTTGTTGCTGATACACGTCTGTATTCATGGCAATGTAACCGGAGATATAAGTGGCAGCATCTTCCACTTTCACTGAAGCCAAAATTCCTCCAATATCGGTGGGTCCGTTGAATACTACAGCAGCCTTTTGCGCCCCTTCATCCATTTCAATGATGGGTGGAATTATTTCACTTTCTTCATGTACCTGGAAGGCAAAAATAAATATTAGTGAACTTGTCACATCAATAGTTCCTGAATTAGATTTTTGGCTCAATAAGCATGCATTTCAGTTGCATTAGTGAGGGTACAGATTAAAATATGTTAGAGAAAACAAAAGGCAGAGTTATTATAATAAATTGAGGTGCAGCTGGGAGTATTTAATAAATCGGGTCAGTTATACAGAGAGAGAAACACTGAATATAAAGCAGTATTAAAATGCACACATAAGGAAATGGAAACAATGACACACTAGAGTGTAATACAAACTTTAAAAATATCAGTCGCACTGGGAGAAAAGGGAAGGAAAAAGCCGAAGAAAAATCGTTGGTGAAAAAAAGGGGAAAAAGAGAAAATTACACTATAATGGGGTAATAGACCGGAAAGTGTGACATACATAGCTTCAGGTACAACCAAATACGTTAATTAATACACTCAAGCTAGTTTTCACAATTTTTCTTCAACAGTTAATGTTGTGTATAATATAAGTAGATTTGTTCATGATATTTAACAATACAACTAAAATCAACTAATCTAAACTACAAAAGAAAAAGTCTAAAACACACAAGCATCAATTTTATATGACATAAAAAGGTATTTGTAAAGGAGAGGACCATAATCAATTTTTCAATTTTTGCTGCTAAACATAGTTAATTAGATCAAAATGAACAATTTTTCTTCTATGCCCTTTCTGTTGCAAATGAGTATTTAATGAGTTATAGCGGTATGTTAACCCGCGCACGGTCGCGCATCCCTCAGAAAAGTAGTCAATTTACCCGCGTTACTCTGCCGTTCCCTGTTCACTTACCGTAATAGGCAGAGATGTAAAAATATGAAGTAATGAGTAAAAAATGTTGCTTTACACTTTGATGTTGTCAGATTTTTGATAACTTGAACCGTTTCTTTGTAATATGGAGTCAAACTCCGTAGATTTTTGCACAACATTGCTTCAAAGAGATCAATGGCCATTTTTGTGTTTTGGGAACAATGTAATGTTTTTCACTGCTATTTTATGCAGAAAATCCTTCCAAACCTGCTGATGTTTTTATTTTTCCTCTACAACAATTAGAAAAAAAGTTATGACCATTTATGTCTACTAGGTGTTATCCATTCTTCGTTTTAGTTCCTACATAAATGCATGTTTGCATGTCTGGTTATATTACTGTAAGTATAGTGTTTCGAAACTTGTAATTTTCACACAATATGAATAAAATACTGCTCTACACGCTACTGACTTCAGATTTGTCTTATTTGCCATTTTTACGAAATAAGGCGAAATAAGGCCCTGAGTAGTTTCGCTGGTAACTGAGGCTGCCACTGACTGTTCGCACGCACACCCTCTCACGGTCGCCTCATTTACCACACTGACTGTGCTTACCCCTCCCAACTTCCAAGTGGTTGGAGCTCTGCCTTAACCCCCACAATGTGGGGGTTTCTGGCTCCAGCTGTGTAGCACTCGCTGAGACGATCATTTTGGTGTATAACAACTTGGGGTTATGCCTTACGTCTGGCAACCAGTGAGCCTGGTAAATGAGGCGACCAGTTACAGTGCGCGGGTTAATTTTCGTCTTTGATGGCTGGAATGCGCTCGATCATCTGAGTGCGTCAAAAGGGAGAGTCCATTGTAGTCTTCACGTCCGAACAATTTCTTTCCCTTTCAAGCACTAGAGCTGCGGTCAGTAATTTCCCGCTATAACTTGTTAAATACTCATTCGTGACGGAAAGTGCGTATATGAAAAATAGTTTATTTGGATCTAATTAACTATGTTTAGGCACCGAAAAGTGGAAAATCGATTATGGTCCACTCCTCAACATTAACCCATAAAAAATTAAATGAAGATATGTTCTCAATTTCATTTTTGCACAGATGTTTTCGGTTTTCTACTAAGAAACAGAGAAAAGGAGACTAAGATATAAACAAAACCATAAACAAAAACAGAAAAATCTGCTTCAAATTAAATATGGCTTTGTAGGGTCAATGTGAAGTTTAATGCAATCACAGAAAATAATAATTGCAATCCCAGGAATCACTAAAGAAACCCAGTTAAGAACGTTTTACAAGAATGACATTCAGCTCGCTGATGCGTTATTTTTGAATAATTGAACTTTGAAGTTGCCCTTCATGCCAAAGGAAGCGAAAGCATGAAGGAAGGAAGCGAAAGGAATTAATAACGGAAGCTATTACAAACGTAAAGAGGTTGGGTCGTGAGGGGGAGGCACAGTTCTTCTAGTGAAAATTATCAATAAAGCTTCTAACATACCCATTAGGGTGACGACCGCAATCTTGTTTACATGCGCTCCAAGATGGCGACCACCATGGGCGCCGCCATCTTGGAGCGGATGTAAACAAGATTGCGGTCGTCACCCTAATGGGTGGGTTAGAAGCTTTATTGATAATTTTCACTGAAAGGACTGTGCCTCCCCCTCACGACCCCACCTCTTTACGTTTGTAATAGGGGTTAGCTTCCGTTATTAATTAAATTCCGTTTCGCACGTTCGTTTCCTATGGCGCGCGAAGGCCAACTTCAAAGTTGAATAATTCGAAAATAACGCATCAGCGAGCAGAATGTCATTCATGTAAAACGTTCTTAAATGAGTTCCTTAAGTGATTTTTTGGAATATAATTATTATTTTCCGTAATTGCATTAAACTTCACATTGACCCTTTGTAGCTTCAGATGAGATTTTTGAAGCACTCCCAATAAAACTATAATCAACAGCAAGAATTTGGCACCTTATAGGTATAAAGAAATTATTTAGCAACAAATGGAACACGATGAATGGTAAGCCTAGAAGAAGTCAGGTACCTTTAAAAATGCATTTCTAAATATTCTTAGAACAGCGTCAGTTTCAAGAAGGTAATTGCCATAAAAAGTAGCACTTACAATAGAAAATCATAGACAAGATTTTGCATCTTGCTTGTAAACACTAGACATTTAGCTATAAGGTAGAAAGTTATTACAAGTTAATCTGAAAATTTCAGATAAGATTGGCTACACAAGATAAATAGGAGCTATTCTAAAGTTGCATCTAACATACAGTAAACAAGTTTTACTATGTGGCAGTCCAAACTAGCTTTCATGTCTGAGCATTGCAGGTTCTAAGCTTACTTCTTGCTAATTTCAATATAATGCATAGATCAAAATTTATAAAATGCCATTGAAATTTTTTACTATAAACCTGGTAAAATTTGACAGCACATCCTACTTACAGATTAATTCACACACAGAAATTCAAATACTATGAAATCTGATAGCACCCTAGTTACCACAAGATATAGGATTTTAGGTTACCTTTCTGGAATGAAAAACTCATGAACAGTATGTCATTAATCAGCATTTAATTGTAGCACATCCTATTCCTATTTACTCGTTTCCATTAAATTTTAAATTTCACGCAATTCAACAGCATTTATGAATGGAATTAGCATATCAAATTTGAACTGTACTACTGTATCTGGTGGCAGAGATTTGGTCAAGAGATGCCACTTCATCAAATGCAAAAATCAGTTATAAGCTACTATTTTTAAACTAGTTTCGAATAATATTCCAAATTCAATTTCTTACCTTCCAGTTCCGAACTCCTGTGATCATAAAACAACAGCATAACACCTCTTTCCAATGTAATGTGCGTCTTAAATGCAGAGGGGATTCTTCGGAAGTCGGTCGTTTAGAAATGGCTGCCAGCAAACATAACTTACATAAGTTCGACTTGAGATTATTTAACTAAACCTTTCCACTGGGCAAAATCAATTCTTTAAAATTGAAACCAGACCTTTGAAATATCTTGGGTAGATTTTTAGAATTATTCCGACACCAAATAAAGGAACACTTTTTTAAAAATTCAACTTGAGGCGCCGACATTGCGATTCACTCGATTCGTCAACACTTCATTAAAACAGAAATGCAACATTGTCGTACGCGTAACGCTAACAGTGATGCCAGATTTCGGGTTAGCAATGTTGCCAGATGCAATTTAAGCGCTGCTATTGGTCGGATGCCTTGACGTCACTGGGGTGACACTCGATTTCATAAAAGACTGGTTTGCAGCTACCTTGTTTCGTCTGCCATGGTGTGTACAAGGATGGTTATAAAACATGATAAAAGTTTAAGGAGAAAGTTAGACAAGCTGAGAAACAGGACAGCCATGAACTGAAGAAGGACAGTCCTTACAAAAACCAACAACATATTTTACTGCAATGTTTGTTCTACTTATTCCCAAAAATCTCCATCAGAACCTCGTATCATTCCATAATTTTATTTTACCTAATATCCATCCCATAGAATCAATCAGACCCTCAGTGCTAAAGATGCGTCTACAACACAGGAGAATTAAAACTCCATAAGTATCCTGATACGCCATGAGTATCCTGATACGCCATGAGTATCCTGATTCGCCATGAGTATCCTGATTCGCCATGAGTATCCTGATTCGCCATGAGTATCCTGATTCGCCATGAGTATCCTGATTCGCCATGAGTATCCTGATTCGCCATGAGTATCCTGATTCGCCATGAGTATCCTGATACTCCATGAGTAACCTGATACTCCATGAGTATCCTGATACTCCATGAGTAATCTGATACTCCATGAGTAATCTGATACTCCATGAGTAACCTGATAATCCATGAGTATCCTGATACTCCATGAGTATCCTGATACTTCATGAGTATCCTGATACTCCATGAGTATCCTGATACTCCATGAGTATCCTGATACTCCATGAGTAACCTGATACTCCATGAGTAACCTGATACTCCATGAGTAACCTGATACTCCATGAGTAACCTGATACTCCATGAGTAACCTGATACTCCATGAGTAACCTGATACTCTTTAGTATCAGAAGAATTCATAAAATTAACTTTTATTGAATTACGTCGCTGGCGTTGATACCTGCCTCTAAAAATAAAAGCATATTAAATATCAAAAAAAGAGATGCATATATTTGGATGAAGTTAGAAAACAGTGGAAGGTTATATTTTGAAAGAGAAATTTTATGGCACCAAGTTGCGGCAAATGCGGTTCACAAAAAATAAATTCGAATTTGATGATTACTTTCCAGCGTGACAAGAAAACGAAGATCAGATTACGTTTCTTAATTTATTTTTGGGTTTTCCATAAGAACAGCAGAAACAGTTATTTAAATTCAGCGTTAGTAGCATCAAACATTTTAAGACTTGAACATGTGCTAAGACAATAAAATAAGCCTCACATGAATCGCGAAATTTTAATTTGCGGACGCATGCCTAAAGCCAGACCTTTGATCGAAGCATTTTAATTGGCAGACAAAGTCTTTGTACGCTAGGCTTTCGGTCACAACTTGGCTGAAGTTCAGCATTCCGTACTTTGCGTCGAGGGGAAGAGCAACGGCGAGTTGTAATTGTAGTGAACGCCTCGATAAAATCCCAGAACTCAGATTTTGCGAACTCGGAAATCTGAGACAGAAACGCGGGCAAGAATAGCGTCCGAGACGTGAAGAAGGCGGTCGGCCACCCACACTAAAGCGGACATAAAACTGAACAATTAAATGAATTTAGATGTTCCCGTTGCAGCAGAGCGAGTCGCGTTTTTGTGCGAGAAATTGTTAAATTCCGCAAAAGCACCTATTCATTTAAAAGAGTCAAAATCATTTTCACTGGACTTATAATCACTCGACTTTGATGTGAATGTTAAAATTCAGAGCGCTTTCGAACAGACCACTTTCTTCCATTCATCCAAGCTCTACAACCTCTACCTCAACACTCATGAGTTAACCCCATAACACGACCGACACAGGAGGTCATTTTTAACGCTGGTTTTGACTATTTTCAAGACAGGAATGAGCAAAATAATCGATTACCCTGGACAGTGAACAGAAATATCAATACCTTTATTAAAACAAACAAAAATATGAGCTAAGGATTCATCATGGAGTACAGCAGCTGAAATAATTACCGGATATGAACAGAAGCGCCTCAGTGATACCTTCGCAGAGAAGTTGCGTCATGTGACTGGCAACCAGCCAATCACAAGACGACTTCCGCTCCAAGTTTAAATTGAAGCTCACGAGGACCTTGGCTCTTCAATTACCGGGGTTGCCCGCGCATTTTGAAGGCCCACTTTCTAATAGAATTAAAACTGAAGCCAAGAATTTTCCCTCGAAAAAAAGTACGGTGGCTACAAAGTGTCCGAACCTTTGCAGTCCCGTATAAAGACCTCCCTTATAGACATTGGTAATTATACCTAAAATTAAAGAAAAGAACGATATTGATGAATATCATACGTTACTCTTTTTTAAATTAGTGTGTCAGAAAATCCTGCCTGTTGAAAAGTGGGTTTCATTTTCGACAAATTGACGAAGTATTTGGCGTGAGTTACGCATGGCTCTCGTTATTTCTGAATGATAGGTATTAGGCTACTAATAATCCACGATAACTCTACCCTTGACCGCTGCATAGCCCTTATGTCACTATTGGGTGTGACGTTGCCAAAATTGGGTTCATATTTTTTCGAAGAAGAAGTGAAACAGAACCGCTTAACCTTATCAGCAGCACTGAACCTTATATTAACGTCACAGCAGTAACATTGAAAATTTCAACCCTTTCATAACAAGAAAAAAGAATACAAGTAAATCTCGCATCGGTTGTAAAAATTTTGTTAGAATGTTGGAGACTTTTCCTTGCCTATGTATGACCAATTCGTCGAGGACCGGATGAAACGATGTCTGGTTCATGGATCTGCCACCCTAATTTTTCTCGTTGTTTCCTAGCAATTTTGAGGAAGTAGCTTCCTAAGCGTCTCTTTAACATGTTAACTGAGGCGAGTTGAACTGAAGTTCATTATTCAACTTAAATTTAAAGTCAAAAGTAGTAAGCAATTTTGAAAATAGTGAACATCTGGATCGTGCCTGTATTTAGCTGTATTAACGTATTTATGAAAATTGTGTTTGTGACCACTGGTCGGTTTGCAGTAGTACATGGGGCAAATCAAACACCAGCGTTTTGAAAGGCTATTAAGAAAAATGAAACAATACTTACAAATTTATTTGCTGTTTCATTCGAACCAGTATATAATGCTGTTTCTGTGCTTACTTTTTGCAGATGGTAATAGGAAAACGGTGGTGACCACAGACATCTTACCATCTCCACCACAGCCGTTGCACGCCTTAGAAAACTCGAGCATTTGGTTTGCCCCAACCAGCATGAAAATTCATCCAGTAGCTACCGGTGGGTCCCCTCGCAGGAATATTATCAATTGAAGCGCAGTCACATCGCTGGGCACGGAATGTCACCAGATTTGACAATGTGACATTTTCTAACACGGATACATCAAGGTGCAAGTTTTCACATAACACCGTAGGTCTTTCTTTAAAAACATTTGTGGGGGCTATCACCTAAGAAGATGTTAACGTTCCACAAAGAATGACACGAAGAACTGTAAATAACAAATTACTTGAATGAAGTATATCGCTATGAAAGGGTATTAAAAAAATACCTAGCACTTAAGCCAATGAGTCCAAATTTCTGAAGCGCAAAAATTGTATGAGAATGCAGCGTATGCGGAACCAGACAGAAAGAGCTTGAGAGGGAATTTAAGGGTCAATTTATTTACCTATAAAATTAGTTGCACATTCTTGTTAGCTTTTTTCACGAGTCTATGATAAAAAAGTACTTTAATGATTGGTTATAAATTAGTTTGAGCCTCCCTTTACAACAACAAAGATGTCCAAAGAGAGGAAGGATGAAGGCACCATTTAGTATGGAGTAAAGGAAACGTAGAATCTATGCACAAAGAGTGTTCCCGCAAGAGATCATGTGTGCATAGAAACAGTAAGATAAAAAAGAAGATTATGAAATAAAATAAAAGTTGAAAAAGAAAATCAGAGGTGCTGAAAAACAGGACAGCAGTGAACCGAAAAATATATGGTTCTTAACAAAATAAAAATCTTTTGTATCAACAACAAGGTGGGCTACCTAACTCTCAGCTCAAGACCTCACATTTTCCCCCTGGGGGTGCTAATTTCCTTAGATACAATAGTTTTATCCCCCCCCGAGGGGAAAAAGTGTCTTATGCAGAGGAAAGTATACATACTGGTAACGTCCTACCTGCATCACATCATACTGAACAGTGAACACAATTATCAATTGCAAGAAAGTTTCTAACAAATAGAGCATCTCAACTCAAAAATTTACGCAATGTCACGACGATGAAGACCACCTCCCCCACCAGGAATCTGGCGCCCCTACACACGGCCTGCGCAGAGGGCGACAGCTCCAAAAGCTCTTTCCCAACGAAAAAACGAGAATGGCTTCTCTTCATTTGCCCGTGCACTCGAGCACGCACTCAGCCAGCGACTGCAGCTTTCAGGACTACCATCAGAGAATTGCTGAGCAATCGCCGTTTTTAAGTGCACCCAGCACAAACTTTAAATGCTCTTATCAGTGTCACTCTTTTCAATCTAGGGCGAGGCACCGGGCATTCTAGAGTGGATGATACGCCGTATCCGACCTGAGAAATGAGACTCATTAACCAGAGCACCATGGGAGACCACAAGCGTACGGACAAAGGGCCCGACTGCCCAATTAGCGAGACCAACGAGGGTCCACACCAACCCACGACATGTGATCTTCAAAGACAGGTTATGAGTACACCGCATCCTCAAAGCATGGAGCTCCCAATTAGCAAACAGCCTGGGAACATGTACGCCAGCTAAATCTATAAAGGGATACGTACATGGTGAGTCATAGTACCGTTAAATTTATATATAAGGGGTATGCGCAGGAATTGTAGCGAGTTCACTAACATGTTTCTTCGACAGCAAGATATTAACGGCACGAGGAACCTGGAGTGCCAGTAGGATAATGACGAAGGGCATGTTGTGAAGCTATAGCCTGGGTGGATTACGAAATTCCCCAAGAAGCGGAAATCAAATAGCACATTTTTGTAATAAGAAATTTTTTCAGTGACTAGCTACTGCCAGCGACGCAGAACATAGGATAATTTTGCAAATAATGCGGATGGAAACTGGTAGGATCGAATCGCAAGCGGTGCCACATCTAGCGTTAGTGATGCATATCATCCAACACAAATTTACGTCTAATTTTCCGAGCATCCGAGACAAAGCTTCGAGAGGGTAAGCCGAGGCAGATATTTCATTGACACAGCGAAGCGTTAGCTCGTGTAGGGTTATAGCTAGAGAGCGAAGGCGAGTCAAGAGTGTTCTCTCTGAAGGTATACACCTATGGTATCGACTACCTCCACCATTTAAGATAACTGCTTCATTTACCACTATAATAAAATACAACAGTAACATTATCACACAAATCCCATACGGATCAAAGTACCAAATGAACAAGTAACTATCAGTCAAAGATCCTTCAAGAAGGGCCTCTAGATTTCCCTGCAAATGCAGCCCTCTACCGTTTAGACGCGGCAAGCTGAAGCGACGCTGCTTTTAAAAATTGCATAATAATTCTCGAGGAGATGGGTTTCCAGGCAGACAAAGGAGCGCAGAGCCGTGCTTCAGAACTGGTCGCCAGCACCGGGCACGGTGGACCAAGTAATTAATGAAGGTCGCTGGAGACAGCACACTTCGCCCGATTCAAGTAAGAAAGCCTGATTAAACTGAGGGGCCAATTTCTCC
Source organism: Morinoia aosen (assembly GCA_030386875.1). NCBI lineage: Eukaryota > Metazoa > Arthropoda > Malacostraca > Amphipoda > Talitridae > Morinoia > Morinoia aosen. Next base: position 15,035,583 of record CM059563.1, read on the forward strand.
AGCCGCGCTTAAGAGAAAAGCGCTGTAACTCAACAACAGCGGGAGGTAAATTTGATGCTCTGCCACCGCAGAGAACTCTAATAAATGCGTGGAGAAATTCAGACTCACAGAAGCATACGTGCGCGTTCGCATGTGCAAGTCGAGCATTGTGTTTGGCGCGTTCCACCAGTTCGTCATTGTATGCGAACTCAAATTTGTATGAATGCTCATAAAGACCCTATCCCTGAAATGCCTCAATATGTAAGACATCCACCCGCGATTGAATCATTAAATCACATTACATCCAAAAAAAAATGTTGCATACATCTTAACACATTCATTGCGGTACGACCCACCGGTGGGTCGTAGTTAGGTTTTTCCTGCTGCGAAACGACCCATTGATGGGTCGTTTTGAAAAATTCTAACAACCTTTCTAAAGTAATGGTATTTAACAGGCCCGGTTAATGTTTGATATTTACAGATTTGGTTATCACTTTTGACTTTAAATTTCATTTGAATATTGAACTTCTGTTTAACCTATCGCAGTTAACGTGTTAAAACTTTCACCAATATTTCGTTACCAGACGACATGAATTTCATCCTGAAATCGAAATTATTCCACACAACCCAGAGATATATTGTTCCTCAACATGCGTGCATGATCCCCTCCAGGCACACATCCCTTATACAGGCACACATCTCCTAAAGCAGCAACACATCGCTTTAACATCGTTCAGGACACACAGCCTCCCACGGCGCCTGCCAGAACTTCCTCCGTCTCAAATGTTGCCGCGTAAACATGAACTTCAGTCCTCACAAATCACGTACGCTCAAAGCTAATTCATTGCCCATAAAATGAAGTTCACGCTTAAATATTACCCAGTTCCATATTTCAAAGTAACTGCAAAAAGTTTCAACAAACGATCACCTTGGATAGAACGAGCCCGTAAAATTATACTTTTCTCTGCGCTACGGATTAGAGATCCCATCGAGTTAATCTTGGAGGCCGCCGTTCAAACGCTCTGCTCACAAAATGAGCAAGTTATGGGATTGGAAATTCTGTCGAGATTACAAGGTCAGTCTAGCCGGTATTTTGACCTACGAATATATTTGGTTTGACCATATGAAGCCCTGATACGGACCTGCAATATTGCCGACCGTGTCAAGCTTGTCCCTGCCAAGTCTCGGCTGGATGGTAGATCGACGATAATGCATGCGAGTGAGGCGTGCCTTGACAAATGCAATGATAGTATGAGGGTATGAGGCGTGCATTGACAAATGCAATGATAGTATGAGGGAATATGACATGCCTTAACAAATGCAATGGTAGTATGAGGGTATGAGGCGTGCCTTGACAAATGCAATGATAGTATGAGGGAATGTGACATGCCATAACAAATGCAATGGTAGTATGAGGGAATGTGGCGTTCCTTGACAAATGCAATGGTAGTATGAGGTAATGTGGCGTGCCTTGACACATGCAATGATAGTATGAGGGAATGAGGCGTTCCTTGACAAATGCAATGGTAGTATGAGGGAATGTGGCGTTCCTTGACAAATGCAATGGTAGTATGAAGGAATGTGGCGTGCCTTGACAAATGCAATGATAGTATGAGGGAATGAGGCGTTCCTTGACAAATGCAATGGTAGTATGAGGGAATGTGGCGTTCCTTGACAAATGCAATGATAGTATGAGGGAATGAGGCGTGTCTTGACAAATGCAATAATAGGACGAGGGAATGAGGCATGCCCTGACAATTACAATGATAGTATGAGGTGTGCCCTGATTATTAGAATGATATGAGGGAATGAGGTGTGCCCTGATTATTACAATGATAGTATTAGGGAATGAGGCGTGCCTTGATAAATGCAATGATAGTATGAGGAAATGAGGTGTGGCCTGATTATTAAAATAATAGTATGAGGGAATGAGGCGTGCCCTGATTATTACAATGATACTATGAGGAAATGAGGTGTGCCCTGATTATTACAATGATACTATGAGGAAATGAGGTGTGCCCTGATTATTACAATGATAGTACGAGGAAATGAGGTGTGGCCTGATTATTACAATAATAGCATGAGGGAATGAGGCGTGCCCTGATTATTACAGTGATACTATGAGGAAATGAGGTGTGCCCTGATTATTACAATGATAGTACGAGGAAATGAGGTGTGGCCTGATTATTACAATAATAGTATGAGGGAATGAGGCGTACCCTGATTATTACAATAATAGTACGAGGGAATGAGGCGAGACTTGACAAATACAATGATAGTACGAGGGAATGAAGCGTGCCCTGACAATTACAATGATAGAATGAGGGAATGAAGCGTGCCTTTACAAATGCAATGATAGTATGAGGGAATGAAGCGTGCCTTTACAAATGCAATGGTAGTATGAAGGAATGAGGCATGCTCTGACGATTACAATGATATTGTAAAGAAACGAGACGTACCCTATCATATACAGGAATAAAGAGAATGAGGTGTGCCATGGCAACTACAATGATAATATAAGAGAATGAGGCGTGCTCTGACGAATAAAATTACTGTAATACAACAGAATTACATGTACTAATTGTTACTCTGTAATGTAAGAGAATGCTATGAAAGAAAGCGATGTATCATTACTAAGAACTTACACCCCAAAGTACAAGGTCAGCTATGACGACAAACGAAGCACATAACACACACCTAATGGAAGACGAGCCGCAGGAATCTAATTACCGCCAGCCTTTGAGGAGAGATTTTACCTTAATAGGAGTGCCGGAGAAGCGCTCTGATTCAATCACGAAGGTAAAAAAACACAAGGAAAGATTTACGGTGACTTTTAAAAACATGGAGAGCTTTCTCTGCTGGTCAACTTAGTAGGGACAGACTTCTACGGATAAAAGAAACCATCCTTGACTGAAAACGTGAATTACAGGAGCTTCGTAGACGGAGCTAAATAGTCAATGGTCCAATGACAAATGAACCAAATGAATTAATGCTTCAAAGACAAATAGACCGAAAAAAAATAATGCTTCAACGACGAATCAAAAGAGTCAAGGCTTAAGTGACAAATTAACCAAAACAATTAATGCTTCAATGGCAAATAAACCAAAACAATTAAGGCTTCAACGACAAATAAACCAAAGGGATTGATTCTTCAATGACAAATAAACCAAAAGAATTGATGCTTCAATGACAAATAAACCAAAAGAATTGATGCTTCAATGACAAATAAACCAAAAGAATTGATGCTTCAATGACAAATAAACCAAAAGAATTGATGCTTCAATGACAAATAAACCAAAAGAATTGATGCTTCAATGACAAATAAACCAAAAGAATTTATGCTTCAATGACAAATAAACCAAAAGAATTAATGCTTCAATGACAAATAAACCAAAAGAATTAATGATTCAATGACAAATAAACCAAAAGAATTGATGCTTCGATGACAAATAAACCAAAAGGATTGATGCTTCAACGACAAGCCATACGTCGTGAGAACCCCGAAAAATTAGTGGAGTACCCAAGGCTGTCAAAGTCATTCTGCTATAGTGAAGATCCCAGTATAATGTCTCATTACTTCTTCCAGAGGTGAGAAATGAATAATGTAAGGTTTGTTGTTACGGGAATCTTACTGCGTTAGTGGAAACCACAGTAAATATTTTCACTGTTCTATAGAGAGGTAAAAAGTGAATTTAAGGATTGTTGCGACGAAAAAGCATCGTGAAACGTTGGTTGGAGAGTAACAAGGTGCTTTAATACTTAAAAAAAAGGATATTTGTAACTTGGTAGAGCAGCATTAAATTGGGCCGAAAACGCTACACGATAGGGGCAGACCTAGAAGAAATCGAATTAAAAATACAAGTCTGAATAAAAAAAAGGACCGCGGACACGCACGTACCTCGATCTGTACGACATTTAATAAAATGTTTTTTTACGCATATTACCCTAATAAAACATCGCACTCAAATAACTTTGTAACAAAAATTTGCCGCGGCAGCTAGTAGAAACTCGAGCACACGAGACTTACACACGTATTGCGCACGAGACTTTCACTGCCTTGCGTTTTCTAGGAAAAATTGTCATTTCCACTCATTGAAGCTTATCAAGGATTGACTCTACTTGAAAGTTGCCACAAGGGCGGGCATGTGCAGCCCTTGACATCGTCTGCCCACTCTGCTCTGCAGTAACCTTCGTGTTCAAGACCCGGCATTTCAACCAATTCACGTTCTAACCTTACAGCTCACAGACTAAGTTCTGCATTGCAAAGGTAAAAGCTGGAAAACATAACGTAGACAAGTTCATTTAGACTAGCTTACGCTGCTAGCTCTACCGCTACGACTGTATAACTTGGCAGAAATTCCGGCAGTAGGGTTTTTGCGTGCAGCGCGCTCTAAATGTCGTCTCTGACAAATGATGCTCTGGAGGTAGGATGAATGTTACAGCAGAAGGCACACGACACAGCTCAAAGGCAGGCAAGGACTTTTTACTTCGAGACATGCACAGCTGGTCCTAGTCTCAATTAGGGTTTTGATAAAAAAATGAGAAACAATGATAGGAATATGTTTTTTAAATAACCAAAAACATTAAACTAGCAAATACTTCATTAAACCTAATTCTGAAAACACCCATCATAATTAGTGAGAGTTGAAAAAGGCTTCTGAGGTCTCTCGTCACTCGACCTTTCAAATTCTACGATGAGGAATTGACCGTGCCAGGATGTCCACGTTCACTCTCCTGCACACGGAAAATCTCAACAAGAAAGAACAGCAAACACCCCCCACACGCAATATACTGAACGCTCATGCATCACTGATACGTCGCGCTCAGGATTAACCAGCGAGATCAATTGTAACGCTTACATGGTTCTCGGAGCAGTTGCCGAGACCTACTCTACCCTCCTACATTTCCGCAGCCCATCTGAAGCTAAGGTAAACTATACACAGACCTTTTGCTCTCTTCCTACTTCATTTCCTGCCGTGCGACGCGCAGTACATGAAGACAAAAGAGCTGTAAATTTTTTTGCGGGCGAAAATATAGAGTGGATTTTGCCTGTCGAAATGAGCAGGAGGTGTAGAATAAGCATAAGCTCCATTCAATAAGAGGACATTGCCTTGCTACACTCAGCATATCATTTAAGGAAGTCAAACAGAACATGTCTTCTGCTTTGATTTATACTTTTCGTATGTACTCGCACGTATATCAATTGGATGGATGCATAAGGGAAATACTTAAACTTTGTTTTGCGAACAGTATGAAAAAATAAATATATGAATGATTATTTAAGCAGCTTAGTATTTCTCGAAATTGTTTATTAGTCATTTTTTTCAAAAACTAACATTTTCAAATCCATTTCTCTCTAAAAAACTTAATATTTTATTCCAGTTACTAAAAATTCATTATATTTTGCTTCATTTTAATAATGTGTAACTAAAATTACAGATAGTTATTTTTCTTCACTTATTTTTTATTCTTTTTAGCTTTACTTTTCAATTGATAACCTGCGATTTCGTGCCTACGTTAAATACAAAATTAATTAAAACTACAATACACACAAAAAACCATCGGCAGTCTCACTTCCAGATTCATCTCGTTATACATTAATTTCCAACCTTTATAGATTAAGGTCCTTTAAGGTTGTTCACGTTTAGAAATATATAAAAAATGCTTCTCTGTAAAATTACTTACATTTCATGCGGATTAGATGTTAATTTATCGATTCCCGTAACTCAGCAGAGGCGTTTCCACGGGAAGGAAACGTGGACTTAAGGAAACGTGGAATCTATGCACCTTAAACAGTAAGTTGAGAAAGAAGTTTATGAAACAATAACAGTTGAAGTAGAAAATGGTAGGTGCTGCATACAGAACAGCAGTAAACCGAAAAAAGGTGATCCGTAACAGAACAAAAACCTATTCTAGTTAAACAAAAGGAAAACATACATAACCTTTAGTACGTACCCTCCCTGGGAGTGCTAATTGCATACCCAATTGGGAGTGCTAATAACATACATCTCTTTGGAGTGCTAAACACATACACCCCTTGGGAGTGCTAATCACATACACCCCTTGGGAGTGCTAATCACATACACCCCTTGAGAGTGCTAATCACATACACCCTTTGGGAGTGCTAATCACATACACCTCTTGGGAGTGCTAATCACATATTTCCCCTGGGAGGGCAAATCACACATTCACCCTGGGAGTGCAAATCCCACATTCACCCTGGGAATGCAAATCCCACATTCACCCTGGGAATGCAAATCACACATTCCCCCTGGGAGTGCTAATCCCACATTCCCCCTGGGAGTGCTAATCACACATTCCCCCTGGGAGTGCTAATCACATATTCCCCCTGGAAGTGTTAATCACACATTCCCCCTGGGAGTGCTAATCACACATTCCCCCTGGGAGTGCTAATCACACATTCCCCCTGGGAGTGCTAATCACACATTCCCCCTGGGAGTGCTAATCACACATTCCCCCTGGGAGTGCTAATCACACATTCCCCCTGGGAGTGCTAATCACACATTCCCCCTTGGAGTGCTAATCACACATTCCCCTGGGAGTGCTAATCACACATTCCCCCTGGGAGTGCTAATCACACATTCCCCCTGGGAGTGCTAATCACACATTCCCCCTGGGAGTGCTAATCCCACATTCCCCCTGGGAGTGCTAATCACATATTTCCCCCTGGGAGTGCTAATCACATATTCACCCTGGGAGTGCTAATCACATATTCACCCTGGGAGCGCTAATCACACATTCCCCCTGGGAGTACTAATCACACATTCCCCCTGGGAGTGATAATCACATATTCCCCTGGGAGTGCTAATCACGCATTCCCCTGGGAGTGCTAATCACATATTCCCCCTGGGAGTACTAATCACACATTCCCCCTGGGAGTGATAATCACACATTCCCCCTGGGAGTGATAATCACACATTCCCCTGGGAGTGCTAATCACACATTCCCCTGGGAGTGATAATCACACATTCCCCCTGGGAGTACTAATCACACATTCCCCCTGGGAGTACTAATCACACATTCCCCCTGGGAGTGATAATCACATATTCCCCTGGGAGTGCTAATCACATATTCCCGTGGGAGTGCTAATCACATATTCCCCTGGGAATGCTTATCACATATTCCCCCTGGGAGTACTAATTCCCACAGAGATGATACAATAATTATATCCACCCACCAACAACATCCCCATCGTCCCAGAGGGGTACATTTCATGCAACTCTTCTTCGTTTAATATGCTCCGCCGTAAAGTGCTGTTATGAGCAACCACAAGGAGCAGCATTATTAGCCCCAAGAATTCCAGACATTGCGGCTTCCGAAATTCCCAAGATGCTGCTACAAAATAAATGGGTTCCGGTATGAACGAAGGTATCTTTGATACGTACAGCTTCTAAATTTGGGAGCTGAAAATAGAAATACTCTTCGATACATTTCCTATCATTTCCTCAAAGGATAGATAACTGCTTCTTGGGTGCAAACAAACGACCATTAAGAGCTTAACTTTAGCTTTGAGTGAGAACATTTCCAGAGTCTCATATATGTTCCATTTATTATTAATTCGTCAACTAAAATGTGACAGCAGTGCTTAAAATTTCATCCAAAAAGCGTTTAAATTACTAGAAAAATGCACTACCTTTCCTCTTCTACTTGAGAGTAAAATAATACGTCATACCTCTGTAAATGCACGTATTTTTATACTTTTTCCTATCAGTCGAAGAAAAGCTCCAAGGCGGCTAAATTTTCACGACTATAGCCTTCCTTGAAATAGTAACTAATTTTAAAGACGTGGATAAAGATATGGAAATCGCCTTTCGTATCTTCCAGCGGACTATTTTGGGTTTACTTACACTATTTTATCCATTAATGATTCAAGGCTTAACCTACATTCCGCTGTTCAGGGATTATCACGGATAACTCAATTGAATTCGAGCTCAAGTGGAACCACGTCGGTTCAAAATTTACGTGTTCCGACCACCACAGATAGCCACGTGGCAAAAGATTAATTGATTATAAATTAGTTATAGCCTCCCTCTGCTACAACAAGGATGTTCAAAGAGAGGAAGGATGAAGGCACCATTCAGTATGGAGTTAAGGGAACATGGAATCTATGCACAAAGCGTGTTCCCGCATAGATTCCCGTGCTCATAGAAAAAGTAAGATAGGAAGGAAGGCCATGAAACCAGATAAAAGTTGAAGAAGAAAGTCAAAGGTGCTGAAAAACAGGACAGCAGTGAACCGAAAAAAGATGGTCTTGAACAAAAAAACAACGAAAAATTGATTTTAATAATAAGGCCTCCCTAAGTCTCAGCTCAGGACCTCAAATTTTCCCCGTAGGAGTGCAAATTCCCATAGATACAATAGTTGTATCCCCTTGAAGGGACGTGGCACAAGAGGGCGTACGCATCTCCACGGAGAAAAAGTGAAAGTAAATATCTTAAGATGAAGGATAAGACTAAAGAATAACAAGAACAGAAAGAAAAATAAGAATGAAGAATAAAAGACGTTGACACTCGTTCTGGTCAGTCACACAGTACGCCGATTGGAGACCCATTAAAGAGGTAGATAAGTATACAACGAAAGATGATGCCTTCCTTTTTTGCTAGTTCAAAATCCCCTCGTCCACAGCAAAGGCAATTTCAAGATAGCGAAGAAGATGGATTAATTAGTATGGACTTGACAAAACAAGGAATATATGCCCATGGTGAGTTTCCACACAAGATCCCTTGCGCATAATAATAAAAGGTTAAGAAGAAAAGGCTATGTCAAGATAGAGTGAAACGTTTGAAAACTACTATAAAAATAGCAGGCATGAAAGATCACGAAAGAACGACTCTTTAAGCTGAGATAACCAATCAATAAACTTTTTGGCGGCGGCAATCCTTGTTGCATGAATAGAGAAACCTAACTGATAGGAACCTATCGAGTATCCTATGCCTCTTGAGGGAGGTGTAAGGCCTTCCTGACCACAAATCTACATCTCCCACAAATTCTTATTGCAAGTGAAGCTAATTGCGCGTTGGGTAGCTCGAGTTCACACATTGAAGCATTAGTTTCCCAAGGTACAATGATTAGGACAGACACCATACCAACTTGAGTGTAGATTAGGAATTCTACCTGTCCTTAAAAGCACCACATTCCGAAAATCGCCGAAATACACCACCCATCATTCAATCCTCTGGGAATTCAAATACATTCCTCAAAACCGCAGATTCCAACACCAACTACCGACGACTAAAATCAACTTTAGACATTCAATTAACTGCAATTCAATGCCCCGATCACTCCCAAAAGATCATCTGATGAGAGCTTTTTTCAAAGCCAGCTGCGACGGACACCATTGCTCGGCCAGAACAGCAAAGCATGAATGAACGGATCCCCACCATTGCCACGTCACGGAGCTGTCGAAGCCAGATATTTTCCAGGTGGAAGCTGCTGCCGCGAGCCCCAGATCAATAATTTAATTTGGACGACACGGCTTATTATCAAAGGCAGCCACGGGGTGGCGCTAATGCGACGTGTCTCCCTACATGCAAAGCTGCTCGCCTCGTGATGTAAGCACCACTCATTTGAGTTTCGAACGACTCCTGCAATCCCATCAACTATTCAGCCATGAACCATCATCCAATTTGCAACTAAGGACACCTATCCCCTAATTGGCAACTATAGGCACATCTCCGATCGGCCACTGCGCCATTGCAAGACTGCAAATTAAGCAAATCAAATCGGGCGTGCTCGTCATGAGAGCCAATTTTAACTCGGCTGAGCCTAATCAGCTGGTATCCTAGATACCAATGATGTTGGTAATTATATAAATACATCCAGTGTGATCGACTTGACGAGTGCAGCTGACGTCAGCACTTCTGTCAGACGGTGCTCGAGGCGCGTGCCGAGCGTGGATAGGAGAGCGACCACAGCAACAAAGTCGGCCTTAGCTATTTTAGGTGTGCAGCTACGTGAGAAGTACTAAACTCAGTGACTCGCTATCACGGGTACCTTCGCTTTTACTAATAACGCGAATTTCCGTTGGAATAAAAGTGAACACATGTCATGTCCCTAGTACGAACCGTTAAATTCTACCACAAGAAGGAGTGAGGACGGTTGAGCGTGAGTCCGGCATCTGGTCTGCTACAAAAAAGAAACCTGCAAATTCAGCACAACACGGCGTGGAAGGAGCGACGCTTGCGCAGCAGTGACTTGGCGGTTATAAAAAAGAGGGACTACCCAGCCGAGGAAGGCGACGCCTGCGCTCTCAACTGGCAGCGTGATCTCAACGACGGCGCGGCCACGAGCTTACAGCAAGGGCAGGGTCGTAGCAACAGCAACAACAACAGCGATCAGCAGCAGTACACGACGACGTGGGCAGCTGCGGCAATGGTACAGCACCTGTTATAACAGTCGCGGAAGCTGCGGCAATCCCAGCAGCTCGAGAGCTATTTAAAGGGTACGACGATAGTTAGAGGGATCATTCTAGCCTGAAAATCCGCCGCTGAAAGGTCTCCTAGTGCCACTCCTTTAACTTGTTAAATTTGCATACGGCTGGCACACCGTATTAGACTCCGATCTTGTGTTAATTTTCACGTAAATAACTTAACGTAAAATGCGAGACCCTATTAGCGTATTTCGTCATCGCTGCAGACTCCAAGCTACGTAACGGTATTGTAATAATTGTTATTCCTGAATTTGCTAGTTTCATCGATCTCTTGTCATGTGTTCATCCTTCATTAAAGCAAGAAAAATGTGTGGCCACATTGAAAGAAATGTGTTTTCTTTCTGAAAATAACTCCTTTGATTTGAAGATCCGACTTAAAACGATTGAAAACTTGAAACGACGATAAACCTGGATTCGAAAAAAAAGTAATGTACGACACACAAAAGATCAACAAAACACCAGAGATCAACAGAACACCAGAGATCAACAGAACACCAGAGACCAACAGAACACCAGAGATCAACAGAACACCAGAGATCAACAGAACACAAGAGATCAACAGAACACCAGAGATCAACAGAACACCAGAGATCAACAGAACACAAGAGATCAACAGAACACCAGAGATCAACAGAACACCAGAGATCAACAGAACACCAGAGATCAACAGAACACCAGAGATCAACAGAACACAAGAGATCAACAGAACACAAGAGATCAACAGAACACCAGAGATCAACAGAACACAAGATATCAACAGAACACAAGATATCAACAGAACACCAGAGATCAGACCCAGCCACATCCCCGTCACCCATGTCCTGCCACCAGCAATAAAACTCAGGATTAGAGGCGCGTCCCAGGGGATGTTCCCCAAGTTAACGCCGCCGTCATTCCCCAATAAAAAGGAAAAACTTGGTCCGGTGATTTGCGGTCGGCAATTTTGTGGCCGAAAGCCAGCCAGCGGAACCCACATCTTTTATTTGATTCTCATGAAAAGCTGCAATCAATCATGGGCGAATCATACCGTTTTGAATTTCGGAAACAGATGGCAAATTAAACGATGCATTATGAGAAAGCGTGCGCAAATTGTACACCTCACAAACCAAATTCCATGTGAATAATTTTTTGATTAAACATCTTGCAAATAAATTTTCACGAAACTAATTTTTTTCTTAAAAAAGCTAAAACGACAAGCGCAGCTTAAGACGCCAGCCGTCACCGAGCATTTCACGCGACCGTCGAGTTCAAATTCACCACACACACTACTTCGGCATCTAAGGATGCTGTATTTCCAATCAAGCCTGATGCATAGCATCTTGTATATTGATTTTTTCATATGCCTTATAACTAACACTGGGACACCATGACGGTTCACCAGGCGGTAGTCCTGTTATCCGAGTTATTGTGAAACACAACATCAATAGGCTGAGGTCAACGCATGCACAGGTGGTATGACCCACAGCACCGCATTATGTCCAGCATTAGAAAGCGTGGTTACTGGATTAGATTAGATTATATTAGATTGAACATTACCGTAAATTGGATGGTGGCTTTAGCATCTCTAACCGGAACAATGGCGTTCCGAAGAGAGAAAGAGGGAAAGCAACATTTTTTTTGGAGTAAAGCGAATGCGGAATCTACGCACAGGGTGTATAGAAACAGTAGGCTGAGAAATGAGTTCATGAAACGAAATGATAGTTGAATAAAGTTGTTGGTGCTGAAAAACAGGACAACACTGAACCGAAAAAAAAGATGGCCCGTAGCAAAACAATTTAATTCTATTCTATTTCAGCAAAAAAGGTGATAAATTATACTGTAGGCGGTCCCTTCTTGGGCGTCAGTTGTTGAATATTTTTATGGGCGAAGTCCCTGTTCGGGCGCCAAATTATTAAATTTGTTTTTGCGGCGTATTCTTCTTGGGCGCCAGCTAATAGATTATTTTGGTGGGCGAGTCCTGTTCGGCACAGTTTATAAGTTATTTACGGGGGGCGAGTCCTGTTCGGCCCAATTTGATAGTTAGTTAATTTGAGTTGGTCCTTCTAGGATGCCAAACATCGGTATTGTCCCTATCTTAGGGATTTCTGAGGCTTGTTATTCCTGAGGAATCTTCCTGACACTTCAGGGATAAGAGAGAAGTCAATTTTTGTAGACCTATTTTTATCAAGTTAGTTCGTCAACAGTTTTCAATTGTTGCGAATATTTCCGGTATCCTTCCGAGTTTTCGATCTGGTTACAAGTTTTGAAGATTTCGAGCTGTTTTCAAGCTTCGGAGTTTTCGAGCCGAACTAAATCAAGCTTCGGAGTTTTTCGCGCTGGTAAATTTTTGAGATGTCAAGCTTCAAATTTGAGCCAAAATGAATCAATGTTAGAAATTACGTATTTCTTAAATGTTCCCGTGAAGAAAAAGATTGTGTAGCTTAGGAAATTTACGTGTATGTGGTACGGAGCGGTAGCTGGAGTGTATTTGGGCAGACCATTAACTCATCATGGCCGATTCTTCGTAATTCCTTTTTTATTTTGAGTGATCACTCTTTTGGTTTTCCTTAAGTTTAATTTACTTTTCGATGCATGTTTGAGCTCCTTTGAAACTTACCGAGAGGCCTAGTACGCTTTAAGCCCTACTTTGGGAATTTACTTAATCTCCTATTTATAGGAGTCCTTAAAACTTTAAACTTTAAACTTTAAACCTTAAAATGGGCCCATAGCGCCTAACCCAATGTTTCTACTTACCTCTTAATGAGAAGTTATCTTCTTATTACCTTAATATTACCTTAAACCTTAAAAGTACTAGGTCTTCTCTTACTTAACCTGTCTATTTTTCCTCTTATGGCCGTTTATATATGTGCCTCTTGAAATGTGCTCATTAAAGTTTCAAGGTTGGTACAGCCGAGTAGCTCTTAATTGAGCAATTGAAATACTTTGAACGATATGAAATTTATTCCTATAAAAAAGACAGCTGTGGCTGAGTTCAGAAAACTAACATGGTTCTTCTTCTTCTTTTAGAATAACTTGAAGTCGTCTGCCCGAGACTGCTTGCTTTCAAACCCTGCCCTATTGTCTCCGCCTTCGTTTCTCCGCCGCTCCTGTATGATTAACTTGTCGTCGCCTGAGCTGAGCTGTTTAATAAACTCACCGTGGTGGTTCGATGCCAAGCCAGCCCGATCCGTAGGTGTTGAGAGTAGAGAAGTGAAATGTTATTGGAAATATCTAATATCTAAATAAATTCTGGTATAACCATATAAACAATACTTGATAACGATACGCTCTAAAATCGGTATATTCTGTTTCAGTTGTGTTGGGCTCCCAATTGCGGGTCCCGCGGATCTTGGTGGGATTTTTAACTTATACCGGCACATCAGGAGGTGGTCGAAGTTAAATAAAAATTGGTTCCTAGCTGTAAGGCTTTCTTTTCCTTTATAAGTCTAACACAATTTATTCTTGAAACTTTATTCTTGAAACTTTAATTGTTCTTGTTTACTAACCTTTCGCTTTCGTTCTTTCTTCGTTACTGACCTTTCATTTGACTTTCAAACTAGTTTAGTAATTAAGGGCTTTAAAATTGTCTTAACCTCTGCCGAAATGGCAGAAAAGAATACAGGTGTTCGAGAGCGGAGCGAGGCGATACCGGACCAAGGCGACCATTTGGTGCGCAGGCGCGGGGCATTAAAGGGTAAGATCACCATTGCACTTAAAAAGTTAGCGTCGGAATCTCTTAATGCAGTTGGTAAAGAATTCTGCATTGCTCAAATTGAGCAGTATATGAGGGATATTGATGTCCTGGATTCTCAAATCAACGAAGTAGCGGAATATTCTGTGGAAGCTCTGGAAGAGCAGTTAAATTTTGCTATAAAAATAAAACAAACTCTTTCTACTTTCAAACTTGATCGTAGTGAGCCCTCAGATGGCAAGGTGTACGAAAAGCGAACGGAAATTAAATTGCCTCCATTACATTGTCCTACATTTTCTGGTGAAGGCGCGGGAAGTTTGGACTACCCTAATTTTTATCAGCAGTTCAGTAATGTCATTGACAGTAGGGAATCTTTGTCGGATGCTGCTAAATTGACGTATTTAAAGTCTTTCCTTAGAGGTTATGCTTTGAAAATCGTAGATCACTTGTCTATTGCCGACGAGAATTATTCAGAGGCCCTTAAAATGTTGGAACGCGAGTTCGTTGATAGAAAGGCTTTAGTTAATGATCTAATTCTAAAGTTGTACAACCTTAAGCCTAAATATCCTCCAGAGTATTTGGAAACTAAGATTTTCATTAACGAAGTTAGGGGCATTGTCAGCGATCTGAAGAAATGGGATTGTAATTTAATGGAAGGTAGTGGGAATACGATGCTTTCTGTTCTAATATTTAGTAAACTGCCTTATGCGGTGAAGCAGGAATTCAGTCGTAGGTACGATAATCATCCTTCGTGCTCAGTTATTTTCGAACATTATCCAGAGGTGATCCGTACTCTTAATCTCAAAGATGGTGTAAAAGATGCGAACAAAGGTGGTAATTTGTCCGTGGTAAAACCCTTTCTTTCCCAAGGCAACTCAGCGCAATGTTGGGGTTTCTCTCCCTAGTGAGAACTTTCGTAAGTTGTGCAAGTTTTGTTCTTCTACTGATCATTCAATGGTAAAGTGTTTGAAATATACTCGCTATCAAAGTAGAGTAGATCGTTGTCGAGAATTAAGATTGTGTACTAATTGTTCTAGTGGTAAACATTCTGAGAGAGATTGTAAGAACAAATTAGATTATAGCTGTTTCATTTGTAAAAGTTTCAGCCACATTTCGGCTCTTTGTCCTCAAACTAAGCCTTCTCTCGTGAAGAATTGGTGTCTCAATTCTTCTTCTTCTTCTGAGAATACCGATTATTTACTTCCTACTATTTCTATCAAGGTTTCTCGAGGGAAGATTTCTACCACTGTTAGGTGTCTTTTGGACACAGGTTCCCAGCGCTCTTACTTGAGTGAAGAGTGTGTAGACAAGCTAGGTGTCACTTCTCCCTTTCACGAGAAGGAATTTTTTGTCAGCTCTTTTTTGGATCGCGGGGTGAGGGAATTTGCTGAAACAAGTGTTTACTTAGACTTTAATGACGGGTTAGGCAGTTTTCAGTTACCTGTGCTGATTGATAGGAATTTCAAAATTAACTTCAAAATTGATAAACTGTCTGTTGCTATTGAGAATTTGCGGCAGTCCGTGGTTCTTGCGGACTGTGCTTTTCGTACTCCTTCTGACTTTGTCGAGTTAGATGGGTTGTTAGATGTCGATGCTATTAGGCTGTTTAGAAAGTTAGAACTGGTGGCGTTGGGAGGTGGCTCGGCTTTCGCTGTGTCTAATGGGTTGATTCCGTTTGGTAGTATCGAGAGCTTTCTGCCAAAACGTGAAATTGTTGCTAGGCGTGCGAGTTGTGAGCCGAGTCCTACGCGTCCTTCTGTGGAAACGGTGGAAGTTTCTACCGCCGCAAATCCGTCCGCGGTAAATTTCGTGTTGAATCCTATGGGATGTGAATTTGATCCGATTAATAGCGTCATTGTTGACAGTAATGTCGAAAGTAATTTAGATGGGCTTTTTAAAGTAGAAGCCTTAGGTGTAGAGGAAAGTGTATCTGATTATGATTCAAGTAAGATTTCAGAGTTTGAGCGTACCATTGAATTTAGAAACGGGGCTTATTACGTAGAAATACCGTGGGTTGAAGATAGGGTTCGAGAAGTTCCGTCAAATTTTCATATAGCTAGAAGTGTTCTCAATAGAGTTGTACGTAATCTTCATAAGCGTAACCTGTGTGGCAAATATAATGAAGTCTTCCAACAGCAACTTCGTGAAGGAATCATTGAGGAAATCTGCCTCAATGAGGTTCAGGTTGACAAGCACGTGTGGATTCCTCACCGTGCAGTCGTTAAACAGGGTGAGCAAGTAACAACTAAGGTTAGGGTGGTGCTAAATTGCAGCCTGAAAACGGGACAGTCCCCTTCTTTAAATGAATCTGCGTACCCTGGAGTAAATTTATCGACCAATTTTGTGTCACTACTTCTTAAAGTAAGATTAAATAATAATTTAGTAATGTGCGATATCCAAAAGGCATTTTTGATGATAAAATTGAAAAATATTGCAGATCGAAATCAGTTTTCCATTTTGTGGCAAGACGAGCAGGGAAATCTTAAAGCTTACCGGTATAAATCTTTGGTTTTCGGATTTGTTTCGTCACCGTTCATCCTAAATTACGTAATAAAACATCATGTAAGTAAATACCCTAGTGACAAAATTTCGGAAATTCTTGACGGAAATTTTTACGTAGATAATTTGTTCTTCACGGGCAATAACGTTCGGGAATTAGAGCAAACTGCTGAAACTATACTGTGTCGTATGGCGGAGGGTGGTTTTCACCTTAGATCATGGGCTTGTAACAATGATGTCCTTCAATCTGGTTTTGTGGAGAAAGGTATAGCAGTTTCTCACGAGGCTGAGTGTGAAAAGATGTTAGGCTATTGTTATTTTCCCCGTAGCGATACCGTGTCGGTAGCTCCTGTAACTTTTGAGAACCGTGACAGTGTCACAAAGAGAGTAGTGTTGTCAGAAATTTCTAAACTATTTGATCCTTTAGGTTTTTGCTTGCCCATTGCAGTTCGTGGTAAGCAATTAATGAAAAACGTTTGGGCGACTAAACTGGGTTGGGATGATCCTCTGCCCTGTGAGTTAGTGTCTGATTTCGAAAAATTGAAATTAGATCTTGTCACCGTACCAACCGTTCATTTTTCTCGTAAGCTAGCAGGCGATGGAGAAGACGTTTCGTTGGTGATTTTCACTGACGCATCTAAACAGTTCTATGGTTTTAATTCGTACGTCGTGCCCGAAAGTCAGTCCCACCTTCCTAACTTGGTGTTCGCTAAAGTTAAAAATGCACCCGTTAAAGGGAAATCTTTGCCTACGCTGGAGTTAATGGCAGTGTTCCTCGCGCTAAAATGCCTTGACCTGATTTTGTCTTCGTTATCATCATTAAACGTTAAGAGGTTGTATGTAGGAGTTGATGCGCAGATAGTCTTGTCTTGGATTTCATCCGGTAAAGTAAAAGCAAAAAATCTATTCGCTCAAAACAGAGTGAATGATGTACTCATGTTGGTCGAGGAAATTCATCAAAAAACTGGGTTGCAGTGTAATTTTCAATACGTTCAGTCTGCCATGAACCCAAGTGACTTGCTCACGAGAGGCTTGAGTCTTAACGAGTGGAAAAAATCCCTATCTTTGTGGAAACATGGTCCCGACTTTTTGAGGTTGAAGCCTCTACTGTGGCCCGATAGTAATTTGGGTGCCTTGTCTACTCATACTGTGGTCGGGGGCTCTAGTTCGAGTAACTTGCATGATTCTCTATTTAGGGTAGATAAGTTTGCTTCGTTGAATAAGCTGTTGAGAGTTACTGCAATTATTTTAACATTCACTCGTAAGCTTAAAAGAATTGTAACTGATCCAATTGAAGCTTTGGAACAGGCTAAAAAATACTGGCTTCGGTATGAGCAAAGTTTACATTTTCCTGAGGAAATAAGTTTTTTGCAAGGCGATTCTTTTAAAGTTCCCCCTCCTCTAGTTAAGAATCTGAATCTTTTTCTAGATTCAGACAAGCTGTTGAGAGCTAGAGGACGTTTAGACAAATGTGAAATATTGAGTAGAGATGTTAAAGACCCTATCTTGCTCCCCAGATCCAGTTTCTTGACCTACCTGATAATATTAGAGTATCATAAATCCGTTAGCCATATGGGCGTTGGTTCAACGTTGTGTGCTGTTCGTAATGCGGGGTTTTGGATTCCGAAGGGACGTGCCACTGTAAAGTCTGTTCTGTCTAAATGTGTAGTTTGTAAAAAAATGAACAGCCTTCCCTTCAAATATCCCAAGGTTACAGATCTAGTTTCTAATCGCGTTAATTATGTAAAGCCATTTCAGCACACGGGAGTAGACTACACTGGTCACTTTTTTGTGAAATTTGGGGAAAGTACAACAAAAATGTATATCATTATCTTCACCTGTTTGAATATAAGGGCTATCCATTTGGAATTAGTACCGGATATGACAACTGATAGTTTCCTGACTGCGTTCATCAGATTCACGAATTTGTTTTCCATTCCTGTAAATTTGTACTCCGATAACTCAAGTACTTTTTTGCAGGCAGGTCAATTGCTTGGGCATGCATCAGCCGAGGACGAGTTCAACAGCTTCCTAATGAAGCATGGAGTAAAACACCTTAAAATACCAAAGTTTTCTGCATGGGTCGGGTCGATGTGGGAGCGCCTCATACGCGTGGTGAAGAGTTGCCTTTATAAAACGATTGGAAGAAAAAAGCTGGAATATTTTCAGTTCATTACTTTACTAAGCGACATCTCCCAATCTGTTAACTCGCGTCCCCTGACCTACGTAGAAGCAGAAGACACAGCTTTCCTGCCTCTGACGCCAAATTCGTTCCTGAAGATGGATACGGGCAAGAGCCTCGTCCTTCCCGCCACCGACGCCGTACTTGGTGCTGGTAGAGATGTGCTACTGGCATCTTTGCGGAGAAGGGACGAGCTGTTCGAACACTTCAAGTCGAGATGGTATGAAGAGTACGTCGTGTCCTTACGCGAGTCAGACAGAGACCGTTACGAGTCTTCCTGGACTGACGCGGTTAAGCCTGGGGATATCGTCCTTGTTTCGTCGCCAAATCAACATAGGTCTTCTTGGTCAATGGGGCGAGTTGTCGAGCTTCTCACTGGGTCCGATAAGAAGACGAGATGTGTGAAGCTGATGAAGCCGGACCGGTCGGAAGGAATTTATTCAATTAATCATCTGTATCCGTTGGAAATCTCTGCGGGTGTGGCAGAGAACTCGGCTCCCTGCGAAAGCATCATTGAAGGACTTACGAAAACCCGACCCATAAGGAAAGCTGCGCAAGAGTGTCTACGTAAAATTAAAGAGAGCAATTAAAATTGCTCAATCCGGCCGCCCGGAGTGTGTTAGAAATTACGTATTTCTTAAATGTTCCCGTGAAGAAAAAGATTGTGTAGCTTAGGAAATTTACGTGTATGTGGTACGGAGCGGTAGCTGGAGTGTATTTGGGCAGACCATTAACTCATCATGGCCGATTCTTCGTAATTCCTTTTTTATTCTGAGTGATCACTCTTTTGGTTTTCCTTAAGTTTAATTTACGTTTCGACGCATGTTTGAGCTCCTTTGAAACTTACCGAGAGGCCTAGTACGCTTTAAGCCCTACTTTAGAAATTTACTTAATCTCCTATTTATAGGAGTCCTTAAAACTTTAAACTTTAAACTTAAACCTTAAAATGGGCCCATAGCGCCTAACCCAATGTTTCTACTTACCTCTTAATGAGAAGTTATCTTCTTATTACCTTAATATTACCTTAAACCTTAAAAGTACTAGGTCTTCTCTTACTTAACCTGTCTATTTTTCCTCTTATGGCCGTTTATATACGTGCCTCTTGAAATGTGCTCATTAAAGTTTCAAGGTTGGTACAGCCGAGTAGCTCTTAATTGAGCAATTGAAATACTTTGAACGATATGAAATTTATTCCTATAAAAAAGACAGCTGTGGCTGAGTTCAGAAAACTAACATGGTTCTTCTTCTTCTTCTTTTAGAATAACTTGAAGTCGTCTGCCCGAGACTGCTTGCTTTCAAACCCTGCCCTATTGTCTCCGCCTTCGTTTCTCCGCCGCTCCTGTATGATTAACTTGTCGTCGCCTGAGCTGAGCTGTTTAATTAACTCACCGTGGTGGTTCGATGCCAAGCCAGCCCGATCCGTAGGTGTTGAGAGTAGAGAAGTGAAATGTTATTGGAAATATCTAATATCTAAATAAATTCTGGTATAACCATATAAACAATACTTGATAACGATACGCTCTAAAATCGGTATATTCTGTTTCAGTTGTGTTGGGCTCCCAATTGCGGGTCCCGCGGATCTTGGTGGGATTTTTAACTTATACCGGCACATCAGGAGGTGGTCGAAGTTAAATAAAAATTGGTTCCTAGCTGTAAGGCTTTCTTTTCCTTTAAAAGTCTAACATCAAGCTAATGAAATTTTGAAGTCCGTGACGGAAGTATGTTTCGCAATTATCTGTGATACGCGAGCTCAGTTATTTGCGAGGAAATAATTTTCCCTCCTGTTAAATTACAAAGGCACTAGTCGACATCTTTTGGCAATAGCCTAACAAAGGCCTACCTAACCATTATCTCGGGACCTCGCATATTACCCCAGGAAGCACGCGTAGTTACTAACTACTTCGACACCCTGCGTATACAAATAGCAAAAATGAAAGAATATAAAAGTTAAAGAAGAAAGCAAATGATGCTGAAATGATAGTTGGGAACCAAAAACGGCGGTCCGTGAAGGAACAAAATAGGTGTTCTATCACAATAAAAAGAAGGTCTACCTGCACTTCAGCTCAGGACCTAACATATTACCTTGGGAGCAGTAATCTCGATAGATAGAATAGTTGTATACTACTGAGGAAAACAGCAACAGTACCAACAGTTATAGCACCAACAGTTATAGCACCAGCAGCAACAGCAGCAATATCATCAGCAGCAATATCACCAGCAGCAATATCACCAGCAGCAATATCACCAGCAGCAATATCACCAGCAGCAATATCACCAGCAGCAATATCACCAGCAGCAACATCACCAGCAGCAACATCACCAGCAGCAATATCACCAGCAGCAACATCACCAGCAGCAATATCACCAGCAGCAATATCACCAGCAGCAATATCACCAGCAGCAATATCACCAGCAGCAATATCACCAGCAGCAATATCACCAGCAGCAATATCACCAGCAGCAATATCACCAGCAGCAATATCACCAGCAGCAATATCACCAGCAGCAATATCACCAGCAGCAATATCACCAGCAGCAATATCACCAGCAGCAATATCACCAGCAGCAATATCACCAGCAGCAATATCACCAGCAGCAGCAGCAGCAGCAGCAGCAGCAGCATCAGCATCAGCAGCAACACCAGTTGCAGCAGCGAGAGGCAGACGCTCTGGTATCCAAGATACGCTGTACTACGCCTACCCGCGGCCTACGGTCTCCTTGAACACGCCACCAACGGAGCCAGAAGTGATCAATACGGTGACTTGGTTTTAACGATGCGGGCACACATGAGATGTCCAACTTATGGGTACGTTTGTTCCGAGTTTGTTTCGCGATTTGAGCAGCAGGTGTAATGTTCGGCGTGCGTACCGTCCCGGCACGTCTAATGCTTAGCTCATGATTGCCTCTTGCAATGATTGGCTCATTCAACGATTGGCTCATTCAACGATTGGCTCATTCAACGATTTGCTCATTCAACGATTTGCTCATTCAACGATTGGCTCATTCAACGATTGGCTCATTCAACGATTGGCTCATTCAACGATTGGCTCATTCAACGATTGGCTCATTCAACGATTGGCTCATTCAACGATTGGCTCATTCAACGATTGGCTCATTCAACGATTGGCTCATTCAACGATTGGCTCATTCAACGATTGGCTCATTCAACGATTGGCTCATTCAACGATTGGCTCAACCAACGATTGGCTCAACCAACGATTGGCTCAACCAACGATTGGCTCATCCAACGATTGGCTCATCCAACGATTGGCTCATCCAACGATTGGCTCATCCAACGATTGGCTCATCCAACGATTGGCTCATCCAACGATTGGCTCATCCAACGATTGGCTCATCCAATGATTGCCTCATGCAATGATAGGCTCAAGCAATATTTGGCTTACGTAATTTTTAGAGCGTGTAACACAGAAGTTGTGAAATACTGGGGTCGTAGAATATTTCTATAATGCAATCTATACTATAATAAGAGCCGCGTCCGTCCGTCTGTCTGTCTATCCGAAGCCAGCCTGCAGTGTGTGATGAGCGTATCTGTGATACAAGCTCCAGCCCTATATATTTTGACGGGCCGTGTTCACGCGGCCTCATCAACTCTCGAGAAATTTAATTTTTTTTATTTCTTACTGCCTCTTTTCATTTCGCCTTCTTTCTTATTTCAAATACAGAGGGTGGACTAGTGTGTCTAATGTATGATGTTTGGTCCTCACAATGTTAGGCTTATTTAATGCTAGGGTTATATATCTATTGGCTTACACAATGCATGTTTGACACACAAGACGTTTGGCTAACACATAATGCTAGACTTGAGTCATATTCGGATTATAAAATCGTATGAAATGCTTTCCTTTTATAAAATTTGCCTTCTTTTATGTTTGCCTTATATAATGTATAGCTTACTTACTATTTAACTTCTATAACGTTGGCTTTATATAAGGTTGGCTTACATGTTTGACATTGGCGTGCAACATGCTTAGCTCGTAAAATGTTTGCCCCGTGAAAGGCTTGGTTCTCCTTAGCTTATATTTATTTCTGTTTACAACACGTAGAACTCAACTCTCTTGCAATGATTACTAACTTCTTCGTTACCCCGCGTATTTGAATAGCAAGATTGAAAGAAAATAAAAGTTAAAGACATGATTTAAACAATGATCTAGCTGCTACACCCAACATCCAAAATAAGTAAACCCAATGTGTAAAATAACCAGGTTTCAATAGATACATTAGTGCTTTATTTTGAAGGAAAATTAACTTCATATTTTAGGGTCAGTTATGTGCGCTACAAGAGGACATTTTTAGTGGCAAGTCCACATTAAAAATTTCTGCTCAAGTCCCTTGCTGGTAACTACAAAACATTGATGAAACTGGGAACTACTTAACATTTTATACCGGATGTTAGATACGTTAGTAAGTCTCCCTAACCACAACAAAGGTGTTCGAAATAGGAAGGATGAAAACCCTATTCGGTATGGAGTTCAGGGAATGCGAAATCTATGCAGAAGGTGTGTTTTCACTCAAGATCCTGTGCCCATAGGAACAGTAATTTAAAAAGGAAGACTATGAAACAAACTAAAAGTTGAAGAAGAAAGTCTGAGCTGCTGAAAAACAGGACACCAGTGAAACAAAATAAGATGGTCCTTAACTAAACAAAAACATTTCCTTTCAACGAAAAGAAGGCCTACCCAACTTTCAGCACGGGACCTCACATTTTTCCTCTGAATGTCCTACCTGCATACCAGAATGAAGGATGTGATTTCCCAGCCCACATCGGAGCCCCACAGCGGAACGTAAAATGAGGCCAATGCTAAGACGTCTCTTTTGGTTGCAGGGGAACAATACACAGGCGTTTGCTTTTGAATTCCGTCACAAAGGGATCATGCAGGACAATTTTGGCATTCTTTAAACGGCCCAAAGCAAAGAAGTGTACCAAAATGCGCTGATGCGAGCACATTTCACCAGTCACAGAGAAAACATTGAGCGAATCTCCATACAGAGATTTGAGCTAAAAAGTATCAGGAAAAAACGTCAGTTTACGAAAACAACTCACGATCGTCACGCCCCATGATGATCAACGTATCTGCTGAAAGCAGCATCGAATTACAGGTGTAGGGAATAACATTATAATTAGGATGAAAAAGGGGAGCAATGTACATTGCTTATTTCAAACGTTTCGGGATATTTTAAGTTCTATCTTCAGCGCTGAACCACGAAAGGAAAAGTCAAACTTAAAACACACATCACAATGGTTAGGTAATCATTTCATTCATCTTCTAGACTCCATGTTCTGACTTTCCTGTTCATGGGCACCAACTGATGGGGCCTATGTAGAAGTCTATTAAATGAGGTAAAAAAAACATCAATCAACGCTAAACACTAAAGAACAAGTCTGAATAAAATATCTCAGCAATAGGATTTGTAATCAATTTTAGAAATGAGCGAAAAACTTCAATAAACGCTGAACTCAATAGAACAAATCTGACTAAAATATCCTACCAATTGCATTAGTAATAAATTTTTTAAATAGTGAAGAGACTTTGTGGACTGTATTTGGCTGCTGTAAGTAAAGGCGTAGAACAAACCTACCGTCGCACGCACACTTTGCTCTCGACAGTGGAAGACAAATCTCAACGGCTGTGTTTAGCTAAATAATAACAAGGGGAGGATTAATTTCACTGATAAATAACAAATGCTTTACCCACAACTCTAGTCATGTTGTTGCTCAAAAATCTTTTATACCTAAGATTTATTCGTGAAAAAATTTGAACTGAGGACACGAGTCGGTTTACGTTTAATGGAATTATTTGCACTTGAGTCTACGAGATCCAAAGTTTTATTAACAGAACAAATAGGAAAATAAATCTAGATAAAATGGTATAACTCGTCTGAGACGCAACTGCCTGAAAGAGCAAAGCACCTAGGAACGCAAGACACAAGCTAGGACCTGAAGCATGGAGACGAACAATGCTGACTTAATGCCGAACAATGCTGACTTAATGCCGAACAATGCTGACTTAATGCCGAACAATGCTGACTTAATGCCGAACACAATGCTGACTTAATGCCGAACAATGCTGACTTAATGCCGAACAATGCTGACTTAATGCCGAACAATGCTGACTTAATGCCGAACAATGCTGACTTAATGCCGAACAATGCTGACTTAATGCTGAACAATGCTGACTTAATGCCGAACAATGCTGACTTAATGCCGAACAATGCTGACTTAATGCCGAACAATGCTGACTTAATGCCGAACAACGCTGACTTAATGCTGAACAATGCTGACTTAATGCCGAACAATGCTGATTTAATGCCGAACAATGCTGACTTAATGCCGAACAATGCTGACTTAATGCCGAACAATGCTGACTTAATGCCGAACAATGCTGACTTAATGCCGAACAATGCTGACTTAATGCCGAACAATGCTGACTTAATGCCGAACAATGCTGACTTAATGCCGAACAATGCTGACTTAATGCCGAACAATGCTGACTTAATGCCGAACAATGCTGACTTCATGCTGAACAATGCTGACTTCATGCTGAACAATGCTGACTTAATGCTGAACAATGCTGACTTAATGCCGAACAATGCTGACTTAATGCCGAACAATGCTGACTTAATGCAGAACAATGCTGATTTAATGCCGAACAATGCTGACTTAATGCCGAACAATGCTGACTTAATGCCGAACAATGCTGACTTAATGCCGAACAATGCTGACTTAATGCCGAACAATGCTGACTTGATGCCGAACAATGCTGACTTAATGCCGAACAATGCTGACTTAATGCCGAACAATGCTGACTTAATGCCGAACAATGCTGACTTAATGCCGAACAATGCTGATTTAATGCCGAACAATGCTGACTTAATGCTGAACAATGCTGACTTAATGCCGAACAATGCTGACTTAATGCCGAACAATGCTGACTTAATGCCGAACAATGCTGACTTAATGCCGAACAATGCTGATTTAATGCCGAACAATGCTGACTTAATGCCGAACAATGCTGACTTAATGCCGAACAATGCTGACTTAATGCCGAACAATGCTGACTTAATGCCGAACAATGCTGACTTCATGCTGAACAATGCTGACTTAATGCTGAACAATGCTGACTTAATGCCGAACAATGCTGACTTAATGCAGAACAATGCTGATTTAATGCCGAACAATGCTGACTTAATGCCGAACAATGCTGACTTAATGCCGAACAATGCTGACTTAATGCCGAACAATGCTGACTTAATGCCGAACAATGCTGACTTGATGCCGAACAATGCTGACTTGATGCCGAACAATGCTGACTTGATGCCGAACAATGCTGACTTAATGCCGAACAATGCTGACTTAATGCTGAACAATGCTGACTTAATGCTTAACAATGCTGACTTAATGCTGAACAATGCTGACTTAATGCTGAACAATGCTGACTTAATGCTGAACAATGCTGACTTAATGCTGTACAATGCTGACTTAATGCTGTACAATGCTGACTTAATGCTGTACAATGCTGACTTAATGCTGAACAATGCTGACTTGATGCCGAACAATGCTGACTTGATGCCGAACAATGCTGACTTAATGCCGAACAATGCTGACTTGATGCCGAACAATGCTGACTTGATGCCGAACAATGCTGACTTGATGCCGAACAATGCTGACTTGATGCCGAACAATGCTGACTTGATGCCGAACAATGCTGACTTAATGCCGAACAATGCTGACTTAATGCCGAACAATGCTGACTTAATGCTGAACAATGCTGACTTAATGCTGAACAATGCTGACTTAATGCTGAACAATGCTGACTTAATGCTGAACAATGCTGACTTAATGCTGAACAATGCTGACTTAATGCTGAACAATGCTGACTTAATGCTGAACAATGCTGACTTAATGCTGAACAATGCTGACTTAATGCTGAACAATGCTGACTTAATGCCGAACAATGCTGACTTAATGCCGAACAATGCTGACTTAATGCCGAACAATGCTGACTTAATGCTGAACAATGCTGACTTAATGCTGAACAATGCTGACTTAATGCTGAACAATGCTGACTTAATGCTGAACAATGCTGACTTAATGCTGAACAATGCTGACTTAATGCTGAACAATGCTGACTTAATGCTGAACAATGCTGACTTAATGCTGAACAATGCTGACTTAATGCTGAACAATGCTGTCTCAAATACTCGTACCCCAGAAATGCCTCAAACACTTCAGAGAAGCCGCGGAAAGAGCTAAGGAGTCAGTAAAAATGTTGGGCGTCGTGAAAGTGGAAAGACGTGTTTATGGTAAACATTTAACAAAACTCAAAAAAAAATTGGAGCAGGAATGAAAGAGTGGTCTCAAAAAAGAGCTCTAATAGAAGCAGTGGTTTCAATACACTACTTGAAAAGGAGAGATAGGCCGCATTAAAAGGGCGCTAACATATGAAATTGGCCTAAAAAATGGGTTCTAATAGAAAAGGTTAGTATCAATACGGAGCTGTAACATTAGAGAATGGCCTCAATAAAAGGCAATAACAAAAGAGGGGCCTAAATAGAGGGTAATAACAGAAGAGGGGCTTCAATAGAGGGTAATAACAGGAGAGGGGCCTCAATAAAGGGTAATAACATAGAAGGGGCCTCAATAGAAGGTAATAACAGAAGAGGGACCTCAATAAAGGCTAATAACAGTAAGAAGGGCCTCAATAAAGGCTGAAAACATGAAGAAGGGCCTCAATAAAGGGTAATAACAGTGAGAGGTACCTCAATAGAGGGTAATAACAGAACAGGGCCTCAATAAACGGTAATAACAGAACAGGGTCTCAATAAAGGCTAATAACAGTGAGAGGAGCCTCAATACCCGGAGAGAGAGGCCTCAACAAGAGAACAGAGGGGCCTCAACAACAGAACAGAGAGGCCTCAACAACAGAACAGAGAGGCCTCAACAACAGAACAGAGGGGCCTCAACAACAGAACAGAGAGGCCTCAACAACAGAACAGAGAGGCCTCAACAACAGAACAGAGAGGCCTCAACAACAGAACAGAGAGGCCTCAACAACAGAACAGAGGGGCCTCAACAACAGAACAGAGAGGCCTCAACAACAGAACAGAGGGGCCTCAACAACAGAACAGAGAGGCCTCAACAACAGAACAGAGAGGCCTCAACAACAGAACAGAGGGGCCTCAACAACAGAACAGAGGGGCCTCAACAACAGAACAGAGGGGCCTCAACAACAGAACAGAGGGGCCTCAACAACAGAACAGAGGGGCCTCAACAACAGAACAGAGGGGCCTCAACAACAGAACAGAGAGGCCTCAACAACAGAACAGAGAGGCCTCAACAACAGAACAGAGAGGCCTCAACAACAGAACAGAGGGGCCTCAACAACAGAACAGAGAGGCCTCAACAACAGAACAGAGAGGCCTCAACAACAGAACAGAGAGGCCTCAACAACAGAACAGAGGGGCCTCAACAACAGAACAGAGGGGCCTCAACAACAGAACAGAGGGGCCTCAAAAACAGAACAGAGAGGCCTCAACAACAGAACAGAGAGGCCTCAACAACAGAACAGAGAGGCCTCAACAACAGAACAGAGAGGCCTCAACAACAGAACAGAGAGGCCTCAACAACAGAACAGAGAGGCCTCAACAACAGAACAGAGAGGCCTCAACAACAGAACAGAGAGGCCTCAACAACAGAACAGAGGGGCCTCAACAACAGAACAGAGGGGCCTCAACAACAGAACAGAGAGGCCTCAACAACAGAACAGAGAGGCCTCAACAACAGAACAGAGAGGCCTCAACAACAGAACAGAGAGGCCTCAACAACAGAACAGAGAGGCCTCAACAACAGAACAGAGAGGCCTCAACAACAGAACAGAGGGGCCTCAACAACAGAACAGAGAGGCCTCAACAACAGAACAGAGAGGCCTCAACAACAGAACAGAGAGGCCTCAACAACAGAACAGAGAGGCCTCAACAACAGAACAGAGAGGCCTCAACAACAGAACAGAGGGGCCTCAACAACAGAACAGAGAGGCCTCAACAACAGAACAGAGAGGCCTCAACAACAGAACAGAGAGGCCTCAACAACAGAACAGAGAGGCCTCAACAACAGAACAGAGGGGCCTCAACAACAGAACAGAGAGGCCTCAACAACAGAACAGAGAGGCCTCAACAACAGAACAGAGAGGCCTCAACAACAGAACAGAGAGGCCTCAACAACAGAACAGAGGGGCCTCAACAACAGAACAGAGAGGCCTCAACAACAGAACAGAGGGGCCTCAACAACAGAACAGAGAGGCCTCAACAACAGAACAGAGAGGCCTCAACAACAGAACAGAGAGGCCTCAACAACAGAACAGAGAGGCCTCAACAACAGAACAGAGAGGCCTCAACAACAGAACAGAGAGGCCTCAACAACAGAACAGAGGGCCTCAACAACAGAACAGAGAGGCCTCAACAACAGAACAGAGAGGCCTCAACAACAGAACAGAGAGGCCTCAACAACAGAACAGAGAGGCCTCAACAACAGAACAGAGGGGCCTCAACAACAGAACAGAGAGGCCTCAACAACAGAACAGAGAGGCCTCAACAACAGAACAGAGAGGCCTCAACAACAGAACAGAGAGGCCTCAACAACAGAACAGAGAGGCCTCAACAACAGAACAGAGAGGCCTCAACAACAGAACAGAGAGGCCTCAACAACAGAACAGAGAGGCCTCAACAACAGAACAGAGGGGCCTCAACAACAGAACAGAGAGGCCTCAACAACAGAACAGAGAGGCCTCAACAACAGAACAGAGAGGCCTCAACAACAGAACAGAGGGGCCTCAACAACAGAACAGAGAGGCCTCAACAACAGAACAGAGAGGCCTCAACAACAGAACAGAGAGGCCTCAACAACAGAACAGAGAGGCCTCAACAACAGAACAGAGAGGCCTCAACAACAGAACAGAGGGGCCTCAACAACAGAACAGAGAGGCCTCAACAACAGAACAGAGAGGCCTCAACAACAGAACAGAGAGGCCTCAACAACAGAACAGAGAGGCCTCAACAACAGAACAGAGGGGCCTCAACAACAGAACAGAGAGGCCTCAACAACAGAACAGAGGGGCCTCAACAACAGAACAGAGAGGCCTCAACAACAGAACAGAGAGGCCTCAACAACAGAACAGAGAGGCCTCAACAACAGAACAGAGAGGCCTCAACAACAGAACAGAGAGGCCTCAACAACAGAACAGAGAGGCCTCAACAACAGAACAGAGGGGCCTCAACAACAGAACAGAGAGGCCTCAACAACAGAACAGAGAGGCCTCAACAACAGAACAGAGAGGCCTCAACAACAGAACAGAGAGGCCTCAACAACAGAACAGAGAGGCCTCAACAACAGAACAGAGAGGCCTCAACAACAGAACAGAGAGGCCTCAACAACAGAACAGAGAGGCCTCAACAACAGAACAGAGAGGGCCTCAACAACAGAACAGAGAGGCCTCAACAACAGAACAGAGAGGCCTCAACAACAGAACAGAGAGGCCTCAACAACAGAACAGAGAGGCCTCAACAACAGAACAGAGAGGCCTCAACAACAGAACAGAGAGGCCTCAACAACAGAACAGAGAGGCCTCAACAACAGAACAGAGAGGCCTCAACAACAGAACAGAGAGGCCTCAACAACAGAACAGAGAGGCCTCAACAACAGAACAGAGAGGCCTCAACAACAGAACAGAGAGGCCTCAACAACAGAACAGAGAGGCCTCAACAACAGAACAGAGAGGCCTCAACAACAGAACAGAGAGGCCTCAACAACAGAACAGAGAGGCCTCAACAACAGAACAGAGAGGCCTCAACAACAGAACAGAGAGGGCCTCAACAACAGAACAGAGAGGCCTCAACAACAGAACAGAGAGGCCTCAACAACAGAACAGAGAGGCCTCAACAACAGAACAGAGGCAAGAGGGCCTCAACAACAGAACAGAGAGGCCTCAACAACAGAACAGAGAGGCCTCAACAACAGAACAGAGGGGCCTCAACAACAGAACAGAGAGGCCTCAACAACAGAACAGAGAGGCCTCAACAACAGAACAGAGGGGCCTCAACAACAGAACAGAGAGGCCTCAACAACAGAACAGAGAGGCCTCAACAACAGAACAGAGAGGCCTCAACAACAGAACAGAGGGGCCTCAACAACAGAACAGAGAGGCCTCAACAACAGAACAGAGGGGCCTCAACAACAGAACAGAGGGGCCTCAACAACAGAACAGAGAGGCCTCAACAACAGAACAGAGAGGCCTCAACAACAGAACAGAGAGGCCTCAACAACAGAACAGAGGGGCCTCAACAACAGAACAGAGAGGCCTCAACAACAGAACAGAGAGGCCTCAACAACAGAACAGAGGGGCCTCAACAACAGAACAGAGGGGCCTCAACAACAGAACAGAGGGGCCTCAACAACAGAACAGAGGGGCCTCAACAACAGAACAGAGAGGCCTCAACAACAGAACAGAGGAGGCCTCAACAACAGAACAGAGAGGCCTCAACAACAGAACAGAGGGGCCTCAACAACAGAACAGAGAGGCCTCAACAACAGAACAGAGAGGCCTCAACAACAGAACAGAGGGGCCTCAACAACAGAACAGAGGGGCCTCAACAACAGAACAGAGGGGCCTCAACAACAGAACAGAGGGGCCTCAACAACAGAACAGAGGGGCCTCAACAACAGAACAGAGGGGCCTCAACAACAGAACAGAGGGGCCTCAACAACAGAACAGAGAGGGCCTCAACAACAGAACAGAGGGCCTCAACAACAGAACAGAGGGGCCTCAACAACAGAACAGAGGGGCCTCAACAACAGAACAGAGGGGCCTCAACAACAGAACAGAGGGGCCTCAACAACAGAACAGAGGGGCCTCAACAACAGAACAGAGGGGCCTCAACAACAGAACAGAGAGGGCCTCAACAACAGAACAGAGGGGCCTCAACAACAGAACAGAGGGGCCTCAACAACAGAACAGAGGGGCCTCAACAACAGAACAGAGGGGCCTCAACAACAGAACAGAGGGGCCTCAACAACAGAACAGAGGGGCCTCAACAACAGAACAGAGGGGCCTCAACAACAGAACAGAGGGGCCTCAACAACAGAACAGAGGGGCCTCAACAACAGAACAGAGGGGCCTCAACAACAGAACAGAGGGGCCTCAACAACAGAACAGAGGGGCCTCAACAACAGAACAGAGGGGCCTCAACAACAGAACAGAGGGGCCTCAACAACAGAACAGAGGGGCCTCAACAACAGAACAGAGGGGCCTCAACAACAGAACAGAGGGGCCTCAACAACAGAACAGAGGGGCCTCAACAACAGAACAGAGGGGCCTCAACAACAGAACAGAGGGCCTCAACAACAGAACAGAGAGGCCTCAACAACAGAACAGAGGGGCCTCAACAACAGAACAGAGAGGCCTCAAACAACAGAACGAAGGGGGCCTCAACAACAGAACAGAGGG